>CM060945.1:1020901011-1023401011 GCA_030765085.1 Allium cepa | reverse complement strand
ATAGAAAGTATTATAATTAACATGTTATAAAACGAGAAGTTCTTTTAACAATGTTTCGTTAGTAATTATTTCAATCTCTTTGATTATATTCTAAAGGTAAGAAAAAAACCTGTTAAATATGCTTATAACATTTGAATAAGTATATAAATATAGTTTAAGTATTAAAACTGGTATAAGTAAAGAGAATATATATATATATATATATATATATATATATGTATGTATGTATGTATGTAAATGAAGTTTTTATTGATAAAGAAGTGTTATTGATAAATAAATTTTTAACTAAATAAAGAAAGTTTTCATATTTGATATTGGTTAAGGGATGTTTATGGTAATCTATTAAGAATCATTTTGAAATGAGTTTTTAAGAAACCATTAAGATACGTTTAAAAATGTATTATAATAAAAACAGATTTATCTTTGGAAAAGTTTTATGAAATGTTTTCATAAAAATTTGTTTTTAGATTATTAAATTTATATGAAATATGTGTATTATTTTTATTTCGTATAACAATTTAATCTAAGCTTTGAGTGTAGAACTTTGAGGTGTTTACACCGGTCCGAAAAAAGATTTATCGCCCAATTAATGACGATGAATATTTATAAGGATTTTTGTACGTATACTTGAGTGTTCTATCATAGCTAAGAGCTATGCAAAAAAACTAAAGTTCTGATCAAAATGCCTGGTCAGAGTCTGCACTAAAGGATCGGGGGATAAATGCTAGTTCGGAAGTAAAGTTGTGAATTCAAATATAAGATCAAATCAGATATTGCATACAGATGATCAATATACATCGTACGGGTGTAAGTTTAAAAATAAATATTTTGAGCAAAACCCTTGGGTTTCGTTTTGGGTAATTTCGGGGACGGAATTATTTTAAGGGCGAAGTCCATAACGATCCGCATATTTATCACTTTGATAAATTATACTTATTTTTAAATTTATTCAAATAAAATTTTGATAGTATTAACAGCAATCATATTTTGAATAGATATTTACAAAATAGATTCCTTAAAATTTAAATCGATAAAATGACCGAAAACTATTTTATCGATAACCGTATCCATAATCGTAAAAACGTCGCGCACGGAGCTGGATACATACACTTATTTTTATAATTGGAAAAGAATATGAAGTAAAAAAATTATTTGATTTTTGGAATTTAAATGAATTTATGTCATCGCCAATAGTGGCATCGTATTTAAATATAAATTTACGAATTTAAATTGAGATTTAATGATTTAATAATTATTTTATTTATTCAAATAGTTATTTCAAATGATGACAATTCATTTTAAATAGTTATAAAGTGAATATAAATCATTTGTAATAATTTTTCAAAGATATGTACTTGATTTGAAAATATAAGAAAAAATCGATATCGCTTTATTGGTATAATAACAATTATTGTAAATAATTGTTAATATTAATTTATATGATTTTATAAATTAAATGTAATGATTTTAACTATTTAAAATTGATAAGAAATTTATTTTCAAATTTTTCTTATATATATATATATATATATGTATGTATGTATGTATGTATGTATATGTAATTTAATGTATAAGTGAAAGTGTGATCGGGAATCGGTTCTCCGATTGACAACAGTTTATCGAACGAAAGTTATTTTTAATCGTTGCAACCTTGTTTTTTTGTCATGTGCTCATATACAACATACACATACATATCCTAACATGCACATAAACATACATATCCTAACATGTACATAAACATACATATCTAAACACATTTAAGTATATAAACATAATATATAAATATATAATATATTTTAAGTTTCCTTACTTCTTAAGCATACAAAAGTCAACATATGCACACCCTAAAGTGATATATTTATAAGATGAAATATATATTTAATAATAAAAACAATTTAAAAAGATTTTATATGACATAACATTTTTAATACTTTAAATAAATCTTTAACCAATTACCCTAAAAATTAAATATATTTAAAATACTTTAAAAACACTTTAACTAATTTCATAAAACTAGATATATTATAAAATACTTTAAAATACTTTGGAAAATACTTATACTATGGTTTAAAACATTTATTTTAAACATGACTTACAAATATTTATTTTATAATTTATTTGAAAAATAATAAAAACATATTTTATAATTTAAAACCCTTTACTTTAAAAATTAACGAACAATTATAAAACATATTTAGACTTTGATAATTTTCCAATAATAAGTACACTTATAGTATTTATTAAAAATGCAAAGAAGCCCTATGTCGTCTTTCAAGCTAATTTTAAAAAATCGCCGAACACAAGGAATTTTCAATGTATATCCATCGTGATCTTTTCGCTTCTATAACAACGTTGTTTCACAATTCTATAACTTATAACCAATTACTTTATGTCAAACACACCAAAACGTGTATAAAGAATAGCCAAATATATATTTCTAGTATATATTCACATTTTAACCAATTTAACATATGTTACATAAAAGGGATTTCAAAGTGCGTTTATTGCGAATATTTTGTTTCAACCATTCACAGCACACTATCAAACATGTAAACAATAAGCTGTGGCCATGATACGTGTTATAGAGGAATTATAAAGAAAAAATCATACTACGTATAATATTGTCACTTACTTTACAAAATAAGGAGGGGTTCAAAAATAATAACTTACATTATTATCTATTTTAATTTATATTTTAACAACAACAAATATATACGTAGTATTATACAAATTAAACGATGAGTCAACTTACCCAAGCCTAAGCCAAACCAATATGTAGAAAATCTCGCTACGAGTGCAACGACAAAGACGACATCTCAATTAGACCTCGTATGCAAGAGTTATTGATTTTATAAGATTTCGAATCATTTAAAATAATTAGATTAACTAATTATCTTACTTAAAATTTAATTACCTCACTCAACCCTTTCTTTTCCAATTTGATATCCCCAGGCTGTGCACTATGCATGCATGCACAAACCATTGCCGCATACTTCCCTCTTAAAATCCTCCCTTCTCGCTTCACAAGTCAATTCACCGACTTCGCCTACATGCTCCTCTTCAAGCCCTCTCTACGACACACCCACGAAGCCCCCATTCAAAATGCGACCTAACACAGCTGTTCCGACCTCCAATGTCGCGATTCACCATAGCCAGCCTCCACCCCTCCAAATTATGCCAGAACACTCTATTTCGCGAGCCGAGTCTAACCGTGCCTTCGATTTAACCTTCGGCCTCCCGGTACAAAGTCCGACCTACCAAAGTTCAAGCAATTACCGTGGGTAGGTGCACTTTGACGTGAGAAACACAACGACGATCCCTGTTTTGCCCTACGCCTCCCCAAACTCCGTCAAACCTTAACCCTAGCCATGGCTCCTTCACGTCCATGTCATCAACTGTCACCGCACGCACCCAAACCTATGTGGACTTGAAGCTCTCTATCACATGAGTACAACAGATCAACGATAGCCTCTAACGATGTTTGTGGCTCCGAAAACAATTATGGGATGGAGGCGGATTTGTTTATTTTGTTTTTGAGTTTACAGTTAAAAAACAAACTAGAGGGTAGAGTGTTTTGAGAGACGTAAGGTAGTGGGTGGTATGGTGATGTTTATATAATAATTTATATATTATATTTCATTCTCAAATTAAAACTGTACACGTTTCGACCTCGTATGATCACACGAGACAACAGATCGATACGAAACTAATCAGCGTACATCATCTTAATATTCTAGTTCCAACGGTACTAGTTTAGTCAAAATCCGAGACAGTGTCTCGAAATGATAATTTTACGCGTTTTGATACCATTTATCGATAAAATGACTTTGGTTACGCTATTGATATTTTTTCATATAAATTATTTTTGAAAAAATAAATATCTTATCATTAATTATTATTTAAAAGGGAGTTAACAAGGTTATTAAATCAATTTAATGACAGTAAATCAAATATTAAAATATTTAAACGATTCAGATATTTAAATACAAAGTGTTCGAAATTCCATGTCGTTAAACACACACACTTAAATAACAATTATTTTTACCATAAATAGAAAACGCTGGAAAAAATGCATGTATAATAGTATTAAAGAATAATTTTGAAGAACCACATATTGAAAATCAAATAATTTGAAGTTGAATCAAGAAGGAGAAAAATACTAAGAGATTTGTGAAGGTGATAGAAAAGGAGTGTGCAAGCAGAAAGTGCATCTGTGAAGCTAAAAATATCCAAATGACAAATTTTTTACATCAACCAAGCAAATATTTGTTGGGCAAATATTTACCAAAAAAGTATTATCCAAAAAGGGTTTACTGAGAAATAATTATCACAACATGTATTTATATAAATCTGCAGTGTAGTTATTTATTATTATAAATTGCAAATTAAAAAAAAATGTTGCCGTCGAACGAGTTGAAAAGGAAGACGAAAATGAAATTGAAAAATCAAAATCTTTGCTGTCGAAGAAACAGTAAACAATAAGAAGAAGGTGGCTTTTCAAGCTAAAAGATAATTTGTCAACAAAAATAAATTTTTATGTCGGATATTTACTATACATTCATTATACCGTTGCAATAGAAATTCAAAAAAAGTTGAGGCGTGGCATAGATTATCCAACAATAAAATTGTTTACATCCCATAAAAACCAGGAAAACAATCAAATGTCGAGTCAGGAGGTTGATAACATACAAAACAATTTTGTAATAGATGTTTGAATCGAACTGGAAAATGAGTAGAAAAAAATAGAAAATGAACAAAAAAAAAAAAGTTTCTGCCCACAAGAGTAGCATAGTTGATTAGGGTATGCAGTGCTCACATGTAAGGTAGATGGTTCAGTCCTTGCTAACAATATATCTTTATGAGAATTGAATCAAGATAAAAAAGAAAGAACAATTGCTCCTTCGTCGCTATCAAAGAGAGTGAATGAGTAATAACAAGAGAAAAACCACAAGATCTCAGCTTTTGGTACGAATATCCAATGAAAAGAACAAAACAATCACAGAATATATCTCTTTCTAATATCCATCATTGCTAAAATTCATGTTTTACTTTCTGAAATATATGCCATTATACATACTAATTTGCGTCTACTTTCACTAAAACATGAAAGCTCCATAATACAATCCATAAACTAATATAGAAACAAGAATAGTCGATATTTTAGATATGTCATTCAATAGATTTATAGACTTTAAGTTATGCATTTTTACTATATACTTTCAATACAAGGAAATTCATATAGATGAAACTATTTAAACTAATATTTAGAATTTAATTTTGATGAAGGTAACCGATTAGTTTGTAAAAACAAAGCTAAAGACAACACATGAAGATATAATATCCTTCAAATTCTATGTCGTGCTATGAAATAATTAGTACTATTAATACATATAATATTAAAATTTTAAGCTAATTAAACTGCCAATATAGGTATTTATAGTTTTAAACAATAGAGTTCATAAACAAAAGATAATCAACCGTAGAAAAATATTGATACCTCTATACAACAAAAAACAATACATGATGTTGGAATTCAATAAAAGACAAAAGCTAGAAACATTACGCCTCCCAAACACCCAAAATGGGGGATTTAATTTGCCCACACAAAGAATAAGCACAAAGTAGCGACTTAAAAATATAAATGAACATTTGAACACAATTGGCAAATATTTGCCAAACACTGAACTGAACTAGAATCAACCGAAGAAAAAACCATTGAAGAATTAGAGGAACAACCCTCGATAAAAGAACCAAGAAATAAAGAACTATAAGAACCAATATCAACTGAACTGCTTGGAGATTGCTTTGAACTAATCGAAACAGGCACAAAATTCTCACGACTGTGAGCTACAAAAAAACAATATCTATGCAAATTACAATTAGTTTCAATTACTCTTTTCATATTATATCTTTCATAAATCAATTTAATAGAGCCTGGTGTTAATTCATGCCTATGGTCACATATATTATTTCTCGGTCTCAACACACGTTCAATCAAACCAAGCCTCATACTATAAGTATCATTACCTAATATAAAAACAACAATAATATCAATATGCTTATACAAATACATATCTAACATTAGTCTAACAGAACAATAACATCAACATACAAAAATAAAAAATTTAAAATATCGATTTGGCAAATATTTATCTGACCAATATCGGCTTGGAAAATATTTGACTAGAAAATATTTGCCACCCTTACTATCTTGGATAATATTTGACTCTCAAATATTTGTCATTTCATTATTTTTGTATCGTTATTGCAATGCCAAATATTCGCCTGCATAACATTTCAAAAATCAATTGACAACATAGTATTACTATATCAATTATCATGATGACAAAAATAACAACATTCAATTCAACAAATGTTATACCCATCATTCAACAACAACAATAACTAAAAATAAGTCTGATCAACCTTGATTCCATTCTTCACCAACAAATGGATCCAAAAACTGGTTATGAATTCCTATTATTATATAGTTCCTGAACCAAAAGCAATGAAAAAATCATGTCATACCAAAAGTAAAAAATAAAAAATAAAATATAATAATGACCTAAAATTTTAATCCAAAACACTTACCATTAGATTTTACAACAAAAATCGCAACAAGGAAAGCTGAAATCGACAGAAACAGAATTTGAAGACAACGAAGAAGAAGTCGATGAAGCTTAAATCGATAGGAAACAGACGAGAAACTGAAGTTGAAGTCGATTAGCAAATCTAAAATCACGCGAAAGTTGAAAGTCGATGAAATCGATGAAGCTATGATCATGCGTGATTTGAAAACAAAAGGAAATAGACTACAAAAGGAATTCAAGGGAAACGATCAATTTGAAAAAATAAAAAATGAAATAAATAAAGAAGGATGTTAAAATAGAAATAAATAAATAAAGGATGTAAATTACGAAAATACGAAAAATAAAGATACGTCCTAATTAGTTTATATTTTATCTTGATTTTATCATCATATATATTATTTTCACTCTGCACATATTATAAATAACGTTTGGACGCCAGTTGTATTAGCACACTACTTTTTTGCTTTTGCACCCCGGTGTTTTATAAAGAAGAAGCACAACCCACTTTTTTCTTTTCTCACTTCATTTTATTCCAAAATACCCTTATTTTTTTACCTCACTAAAAATACTATTTTCTCAGAAGAATAAAAAAACCTTTGGAATCATGGATAATTTCTTTTGCCTGACTAAAAAAACTAACTTCTTACAACAATAAAAATACCTTTGGAATCATGGATAATTTCTTCATCCTGATTTTCATCCAACAATGTATTAAATGCATCGTGCACTAGGTTTGTTGATGACCCAAGCTATATATAGGCTCGGTTGCTACCATACCTAGTTACCTTGTTTAAAACCAGAAAATAGTCATTAATTTAAAAATTTCAATGTTGTGAGAATAGTAAAAGATGATGTTTTGATAAATTAGGCATAATGTTTTTATCTTTTATTCTTTTTTGACCAGTAATTATCTTTATGAAAAGCACATACTACATAGATGAATCTTATATCCTCATACTACATATTTGTCAATCAAGAAATAATTATTGGAAGGATAAAAAAATTCACATGAAAACTAATTTAATTAAACAAATAACACTTCAAAAAAAGAAAGAACAATTTATCCGAAAATTTAATCTTCAAATTATAGTAAAAAGAAGATTAACAAGTAAATCACACAATAAACCCTAAATATGCATTATATCAATTTTAAATTGTAAACCAGTTGAAATCGAGTTGAGAATTATTATCTTTTGCAAAGTCTGTTAGGGAAATTATCTAAGATTCCAATCGGTTCGAGATTGAAATAATGTAAGGATATAACTAATGGAAACTGATTTGCAAAGTCGAACCGGCGAGTGCGTGAAATCAAAAATAATATGGCGAAACTTATTTGTGCGAGTTGAGAGTTAATATCCCATTTTGAAAAGGAACAAAAACAACGGAAAAGAAAAAATTTAGCTTGAAAATTTTAATAAAGCGTATTGACTTGGGAAGAAGCTAGAAAGAAATTATAGGCAAATTTGTAGGCACATAAACAAGAGATGCTGGACCCTGAATTCCCACTTTTTATCCGTTTTTTCCCCTTTATCCTGGCTTCCCGCCATCTTTCCTACGGGCCTTCCCAGCTTTTCCGGCCCGCAAAATCATTACAAACCCTAAACCCCGTTTTACGTCCTGCCGCTGTTCGAAACTAAGATACTTCTTTTTTTTCTCAGTTTGCCCTCTCTTCTCGTAGCTGCTTCAGTAAATTGGAAATCATCATTCTATTCTCCGGTCTTTGCGTTCACATCTCCTTCCGATCATTTATCTCTGAGGTATTTATTTATTTTTAAATCGTGCATTTGCGTTGATTGAATTAGACAGATAGTTGAATTAGTTTGTGGAAATTTTATCGTATCACAAACTGCTAATTGGTTTAAAAGTAGGTTTTTTTTTATATTGAAATTGGTATAAAAATTAGGTTAAAGCTTGGTTCTATGATGTTCATTTTGTTAAACTTTTTTCGATCACCCGCCATTTCATTTATGTAATCCTTCCTGATTTTATGACTATTGTTGGCTGTTTTATTATTTTATTAAAGAACAATCAGTAAATCGCAAACTATAATCCATTTTCATTCACTTACTAGCGGTTCATTTTTAATTCGAAAAATTCTTTTTTTATGGGCGCCTGTTAAAACCCCAAACTACAATCTTCCTTCAGGTCATTCAATTTTATCTGGCCAAATTCTATTTAAACACATTAATTCAGGCTGCGTTTGTTTTTAATAAGAAGTTGTGAATTCAAGTTCTTATTTATAAATCAGAACTTTCTATAAATAAGAACTTTCTATGTTGTTTTTTATCAGTGGTCTGGATCAAACCATATATTCAGACAAAATAATTTAGAACTTTTTTACTGCGTTTTTTTCTTCTGAATGCTGAATGTTGGTTTTTGTTCTGAACGCTGAATGCATGCAAACAAACAAGCAAGTGTATTCAGAATTCAGCATTCAACTATCGGACTTCAGAGTTCAGCAATCAGAATTCAGCATTTTAAATAAACGGAGCCTTAGTAACCTCTTTTTCTGAAAAAAAGGGTGTACCCAAATTTTTACTTAGTAGCCCTCTGTATTTTTTTTCCAACTCTACCCTCGTCCACTCACGAACAAAACATCTCACGCACACAAATAATTCAAAACCCAAGCTATACTCACCCTCACTCACTCGCAAACACAGCCTCGTCGCCTAAAACCCTAGCTATACCACGCAGAAATAGAACATGGTAAAAATACTTACCATGCAGTTGGCACTACGTGGTAAACCAAAATTTTGTTTTTAAAAATTCAAACTCTGTTTTTTTTTTAAATTTTTTCACAATTTAAGCATACGGTATGCAATGTGTATCATGTATTTTTTGTAGATGGGTCCTTCTACTCGTAGTCGGATGGCGGCTTCGGAAAGACGAAGAAGAGTTTTAATGAGACAAGGCAAGTCAAGCGTAAATTATCATGTATATCCTCTACGTGATTTAGTACAAAACCCCGATTTTCCCCTTCCGGGAATATATTTGTAAAAACATATAACAATTACATAAAAAAATTATGAACTACCTCTTGTGATGGCATTAGCATTTCATTCTACTCGTCAAAATCCATCAACTTGAACAAAATATTTGTAATATAGCTTGAAAACTTTAGAAACTTGGGTTAGAGGAAAGAGCTGATTGAAGCTGATTAGAAAGAACGTAAGAAAACAATAATTTGAACAGGACAGGAGGACAATAAGGGTGTTTTGGTCTTCAAATTTAAGTATTTTAAGCGGGGCTACTTAGTAAATTCATGTGTTTGAATAGAATTTGCCTATCATTTTTTATAGCTAATTTATTTATTGCTTGCTTATTATATTTTGTTCATATGGATCTTTCTTCTAAATATCTATTGATTTTGGCTAGTGACATGCTGGTTTTGAGAGTAAGCTTCCTAGATTTATACGATCATTCTTCCATTGATTTTGTTTACGTTCGAAGTTATTATCAGAAATACATTTTTCAGGGACATGGTAATAGATAATCTTATTATATCTTAATTTCTTGCCACATTGTCCAGTACAATATAACAAAATTATACTTTAAAGTATTCAATTCTCTTTATGGAGCCTAAAAACAGTTAATTACCGTATACATATTAATATAAATAGTGGATAGATGGGCCTTGTATTTGGTTTGGAGTCGCCATTTAATTTTGATTGCACATACATTAGATAAATGCATAAATTTTAATTATGTATGTGGTTTTGTTGAAGTTAAGATACCTTAAGCCAAGCCTTGCAGGGCCCTGTTTTGTCAAAGCAGACTCTAGCTCTTTGCTGACCAATAAAATCGTTGACGAAGTTGATGTTAATTTAAAATAACACAAAGCTATAAAGACTCCTGAAGAATCTAGCTGGTTGAAAAATAGTTTAAGTAGGACATAATCTCTACTATAAATAATGATAATTCCATGAATATGATTCAACCATGTCTTTTTGAATTTCCTAAAATACCCTTTACATCTCCATAGTGACTAAAATTATTTGTTTTTCAATTTGCATATCAAATGTTCATGGGATGTAATATTAAACTTCAGGCGTCATCTTAACTCAATTAGATGTCATTGGAATAACTTATTTCTTCATCCCTTAGCTTATGTACAACAATAATTTATGTATTTTTGACGATGTGAGACAAATTAAAACAATTAGAACGTGTTTAATATATTACAACTACCATCTTACAATAGCTTGAGTTGTATAAGGTGTTATGCTCTTTTATGCTATGCTGAAGAAAGAGCAGATGGATAAAATTGCGAAAGAAACAACATCATTGTTTTGTAAATTGAATAGACAGTCCTATATATGTATTAATTTTCATCAAATATTTACATGCACGCCTACGACGCAAAGTGATACTGATGGTGAAATATAGACCATATACTTAATCTACTCTTCAGCTTTAATTCATACCATCTCTTACTTTGATGGGCCTAATTTTGTGGCCTACACAATCATAGTTCATTGTTGAAACAAGAAAAAAGTGAGAATCCTCTTAAAAATGTATCGAATCAAACATGATTGGGTCAGTACATAATTTAGTAGGCCTATTCCAAAAACTCTGCAAAGAAAAGTAAATCTCTTTGATACACAGTACGTTATGTAAATAATAAAAAATTAGTGACGAATGTAAGAAGTAAGCATTCAGTTTGGGCCTTTCCAGTAAGCAAGTTGCTAACAAGTTTCAATAATAAGTCACAAAAGAATAATAATACAAAAACTTTCATCAACAAATTTATCAGTAAGAACGAAGAGATCACATCTCTACTCTCTACCATTAATGAGAATTCAATCAACATGATTTACACGACGTCATTTTTGAAATTCCAAAGTTATCCCATTCGTTAATGAAATCTCACCACCTTTTCCGTCTACCCATCAACGAAATTTTACTATCATTTTGTCATCGATATCACCAACAAAACAATTTGAAATGTGTTGTGGCTACAAAAACATTTGCACTTAAAACACATATCAATCCAAGGTAAACATCTTTGGATATTATATGCACATACGTGCTTTGTATACTAGTAACAAATAATAAGAATCTAGAAAGTTAACGAAGGCTGTTGCATTTCCATGAGAAATAGTTAATGACGTAGAAGAAAAGACAATTAGATGGATTTGAGTTGAATGGATGTCTGAAATGACATCATTTCTTATTCATTTTATATTTAATATTTTTGATTCATTAATTTTCTTGCATGCCTTAACTCCTATGAGTCATACAAAGTATGTTTAAGTAAAAGAATAAAATAAAATTTGAAAAGCAACAATTTGTAAAATCAGCCAAATGCGGATGAAGTAAAAAGTAATTTGTGGATAAACTCAATAACATGTAAATGTGGATTAACTAGTCTAAACAGTACAAAAATGAATTCTCTTCAAAAGTTTGATTGTAATATAAGAAATCAACAAAATCTTTATTGTTTTGATTTATGAAACTATGTTCAAATCTTTACTAAGAAGTTTGAAGTGTTCGTTTTGCAAATGTTCATTGGAAATCTTTCTATCATTGCTACGATTTTATGTACAAAAACAAAAACATTATTCTCATTGTTCACCAGAAAAAGGAAGCAATTGAAACATCTCCAAACCTTCTACCTGAAGATTTTTATTCTAATCTAATTTTGTTTAACTTGGTTATTTGTAGAATATATTTGAACATTTGTCTAGTTCTGCACGTTGAAAACAAAAACCTTGGTTTCGTCACTGCTACTTACGTGTATACGTGGCAAGAAGAGAGCAGTCATGGGGCAGGTAATTTCAAATTATAAATTTTCAATCTTTGATTTCATTGTCTATGATTATACCGATTCTTCTTTTAATCTTTCTCATTATTCATTGTTAAATTTTCAATTCAGGCAAAAAATGGTAAAAAGTCAACGGAAATTCTGTCAGAATCTGATTATTCAAGTTCAGATGCTGAAATCGACGAATATAGCCTATGGGATCATGCTGTTGATTCGTCTGATGCAGATGATGTATGCTTGATTTATTTTCAATACTCTTTTTAATAAACCGAATTTGTAATTTCCATTTTCACACTCTGCAGGATGATTTTGAGGATACTGAGGGTGATTCAGAAGAGGAGGTTAGATTTACAAATTCTTTATCTTTAATTTTTATTATTTGATTGTATGATTGTATGTAATTGAAAGTGGATTTGACATGTTATTACTGAATAATAACTGCTTATTAAACAAGGTAAATTTTTAATGATTCATTTGGACATACGCTTCCTTTTTTGTGTGCTTTGTACGGATATGATAGTACATGCTGGCAAACACTGAGCTCACATGTGATGCCATAATTTTGTATGTCACCATCCTGCCAATTAAGTTTAATCGATCAGTTCCATGTACTGTGTTGGCCATGCCTCCCTGATTGCTTATTCCTAAGAGCCATTTAATGCGAAAACCTGTATTTTTTGCTTTACTTGAAGAAAGTAGTAGTGGTGCCTCACCTGCGCTCCTTTAATGCTCTAATGGAGTCCCTTGAGGCTGGAGCTCAGTGTTATGATTTATCCGAACAACGAAGGGATATTCTTGCAGACAAATCTTCTATTAAATAATAGTAAAACAGAAGAAATTTCCGTCCTTCCATTAATTCTAGGGATTTTCTCCTGTGTCCTTGATTCCTTTTTTAATTTTCAAATCCTGCTATTTTATCATTATTATGATTATTACGATATATTTCTATTGGTTCTTTCTTCCATCATTTTACATTTAAATATCAACATTTGATAATTTTGTACATTTTTTATAGATTTTTCACAGGTTTTCTTCTATAGTTATTTATGTAAAAATAATTAATGTCGTACTCATTTTCTCCTATGTTATTCTACATTTAAATACCAACACTTAATTGTTTTTACAGTTATTTATGATTTTCTCCTAAGATTTCTTATATTGTTTTACATTCTAAGTCCATATATTTGAATTTATTAAGTGATCTTAAATTTAAACTTTTGAAATAAATCCAGTTAACAAACAATTATTAATTGATCTACTAAATTAAAAAAATGACAATTCAATGCATATATCACATTCCTATTGACAAAAAGAACTATTTTCTCATTCTAGTCTATGATTTAAATTTTTCACAATTATATACAAAATTATCTTTATCTCTCTTATATTATTCTACATTCAGGTTCATAATTTTTTTTTTATTTCTAAAATTAGTATTTTAATCTAGAGAAATACACATTTTTTTCTAAAGTTGGTATTTCATCACAAACATATACACACACAATTTTTTCTTTCTAAAATGGGTATATCATTACAAACATAACATTTTTACTTTCCAAAATTTGTATGTCAAGTGAATTCTGTCATTAATAAAATTTATTTTTGTGAAGAATGATGTTACAATTAACGATAAGCGATGAATGTTTGTATTCTATGATGCTGAAAAACAATTAACATTTGCTGTTAGAATGTTTTTGTTAAAAAAAATTACATTTTAACTATTTATATCCGCAGTTTACACTAATCAATGGACAAAAATCATACCATACTTTGATTAGAAATATTTTTCTTTTGTATTTTATTATCTTTCAGAGGTAAAAATATTTCTTGAAACTTTTTATTATAAATAAAAAATAATTGAGGTATGAGACAATGGATTAAAAATCAATTTTTTACATAATTAAAATGACAATGTGATTTGCAACGTTCCAGCTTTTATTTACACTTGATATTTCTTATAATAGTTAAATAAATATATTTTTCATCACTTTGTTAGTATCATATACTTATTTTTGATAAATATGTATTGCAAGAGCTTTAAATGCATAAAAATATATCGATTCATCAGCATTACACTTTCATTTTCAGGTATTTTTGCTAATTCTTGAGTAATATTTGAAATTCAATCTATACATTATTTATCTTTTAGTCAATTGTATCAAAAGCTTAACGTCAATTTCAAAATCTATGTACATGAATATTTATCTATAGAATTTTATAATAATATTAATTTCAAAATTAGTTAAGAATACTAATTTTCATTTATTTCAAAATCAATCAATTTGTAGGGAATCAATGTGCATAGGAAAGCAGAGAAAGAAGTACAAGAGGCACCAAAGCCAGTTGAAGACGAAGAAGAAACAGCTGCAATTAAGTCAGTTGAAGAGAAAGACGAAACAGATGCGACTAAGCTGGTCGAAGAGAGTGATTCCTCTGAAGATGAGGTATTCTTTAAATGATCAGTTGTAATACATGCATGGACTATAACTTTAAGCTGCCTAATTGTTAATATAGGTACCTCCTAGGAATACAATCGGTAATGTTCCTTTAGTATGGTACAAGGACGAGGAGCATATTGGTTATGATGTTAAGGGAAAGAAAATTAGGAAGCAAGCCCAAAGAGACAAAATAGATTCCTTCCTAAATAGCGTAGATGATACAAAGAACTGGTATGTATTTTCAATCATTGCATGTATTTTTTGTACTGTGAGTTGGCAAGAGATGTAATTGATAAAATTAATATCTCCATCACATATTTTACCTTGTTCCAATCGCGTTATCATGGTTTTGCCTCTTAACTTTAATAAGCCCTAAAAATGGGTATAAGGATCTTAATATAGCTTCATTGACTCTTTCATTTGCCATCCTTTATTGCTGTGTTTTGTCTACTTTCAGTCTGTTTGTTTATATTATATGCCTAATTTAAAATTACATGCACATTGCCAGATGATTTCTTTCCGACTGCAATTAACAAAACCAAACCGCCCCCCCCACCCCCCCCCCCCCCCCCCAACACGCGCGCACACACACCAAACCCCACAAATCACAAACAAACAGAAAATAAAACACACACGCATGTTATCTGACATTATGTTGGGATGCTGCATGTTTGCTTTCACTTTAATTTTCCTAAACACGTCATCTGGTATCATGTCAGGATCAGTTTGAATAATAATGTGGGCATACCTTTGAGCTTCAGGGTGTTTTTTTTTTTGGGGGGGGGGGGTTTGTTTGCGGGTGAGGGGTGAGGAGGGGGTGGGGGATCCATTAGTTGGGGTTAATTATGTCACCTTATCGATATGGGATGTACCTGACAACCCATTAGTTTATTGCATGATGTTTTTCCCCGCCAACGGTGATTAACTTATTCTGCTTAAGTAAGACTTTCAACCTCCTTTTATTTTTCTTAATGAGATCTCTGTGCCTTTGATATGATTTCTTTTTGGTAGCATGACTCTTTAGTATTTTCCTCCTATGGTACTCATTTTATATGAAGGAAATTAACACTAGACTTCCCTTTATATTGACAGAACTTATACTTGAATATTTTTACTGTTTGCAGTAATAATTTATCATGCATGTTGCATATCTATTTTTCATTAACCCTTCAAATCATGTTACGGGCCAGTAATTTCATTAACCGTGTGTGGATGTAGCATTTTGGTAGTTCGCTGTAATAATACATACTTAAGTAGTGAATTTGTTTTGTTATTTGTTCTGTCTTATCACCCCTTGTTTTTCTGTATATCAGGAGAAAAATATACGATGAATATAATGACGAGGAAATTGAATTAACAAAGGAGGAGATTCGTGTCATCCGAAGATTGATGAAAGGCAAAACTCCTCATGCTGAAGTTGATCCATATGCAGTAATATTCATTTACTAATTAACTTTCAGTTTGCTATTATCTGCTGTTAAAATTTGAATAATAAACGATAACTTTTTGTAGGATTATGTTGATTGGTTTGAATATGAAGACAAAGGATACCCACTTTCAAGTGCCCCTGAGCCAAAAAGGCGATTTGTGCCATCCAAATGGGAGGCTAAAAAGGTGTCTGCGTACTTTAGCACTTTGATATTTGAATTATCAATCCTGTATTTTTGCCATTTAGATTGTTTATTAACACGAGCTTAATTTTTCCTGCAGTAGTTGTATATATCCTTTTGGCTATCATGCTAATATGTAATTCTTAGAGAATGTAATTAGCTGATATGTACATCCGTACTAAACCCTAGCGCCTTTTGCGGTTGAATTCAGGTTGTTAAGTATGTTAGAGCTATCCGCAATGGTTGGATTAAGTTTGACAAACCAAAGGAGGAACCTCAGGTTTACTTACTATGGGGAGACGATGATAATGCAATAGAAAAGGATAGGAAACATCCATGTTTTATTCCTCCCCCAAAACCAAAATTACCAGGTTAGATGTTGATCTTTGTGAAAGTGTGAGCCACGTCCTAAGAATTCGGTGCATTACTATTTTGGGTGATTGTTGAATTTCACCAAAGTCCTAATTAGTTTTCATTTTCAGGCCACGAAGAATCCTACAATCCACCTCCGGAATACATTCCAACCCAGGAGGAGATTAATTCTTACCAGCTGTTAGACGAGGAAGATCGCCTGAAATATATACCAAGAAGGTATTCATCATCTTGTCTCTTCCACTTTCAATTTTTTTAAAATATTTTTATTTTTTTGGTTGGTCTAATCATCTTGAACCTCATTATTTGTACTTTCTAGGTACGAGTCTCTTAGGAGTGTACCTGCATATGAAAATGCATTAAAGGAACAATTTGAGCGTTGCTTGGACTTATATCTCTGTCCAAGGGCTCACAAAAAACGTGTAAGTTGAAGTTACTAACTCTTGTGCTGTGTATATCTGGAAGGTTCGGATTGTTACTAGCAGCTTTTCTGCGATGTACATAAGAATGCTTGTACAATGATCTGTTTCATTTAGTGTGCCATAAAAATATATTACAGATACACACATTTAACTAATGTTACTCTTTGCTATTATCAACAGCTAAACAATGTAATACATAATATGAATATTGCATGATCATTTTATGTAATGATATGTGCCATTCATTGGTGTTATTATGTTTACTCATATAGATCAAGAGAAACAACGTAAGTTTAATTTAATTTTAAATTCCGTACTTGTATGCTTTTAGATCTCTACTTCTTTTTTGCAAACAGTACTAAAGTATATTTGCTTTGTACTCACAGATCAACATTGATCCCGAGTCCCTCAAACCAAAGCTACCTAGCAAGAAGGATTTGAGACCTTACCCTACCACATGTTATATTGAATACAGAGGCCACACTGAACCTGTTACATCTATTTCTGTAGAATCATCAGGCCAGTGGATGGCATCTGGTTAGTTGTGAAACCTTTTGATATACTATTATTTTGTTCGCTTTGAGTAAAACTAGGATCTCTCAGAATTTTTTTGATTCTAGCTAGTTTCGGATTCGGTTTAAGTATGCAAGGCACTAAATACTAAAGCCAGCAATTTTTATGCAGGCTATAATCCCAATTTTTCATGGATATGGAAATACAATTAGAGTGTCCCTTTTCCCTATGTTTGATAGGCTGTGTTTTTGCCCAAATGACATTCAAACATAGTTTAATCTGTTTGGGCTAATCTACATATCGAAGATCACATGTTCCAGGTTGAATATGTATTTTTGATGCTCAAACGTGCATGGTTAACTCTGCAGACACAAGTTTCACATTATTTTGACAAATGTATTTTAGATGCTTATATAATTTCCTGAAAATAACTCTCAGCTGTGATTTTTAATAAAAGGTTCGACCGATGGTACTGTACGTGTTTGGGATGTTGATAGTGGCCGTTGTTTTGGAGTATGGAATGTCGGTGAAGCTATAAAACATGTCGCATGGAATCCATTGCCCGAGTTCCCTATTTTAGCCATATGCGCGTAAACTTTTCCACTCTCCTTTTCCATTTATTCTTAAATTTGTGCCTAGCAGTTTCATTTATTGATCTAATAATTGGCCTTCATTAAAGTGGGCATGATGTTATTATTTTGAACACTGGACTTGGGGATTCAGAAGAGGATCAAATAATTCAAGAGCTTTTTAATATTACACTCAACGAAAATGCTGGTCGGTTGATTTCTTATTTATTTACTTCGCATTTCATATATACCTTTCATGGGTTTTGACCTTAAAAATTCTGTAGCAGATAAATCTCCTGTAAGTTGGGTCAAACATTCCGAGCTTGATGCCCTCACTTTGCAACACTTCAAGGTAATTGAATGTGTTTATAAAGAAGTTCATTTTCAAAGTCTAATAAGTTACTCTGAAACTTGTGATGTTTTGTTTTCCACAGGCTGTGTCAACAGTGGAGTGGCATAAGAGTGGAGATTATTTTACCTCAGTTGTGCCTGCTGATATCCTTGGAATATGATACATAATTTCCATACTATAACAAGTTCTTTATTCACTGATTATTGATTAATTAACAGATGATTCGACAATAACAATTTTAAATGCTACACATAAAATTTGCTTTTGCTTTCCTTTTAAAGTCTTCCTTTACATGGAAATTCGTGTTAGAACCTGAGTTGCATTGATCTGAAAACACGTACAACTCCTGTATTGTAAATTAGGAAGAAAAAAAAAGGAAACCTGAACACCAATGAAATCTGTTTCAATTTCCCCCCTCGCATCTAGAAGAATTACTTCAATTGTGTGAGAATATACACAGGCATCTTCTGTCGGCTAGGATTTACTCATAACAACCAGGGCAACTAGATAATGACATGACACCTTCATGTTACCCGACTAGATGATAGTGGGAATGATTGCTTTTTTTATTATTGCAACTTTGTAGAAAAGTTGTTTGATATGTTCTTTCAGTCTTTTGGTTTCCAACCATTAAGTTCATAATTGATCCAATTCTATATCTATTAACAATTACGTGAACCTTAACCCTCCATGTACGTGATTCCAAAGCAATATTGATCCATCAACTCTCAAAGAAGCAAACTCAAAACTCTGTCAGGAAGCTAGCCGGGCTTCCTGTTGCATCAGTATTCCACCCGAAAAGGCCTTATCTATTTGTTGCTACTAAGAAAAATGTTCGTATATACGATCTGAAGGAAGGAAAGATGTTAAAGAAGCTTGAAACAAAGCTTCGGGAAATTTCTTCCATTGCTATCCATCCCCTGGGTAAATGGTTGATCACTATCCGTTTCAAACATTTTACCAGAAACTGAATGCGGGTATCATGATAATTAAGTTTGTTGACGAGAAATGTGTCTGTATACAGGTGACAATTTAATTGTGGGAACCAAAGAAGGAAAAATGTGCTGGTTTGATATGGATTTCTCAACCCAGCCGTACAAAACTCTAAAGTATGTTTATTCCAGATTTGATTCCTTTAGATTTATCTTACGTTGGTCTTTCTCAGATTTAAATTTTGATTTTAGGTTGATCCTTTATAGATTTTTACATACAAAGAGATGCATGATACTAAATATTTGTACTTGAGGGTTTTATATTGTATATCAGTTGGACACAATTCAACTTTTTTATACTTCATAGTAACTAGAAATGAAAGAATTGACTATTTTCCATTTGAAAAAGTTGAATGAAATAGACCCCATCTATCAAATAGATTAGTTTGAAACAAAGTGTCACTAACTTCAAGAACCAAGGGCAAGGTCAAATAAATTCAAGAGGGATCGAAGTTTGAGATGGATTGAGATTTTAGTATACAAACTGGGTTAGTATGCTTAATAATGAAGTGTAATTAAATTAACAAAATACTATTTACCGCTACAAATCAATATTCGAGTCTTTTGGGTGTTGGTTGCTCCCTGTGAAGCAAGCATGACTTTTCACCGTCAGTAATCCTTTGTGCATGTAGACAGTTAAGCTTAAGGAAGAAAAGTGAACACTATAGTGTAAACACTACCATACTTGATTTGTCAAAATAACAAATTAGTGAATACTTGGTATTGATTCTCTCATTTCTTTCTTTTTTGGCCGAATCCTTGCAGCGTTGTTTTCCCTGCTTATATAACAATTTTCTCATTTTTAACTCTACTGTTATAGTTTTAGTCTCCAGGCATGCTTGCCTTTTCATTTCATCCTCCATGTTACTTTCTAAATTTGTGCTACTTGCCTTACGTTTGTGTCAAACAATACAATTTCTTTATCTTACTGTTTACGCTAACATCCAGGATTCATCCAAAAGATATAACAAATGTTGCCTTCCATCGATCCTATCCCCTTTTTGCTTCTTGTTCTGATGATTGTACCGCGTACTTATTTCACGGAAAGGTGTTTTCAGATCTCAATGAGAATCCACTCATTGTACCTTTGGAAATTTTAAGAGGCCATTCAACTTTCAAAGGCAGAGGTAATTCTATGTTTTTTTTTCATCATTAGTATTTTACCCTGGCTTAATTTTAAAAAAGACACTGGATAAGCTATGCCAAATGGTGTATTAAAATGATTAAGAAATGGCAAGTGGAATATGACCAATTTCTGCTATATTTAAAATTTAACGACTGTTTTGTGCAAGCTAAATACAGATATTACCACAAAAAACTGCTATTACACGTTATCTGAAATCATGTAATTTGAATAGTAAATACCTTTATTATGTGATTACATGCACGGTATGGCTGTCACATTATTATCTGATGAATTTATGAAGACATACACCGAGTTTCACTTGGCCGATAGTTTGCATCAGCCAGTTTTTATAAATGAAAATACGAAAAAAGTCAAGTTAATGATATACTTAAAATTTTCGTTTGCAGGTGTATTGGATTGCAAATTCCATCCAAAACAGCCATGGTTATTCACAGCAGGTGCCGATTCTGTCATTAAGCTTTATTGCAATTAATGCATTTTGGAGGAAAAGTTCTTGCATCGGCAATTTCCTTATATTTAAGTTGTACTTGACTGCTATGAAAGAGATTGCCAGCCTCCCTTTTTTGTACTGCTAGGTATGCAATTTTAACTTCTTTTTATAAGTAAAATTAGCTGTCTGTAATTTAAACATACTGCGAAATCTTGTAATTTTGAGGCTAGTTATGTATCAGAATTTTTTAGCAACTAACCTTTGGTACAAGCATTTTTTGTTATTGTTAGTGGTATTTCAAATTTAGTTGTGATTTCTCATTTTAGTGGTATTTCAAATTCGCCATGTGCATGAACTTGAAAGATCAGATTAAATCATGCTTTAACTGATCTTAGTTGCTTATCTGATCATTGTTTTTCATAGTTGTTACCTGATCATAGTTTTTTGTAATCCAATAGACTGCCGTTCATGATCTTAATTTATCAGAAGATATGTCAGCAGTGGATATAAGCATTAAGTTAGGTGGATGTGTGTATATGTACGTGTGTGAAGAAAAATAAGCCAGATAACTTTTTTTCTAATGCAAAATAGTTTGTACAAATGCGCCCTAAAGCACAAAATTTTAGTAGATCATGTTTGTAGGACAAAAAATAAAAACAACTGTCTGGCTAGTTATATATCGGAAATATTATTGTTAGTGGTACTTCAAATTTAATTATGATTATAATATGCCGCAGTTATGCATTATGCATGAAGTCAAAAGATCAGATCAAATCTTACTTTAACTGATCTCGGCCACTTACCTGATCATAGTTTTCTTAATTGTTATCCGATCATAGATTTTCATAATCCAGGTAGACCACTGTAGGGTTGGCAAATGGAACCTAGCAATTAGAACGAGAACCGCAAATCTGAACCGACCCGAGTCCGATGGATGTCGGATCGGTTCTAAGTGATGAATATACTATAAAAACTCGATCAAATTTCACTCGAACAGACCAGATAGAAAGACATTTAAATATATGTATTTTTAGTGATGTTACCTAGCTAGATCTGAATCGAACCCTGAGTCGGATTGTGTTTAGGTGGTAAAATGTATGGCTGAGATCCGGTAAAGCCCAACCTGTCTAATTGCCACCCCTAGACCACTGTTCATGATCATAATTTATCAGAAAATATGTCAACAGTGTTATAAGTTAGGTGGATATGTGTGTGTATGCATGGTTTATTCAAACGAGTTCGTATGACAAATTCGTTATACTTGTGCAGAGAAAACAGACATTCAACTTCTTTTTAATGCAAAATAGTTATGCAAATGCCCGTAAAGCACAAAACTCAGTAGATCATGTTTTTAGGAAAACAATAAAATTGATGTAATATATACCTCTAATACAAATCGAGATTGAGGTTGCAATATTAACATTGCAGATTAAATTCAATACAGGTGTAAAGTTATCATTTTTGGAGGTTAGTGAAGAAAACATTGTTTGTTTGTTTATTTTTGTAGAAAAGGTTCCTTTATTAACTATTATAAAAACAATGCATGTATTTTCATAATATTCCTCTTTACAACCTTACAACCTTCCAATTTAGATGAGTGAAAACGAGTGTATATCACTTTCATATATTAACTTACAAAACAGAAATACAAAGAACTAATTATTTTATAGGTCCAGTTTATCAAACAGAGGAGGATGGAATGAAATTTGCAGTGTGCTCAAAATCCATCCGTACGATGTTAACTGGGTCCGTAAAATAAATAGAACTGGGACATAAAAAAACAATAAAGGAAGTCGGCAATAAATTCGTGAGTACAGCTGTCTCCTTTCCTCCGTTCCAACGCATGCAACGAAACATGAAGCTCTTTTAACTTCAGCATTCAGAACGAATTCATCAGATCCAAAGTGAAATATTTCTTTAGAAATCAGCCAGAATCTCAACTTTTGAACACAGCACTGATTTTACTTCCATATAGTCATCACATTATGGCTCCACTGGATCTATGCTGCTTCAGATTCCTGGAACTGCTTACAGAGTTTGGATCGATTTTGATTCCAAATGCTGCAAAGATCATCTCTTTACCTCTTATATCTTCATAAGTCATCTTTGCTTGTGTCAGTAGGTATTTACAGTCTTGAATGATTAATAGAGCTCATATTTCAGTTGTAGTTTGAATATTGTTGCATAACATAAAATTTGCCCTAAATATCATAAAACAACACCAAATAATACAGACTGCAACACTGAAACTGCATTAAACAAGTTCTAAATCAGCATACATAAAACTAAGACAATAAAAAAAAGTAATTCAATTAAAAATTGTGACATTTTCAAAAACAGCATGATTCTTTTTACATCTTGACACTTTCTTCAGCCTAATTTCAATCAGACATGCATTGTAAAATAGTAGAACAAGCGAGATAACATTTATATTTGAAATTACATGAATACTACTGCAATATCTAAAGTTTAGATATACAGTCTGAATTGGGTTCAGATATATGTATTTTAGCCTGAATTGGGTTCAGCTATAAAAAAAAAACTTATTCAGGTGTGCAGACAAAGTTGAAAAATGCAAGAACAGGAATGTGTATATAGCAATGCTAACTAGGTAACTGGACAAAGCTTGTTTAATAATTCAAGATACATACAAAAATGAACCGACAAGACAAAGCAACATAATGAGCTACAATACATATTAGGATAGGCATGTACGGGTATTATAATTAATTAAGGAAAAAAAGATAAAGTTATAATAAAAGCCTACAGATAAAACAGAGAAAACTTTGTTAAATTTAACATAACATATTAAGAAAACAAATAGTAGTTGAATAATATCCTAATCTATCACTATGTTAAATTAAACTTTGTTTGTTAATTTAACACAACGGCCGAATTTTTCTTAAATGATGGACAATTTCATCTTGATAGGTATAAACTACTAAAATAGATAAAACTTTTTTATTTCCAACTTGTCAATTAATAAGCAGTAATGTTTGTCATCAAAATCTGAATGCATATGAAATATGTGAACATGCATGTTGTTCATATACATGCTAATAACTAGAAGTGTAATATCTAGCAAGAAAGTCAGTCACCTGAAACTTCAATATGAACCCACATCAACCTCTTTTTCCTTCAAGAATTCCTTCGCTTCTACTATGTCATGCAATACAAATATAATGTGAATCCATCTTTGTCCAACTTCTAGCAAATAATTGATACATATGCTTCAAACTCGAGGAGAGGTGACAGGACCATAATATAGTCTGCTCAAATTTACACTTAAGTTATACAGAGATGTACAAAGGAAGCAGCACAAGTAATTCCAATGCACTGTCCATATCAGATTTTAGATTTTTTGCAATTCAAAATTGTTCACATTCATGACATATTAGTAGAATTCAGAATATATATATCTAAGCATAATAATCTAAAAATCATACATGACACTATGCATTAATGTCTCTTCTTCTTGAGAACGAAACTTTGTAATATCTTCGCTAATATCCTCGATTGTTTGCATAATCATACCGTCATACAACCAATCTCTTGTACATAACAATGCTTCAACAACATCTTCTTTTAGTGAACTACGGTACTCGTCAAATACTCTACCACTAATGCTAAAAGCATTTTCTGAGACCACGGTAGTTATCGGTATAACCAATATATGTTTTGCCATGAAGAATAGAATAGGATACTGAAATTGTTGTGATTTCTAATATGAGAGTATGCCAAACTCTATTTTTCGATCAATCAACCCATCACTTAAATAAAAATAAAGTTCCGATTTAGTAGAATTGCCAACAAATTTCGAATCTTGATAAGAATCAAATTGTTCCAACATATCTTCATGTTCTTGTGAATAAGGACCCGTAAATGAATGTGAAGTTTCCGTGTCTTCTGTAGCATTTGTTTCAATATGCGACTCTTCTTGCACTTTCCTTAAATATTCAAAGAACAACTCTTCAATTTTTTTTTTAACATTTTCAAATTTTATGATATTTCCATATAGCCTTTCATAAGAAAATTGGACAAAATTTACTTTGTAACGTGGATCAAAAATACAAGCAATCAAAAGAAACACACTATACTCTTTCCAATATTTATCAATTTTTTTAAACATATCGCGTGCCATGGAAGACATAAAATCACCACCATCCAAAGTCTTTTTTAAAGTTAAATAAACCATGACAATTTCCGGAAAAAACAAATTGGCGGTTGGATAATTTGTTTCCGAAAACAAGCATGTGACATTATAGAAAACATCCAAAAAACGTGTAAATTTCTTTGCTTTCTCCTATTCTTTAAATGATGGACAATAAGCATAACTAGAATCCACGTGTTTCAAATGATAAAGAGCTTGTTTATAGTGTATTGCACTTTTAAGCATAATAAACGTGGAATTCCATTTCGTGGGAACATCCTGACGTAATCTCTTCCTATTTTTATACAAAGAAAGACTGCATATGCATTCAACAATTTTTTTTCCTAGATTGAGAGCCTCTGATGTATTTTATGCTTTCTCATATGTTGCTCAAACAAGTAGTAATGGATTTTAAACCATCTCGAACTGTTAAATTCAAAATATGCGCCGCACATCTAACATGTAAATATTGGCCATCCGCAACTAATGATCGTCTATAATTGAGATGCGATCCTAATAATGCAATGAACTTACCATTGGAAGATGCGTTATTCAATGTACATGAAAATATTTTATCAACTATTCCCCAACTAAGTAACAAGCTTGATATCTTCCCAAATATGGCCGAACCTAAATGAGGAGGTGGCAATAAACAAAAACTAAGCAATCTTTTTTGCAAATTCCATTCAGTATCAATGAAATGTGCTGTCAAACTCATGTATCCATCCGTATTGATTGAAGTCCATAAATCTGAAGTAATACTTATTCTCCCACTACGTGAATTCAGAAATTTTTTAAGTTTAACTTTCTCATTCTCGTAAAGTTTTATAACATCAGAACGCGAAGTGTTTCTTGATAAATGTATCACTTCATCGTTTAAATAAGAAACCAATTCGTGGATACTTTCATATTGAACAAGCCGAATAATTGCTTTAGTCATTAAATCTCTATATTTTTTTGACTAAAATTTCCTTTATGGATGTCTTTCACATTTTGATCGTAGCATTTCTGTAACGACCCAATTTTTCGACTTCCGAGAGTCGACATCAATATATCCACTGTATCAAATGCCGCACAATCGAATGTCGGAAAACCGAACCGTTAGGGTTGAAGAAGAAGAAGATAGAAAATAACAGAAACAATAATCAGATTCTCACAAACATATAATCGATAAATGAATATCTTTAAAACAAAGAACTATATCAGTTTTACATACATCACATTAACAGAGTTTATAATGACACCATTCAACACTAGGCATTTACAACAACTAATCCATATTAAAACTGAAGTTGCAACAATCCCAACGCAGCGCATAATACATAGTATAATGATACGTCTCGCCATCCAGCTCCAACTCCTGATTTCCACAGCATACTTCTAGACTTCGCTCCAGAATAATGATAACCTTACTCTAGGCTGTCCGTGTGGAAAATTATGAGCACCTAGAGTTTAGAAAGGGAACAATAAACTCCAGATCAATTATGGGACTGGTGTGTGATCTTAAAAATAGTTATATTCACAAAGAAAGAAAAAGAAATCCGCTATGCTTTTGAAAAATGAAACTACCATAAGGCCTTTCGGCACACACACAATGCAAGCGCACAATTGGAGGAGATTTCTCCTTATGATAGTCAAACATGCTTGATACGCAAAATCTCTTTGATATTATTATTATTAGTGCATAGTGTGGAAAATATTTCGAAAGTATAATATAAATCTTAACTAGCATAGACATTTCGCACTTATGCCTACTATAGCTACCATGTTCAATAGCAGGTTGCCGCCACATTCCATGGCAGGTTATATAACTAAAACCATACAGGACGCGTATTGTTTTTTTGGATTTTCAACAAATGGTCAGGCTAAGAAACTTCCTACTGCCACATGAGTATGCCTCTGAAGGGACGCCCCGAGAACTTAACTAGCTCTCTGTCAACACAAGGTCTTGTTACCTTTGTAACTAGGTAACTACTACACAAGTATGCCATTCCTCGGTCATTAGCGACCTTTATCCGAGGATCCTCAACCACAAAGCAACAACCACAAAGTATAATAAATCAGCAGCAACCGCATAGGTTAAATATCTGGGCTCCATACCATGATACAACCCTTTTCCAGAAGGAAATGACGTACCCTCAGGGGGCGCTGCCTCCAAACAACCTTGCCGCATCCTTCGTGTTTCGACCATTTTCGAGTTGTGAGGTCCGACGAAGTCTCATCCACAAAGCTACACTTTTCACAAAGCCATGCTTCGATCAACAAATGATCAGCAGCACTTCGTATGCCACATTACCAAATTGGGAATGTATCACTAGTAACCACCAACTACATAACCTCTGAGCTTGTACATCTCAGAGAAGGGTGTTAAGCTAAGAAAATAAATTCTCCGCCACCAACAGAAATGTATTTGATAAAGATCAGCTTTACATCTCAAAGTGTAACGCCAGACACGCATCCATACAAGTCCGTTCCAGGATCGAACAAAACCGAAGGCACTTCAAAGAAGCCCTTGCAAATCCGGATATTCACTAATCATGTCCGGACTCCCCATCACAAAGGGTGATAAAATCTCTATACGGGAGCAACCCAGTGCAGAGACATTCAACAGGTAATCCATTCGCTTTCGAAAATACCCGGTCTTCAACACCATCTTCAAATGTAATCCCATTTCGTCGTATCATTATTCGGAATGAGTTTTATGACACAAAGTCCTCTCCCGGCTAATCCGAATAACGAGTGCTTATTTTTAAAAATAAGTGTTCATTCAGATTTCAAATAAATCACAACAAATTTCCACTTTGATATTTTAAACAAAAGATCCATCACAATCACAATCACAAAGGTTCGATGTGGTTTTCGAATATCCATTTGGAATCTGACCCTTGGTCGCATCGAAATTCAAATGCCATTAAAAGGCCAATATTGATAGTCGGTTATTTAACTATCAATCAACATTCACAACAATCACCAAGATTTAAATAATTTTTCCCCAATTATTTATTTTCAAAATATCTTTGCGAGATATGATTTTAACACTACAACTATTTGAAAACAAATATCAAATCAATTCCCACATTTCAATTCTTTGAAAACAAATTTCAAATCATTTTTTCCTTACGTGGAATATATTTCAAAATATTTATTCATTTCCACTGAAAATATGCCGAGTTCAAATACTTTAAAATAATTTAAATTACTTATCCAAAATATATACTTGGAAACATTCAGAATAAAAAATATTTTAAAACACTTTATTTAAAACATTAGTTATGAAAATATTGTACTAGTATCTCATATAAAAATCAAGTCCAAACTAATTTAAAAATAAAATTATTAGATAAAGTATAATTATTAAAATATCCATTTTCTAAATCAAATACCAATTTAAATCTTTAAATAATCACATCTATAATTAATTAAATAAATGTTTATTTTAAAGATTTTAAAACAACTTAAGAAAATAATTTCTCCACAAACATCATTTTTAAAAACAAACTTCAAAACTTTTAATTTTGAAAGCTACTTTAAAACGTACTCGGCTTTCCAGGGAAAATACACCTTCCATTTCAAAATAGTTCATTAAAATCAATTAATAAATCCTTCTTGATTTATTTTAAATTTACATCCCAAATCTGTAAATTTCTTTCCAAACTTTTAAAAATAACCCAACATTTATTTTTAAAACAAAATTCTCTTTCCTTTATAAATTCCCATTGTGAATTTAAATTTTCCAAATATCCACAGATATACGGTTTTCGAATTAATTTCAAAAATCATTTCCAAACATCAAATCAATTTCAAATCGGTTTCCAATTTTATTTTAAACACTAGATCAAATTCCAAATTGATTTCTAAATTTAGTTTAAACACCAAATTGATTTTCATATTGATTTCCCAAAGATTTGTTTTTAAACACCAAATCAATTTTCGAATTTATTTCTAAATTTATTTTCTTTTAAAATAAATTTCTTTATCTCTTCCAAACTATTTAAAATCTGAATTTGAAATAAATTCTTCAACTATTAAGCAATATTACTCAAAACCTATTTATTAAAATCTTTTCCCATATTTTGGAATTTATTCAATAGGATTTCACTATAGATTGTATACTTAAATTTCAAAAACCCAATTTTATTTCTTTCTGGTATCCTACGATACCAGAAATATATTTCGACTAAACTATAGCCTTCAACGATTTCAATCACAAATATAATCGTACACATATTATAAATAAATCAACATACAATATTGAAACAAATTTTATTATTTGAGGAATCCAGTTGAATCCCTCCAACATGTTTCCCTGCATCCACAGACGTTAGCACAACAATTAAATACCAATACCACTTCGAGATGGAATATCACAGTATATGAGATTTATAAAATATCATCCGCAACGGCGCATAGGGTCTCATCCGCTATATAATGTGGAAAATCAATCACTCCAAATACATTATAATACCAATTCCATTTCAAGGTGGAATATCGCGGTATATGAGATTAATATAATATCATCCGCTATTATGCGGCGCATAGGGTCTAATCCAATACAACTAATAATAATTTATCATCCAAGCACACAATCAACAATTTTAAATTTAACAATTTAAAATTAAATTGGAAAATTCGATTGAGTAAGAAGATCTCACCTTTGCTTTCGCGTGCAACCCATTTTCAATCCGGCTTGTTTTCTTTGCAATTTCGACCTTGTATAAACAATTATATAATTTTATTAATATTCGAACAAATCGAACAATTAAATTCCTATTGGATAACTTAATTAACCCGTGATTTGATTTTAAACTAATACTTTTAATTTTAAACAAATTCCTTTTTAACAAATTTATTTATTTAAAAATTAAATTTCAAACTAAATTTCCTTTTTAAGAAAATATTCTTAGCAACCAGAATAATTAAATTAGTTTATTAACAAATCTATCTCCATTATATTTTATACTAAAAATAAACTAGTAAATGAAAATAGTCATATTTCTATATTTACCCTCTTTGAAACGTATGTATAAAAATAATTTATAGATTCCAAAAATCGTAATATTATATAACTTTCAAACCCTTTTAATATATATATATATATAGGTATGTATATAATATACTTATATTTATATTTCTTCTCAAACAGTAATTTCTTTTACAAAATATTTCCTTTGAAACCCTTATTGTCTTAATTTTTTTTCTGTCATCGATCTCAACCAAAAAATTATTTGAATAAATTGAAATTAATCACAGAAAATACCTACTCGAATGCAGATTCCAAAATCCAGAAAATGGCTTGCAGTCACCATCATCTTAGCTTGGACGACGCTCGGCCATCCCACCTAACCGCTGCGCTCTCGCACACGCGACCCCTTAAGCCATCACTTCGCCGAGTCCCTCCACTCCCTTCGACACGCTAGTGAACCCTTGTCACCATCGCGACATGCTAGCTTGCCGCCCTCAGATTTACTCGAACATGCGACCGCTCCAACTCTTCAACTCCGCAACATAGCAAATTCATCACAGCAACTCGAATGTATCAACACAGTAGCACTCGACATCTGCGAAAGCATCGGTGGTCGAAGGCGATGACCAGATCCAACCGCAGCTCTTTGATTCGCCTGGAAGGATACTCAAAGCTAGGGTCGTAGGCGATTCGATCGCGATTCGCTCTTTTTTTTCTCTGTTGATTTGTGTTTTAATCAGGAAGAAAAGAAAAAGATTTCGATTCTCAGGCTTCGACCATTAATTTATGTTTCTTTGTTTGAAATGTTTCTTGGTTGTTTTTGATATTTTTTTTAATATTCGAACAGTTTGATTTTGCTTAAGAAGGGGATTCTTGGCTATCGGTTTTTTTCTAACGCGTGTCTCTTTTGAAGACACGTGCTTCAAATTCTGGTACGCGTTTGTAGGCTTGCAAATACCATTATTATTTAAATTTAAATTTAATCAATTTCCGCAACTCAAAATCACGATCTCCAATCGAGGCATGCCGTCAGGCGTTTAGAATGTTATACGCATATTCCGAACGCAATGGAAAAGGTTCCGAGTCCAAATTCGATCGTATGGAGAAGATAGCTTTTTGGACCAGTTAAAACATTGAATTTTCAATTTAAATTTCAGCGCGTTGGCTTATCGTATGGCCACATGACAGCTCCAAATATTACGAAAATTGAAATCCAATAATAATACAAAATTACGGATCCAGTGGAACTGGTTTCGTCGAATTCTGAGACTGTGCCTTGGAAGACTATTTTTAAATATCAATTTAAACGATATAATTTTCAAAACTGAACAAATTACTTTCAAATTCAATTCTGAAGCTTCCATCATCTTCAGTATTATCAATATAAATTTTCGAAGCCTTGAAAATATTTTTAATCAGCTTAAAATTTCAGATTTAATAATTTATCAAATTTTCAGTTGTTAAATTCAATAATTTAATTTCCAAATTCATAGTTATATTTTGAAATTTAAGTTAATCGAACTTCCAAATATTAAAAATCGATTAAATATCTCAGTTTCAAATGTTAAAATTTCCGGGTCGTCACAATTTCGTTACATGTTTTCTCAAATTACTAGTCCCGTACTTATCCCCACATATATACTTCCTTTTACACCTTTTACAAAAACATGTACGTTTTCACCTTCAATGGTTTCATGTTTTTCAAAATATTTCCAAACATCAGAATATTTTTTTCTTTTTCGTTTACTTCCTACGGAACTATCCACCGAATGAAGATCAACCTCCAATCCTACCATGTCTCTTTGGGTATCATCTTCACGAATATTCATATTCTACAAAAAATACGCAAAACTTTTTATGGATTGTCTAAGAACCTCTAGATTTGAAAAGAGTCTAAGCTTGTATTATAGCAGAATCTGAAATAACTTTAAACAACCCATGATTACAAAAGAACTAGATGTCCACACTTTAAAAGTTTTACAAACAGTAATACTGCTATAGCCTACACCTAATAAAACAATTTGGTATGAGAAAACATAGAGGATGAAGTTGTTATAGCCTTCACCTAAGTGGTAGAGAGGATAAACTGTAAACTCTTATTATTATTATTATTATTATTATTATTATTTTGAAAGCAAAACAAAAGCAATTAAAATTGTTCATACATTCCACGATAATTTTTAAAGAGCAATTGGACTGCTCTCATTAGTGTTAATTATTGCTTACCAACTCCAATTCAATATATTTATAACGTAAATACAACGGAATCAGAGTCACTAATCATGACCCTTAAAATATGACTTTTTATTCCTTTAGTACTTCTCCCTAGTTCCTACTGCATCACAATATATAAAATTCTCCTTTCTTTTCATATCTGTCTCTCCATCTAATCCTTCTACCATTTTAAGATACATTCATTATATTGATTAATTACTTCAGCACTAACATAAGAAGATGGATTACAAGAGGATCATGTCAACCAACAAGTTCTATTTTCAGGTTAGTTTTTATTATTTATGTGTTTTTGAGACTGCATGTATATATAATCATTCGTTTGTAAGCTGGTTATATAAATATTGAATTTTGTACAGTATCAGAAATATTCAGTGGTGGATCATTCCTAAACCATGAAAAAACGTATTGTCAAGTTCTTTTTTTGATATAACTATAACAAAAATGCATCAATTCAACTTATAAATTCAAGTAATTAATAAAGGCTGGTTCAATATTACACTTTATTCTGCATAAATGGTTGTTACCAGAACATAATAAGTTATATTCACTCTTACACATCTTTTATTGTCTTTGTATTATCTAAAACTATGTTATACTTACTTTCACACTCAGCCATGCTCAAAACCATATATCAATAGCCTACTCCAGTCTACCACTTATTCCCCTATGCGTTACTGACAGGGTTAACAAATGTACTAAATGTTGAACTTGTAAGTTCAACTAGCTGAAAGACATAGTTTGGAAGTTCTGCTACCAAAATTGTTGTAGATGAATAATTCCTTGATATTATAGACATCAATGTTTCATGTAAACTTTGCATACTGCCGTCAATCTGAAACCTGTAAACAAAAACTACATTATGAATCCAACAAAATCTCTTTAATTGCACTATTATACGCATATCTGGTTACCCTATTTTATTACCACGATAAATAACCAAGATTTTCGATATCAAATGCTAAGATTGATGATTGAACAACAAAAGCGATCATTTGTAAACCCAGTATACAATAGCAAATTATTACCAGTGAATTAACATAAAGCATCCAACAGAACCATCAACACTAGCTAAATTCAATGTGATAGCTTAAGCTGTTTAATCGAAATATCATACCTTAGATCCGTGCAATAGTCGGTAGCTTAGATCTGTGCGATACCAGAAGCTGCACCACAAGAAGGGTTTGCTGCAAATGCAATATATTTAAGATTTTAACTCTTTATTTATCCATTTAGCAACCATAAATTAAATTTTCAAACAGAAATATCACAGCTTTGATTGATTAGAGTTTTTAACTTTGAAAGCTAAATCGTGCGAGATTTGAAGAATCGAGAGAGAGAAGTCGTGATAGCAAGAGCAGACCGATTATGTAACGGCCGCTATTTTCAATCATTCGCATCCTCACATGTCGGACTTGAATTATTAAAATACCGAATTGTAAGTTAAATTTGGCAAAACACAGCACAAACAGTAAATAATAGTCAGAGATCACAGACACGGAGTAATAAAATGCAGCGGAAGTAAAGAAATAGTAGTTCATGAAGCTACTGTATAAATATACATCAAAGTTAAGCAAGATACAATAGAAGTCTCAATATGATATCAAGTACAAACAGAATCCATCACTGGACTGAATTGAATAACCGGAATCAACTAGATAACTGAAAGTGAAATAAATACCTGGGTTTCCAAGTGAAGCTCCAACTCCAAAGTTGAGTCTCTAATGCTGTATCACTCAGTCTGACCCGAGCGTAAAGCAAAACACAAAACATCGAATCAGGACATACATACTTATACAATGTAAACCAACTCACGTGAACTGTAATATAAGGTACAAGTAACTTAATGGATACTTGGGACCGCCCATCCTCTAAGGATTCGTTAAACTATTTACTATAGTAATATTTCGCTATTATAATAATGTCTATAGTAAAATAGATTTACTTTTAAATAGCGTTAAGGGGTTATCTATATAGCCCTTAACACGTAATAGTGCCAATAGTCTATATAGTACCATAACACCTCCTGATCGGAAGGCTAGTAGAGGATACTCCATAGGTACGACGCAAATCAAAACTCGTACAAGGCACGCTAGTGTAGGTGACACGGCACAACTAGGCAATGCCATGGTAGATATACCAATTACACTTCCAGACCGGTGGTAACACGTAGCAGCTACTATCATCCACCTCCAGCCACACCCCAAAATCAAAAGGGCCCCAATCAATCCCAAAGTAATAGAATGGTATCGAAGGAGTGTGTCCGATAAAAGGTGCTACCTTCTTAGCCCGTCGATCGCTCCTGTTTTAGCCACCTTATGCCAACTCACGGGAGTCGGGTCCATGCATATACCTCAAAGGAACGCCGCCACCATCCTATTTCATTCTGAAATCTACACCGCGTACATGGTTGTTAAAGTGAGTTTCGGTATCGACAGAGAGTATATCCATATCCGATCCTGATCTCTTTAACAACCAACCGTTACTATAACCCATGGATATTTCTTTCAGAATCATTTACACTTTAAAACCAAAATATCATATCCATTTCAAAACTAAATACTATATTATTTCCTTTCAAAATCAAATCAATATATCATTCCCATTTCAAAACCAAAGTAATAATATATCCTTTAAATTCCAAAGACCAAATCAATATCTAATTTAAATAAAACCCAAGTTTCCAAACCATTGAATGTTCCTTCAATTTATTAAATATTGTTTTAAATCATCTTAAACCAAACCACTTTATAAAGTCATATTCTTAAATCTTTAGTTTCAATAAGTTCAAATTTATATTTTTAAAGACAATTCTTAATTAAATACAATTTCCAATAATTTCATTTCCAGAGCCATATTACTTTCAAGTTATAACAACTCTGAAACCAAACACTTTGAAACCATAATACCTTGAAATCCTAACAATTTAGCAATGTTATTATTTGGAATTCATACTGCTTAAAATCACAATACTTAGGAATCATAGCCTTTTTGGAATGTAATACTTTCCACTTTAACATTTTATATAACCAAAGTATTTATATACTTACAAATTTTAACATGGTCATTTTATCATAGCCTTATAGTTAAATAAACTTTGTTACTATAATATACAATTTAAAGCTGAAATTCTTATGTTAAGTTAAAAGTACCTTATTAACTTACATTATTATTACAATAAAGAAACATTATTATTTAATCATTTAAAATATGTCATGAACATTAATTACAAATTACATATCAAATGTACGTTTTAACTTAAATTTATTACAATAAAGAGCATATATCATTTTAATCAATATTACACTAATTAAAACTTACATTATCAAATGTACGTTTTAATTTACATTTCTATTATAGTAAAGAGCATTTATTAATTTAATCAATACCACACTAACTAAAACTTTACATATTTCTTTCATTAATTAGGACTTTACACGTTTCTTTCATTAATTAAAACTTTACACGTTTCTTGCATTAATTAAATTTTTTACATGTTCTTTCGTTAATTAGGACTTTACATATTTCTTGCATTAATTAAAAACTTATAGTTTCTTTCATTAATTAAGACTTTACATGTTTCTTGCATTAATTAAAAACTTTACATGTTCTCTCATTAATTAGGACTTTACACGTTTCTTTCATTAATTAAAACTTTACATGTTTCTTTCATTAATTAAAAACTTTACATGTTCTTTCACTAATTAGGACTTTGCATGTTTCTTGCATTAATTAAAAACTGTATTTCATTTTCTCAATTCAAAATACATCATTTATTATACAACTATACTCATTTCAAAACTAAAGATTGATTACAATTGCCAGGTTAGATTTTAAAATTCCATATTAATCAACTTTAATTATTAAATTATTTATCATAAATAAAAATCTTTAAATTGCTATTTAAAACCAAATAAAGATGTTTAAATTACACTTTAAGCCAATTATCAACTTATAACATTTTAACTTATAAAAACCGATATCTCTTTATATTTCAAATCTTTAAATCAAATTTTAAGTTAAAATTCCATATATTCCAAAATTTCAAAATACTTAATAAACTTTTAGGAAAATGTTACTTTAAAAATATTAACCATGAGCCTGTGTAATATTTTCTACCTAGGTCAAGTGATACGGATATGTATCATTTCAATCCGTAATTTAAAAAAATTTCGGGTTCTATCATTTCAAACCCGCAATCCCAAGAAAAGTAAATACAACATAAATCAATAAAAATCACTCGAGCCTATCATTTCAGCCCATAGGGATTTTCCTTATCCTAAAGTCCGTTCGAGTATGTATCATTTCAACCCATAGTGATATGAAACTTGTAGTGTGATAAACAGGAAATAAATATAACAATATAACATATAATATCATAACAGATGATGTAACAAATATATAAACAACATTTAACATCATATAATCAATCATAGGCATGTATGAACATAGCATAATAATTTCTACAATTCACTTGTCATCATTTCACAATTATAAAAGTACGCTGTATAGAGCGAAAAATCTCACCTTTTTGAAAGCTAGAATCAAAATCAAACACACACCTAAACTCCGTAAAGCACGAAAGGCACGGCAAAACACGACTATATTTTTTGAATGGATGAAGTGTCAGACCTGAATGTAAACAATACAATACGTAACATATATAAGCAATGATTCAATACAAAAGAATATAGATAAAAACAATGGAAAGATAGAAAATAAAATGACCTAACCATGATAAATCAAAGCAAGGCAATCAATACATGGCTTGGTTAAGGTTTGTTATCAACTTTGGTGATGTATGCTTCCATGGTGGTCACGGCTAGGCTTTGGTGGGGAGGAGGAGGTGGTGTGGTCGGCAATTGGTGGAGACCAAGCCGTGCTTGAATAAGAACAAAAGAAAAGAGAAAAGAAAATAGAAAAAGAAAAAGAGGAAGCCGTAGAATAATTAGAGCTTGACGTATTTTTTTCTTCACGCAAATGATAATGAGGAGTTTTGAGAATTGTTTGTGTGTGAGTTATCAAAAGAAATACACGGCTAAAGATGGAAGAAAAAAAAAGAAACGTCTAAGGAGGAGTAAATGATAGGAAATAAAAGGCATAAGCTAAGGAGAAATAAACTTGCATATATTTTATTCTTGAATGCAAATGAATATGAGAAGTGGAAAATAAATTTTTGTACATGAATTGATAAAGTTTCTCACGACTAATAGATGGAGTGGTTTGGAAGGCAAGCAAAGAAGTAAATGCTAGAAAACGGAAAAGGCATAATTAAGGAGAAAAGAACGTATATGTTTATTCTTAATTGCAAATGAAAACGAGGAGTTTGAAATGAGAAATAAATCTTCTTGTACGTGATGTGTGGAATGATTTCTCATGGCTAAAAAAAATAAAAATATACACGGCTATGTTAGGTAATGAAATAGATAGGTAAATAAAAGGCAAGAAATAAAAAATGTAACCTATGCCTAATTAAACAAAGTAACATATGTCTAATTAATTTGTTTCCAAGCCATTAAATAAAAGAATATACACAAATAAACTCCAATAAGTACAATAAAAGCCTAGACAAATAAAAATAAAAAGATAAAATAGAGATGGATATAGAAAAAATATAAAATATGTATATAATAAAAGTACAGAAATTTATTGCGTGTAAAACACTTTAATTTATCTAGTTTAAAAAGTATAAGTATTAAATTCCCAATAAATCCATATTCTTAACTCCACCTAGTTATTCAATCCATTTCATTATACGGTATAATTATCATGGTTTATACCACAGTGCATTAATATTCCTATTTTATGTTAATTTCAAATATTGTAATATTTAATTCCATTTACTATAATAGATCCAATTATTAGAGATTGAATTTCAATACATAAATTTGATTCAATTCCAAATCTTTTTATTAAGTTCATTACTACTCTACAAACCTAGTCAACCATTCATTCCTTAATATACTCTAATTTAACAACTTCTAAACATTGTATTACATTTCACATTAATGTAACTTTTGTTTATATTTATTAAAAGTTGACTTCTCATTTAAATTTAAGTAGACTAAATAATATGTAACACATACTAATTGTCACTGTTTACTTTTAACTACATTTATGAATTCAATGTTTACAGATCAAAGTTACAATTACTTACAGGACCATGGCCTTACTCAATTTTCATTCATTATTTTATACCACATTCATAAATTCAACATTTAAATTATTTCAATTTATTATAATTTCCTTCAATCTATCAATAATTTAGCTTAAGTTACATCCTTTACCATTAAAATTAGTTATTACATCCACATTAAATAACCAATTTCTATTTCTTTTAATATTTTAATTACAAAAATATTATTAAATCAACTATTTTTAATTACCAAAATTTACCGATTGTTAGACCCCCCACTCAAAACTTTTCGTCCCCGAAAAGGAAAAAGAAGGGCAAAGAAAGAATTAAGTAAACAATACATCTTATTCAAAAACACTAACTTTATAAAAAAATAAATTTACAAAATTAATTAATTTGAATAAAATATACCAATTTATTTAAAAATTCCTTTAGCATCATTTATATTGTATATTATTCAATTAACCTTTTTATTCCATTTACCTCTATTAATCTTTTACAACTAAAATTTAAGTGTATAACATTTATTATAACCACTCGAATTTTATTTATAAAATCTTTTTATATTGTATATTATCCAATTACATATTCAACTTTTGAATAATTTAGGTGTGGCGACCCGGAATTTCTGTATATTTGGAATTGAAATATTTAATTTATTTTAAATATTTGAAAGCTAGTTTAATTTGAATTTCAAATATCATTATTTATTTGGCAATTAAATTATTGAATTAAATTATTGGAAATTGGGCCAATGGTTGAATCTAAAATTTTAAGCTTGTTGAAAATGGTTTAAAAGCTTGTAAAATTTATATTGATAATATCAAAGATAGTAAAAATGTTAAATTTGAATTTGAGAATGTTTTGTTCAGTTTTAAAAATATATTGTTTAAATTGAATTTAAAAATGGCCTTCCGAGGCACAGTCTCGGAATCGATGAAACCAGTTTCATTGGATCCGTAATATTGTATTATTATCGGATTTCAATTTTCGTAGCATTTGACGTTGTTGTGTGAGCATAACGCGCTGAAATTAAATCGAAAATTCAATTTTATAACTGGGTCCAAAAAGCTATCTTCTCCATTCGATCGAATTAGGACTCGAAACCTTTTCCATTGCGTTCGTAATAGGGGTATAACATTATAAACGCCTTGCGACACGCCTCGATAGGAGTTTGCGATTTTAAGCTACGTATATCGAGACAATTTGAATTTAATTAATGTATATTTATATATCCTTGTCAGCCTTCAACTGAAATTCTTTCCCATCTGCCACCACTCTTCATCTTAGCCACCCTATCCAATACCTATGCAAGCCTAGCCGACAAATCCTGTCTCCTTCTTCCTACTAAACACACAACATTTCAGAGCATGCTTCCCCTTCTTTTTTTTATATACAGCCGAGCTTTCCCCAAATTTCAAAATCGCAGAAAGCAGTTGCTTGAAAACAAAATGGTCGAACGACTTTCCTTCTTCAAAATCTTGTTTTCCCCTCCTCTGTTCGATTCGTAATCAATTTGTCAATTCAAAATAATAATGGCCGAACAATTTCTTTTCCCCTCCCTTCCTTTCAAGCACTGATCCCCTTTTCTTCCTCCTTTCGGTTAAATCAAATTCAAAAAAATATATATCGATCCATGGTCGTATGAGAAGGGAGATTCATTCAGTTCAAACCATAGTCGAATTGGCGCCTTCTCGATATCTATCGTGATTTCTGCGCACGGCTTCGAGCAGATTGGAGGCGCGGGGCGAGGGTTTTAGGGGTAGGCGCGCAGCATTGGGTGTCGATCGGTGAAGGGGGGTCTGGTCACGTAGGCGATGGGCGAAAACTTTGGGAAGCCGCGTTGTTCGTCAGCTGTAGGGAGAGGAGGGTGTTCGACTACCTGAAGCAGGGAGGCACGACATTGATTTGGGTTGTTCGCGAGCGACCTACAATGGTAAAGAAGGGTTTTTCGATGCCTTGTTCTTTTTTTCCAGTAAGGTAAGAATTTTTTTTATTAATTTTATATAGGAATTTTAAACTCAGATTTCATTTTTACAGACATATATATTAGAAAAGGAAATTTTTTACAGTAAAGGAAATTGCCGTTTTTATTATTCACGGTAAAAGGAAAAATATAAAAATATGAATATATCCATATAAAAATATATAGGAAAATATATGTAGTTTTTAAATTATATATATATGTACAAAAAGAAAAAAAGAGGGCATTTCTGTTTTAAATTAATATATACATATATATATGGGCTAGAAAGGAAGTTTATTTTCTTAGCATTTATTGAATACATATATATAGGTAAACAGAATATATATATATATATATATATATACATATATATATATATATATATATATATAAGATTTTGAAAAATATATAGGAATTTAAAAGTGTTGAAGAGTTTATATAAGAATTAGATTTTTAAATCCATAGAGATTTTTGTAAGTATATATGTAGTAAAAAAAATTATAGACATGTATGCGTTTAAAGGAAATTTTGTTTAATTAAATTACTAGTTCAAAATTAAATAAGTAAATGGTAATTGATTTTCTTATTATTTCAAATGTTAATAAACCATATACTGTTTATACAAGGTCAAAAATAGTGGAGAGGCAAGCCGGTTTGGATTGGGTTGCAAAACAAAATCAAAGATGAGTTAATCTCACTCATCTGGGTTTAATTTAAATTTAAATGGTTAAATTTAAATAATTGGTTGGATGATTGAATTGATTTGATGTGCTATATTATATATAGCAGTATATAGTATATATTGGAGTGATTGATTTCCCGCATTATATAGCGCATGAGACCCTATGCGCCGCATGATAGCGAATGATATTATTTAAACTCATATACCACGATATTCCATCGCGAAGTGGAATTGGTATTGTGCTAACATCTGTGGATGCAGGGAAACAGGTTGGAGGGATCCGACTGGATTCCTTAAAATTATCTAGATTATTTAATATTCTGTGTTATGGATATTTGATATTCTGTGATGAATTACGTAGATAATTGGAATATTGAATGCTAAAGTTTGCTTGAATATATTTCAGTACACCGAGTTATCAAAATATATAGAATTGGATTTTTAAAAGAAAATAAAAGAATGAATTTTTGAGTGAAATAATTATAGAGAATTTGAAAAAAAATTAAGAATGAACTTGAAAAAGTAAAAGTGATTTTAAAATTTTAATAAATAAATTCCGTGTATGAAAGGGGAATTTTGAATAAACAGGAAGATAATGAATTTTAAACTTAAGTGTTATTATTTAAAAGAATAAAGCATTTATTTTAAATTTAAGATTTAAATTATTGGAAACGATAAAGAAGGAATTTGGGGAAATCTAAAATTGGTAATTTCAGTTAAAAAGATTTTAAATCATAAATTAAGGAATAAAAATCTGAAGTCAATGGGTTTTGAAATAAACGAGAATGTAAAGGAATTTATTTCAAATGGAGTAAATTGGAAATCAATTTGGAAATTGATTTAAATATTTGAAATTTGAAATTTTAAGGAGAATGTGACTATGAAATTTATAAACTGGGTTTATAAAAGTGAAGTAATATATCAGTGGATATTTGAAAAATTAAATTCACGTGGGAATTTATTAAAGGAATGAGAAAATTTATTTAAAAATAAATAGTGATTTATTTAAAAAAAAAGGATGTGAAGAGAAGTATATTTCCTTGGATAGCCAAGTACGTTTTCAAAGTAAATTTTAAATATAAGTTAAAAGCTTTAATGTTGTTTTAAAAAGCACGTTTTAGAAAATTTATTATTCCTAAATGTTTAAATTATAAAGTAAGTATTTTTTGAACCTATTATTGTAGTAATTATTTAAAGGAGACTTGGTATTTGTTTTGAGAGAAAAATAAAAATTTAGTTTTATATGTTATTAAGAATCTTTATTTTAAATATTCTTAAAGTATATGCTTTTGGCTAAGTATTAAAGTAGATTTTAACTCAAATGTCTTAAAGGATATTTTATAATATAGTGTTTTAGATTATTTTAAATTCTAAAGTGTTTGTACTTGGTGTTTTTCAGTGGAAGTAGAAAATATTTTAAAATTTATTTCATGAGAAAAATGTGGTTTGAAAACTGTTTTAAAAAAGGGTTGAAAATGGAAATATATCTTGCGAAGATATGTTGAGGTTAATGAATAATTTGGTGAAATTATTTATTGTTGATGGTTGTTTGTGAATGTTAATTGATAGTTAAATAACCGACTATCAATATTGGCCAATGCGCTGATCGTTTCGAAGAGACCGGGATCAGGATTTATTTCCTGCAAACCACTTCGATCCAGTTTGTACGTTTTCGTGAGGAGGACGAGTTTGGATTCGAAGATGGAGCAGTGAAGTGCAAGGGCTAGGCGCTACTAATCCTGATGATGATTCTAAAATAGATGTAGTAGGGGTAGTGCCTTCGGTTCCGTTCGAACCCAGAACGGACTTGTATGGATGAATGCTTTCGTAATATCGTCAAGTGGACGATGGGCATTCTAAGTGAAACGTTCCAAAAAGATAACGCTTAGCCTCAAGCCTCATCAAGTAGGAATGACTGAAAATCAGGGGTTATGCCGCAAGGCTAAGTGGGTAGCGCCCATTAGGGAGAGGTCATTCCAGTCTAGATGTCTCTTTTATTCGGCTTAGTGGTGCGGTTGTTGATCCCAACCATGGGGTGATCTTACTCGGGATTATCCAGTAAGGGGTAGTCCCGGTCTTGTGTTGTAGGGGATTGGGAGTAATCCTCGGTACGGTGATCTAGACCACGTAATGTGATAGGTGGTACCCCAGTGCCTTGTCATTAGTTGGAAGTCCACTCTCCCTACGTGGCTTTACGGTTTTGTTTGTATACCTATTAGCTGGAATTTAATAAATGTAACAATTTTGGCCATTTGAATAAGTATTTGTATATAGACCCTATTATAATATCAGAGGATTTTATAAGAAATGTTTTAGCTATCGTAAGGTAAAAACCCGTCATGTTTATTTGTGGCGTGGTCTTACGAGATGCTTTTGATTTCAAAGAATTTTGAAACTTTAATAATCAATTTGAGTGTGATTGTCTCACGCTGGTATTTCAGACTGACTCGGGTGTTATTTAACTATAATGCTCGGGTCAGACCGAGTATTATAGAATACAGGAAAGGATGCCATAGAGCTCAGGAGACGAGCTGGATGGCGATAAGTACTTCCGTATTTGTGTTAAATATTCCGCTGTGTATTCAGATTGTGAGGACAGGTTATGAATACTGTCCAGTTGAATGTTATGTATGCTCCGATGATGAAATGTATGAACAGATTTAATTTTGTGTAAAGATCATTTATTATCTATTATATTTTATTCCGCTGCGATGGTTAGATTCTGTTGTTGTTTAGTTTTCTCTTCTTCTATCTCATTCTTCTTTAACCCTAATGGTTCGTATTTCCGTTCACTTTGAGTTGATATGTTGGAGAGTAGTGTCGACTTAAGGGGTACGGATATACGGGTCATTACAGTTGGTATCAGAGCTTAGGTTGGTGATAACCTTGGCTCTGGTGGGGATTACTCATTAAAAATAGAGTCCGTAGTACTCTAGAATGAGTTTGAGCGTATTAATAGTTATGAGCACGTATTTGTTAGTGGATATAAAAATGGTTTTATATTGTGTTGTTTGATTTATTGAGTGGCATATGAACCTTCGTCGGCACAGTCTGGACAACTATATCGAAGGGGTTTCTAAACACTTGAATAGAACAATTGACACAGTATTGTTTTAAATGTGGGTAAATGAAATAATTTTACCCAAGAATATATTTTGATATACAAGAAATATTTTCTTAAATTGTTATATAACTTGGATGTTTGGATGATAATATTTTAAACAAATAAGATTATAAAAATTCGAATGGTTCGGATAATCAAATGGAAATTGGTATGAGAATAAATTATACAAATGAATTATAGTTAAAAATTTGATTTAAATAAAATCTGTAAATTTATAATCCCGTAGATTTTGGAAGTGTATTTCGAAGTGTTTTGAAGATAAATAATAACATCATTGTTTTAGAAGTATTTTTGAAAAGAAATTGTTTCAAATGAATTTTGGAAAGGGATATAGTATGGAACTCACTTCAGCCGCCGGAAAATAATTTCGGTGATGACTGCAGCATCATCAATGTTCATTTTCGAGTTTCTAAGTGACGGATTGCTGCCAAATTGATTTGTTCAGAAGAACTAGTTTGTTTTTGAAATTTCAAAGGAAATTTGTTGGGGATGAAAACCAGGATTGGTCTAAAAATTTGAGAAATGTAATTTTGGGATAATGGTGATTTCAAATGATTTGAACCAAAAGCTAGGTGTTTAAAAATCCCGAATCCTTATTTGAATTGGAAATCATGATGAGATAAGTTATGCACTTATAAAAATTTGAGATGATTTTTAAATAAGGAAGGAAAATATGAGCTTTTAATGTTGGAATTAAAATTTAAAGTGAAAAAATTGAATAAATCTAATTTGGAGAAATTTAATTGTGGGAAAATTTAATTGATGGCGATTTGAAAGAAATAAAATTTAACTGAATTAGAATTTACTTAAGCTAAATAGATGGAGAAGAGTTGAATTAAAGTCAACTTAAACTAAGTTTAATGATATTGGGTTGGATTTAAATCAAGTGAAAATAAAATTGAATTGAAATAAAATTCAGTGAGTTATAGATAATAGTTAATGGAATGAAATTCTTAAATAAATAAACTCCGATAGCTATAAAAGAAGTGAAAATGCTTAAATAAAATTAGTAAGTAAATTAATTAATTTGAATAGGTAAGCAAATGAATATTAGAAGGATAATTAATTTATATTGTGTTAAGTAAAGGTTTGGAAATAAACTTTTATTTGAGATTTAAAATAAATTAGTAAACGTAACTAATTTAAAATAAGTATGGAAACGAAATAAGTTAGAAGAGTAAGTCAAATTTAATGAATTTAAGCTAAGTTTAATACTATTGTGATTGGATTTGAATTAAAGTTGAAATATAATTGAAATGGAATTGTATTACGTGGTGGATACATTAAATGAAATTAAGTTCTTACTTAATAAAATTTAAATGGATTGTGAAGTCAAAAGAATAGTATGAGGTTAGATTTAACTGGAGTTTAGCTAAATAAGATTGAATGGAAAAAAAAAGCTAAAATAAAATTGTTTTGTATTTTGGGAAATGAATAAAAATCCAAAACTTGAATTATAAAAAAGATTGAACTCAAGAAAATTAAGTGAAGTGATTTTTGAAGGTAAAAATCAAATATTGAATTAAAAGTGGGAAATGAACTAATTTGAATAAATGAGTTAAGTGAGTGTGTTAACGGAATTTTGATTGGTTGGACAAAAAAAATTTGAATTATAAGTTAAAAATGGATTTCGTGAAGTTAAACTTGAGTTATAAATAAAATTCAACTTGGAAGTGTTGAGTGAATTAAGTTGGATTGAAATACGGTGAAATGAAAATGTGAAACAAAGTTTAAAATAGATTGAATGAGTACACTAATTGAATGTAATAGAATGGAATCTATTGAAAATGGAGATGAACTTAAGTTGTTAACTTAAGTAAATTGTTAAATGGTTATTAGTGAGCTTTATAGAATGGTTTTGAATGGAACCTTTTTGAGTAATGAAATGGAATATAAGAAGATGGACAAAATTAAAAATGTAGTGAAAATGAGAATGTATGGATTGTGAATAAATTAGAAATGGGATGAAATTTATATAAATTGAGTTGGAATCAATTTAAAATGGTCATCGGCTTAAGTGGTTATTTACTTGGATGAATATCATCAATTTGCATGAGAATAATTTGTCGTTGGACGAAAATAGAGGAAAATAAAATTCTATGAATCATTGCAAGTAAATAAAATTGATTTTTGAATCAATTGGAATGAATATGAGTTTGATTTGCTTAGAATGAATTAAATATAAGCGAATAAGTTGTAAATCACTTAAACTGAATGGAATGGTTTGAGAATTGGTTGTAAGCAATTATAATAAGTGTTGGGACCTTGTATGTGCTTACGGAAATTATATAACATGCATTATATGTGAAATTTATGTGTTTGCTATATTAAAATAAGTGAAATACTAGTAAATTGCATATATTTAGCACTTACATGTTTTAGTTGAGTAAGTACAGGTGCCGGGAAGCCGTTTGGCTGGATTTGATCGCACAAAATGCTAAAATAATAAGCCGCTGGCTTAAAAATGCTAAATGAAAGTAAGCCTACGCAATGAAAATAGAAAATATGAAATGTTTTTGTTTTCTTCGACCGTGTGGGTCGATGTATACATATTTATATCTCTTGTCAAATTGTAAAAGCTCCTCCGTACAAAGGAGACACCGCCAAAATTTTTCGAAAATTTTAGGAGTTAGAATTTTTTTGAAAATTCTTGAATTTTTTTTATTAGCGACAAAACGATTTCAAACTGGAATTGAAATAAGGGATTTTGGGAATGTAAATTGAAACTAATTGTTTAGTTGGAACTAAAGGATTAGGAAACCGAGTTTTGGATTTTTGATTTCAGAGGATAAATTGAAATTTGCTAGGCAAATGTATGTATTTAAATTTCTGTATGAAATTTGATTGGGTTTTTGATCTAGCCACTTGGCCTTTTGTTTTCGTTTTGAAATTGGAAGCCCGTAGAGGCATTTTGTAGTTGTACCGAGCTTTCCGCGCAAAGGAGACGCTGGAATTTTTTTTCGGAAATTTAGGGAGTTAGAAATTTTTTGAAATTTTTTGATAATTTAAATTTGAATTATAATTTGAATGGTTGAGTTAGCAATGTTGTTTGGAAATTTTAGATAGGTTTGAAAGGTTAGTAAGGGTAATAATGTTGTTATAAAAAGATTGTTTTGGGTATTGTTTAAACTGTTTAGTTGAGGGGAGTTGATAAAAACTATTAGAATGAGAAAAAGTTAACAGGGTAAGGATCATTCCTCTTAACTAGTAATTTCGAGGGCGAAATTCTTTTAAGGGGGGAGGAATGTGACGATCCGGAATTTCTGTATATTTGGAATTGAAATATTTAATTTATTTTAAATATTTGAAAGCTAGTTTAATTTGAATTTCAAATATCATTATCTATTTGGCAATTAAATTATTGAATTTAATTATTGGAAATTGGGTCAGTGATTGAATCTAAAATTTTAAGCTTGTTAAAAAGGGTTTAAAAGCTTGTAAAATTTATATTGATAATATTGAAGATAGTGAAAATGTTAAATTTAAATTTGAGAATGTTTTGTTCAGTTTTTAAAATATATAGTTTAAATTGAATTTAAAAATGGCCTTCCGAGGCATAGTCTCGGAATTCGACGAAACCTATTACATTGGATCCGTAATATTGTATTATTATCGAATTTCAATTTTTGTAGCATTTGGAGTTGTTGTGTGAGCATACGATAGATAAACGCGCTGGAATTAAATCGAAAATTCAATTTTATAACTAGGTCCAAAAGGCTATCTTCTACATACGATCGAATTAGGACTCGAAACCTTTTCCATTGCGTTCGAAATAGGGGTATAACATTATAAACGCCTAGCGACACGCCTCGATAGGAGTTCGCGATTTTAAGCTATGTATATCGAGACAATTTGAATTTAATTAATGTACATTTATATATCCTTATCAGCCTTCAGCTGAAATTCTTTCCCATCATCCACCACTCTTCATCTCAGCCACCCTATTCAATACCTATGCAAGCCTAGCCGACAAATCCTGTCTCCCTCTTCCTACTCAACACGCAACATTTTAGAGCATGCTTACCCTTTTTTTTATATACAGCCGAGCTTTCCCTAAATTTCAAAATCGCAGAAAGCAGTTGCTTGAAAACAAAATGGCCGAACGACTTTCCTTCTTCAAAATCTTATTTCCCCCTCCTCTGTTCGATTCGAAATCAATTTGTCAATTCAAATAATAATGGCCGAACAATTTCTTTTCCCCTCCTTTCCTTTCAAGCACCGATCCTTTTTTCTTCCTCCTTTCGGTTAAATCAAATTCAAAAAAAAAATATCGACCCATGGCCGTATGAGAAGGGAGATTCATGCAATTCAAACCACAGTCGATCTGCCGCCTTCTCGATATCTATCATGATTTCCACGCACGGCTTCGAGCAGATTGGTGGCGTGAGGCGAGGGTTTTGGGGTAGGCGCACGGCAATGGGTGCCGATCGGTGAAGGGGGGTCTGGTCACGTAGGCGATGGGCGAAAACTTTGGGAAGCCGCGTTGTTCGTCAGCAGTAGGGAGAGGAAGGTGTTCGACTGCCTGAAGCAAGGAGGCGTGACATTGATTTGGGTTGTTTGCGAGCGACCTGCGATGGTAAAGAAGGGTTTGTCGAAGCCTGGTTCTTTTTTTTTCCAGTAAAAGACTTTTTTTTTATTAATTTTATATAGGAATTTTAAACCCAGATTTCATTTTTACAGACATATATATTGGAAAAGGAAAATTTTTACAGTAAAGGAAATTGCCGTTTTTGTTATTCACGGTAAAAGGAAAATATATAAATATGAAAATATCCATATAAAAATGTACAGGAAAATATATGCAGTTTTTAAATTATATATATATGTACAAAAAGAAAAAAAGAGGGCATTTCTGTTTTAAATTAATATATATGTGTGTATATATATATATATATATGGGCTAGAAAGAAATTTTATTTTCTTAGCATTTATTGAATACATATATATAGGTAAACAGAATATATATATATATATATGATTTTGGAAAATATATAGGAATTTAAAAGTGTTGAAGAGTTTATATAAGAATTAGATTTTTAAATCCATATAGATTTTTATAAGTATATATGTAGTACAAAAAATTTTAAAAAAATTATAGACACGTATGTGTTTAAAGGAAAATTTGTTTAATTAAGTTACTAGTTGGAAATTAAATAAGTAAATGGTAATTGATTTTCTTATTATTTAAAATGTTAATAAACCATATACTGTTTATACAAGGTCAAAAATAGTGGAGAAGCAAGCCGGTTTGGATTGGGTTGCAAAAGAAAAATCAAAGGTGAGTTAATCTAACTCATCTAGGTTTAATTTAAATTTAAATGGTTAAATTTAACTAGTTGGTTGGATGATTGAATTGATTTGATGTGCTATATTATATATAGTAGTATATAGTATATATTGGAGTGGTTGATTTTCCGCATTATATAGCGCATGAGACCCTATGCACTGCATAATAGCGGATGATATTTTATTTAAACCCATATACCGCGATATTCCATGAAGTGGAATTGGTATTGTGCTAACATCTGTGGATGCAGGGAAACATGTTGGAGGGATCCAGCTGGATTCCTCAAAATTATCTAGATTATTTAATATTCTGTGTTATGAATATTTGATATTCTGTGATGAATTACGTTGATAATTGGAATATTGAATGCTATAGTTTGCTTGAATATATTTCGGTACACCGAGTTATCAAAATATATAGAATTGGATTTTTAAAAGAAAAATAAAAGAGTGAATTTTTAAGTGAAATAATTATAGAGAATTTGAAAAAAAATTAAGAATGAACTTGAAAAAGTAAAAGTGATTTTAAAATTTTAATAAATAAATTCCGTATATGAAAGGGGAATTTTGAATGAACAGGAAGATAACGAATTTTAAACTTAAGTGTTATTATTTAAAAGAATAAAGCATTTATTTTAAATTTAAGATTTAAATTATTGGAAAAGATAAAGAAGGAATTTAGGGAAATCTGCAATTGGTAATTTCAGTTAAAAAGATTTTAAATCATAAATTAAGGATTAAAAATCCAAAGTCAATGGGTTTTGAAATAAATGAGCAAGTAAAGGAATTTATTTCAAATGAAGTAAATTGGAAATCAATTCGGAAATTGATTTAAGTATTTGAAATTTGAAATTTTAAGGAGAATGTGATTATGAAATTTATAAACTGGGTTTATAAAAGTGAAGTAATATATCAGTGGATATTTGAAAGAATAAATTCACGGTGGGAATATATTAAAGGAATGAGAAAATTTGTTTAAAAATAAATAGTGATTCATTTAAAAAAAAGGATGCGAAGAGAAGTATATTTCCTTGGATAGCCAAGTACGTTTTCAAAGTAAATTTTATATATAAGTTAAAAGCTTTAATTTTGTTTTAAAAAGCACGTTTTAGAAAATTTATTATTCCTAAATGTTTAAATTCTAAAGTAAGTATTTTTCGAATCTATTATTGCAGTAATTATTTAAAGGAGACTTGGTGTTTGTTTTAAAAGAAAAATAAAAATTTAGTTTTATATTTTATCAAGAATCTTTATTTTAAATATTCTTAAAGTATATGTTTTTGGCTAAGTATTAAAGTAGTTTTTAACACAAATGTCTTAAAGGATATTCTATAATATAGTGTTTTAGATTATTTTAAATTCTAAAGTGTTTGTATTTGGTGTTTTCAGTGGAAGTAGAAAATATTTGGAAATTTATTTCATGAGAAAAGTGTGGTTTGAAAACTGTTTTCAAAAAGGGTTGACAATGGAAATATATCTTGTGAAGATATGTTGAGGTTAATGAATAATTTGGTGAAATTATTTATTGTTATGGTTGTTTGTGAGTGTTACTTGATAGTTAAATAACCGACTATCAATATTGGCCCATGCGTTGATCGTTTCGAAGAGATCGGGATCGGGATTTATTTCCTGAAAACCACTTCGATCCAGTTTGTACGTTTTCGTGAGGAAGACGAGTTTGGATTCGAAGATGGAGCAGTGAAGTGCAATGACTAGTCACTACTAATCCTAAGGATGATTCCAAAATGGATGCAGTAGGGGTAGTGCCTTCGGTTCCGTTCGAACCTGGAACAGACTTGTATGGGTGAATGCTTTCGGAACATCGTCAGGTGGACGATGAGAATTCTAAGTGAAACGTTCCAAAAAGGTAACGCTTAGCCTCAAACCTCAACAACCAGGAATGACTGAAAATCAGGGGTTATGCAGCAAGGCTAGGTAGGTAACATCCATTAGGGTGAGGTCATTCCTGTCTAGATGTCCCTTTTATTTGGCTTAGTGGTGCAGTTGCTGATCTCAACCGTGGGGTGATCTTACTCGGGATTATCTAGTAAGGGGTAGTCTCGGTCTTGTGTTGTAGGGGATTGGGAGTAATCCTCGGTACGGTGATCTAGGCCACGTATTATGACAGGTGGTACCCTAGTGCCTAGTCATTAGTAGGAAATCCATTCTCCCTACGTGCCTTTACGGTTTTGTTTGTATACCTATTAGCTGGAATTTAATAAATGTAACAATTTCAGCTATTTGAATAAGTATTTGTATATAGACCCTATTATAATATCAGAGGATTTTATAAGAAATGTTTTAGCGATCGTAAGGTAAAAACCCGACATGTTTATTTGTGGCGCGGTTTCACGAGATGCTTTTGATTTCAAAGAATTTTAAAACTTTAATAATCAATTTGAGTGTGGTTGTCTCACGTTGGTATTCCAGACTGACTCAGGTGTTATTTAACTATAACGCTCGGGTCTTACCGAGTATTATAGAATACAGGAAAGGATATTGTGGAGTTCAGAAGACGAGCTAGATAGCGATACGTACTTCCGTATTTGTGTTAAATATTCCGCTATGTATTCAGATTGTGAGGACAGGTTATGATTACTGTCCAGTTGAGTGTTATGTATACTCTGATGATGTAATGTATAAACAAATTTGATTTTGTGTAAACATCATTTATTATCTATTATATTTTATTCCGCTGCGATGGTTAGATTCTATTGTTGTTTAGTTTTCTCTTCTTCTATCTCCTTCTTCTTTAACCCTAATGGCTCGTATTTTCCGTTCACTTTGAGTTGATATGTTGGAGAGTAGTGTCGACTTAAGGGGTATGGATTTACGGGTCATTACATTAGTTAAATTATATTGGAATGCAGTAGAATATTATACAAATAAAACTTTTTAATTCAATTATCTCAAGCTTACATATTTATTCAAAATTTTGATTCTCTTTTACAATTGAAATCATCCTTTAAGATAAAATTTAAGAATCAAATTTCCGATTAACTTCAACTATTTTAGAGGTACATAAATATATATACTAAATATATATCAAATCAACTTTGAAATCATATACCAATATATGTTTTGTAAATCAAGTCATATTTTTTGAAGTTCAAATCAATTTAATTCTCCAAAGAAAAACTGTAGTAAAACTACATGATAGTCTCTTTACTTCGAAACTAGAAAATGAATGTCGATGATGCTGCAGTCATCACCGAAATTATTTTCCAGCGACAAAGAGAAGAGCACCGCCTTAAAACTTTAAAATTCTTTGAAAATGATTTCTATTCGGAAAATACTTCAAATAATATATCTTTTAAAACTTTAAAATCAAAGTTCGAAATCATCGAAAATTAAATCTCAAATTCTTGATTTAAATTCATTTTAATTTCCAAATTAATTTATAACCATGTTTTATAGTTCAATTATTTGTATATGAAACAAAAGCTAATGGTTATAAGCTATATACAAAGTCAAATATTATTTCTAAACATCCAATTCAGTTAACTATCAAAGTTCAGAAAGTTATACTTATATATACTATAATTATGCAAAATTTATTCATTACTGTGTCTGTTTGCTCTGTTCAAGTGTTTTGGAGACCCTATCGATAGCGTTGATCAGAAAAATCGATCGAAAACCCAAATCAACATCAACAACTCAAACAACACAATGTATAAAACATTTTAAATATAGGTTTACAAATACACTATACAGGAATAGATTTTCAAAGCAAGGATAGAGATTCAAATTCGATTAACTCAAATCAAAGAAAATTTTGTTTTGAAAATAAGTTGGAACAAAAGTTAAGATGATTAACTAACCGAATAAGGAAATGGATAAGCTTATATAAATCGCGGACAACCTTAACTGGGTCAACCGTGACTTCAAGAATCAGATCGATGTGGAATTCTAAGGCAAGTCTACATTCGATCTCAAGAGATAGAACTTGGGATATCAAGAGACATGGGCATCTAAACCGAGGACATATAAAATCTCCGGTGAATAAATGCCTATTGTAAAGGAGTTCCACCCCTTTACAAGCCATTTAAAATGGAGTTATGGGATACTCTAGAATCAAAAGAATACGAATAGTGTGGGACAAGAATGAATTTCGGAACCGAGGGAATATTCCAAAATTCAAAGGAAATCGAGTCAAAAAGAAAAGATTTAAGCTCGAACGAAAGTGATTCTGTAACTAAATTTACCATATATGCTAAGTTTTGCATACAGCCAAAGCTCTGATACCAAATGTAACGACCCGCTATTTTCAACCATTCGCATCCTCACATGTCGGACTTGAATTGTTGAAAATACAGAATTGTAATTTAAATTTGGCAAAACACAGCATAAACAGTAAATAAATAGTCACAGATCATAGACACAGAGTAATAAAATGCAGTAGAAGTAAAGAAATATTAGTTTATGAAGCTACTATATAAATATACATCAGAGTTAAGTAAGATACAACAGAAGTCTCAATATTATATCAAGTACAAACAGAATCCATCACTGGACTCAACTGAATAACCATAATCAATTGGATAACTGAAAGCGAAATATATAGCTGGGTTTCCAAGTGAAGCTCCAACTCTAAAGGTGAGTCTCTAATGCTGTATCACTCAATCTGACCCGAGCGTAAAGCAAAACACAAAACACTCGAGTCAGGACATACATACTTATACAATGTAAACCAACTCAAATGAACTGTAATATAAGGTACAAGTAACTTAAAGGATGCTTGGGACCGCCCATCCTCTAAGGATCCGTTAAACTATTTACTATGTAATGATTTCTCTATTATAATAATGTCTATAGTAAAATAGACTTACTTTTAAATAGCGTTTAGGGGTTACCCATATAGCCCTTAACACGTAATAGTGCAAATAGTCTATACAGTACCGTAATACCTCCTGATCGAGAGGCTACCAGAGGATACTCCATAGGTACGACACAAATCAAACTTGTACAAGGTGCGCTAGGGTAGGTGACATGGCACTAGGCAACGCCAGGGTAGATATACCAATTACGCTTCCGGACCGGTGGTAACACGTAGCAGCTACTACCGCACACCTCGAGCCACACCCCTAAAGTCAAAAGGGCCCCAATCAATCACAAAGTAATAGAATGGTATCGAAGGAGTGTGTTCGATAAAAGGTGCTACCTTCTTAGCCCGCCGATCGCTTCTGTTTTAGCCATCTACCTTATGCCAACTCACGGGAGTTGGGTCCATGCATATACCTCAAAGGAACGCCGCCACCATCTTACTTCATTCTAGAATCTCCACCGCGTACACAGTTGTTAAAGTGGTTTTTGGTATCGATAGAGAGTATGCCCATATCTGATCCCGGTCTCTTTAACAACCAACCGTCATTATAACCCATGGATATTTCTTTCAAAATCATTTACACTTTAAAACCAAAATATCATATCCATTTCAAAACTAAATATTATATTATTTCCTTTCAAAATCAAATCAATATATCATTTCCCATTTCAAAAACCAAAGTAATAATATATCCTTTAAATTCCAAAGACCAAATCAATATCTCATTTAAATAAAGCCCAAGTTTCCAAACCATTGAATATTCCTTCAATTTATTAAACTCGAAATATTGTTTTAAATCATCTTAAACCAAACTACTTTATAAAGTCATATTCTTAAATCTTCAATTTCAATAAGTTCAAATTTATATATTTAAAGACAATTCTTAATTAAATACAATTTCCAATAATTTCATTTCCAAAGCCATATTACTTTCAAGTTATAACAACTCTGAAACCAAACACTTTGAAACCATAATATCTTGAAATCCTAAAAATTTAGAAATGTTATCATTTGGAATTCATACTGCTTAAAATCACAATACTTAGGAACCATAGCATTTTTGGAATGTAATACTTTCCACTTTAACATTTTATATAACCAAAGTATTTATATACTTACAAATTTTAACATGGTCATTTTATCATAGCCTTATAGTTAAATAAACTTTGTTACTGTAATATACAATTTTTAAAGCTGAAATTCTTATGTTAAGTTAAAAGTACCTTATTAACTTACATTATTATTACAATAAAGAAACTTTATTATTTAACCATTTAAAATATTCCATTTACATTAACTACAACTTACATATTAAATATACGTTTTAACTTAAATTTATTACAATAAAGAGCATTTATCATTTTAATCAATATTACACTAATTAAAACTTACATTATCAAGTGTACATTTTAATTTACATTTCTATTATAGTAAAGAGCATTTATTAATTTAATCAATACCACACTAATTAAAACTTTATATGTTTCTTTCATTAATTAAGACTTTACACGTTTCTTTCATTAATTAAAACTTTACATGTTTCTTGCATTAATTAAAAACTTTACATATTCTTTCATTAATTAGGACTTTACATGTTTCTTGCATTAATTAAAAACTTACAGTTTCTTTCATTAATTAAGACTTTACATGTTTCTTGCATTAATTAAAAACTTTACATGTTCTCTCATTAATTAGGACTTTACACGTTTCTTTCATTAATTAAAACTTGACATGTTTCTTGCATTAATTAAAAACTTTACATGATCTAAAACTAATTAGGATTTACATGTTTCTTGCATTAATTAAAAACTGTATTTCATTTTCTCAGTCCAAAATACATCATTTATTATACAACCATACTCATTTCAAAACTAAAGATTGGTTACAATTATCAGGTAAGATTTTAAATTCCATATTAATCAACTTTAATTATTAAATTATTTTTCACAAATAAAAATCTTTAAATTGTTATTTAAAACCAAATAAAGATTTTTAAATTAAACTTTAAACCAATTATCATCTTACAACATTTTAACTTATAAAAACCGGCATCTCTTTATATTTCAAATCTTTAAATCAAATTTTAAGTTAAAATTCCATATATTCCAAAATTTCAAAATACTTAATAAATTTTTAGGAAAATGTTACTTTAAAAATATTAACCATGGCCCTGTGTAATATTTTTTGACCTAGGTCAAGTGATACAGATATGTAAAATTTCAATCCGTAATTTAAAAAGAAAAATCCAGGTTCAATCATTTCAAACCCGCAATCCCAAGAAAAATAAATACGACAAAAATCAATAAAAATCACTCGACCCTATCATTTCAGCCCATAGTGATTTTCCTTATTCTAAAGTCCGCTCGGATATGTATCATTTCAAACCATAGTAATAGGAAACTTGTAGTGTGATAAACAGGAAATAAATATAATAATATAGCATATAATATCATAACAGATGATGTAACAAATATATAAACAACATTTAACATCATATAATCAATCATAGGCATGTATGAACATAGAATAATAATTTCTACAATTCACTTGTCATCATTTCACAATTATAAAAGTACGTTGTCTAGAGTGAAAAATCTCACCTTTTTGAAAGGTAGAATCAAAATCAAACACACATCCAAACTCCGAAAGCACGAAAAGGCACGACAAAGCACGACAATATTTTTTGAGTGGATGAAGAGTCAGATCCGAACTTGTAAACAACACAATGCATAACATATATAAGCAATGATTCAATACAAAAGAATATAGATAAAAACAATGAAAAGATAGAAAATAAAATGACCTAACCTTGATAAATCAAAGCAAGGTGATCAATACATGGCTTGATTAAGGTTTGTTATCAACTTTGGTGATGTATGCTTCCATGGTGGTCACGGCTAGGCTTTGGTGGTGAGGAGAGGAGGTGTGGTTGGCAATAGGTGGAGGCCAAGTCATGCTTGAAGAAGAACAAAAGAAAAGAGAAAAGGAAATAGAAAAAGAAGAAGAGGAAGCCATGGAATAATTAGAGCTTGCTGTATTTTTTCTTCACGCAAACGATAATGAGGATTTTTGAGAATTGTTTGTGCGTGAGTTATCAAAAGAAATACAATGCTAAAGATGGAAGAAAAAAGAAACGGCTAAGAACTTGCATATATTTTATTCTTAAATGCAAATGAATATGAGAAGTGAGAAACAAATTTTTGTATGTGAATTAATAAAGTTTCGCTCGGCTAATAGATGGAGTGGTTTGGAAGGCAAGCTAAGTAAATGCTAGGAAACGGAAAAGGTATAATTTAGGAGAAAGGAACGTATATATTTATTGCAAATGAAAATGAGGAGTTTGAAATGAGAAATAAATCTTCTTATACGTGATTTGTGGAATGATTTCTCACAGCTAAAAATAATATATATACGGCTATGGCAGGTAATTAAATAGATAGGTAAATAAAAGGAAAGAAATAAATCAAATGTAACCTATGCCTAATTAAGCAAAGTAACATATGTCTAATTATTATTTTTCCAAGCCATTAATAAAAGAATATACACAAATAAACTTCAATAAATACAACAAAAGGCTAGACAAATAAAAATAGAATGATAAAATAGAGGTGGATATAGGAAAAATATAAAATATGTATATAATAAAAGTACAGAAATTTATTGCGTGTAAAACACTGTAATTTATCCAGTTTAAAAAGTATAAGTTTTAAATTCCCCATAAATCCATATTCTTAACTCCATCTAGTTATTCAATCCATTTCATTATACGGTATAATTATCATGGTTTATACCATATTGCATTAATATTCCTATTTTATCTTAATTTCAAATAAAGTAATATTTAATTCCATTTACTAGAATAGATCCAATTATTAGAGATTGAATTTCAATACATAAATTTGATTCAATTCCAAATCTTTTTATTAAGTCCATTACTACTCTACAAACTAGTTAACCATTCATTCCTTAATATACTCCAATTTAACAACTTCTAAACATTGTATTACATTTCACATTAATGTAACTTTTATTTATATTTATTAAAAATTGGCTTCTCATTTCAATTTAATAGACTAAATAACATGTAACGCATAATAATTGTCACTGTTTACTTTGAGCTACATTTATAAGTTTATTGTCTACAGACGAAAGTTACAATTACTTACAGGACCATGGACTTACTCAATTTCCATTCATTATATTATACCTCATTAATAAATTCAACATTTACATTATTTCAATTTATTGTAATCTCCTTCAGTCTATCAATAATTTAGCTTAAATTACATTCTTTACCATTCAAATTAGTTATTACATCCACATTAAATAACCAATTTCTATTTCTTTTAATATTTTAATTACAAAAATCTTATTAAATTAACTATTTTTGATTACCAAAATTGACGGATCGTTACAAATTAGGAATTTAGGGAGAAAGAGAGAGAGTCGCCAGTGTTCATTTTTTAGGAAGCGAGAGATGAAAATGAAAATTAGGGTTTTGGAGTTCGGAAGGGTAAAAGGGTTAAACGGGTTGTGTCATGTTTTTACTGAGCTAAGTGGGTATTGACCCGATTCACAAATAATGTTATTAGCCTTGACCCAACCCTACTATAATTGGGTTAAAAGGGTTGGGTTAAAGAGTCGGGTTGAATTTTGATAGTCCTAGTCTAGATAGAAGAGCACACAATGACATTTTGGGTGCACATATATTATCCCAAATCATGTTGCACCATTGAAATTCTATTGATTTATTTCTAACTTGTTCCAAGCAAATTTTAACTCAAATTGACCATTATCTTTAGCTTTCCAATGGCAAAAAGCTTTCCCAGCTTGTTGATGAATTTTGATATTTATGATTGATTGTCTAATGTGAGTAGGCAAACAACTGAAGTTTCCACTCCAATGATAGTTATCTAGGAGGTAGGAGACTTTGTTATTGGGGCCACTCTCCATAGAAAATATTGCCATCCCAATTGATCTATTGGAGATGAGCCGTTTAGCCATGGGCTAAACCACATATGAGTGTCTTTACCATTGCTAATCTCTCTGTCTATAAGCCCTTTGCACCATGCTCTAGTCTTTAAGAGAGTTTTCCATGTGTTAGAAGCATTATTATCTAGCTGAATAGTCCAGAAGTTTGCAGTATCTAATTTTATCCATTTCGCCCACAAACTATTTCATTGTAAGCACTTCCAGACTAGTTTGATCGAAATAGCCTTTGTCACATCATCTAGCCTTCTGATTCCCAGACCATCTTCTAATTTGGTTTTACATATTTTGTCCCAAGACGTTCTATGTGATTTAGATTTCTGTAAAAAATTTGCATACATAGAATTGATCTTGTTAATGATGCTATTTGCTATTTGACTGAATTGCATCCAAAAGATTATCATTGGCCATATTACTGATTTAATGAGTTTGCATCTACCACTAAAATTGAGCTGCTTATCACTATAGTGAGGAAATTTCTTTTAAATTAGAGGACCAAAGTCCCTCGCCTTTAACTTATTATGGGACAAAGGGATTCCTAAATACATTATATGAAGAGATTCAGTTTTGACTTTGATAATGTCAGTTATGACTTGCCTATTGCAGATTCCTTTGCTGAAGAAGATGTTGGATTTATTATCATTCATATATAGTCTGGCATTTAAGTGCATTTCCTTTGTTGCTCTGTTTATTGCATTTGCATTGCCTATAGTAGCTTTGGATATAATTAAATATTATCAGCATGCAATAGATGGGTAACAATAGGATCAACTTGACGAATTGGGAGAAGGTTGTCTTTAACATATTCTATATCGAGCAAAATGGTGAGATATTCGATTGCAATAGAAAATAAGTAGGAGGATAGTGGATCCCCATGTCTTGCTTTCAAATATTTCATGTGATGAACCATCAATCAATAAGCTAAACAAAAGGGCAGAAATACATTCATATATTAAGTCAGCAAATTTGTAAGGAAAGCCGATACAAATCAGCATATGGTGAATAAATTCTCTATTGATTCTTTCATAAGCTTTATGTAAATCAATTTTCAGGCATTAATGTTTTTCCTATTAAAGCCTCTAATCATTTTATGTGCCATTAGAATTCTCACTTATCAATCTACCTGAAGAATGCATTCTGATTTATGGAAATGAGGTTCGTAACATATTTTTTCATTCTGTTACATATAATATTTGCTAAAATTTTATATGTAACGTTGCATAGGGATATTGGTATTTAATCAGTAATGCAGTCGGGTCAGTTTTTTGGGAATAAGGCAAATGAAAGTATGATTTATTTTTTTAATTATTTACCTGAACCGTAGATACTCAACATTATTTCCAACAGCTACATATTGATCTGCGTCCAATGGATTTTAATTTTTTTGAACTAATTCCATCAGGTCCTGGGGTACTATTATCTTCCATCTAAAAAATTGCTTCTTTTACCTTTTTTAGTTGAAATGGGGTGTTCAGATATTCTATTTCATTTTCAAATAAAATTTTCTTACAAGTTACACCTAAAAATTGATTTTTAGAGTCGACATTGTTGAATAAGTTTGAAAAATAATTCATTGCCTCTTGTGCAATCCTTTCTGATGCTGATACTAATTTTCATAGAATCCAGAATGTATTTTCCTTTTTGTTTAGTTTAGGGATTGACAATTTGGTATGAAAAAATTTGTAAGTTTCATCACTATGGATTAACCACTTCAGTTTCATTCTTTGGGAATTCTTTGTCGTAATTTTCCTCATTAAATTGGAGAGGTGCTCTGTTTTTTTTTAGAATAATCCATAGCAATGTTTTCATCCATAGTGAAGGAGCTGGACGTAGCTGAAGAAATGGGTGAATTTAATTTTTTTACTATTTTGGATTTTTAATGGGCCTATAAAGTCAAAACATACTTAAAACTTTTCAAAGTTTCTTTTAAATAAAATCAATATTTTATTTAATTTCATAAATAAAGTTTCACTATAATTAATGTGTGTATAATTTAGTATATCACATATACTCTTATATAAATATTCGTGTGTGAAGATTACATATTAAGTTTATTTGGAGATGAAAACTATTAATTTCCTTTCTTTAAGTAATGACAAGGCATAAATTTATTTAAAGCAGAAAACTTTTCATTTCCTTCTCTTATCTTATTCAATTAACGATGAGGAAAATTATTTATATGGAGAGAAAAATATTTCATTTCTCTCTCTTTAATTAAATTGATTGATACGTTAAATGTCATTGTTTGCAATTAATACATGACATAAAATGTAAGTTTGTCCAAATATATTCCAATGTGAATTATGTATGTGCAACATTGTGGTATTTATAAATGATACAAACTTTCACACACACTATATATATATATATATATATATATATATATATATATATATATATATATATATGCATACTCATACAATTGTGGTACAAAATGTCAGAATTTCTAACCATCAATACAATACTTGTAAATTAGATTGTAGTTTTAATTTTAAGATACCAACACCAAATAAAGCAATCTTTGAATATGTAATAATTGGCAACAAGTAACTATTTATACTCTACATGCTTACGGCCATAAATGAAAATTTTAAAGTACACATAAAGACACTTTGAATGCACATTAAATACACTTAAATGCACTTAAAATTACAAAATAATTTTATAACTAAACAGAGGTTTACACACATAGAGATAAAAAAACATATGTATACACACACACACACACACATATATGCATGTTTATATATATATTCACATATATGGTTACAAAATATATGAATAAAACTTTGCTCACACTAAACATGTTGGCGTCAAAATTAACCACCAACATCCAATTATAAGAGAAAGCACCAGTATTCAGTCACAGATCACAGATAGAATATAAGTAGAGAATATAATATGAAGCACAACCAAAATTAAAATGAAAGTAAGTAAAAAAGACAAGATTTATAGTGATTCGGCTAACTTCGGCCTACGTTTACTCCAGAACAATCCTTTTTATTATTAGAAATTTGATTATAGTTACAATCTGGAATTTCAGAATAAAAATGGCAGAGTAGCCTCTAAGTGGAAGTTGAAAAGAAACAAAGTGAAGATCCCCCTTTCTGAAGCCACACATGTTGTATTTATAGGCGAAACTCCGACTACACGGCCTTCTCATGTACATGGCTCGCCATGATGATCGTGGAGCCCAACTCGTCCATCCTGTGCCGACCCAAAGTTGAACTCAAAGTAGAACCCGAAGCAAAATAGTAGCCGACCCGAAGCAAGATGTATGCCAACCCCAAGCTTAATCTCCATATCCAACCCGAAGACCAACCTATAACCGACCCGAAGTATTATGAACACCGACCCGAAGTACATGCCACACTGACCTGAAGTGAATCCTTAGCCAATCCCTTGCAATTCCTATAGCCGACCCCTTGCAACTCCCCTTGCCGACATGAAGTCAAAATGATGTCGACCTAAAGTGAAGCAAGTGCCGACCCGATTCAACCTTCTCAATGCCGACCCGATGCTCCCTTCCTTGCCGACCTGAAGCAAATTCAATGCCGACCCGAATGTCGATCCCAAGAAGCATGTCGACCCGGACCAATATGCCGACCCCTAAGTAACCCCTTATGCCGACTCAAAGCCATACCATTGTCGATCCGAAGTGATGCCGATTCGATCCCAAGTTGAAGCCGTGCCGATCTGACTGAAGTACATCCTATTGTGACCCGAAGTAAAACCTCTCCCAATTCGAAGCAATCCCTTGGATGACCTGAAGCAACTCCTTGGATGACCCAAAGAAACTCGACCTTTACCAAAATCCATATTCTAAGTGCCCTGCGTCGTTTATCTATCGATTATGTTGAATCCCGACTTTATATTCATATTTATCATCAGTAATCATTTGTCCATCCATCCATTTGAACCAAATTCTTAATATTCCAGCTTCGATAACCGTGAAGCTATTGGGTTAATCTACCTGTATACCGCCTAGCCAAATGGAGGGTTAACACTTTACCCTCTAAAATATGCCCAGTGATAGGAAGGCGTGTTTTATATTGCCGTAAGTCCAAAATCCAAAGTACATGATCCATTGATCGCCATATCATCCAACCTAGAGTCTAATCCATTGCCAATCCAATCACAACATCAGAATTGTTATTTTCCAATGGTTATAACCATTACAAATCAAATTTGTAATGGTTATAACCGTTAGTATTAAGTACGTGACAAAATTTGTGATATATTTCCCAACGGTTATAACTGTTGGAAAAGTCCATATTACCGATAGCTAAAAGTCCATATTTCCAACAGTTATAACCGTTGGAGATTTTAGTATAATTAATTTTAAATGTCTAAATTAAACTTCACAACAATGAATATATAATTAATTTTAAGATAAACAATATCAAACATATATTTCATATCAAAAATCAACAAAATTTAAAAAATAACAACTTTTCTAACCTTTTTACCATAAACCATTAAAAATGAAAATATATTTATATTAAGATTCTACCAATAGGAAACATTTATACAACTTTGAATTTTGTACAGTTTTTGGAAGCATCGAATAATTCTATGAATAGGAAACCAACAACACCTCGCTTTAATTCCAAACAATTCAAACTGCTAATTCAACTACAACATTCAAACCACTTCATTACCATCACCGACAATCACCAACCATCTCCAATAATCTGCATCCCCGACCACCTAAAACATTCAATCACTTTGGCAAACCACCACAGCCAAAATCAACATCACAAAATCCTTGAATCAATTACATGCTTGCTTTAATTTCAACCATCACTTCAAAACCCAAAACAATACCTCTGTAACAGCATCCACCTCTTCAATCAACATCTGTAACAGCATCCAGAAAGAAATTTGTTTTGATTTCCATTTCTCCGTGTTTTCCTTTTTATTTTGATTTTCATTTCTCTGCATTTTCATTTCAACTCTCTGCATTTGTCTGATCCCATGTAATCTTGTTAAACAAATATCAAGAGTTCTGCAAAAACTTTCTTTTACTGCACAGACTGATTAATCAAGCAAATAGGACGGGTAAAAATTGAAATGAGGCCTTTTGGCTAAAGCTACCATTTCTTTAGAAAAATATTATATGCAAATTAGTAAGTCGAGTTTAAAATTTAAACAAAGTCTACAACAGAAAGTCAACCTAAAAATAATTCTATATTTCATTCTCAACCTAAAATAAAACTAGTTTTTTAACAAAATACTAAACATCAACTTATATAACCATGCACATGCACAGTAGGTTTGCATAAGAAGATGACATGCTTTATATCCGAGTATTAGACAAAGTTACCTTCGAATCTTGATTTGTCATCAGTATAGTTGGAAGCTATTCTTGTACAAAATAAGATTAAAAAAAATACAATTAAACCCTAAAAAAGTTTATAAAAAAATCAAACCTGTAAGATCCATCTGTTTCCTTTATAGCAGCATTAACGAAAAAAGATACCGTAAGACACTTTTGAAACCGAGTCATATCACCTCCCTAAGTCGATATTGGGAGTTTCATCTGCTGCACATGCCCTTTAATTTGTCTGCAAGCAAAAATTTGAGTTGCATGCTTATGGACAAAATTATTAAATGCATTATAAAAGAAATCGAAAACCTTAAGATAACACAATTTCCAGAACACATGCTCAAAATTATAGAAAATTAAATAGAAAAAACAAACAACACACAAATACTTCTTAAATCTTCATGCAAGTGCAATGTGTTAAATTCACATTCATTCTATGGCAACTATGTTGGAGCAAATCAAACCAAAAATAAAGGAGTGTTAGTTTTGAATAAGTCTTGTTTTTTTAATAGTTAAATAAGGACCGATGGTCAATTAGTTGTCATGTTTTTCTGCAATTAGCTTAGGCTTCAGTTGCTCTGTAAAAGCTTTATAAGCCATCGTTCTCATTCAATAAATATTAGAGTTTTCAAGTTCAAAACATCTAGATCATATTTATCATTAAAAATTGGTATTAGAGCTCTTTTTTGGATATTTGAAAACTAAAGCCGCAGCTTGAATCACATGTGTTAGGAGAGATGGGAGACGACAAGATGAAGCTACCCCAATTCAATGGACATTGGGATCACTGGAGCGAAGTCATGGAGAATTCCTTTCGAGCTAGAGCACTGTGGAGTTTAATTGAGATCGGATTCGAGGAACCAAAAGTACAATGGTTTTGACAACGGAGCAGAGAGAGCGGCTCGACAATGCCATAACCAACGATCACAAGGTCAAACATTACCTCTATCAGTCCATTGATAGAGTAATATTTGAACAAATCCTGGACAGAAAACCTTAAAAATCATCTGGAACTCAATGAAGAAGAAATTCTAAGGAAATGCTCGAGTGAATAAATCCTTACTACAGAAGTTAAGAAGAGATTTCGAGATATTGGTGATGAAGGAATCTGAGAACGTAGAAGAATACTTCACACGAGTGTTAGCCATTACAAATCAAATGAGGAGCAATGGAGAAGTAATTACTGACTCGAAGGTGGTAGAGATGATTCCCATAACTTTAGCAGAGAAGTTCGTGTATGTGGTGGTATCCATAGAGGAGTCTAAGGATATTGAGAGCATTTCTCTAGATGAATTGCAGAGCTCACTGGTGGTCCATGAACAGAAGTTCAAGAAATTAGAAAAAGGAGATGACCAAGTGTTAAAGGTAACACACGGAGGAGGAATGGGAACCAGAGGAAGAGGTCTCCTCGGAAGAGGGAGAGGATGTGGTCGAGGCAGGACATCCTTCAACAAGAGTATAGTAGAATGTTACAAGTGTCATCGACTTGGACACTTCCAGAATGAATGTCCAAAGTGGGCAGAGGAAGAAAATTACGTCGATTTCGATGAGAAGAGATGTTACTGATGGCTTACATCGAAGATGAAGAGAATGATGATGAATCAGAGATCAAAATGGAAGACACTGTAGAGTTATCGATGATGACATACTCTGAAAAATAAGAAAATATGAGGAGAAGAGCGTGGTTTCTCGATTCGGGTTGTTCAAACCACACGAGCAGAGACAAAGATCTATTCTCAACGATGGACGTAAATTTAAAGCACTCTGTTAAGCCAAGAAATAAAAAAAGAATAGAGGTTGTCGACAAAGGAAATGTGAAGCTGATTCTGAATGATGTAGTTTATGTAATTAGTGACGTCTACTACGTGCCGGAACTTAGAAATAATCTTTTGAGTCTCGAAAAACTCCTAGAGAAGAAGCTGACGATCATAATACAAAAAGGAACTTGCAAGATATATCATGATGAAAAAGGCCTGCTGGCAGAGAGCAAGATGAGCGCAAATCGAATGTTTATGCTATTTGACAAAACTAGTGATGAAGCACAACAATGCCTGTAGACTATATCAGAAGATATGACAAGGCTGTGGCATGAACGATATGGTCATCTCAGTCACAGCGGCTTGAGAACACTACAAAGCAAAGGCATGGTATGTGGTCTTCCCAAATTTGACGCAAAAAAATTTACTTGTTCAGATTGTCTAGTGGGAAAGCAGTCGAGGAACCCCATTCCCAAGAGAAGCACGTGGAGAGCTAAAGAAGTTCTCGAGTTGCTACACTCAGACATCCTTGGTCCCATCAGTCCCATATCCACCAGTGGAAAGAGGTACATTTTATGTTTCATAAATGATTACAATAGGAAAGCATGGGTGTTGTTGATGAAGGAGAAGTCAGAAGCTTTCAATCACTTCAAGCTGTTCAAAAAGAAGGTGGAAACTGAAATGGGAAAGAACATCAAATGTCTAAGAACCGATTGAGGAGGGGAGTATACTTCTCATGAGTTCTCAAACTATTGTAAAGAACACGAGATTCGTAGACAGCTGACCACCGCTTACACACCGCAACAAAATGGCATCGCCGAAAGGAAGAATCGTACGGTTTTGAACATGGTCAGGTCTATGCTTTCAGCCAGGAGGATGCCAAGGATCTTTTGGCCAGAGTTAGTGATTTGGACATTCTATGTTCTCAACAGATGTCCTATGTTTGCTGTAAAAGACATCACACCATAAGAAGCTTGGAATGGAGTAAACCCGACCGTGGAACACTTTCAAGTATGGGGAAGCCTCGCATACGTACACATATCAGACAAAAAACGAGGGAAGCTCGATGATAAAATCACAGCTTGTGTATTATTTAGTTTTTCAGAGGAATCTAAAGGGTACAAACCGTACAATCCAAAGACAAAGAAGATCATGATAAGCAGAGATGTGGTGTTTGAGGAAACAAAAAACTAGAATTGGGAAGAAGATCAAAATCGTCACAAAATTCTAAATTAACTTGGAACAATGATGAAGATATATGGGAGGAGAGTGAAGATGAGAACAATACCAGAGAAGATTCAAGTAATGAATCAGAGGAATATATGGAAGTCGCAGAAGAAGCTCAAAACAAGCAGACCGTCGAAGTCAGGGAGGGACGAAGAACAAGACGTCCTTGATATCTTAGTTATTATGTCACTAGAGATGAAATCGCAGATGAAGAAGATTAAGTAAACATGGTTGAGATCAATTCTACTGATCCCGCACCTTCGGAGAAGCAGAGAAAATTCTGAAGTGGAGAGAAGCCATGAACGACGAGGTAAAATCAATTGAGAAGAATGAGACATGGGAACTTTTAGACTTACCGAATGGAGCAAAGTGTATTGGAGTGAAATGGATTTATAAGATCAAGCTTAACGAGCATGAAGAGGTGAACAAATATAAGGCACGGTTGGTGGCTGAACATGGAATTGATTACACAGAGGTGTATGCTGCTGTTGCTCGAATGGATACCATCAGAACCATCCTAGCTACAGCAGCACAAAATGCTTGGGACATCTATCAACTAGATGCAAAATCCGCTTTTCTTCATGGAATTCTTATAAAAGATGTATACATTCAACAACCAAAAGGATATGTGGTGGAAGGATGTGAAGACAAGGTCTACAAACTTCATAAGGCATTATATGGTTTAAGACAAGCTCCAAGAGCCTGGTTCAGTCAAATCGAAGAATATTTCATAAAGGAATGATTTTTAAAATCTCAGAATAAAGAAACTCTATTTATGAAGACTAACGAACAAGTTAATATCCTGATTGTTAGTGTCTATGTGGATGATCTTATTTACACAGGAGATGATGCCTCAATGATGAGAGAATTCAAGATGTCAATGCGAGTTTGACTCGATGGATCTTGGGAAAATGATATATTTTCTAGGAATTGAGGTGCTGCAAACATCGCAGGGAATTCACATATCTCAATCGAAGTATGCTTTGGAAGTTTTAAGGCGTCTTAAGATGGAGAATTGCAATTCAATGTGCAAACCGACGGTACCTGCGAGCAAAATCGATATGGATGAGGAAGGAGAACGAGTCGATGAGACTTTATACAAGAAAATGATAGGAAGTCTCATGTATATCACAACCACACGGCCTGATCTGCAGTTTGCTGTAAGTCTCTAAAGTCGTTATATATGTCTAAGCCAACAAAATTACACTTACAAGCAGCTAAGACAGTCTTGAGATACCTAAAGGGTACTATGGATTTTGATATCTGGTATAAGAAAGGAGGAACCAGAGAGCTATTGGTTTACACTGGTAGTGATTTTGCGGGGGATATTGATAGCAGAAAAAGTACCACATGATATGTTTTTCTTATGGATGATGCAGTAGCGGCTTGGTGTTGAAAGAAACAACCGATCATCGCACTCTTTACAACCGAAGCCGAGTATGTAGCTGCATCGGTATGTGCCTGTCAAGCTATTTGGTTCAAAGGATTTTGGAAGAGCTGGGATATGATGTAAGTGGAAGGACTATCATTCTATGTGACAATACTACAACAATCAAGCTTTCTAAAAATTCAATCTTTCATGGGAGATGCAAGCATATCGGTGTGCGTTTTCGTTTTCTACGAGACTGGGTCAACGATGGAGTAATATGTCTTGAACATTGTGGATCAAAGGAACAAGTGGCAGATATTTTCACTAAACCGTTGAAGCGAGATATGTTCGAAAGTCTGAGAAGCAAGCTTGGGATTTGCTCTGTTGAAGATAAGCTAAGCTTGACGCACCAAGCTTATTTTAGGGAGGGTTTATTGGAGCAAATCAAACCGAAAATAAAGGAATTTTAGTTTTGAATAAGTCTTGTTTTTGTTTAATAGTTAATAAGGACCGATTCTTATGGTCAATTAGTTGTCCTGTTTTTCTGCAATTAGCTTAGGCTTCAGTTGCTCTGTAAAAGCTTTATAAGCCATCGTTCTCATTCAATAAAGACTAGAGTTTTCAAGTTTAAAACATCTAGAGCATATTTATCATTACAAACTACCAGTACAAAAGTAAATATATAGAAGTAAAAACATGAAAGGATACACTATTAATGTGATGATTCAATTGAGATTATCAGTTAAAAGGGATAATTCTTTTATATCCCATTCTTATTGGCGTGTAACCAAAGTTACACCTACTACTTATGTATATTGTAAATATGACTAAAATCTCCCATACTCAAGTGACAGTTTAATTTAGTTAAACAATCCTGCAATGTTATATCAATTTTTAGCTACTCAATTTCAATCTCCTTTAGTTCCCACTATCAATTTACAAGAATTTAAAGTAAATAATATAAAGCGGGGGTATGCGATGAGGATAAATAAAAATATAATAATTTAAACACAACCACTTTTAGAAAAAAGAAACATTAAAACTCAAATAAGGAATTATGAAACTATATTACCATAGTTCATGGAACATGATTTAATTTTTATTGGATAAAATGTAGTCTAAATCTTCGATAATAGTCAAGAAAAATTTCATTGGTATTGGAAAAAGGTTCTAATGTCAACTTTGTTAATAAAATTCCAAAACGAATAATTTACCAATTCATGGAAATTCACTATTGTATCTTAAAACTTGTCAACAGTTAAAAAATATAGTTAAAAGCAATAAATGATTCATTTAAATGCTTTAGAGCACTACCCTTACTTTAATAGCAAATCGAGCAAGTGTCAGATATCAGCTTCTTCAATTCGAACTGAAAAAAACTTAATGAAAATAATTATAAACTTTAATTAGACTAAGCTATATAAAAAATAACAACCATTAATATTAGGCTCACTTTTGACAGTGGGCGTTCAATTTGAAAATTGAACAGAAAAAAGCAAAATAAAACTACCCGAATCTCAAAAAGCTATCATAAACCCAAGACAAACATATATAGATTTTACAATTCATTTGGTCTGTATATGGAAAACATTTTTTTCAACTAGATTTCCGTAAGAAATAAATAATGCCGCATGCTCATGAAGAAAAAGTAAGAGAGCAACAAGAAAAAAAGCGGTCAGATTTCAAGAAAGGAATGGTTAAAAGCTCGAAATTTTCAAGTAAGTTTAATACATTTCCTTCACATGAATGGCGTTGCATTCTATAACAATTCATGGAAAAGAATGAATTGGTAACATATAATGTTGTTGCTCCTCTTTCTTCGAACTAATATTCCTAATGTCTTATTCCAATTCAATTGTTTAACTCAGAAACAAAACGTGAATGCACAAAATACCTAATTTCGAAAATAAATTAAGGTTGGAGTAATTAACCGATTTAAATTGAAAATTAGTTTGTAGTCGATTGCCGAAATAAAACATATCACAAACCTTCCTTCATCTTCGTTAGGTTGGTAGAAAAAAGGGCAAAGGCGGTAGAAGACGATGGTAGCAGACGGCGGAGGTAATGGTTCAACAAGAGGCGATAACCCTAGAACGAACGAAAGAGTGAAAACATGAAAGAATGAAATTTTCTTCATGAGGAATGGGATAAAATAGTAATATAAGATAATTTTACAATCCTATCCATATTGCAGTTAATTATTTACCAAATTACCAGATTTAGCAACGATTATAACCGTGATAAATGATTGTATGAGAAATAACCGTTAGAAATTTATAACGGTTATTACCATTACCAATTGAAAACGGAAAAGTGTTGCAAAATGAGCTGTTTGGTATTGTGTTTCTTCAATGGAGGAAATAAAAAAAGATCAAGAAAAGAAAAATTATGAAAGGCAGGATTAAAGAAATCGAAAAATGATAAGTAATTTTCGTAACGGTCATGGATAAATAAGATATGGACACTTACTTAGCAACCACATCTTCTTTCGCATGTCAATAACTTGCTGTATGCATATTTTTTTTTTAAAGTTCCATATGCATGATATTCCTTTCTGTTATCAACCTGCATACTAATGCATAAATTATTATCTTTGATACAAATGTTGTTGCAACTTGCATACGCAGCATCCAATAACCTCTCAATACTGAATTGTAATTGGTAAGCAAAGGAACAACAGAATCATGCTATCATCCACCTGTATTATACATACGTTTCTTAGAATAGGGTCACGTCCAGTTCATTATGCTCGCCTCCGTTATGGCCAGACATATGCCACACACTTGATTAACTACAAATCTATTGCAGAAATAAAAGAGATAAACCTTGTTATATCACAATGTATTGCCAACACACTCTTTTCAGTATATTGTACAGTTATGACAGCAGTATCCATAACAAATACATAAAGTAGATCAGTATGATTCTATATATCAATTATTATGTAAATTAATACATGAGGTAGAGTATAATTGTAACTAATTTTTTACCAGTTCATGTAACACCCCGTATTTTTATATAATTAAATAAAATTAATTGAAGCAACATAATTGCAAAACAGAATATAAATGTCAAATACATACATTTAAGAATTAAGAGCTTACATAGATTTATGCAAGCAATGAACGTGTGATTATTTGACACACAATCATTACATCAAATATGGACAGTTTAATAACTTGTCCTTATACAGTGGAAATACAAATCTACGGAGTTACGCCTTGTCATTCAGCTCGATCCTGAGCTCCATAGCATCCTATCCTGAGCCTGTAATGCTCGGTCTGACTCGAGCATTATAATAAAATAACATCCGAATCAGTCTGGAAACCAGCGTGAGAAAACACACTCAATAAGAATTATTAACTTTTACAAATCCTTTGAAAACAAAGGTATCTTGTAAGACCACGTCACATATAAACACGACAGGTTTTTACCATACGATAACCAAAACATTTTTATTAAATCCGTCTGATATTATAACAACGTCTATAGAAAGTAAATAGGAAATAGCTGAACTGCTTGCATCTCACGTTCCAAGATAATTGGGCACAACCAAAACCGTACGACGCTTATTGGAGAATGGATTCCATCGAATGACTGGGCTACTAGGGTACCGTCCGTCACAGTACACATCTAAAACAATGTACCGAGGACCACTCTGGGATCCTCTACTACACAAGACCGGACTACCCTTCAAACTAGATAGCCCGAATAAGATTATCCCGTGGTTGGGATTAGCAACCGTCACACAGCCGAATAAAAAGGATTCTAGATATGGTAATCTTACCTTACTTGGGTGCTACCCACTTAGCCTTACTTCATCTCCCCTGTTTTAGTCATTCCCCGATTGATGAGGCTCGAGGCTAAGCGTTACTTTTTAAAGAACACATTCACTTAGAATGCTCATCGTCCTCAAATGACGATGTTTTGATTGCATTCGTCCATACAAGTTGTCCAGGGTCTGGACAAATCGAATCACCGTCTTCGTCATCTTCACGGTATTCACTCGTTACGTTCAAACCGGATCGGAGTGGTTTTTCGATAATTAAATCCAATCCCGGTCTCTACGAAACGATTAACGAAATTGGTCAAAGTTGATAGTTTAACTACCAATACACATCCATAAACCATCATCAGGCCTTATTATAAATTTTTCAAAATTTATCTCAAAATATCTTTATAAGATATTACTTCATGTTTCTCAACATTGAAAACAGTTTTCAAACGCTTTTTATTTTCACGGAACATTTCCAAACCTTCCCAATACTTAGAATGTTTTTTTCACTTCATTAGATATTAAAACTTGGAAAATATTCCTTTTATTTCCTTTTTCTTTTCTCAAAAATCGTTTATAACTTTATTTGCAAATTTCCCAACTCGTTTCATACGAATAGTATAAATTCCGGAATTCCTTAATTAATTACCTTAGCATTTTCAAAACCAATTATATTTGCTTATAAACTCGATTCCCTTTGTACTTGTTTATAAATCCTATTTTCATCATTCGAAGTTCACTTTTATTTAACTTCTTTGGAATTTTCTTGCTTTCCTTCCCAATTCCATTTAAGAATATTCTTATAATTCATATTCACTGAATAACCCATTTTTCGGGCTTCCAAGAAGGTTTATAAATAAATTTAAAACATTTCAAAACTCTCTCTATATATAAATAAGCGTTTTTAAAGGAAATAATAATAATTTATTTTTAAGAAATATTCAAATAATTATTTAAAATATTGAAGTACTCTTTATGACCTCACTATCAAATTGGGTTTTGAAAATTTAGATTTTCACTAAAATATATATTAAGTATTCAAAAATTCATTTTTTGAAATATTCAATACTAACTAACTTTAAAATTTACATAGTTTAATAAATAAAAATTTCCCTTTAAAATTTAAAACCTAACTTATTGTTAAAATTATATTTTTAAAATCCGAATAACCAAAATTCTAATTTATAACCCCTCTTGATCCCCATCACATCACTTCCATTCGGTCTCCTTAACCATCTTCATTTTAAAATAGTACCTACCATTTTTCTCACCTTATTTCCATATTCCAACATAAATTATCCCCATAAATTTATATTCCAAACTCATCATCCAATATTACTTCCCTTTTATTTATAAACTCCGTTTATTAATTTTTATAACTCCTTTTGAGTTCCACTAAAAATAATCTCAGTTATACAATTCCATTTTATAATTTCAATTTCTTTAAATCCTTTTATTTTTTCCAATCTACTTTCAATATCGATCTTAACCCTTTTTCCCCGAATATCATTTTTAAACCCGGTCTTTAAAAATAATTCCTTTATATAATTTATTTCAAATTCTCTATTTTAAAATATTTTCTTGCATTACTTAATACGATCCGAAATTCATCATTCTTATACAAACCAATCTCTTTTAAGTAATCCAAATTTCGTTTTAAAATTTTTTATATTAAATATTTCCTTTTTCATTCGTAAAAATTAAAATAATATCTATGGTATGTAATATTTCCGCAATTAATTTCCATGCCATTATATCATTTAAAATTTTACAACACACAATAATCCAGCAGATTATTTATTCACAACAGATATATGTGTGTGTGTGTGTGTATAAACACTAAATATTTCTGAGGAATCCAGTTGGATCCCTCCAACCTGTTTTTCCTGCATCCACAGATGTTAGACAACAAATAAAATACCAATTACACTTCGAGGGGGATATCGCGGTGTATAGGGTCATATGCTATTATGCGGGACGTATAGGGTTTCATCCCCTATAATGTGCGGGAATATCACTCCAATATTAATATATATACTACTACATATATATAGTCAACCAATAGATAAATTATGAAATTTATCAATCAACACCCAATAATTTAAATTTAAACATTTAAATTTTAAAAGAGGTAATCCAAATGAATGAGAAAATTCTCACCTTGATTTTTGTTTCTAAACTACTTCCCGCCTCGACTTGATTCCATGATTTTTTTTGTACCTCATAAAAATCATTATACGATTTTATAAGCATTACTTTTTAATTAAATAAAATTATTTAAATTAATTAAAATTATTGATAACCAATTACCCTCAATACTAAAATCCACTGCTCAGAACCCACCCATTCACGAATGCCATTCGACCATCTAGCCTCCTCATGCGACGTCGAGTTCTTCTCTAAGTGCCTCGATCTACGTGCCTCCCTCCCATAGGAACAACGATCGATCACGACCCAAAATCCATTACGGTCCATCCTCACGCGGCATCGTCTCACCGCCACCTACGCATGAGTGCCGCGATTCCCTCCCCCATGTCGCCTTACGACTTTCATGCATCAGCGCAGCCTCACCCACTACTCAACCCCTTGACCGACATTGCGAGCTTCCCTTAGCCATTCGACTCCCCTACCTTCACGCGAGCGTGCACTCCTGTTTTCTAGCGATTTGTAGCGTGATTGATTTTGATTTTTTTTGATGAAGATGAACTCATTCGATTTGGAAAAAGGAAAGGGGAAAGAAGCATTCGATTTTTTTTTCGAATGAAAAAAGGAAAGGGAAGGGAGGGCTTGTGATTTATAAGCAGCGGCCATTGTTTGTGAACGAACCATTTTTTCTTCTCTAAGTACTTGGCTGCATTTAAGGAGCAATGAAGGAGACAAGAAGTGATATTGGCGTGAACAAGAAAGGCTACGGTGATTTTGATAGGAAAGAAAAAAGTGCTAATGTGAATATATATGTCAATCAATATATATATTATTTAAAATTTTAAATCGTCTCGAATCTGTAGCTTAAAATCTTTACCTCCTATTGAGACGTCCCGCTAGGAACAAAATGGAAAAGGTTCGAGTCCCAATTCGATCGTATGGAGAAAATAGTTTTTTGGACCCACTTATTATATTGAATTTTCGATATAAATTTCAATGCGTTTCTATACCGTACAGCCAAACGATAAATCCAAATGCTACAAAATTTGAAACCCGATAATAATACACTATTATGGATCTAATGGAACTGGTTCCATCGAAATCCGAGACCATGTCTTAGAAGGCTATTTTTAATGTCAATTTGAACGAGCTATTTTTAAAATTGAATAAATCACTTTTAGATTCAATTTTAAAAGTTGCATTATCTTCAGTATTATTAATATAAATTTTACAAGCCTTTAAATTATTTTTGTCGGAGCTTAAAACTCCAGATTCACTATTTTAACCAATATTCAATTTTAAACTTCAATAATTTAAATTATCCAATAAATCGCTATATTTAATTTTTGAATTTATTTTTTAAATAAAAACCAAGTTTTCATATTCAAAATCAATCTATAAATTCAAAATCAATATTTAAACATTTAAATATTCCAAATCGAATGTCGAAAAAATTTGGATTGTTACATTCCTCCCCCCTTAAAATAATTTCATCCCCGAAATTGCTAAGGTTGGAAAATTGCTCCAACCCATTATTATCCAAAACCCACTTAGCGAAAACTTGATTCTTCACTTTTCGAACACTTTACCTTTATCCAAACAATTAGTTTATCATTCTAAACTAAATTCCTTTATTTTGATTACAAATCCGAAATCTAGTTTTCGTTAACAAAAAAATTTCAAAATTTTTCTAGCACCCTAAATTTTCGATTTTTTTTGGCAAAGTCTCCCTTGTATGGAGAGCCTTTTGCAGTTTGACAAGAGAGATAAATATATATACATCGACCCACACTGTCATAAAACAAAATATATGTCAACATTTATATATTTGCGGTATTTAATCCTTAAACATACCTTATTATAGCCTTTTTAAGCGTTATTAAGCAAGCATTAACTTCATATGCAAATACATAACCCCAATCTAGCCAAACAATCTCTCTAGGTACCTGTACTTACTCAATTTAAACATGTAAGTACCAAAACATGAAATTAATAACATTTCACTTATAATAAATAGCTAATACACGTGAATTTTCAATAACCAATCATGCTAAACATGTATTATAAGCAATCATAAGGTTCTGACATTCAATTTATTATTTTCAGTCAATCCATACGTCGTTTCATTCAATCTAAAATGATTTACAACTCATTTTGCTTACATTCAATTCACACTTGTACTAAACAAATTAATATTCATTCCAAGTTGATTAAAATCAATTTATTCACTTCTATCAATATACAAAATTTTATTTACTTACATTTATGCCGAACAATCATTTTTCTATGCAAATTCGGCGCTATTCATTTAATAGAATAACCGTTATAGTTTATAACTATTTTAAATTGATTCCAACTCAATTTATATTTAATTTTATTCTATTTCCAATTGATTCTACATCAATTTAGTTGCATTCCATTCATATCTACTCTCTTTGTATTCAAATCTGCTATTTGGATTGATTTCTATTCAATAACTAATCAACTAATTAGTTCATTCATTTTATCCAATTAAAATTTTAATTCCATACTCAACTCCATTTATTTAATATCTCAAGCCATATCAGTTTATTTACATTTCAATTTAATTTATTTATAACTTGAGTTGTCACCATTTCAAACTATTTCCATTTTACTCGACACCTTTCCTGTTTTTATTTAATTTGCTCACCATCTAAGTTGAATTTTATTTGTAATTCAAGTTTTATTTCCAAATTCCATTAACGCACCATCCAGATTTATTCAACCTAATTAATGTCCATTTTATATCAAATTAACTAATTAATTCATTTCCACTTTATAATTCAATATCTAGTTTTTTTATTTGAAAAGTCACTTCGACCAATTTACTTGAGTTTCAAATTTACTTTATAATTCAAGTTTGGTTTTTAATTCGGGTTTTCTATTTCACTTTTCAATTTATAAGTCTCACGACTCATTTTTTATATCCCCACCAATTCCATACTCTAATATATTCACATTTTATTTTCAACTCGAGACTATACATTTATTTATAGCCCAAGTATTTTTTTTAATCCAATTTATCTCACTTTTTTCGTAAGCCATTCCAATTTACTTAACCTAAGTTAAATCTAAACTTCATACCATTTTTTTAACTTATCTAAGTAAGAATTTTATTCCATTCAATATCATCTATAACTCAATTCAAATTTTTATTTCAATTCAAATTCAACTAAATTTTATTTAACTTAGCTTAAGTTAAATTCAAATCCATACCATTTTCTTTAACCAATTTAATTTATTTAACTTGCATAAGTCAAATCCAATTTATAAAATCCACTTTATCAATTCACTAATTCCTTTTTATTTTTTTTTCCATCATTTCATTTATTTATTCCATTTGCTTTGCTTAAACTTTAATTTTCCATTTTAACTTTACTCAAGTTAAAATTTATTTTCGAATTCGAATTTCCATACTTTCCTTATTTAGAATCATTTCCATTTCATAAGTTTATAGCTTATTTCCCGATGATCTATAAATCACTTAAATAAGGATTCCAAAATTCAAACACCCGGCATTTTCCTTCAAATCATCTTGAAATTCTCAAACATTTCCGCGATCACATTTTTACATTTTAATACCAAACCTGGTTTTTATCCAATACAAATTCCCTTTAGAATTTCCAAGACAATGCTGGTTTGCCCAAGAAATCTAAACAAATCAATTTCGGTAGCAACCCGTCACTTAGAAACTCAAAATGAATACGGGTGATGCTGCGGTCATCACCAGAATTATTTTCCGGTATATCTCTTCCAAAATCCATCTTAAAACAATTTCCTTTCGAAAATATTCAAAAATAGTACTCTTATTATTATTTTCCCCACTAGTTTTGAAAAATATTATTTTCAAACTTCTCGAGATTTGAATTTCTAGACTCCGGTTTAAATCCAGTTTTTAATTATAATCCATATGTATAATTTACGCTTATACAAATTTCCATTTGGTTATATAAACTATTTCAATTTTTATAATCCTATTTGATTACAATATTATCATCCAAACACTTCAAATATATATAAAAATTTCAGAAAATTATTTCTTATCAAAATATGGTTTTGAGTAAAATTATTTCATTCACCCGCTTTTTAAAACAATACTGTGTCGGTTTTCCTAGTTTAAGAGTTTAGAAATCCCTATCGATATAGTTGTCCCGGCTGTGTCGACTAGAATTTATAAACACTCAACCAATAAGTCAACACAATATAAAATAATTTATATTCACAACCAAATATGCGCTCATATCTATTAATACACTCAAAATTATTCTAGAGTGTGTAGTAGTTCTTAGCAGACTGATATCCAGGAACCAGTCTGCCTTTCTTCCAAAAAGAAATATCCTTGACAACATAATGATTTCCCATGAATTATTAAAAGGGCATGGTCATGCACAGGCTGCCCAAAATGCCATGTTAAAACTGGACTTAATGAAGGCATATGATAGCATACACTGGTCTTTAATTATGAGAATTATGGCACCGATGAGATTTCCTAAAGTTTTTGTGGCTTGGATATATAGCTGTATCTCAATCCCCACCTTCTCAATAAAATACAATGGCTTCACATCTGGTTTTTTCAATAGTAAATAGAGGATCTGGCAGGGTGGTCCTATCTCATCAAATATATTTATACTTGTTATGGAAGTTTAACCACCATGTTGACAAAGAGGTATGTACAAAAGGAAATATTGTTTCATTCAAAATGTAAGTTCCTTCATATTTCATCCCTCCTTTTTGCTGATGATATCATGATATTTACCAAGCCTGATCAGAGCTCCCTTGAGAATATATTAGCAACGCTTGACAAATTCTACCTTATGACTAGTCTGAAGCTAAATGCAAATAAATTACAAATTCTCACATCAAGTATAACGGTTGAAGTATCTAATCATTTAATTGCCATAACAGGATTGCAAACTATGGATAATAACATGAATTACCTGGGGCTTCCTCTATGCTCCTCAAGAATTACAACTGTTAACTACCTGCCTCTGTACTCTAAAATTTGTAGTTTAATGACCTGTTGGGAAATAGATTTCTTTTACAAGCTGGAAGACTTGTTCTTATCAAATCTGTTATTTCATCTATAATGGTGTATTGGTCTAGAGTGTATATTCTTCCCATTAAGCTAGTGAAAATGGTTAGAAATGCTATGTTGAGATTTTTCTGGACTGGCTCAATTCATTCTAAGAAAATTATCCCGTGCTCTTTTTCCAAAATGGAGTTTCCAAAAAAGAAAGGTGGCGTTGGAATATTTAATTTGCAAACATGGAATATAACAGCCTTTAGTGCTCATTTTAATGCCTTGCTAAGTGGTGCTGATTGCTTATGGGTTGAATGGGTCAATAATTCTAATATGGGTAGTAGGAACTTCTGGACTATGTTTGTTCCCCAGAATTGCAACTGGACATGGAGGAAGTCACTGGACTTAAGAACTACCTACTCTCCATTTATAAAATTTGTTCTCTCACAAACCAGTACAATCAATTTCTGGAATGAACCGTGGATGGCTAAAGGCTTATTGCTTGGGAACATATTTACTCCTCATCATATTTCTCAGTCTGGAATAAGTAAGGATGCTCATGCTATAGATCACTTGAATGATGGTAAGCTATTACTGCCATACACCAGTAATCAGGAAATCAAGGCTGTTTGGAACTGTGCAGTTAAAGCGCTCGGCAGATTCGAAGCGGTGGAGGTGCAAAAAGTCATAGCGGGGATACAACGAGGATATAGCGGGATATAGCGGATGGCTCTAAAATAGCATATAAAACTCGTACTTAATGTTTTTACAAATATATAAATGGTAATTAAATGAAAAATTATCGTTCAATTGAATTATAATTAATACATAAATAATTTTAAACAAAAAATATGTGCGAATATACTTTAAATAAACATAAAACTGTTATATAACATAATTGAATTTAGTAGAATATTAGAGTATTTTCATTTTTGAAATATATTAAAAATTAAATCAAATAAATTAGTTTCATAATTTTTATAATGTATAAATGCAATTTTTTAATTCATTTTATTAAAGAAGATATAGCGGAAATAGCAAAATATAGCGGGAATAACGGGATATGGTGGAAATAGCGGGGATTAAAACGGAAAGGATATATTTTGGGGCTATATGGAAAAATCGTAGCCATAGAAATCCGCTATGAGATATAGCAGGGTTATAGCGGGGTAATAGTGGGGCATTAACTATACAGGTTTGGAATAAATATCAGGGCAATTACTACCCTACAACTTCTACTGAAAAATTGCTTTGGAATAAACAGCCTCACTCAATCTCTGATACTTATGATCTTCTTGCTAATGTGAGTGAAAGCCCTGAAATAGTTTAGCATAAGGTCATATGGTCAAGATACTCTCCTGCAAGGGACAACTTACTAATATGGAAAGTCATCATGAATGCCTTGTTGACTATGAGTAAATTGTTGAATTATGGTATGGTAGTTGATCCCCTTTGTGTCTTATGTAAGTTGCAGACTGAATCAGTGGCTCGTTTATACTTTGAGTGCTATGACTTGATGAGTTTATGAGGCAGATTGGTGAGAATAATAAATACAAATCATGTTCATGGTCCGCCTTTAGTTGAGTGGGATATGATAAGCAAATCAGCTAGGTGGAGAAAGCATGACAGAACCGTTTATTTCTTCTCCTTTAAGAAATATTTGAATTTGATATCAGAAGAAAGAAATTTAATATGTTTGAAAATAAAAGTAGGAGTATGGACCAACTTTGGGCAACCCTAAGCATGTTATCATCAATGGTATGAAGGATAGCCTTTATGATTTCAGTAGTCATCTGACTGAAATATGTTTTTAGCTTCAGACCATGTTTTTGTTCCACCTTTTTCCTTTTCCTATCTTCTATCCTTTGTGTGTTTTTCTTAGTAGCTAGCCTTTGTGTGGTTTTAAGTGTTTTTTTATGGTGATTATAAGCATTTTCATAATCATTCTTTCTCTTTTTGTTCTCAACAAACTGGCGGGGGACTAGTCAACCCCGCTTGCATTTCGAAAAAAAATCATTCTAGGGTGCTACTGACTCTATCTTTAATGAGTAATCCCCACCAGAGCCAAGGTTCTCTCTTAACCTTCTGCTTTGATACCAACTGTAATGGACCGGAGATTTTCGATCTCGAAAATTGACTTCTATATGTCCACTGTATAGACTGTCGAGTAGTCGAGTGCCGGAAATACCAGTAATTAGGGGTGAAGAAGAAAAAGGTAGAAGAATAAATAGAAAACAACAACGTAGAATCTCACAATCGCAGCGGAACAAAATATCATATATAACAACAGATTTTTATACAAAAGAATCTTTAACTATTTTATACTTACAATCATCAGAGTACACAATCATTACATTAAATATGGACAGTTTAATAATTTGTTCTTATACAGCGAAATACAAATCTACAGAGATACGCCTGTCATCCAGCTCGTCCCTGAGCATTATAACATCCTATCCTAAGCCTGTAATGCTTGGTCTGACCCGAGCATTATAATAATATAACATCAGAGTTAGTCTGAAAACCAGCGTGAGAAAACACACTCAATTTGAATTATTAACCTTTCCAAATCCTTTGAAAATAAAGGTATCTCGTAACACCACGTCACAAATAAAGACGAGGAGTTTTTACCTTACGATAACCAAACCATTTTTATGAAATCCATCTGATATTATAATAGCGTCTATGGAAAGTAAATAGGAAATAGTTGAAATGCTTGCCTCTCATGTTCGAGCATAGTTGGGCACAATCAAAACCGTACGGTGCTTATTGGAGAATGGATTCCATCGAATGACTGGCTACTAGGGTACCACCCATCACAGTACACCTTTAGATAAAATATACCGAGGACCACTAAGGGGTCCCCGGCTACACAAGACCAGACTACTCCTTAAACTAGATAGCCTAAATAAGATTAACCCGTGGTTGGGATCAGCAACCGCCACACAGCCGAATAAAAGGAACTCTAGGTAAGGGTAACCTTACCCTACTTGGGTGCTACCCACTTAGCATTGCTACATCTCCCCTGTTTTAGTCATTCCCCTGTTGATGAGGCTCGAGGCTAAGCGTTATATTTTAAAGAACACATTCACTTAGACTGCTCATCGTCCTCCTGTTCTGATAGCATTCGTCCATACAAGTGGTCCTGGGTCTGGACAAACCGAATCACCGTCTTCATCATCTTAACTGTATTCATTCGTTACGTTCAAACTAAATGGAAGTGGTTTTTGGATAATTAAATCCGATCCCGATCTATTCGAAACGATTAGCAAAATTGGCCAAAATTGATAGTCGGTTATTTAAATATCAATACACATCCATAAACCATCATCAAGCCTTATTATAATTTTTCAAAATTTATCTCAAAATATCTTTATAAGATATTACTTCTAGTTCCTCAACATTGAAAACAGTTTTCAAACCCTTTTTATTTTCACGGAACATTTCCAACCCTTCCCAATACTTAGAATATTTTCTTCACTTCATTTGATATTAAAACTTAGAAAATATTCCTTTTATTTCCTTTTTCTTTTCTCAAAAATTATTTACAACTTTATTTGCAAATTTCCCAACGAATTCTATAAATTCCAGAATTCCTTATTTAATTCCCTTAGTGTTTTCAAAACCAATTATACTTGCTTATAAACTTGATTCCCTTTATACTTCTTTATGAATCCTACTTTCATCCTTCGAAGTTCACTTTTATTTAACTTCTTCGGAATTTTCTTGCTTTCCTTCCCATTTCCATATAAGAATTTTCTTATAAATCATATTCATCGAATAACCCATTTTTCTGGCTTCCGAGAAGGTTTATAAATAAATTTAAAACATTTCAAAACCATATATATATATATAAGTATTTTTAAAGAAAATAATATTAATAATAATTTATTTTTAAGACATATTCAAATAATTATTTAAAATATTGAAGTACTCTTTATGACCTCACTATCAAAGTAGGTTTTGAAAATTTAGATTTTCATTGAAATAAATATTAAGTATACAAAAATTCACTTTTGAAATAATACTAACTAACTTTAAAATTTACATAGTTTAATAAATAAAAATTTCCCTTTAAAATTTAAAATTTAACTTATTGTGAAAACTATATTTTTAAAATCCGAATAACCAAAATTTGATTTATAACCCCTCTTGATCCCCATCACATAACTTCCATTCGGTCTCCTTAACCATCTTCACTTTAAAGTAGTACCTACCATTTTTCTTACCCTATTTCCATATTCCAATATAAATTCTCCCCATAAATTTATATTCCAAACTTATCATCCAATATCACTTCCCTTCAATTTATAAACTCCGTTTATAAATTTTTATAACCCTTTTTGAGTTCCACTAAAAATAATGTCATTTATACAATTCCATTTTATAATTTCAATTTCTTTAAATGCTTTTATTTTTTCCAAACTATTTTCAATATCGATCTCAACCCTTTTTCCAAAATATCATTTTTAAAGCTGGTCTTTAAAAAGAATTTCATTATGTAACTTATTTTAAATTCTCTATTTTAAAATATTTTCTTGCATTATTTAATACGATCCAATATTCACCATTCTTATTCAAACCAATCTCTTTTAAATAACCCAAATTTCGTTGTAAGAGTTTTTATAGTAAAAAGATATCCTTTTTAATTCCTTAAAATTAAAATAATATCTATGGTATTTAATATTTCCACAATTAATTTCCATGCCGTTATATCATTTAAAATATTACAACACATAATAATCCAGCATATTATTCATTCACATCATATATATATATATATATATATATATATATATATATATATATATATATAACACGAAATATTTTGGAGGAATCCAGTTGGATCCATCCAACCTGTTTTTCCTGCATTCACAAACGTTAGACAACAAATATACTAATCCCACTTCAAGTGGGATATCGCGGTATTTATAGTCATCCGCTATTAAGCACGACGTATAGTGTCTCATCCGCTATAATGTGCGGGAATATCACTCCAATATTATTATATGTACTACTACATATATATAGTCATCCAACAGATAAATTATGAAATTTATCAATCAACACCCAAAATTTAAATTTAAACATTTAAATTTTAAAAGAGGTAATCCAAATGAGTGAGAAAATTCTCACATTGATTTTTATTTGCAAACCACTTCCCACCTCGACTTGATTCCATGATTTTTTTGTACCTGATAAAAATCGTCATGCGATTTTATAAGCATTACTTTTTTAATTAAATAAAATTATTTAAATTAATAAAAATTATTGATAACCAATTACCCTCAATACCAAAATCCGCTGCTTAGAACCCACCCACCCACGAACGCCATTTGACCATCAGCCTCCTCACGCGATGTCGAGTTCCCCTCCAAGTGCCTCGATTTACGCGTCTTCCTCCCATAGGAATAGAGATCGACTGCGACTCAAACTCCATCACGGCCCATCCTTACGCGGCACCGCCTCGTCGTCACTTGCAGTGAGGGCCGTGATTCCCTCTCCTATGTCGCCTCACGACTTTCACGCATCAGCGCTGCCTCACCCACCACTCAAACCCTTGATCGACATTGCGAGCTTTCCTTAGCCATTCGACTCCCCTACCTTCATGTGAGTACACGCTCCTGTTTTCTTGCGATTTGTAGCGTGATTGATTTTTTTTTATGAAGATGAACTCATTCGATTTGGAAAAAGGAAAGAGGAAAGAAACGTTCAAATTTTTTCTTTCGAATGAAGAAAGGAAGGGGAAGGAAGGGCTTGCGATTTATATGCGGCGGCCATTGTTTGTGAACGAACCATTTTTTCTTTTTTTCTTCTCTAAGTACTAGGCTGCATTTTAAGGAGAAATGGATGCGACAAGAAGTGATATCGACGTGAATAAGAATGGCTACAGTGATTTTGATAGGAAAGAAAAAAGTGCCGATGTGAATATATATTTCAATCAATATATATATATTATTTAAAATTTTAAATCGTCTCAAATCCATAGCTTAAAATCTTGACCTCCTATTGAGAAGTGCCGCTAGGCATTTATAATATTATACCCCTATTTCAAATGCAATGGAAAAGGTTTCGAGTCCCAATTCGATCGTACGGAGAAGATAGCTTTTTGGACCCACTTATTATATTGAATTTTAGATATAAATTTCAACGTGCTTCTATACCGTACGACCAAATGATAAATCCAAATGCTACGAAATTTGTAACCCGATAATTATACGATATTACGGATCCAATGGAACTAGTTCCGTCGAAATCCGAGAACATGTCTCGGAAGGCTATTGTAAATGTCAACTTGAACGAACTATTTTTAAAATTGAAAATCACTTTTAAATTCTATTTTAAAAGTTGCATTGTCCTTTATATTATTAATATAAATTTTACAGGCCTTTAAATTATTTTTATCAGAGCTTAATCTCCAGATTCACTATTTTAACCGATATTCAATTTTAAACTTTAATAATTTAAATTATCCAATAAATAGATATACTTAATTTCTTAATTTATTTTATAAATAAAAACCAAGTTTTCATATTCAAAATCAATTTAGAAATTCAAATTCAATATGTAAAACCATTTAAATATTCAAAATCAAGCGTCAAAAAAATCGGGGTTGTTACAGACATAGAGGCGTCAATTAGTCAAAGATATGTCACTTTTATAACATTAATTAATTAAGGGATTTTATAACAAAGTGAAATGTATGTGGGGAATAAATTAAATGATAACATACATATATTAATTTATAATTGACGCAATCGGTTAATTAAGAAATTTATTAAAGACATTAAGTAAACGTCAATTAATAAAAGAGGGAAACTTATATGTCAATTAATTGGGTAATGAATTGGTGGTTTAAATATATACAACTAATAAATGTGTGATTGAGTGACGCATAGGAATTAATTTGGTTATCGATTGAAATGGGGAAAACGTGTCAATTAATTAATTGGCAATCAGTTGAGCGTTCTAAAAAGGGTGCCAATTAATCAAAGAATATGCCCTTGTTTCAATAGCTAATAATGTAAATTAATAAGCTAGAAGAAAACGCCAGTTATAAGATATTTCGTTTCCAAGTTAAAAAGAAAAAAAACTAGAATGCGTACAAAAATCAAATGGAGTAATTAAGTTCACGATGAATGTAAGTTAATAAGAATAAATTATGTATAACTTTTATATACAACCAATTAATGAAGATATTAATTGACGTGTTCAAACAGGTAAGAAATTATAACGTATAAGAATTAATTAATATTGGATATACATATGTACATACATACATACATATATGTGTGTATGTATGTATGATCTAATTAATTGGGTAATTAATGGAATAATCTTATTTAGAAGGAAATGTGAATTAATAGGGTCGTATAACAAAGGAATAAATGAATAACATTGGAGAATTATACATTATAAGCCAACGTAAATAAATCAATAAATGATGGTGAGGATTGTATTTAGGGTTAATCAGATGGTTCATAGTTTTTCACTACACCGATAAATTAAACCTAACTTAACCCCATCCCACACTATTTTCTTTGAATCAATTGCTGTCATTTACAACAAACTCCTCTTCTCTTCTTTTCTTCTCTATCACTCAAATCTTTCCCCCAAATAAAAAAAATAAAATTAAGCAAGGATATACATACAAGCAAATCAGAGAATTGCACAAACAAATAAAAGAATTTACAACGAATTAAAAAGGGGGAAAAACGTAGCAAATTAAAGGGGATAGAGGTTGAAGTTAAGGAGGATATGTGAGTGGATTTAATTATATTCTTTTACGTTTATAATATATATTATCGTTGAATTTCTTTTAGATAATTTATTCCAGCAATTAATTCTATTAGTTATGAAAACACTGTAAATTTTATTTATATTCAATGAGGCTTGACAGTTAGAAAGGCATAGGCCTAAAAGTAAGAAATTTACAGTTATTTACACCTATTTTAAAAGTCATAATTTAGCCTTAATACTAGTTCCTTTTATTCCCTTTTTACATGAATAATATAGTTAGAAAGAGAATTCACGGTTATGGATTAAAATACTACACTTCATAGAAGTAGATGTAAAATAAGAAAATTGGAAATTTGGAATAAAATTAGACAAGTGGAATTCTACAGCAAATTATGCTGGACTGAACCAATAAATTTATCTGATAATTTAATTTGGGGAGTAAGTAATAGATTAATTGGTTGATTTAGAAACTAGAATACATTTCTTTAATTTAATAATTAAAAGATAACGATAAACATAACTGCAAGAATGAAAAGAAAGAAAAAGGGAACTAGTGTAAAATAGAGTGACCTTTGTATTTTACACTAGCCAAAATAATAAAAGAAATATCTTGCTGTTGCAAATATTGTTTTATAGTATTATTTAGTATTAAATTATGGAAATATATTTTAATATATCTTTCACTACTAGCCAAATAAAATAGAATTACTTTCTAGAATTAAAGAAAATAAAGTAGAGTATGAAATGAATCAAATAAATTATTAGATAAGAAACTAAGGTTGTGAACAATAAATGAACCTAGGTTTGCATTTACCACGCAAACTATATAAAAAGATAATTATTATGATAAGTTAATTATATAATAAAAGAGAATTAAAAAGAATTCTATATCATAATAAAAGAAGACAGACTAGAACAAAAAAGAAACACTTGTAATTATATACAAATTTTAAAAGAAATAATAGTAACAATTACAAGTATAATTATGACATAAGTTATGATTAAGTAAAAGAAAGAAAGGCTTATTTGGGAACTTAAAATAAATAAGCAATGATAGCAAAGATAAGTAGTAAAAGCTTATTTTAGTTTTCTATTAAATTAATAAGCAAATAGAACAAAAGATGCTTATATAATAAACTTAAGACTTAAATTAAGTTAATAAGCAAGAAGAGGCAATACCAATAACATTCCCTATTAGATCAATTGTGGTCTCACAATAACCAAAAGCGAGACAGGGAAAGAATAGGCTACTTAGTGTAAATAAGTTGCCAATGAAATAAGAAAAGTAAACTAAATGCAAATTAAAAGATTAGACTTTGGGTCTAATAAAAGAATTGAGATGCGTTTGGAGCAGCCCAAAGGATGAAGTGTCTAATGAAGCAGTTCATCACGGGTTTCAGAAATGGAGAAGCACGTCCAACTTAGTATTGTTGGGCTTCAAGGAAGTACGAGACTTCAAAGGGACGTAAGGATACTCTAGGATGACCCTCTGGGTAGGCCTAAAGAAGGTGCATCTTCAGAGCCAGGTCTGTAGGTGTTCCATCAAGAGAGTATGCCTTGACTGCATTTGCATTGTAGGTCTCATGAAGCAGACTTTTGTAGGCAGCCAGAAGGGCTTGGTGTTTGGAGTAGGATATTCTTATGTCCATTACTTGCAAGTAAGTTTAAGGATAGTCGCATGCGAATATTGGCCAACATCAAGACCAAGAGCGATTTCGAGAAAGACTAGAGTTAAACCAACAGGCCAATGATTCTTTCACCATCGAGACATTGGATAGGGGGCACCGCCAATTGGATGTTAGATTGTTTGTAGTAGAGCACAACCACATAATTCTTTAGAGATCTCTCGATTTAGTTGAGGGGTGGTTGCATGGGGCCATAGCCACGACGAGAAAAGAGTCAGACCAACTAGAATATCTGTATTGTAGGCCTAACGAAGCAGTCCTTTACAAATGTAGAAAATCCCCAACTGAATTCGTTGCAAGGTAGGCCTTGTTGGCGGGATTCAGATAGTAGACAGAACGATTACGTAGTCCTCAATGTATGCACTAGGTGGTATATTATGGATGTCCGAGCACTGACATAGATTAGTGCGGACGCAATTTATGTTTTCATAGTAAGTAGTGGAACATCTATATTATAGGCCTTGCGAATGAGTCCTTTACAGATGTAGCTACGGAATGCTCGTGGAGCAAGACGATGAAGTATCTGTATTATAGGCCTTACGAAACAGTCCTTTACAGATATAGCTATGGAGCAAGACGATGGAGCCTTTTTCGAGAAGGATACGGAAGGTGTCATGGGTGGTACCTAGGACCAATATGATCATTGGGCATATAGCTACATATATGTATACATTAGTTATTAGGTTTTAATCTACCGTGGAGTAGATGGGCACGGTTCACGAACAGAGGCAGGAGTATTGTAAACCTAATAAACATAATATAATAGTAAATGGAAATAAAAGGGTATATGTAGAATTAAGCTCAGAAGTGTATAATTTATCCATTCACCAGAACTTTAGCTCTGACCCCCTCCTCATAACACCCTACAGATTAAGTAAATGGCAGAGACTTTCCCAGCTATAAGACACTTGTTTAGAGAGTGTTATTATATTGGTGAGTATTTACTATTACATTTTAGTCAATCCCGCTGTGAGATAAATTATTAAGCTTTGATATATTTGTCTTTTCCTTTTTGTAGGATACCAGATACCCAACTCGGGCTTCGGCGGGCTTCTTTTTTAGCATTTTTGCGAAAAATTTATACCACCGGAATTTGGGTTGTTACAGTCCAGCTGTTGTTGAATCATCATAAAAGAGAAAACATATAACTTTCATTCTACCCTTCTAGTTTGCTTCAATGTAGCATATGGCTTATCTACATATGCATATATATAACCCATGGATTAGTTGAAGAGACAACAAAACCACACGGACAAACACTTCAACTAGTTATTTTATTCCTTCTTCCTACTATTTTTTCAATGCACCTAATAAATCATTTTTAATTCTGAGCAGTTTCAAAAAGCATGAGCAAAACGGAAAGTATTGAGGATGATGCAGGACAAACCTGGAGCTGTGGAATCATTTCTCCTTCGAATTCAAAGTTTTAGCTGCCGGACAATGAACTTCAGGGAAAAGGAGGAGCAACAATGTTAAAAGCTGGAAACATGCATTGAAGAGAATGGTTTTAGATAGCAAGAGATCCAAGCAAAGCATATACTCTTGTTATTACTATTACTCTTGCTGTTCTACCTCTGTCAAGAGCATTTTTGTTTACGATGCTGAAAGGCATTTTAAAAATTTTGATGATGGCTTCCACTATCGATTACAAGCTACTCTAACCATTATGTTTATAGCTTCTCAAGCCATCCCTTATTTGTTTATTTGTGGGTAGTGTTTCTGAGATATTGGCCACATTATGTTTTTGTGTTTCAATTCATGCATTACAAGTGTTGGATGGAGCTAATGTTTGTTAAGAACAATTTTCCATTATCGTCCATGAGAGTAGATTAAGCAAATAAAAACAAAAAAACATATAATAACATAATGCAAAAGTGTACAAAGTCTTACCTACCAAAAAAGATATTTTGGAAACTTTATCAAAGTCAAGCATCCAAAAAAGTCCAGCCAATGTGGGCGAATAAAACTTACAATATAATATAACATAATTGTGTCTCATATAACATGTGTTTTACTAAATGTCTTTAAAGTGAAACATAAAACTAATTAATGTGGACTAGATGTGCATAGATGCAATAACACAAAATTTTCACATGTTTTCCTTTATTTACTTCGCAAAATGATTTTACAAAATCACTCTCGAGTTTCGCTGCTTTATTATCTCAAACACTTTCTCTCAATTTTCAGCTAAATTTTATTTGTGAACTATACTTTAGGTGTGTATGTACTCACCCTTACAAATGTATACTTACCAAATGTTCAATATTCAAAATATATTTCAAAATAGTGATTTCTCCAAATATATCAGACAATTCAAACATATTTCTTTTTCCAATGATCGACGGAGCCGATGACACCAAATGTATCTACCTAACAGATTGAAAGCACACAGATCGGGGTTAGTTGACATTGCGCAAAGGGATTGAGATGATGAATATAATGTTTTAATAATAATTTGCCAAATCGAATTTGTACTTAGCTACGCACTCAATCAATACACTAACTATCTAGTTTCAACCCTCAGAAACCTCAAAATTAACAAAAAGTAACCTGTAATCATATTCATATCACACAGGACGATGCACTCATCGTAACAAGTATCATTGTCTTCGCAAGTCTTGACAGGCAACCTCACTCCATGGCTACTGTAATGAATGAAGAAGCAATCTCCTTATCAGTAGATCCAATCATATCCTTGATCGTGCGGCGCACGTTGGCACCGGTAGGCTGTGTGTATGCGCGATAGGCGTCGATAGGGACTGTGATGTCGGATTCACGGAAGCCGAACCGGTCGCAAGCGCTTGACATCGTTGATGTAGCCTTTGAGCTACGCTTTTGTGCCATGGTAGTTGAAGCTAATTAACACTGCTTTTTGGGCCATTTTTCTGAGTGGGTAGATTTGGATCTTTGAATTTTTTACCCACCACTGAAAAGGAAACAGATTGGAAAACTGATTAAATGGAATAGGCGGTTTGCTGTCCTCAATCCCATGAAACACTAGAAAACCATGATTTCTCCAAATCAAACAGCGTCGATGTTGAAGTCCAAGTCGATGAAGAAGAGCAAGATTACAAATGGTGATTCCATTTGATTTCAAAAAAGAAAATTAATTTGATTTTGATATTCGCAAGAGAGGTGACGGGATGGAGAAAACCTAGATCTGTACGCACTAAAATGCATTAGAAGCATATAGAGACAAAAACTACTAATTTATCCCCATGGTTCACCATATTTACATCGTCTATTTGTATCCTAATAGTTTAACCGTAATAAAAGTAAGCTAACACAAATAACCGTTGGGATTTTATAACGATTATAACTATTACAAATTATAAAAGGATAAGTGTTGCAAATAGGAAGATTTGGTGTAGTGAATTCCTTTATCTCTCTAGATCGTTAGCGAAATCCATGATGACCTTGAATCAATAGCTAATTCCGAATCGCTTCCAAATCCATCAGCCGAATCCACAGTCACTCTGGATCGTTTTATCCAAGTCCAAGACCACTTTGAGTCCTGTCATTCAAATCTAAGACTCGTCAGGCCAATATCCAAAACCAGGACCTTTCCAGGTCCATATCCAAATCCGAGACCTCTCCGGGTCTATATCCAAATCCTTTGACCTCTCCGGGTCATTTTATCCTATTCTGGCCTCAAAACTCCAGTCGGGGGCTTACCATGGTTTTCCTTCTCCGGCCTCGAATCTCTGGTCGAGGACTTAATCCATAGTGCATCCTACTCCGGCCTCAATCCCTAGCCGAGGATTTAATCTGTGAATATCCTTTCCGGCCTCGACTCTTCGGTCAAGGACTTAATCAGTGAGGTATCCTACTTCGGCCTTGATCCCTAATCGAGGACTTATCTATGAATATCCTTCTCCGGCCTCGACTCTCCGATTAAGGATTTAATCTGTGCAGTATCCTACTCTAGCATCGATCCCTAGTCAAGGATTTATCCATGGATATCCTTCTCCGGTCTCGACTCTCTCGTTGAGGACTTAATCCGTGTTCGATTTCATCTTGTCGCACTCCGACGAAGAAACTCGTAACTCGCGGTTATTGCATCGTCTCTCCATTCGTTTCCATAACCGTGTCCTATGTTAGTTATTACATTAATCCAAATCCAATCATTCCAGAGTTCAATTGATGAAATACAAAATAAAAGTCCATATAACCAAGAAAACTAAATAGCCACAGTACTTAAAAAGAAACCAGACTTTACTGAAAACAGAAAAACAAGATTTCATAAACCTGAGCACCACGGTTCATCGTTATCTCAGAGCATGCCTAGGGACCGTCCTCATTCCCATACATGTGTAAGTGACTGAGTCGCATTACTTCAGGGTTTATTACTTATTCTATGCCATAAATCCAGTCAGCTAATAACAACTGACGATGATGCCTTAATACAGTGCCATCTTCATTCAAGCTAGGCGGTGGCTGCTCTTGTTCCATTGCCACAGCTTGATTCCTTATATATTGTTGCAAATGACCATTCCTCACATGTTCCTCAATGATATCCTTCAAATTCCTATAGTCATTTGTATTATGCCCATCCAGCTCACGGAATACACAATGCTTTCTTGACTCCCGCTCATATTTGGAGGGTTGCTTTTTTGCCGGCCTTCGATACTGGAGGCGCCCTCGAGTATCCAAATAGATCTTTTCCAGAGTTTCATTCAAATTTGTGTAAAAAGAGAATTTTGGTTCTCTCGATTGCCTTTTAGAGATATTACCGTTGTCATTCATTTTTCGTTTGCCTTTATCGTTCTTGTTCGAATCTTCCGTGAGCGGATCTCCACCTCTTACCGCATAAACTTTAGCCACCTCTATTCCCTCTATATCAGCCTTCGCATCTTTCTGTCGTAGAAACCTTTCTGCCCATGGTAAAATTCCTCGAGATCCATCGGTGGATCCCGTTCTAATGATATCTTGAAATCTGAATTATCCATAATCCTTGAGACTGCTGCCATCAGAACCATCGACGGATCGGGTCGATCCACCGAAGCCACTGCCGCATTGAACCTGGTTAAGAAATCCGTAAGTGATTCTCCTTTCCTCTTCTTCATCGATGTTAAAGTCATCACAGCCTTGGGTCTAGCGATGTGGACTCGAAATTGCCTCACAAACCATTCGATCAGTTCCTTCCATGTGCTAATAGAGCCGCTTTCCAATTATCTGAACCATAGTGCCACTATATCTATAAATACAAAGAGAAGCATCATGCCATGACCTCCTCCGATGCTCCTAGTACTTCCAGGTGCCTCATATACCTTGTTAGGTGAACAGCGGGATCCATCCTTCCATCATATGTCTCCAGTATTGGTAATTTGAATTCCGGTGGATTCCTAGCTTGCCTAATCATGGGAGTGAAGGGGCTCCTATTCACATCCTCTGAATCTCTATTTACCAATCCTCTCCTCATAGCTCGTCTGATCATGCCTGCTAATTTGTCGTTATCATTAAGTGGTAGTCTTTGTCTATTGTCTCCAACCTACTACCCGAGTCCACGAGGGAATCTTGAAACCTACCCTTTTGGACGAGCATCCATATCCCGATTAACGCCAAACTGCATAGAACTGCCTGGTATCTTGCTTGGAATTGAGCCAACATGATCCGGGGGCATGCCCCCAAGTGTGGAACGATCAACGGCAGCTTTCGGTGGTTCTGCTCTATCCCGCATCCTGTTGGCTTCGTCTCCTTGGTTATGATTTGACTTCCTTTGTTTCTGCTGCTCCAGCTTCACGATCCACATTTCCAACATTCCCTGCAACTCTATTCCCTTGGTTTAGGATTCTCGCCTGTCCAATTTGCTGAAATAAGTTCTGCATCGTATCTTCCTATCTCTTTAGCATCCATTCCTGCATAGCATCCATCATCATTTCCATCTCATCTATGGTGATGAAGATTGAAGTCTGATTAGCTCCTGAGGAAGCCTCCTGACTTTCTTTAGATGACTTCTCTCTATCCTCTGTCTCCTTGTTGATTACCTAGCCATTGCTTCGCAGATCCAAGTTCCTAAGCTTTCAAATCCAAGATCCAAACTTCAGAATACCTAAGTGCTAGCTTTCTCAGTGAAAGTACCAAAATGTTGGCGTCAAAATTGACCACCAACACCCAATTATAAGTAAAAGCACCAATATCCAGTCACAGATCACAGATAGAATATAGGTAGAGAATATAATATGAAGAATAATGAAAATTAAAATGAAAGCAAGTAATAAAGACAAGATTTATAGTGATTTGGCTAACTCCAGCCTACGTCTACTCCAGAATAATCCCTTTTATTATCCGAAATTTGATTACAGTTACAATCTGGAATTTCTGAACAAAAATGGCAGAGTAGCCTCTAGTTGGAAGATAAAGAGAAACAAAGTGAAGATCCTCTTTATGAAGCCATACTTATTGTATTTATAGGTGAAACTCTGGCTACAGGGCCTTCTCACCTACATGAGCTAGCCATGACGATCGCCAAGCCCAAATCGTCCATCCTGTGTCGACCCAAAGTCGAACCCGAAGTAGAACCCAAAGCAAACTTGTAGCCGGCCCAAAGCAAGATGTACGCCCACCCCAAGCTTAATCTCCATAGCCGACCTGAAGACCAACCTATAACCGACCCAAAGTACATGCCACACTGACCCGAAGTGAATCCTTGGCCAATCCCTTGCAATTCCTATAGTCGACCCCCTGTAACACCCCTTGCCGACCCCAAGTCAAAACGATGCCGACCAAAAGTGAAGCAAATGCCGACCCGATCCAACCTTCTCAATGCCTACCCGATGCGCCCTTCCTTGCCGACCCGAAGCCAATTCAACGCCGACCCGAAGCAGCAACAATTTCGACCGAACACATCCTAAGAAGCATGCCGACCCAGACCAATATTCTAACCCCGAAGTAACCCTTTATTCCGACCCGAAGCCATGCCATTGCGACCCAAGTGATGCTGATCCGACCCCAAGTTGAAGCAGTGTCGATCTGGTTGAAGTACATCCTATTGTGACCCGAAGTGAAACCTTTCTTGACCCAAAGCAATCCTTTGGATGACCCGAAGCAACTCGACCTTTGCCAAAATCCATATTCCGAGTGCCCTACGTCGTTTATCTATCGATTATGCTGAATCCCGGCTTCATATTCATATTTGTCATCTGTAATCGATTATCCATCCAACCATTCGCACCAAATCCTTAATGTTCCAACCTCGATAACCATGAAGTCTATTGGGTTAATCTACCTGTATACTGCCTTGCCAAAAGACGGGTTAACAAAACAAATTAACAAAACTTCCCTTTACACTAAACAGATTAACAAAACTTTCCTCTATATATAATCAGATATATAATCACACAACACCTTAATAAAACTTTCCTTGCACAAAGTAAATTAGCAAAACTTTAACTTAATAAAAATTTCCTTACACAAAGTAAATAAGCAAAACTTTCCCTTTTTATTTCAAATTACATAATTAGTATCTAATAAAATATATATGTGAATTTAATCTGACAAATGTGCAAGCAAATAATTAAATGTATACAAACGTATATGATTATATTTAACAACTACGTATTAAAAACTAGAATTTTCTTTGTTATAAAATAGAACATATGAACAAATTCTGTTGATTAGCGAAATCTTATGATTATACAGTTATATATGAAATTATTTGTATAGATTAAAGTTAACCTAATAAAACCTATTTCAAAATTTGTCAAAATTAAAGTTGAGAAGAAAAACACAAATATGAATTTAACAACAAATTTACATCTCCAAACCTATAAACAAAACATGGTTTTAATAAAAAATATACACATACATATGATCATGTTCATCTCATGTTGACACCATATATGTATAGGGAATTGTGACAATGAATAAATTAATTAGACAAAAGCATGTAATAATTAGTTATAAGAATTTGTAAATCAAGATGATAACTTGCTATTTCCGAAGAGAATACATTGAACGATGAATCAAAAGCTCTTTGATTCCGTGAATTAATCTTATTACCATATCTCTAAAGCACGACTTGAAATTGAATTCCCCATAGGATGTTCCTTACAAGTCACGCCTTGAGTGATGATATCTCCTCAGATCTTCAAGATCCACATTCAATCCTTGCAAAAAATTGATGAACCACTTTTGTTTTATTTTATTTGATCCCTTTTATTTGGAGTTGAAAGATTTCGGAAATTATTTTTATTTTCTGCCATCAAAAGTTAGAAGGGGAGAAAGAGAAAGAATGAATGAGGAAAATGAATTGTACGTACAGAATGAATTAGAGAATATGTTTTTTTTTTAAAATGAAACTTTTCTGATTCTTTAATTAAAACTTTCCAAATTAATTCTCTTGATTGTCTCTCTCTCCAATTCTTTCTTTACACGTATGTCATCAAATGATATAAAATTTCCACAAATCATGTTATCAAATGACATAAAAGATAGTGACATAAAATTTCTATAAATCATGTCATCAAATGACATAAAATTTCCATAATTCATTTCATACAATTATCTTTAAATTACATCGATATTGTGTAACAACGTGTGCAAGTATAACTTTTATAAATGCATTAAAATAATTACAAAAAACTTTAAACTTCAAATAAATAATAATTAATATTTATCAAATATCAATTAATTTAATCAATTTACAACATTTTATAATTAGTCGAATCATGTGGTTTTTCAGAGAATTCATCATTATAGTTGTACGACTCAAAGGTGTAAATTCAATTAGCAATTGATATCGTACTGTTCAAATATTAACGTTCATACATCACTTAGCAGGTGGGGTAACATTTTGTTTGAATTTATCGCTTACATATCATTTGGTAAAATCCAATTTTACTTATTATAAGCAGTACCTAATAGTGACAATTATTTACACCAATTCTCTTCGTCAAAACTATATCACTTTGGATTTATGGAATTTGGTAATGGTCAAAATTCCAATATCATCCACATTCAACTTTATAGTCCAAACACAAACTGCTTGGTTCAATAATAACAATTATTATTAACCAAAATGCTCTGGACTTCAGTTGACCATGATACTAACCTCATATAACTAAGGAGACAAATCCCCTCTTGAATAATGTTTCACTTCTAATGCTTTCACTCGATCCAACTATAGTCGTTCGATGGACGCCATACCACGATTTAACTATAATCAAAATGGAGCTTGCATATTAAAGATTAACAGTATTCTCAAGTCGGGAGAGCTGTGTAAATTAGTCACATCCATTCTCTGCTTGACCTTTGTTATATTAACCAACAGAAAACTATCGAATGAGTCATTCCATAGTTATCCAATAACTATCAGTGCGTCACCCTTGATGCCCCCATCAGTCATGAGTAATACACCGCTTAACATTTGGAGAGTGTTACATACGCTAGCCTCAACGGATACATCAATATCCAGTCTTGGTGCATCTTGACCTGGAACATTAAAAATGGTATATTTGTTTCATTGTGATAAATTACTCACGGTTACAACACTTTGTAACTACTATCATAAAACATACCATTGATGGATTTTCTATTAAATAAACTTATAATTAAATTGATTAATTAATATAATCATATTATATCAAGTAGAAAGAAAATACCTTTGTTTCGTACAAGATTGGTCAACGAGTTAAATATATGTAAAAAAATACATAATTTCCGCTAGAGCATACCCCTAACTCTATCAATCTACCACTTGCACATGTGGTTAATTATGGAATTTTATACCAATTTCTCCAATCGGTTTTCTCAAAACCAATTGGGTCAGTTCCTTTGTGAATGGGTATGCTATTATGTTTAAATTATCTACTCTGTCAATCAACTCTCTTCGATGGTGAGCTTTATCATGTGGAACAAATCGGAGTATGTCTCTCGACTTCTCGTGATCTATAAATTCTGTTACAAACTATATCGCGACGTTGTTAGCATATAACAATGTTATGAAATTCTCAACATTTGGAATCGGCTCAGTAATAAATCTATGAATTTAAATTTTTATATACATTTTTTTATTGTGGCGCTATTCAAGGCAATGTACTTAGCCTTTCTCGTTAAATCAGCCACGATTTTTCATTTGGAACATTTTAACCTTAATGTTTCTTAACTTGAATTTATTATTGACATACTATACTCAATATCACTTATGAAGTTTGAGTTCGAACACTCCTTAATAAGAATTTTTTATTTCTATAAACAATTATCTAATATTTCATAGATACATGAGAACATTTCAAATAACCATTCATTGATATCAATTTGGATTTGATATTCGCTTCATGTATCAAATACGTGAACGAATCATGCTATTGTAGACAGCATAACATGTATGATACTTCCTATTGCCAATGCATAAAGAACTAGCCTCACATGTTCCCTGTTAAACAATTTAATAAGGTGTCTTTGCATATCAATTTGCGACATTCTCAATATCTTTAATGCTCGCTATAAAAGACATCATTTATAATCCAAAGTTGAGTATTAAAACAACTAAGGTTGATTTTAACACAAGTACAACGTTAAAATCAACAACGTGTTGTTATAGTTTAGAAATATCAATGTACCTTTTAACATTCTTTTTTTATCATGTTTCCTCTACATTTTGATTGATAATCAAACTATTTGATATTTCTATCAATTTTTTTTAATTTTGATGCTTATAAAATGATACTTTATATCATTTATTTGATCGTATCCAAAGAATCACAAACTCCACATCGCTCCCACTGACTTGAAGAGTTTTTTGGTTTTTATGTGTAAATAGTTTACTCTAAGTCATTATTTTGAATTTTCTGTTTCAATACATATGTACCAAATATAAAGTCAGACTAAGTGGTAATTTTGTGAGTAAATCTGAAATTAACTTAAGCACGTTGAATACCAATCTATTACACTAATTTCAAAAATTGAAATTCGCGATATTATTCTTATCAACATTGCTTATTTAATTCCAACTGCATTAGTCTTGCTCATAAAGACACAATCATGGCCTGTAACAACTTGCATTTTTTCGATAATTAAAATTTTAAATTAAATAAGATTTTTGTAACTTAATACTGGAAGAAATTAAAATCTGTGGTTTATTAATAAGAAATGACTAGAATGTAATGTTAAAAATGTTAATTCAAGACAATTGATAACTAATTTAATGTATATCCAATTAATTGAAATGATTGTAAATTAAAAATTGGTTATAGGTTGTAAATAAAGAAATAGGGTTTAATAATGTAAATTTAATAAATGACTAATTGAATAAAATATGCAACGACCTGGTATTTCGAACCATTCACATCCACACATATCGGACTTGAATTGTTCAAAATATCAAATTGTTAATTTACACTTGTTAAAACTTAGCATATATAGTAAATAAATCAATCATAGAATCATAGACATAGAGTAATATAACAATAAGCAGTAGTTCATGAAGCTATTATATAAACATCAGAGTTTAAAGTAAAATACAATAGATCTCGAATATATTGAAGTTACTTATACATTTGCCAATGAAAAGTCTGAATAAAATAACTAGAATAAACTGAAGTAACTGGCAAGCTAGCTGAATAGACAAAGACCGATCTTCAAGCGAAGCTCCAAACTCCAAAGGTGAGTCTCAATTGCTGTGACACTCAGTCTGACCCGAGCATAAAGCAAAACGCGAAACACTCGAGTCAGGATTAACATTCTTATATCAGTAAATTCGACTCAAGTGAAATGTCAACTGAAATACAAGTAACTTAAAGGATGCATGTGATTCCCATCCTTTAAGGATCCATGAAACTATCTACTATGTAGTAATATACACTATTATAATATATGTCTATAGTAAATTAAACTATTAAAATAGCGTTAAGGCGTTACCCATACCCCCCTTAACACATTTTATATATTCTCATAGTCTGTAAAATGTCATATGCTCCACCAAACCGGTGGTTTACCTAGAGGATACTACATAGGTACGATACAAAACAAACTCGTAGAAGGCGCGATAGGGCATGTGACAAGGCACATGAGGTAATGCCAGGGTAGATATACTATTTGCACTCTCGGACTGGTGGTAACGCATAGCAGCTACTACCGCCCACATCGCGATACACTTCCAAATAAAAGGTGCATCCAATCAAATCACAATAGCAATAGAATGGTATCGAAGAAATATGCCCGATCGGAGGTGCGACCTCACTTGGCCCGGTATAGCTCTTGTTTTAGCCACATCAAGCCGACTCACGGAAGTCAGGGCTGCGCTAATACCTCATATAGAATCGTCGCCAAACCATCCTTTCTTTCTGGAATCTTAACCACATACACAGTTGTTAAAGTGGTTTTCGATATTGGCAGAGAGTATGACAATATTCGATCCCGGTCTCTTTAACAACCGAACGCTTATTTCACACCGTGGTCATTTCATTTCAAATTGTTCATACTTTATATCAAAATATCATAGTCATTTCAAAACATTATCAATTTTGATATCATTATTCACTTTAAATAATATTCATTTCCAGAATTGCAACACTTTCAAAGTTATAACACTTACTAAATCATAACACTTTTGAAATCATAACACTTTTGAAATCATAACACTTCCGTAATCATAACAATTTCCACTTAAATAGATTAGATATTGAAAATAGTATATATATTAAAATAGTTATAAATCAGAATAGTTTATATATTAAAATAATCTATATAATAAAATTAGTTTCTTCCAATTTCACAAATCGATTCAAATGAACTTAAATTCCAAAAAATTCAATTTAAAAAAAATTCCAATTTAACCATTTAAATTTAAAGGTCAAAGATTCAATTCAAATTCTAAATAAACCATTTCAATTTGTCTCGATTTTAAATCCAGGTTTGAACTATCACTTCAATTCCAATAAGATTCGAAATTTAAATATTCAAACATTTTCAATATAAGTTTCATTTATATTTCAACATTTAACTTTAATTTTATTCAAATTGGAAAAAAAATCACTCAATCAGTTTAATAACGATTAAATAAAATCTCCAATTACCCTTTAAATCAAACTAAATCTTAATTTTTTTAAATTATTTAAATTTGAAAGTATTCATTTCGTCACCTTTTACCAAAATCAAGTAAAAAATGAATCCCGTCTTTAAAATTTCAAATTCAATGAGTTCAGATCAATTCTTATTAAAAATTCAATTATTAACCAATTTAAATTCCAAGTCAACATTAGTTTATCTTCCCAACCTTTATTATTAAAGTTATAAAACTCTATTTTTAAAATATTAATATAAATTTAAATAAATACTCAAACATGTTATAAACCAATTAAATTAAATTTTATTAAATTAAATCTTATTATTAATGTATTTTGTATTAAATTTTATTTTATATATTATATAATAATAAAATTATAAGAAAAATCTTAAAAATTATATTTTTAAAACTAACTTATAAATTCAAAAATTTCCAAAACATATGATTTTAAAATCGAAATTTTACATATATATTGAAATAAATTCTTTATTTTATAATTTAAAAATCAATATTTAATAAATCCATATATTTCCTTTCAACCTTGGAAATCATTTTCCAAATATAGACCAACGGTGTCCGTATATAATTTTCTATCCTATGATCAAGTGATACAGTTATTTATCATTTCAATCCGTAATAATTTAATATTTACGGGTGTATATCATTTTAACCCATAATCCCAAAATTTAAATTAAATGAAAATCGCTTGGGTTTATCATTTCAACCCATAATGATTTTTCCAAAATATATAAGATCGTTCGGGTATGTATCATTTCAACCCATAGGGAATTCTAACTAATAGGAACTTGCAGAGTGAGAACAGGTATGATAAAAATATAACATATCAACAATGGACATATATCATCAATAACAAATTTAGTTATAATATAAACAACAGGTGATGGTGTCAGCTGTCATAGGTGAACAGATTACAGATAATGACATATCACATATAGTAATAAAATAATAAGTAGTTCAAATTTAACAGCATATTTCAATTGTTATTTCAATGTGAATTAATCTATTAAATATAAGAATGTTAATCGTGAGTGATTGCTGACTTTCGAGGCTAGAGAGAAGAGGATAAGCGTGCGGAATAAATCACAAATTCGACAATCGACCAATCTAAACAATAAATCTCAAAGCGGAGTAGCTGAATATGGATTTGACGGACGAAGCCAATAAATAGGAATCGATGAGAACAAATCAAATCAGTTTGATAGATACAAAAAATATATTATTATTATTATTTTATTAAAATCAATATTTTAATTTAGGACAAATATTAAAATAACATACATACATACATATACATACATATACATACATACATACATACATACATATATATATATATATAATTAAAATCATTATCCTTAAAACACATATATTTAAAAATCAATATTAAATTTTAAACACATATAACATAAAATCAAAATATTTTATAACTTCCAAAATAATACTTAAAACAATATTTGTGAAACAATATATAAAATCAAACTGAAGGCTGCCAATTGCAAAGCAATGGCTAAGCGAACATGATTCAATAAATAGCTACATATACTATATATACTTCACTTTTCCCAAAGGAATCTATATATAACAATAACAGAAATGAGCTGCTATACTACACATATATATACAACCTATCTTCCTGCTGAAAACATGTATATGAAACATGTATGAAATCATACGTAAGCTTGCACACATATATAAACTTATATATAATAACGGATCAGTTAGCTTATATAAGCTTTTATATATAAAACGGACAGATCATATATAGTTTATAAAACTTATGTATATGTATATAAACAGATTATATAACTCTTATATAAACTTATATATGTAAAAAGATAGATGATATATATAAACTTTATATTTCTTCTTTGATATGTTACTTAAACTATACCCATTAGAAAAGCAAAAATGGAATTGAAACAAAAATCAGCAGGAAAAAAAAACACTTATATATTTTTGCAAGAGCTAGTACGCATATCTATATAAGAAAATGAGAAGAGATGAGCTTGTAGGTGGTTTGGGTTTCGGTGAGCTACATGCGCGGGAAAAGGAGGCCTTCGGCATGGCCATGGCAGGTGAGATGGGTGAAGAGGTGGACCTAGGTGGGGTAGGCTATCATGTGGTGGTGTTTGAGAATGGCTTGGGGAGGAACAAGCAAAGGGGCGAGCTGTGGTTGTCGGCCATGGGTCGGTGAGCCGAGGGTCACTCACTGCTATATGAGGAGATGTGGCTATTGTGGTGGAGAGTTTTCTAGGCTGTGGTCTGGGAAGTCAATAGAGAAAAGGCGGAAGCAGGTCATGGCGAAGCGATGTTTGGTGGCTGGGTAGTTGTTGGCGCTGTCAAGGGAGAAGCGGAAGTCAAGCAAGACAAGGGATTGGGAGGATTTGGTCAGGAAAGTGACAATTGGTTGGAGGGTGTGAGGCCTGCAGTTGCTTGCTTGGAGGTGAAGAAAGGAGGCGGGTTTGGACGTGACTATGCTTGAAGTCGAAGGCTTGGTTGTGGGAAGTGGGGAAGGTGATGCAGAGGTTGGCGGCCATGATCAGCTGTGGGTGGAAGCACGGCGAGAGGAAAGTGTTGGATGCGAGGTGAAAGAGAGGGGAGGCTCGGCTATGCTTGTGTTTAGGTAGAGAATGGACGACCAGTTCAATGAAAAGCATGCAAAAGGTAATATACATATTGACTTGCCATGAACAAAAAGGAGAATCCAAAGATTAAAAGCAAATCAGTGGGAAAAGAAAAGTCATGAATTTAGTTTCTGTAAACATAAAGGGTCAATGGCCATTCATTTTCACGATGGACGACGAATGGACACAAGGAATTCAAAAGGCTCAAAACGGTACCGATACTGCTAACCGTTTCACAGATTTCACCGTTTACCGGACGCCGAAACACACAAACGAATATACTGCGGAGGTCAGCACGATGGGATGAACTGAATGGTACATAGATATGAGTGATACGATCATCCTATCAAAAGTTGATATTCGTTGTCAAATTGCTGCTATTGCACCGAAAATAAGATATACGGGGTTATAGCGGTCCAAATTTGGAGAAACGAATTATGATGACACATTCAGAAATTGATTTACATGTTTATAATATAAAAATATTCAGGTTTCGAAAACATTTTATTTTCATCATATTAACTGATCTTAAATTGAAATAGAAAATTACACAACAGAACTAACTTTCATATTTTCAGATGAAAACTTGACATTTGCTACGTTTAAATAGATGCATTGCAAATATCAACTTTTCATTGCTAAATTTTGTTATTTAATTTCAAGCAAAAATTTCAGTAAATTACGTTAATAAAATCGTTAAAAATTTCAAGTCGTTACAAAATCTAAAATAATTGTAATAAACTGTAAAGTTACATTGGTTAGAAATTGTAAATAAGAACATAAAATCAATGTGAAGTTATTTGTTTTGTTACTTAACAATAAACTTGGAAATATGTTTGAATTGGCAAATTGTAACAATGGTTAATTAATCCATTGAAACTTAATTAGTTATAAATGATAAATAAGGGAATACACTAAATGTTATGATTAATTGGTGAAATAATATGTAATTAATTGTAATTAGGAAAAATCAGTGTGATGTAAGTCGTTATAACATTTATTTGAAGATAGTAAACTTATAAGTGTGATTAAAGTAGGAAAAGGTGATAATTGTTATGTGTTACTTATTTAATCAATCTATTGAATTTAATTTGGAATAAATTGCGACTAAATGTTATTAAATATTATGTTAATGTAAATTAAGATGAAATTTGAGAATATTAATGTAATAAGATTTGAACCAATGCTAACTATCCCACATGGTAATGATTGATTGTAATAATCGACGTTAATATAAGAATGGAATAATTTAAGAAATAAATGTTGGAATATGAAACGAACAGTAAACAGTTGTGGTATAATGAGAATTCGTTTGAAATCTAATATTAAATATAATGTAACGACCCGGTATTTCGTGCCATTTGCATCCACACATACCGGACTTGAATTTCTCAAAATATCAGATTGTTAATTTAAAATTTGGCAAAACTCGGCATATACAGTAAACAAATCAATCACAGAATCACAAACACATAGTAATATAACAGTAATATGGAGCGAAATAGATAAATAACGGAGTTGAAATAAAATATAACATAATATCTCAGATACAATGTAGTCTCGAATACAAACAGATGACAAGTCTGAACCAACAACTGGATAACGAAAGCTGAATAGATATAAATAGATCTCCAAGCGAAGCTCCAACTCCAAAGGTGAGTCTTAAATGCTGTGTCACTCAGTCTAACTCGAGCGTGAAGCAAAACACAAAACACTCGAGTCAGGATTATCATTCTTATATCAATAAATCCAACTCAAGTGAAATATCAACTGAAATACAAGTAACTTAAAGGATGTTTGGGATAACCATCCTCTAAGGATCCATGGACCTATCTACTATGTAGTAATATAAGCAATTATAATATGTCTATAGTAAAGTAAAGGTATTAAAATAGCGTTAAGGCGTTACCCATATCCCCCTTAACACATTTCATATATTCCCATAGTCTATACAATGTCATACGCTCCTCCATAAACTAGAGGTTTACCCAGAGGACATAACATAGGTACAATACAAAACAAACTCGTATAAGGCGCGATAGGGCATGCGATAAGGCACTCGAGGCAATGCCAGGGTACATATACCTTTTTCGTATCCGGACCAGTGGTAACGCATAGCAACTACTAATGCCCACCTCGTGACACACTCCTAAACAAAATCGAGGGTTGCTCCCAATCACATCACAAAAGCAATAGAATGGTATCGAAGAAATGTGTCTAATAGGAGGAATGACCTCACTTGGCCCGACGTGGCTCCTATTTTAGCCGCATCAAGCTGACTCACGGGAGTCAGGGTCACGTAAATACCATATAGAATCGACATCAAACCATCCTACTTCATTCTGGAATCTCCACCACGTACATAGTTGTTAAAGTGGATTTCAGTATTGGGAGAGAGTATGACAATATTCGATCCTGGTCTCTTTAACAACCAATCGTTATTATAACACCATGGTCATTTCAAACTAGTTTATACTTCAAAACCAAAATTTCCATTTCAAAACCATATCAGTATAATATAATTTCCAAAATCATAGCACTTCAAAGTTATAACATTTTCAAAACCAAATACTTTAATTTATAACACTTTGGAAATTATAACACTTTGAAATCACAATACTTTCCTTTAAACAGTTTAGATATTAATTGTATATGTAATAAAATAGTTTATAAGATATAATAGTTATAAGTTAAAATAGTTTATGTTAAAATAATTAGTACAAAATAGTTAATGTAGTTTTAGATTGAAATGATTTTATAATAAGATAGTTTATATTAAAATAAATTATAATGTAAAATAAATAAATAGTTTTAGATATAATTTAAAAATACTTTATATAATAAAATAGCTTCCTCAAACTTCACAAATCGATTCAAATTAACTCGAACTCCAAAATTTCAAATTAAATCTCAATTCATCAATTTTTAATTCAACTCAGTCTCTCAATAAACCATTTCAAATTAAATCGATTTCAAGTACAGATTTGAATCACCAAATAAACCATTTATTTTTCAATATATTTAAAAACATTTAATATTCCACAAATTCAAAACTACATTTGATAATTTTATATATCTCTTTAATTTAATTTCATTATTATTTAGTTTTGAAATATTCACTTAATAAATCCAATGTCATTTAAAAAACCTTATATTTCCAAATTTTAAATAAAGCAAAATGTACCGTTTCAATTTAGGTAAATTTGAAATATTCATTTAAATTATTTTAATCAAATTCAAGTTATAAAATCATATCTTTAAAATTTCAAGTTTAATAAATTTCAAATCCACCAATTTAAGTATAATTCTTAAATAAATATAATTTCAAACCAATTTCTATTATAAACTTTAATTTGAACTATGATTTCAAAATTCATTTATAGCCATACTATTTTCAAAACATATAAATTAAAAAAAACTAAAACTTATACTCTTATAAATAACTTATATATATATATATAATATCTTAAAATCAATTATTTATTAAAACAAAATATTCACTTTTAAAACCTTGGAAATCATTTTAGTGCGTGTATGTATATATATATATATATATATATATATATATATATATATATATATATATATATATATATATATATATATAGACACACACCAACGGTGTCTGTGTATAATTTTCAATCCTATGGTCAAGTGGTATAGATATTTATCATTTCAATCTGCAATTTAAAATGTATACGGGTATATATCATTTCAACTCGCAATCCCAAACTCAATTCAATGAAAATCTCTTGAGCTTATCATTTCATCCCATAACGATTTTCCCCTATTATACAGATCGTTCGGATATGTATCATTTCAACTCATAGGGAATTCTATACTAACAGGGTACTTGCAGAGTGATAACAGATATGATAATAACATAACAAGCACATATCATCAATAACAATATAATATAAACAACACGATATGGTGTCATATCGCATAGGTGAACAGTTATAGATAACGGCATATATAAAAATTTTAAATAACTACAGCAACATATTTCAACTGTTGTTTCAATTGGAATCAAATTTAATAAATACAGGAACATTAATCATGAGTGATCGCTCACCTTTCGAGGCTAGAAATGAAGAGAATGGAGTGAGTTACGAATCTAAGCATGAATTTCGAAGCAATGCACGATGGAAATAAGTTTGACGAACAGAGCTGATAAATAGAAATTGATGAAATAAATCAGAATCTGTTTGATATAGACTGAAACGAAATATATATTATTCTATTATATTATTTTTGTAACCAATATAAATTTAGGAACTCGTTAAAATAATATATATATATACACATTTTTAGATAAATACTAAATCTAAACACCTATAAATAAAAATATCAATATATTTAATAAAACTCAAACTCTGGTATACTCATATATATATAAATTAATATATAAGCATATACAAACACACATATAATACTTTGAAATCAACAATAAATATATACCAATATATAAACTATATATACCTAATATCTATTACAGAATATCTTATAAAATCTATATATAACAATAGGTCATAAACTTTATAAACTTATATTCACAAACAGATTATCTAAAACTTAGGAACACAACAATACAACTTATATCAAAATGTATAACTCTTATAAAAATATATAATATATACATATATAACTTACACGATCGATCAACTTTATATAACATGAAATCAGAACACATATTAACCTTTTAAGCAAACCCAGCCAAGCTATACGTATGTGTTTAACACCTATATATATAAACAAATATATAATCGTACATATATATTTTTCCCATACATACGAATAAAAATATTTATATACTTTCAAAACCATCAATATATGAGCAAGCATATTTGAAGTACAGTGCGAATCCATTTTGAAAGGAAAAAATAATAATATACTTATGCAACATATATATATATATATATTTATATATATCCCTTCAGCCAACCTCTATATATACTATATATATAAACTTATCATATAATTGCAGCTAAAAGAATATAACTTAGAAAAACTATATATATATATATTCAAACAGAATATATCATATATATAAATTTATATACCATAAATAGTATATTATAGATGATAAAATAGTACATATATGCAAAGTACTGTAACGATATATATAGACAACAAGTCATAAAGAAAATCATTACATTTTATTTCCAAATCTTTCCTTGGCAACAGATAAATCATGCGAAATATATACATAATATATATATATATATATATATATATATATATATATATATATGTATAAACTGTCAAAAAATAAATGGCTAACATTATTTTTATGCATAACTTTATATATACAGAATATATATTAGAATGATATATTTTACCTTAAAAGAAGGAGGCAAGGAGTGGACAAGGTGATGATGCATGCATTTGAGGGGTGGAAGGCTGAGATCTCAGCCGTGGTTAGAAGTGAGCGGCGGTTTGGCTGTTCGGCAGCTTGGAGGTAGGCGAGTAGGGTTGGATCCATGCGAAGGTGTGTTTTCTCGGGGTAGGAGACAATAGGTAGGGGCAGTGGGCGATGTAGAGGCGGAAGTGGGGCAGCTAGGAGCTCGGGTTTGTGTCCGACTTTGGGAAATTGGGTGGCAAAATACGGGCACGACTTTGGGTAAGTTAGCTCAAAAGAGGGAAAGAGGAAGCAGCTGTATAAAAAAATAAAAACTTTATGTTATCAAATTCCCGAAGTAGAAGGGGTGGGATACGGAGAGACAGCCGAGCATGATTGAATTCAGGAATTATAAATAAAGCAGACGACAGTTCAATTCTCGAGCGTTGGCGAATTTTAATGGACCCAGAAATCAAAAGTTGAAATTCGTAACTGATACGGCTACTCGTTTCGCGATCTTCGTTGCATAATGGTCACCGAAATATAAGGATGAATATACTATGGAGATTAGCACGATAATACGATCAAAACGGTACACGGATATCAGTGATAGGACCATCCTATCAAAAGTCGATATTTGCTACTGAAAAATGCTACAAATTCGCTGGAAATAAGATAAACAGAGCAATAGCAATCCAAATTTGGAGAAACAAAAGATGACGTCTCACTCAGAAGATGATTTACAAATTTATAGCATAAAAATATTCAGGTTTGGAAGATATTTTATTATCATCAATTTTAACTGATTTGAATTGAACTAGAATTACACAATAAAAATAAACCTCCATATTATCTGATGAAAATTTGCCATTTGCTATGTCTAAATAGACGTATTCCAAATAATAATTTTTTTTTCAATATATTATTATTTAAAGTTTCATCAAAATTTAATTAAATACGTAAATAAAACCTTTAAATATTACGGGTCGTTACACTCTCCTCTACTCAAAACTTTTCGTCCCCGAAAAGGAAGGAGGTAGGAGAATAGAAACAGCCATAAAGAAAAATAGATTGAAAGACAACAATACACAATTAATTTGAACTAGAAAAGCTTCATTTATTTTAAAATTGGTTTATATTCATTTAATTGATTCTAGTTCATTTTATTTAGTCCATCAAATTTATTGTATTCAGATTTAATTTATTTCGATTCCATTATTTTCATTCAATTGATTTATTTCTCATTTATTAACATTTATTACAAAATTTATTTTATTTAACTCATATATTTAATCTGTTTGATCAGCCATATTTAATTCCACCTCAACATTCCACTTCAACTATTCGAAACTATATAGATTTCAAATTTAAATTAATTAATATTCAACAATTTGGTTTAATCCATTTTATTAAATCAATAACTATTTATTATATCCATATTTTATTGATTCAATTTAATGTATTTCAATCAATATACTTGATTCCAATTTATTAGCATTTGTTGCAAAAATTTCCTTTTCAAAACAAAATTTATTTGATTTAACTCATTTGTTTACCCATTTATTAAATCCATTGACCTTATTTAAGTTGATTTCCCTTAAAATTTAGATTTCACTATTCTTAAGTTCATATTTACTTGCTTAATTAGCATTCTCATTTATTTATTAAATTTATTTCACTTAATATATATTTTGCAACATATATTACATGTATAAGCATTTATTACAATCATTTATTATTCACCAAATTAATTCTCTTTTATTTATTCAATTTACAATCCAATTTATTATTTATACATTTCCTTAAATATCCTTTTTCCTATTACTTATATCCTAGTGTATCTTATCCAGTTACATTCTAATTACATTTAAACTTTTCTACTTAAGTTATGTCAATGTTTCAGAGTGTAATTAAACATTATACAAATTTTCCTTTCATTTACAACATTCATATTAAACCAGATTTCAGTTTGAACAAATTTATTACTTAAGTTTCTTTTTGTACAACCCTATTATATCCTAACATTCTAACTTTTTGAATATTTTAGGCAAGTTATATATATTAGAATGAAATTAGTGTTATACAAATAATTTTGTATTCAAATCCAACTTTTTAGGTTGGTTTGATTCCATTTATCATTTCGGATATTCCATTTATTCAAATATTTCGGTTTATTTCAATAATTAAAACCATTTCTTAATATAAAACTTAAGATTCAAATTTCCAGTTTCTCTTCAAACTATTTTGAAACCAATATATATATATATATACACACACATTTTATAAATCAATTTATACACAAGAAATTTTAAATAAAATCCATTTTTTTCCAGAACAAAAGTGTAGCATAGTTACTACGGGGCCTCTCCATTTCGAGACTCGAAAATGAATGCCGATGATGCGGCCGTCATCACCGAATTATTTTCCGACGACAAACGAAGAGAGTGTTGATTTAAAACCTTTAAAATTCTTTGGAAAACAATTTATATATAAAAAATACTTTCAAATAAATAATCTATTTTTTTTCTAGAACTTTGAAACCCAAGTTTGAAAAACACCGAAAATTTAAATTCTCAAATCCTTAATTCATTTAAATTCAAATCAATTTACAAACCATGTTTTAGAACTTCATTAATTTATACCAAGTGACAATAGTCAATGGTTTACAAAACTATTATTGAAAATCAAATATAATCATCCTTAACAACCAATTCATTTAACAATTATCTTTCAATTTTTTTATACATACATACATACATACATACATATATATATATATATATATATATATATATAATCAAACAAAATTTATTTCATTTACCAAATTTGATAATAATATTGTGTCACTTTGCTCTGTTCAAGTGTTTTGGAATCTCTATCCATAACCTTAGCTTGACGAATCAATCGAAACCCAAAATTCAAACTTAACAACTCAAGCAACACAACATGAAATATTTATATTAATTACAAATGCACTCCCTCACTCGATGATACAAGAATGGATAGAGATTCAATTTAGGGGAACCTTAATCAAAAGAATTCTAACCAGAAGAGATTGGCTTGAAAAGGAGATAAGATAATCAACAACAAAATAGAAGGATGGATAGCCCTACATAAATCGTGGGTAACCTTAACCGGGTCAACCATGACTTCAAGAACAAGATCGATGCAGAATTCCAGGAAAAATCAACGTTCGATCACAAGAGATAGCGGCACCTAAACCGAGGATACAGAAATCTTCGGTGAATCAATGCTTGTTGTAAAAGAGTTTCACCCCTTTTCAAATCATTCGAAGATTGGCGAGACCGCCAATTTATTATAGAGATCATTCGAAGTTGAGTTATAGGTTACTCTAGAATCAAAAGGATATGAATAGGGGAGACAAGAATGGATTTTTTGGAATCGAGGGGAACGTTCCAAAAAATTCAAAGAAAATCCAAATCAAGAGGGAAAAATTCAAGCTTGAACAAAAGTGATTCCGCAATTAAATTTACTATATATGTTGAGTTTTGCCTAAAACCAAAGCTCTGATACCAATTGTAACGATCCAGTATTACGTGCCATTCGTATCCACACATGCCGGACTTGAATTGCTCAAAATATCAGATTGTTAATTCAAAATTTCGCAAAAATCAGCATATACAGTAAATAAATCAATCACAGACACAGAGTAATATAACAATAATATGCAGTGGAATAGATAAATAACAAAGTTGAAATAAAATACAATAGAATATCTCAGATACAATGTAGTCTCGAATACAACAGATGACAACTCTAAACCAACAACTGGATAGCTGAAAGATGAATAGATATAGATGGATCTCCAAGCGAAGCTCCAACTCCAAAGGTGAGTCTCAAATGCTGTGTCACTCAGTTTGACCCGAGCGTGAAGCAAAACACAAAACACTCTAGTCAAGATTAACATTCTTATATAAATAAATCCAACTCAAGTGAAATATCAACTGAAATACAAGTAACTTAAAGGATGTTTGGGATAATCATCTTCTAAGGATCCGTAGAACTATTTACTATGTAGTAATATACGCTATTATAATATGTCTATAGTAAAGTAAAAGGCATTAAAATAGCGTTAAGGCATTACCCATATCCCCTTAACACATTTTATATATTTCCGTTGTCTATACAATGTCGTACGCTCCTCCATAAACTGGAGGTTTACCCAGAGGACATCACATAGGTACAATACAAAACATACTCGTAGAAGGCGCGATAGGGCATGCGATAAGGCACTTGAGGCAATGCCAGGGTAGATATACCTTTTGCCTATCCGGACTGGTGGTAACGCATAGCAGCTACTACCGCCCACCTCGTGATACACTCCCAAATCAAATCAAGGGGTGCACCCAATCACATCACAAAAGCAATAGAATGGTAAAAAAGAAATGTGACCGATAGGAGGAATGACCTCACTTGGCCTGGCCTGGCTCCTATTTTAGCCGCATCAAGTTGACTCACGGGGGTCAGGGTCACGTAAATATCATATAGAATCGACATCAAACCATCCTACTTCATTCTGGAATCTCCAACACGTATACAGTTGTTAAAGTGGTTTTCGGTATTGGCAGAGAGTATGAAAATATCTGATCCCGGTCTCTTTAACAATCAATCGTTATTATAACACCGTGGTCATTTCTGTAACGACCCGAAATTTTCGAAGCCGAAAATCCCAGATAGTTATGAAAAAGGAAGAAAGAGATAGAAGAAGAAGAATAGAAACACCAAACATCTCACATTCGCAGCGGATAAAATATAATATAAAATAACAATTTACAAAAGAATATTATATTTATCGATTACATTTAATATACATCAGAGTTTCATATTATATACAGTCACTGAATATTTACAATTATCACGTCTTAGATTAACAATAATATAAATACAGCGGAATACTCTATACGATATTGTCATCCAGCTCGCCTCCTAAGCTCCAGAACGTTCTAACCTGGAAATCTGTAATACTCGGTCCGACCCGAGCATTACACCAAAGTAACACCCGGGTCAGGCTGGAAATCAGTGTGAGTAAACCCAACTAACATGGAATACAAAAGTATACAACTCATATAAACCTGGGTAACTTATATCAATTTAACCAATTCACAATTTTCTGTAGACAACACTTATTTCACATATACATTTCTAAGTACCAAATTAGATAAATATTCCAGTCTACTTAAATCATTTCAATCCAGCCTATTGATTTCACAAATCGATATATAAATATTCGAAGTGGTTTCGGGTATTCCCCAAATACCCGACCCCGGTCTCTTCAAGACTCATATTATCCTAACCCAAGTTATTCAAATGAAATTCACAACATTTCATATTAGAGATATCAACTCATTCAAAGCATCCAATACTATTCAATCATCCATAAGTAAAGCTCAATCACATACAAATTAATTCAATTGGTTCCAATTGAATTTCAAATCTCAACCACTTAGATTCCTTCATTTAATATTAATTAATTCCAAATCAATTAATTAATCAACTCTTCATTATTCATTTTAATTAATCACACTGGATTAATTATCTTTCAATTGCATTCAAGTAATTATCTCCAATTAATTTCACGATATTAATTATTCTTAACCCAAAATCAATAAATAATCTTAATTACTTCATAAATTAATTAACTATATTAATTACATTCCCTTAACTACTTATATTAATTAACTTCTCATAAGTCACTTATATTGATTAATTCATCTTAAATTACATCCTTAATTATATAAATTATGAATTCCAATTTCATTTCCATTTATCCTAATCCAAATTAATTACATTAACTAAACCCCGATATTAATCATTCTCAAACAACCTCTACCTATATTTAACTATCTTTTATTTACTTCATTAAATAAATTTCTTACTCCTTAATTAATTATCTCTTTTAATCTCTTGCTTTCTTCTGCAAAGTAATTATATTTCATTAATTTCATTAAGAAATTACTTGACACACCATTCAATTATTATTCCGAATTACTTACACTTAATTAGTTTACTTGAAACTTAATTAATTAATTCAACTCATTCATTACTAAATTAATTAACCAAAATCATTAATTAATTGAATTAATAAATTATCCATTTTAATTACCCTACTATTTTAATGAATCACAATCATCAAGCCCTTAGTAACTTTAAAACGAAACCATTTTCCTATTTATGAATTAAGTTTAACAACTAAAAATCCAAATACTTCGAGTCAAGCAAACAATTAACTCGAGAATCCAACCAAAATCAAAGTCACATGATCATCATTGCACATCCAAACAATTTAATCATTCAACCAATTATTTAAATTTAACATTTAAATTCAAATAAAAATCCAACAGAGTGAGATTTACTCACCTTTGATTTTATTAGCCTCCATTCCCAAATCCAGCTTGTTTCCCTTCAAATTTCAAACCTTGAATAATAGTTATACGATTATTAATATTTGATATAATTGAACAATCAGCCATCGCTTTTTACAAATTTTATTTAACTAATAATTAAATCTAACTAATAATTTCTCTTTATATATCCCTTAATGACCAAATAAATTTAATAAGTCAATTGTAAAATTTTATCACAAATTCCCTTATATAATTTCCTTCCAAAATCTTATATAAATTTCTTGTACCCTTATACACTTATATATATATATATATATATATCTAAACTCTGGCATTTTAAAATTAAACAGTAAACATTCTTTACTGAAAACAATATACTGAGTTATATACATATATATATTTTGACAATTAATAGTGAACAATCGAGTTCAAAGAGTTCTAAACTTATTTAACTAAAATAAAAATTTAGTTACCTTACTGCAAATATTCCTTTTCTAACATATATATGAAGCATATTTAAAATCTATATTTATTTTTATTATTATTATTTTATTTAACAAAAATGTTAAAATCCAAATTCCTGTATTCTCTAAAATTACATATATATTGTTGTCTTACAGCGTATACATATAAATTAAATTTAATTGAATAAAATAAAAGAGGAAGACAACTACCTCTGCCTCATGACTGCAGTCTCCCCCCCAATTCTCTACCTCGATCGCTCGCAAGCCGAAACTTTGAAATTGCGAGCTCCACCTCCTCACGTCGCCTGACATCATGCCCACGCCGAACTCGCGCAGCGCGACCTCACCCAGTCGCTAAAACGCGACTGTGCCCAACCCTAATTGCCAAAACCCCCAACGTCCCTGTCGCCGCTCTTCGTCGAACTCGCGTTCGAGCAAGCCTCCAACGATCGCGAGCTCCCTCATCGAATCGCCGCTACAAACATTGAATCGCCATCTTCTTCGCGAAGCCGGGTTCGATTTGAGAGGGGGAGGAACGGGATTGAAAATAGGAAGAACCCGACTCTTTTTTTTTTCTTTCCTTTTTTTTTCTAGTTCGATTTTATTATCAGTATATGGGAAATAGAGGGAGGGACGGGGAGAAGATATGGATTTGGGGAGGCTTCCAATGTAAGCTGGTTTGAAAAAAAATCTCTGACAAGTTGACGTTAAATATATTAAATTATAAATCTTCAAAACGTCTCGTTACATAAAGCGAAATCCTGAACCCCGAATAAGACATGCCGACAGACGTTGATAAGGTTTTACCCGCATTCCGAACCCAATGGAACATGTTTCAGAAGCTAATTTGATCGTATGCGTGAGTTACGTAAGTAAACGATCAATTTTAAATTAAATTAATTAAAATAGTTCTAAGCGTTTCGAGCTGCCAGGGTCAAACGACAATTCCGATGGCTTCAAAAATTGAAACCCGATAATAACTAATTATTACGAATCCAATGGAACTGGTTTCGTCCAATTCCAAGACTGTGCCTTGAAAGGCTATTTTTAACTGTCAATTTAAACGATATGATTTCAAAACTGAGCAAATCACCCTTAAATTAAATTTCAACCATTCTATTATCTTCAGTATCGTCATTATAAATTTTATAAGCCTTCAAATTAATTTAAACAGGCTTAGAATCTCAGATTCAACAATTTACCAAATTTCAATTATTAAATTCAATATTTAAACCATGCAATTCAATGATTTAATTATCAATTAAATATTGATATCTTGCATTCAAGTTAAAATTAACTTTTAAATATTTTAAAATCAATTAACTATTCCAATTTAAATTACTAGAAATTTCGGGTCGTCACAATTTCAAACTAGTTTATACTTCAAAACCAAAATTTCCATTTCAAAACCATATCAATACAATATCATTTCCAAAGTCATAGCACTTCAAAGTTATAACATTTTCGAAACCAAATACTTGAATTTATAACACTTTGGAAATAATAACACTTTGAAATCATAATACTTTCCTTTAAACAGTTTAGATATTAACAATATATGTAATGAAATAGTTTATAAGATAAAATAGTTATAAGTTAAAATAGTTTATGTTAAAATAATTAGTATAAAAAAGTTAAAATAATTTTATATTAAGATAGTTTATATTAAAATAATTTATAAAGTAAAGTAAATAAATAGTTTTAAATATAATTTAAAAATACTTTATATAATAAAATAGCTTCCTCAAATTTCACAAATCGATTCAAATTAACCCGAACTCCAAAACTTCAAATTAAATCTCAATTCATCAATTTTTAATTCAATTCAGTCTCTCAATAAACCATTTCAAATTACGTCAATTTCAAGTACAGGTTTGAACCACCAAATAAACCATTTATTTTTCAATATATTTCAAAACTTTAAATATTCCACAAATCCAAAACTACATTTGATAATTTCATATATCTCTTTAATTTAACTTCATTATTATTTAGTTTTGAAATATTCATTTAATAAATCCAATATCATTTAAATAAACCTTATATTACCAAATTTTAAATAAAGCTAAATATACCGTTTCAACTTATGTAAATTTGAAATATTCATTTAAATCGCAAATTAAAGTTGTAAAATCATATCTTTAAAATCTCAAATTTAATAAATTTCAAATCCACCTATTTAAGTATAATTCCTAAATAAATATAATTTCAAACCAATTTCTATTATAAACTTTATATTTGAACTATATTTTCAAAATTCATTTATAAGCATACAATTTACAAAACATATAAATTAAAAAAAAAACTAAATTTTAAACCCTTATAAATAACACACACACACTATGATGACCCGGTATTTTGGCAACATTATTTTAATAAAAATTTAATCCAATTAAATAAAATGTAAACTCATCTTTTTAAAATGAATATAGCCTGCCGATCCCTCTCCATGAATCATGTTGATCCCTCCTATTTTGCAATTCATGCTAAACCCTTCCATTCATTGAGCAGTATTCCATGCTTCGATCATCCTACATTGTACATTCATTAAATCCATTCAATTCAGACTTCATATAATCATCCGTACTCGATTTCCGGGTCCCACAATCATTATCTGGAATCATCAGCCTTGATGGCAATCAGGTCTACCTCGTGTAACCAGTTCAATATAGCTGGGCCAGAATACCATGTAACACTTGCTCCTCAAAGTGTGTTATGTGATTAACATGACGTTTTTTGAATCGTTGGGAATGAAATCCATCTAGCTTTCTGAACATTTGTTATTATTTTATCGAATCATTTTTTCAAGGTATCGAATCCCTCATTGATTGCATTGACACTTGGTCAAATTCTAATAACGTACATCTAGTGCCAAATCCCATCAACTGATAACACACACACACACACACATATATTCGGTTCTGCAAAGCTAGTAAGCTTTTGTCTTCTGGTTTAGCCTTGAACTTGAAGGTTTGAAGTTTGACTTCAGTTTTTATTGATTTCCAAAATTGAACTTTTAAATCATACATAGGCATGCTCATATATACTTTTTTGTTATTGGCTCCAAGACGTGTTCGAACACTTACGATCGTTGCCAATTTTCATAGTATTTTGTATGTTCATGCTTATAGCCAAACCCTTATAACCATTTCTTTTATATAGACATCCGTAGGATCGACATGCACTATGCTGATCCCTCCTCTCCATTTCACACTACTATAGGGATCGGCACACCCCTTATATATCCCTCTCTATCTTCACACGCCAATTTTTTAGCCGAATCCATAGTCCATATATATAAAGCAACATTCCTATTTCCCTCTTCTTACACTTACTTCATTATCTTACTACCCTCTTATTTTCACAACCGAACTTTCTCCAAGAGCCAAACCCCCCTCTCCACCCCCCATGTCACTCTACCGTCGCTCCAATCAACTAACCTGTCTACTTACTTAATCTTACACCACCATTCCACCTTCCAACTAAATCATAGCCTAATTTTTATCCTTCTAAGGTTCGTCTTCGACTGAATTATGTGAACGTTCCACCTTAATTTTGACTTTAAGGTGAGGCAATAAATATTACTTCGTGGATGATAGTTTGATTTGTGATGAAGTGGATAATTGAGGGTATTGGTTGTTTGGGAAAGATGAGGTATGTAACGACCCAAAATATGACCACTTTAATACTATTTAAGATGATTTTAGATATAAAATAGGTAATCTTATGCGATTCAAATAAAATTAGATAGGATTTGAAAAGAGAAGCATACACAAAAATAGTAACATTTTCCTATATTGACAAAAGTGACAAAATGCTGATTTTAGAAAAGTAAGTTTCAATGGTTAATAAATTATTTTAATTTATTTATAGGTGTTTATATTTTTAATAAAATTATACAAATTTGTTTTTAAATTTGGTTTACATAAATAAATAGTTTAACAAAAACGTCAAAATATGACCATAAAACATTTTGTCGAAAATCAACTTTTTGTCGATTAAAAGCTGTCATAACGTCGTCGCACCTTTATTTTCTTATATATGAATATATAGTCAAATAGTATAACTATTAATTAATTCATAATCAAATTTACTTTTACTAAACATACTTAGAAAAGTCTAGAATATAATTAAGAAAAAGTAAGCACGAAAAGACAAACATGTCATTTCAAAGTAAAAACTAAACATCAAATCAAACCAAACATAATTATTATATCTTTACTTAATACTTAAGTGAAATGGACATAAAGCAATGATTTGAAATGTGATGTTAAGTGTTTAAAAAATAAGGTTGCTTAAAAAGTTAGTAAGGTGTATTTTGGTCTTTTTACAAAATACTATTTTTATCCAAAACTTTTCAATAAATAAGCATCCACTTTCTCACCTTTTTACATTTCTTCTTCTTTCTTTTTCAAGCTTTTCTTCCACTCTCTGATGGCTTCTTCTCTTCTCTTTCCTTACTAACTTTTTCAAAACCAAATCGAACAAAGTCAAAACACCACCAAACTTTTTCAAAGACCTTAGAATACTATTAAAACATGGTTTAGCATCTAAGAAGTGAAGGAATGATGCAGGAAGGGATGGAATAGAAGGAAGCCGAACCAATGGAGGATGGAGGAGCAAGTTGGAAAGCTCCGGAGCAAGAAAAAGAGCAGGAAGTGCTGCCGGAATCGATTCGAGAATCTACGTAAAAGATTGGTGGAGTAGAACTAATCATGAGTACTCATATTTTAAGTTACTAATTTCTAAAAATATTTCAAGTTAATCACATAAAAAGTTTGGTATATGTTGGATGATTAAATGTTTGATAACTTGGTTGACATTATGGTTGATTTTATGTTTGTGATATGGATGATAACTTGGTTTGACAAATGATAAGAGAAATGGTTAGTAAGTATAGTTAATTCAATGGAAATTAAATCCATATAAATGTTTGTGTGGAAATTATTTAGCGTCTTAATAATTTCAAAATATCTAAAAAGATTGAAAATGATATTATAATAATATAATATTATAATATGAAATGAAATGAAATGAAAAATGAGTTTGTAATGATGACAATATTGTCTTAAATAAGATAGAATAGTTTAAATATGGTTTAAAAAAAATTTGAAGTGTTTCGGACAAGTTTCGAAGCAATTCACAAAATTGGTCAAAATCGAGCTTGTCGTGCAGCGGCAGTTTGTAAATTTCGACCTGTAACTTCAAATTAACATTGAGAATGATTTATAAGTCAGATTTCTTTGAAATAAAAATTCTTCGGTCCACAATGATAATAATTTTCCAACGAAGAAAGAATATCAAGATTTCACCAAGTAGATTTTAAAATATGTCCAAAACAATTTTATAAAAACATCGCGGTTTTGCAGTTCGGAATCCAAAAAGGGATTTCTTTATAAGTGATATTTTTAAATGATTAAAAATATGAAACAAATTTGATAAATCTATTAAAATGGTTTAAAATATATTTGGAATGGAAAATATCAATTTTTAAATATTCAAAAGTTGTTTAAACCAAATAAGCTTATATAACACTTTCCGCAGCACTTTATGCTGCGAATTCTATAACCTTTTGAATATGAGTTTGAATGTAACGATATTTTCTGGAATCAATTATGAGTGTTTTTAAAAAGGAAAATTAAGAGTTTAAAAGATAATTTGGAATCTTACAATCAATTTCAAAATATAGCTAATAACTGAGTATGCGAAAACGACTAGTACATTTGTCTCGCTTGTGAGATCTGGAAAGATAAAATAAGGTGTTTAACTAAGATTAGGGATGGAGCAACCAGTGTCGTGAACTTACCTGGCCTATGTTTTCTATTTTCAGGCGAGGGGTGGATCAGATCAAAAGGAAGGCCCGAGTGCTCTAAAAGATCACATTTAAGTTTTTTCAAGATAAAAGAAAAGAAACATAATTCTTTGAATGTTAATTAACCACTTAACATCTTTTATTCAATGGTTGGTATGAGGTGGTTCATATCCAAGAAACCGAGATCAGATTTGGGTGATTCCTATCCGAAAACCACTTCAAACTAATTTTCGAAATAAAACATATTGAAGACAAAGATCACTGAAGATAAAGATCTTCATAATGTAGGATTACTTGCCATTAGTCCTAAAGGTGAAACTTACCATATTTAAAGTGGAAGTAGTACTCTGGTATCAAAATCTTCGATTTGCAAGAATATGATTTGAAGTTAAGAAAGGAAATCTTTGATTAATATTTAATAAATGATAAGGGAATATTTTCCCTAAGTTAAAAGTTATAACTTGAATATAAGATATATTTGATTAATATTTAATGAATGATTTGGAAAGGTTTTCCTACATAAAAGAGAAAATGATTTGGAATTATTCCAGGATTTAAGAAAGGTTTACATAAATCGAATGATTTAATAAATGAGACTTAATAATTCCATATACTCTTGAAAAGAAAATGGAATAAATTGAAAAGAATATATTTAAGAAAGATGTTTTATAAAATATGAAGTAATTGATTGATGATTGATATCCACATATGAACTTAACATCTTATAAAGCGATAATTGGCTTCGAAGGAACTGGAGTCATATTTGGGTGATTCCTATCCGAAAACCACTTCAAACCAATGTATACATTAGAAAGTGAAGATATGTTGAAGATAATGATCATTGAAGACCGAGGATCTTTATAGCGTGAGGACTGCTTGTTGACATGCTCTGGGTCGCTCCTCATATAGAGTTATTTATAGCAGTGGTCTCCTCGTTGTGGAGATTTTTTGGGATCGCAAGGACTAATCGCTACTAGTGGTAGTAGGAGTGTGCCTTTGGTTTCGTTCAGTCATAGAACGAACTTATATGGATGAATGTCTGACATTGCATTTCTAAGATACAATGTTTGAATTTTACAAATGTACATTTGCTTGGTGGCGGAGAAGGCAACTTCTCTCAGCTTAACAACCTTCTCTAAGACATAGAAGCTCAGAGGTTATATGCTTACAGTAGTCAAATAGTGATCAAAGGAATGGCAGTGTGGAATTCAAAGTGGAACATGTTATGATCAAAGCGTGATTTTCTATGAAAATCGTAGCTTTGAAGAAATTGAGTGTAGCCTCACTAGCCTAACATCCTGGAAGATGATATGGAATACTATATGGTCTGATAAACACAAATTCAAAATAAATGAGTTTGTATGGTGGTGTCCCATACGTTGGGCTCTTTGGGGGATGTGTTCCTTAAGGCATTTATTGCCACATTTGGATAAAGTGGTTAGCTTGAGAGAAGTAGGGAACTATCGGTTATCATTAGTAGTGTAGCAAGTATAGTTTCAAGTGACTAGTTTGATAAAAGCGATTTAGGCACCATGGGAACTATGTTTGTTATGCGTGGATCGGAGAAAAGGCTACCAGTTCCCTATCATGTTGGAAATCCAATCCCAATATGAGCTTTATTGTTTAGATTGTATTTCCAAAATAGTTGCAATGACTTGCAAACATTTCAGCTACCCCTTCAGGTATCTTGTATTCCGTTCAGTAAATTGCATTGACCCAGTCCGGATATATTACAATAGACTTAGTCCGGGTATTGATACCTTATTTGAATAAGTTTATTTGAAAAGGGTTTTCAAAAGAATGTCATTAAAAATAATATCAAGTGTATCTTGGTATAAAGTGTTTTGGTTATCATAAGGTAAGAACCCGTCCGTATTTATGTGTGGGCGTGGTCTTATGAGATACCCTTATTTTCAAAGATTTTGATAGCATCGTCATGATTTATGCATTTAAAATTTCGAGTATCTCACGCGGGTTTATTAAGCCTGATACGGGTATTTTCAATACTCGGGTCAGATCCGAGTAGTTTCAAGTTTAATTGCAGACGGTGGGCGTTTCCAAAGGAGAGCTGGAGATATTCATCTACGTACGAACATATTCTATTATCCGCTGTGATTTGTTTGTTTTTATTTGTTGCTTGTCAGCATTTGTAAGAGCAGGTGTTATAACTGCCAGGCTGAATCTAGGTTAGACTCTGATATTGTATTCTAAAATTTTCCACTATAAAGATTATTATTGAAATAATATATGTTATTCCATTCGTATGAGACTCTGTTCTATCTTTATTTTATTTCTACCCTTAATGATCCGCATATTCGTGCAAATTGAGTTGGACATGTGTGGTTTATTGTCGATTCAAAGGGTATGGAAAAATGGGCCACTACAAGGTGTGGAAAGGAGTTGGGCTCGGTAGCATGGTGAAAGGGGAAGAAGAAGGAGCATAGGAAGGGTCGATGTTGGAAGCTTGGGTATAGTCTGTTCCCTTGTCTATTGATAAGGGATCGGTATTGTGGTATGACGAGTGGATGGAAAAGTAGAGGGGATCGACATACTTATATCAAAGAGAGGGTTTAATCATGAGGCTTTGGAAAAGGGATCGACCTATCCATAGGGATCGGCCTAAACATAGAGATCAGCTAGACATAGTGATCGGTAGGACTTGAGTCAAGAGAAGGATCGGTAAAGAAGCTTTGGGATAGGAGTCAGCATGTAAGGTTCGGTCCATAGGGTTCGGTAGGATTTGTAGGGGTTCTTTGAACTTTTAAAATAACCTAACTTTACTTGTTCGATACTAATTTATCCAACGAACTCGAGCATATAGTGACAATGAACTTTATAACATGCATATTTACTAAATGGAGAGTAAAGATCACAAATGAATTAGGGATTGGTATTGGTTTAGGGGTCGGCATGGGTAGGGGTCGGCATAAGGAAACTTATAAACATGCAATCTGAATCATCCTTGTTTTCCTGGAAAATCATCACTAACCCACCTTAATGAACATGGATATATAATGATGATGAACTATAAAACACGAACACTCATTATTAAGCTCGAGATTGTACAATCAAATCTATGGAACTTTCGACATGCATTAAAAACTTGCATATGGACTTGAATGACAAACTTCACACTTCGATATACCACTAATCGATCCCAAAGCTTTTCCAACCGGTCAATCTCTCCACCAGTTGTGATGGTCAGTCTGGTCGGAATCTAGAGTTTCGTCATCTAACTTCATTTTTTTATTTTAAACTTTTTATATCTGCCATACACTTCACTACATCGCGCTAGCTTACACTTAACACGGGGGGAGCAGATAAACTTTTTTAACCTCGATTATCTACTGAGTATAGCTAATATGGACTTTAGATGCTCAGAGCATTTGGCTAGTATGTCCTAGAATCCGGCAATGCACCGCATTAATTCTGAAGCAAAATCAAGTTCTGTGACTATATCCGGTAGGCTTTCTCCCAATCATCAAGCAGAATAGACGGAAGTTTTCGGGTCACCAGTCAACATTTTCTCAGATGTTCTTGTTCTCTGGTGGAGGATGTAAGCTCTACTCTCGATGCAATAGAGGGTACCGTTCTTCTAAATAACCCGACAAAATCACAAGCCTCCCGAATTAGTGAGGCTACCCTTCACCAACCATGTTCTATACATGGAATTCCATTTGTAGATGTCTTGGTCCCTTCAACAAATGACAGGCCTCACTTTCCTCCAAAGGGGTATATGGCATGTAACAAAATTATATGCTAGGTAGGATGCGTACCGCCCTTAAATTGGTTTATCTGAGAGATGGTGAGATATCTTGGAATAGCTCCCACTCAGCTCCATCCAAACAGTTACACCTTCTTACATGGAACCTTCCTACTATTTATGAGTGTTCTTTTTCATCGGCCAACTTGATGAGGACATAAGATTCATTTACAACTTCAAATGGTGGTCGGGGAGTCCCTCCTATGTTTTTCTTGAACCTTGGCCAAATTGCCAAGTCTTGACTGGTGCTTGGAATAAACTTTTTCTATTCAAGCACGAGTGATTCTATGTCCACCCGGTTTCGTGAGGCAATGGTTGAGAGGATGTAAGTGTCACTTTCATCTCATTTTTATGTTTGTTAATCCAAATCATATTTTCGAATCTACTAAAATCGAGGATTCTTTCAGGTATTTTTCTACGTCCTGAAGGCATTAATTTCTCAAGATTGATCGCCACCATTCGTGCTACCCTTGTCAAAGACGGGGATATCAAACTTCTTGTTACTGATGTGCTATTATCTTTATTCGAGCTGCTAGAAGAGGGTTGTAGCATTGGGCTTCCCAAAAGCGTAGCATTGTCATGATATGTTACAGAGCAAAGAAGAGATGCCATCAATCCTGTCGGGCCCCTACCGAAGTGACCCAGAATGCAATTGAAGAAGGTGAGATTAGGGTTTCTCAGTTTAGTGAACCCGGAGATGCTGACGTAGGCCGAGGCAAGGCATCCATGGTCGAACCATCGCAAGGTGCACAATATTAAACACCCACCAAGAGAAAGAAGAGACTTCCATAAAAATTCATAAAAGAAAAATGGTGCAGATCTAGAATTCGTCATTAATATTAACGAAGTAGAATCATCTTCCCAATAATTGGAAGGTTCACTGAAGGGATTTTCAAATCTCCAAATTCTGGATGATATTATGATCTACGACTTTCCAAATATCAATATCAAACGGCTCAATTGTCCTTCTAGGAATAGTGAAGGCATTTCATCCTTCTGATAAAGAAGAGAGAACGCTCATGAGCAAGGCTATAACCACCGGTCTATCAGAGGGAACACTAGGACACTCACGACTGAAAGCGGCTATGCGGTAGGATCGTGTAATATGGAATAATGAAATAGTCTAGGTAGATAAAGTAGGTAAATGGAAGGAGACACCAGGATTTTATATTGGTTTGGACCTCTCGTCCTACGTCCAGTCCCTAAGCTTCACTTAGGAATTTCACTAACTAACACCCTCACTTCGCCCGGAGGAATAGGTTTACAACTTACCCGAACAACCGAACGGGATTTCTTGCCTCAACTACTGAAGAGGACTTCAAATCAATTACTAAAATACAATATTTGACTTGTTGTGTTCTTGTCAACACTAATGAGTCTAATGTAGTACAATATTCCTATAATCTTATCCTCGAGAGTATGCAATGTGTTTGTGAAGATTTAGAAAATGTGAATTGCTATGAATCAAAAGAATGTTATAAATAAAAACAATGATTCAAGCAATAGATTAGTGATTTCTTTGAGAATATCTAGAAAATATGAACCAGAGAATAGTTAGATTAAAGCAAGAGAATTCGGTAAGTTAAATGATGTTAGAATCATGTATATATACTTGTAGAAGAGATGCATATGTTGTCAAAGATTGCAAACAAGAGATGCTTCCATTTCTATTGATGAATGGTTGCAACTCTTGGGAGGAAGAAGGTGTCTTTTTAGAGAAAATTCGCAGGTTCAAATTCAGTCGACTGAGCAGGGAATTCAGTCAACTGAAAATATGAAGTAAAATTTTCGGGACCAAATTCAGTCGACTGTGCAGGAAATTCAGTCGACTGAAACTGTGCATGTGTATAAATTTGTTCCAGTTTCAGTCGACTGACTGTTCCTGTTCAGTCGACTGAATTCATAAAACCTGCATAGTTAAAACTTAATTGAAAAATGAAGTTTGTAAAAATTTTCTAGTGTTCGTGCAAGCTTCTTGAGGATAGATTTTAACAATACATCTAGACTAAGACATATGTAAAAACATACTTTAAGTTTGTTTGGTCTTCATCTATCTTCCTTTAGCATTTGCATATATTTCTTCCTTGTTTGTTAAAGCACATTGTCATTGATCAAAATCTTCGTGTATCAACATTCTCCCCCTTTTTGATTGATGACAATACTGATCTATTCTAGAGACGTTTTACTTATTTTCTCCCCCTGAATGTATGCACTATCTTTCCTATAAAACAAAGTTAGTACCATAGATTTTCTCCCCCTTTGTCATCGACAAAAAGGAAGAACTAACAGCAGTAATAATTTATCAAAACAATAACTGAAGCATAGAGAATATTTGCATAATCATGACTTAAGAAAAATAAAAATGTTGTGACAGACAAGCATAAAATGGCTATTTATACAAGCCACTAGAAAGTTAAAAATACACATCAAAACAAAAAATCACTCATCTCTATCCCAGTCATATGAACCTTCTCTTCCTGTTGGTTCACGTATGACGGGTCCTCCTGTTGGTGGTCTATGCGCTCTTCCTCCTTGGCCATAACTAGCTCCACTTGCACTGCTACTTGTATGCTCTTCGGATGTCGTCCATGTAAACGTAGGTGTCGGACGTTTGCCGCGAGATGTTGAAGCAGTGGTGGTGCTTGAGCACGATATTGCATCCCAAAGCTTGTTGAAGAATCCTTTGATTTTTTTCAAGCTTATGATCTACCTTTTTAAGACGAGTGTCAAGAATTTGTTGATTTCTTGACAATATCCCCAAGGATTGGTTGGTAGTGAAGCTTGGGTCAACAAGACGAATTTCATCATCTTGCTCAAGATGTTCTTCGTGGCGAGGTTGAGGAGGTTGTTGTTGTTGTTCTTGATGCCTTGCTTCCCATTCGGCGAGTGATATTATGCGAGGAGGTCGAGATGGGAGTTGCATTAGGCTTATGGTCCGGTGGTTAATTTGATGGACCATTATATTCTCCGACTCAGGTAATGGCGTATCGACATTGAGAAGAAGTCGCATGATGTACTCTCCAAAGTAGATAGTGCGCATTTTGCCATTATTGAAAGTGAGAAACTCATCAAGAATAAGCTGTACCCAATTAACTTGTATGTTGCCAAAAATAGCATATAGAGCTCGATAGTTATTTGGGTAGACAATTTCGTACGAGCCCGTGCAAGGAGTAATCGTTCTCATTAGGGCTTTATGGAGGATTCTCGCCATAGGTCGAAGAGAGGTGGACTTAAAATCCCTAAAGTTGATATTATCATCCATAAATCGATGGTTTATGTTGTCGCGAATGTGTGGATTGAATTCTATCTCCTCTAGCTTTCTCCCGGCATTTAGAGACTCGAAAAATGTGTGCTATTCTATCCAAGGAAAACCAAACTTTCTTTCCACACACCATACTCCAAACACTATTGTTTGGATTTCTTGGAGTTTGGTGTCCAAGATTAAGATTAGCATAAAATAATTTTACCATTACATGATTAATGGCATGGTCATTTCTTTTCAAATCTAAAAGAGAAGTTAAACCTGCCGGATCTGTTAACGCTTGGATGTTGTAGGTTTGAAAGCTTTGGAAATCAATTAAAAGAATGCTCGAAAATTCGGGAATTCTTCATCTTATTCCATCTAGTGACAGCGGTTCCATCGTAAAGCCATTGTGCTATTTGAGCATCAATTGGCTCGGAGGATGAAGAAGATGAAGCTCTTGATCTTTTTGGTGCCATTTGGGTGAGATTTGAGTTGATTTTGAGGAATTGGGGGCTAGGGTTTCGAAATTAATTTGGGGAAGAAAGTTTGTAGGAGGTAAAAAGTGAATTGGTAGGGTAAAATCTGGTGGTTAAAAGGAAAAGTTTTCCTGGGAATTGGCGTTCAGTCGACTGAATATACTGTTCAGTCGACTGAATCAAAGGCCGAAATTTTCTATGATAGATTCAGCCGACTGAACAGTACATTTAGTCGACTGAATTTTTTGCTGAAATTTTCTGTTGAATTTTTAGTCGACTGTGCAGATGATTCCAGTCGACTGAACTATGTAAATATTGTTTTCTGTCATATTTTCAGTCGACTAAGCGGGGGCGTTCAGTCGACTGAAACATGCATTTTTGTTGTTTTAGTTAATTTTTGAAATTAAACAATTTATTTAAAGAAATAGTTACAAAAATATTGATATAACAACATAAAAATATTTCAAAATTTAACTATTTCTTTGGGGATGGACTTGGAGTCTTCTTTCCTTCATTCTTCATGTAATTTATATCCCATGAATTCGGACTATATTGAGGAGTCTTAGGAGACATCCAAGGATTCACAGGATCGACTGGTGTACGATAAGATGAAAACGGATCAAGTGAGCTAACAGGGCGAGGTAGGGGTTCAGCCACTTCGTTCTTCTTTGATCCACAGAAGCGTAAACCGATTTGCTCTAGGAAGCTCAAACGTCTTGCCGTAACTTTTTGCTCGAAGTATAGCTCTCGTTGAAGATCTATCTGTAGTTGTTGAAAGTGATGAATTTCATCAATCTTTCTTTTTATGTCAGGTGAAATAAAGAGTCCGTGTTTCGCCTTTTTAGATTCTGGTGTGAAACCAGTACGATAATTTTCCCATTTGTAAACCGGCTAATGTGCTGGTGTTGGTGTGGGAAGTTTTGGCGACGTTGGAGAGTTATCAACTGACGAGGTGATATTGATTGGAGAGAAAGAGTTGTTGGACGACATTTTATGTTGAATTTTGTTAAGATTTTATTCGTATAATCGAGATGTAAAAATAAAATATTTTTAAGAATTTATTTATAGTAGAATTTTACCAAACAAATAATGGTTATAATTTATTAAGATTTTTTAACCGCATAGAGATTTAATGGTAAAGAGAATTTTGTTAAAATGTATGGTTCTTATTTAATAATTCAGTTTAAACTTGTGTGGTCTATAAGTTATATAATGTAGCATATAACATAGCTAAAAATATTTGAAATTCTTATTTAGTCGACTGAAATGTGGGAATATTTCTAATGTATTTCTAATTAAGATCTTTAAAGGATATTATACCTAATTCTCGTCGAAGTTTTATAAAGAAGTTTTCTAATAGAGGTTTAGTAAATATATCGGCAATTTGATTTTCGGTAGAAATATGTTCTAAATTAATTATTCCTTTTTAGATATTGTCACGTAGTAAATGGTGACGAATATCTATATGTTTTGTACGGGAGTGATTAACCAGATTTTTAGATAAGTTTATTGTACTTGTATTATCACAGTATATTGTAGAATTTGTTAAATTTATATTAAAATCTTTAAGTGTTTGTTGCATGTATATAACTTGAGTGCAAGCTAAAGCAGCTGATATATACTCTGCTTCGCAGGTGGAAAGCGAGACACAATTTTGTTTCTTACTAAACTAAGATACAAGTGATTTTCTAATGAAATGGCAAGTACCAATTGTACTTTTTCTATCTGTTCGAGATCCACCAAAATCAGCATCACTATATGATACTAACTCAAATGGGCACTCCTTTGGATAGAAAAGACCGAAATCTTTAGTTTTGTTAAGATATCGCATTATTCGTTTTACTGCTCTTAAGTGTGAATCTTTAGGATCGGATTGAGAACGTGCACATAAACAAACACTCATCATTACGTCAGGTCTACTAGCGGTTAAGTAAAGTAAGGAACCCATCATACTTCTAAACAATTTTTGATCTACACTTTTGCCATTTTCATCTCGATCGAGATGTGTAGTGGTACTCATAGGAGTAGGTTTAGCAGAAGTGTTTTCCATGCCGAATCGTTTAATTAAATTAGCACAATATTTTTCTTGGTTTATAAAAATTCCATTTGTTAATTGTTTGATTTGAAGTCCGAGAAAATATAATAATTCTCCCATATGAGACATTTCGAACTCATTAGTCATTATATTTGAAAATTCTTTACATAAATTTTCATTTGTTGAACCAAAAATAATATCGTCTACGTATATTTGAATTATTAAAATATCTTTGGTAGTATTTTTAATAAAAAGCGTTTGATCTACTTTTCCAATTTTAAATCCCGAGTTTAATAAATAACTTTTAAGTCTTCCATACCAAGCACGAGGTGCTTGTTTAAGACCATATAGTGCTTTCTTTAATTTAAATACATGATCCGGATATTTTTCATGTATAAATAAAGGAGGTTGTTCTATATATACATTTTCTTTAATAAAACCATTTAAAAACACACTTTTAACATCCATTTGATAAAGTTTAAAATTGTGAAAACATGCAAAGGCTAATAGTATACGTATTGCTTCCAGTCTTGCAACGGGAGCAAAAGTTTCTTTAAAATCAATACCTTCTTCTTGATTATACCCTTGTGCTACTAGTCTTGCTTTATTCCTTGTTATATTACCTTGTTTGTCTACTTTATTTTTGTAAATCCATTTTGTTCCAATTACCGATTGATTATTAGGACGGGGAACTAATTCCCAAACATCGTTACGTTCAAATTGATTTAATTCTTCTTGCATTGCGATAATCCAATAATCATCTGTTGATGCTTCTTTTGGATTTTTAGGTTCTATTGATGAAATGAAAGCTAAATGACCCATTTGATTTAGTTGATTTCTTGTTATAACTTGAGAATTTATTTCTCCTATTATATTTTGAGTTGGATGATCTCGTAATATTCTAGGAGGAGATCTTAGTTCATTATTATTTTCAAGGTTTGTTTCTTCTATATTTATCAATTATTCATCATCTTTTATATTAAAATTTTTATTAAAATTTTCATCAAAAGATATATGCAAAGTTTCTTCAATTAAGTTTGTTCGTTTATTAAATACTCGATATGCTTTACTTCGTTCTGAGTATCCTACGAAAATTCCTTCATCAGCTTTTGAATCGAATTTTCCTAGTTGATCTTTTGTATTTAAAATGAAACATTTTGATCCAAATATTTTAAAATAAGATATATTTGGCTTTTTATTATTAAATAGTTCATAAGAAGTATTTTTAGTTAATGGTCTAATTGATATTCTATTTAATACATAACATGCAGTAGCAACGACTTCTGCCCAAAAATGTTTTGGTAGAGAACATCCATTTAACAATGTTCTTGCGCATTCTTGTAATGTTCTATTCTTTCTTTCTAAAACTCCATTTTGTTGAGGAGTTTTATGAAAAGAAAAATTATGATTTATTCCTTTCTTTTTACAAAAAGTTTCAAAAACTTCATTTTCAAATTCGCCTCCATGATCGCTTCGAATATTTTTAATTTTCAAATCTTTAGTGTTTTGAATTCTTTTGACAAATGTTTTAAAATGCTCAAAAGTGTCACTTTTATTTTTCATAAAAATAGTCCATGTATATCTTGAAAAATCATCAACTATTACAAATACGTATCGATTATGATTAATGGATTGAACTTGTGTAGGTCCAAATAAATCCATATGTAGTAATTCTAATGGTTGTAAAGTCGAAATATTTTTCTTAGATTTGAAAGATGATTTCGTTAATTTTCCTTTTTGACAATCATCACAAAGATTATTTATTTTAAAGTTTATTTTGGGTAAACCTCTTACTAATTCATTTTTAGAAAGTTTCTAATAGTTTTAAAATTTATATGACAAAATCTTTTGTGCCATAACCAAGGATCATTATCTTTGGCAAGTAAACACATACTTGAATTATGATTAATATTCATATTTAAAACATAAATAATTCTATCTATATTTCCTTCAAAAACAAGATTTTGGTTTTGATCAAAAATACTACATTTATTATTCGAAAAAGTTATTTTAAAACCTTTGTCACAAAGTTGACTTATGCTAAGTAGATTATGTTTTAAATTTTCAACTAATGAAACATTTGTTATAAAAGGTAAATTTGATGTACCGTAATTGTTCACATCTCATTTTCCAATGATATAGCCTTTTGAATTGTCTCTGAAGGTAACCGAGCCACCATCAAAGTATGTGATGTTCGTAAGCATATCTTTGTCTCCGGTCATGTGTTTTGAACAACCGCTGTCTAATATCCATTTCTTCTTTTTGAGTGGGACCTGAAAATAAGTATGAAATTATTGGTACCCACCTTTTAATAGGGTCCTAAAAAGTTAGAGTTTAGGAAACCAAACCCAATTTGGTTTAGTATCATTTTTATAAATATAGTTTTCATTATGATGAACATTATCCATAAATGTTTTAATATATTTATTCTTATTAATACATTGTTAGTTTTTGGTACCCAAATTTTAACTACCTTGTTTTCTACTTTTGTTTTAATAGGTTTCTTTGGCTATATTTGTTGTTTTGAATCCATATTCCTCTTAAAATTTGTATCTTTCTTTTTAGGAATTTTTGACTCCTTTTTATATCCTAATCCATGTTTACTTGAAGGGGATTGAGAATTTTCTAAAATCTTAGATAAATTTTCTCTTCCTTTGTTAAAGTTAGAAACATTTTTAGTGATGTTATCTAATTTAGCTTGAAGACTATTATTTTCTAACTCAACTTGTTTAATCTTAGTTTTTAACTCATGATTTTCAGAAACAATTATATCATTCTTTGTTTTTTGAGTTTCAATTTCTTGACTAAAAAGTGATAATTGAGTTTCCGAATTAGAATGAGATTCTTAAACTTTTTCAAGTTCTTCTTCTAAGATTTTCTTTTCATCTTTTAACATATCTCTTTCAAATTCAGCTTTGTTTTGATTTTCACGAGTTTCTTTTTAAGAGTTTTTATTGTGCTTAAAAGTTCAGTGTTTACTTCAATTAAATCGTCGAAAGTCAAATTATTTACCTCAGATTCTTGAGCCATGAAGCATACATTTTCCTGTTCATTGTCGCTATCACTATCATTTTCGGATGAAGATGAATCTGAATCGTCCCATGTTACAGAAAATGCCTTCTTTTTGAATTTATCCTTCTTGTTTTTGTTGTTGAGGTTTTTCTGATTTTCCTTCATTTGTTCTAGACAATCTTTTTGCATGTGTCCTTTCTTGTGACAACTGAAGCATTCTATATTTGAGGATGAAGGTTTGTTCAAGAAATTCTTTTTGAATCCGTTTTTGTTTCCTTTTCTATACTTTAAGAACTTCTTGAAATTTTTGGCTATAAATGCTAGATCCTCATCTTCAGACTCTAATTCTTCCTTCTCCGCATGAAAAGAAACATTCTTTCTTTCTTGAGCTTGATCCTTTTTAGCTTGCCTATTTACTTCATACGGCATAAGACTTCCAATCAATTCTTCTGGTTTCAATGTAGATAAATCATTTGCTTCCTCGATTGCTAGTACTTTTCTCTCCCATTCATCAGTGAATGAATTAGAACTTTAGACACAATGTCAAAGTCCGTGTATCTTTCTCCTAGTCCGATTAGAGCATGATGAATGTCTTGAAATCTTGAGTACATGTCATTGATGGATTCATTTTGTCGCATTCTAAAATTTTGGAATTGATTCGTCAGCATGAATATCTTTGTTTGTTTAACCTTGTTTGTGCCTTCATGTATGACTTTAAGTGTTTCCCATATCTGATATGCAATAGTACATATGCTAACACGGTTGAATTCATTTCTATCCAGGGCGCAAAATAGCATATTCATAGCTTTGGCATTTGCACTAGCTTCATTCTTTTGAATTTGTGTCCATGTAGGATAATCGGTTGTGGGTACAACGAACTCTGCTTGAGTAGCATTTCAGGCTTCGAAACTTGTTGCTTGCATATAAATCCTTATCCTTGTAGCCCAATAGTTATAGTTTAGTCCATTGAATAGAGGAGGTCTTTGGGTAGATTGTCCTTTCACAAATATAGAACTATAGGCAGATGTAGTGCTTGTACTTGCGTTATTTTCCATATTATCAATATGTCTAATAATAGTGTTATGGTTATAGGATGACCTTGCTTTGATACCAATTGAAAGAGGCTATGCGGTAGGATCGTGTAATATGGAATAATGAAATAGTCTAGGTAGATAAAGTAGGTAAATGCAAGGAGACACCAGGATTTTATACTGGTTCGGACCTCTCGTCCTACGTCCAGTCCCTAAGCTTCACTTAGGAATTTCACTAACTAACACCCTCACTTCACCCGGAGGAATAGGTTTACAACTTACGCGAACAACCGAACGGGATTTCTTGCCTCAACTACCGAAGAGGACTTCAACTCAATTACTAAAATACAAAATTTGACTTGTTGTGTTCTTGTCAACACTAATGAGTCTAATGTAGTACAATATTCCTATAATCTTATCCTCGAGAGTATGCAATGTGTTTGTGAAAATTTAGGAAATGTGAATTGCTATGAATCAAAAGAATGTTATAAATAAAAACAATGATTCAAGCAATAGATTAGTGATTGCTTTGAGAATATCTAGAAAATATGAACAAGAGAATAATTAGATTAAAGCAAGAGAATTCGGTAAGTTAAATGATGTTAGAATCATGTATAAATACTTGTAGAAGAGATGCATATGTTGTCAAAGGTTGCAAACAAGAGATGATTCCATTTCTATTGATGAATGGTTGCAACTCTTGGGAGGAAGAAGGTGTCTTTTCAAAGAAAATTCGCAGGTTCAAATTCAGTCGACTGAGCAGGGAATTCAGTCAACTGAAAATATGAAGTAAAATTTTCGGGACCAAATTCAGTCGACTGTGCAGGAAATTCAGTCGACTGAAACTGTGCATGTGTATAAATTTGTTCCAGTTTCAGTCGACTGACTGTTCCTGTTCAGTCGACTGAACTCATAAAACCTGCATAGTTAAAACTTAATTGAAAAATGAAGTTTATAAAAAATTTCTAGTGTTCGTGCAAGCTTCTTGAGGATAGATTTTAACAATACATCTAGACTAAGACATATGTAAAAACATACTTTAAGTTTGTTTGGTCTTCATCTATCTTCCTTTAGCATTTGCATATATTTCTTCCTTGTTTGTTAAAGCACATTGTCATTGATCAAAATCTTCGCGTATCAACAACGACTGCGTGCTCTACACTACACTCTCTTCATTAATCTTTCGCACAATAATTACTCACATGTTCTCAATTGTTCTTTGCAGGTGAAATGAATCAGTCCTAGGCCTTCGATCGCTTAAGAGGTTCTTTAATATATCATCGATCCAGCCGTGATTCAGAGTCTAGCCGGCACAGAGAGAAAGATGATGGACGGGATAAAAGCTATCATTCAAGGGAATCCTCCTCTTCTAGGCATAAGTACCTGCCCTAGACATCACACTAAGAAGAACGACCTAATTTTCTTACTCACAGCGAAGAACAGCCTCCTTACTACGACCCTCAAATCACCACATCACATGAGCAACATTTCAGTTCTTCAAGCTCCATGCAGTCTCGTGACCATATATCAAGTAAACATCTAATTGTCGCTTTTGATATGCCCTTGCTAGCTACTTCTCCTAACATTTCTACAATGGAGAAATTGGCTAAGCTTAAGGCCACTTGCCCAAAAATCTGCTTCGACGGGATTAAATTCCTTCCTGCAATACATACGATGAAGGGCATGCCAAAGCGAGTTCTTTTGCATGTGTCAACAACGTGTTCTACAGCAGGAATCATTTCATCACTTCCTAGAAAAATTCTCTAAAGTGTCAATTAAGCAACATATGAAATAGATTATCTCAAGTTAGAGGCGGTGCATGATAAAGGCATTATCAAACATTAGGATGCCGAACTATCGGAATTGACAACAAAATTTCCTGAAGCGACGAAAAGTATTAAGGAAATGACGGAGGCAGTGAGAAGTTTAGAAGCTTCTCATAAAAAGAACTCGATGCTGCCCTCAATCACAACTGGGCACTTACTTTGGAAAAAGATTCCTTGCAAAAGGAAAAAGATGTTTTGGCCCGTAGCATCGAGGAACTTGAAGGGCTTCACAAAAAAGAGAGGGAAAAGGAAATTGAGGCTCGGGAAGAATCGCAAAAGTACTACTGTCACGACCCGAAATCCAATGTTTGAAAATTGACATCAAATACCTCACTTGTATTCAACTACCAAAGATTCAAACATCGAACTCCAGTCGGATGGAGCTTATAACAACATTAGATAAATATAAAATAGCGGAAACAAAATGAATATCATGCCTTACATCACAGATACAACATCATCATAATATCCATTACAACATCAGAATGTCATAATACATATATCACAACTCCAAATAGAACATCATAATAGAACCACAAGCGATCATATGCCAAAAGTCATCAAGAAAATAGAGTGATAGTGAACTTCCAAAACTAAGCACTTTGAGATCCAAAAGCTTCCAAAATATCTCCAAGGTAAAGGACTCCAAAATACAATAGCTTCCAAACCAAAAGACTTCAAAATCCAGCTAACACCAAAACACGGAAAACCTGCTACTAGGCTGCCCGTGTGGAAATTATGGGCACCCAGAGTTTAGAAAGGAAACAATAAACTCCGGGTCAGTCGTGGGACTAGTATGAGTAAACAAAAATGGTTGCTTTTAAATAAAACAAGATTTCTAAAAGAAAATTTGGTATTTTTTTTGGAAAATGAAACTACCATAAGGCCTCCCAGCACACACACATAATGCAATCGCACATTTGGGGGAGATTTCCCCTTATGATAGTCAAATATGCTTAATACGAGAAAAATTCTTTGATATTATTACTAGTGCATAGTGTAGAAAGCCATTTCGAAAGTATAATATTAATCTTAGCCAGCATAGGTACCATTATACTATGCCTACTATACCTGTCATGTTAAATGGCAGGTTCTACAACTAAAACCGTACTGAGTTCGTATTGGGAATTGGATTTCCAATAAATGGTCAGGATAAGGAACTTCCTATGCCACATGGGTACGCCTCTGGAGGGACGTCCCGAGAACCTACCCGGCTCTCTGCCAACACAAGGCCGGGTTACCTCTGTAACTAGGTAACTACTACATGACGATGCCATTTCCCGGTCATTTGCGACCTTTATCTGAGGGCCCTCTACCACAAAGCAACAACCACACAGTAAATGAGATTGCAACAACCACATAGGTAAAGTATCTGGGCTCCATACCATGATACCACCTTTTTCCAAAAGGAAATGACATACCCTAAAGGGTGCGACCCTCATAACCTTGCCGCATCTTTCCTGTTTCGACCATTTTCGGGGTGTGAGGTCCGATGAGGTCTCATCCACAAAGCTACGCTTTACACGAAAGCCATGCTTTGATCACAAATGATCAACAAGTGATCATCAATACACAGCAGCACTTAGCGTGCCACACTACCAAATTGGGAGTATATCGCTGATGACCTTCAACTACATAACCTCTGAGTTCGTACGTCTCAGAGAAGGGTGTTAAGCTAAGAGAATAAATTCTCCACCACTAACAGATATGTATTTGAAAGAAATCTTCTTTATATCTCAAAGTGTAGTGTCAGACATACAACCATACAAGTCTGTTCCGGGTTCAAACAGAACCGAAGGCACTTCGTCCAATAAAGGAAGAAGCCCTTGCAAATCCGGGTATCCACAATTCTGATTGGACTCCCCATCACATGTAGAGATCTCTATACAGGAGCAACACAGTGCAGAGACAATCGATGGGCTATCCTATCATTTTCGAAGATACCCGGTCTTCATCACCGTCTTCAAATGCTATTCATTTCGTCGAATCATAATTCGAAATGAGTTATATGACACAAAGGTCCTCTCCCGGCTAATCCGAATAGTGAGCGCTTAATTTTAAAACACGTGGATGTATCAATTACAAGGATTCATATTCAGGGTTCGATGTGGGTTTCAGATGACTAACTGAAATCTGACTCCCTGTCGCATCGAAGTTTAAATGCCGTTTTACGGGCAAAAGGGTTTTCACATAAATACAAAAACAAATCACAAATAACAGTTCAGCACAAAGCAATTCGTATCACATGGTATCACAACCACAACAGAAATACCAATCCAGTACACAACATTTGATAATATTTAATCATTTTCAATTAAGGTGAATGTGGTTTAAGTGAATTAACCACATAACTATTTTTATTGATTATTTTAAATCAATGATTAATTATTCTTAATGATAAATTAATTAAATCTTAATCAACTTTATGAATTAATTATTCCTTTATTAATCATCTTAATTAATTACTAATTATAAATCAATTAACTTTAATTATCTAATTAACGATCCTTAATTACAAATTAGTTAGACACTAAATTTTTTAATTAACCAATCTTTAATTACAATTATAAATCCCTAATTACTTAGTTAATTATAATTGTTAATCAATCATTCTTAATTACCCTTTAACAATTATTTATCTTAATTAACATTTAAAAATCTTCCTTAAACTTTGAAATCAATTTATTACTAACTTGAAAACTTTAGTGTTAATTAAATTAAATACTTAAGTTAATTACTTAATTAAAATATTAATTAAGATTTAAAAACATTCTTACGTATTCACTTAATTAATTAAAACTTGAAACAAATTCTTAACTTAAAATAGTCAACATTAATTATTTCATAAATACTAAAATTTGTTTAACATATAAACTTGAAATTTATTAGGCTTAACCCCTTTGAAACAAAACCCGAGAATACCCCAGATTCACTCGAGTAAACATTCGAGTTTCCCACCATTCCACCCGAGTCATTCCTCTCTTCCTCACGTACATTCTTCTTCTTTTTTTCTTCTTTGCTTAGGTTTTAAACTTAATTAACAGTTTCCAGGCTCGAGAATTTCACGCTCCAACCCGAAGCACACCCTCCATTTTCTCGAGTATCAACTCGAGACGTTCTCCACTGAACAACCTGACACCATAACTACGCCGTACACGTGCACGGCGTCTCGCCGTGGCTTCGGCGAACCCCACTATCTCAGGCAAGTCGCGAATCACCCCTATATACAATTACCACAATCAACTCGACGCCAAAGTTACTAGATCAAAATTTAGCATTTCGTACGAAAAACTGCACTCAACCCATCCAACAAAATCACATCGCCGCAGTTGCTCAGACCGCCGGAGATGCTCCAACTCCGTCCACACCATGTCAACACCCTATTCCTCCATTCCCTCGAGTTTTGAAAAGCTCGATCCAACAGAGGAGACGAACCCATCTCGTTTTCTGACCATATCAAATTCGAGCCTTAAACCCTAAATTGAACTCGTCCCACCAATTCGTGCAATAGAAAAATTATTCGACAATTTTCCTGAAATCATCAATGGCCAAGCAAGCTTCAAGCAATATCTTAGCATTCAATAATTCCTTGATCGATGCAAATTGGTGAAAAAGCATTTTCGGTTCAACTAAGAACTGCTCTTAACATACTTAATTAAAAATCATCATATTAGTTTTAAAAATCCTATCTTTGAACGTTTATTCAAGTTATATAATCGAATTAATAATTTAAAATACTCAAATTAATCATATGATTTCTTTTTTCTACTGTAAAACTGAGTTTACAGAGTCAAGTCCTTCATTTTCAAGCTTAAACAATTTCCAGGCCATGATTTAAGTTTAAACAAACTTATTTTGTTTAAAATCCTACGTTTATAATGTTTGTATGAAGATTTATTACATTTTTTTATGATTTGCTTTGCTCTGAAACTAGAAATACAGGAGAACAAACCATACCAAATTTCTCAGTGCAACAGAATTACACGGAACTTCTTATTTAAAATATACAGCAAAACATAAGTTATTCATGAATCAAACACACGAATTCAAATTTTTAAAATAGTTTGTTTACTCACTTGAAAGCAAGTTTGAACACAGAACACTTCTGTTTTGAAAAGGGGCAGTTTTGATCTGTCTTTAAAACTTCTTGCTTTGTTGTTGAACTGAATTTGAATTTGTAAAAATGGTGATGTTTGCTCTTTTTTTCTTTCAGGCTTGCTAAGTTATGATGAATGAACTAGTATAGATGTATATATAGAGAAGACAGTTTTGTACAGGAGAGGTATTTTCTGGTGTATTGTTTTCCTTTGGTCAGATTTTATTTTTTCTTCTTACTTTGACTAAACAAGATTTTTTTTTCTGAAATTGAAAGGATTTGTAAATATTTGAAATGACTTTGTTTTGGCTGAGTGATAGCATTTAATGTAATTGTTTCCTTCTACGTTTACATACTTATGCTATTTGAATTTTTGTATGTACATTTTTTTTGTTTTTTTTCTTGCATGCATAATTCACATGCAAATCTACATGTATTTCATATGTTATATAGTTCTAGAATTATCTCATGTGTTTTGCTTTATGTTTTTCTTATTTCTGGAATTGTCTGATGTATCCATATTACCATATAATTTTAACATATATATTTACATATATATAAGATTTAAATTCAAATGATTTTAAAACATTTATTATTTCAATCAAAAGAAATTGAAGTTTTATTCATATAAATTAACACAAATTTTATTTGTTTTGAAACTTTTCAAATTAAACTCCAAAAGTTCAAATAAGCTACCAAATTTAAATTAATAAATTTTGGGATGTTACAGATATCCAACCCTTAAGAAAATTTCATCCTCGAAATTTGAAAGAGGAAGAAAAACAACAAAGAATATACGAATTCAGAAAAGGATAGAGAAATGGCTTACCAGTTTAAGCCGAGATATCCACTCTACAATTGGGATATGATTTCTGCATGCTATCTTTAGTTTCCCAAGTGCAGTCCTTTGGATCGCCACTCCATTGAACTTTAACTAGTTTCACAACTTTGTTTCTCAATTGCTTTTCATCATGATCTACAATCTTTATCAGTTCTCTTTTAACTGTGAAATTGGGAGTGATTTTGAGATCCTGCTGATCAATTTCTTCAATAATACTATCTGGATCGTGCACATACTTCCAAAGATTAGAAATGTGGAACACATCATGCATGCCAGATAACCAGCTAGGCAACTGCACTCGATAGGCTAAAGAACCGATCCTCTCCAGAATAGGAAAAAGGACCAATATATCGTGGTGCCAGCTTACCAGTCTTTCCGAACCTCAATACACCTCGCATAAGAGATACTTTAAGAAAGACAGAGTCCCCAATCTAGAATTCCAAATCCCTTCTTCAATGATCATAATAACTCTTTTGACAACTTTGAGCTGTCCTCAATTTCTTTCATATAAAATTAACTTTCTCTGTGGCTTCTTTAATCATATCTGGTCCAAGAACGAGTCCATCACCAGCCTCAATCCAGCATGCCGGTGATCGACATGGATGATCATACAAAGCCTCAAAAGGAGCCATCTCTATACTGGCCTGATAGCTATTGTTATAAGAGAACTCGACCAAATGCTAATGGTCCTCCCAAGAACCACCAAAATCAAGTATACAAGCACGCAATAGGTCTTTCAAGATTTGGTTAATCCTCTCAGTCTACCCATCAGACTGTGGGTGATAAGCAGTGCTGAAACTCAGTTTTGTCCCCAATGCATCTTGAAATGCCTCCAAATATCTACTAGTGAAGATCGGATCACGATCACTTACTATGCTGCTAGGAATGCCATGGAGGCATGCAATTTCTTTCACATATAGTTCTACTAAACTTGCTGCCGTGCGGGTAGATTTCACTGGCAAGAAGTGGGCTGTCTTAGTCAAACTGTCCACAATGACCCAGATTGCTTCATTGCGTTTCCGAGTACGAGGAAAACCATCGATGAAATCCACCGATACTTGGTCCCATTTCCACTTGGGTACCTCTAAAGGCTGAAGTATACCCGCTATTTTCTTTTGATCGCTTTTGATTTGTTGGCATGTAGCACAACGACTCACATATATAGATATATCCCTTTTCATTGTCTTCCACCAGAGAGTTCTTTTGATATCTCTATACATCTTGTTAACTCTTGGATGGATGCGGAATTTAGATTTGTGGCATTCGTCCAAAACTTCACGTTTCAGATCAGGGATGTCCGGGACACATATTCTGCCTTTCAATCTTATAATCTCATTATCATCAATTGCAAAACTAGAATCTTCACCTCGACGAATTCTCCTATATATTTCCTGAAGAAACTTGTCCTCTTTTTGCTTGTTGGCGATTGTCTCAAGAAGAGTAGGAGCAATAACAAGGTGAGCAAGAATAGCATGCTTTCTACTCAAGGCGTCAGCAACTACATTGGCCTTTCCGGCGTATATGGAATATATAGGTCATAAGATGCCAGAAATTCCAACCAACATTGTTGTCGCAGATTTAAATCTTTCTAGGTGAAGAGATATTTCAAAGATTTATGTCGGTGAATAATTCAAAATTTTCACCTAGAAGATAATGTCGCCATATTTTCAAAGCGAAGATAACAGCTAAGAGTTCCAAATCATGGGTTGGGTAGTTTTTTTCGTGAGGACGTAATTGTCTACTCGCGTAGGCAATTACCTTCCCATTCTGCATCAATACCGCACCCAAACCATCACCGCAAGCGTCTGTATAAATAGATAATCCCTGATTCCCGTTGATAATAGCGAGAACAGGAGCGGTGGTTAATCTCTTCTTCAACTCCTGAAAAGCTTCGTCACATTTCGGAGTCCAATTGAATTTTGCATTCTTCATGGTTAGCTTAGTCAACGGACTAGCTATCTTAGAAAAGTCCTGAACAAACTTCCGATAATAACCTGCTAAACCCAAAAAGCTTCGAACTTCTTTTAGGGTAGTGCGTTTCCTCCAATCAAGAATAGCGGAAATTTTGCTAGGATCAACAGAAATTCCTTCTTCATTAACAATATGGCCGAGAAATTTAACTTCTTTGAACCAGAATTGGCATTTAGAAAATTTTGCGAATAGAATATTCCTCCTTAATATCTCCAAAATGATTCTAAGATGCTCGGCATGCTCCTCTTCGGTCTTGGAATAGACCAAAATATCATCAATAAATATGAGCACAAATTTATTCAATACTTCCCGGAACACACGAGTCATAAGATCTATGAAGTATGTTGGAGCATTAGTTAGCCCGAAAGACATGACTAACCATTCATAGAACATAGTAGGACCCCTGAAAGCGGTCAAATGAACACAATCTTCGACAATTCGTAGTTGATGGAACCCCTGGGCTAGATCCATCTTCGAAAAGAAACGAGCGTCGTGCAATTGATCAAATAGATCATCAATTTTGGGTAGAAGAAATTTATTCTTGAGAGTCAGCTTATTAAGATCACGGTAATCCACACACAATCTCAAAGATCCATTCGATTTAGCAACAAATACGATGGCTGAACCCCATTCAGAAACACTAGGACGGATTAACCCCTTATTTAGCAAATCATCAGTTTGCTTGACTAATTCAACCCTTTCCCTGGATGCCATCCTACGACTTGCATGAACGACAGGACGAGCATTTTGTACTAGGTCAATTCTGAATTCTATTTCTCGATGTGGAGGTAAGGATTTCACTTCTTTGAACACATCCAGAAAATTTCTAACAATGGGTATGGACTCCATACTGGGTTCGGGATAACCCAAGTTATACATCAACCCATCTCTTTTAGGACTAGGGTCCTCACAAGAAATCTCAATAAAATCTCCAAAGTGGTTTTAATCGAAATCAATCGATTATTGCAATCCAATTTGGCTTCATATTTTGCTAGCCAATCCATTCCGAGTAAGACTTCAAACTCGTTAAAATCAAGGACAAAGAGACTGATAGGGAATTGGTAGCAAGAACATGAGATAGGAACGTCTCTACCTCGAAGACAATGGTTCACGGGACCTCCAACTGGATTCTTTACGCATATAGTCTTATCAACAAAATCGGGTTCAAGATTTAATTCATTAATAGCTTGCTGAGACATAAAACTGTGTGTAGCGCCCGTGTCAAACAGAACTCTAACAATGCTATCATAAATAGTGATATTACCTTCCATAATTCCTTTCCCCTATTTTGCTTTAGAAGATTCAGGTTTGTCTTTGACTATGTACACCTTGGCTGTTTGAGCTTACTTCATGACTGGGCAGTCTTTAACTTCGTGTCCTAAATTCTGACAATAATAACATTTCCTGGGTTTTGCTTGTACGGATTGATCTCTCTTTAGCTTCTTGCAGCTGTTTGAGTAGTGGCCTTTTTCTAAGCAATTAAAATAAGTAACATTCTCTGTCGTGCTTCCCTGATTGCTCTTCTTTTTCTCCTTACCCTGCCATGGTTTCTTGCCTCCAAATTTCCTCTTCTTCCAATTTTGATTTTTCGAATTTCCTTTCTCCACCTGGGCTTCTTGCATGTCAAGTGTAGCATATCTGTATCCCATATCAACCAAATCTGAAAAGGATTCTTTGACGTGGCCAGTCATCCTTTCGTGGAACTTCTTATTCATCCCATGAATGAACCTTTCATTCTTCTTTAAAGGTGTGTTCACCAATTCTGGACCAAAACGAGACAATTCATTGAATTTGTTTAGATACTCCTCGAATGAAAAACTCCCCTGCTTTAAGTCCATGAATTCCTTGTACATTCGAGAAATTCCGACCGATGGCATATAGCGCTTCTCAAATACTACTTTAAATCTCTCCCAAGTAAACTCGTTTTCTGGCTCATCAATAGTGACTGTCTCCCACCATGCTAAGGCTTCCTCTTGAAATTGCCAAGAAGCTATGAGACGCATCTGATCATCTTGCAGCTTAAGCCCTCTAAAATTCTTTCACATGATCTGATCCAAGCCCGGGCCTCTGTTGAATCGGTGGAAATTCTATGGAATTAGAAAACCATCGAAAAATTTCAAATTAAATTTACCGCAAGCGCACGGTGTACGAATGTAGGACATGGCGAATACGGGTCGATCCGTAGGAAATTGTTGATTTTAAAATTCTATTCAATCAAATTAAACCAAAGTTGAAAATTGTTTAAGCTAGAAAAGGAGAAAAAATAAATAAAAGAAAATTGATAAAAAAAATGAGAGTGTTAAGACAATTTAGAGGCAATTTCCACTCTCTAGATCACATAAATCAACAATTTGAAGTTATGATATCTCTTTTCTTGTCATTAGTGTAATTAGTTGATGTGCTTATCATAAATATGGTATATTTATGCAATTAATTAGCCTAATATATACCATCAAACTATAACACAACCACTAATACACATTTAACTCTCATGAAATATGACAACAAATTTGAAAGCAAAATCTATTTTAAGCATGGTCTATTAACTATTGTTTAGAAATATAGGCCATCAAATTTTAATTTCAACAATCACTTCATTACCATCATCATATGTAGATGAAGAGGAATTTATTATTTATGATTGTTTAAGCATAGCCTATTTGATGTCAACAATATAAGCTATCAAATTCAAATCAAAAACAACAAGTTAAACCACTTCAAAACATTTCATTTAAGCACAAAAGAGAGCATAAACAAAAAAATGTTGGATCTACATACTAGAGAGCTTCATTACCCCTACATTTAATGGATTAAGCTCTCATATTTGTTATCATATGAACAAATGTAGAAAACAACATTAAACAAGAAGAGAAAAAGAGAGCAAAATGAAACGAAAAATTATTCTACTTGCATAAAATGAAAGAGATCTATACTAGAACATGGAAAAAAGTAAACAATAAAAAATATGAACATGTAATTAAAAGGAAACACTAAATAACATTGCATAAAAAAAAGAAAAATACATGAAGTAAAATGGCTAAGTAGCCATGAAAAAAAAAGAGCTTTCTTTTTTATTTTGAGCCTAAACTAAACTAAAGGGAGACTAAGAGAGAGGCTAAGGGAGAGGAGTATATTACATGAAACATATGGGTATTTATACATGTATGAAACCCTAACTCATATTTTTGGGGAATTCCTAAAATGCCCTTGAGGTAGTGTGACCACAAAGTAATCATTAACATGTCATAATCCCCATTTAAGTGTACATGAAGCCATTAATTCCATAAGCATGTGCATTAGCCTCTAGTTTGTACATTAAGGAAGTGGGTAGGTAAGGTCCTCCATGATCTTCACTTTGAATTATTCCATCTTTATCCCTTTATATTCATGTTGTGCATGCACGTGTGTTCATGAAACCACTCATATTTGAGATTAAATTCCTACACAAATATATATTAATTTTCAGTTAATTTTTCTCAAAGAAATATGTGCACACAGATGACCGTTTTGCCCCTATATAAAGATGGATATGTGATAATTTGGAATTAATATGTACTTTGGTTAAAACATGTTAAAATGCCCAATATGATCATTTATTTAATTTGAATAGATTAAATATAGTGGTAAAAATATTCACATTTATGTGCACATCAAATACCCCCACACTTATCTTTTTATTCGTCCTCGAATAAAGAAAAACTAAAATAAATCCGTTTTCGTAGGGAGCACGATTGCATTGAGCGTATGCAAGAAGTCGTTAAACCTCTGGGTGTCCCCAGTAGGACGAGTGTTGTTTCGTGAGGGTTTTCAGCGGATACTACCCACAAAATCCAAGTGCGGGATGAAAATATTTATAAAATGCAAGATTTATTTACAAAGAGATGAATGTGAGTTTTTGAAAATATTTACAAATGAAGGATTTATTTTTAAATTTACATGAATAAGTTAAATATAGGTTTTGGTCATTATCTTGAAAATTTAAGTCATTTACTCGTCAAAATTTCCAACAAGAATCAAGTTATTATAACAAGTAGGCTATAGTTTAACTCATTGTTTTGGTTAATAACACAGTGTAACTATGAAATGGATCCTTAGTTGATTATCAAAGTTTATAGTGGTATTTTCATTCATTTTCAATAACAAATCAAATCAACTAAGTAAAAGTAATGCTAGGATTTCACTTGCTTGCTCTCTCATTATTTGCAAGAAAAATTACACACCTAGCTCAGGTAAACCGAGGCCAGATATACCACCCATGCACTGCCTTTCGGGCTTATGTGAGGGGAGTACAGAGCATGGAGAGTGCATACACTTTCGTGCATACACCTATCGACCGTAGGTGGTTTTTATTATGTTTGTTTTTTTTGCATGTGTTCCATACATGCATAACCGTGAGGACTTTTAAATGAGCATGAAAGCACATAATCAAAGATTTCAAGTAATTCACCCATGCATAACCGTGAGCACTTTTAAATGAGAGTGAATACTTGGATATTATTATTTTTTATTTTTATATTTTTTTTAAGAGAGAGATAAAGTTTTGCGAAATCATCTTAACACCATTTAACTTAGAAGACAAAAAAATGTTATATCCTTTATTTATCAACCACTTTTTAAAACAAAGATTTTCAATTAGGATGTACTTCATAATTAACACGTATGAATCTTCCTATATACTAGTTAAACCATTATTATATGTAATCAAACTTCATTTTTATTTATTTTTTAAGACAATAAACTTTCAAAAATTTCAATTTAATAAGCCAAAACCATATATTTATCCTATAGTGTTTGTTTAAAAATAAATCAAAATGCTTAAAAAAAATTCTTCTTTTGTTTTTAAATTTTTTTAAATTTTTTTTGGAAGAAAAATGAAAAATTAATCCTGAAAAATCAAAAAGAAGATGAGTCTTCCCCCACACTTTATTTTGACTGTGTCCCCACTGTCAACCCAAGTGGAAGGGGTAAAAAATAAAAATAAAAAAGATGACCTATATTTACATGAAAACTAACAATATTTACACTAGATCAGAAAGTATATCGTCAAAAGTAAATAAAACGGTCTTTCAAAAACTGATTCATTTGTCTCGTCAAGTGTGCGAGACACAGCTTAAGCATGAAAAACCAAATCTTTAAAGATTTTAAAGTTGAATATTGATTTGGAAAAACGAATTTCGTTTTATCAAAAGTTGCATGAGTTGTTTTATTTTTGTTATGAGACATACATATGTGTAGTTGTATGTTTATGTATACATTTACATTTGTTAGTCGTTTGTACTTTTGGTTTGTAATATAAGGCCCAGCCTAACTGTAATGTGAAGGCATTAGTTCGTGGGCTTCAGTGGGCTGATGGAGTCTTGTATATATACTTTGTGGTTCGTGAATAACAAGTTAACGAATTTAAGGTTTTCTGAAATATTCTCATTTGATAATTCGTTAACATGGTATCAGAGCAAAAAGAGGTTCAAATTCATTAATCCCGCTAGGACTTCTTCTCCTTCAATTGATCGTCTGATTTACCAATTATATCCAATCTCAGATCTTTGCTTGCTTAAGTCATGGGAGAAAACAAGGTTATTCATGATATTGTTCAGATGATGCCCAAGATCACCGATCACAAGTTGAATGATCAAAACTATTTGAATTGGAGTAAAACGATTCGTCTTTACCTCAGGAGTACTGACAAAGGCAATCACTTAACTGAAGATCCACCAGATGCTGATTCTAAAGAAGAGAAGGATTTACTGCGGCTACGAGATGATGCTCGTCTATTTCTTCAAATCCGGAATTCAATTGATACTGAAGTGATTGGTTTAGTGGATCGTTATGAATTTGTGAAAGAATTGATGGAATACTTGGAGTTCTTGTACTGTGGAAAAGGAAATTTGACAAGGATGTACGATGTATGCAAATCGTTCTATAGAGAAAAGAAACAGGAGCAAACATTAATGAGTTATTTCATGAATTTCAAGAAAATATATGAGGAATTGAATCTGTTGCTTCCATTTAGTCCAGATGTTAAAGTTCAACAGCAGGAACGAGAAAAAATGACTATAATGAGTTTTCTTGCGGGACTGACACCTGATTTTGAATCTGCAAAATCACAAATCTTATCTGGATCTGATGTATCATCTTTGAAGGAGGTGTTTAGTCGAATTTTACGAACTGAAGGTATTCAGACTCCAATTACTCCAGTTGACAGTGCGTTGATTAGCAGTAGCAAGAATTATGAATCTTGGAAATCAAGTCCCCAATCTGATAATAGGCAATTTTGGAATAATTCTTCTATTAAAAATGTTCAAGGAAATAGATCAGGAAATCAAGGGAAGTTCTATGCATATTGCAAGAAGTCGGGTCATACTAAGTTTGAATGTAGGAAGTTGCAATACAAGAATTCTATGGCAAACAATACTGCTAATTCAAGTAAAACGGTGCTATTAACTGCTGATGAATACAATAACTATTTGAAATATCAAGAAGGGTTGAAGAACAATACACCAAGTCAAAATTCTTCTTCAGTCACTATGGTTGCTAAAACTGCTAATGGTGAGAATCAAACACCTAAGTCTGTCATAGATTCAGGTGCTACTGACCATATGACAGGTAATTGTCGTTTATTTTCTGACATTCATTTAAACAAGTCACCACATGCTGTTACACTAGCTGATGGATCACAAACTTATGTACAAGGATCAGGAAATGTAGATTTACATCCTCATTTGCCATTGAACTCAGTATTATACTTACCAAATTTGTCATTCAATTTACTATCTGTGAGTCAAATTACTCGTAATCTCAATTGTTGCATATCCTTCTTCCCCGATTATTGCTTGTTTCAGGATCTTGTGACGAATCAAATTATTGGTAAGGGTCAACAAACTGGAGGCTTATATACACTCAATGCTGCATCTCCTGAACATATTACATGCTCAAGTGTTGATTCTGCTCTTAAGACTCATAATCAGTTAGGGCATCCATCACTTGCTTTACTTAAAAGACTATGTCCACAATTTAATTCTATATCTACATTAGATTGTGAGTCTTGTCATTTTGCTAAGCACCATCGTGTAAGTTTGAGTCCTAGAATAAATAAAAGAGCTTCTTCAGCATTTGATTTAGTTCATTCAGATATATGGGGACCGTCTTCTACTGTGTCAAAGAAAGGATATAAGTACTTTGTAACCTTTGTGGATGATCATACTCATGTAACCTGGTTATACTTAATGAAAAATAGATCAGAATTATTTTCTATATTTTCTATGTTTTGTGCTAAAATAAGAAACCAATTTAATGTATCGATCGAAACTCTAAGAAGTGATAATGCAAAAGAGTACATGTCCAGTCAGTTCAGTACTTATATGGCTAAGTTTGGTATGCTTCATGAGACATCATGTGTGGATACAGCAGCTCAAAATAGAGTGGCAGAGAGGAAGAATCGACATCTCATTGAAACTACTAGAGCACTTCTCTTTCACATGAATGTTCCTAAAGTATTCCGGGCAGATGCTGTGAGTACGGCATGTTTCTTGATTATAGAATGCCTTCAACAGTGTTAAACTATGAGGTCCTATTCAAGTCTTATGTCCAAATAAAACCATATATCCAGTCAAACCCAGAATTTTTGGTTGTGTATGCTATGTAAGGGATATGAACCCACAGTTAACCAAACTAGACCCTAAGTCATTGAAATGTGTATTTGTTGGACACTCAAGACTTCAAAAAGGATATACATGTTTTTGTCTCGGTCTTCATAAGTATGTTGTATCAGTTGATGTAACATTTGTAGAAGATGTACCTTACTTCTCTCCAGCAGTTAAAGAATTACAGAAACAAAAGGAAGAGAGAGAAGAGGAAGATGTCTTAATCTATCCTACTGATCTACCTCAGGAAAGTGCACAAAATGATGAAGAAAATATTAGTGTCACACAAGAAGATGAGATGAACTTACCAATAGTGGATGATAGAGAAGTCTCAAGACCAGATCCTAATTTGGATCTACCTATTGCACTTCGAAAAGGTAAACGCAAATGTGCATATCCTATATCACCATATGTTTCATATGACAAATTAGATCAAATTTCTTCATCTTTTGTATCTACCCTTGATAAAATTACAGTTCCTAAAACTGTGAAAGAAGCTTTATCTAAACCTAAGTGGAAAATGGCAATGTTAGAGGAGATTGAAGCATTAGATCAAAACCAAACCTGGGAGTTAGTACAGTTACCAGAAAATAGAAAGGTTACTGGGTGCAAATGGGTTTTTAATGTCAAAATGAATCCAGATGGTTCAGTGGCTAGACTTAAAGCTCGCCTAGTTGCTAAAGGTTATGCGTAAGTTCATGGAACTGACTATTGTGAAACGTTTTCTCCTGTAGCTAAAATGACCTCAATCAGGCTGTTTATTTCATTAGCAGCAACACATAATTGGAAGTTGCATCAATTAGACATCAAAAATGCTTTCTTACATGGTGACTTAAAGGAAGAGGTATATATTGAGCAACGACCTGGTTTTGTTGCTCAGGGGGAGCAAGGAAAGGTGTGTAGGTTGAAGAAAAGTCTATATGGGTTGAAACAAAGTCCAAGAGCATGGTTTGGCAAATTTAGTCAAGTAATTGAGAAATTTGGTATAATTAAAAGTAACTTTGACCACTCTGTATTTTATAAGATTTCACGAGAAGGAATAATTCTCCTTGTAGTCTATGTTGATGATATTGTGATAACTGGAAGTGACAAGAAGGGAATTGTTGATCTTAAGACATTTATTCAAGCTCAATTTCATACAAAAGATTTAGGTGAATTGAAGTATTTCTTAGGAATCGAAGTGATAATAGATAATGGACATATCTTCATGACACAAAGAAAGCATACACTGGATCTGCTTTTAGAAACAAGACATTTAGGTGCAAAACCATGCACAACTCCTATGGATACAAGCCATGGGTTAACAACTGAAGGTGAATTGTTTGATAATCCAGAAATGTATAGAAGGTTAGTTGGCAAGTTAAACTATCTAACGGTGACAAGGCCTGACATTGCTTTTCCAGTCAGTGTTGTTAGACAATTCATGAATTCACCCATAATACTTCACTGGAATGCTCTTAAGCAAATTCTGTGCTATCTGAAGGGAACAGCAGGTCAAGGCATTGAGTATACTAATCATGGTCATAACAAGATAGAGGGTTTCACTGATGCTGATTGGGTTGGATCTAAATCAGATAGGAGGTCAACATCTGGGTATTGTGTGTTTGTTGGAGGTAATCTAGTGTCATGGAAAAGTAAGAAACAGACTGTTGTGTCTCATTCAAGTGCTGAGTCAGAATATAGAGCCATGGCCAATGCAATTTGTGAGTTGATGTGGTTGAGTCATGTTTTGTCTGAATTGAAGTTAAAGAATGTGGCATCAGTAGACTTGTGGTGTGATAACCAAGCAGCTGTTCATATTGCAACCAATCCAGTTTTTCATGAGAGGACAAAGCATATCGAAGTTGACTTCCATTTCATCAGGGAGAAGGTACAAATGGGCTTGGTGAATCTGAAGCACATTCGGTCTGGTGATCAGCTTGCAGATTTATTCACCAAGGCATTAAATGGAGCACTGATCAGATTTCTGAGTAACAAGTTGGGCATGATAAATGAATATGCACAAACTTGAGGGGGAGGGTTATGAGACATACATATGTGTAGTTGTATGTTTATGTATACATTTACATTTGTTAGTCGTTTGTACTTTTGGTTTGTAATATAAGGCCCAGCCTAACTGTAATATGAAGGCATTAGTTCGTGGGCTTCAGTGGGCTGATGGAGTCTTGTATACATACTTTGTGGTTCATGAATAACAAGTTAACGAATTTAAGGTTTTTTGAAATATTCTCATTTGATAATTAGTTAACAATTTTCAATAATTTTCGGGGTTGATAAAACAATTGCTTGAAATTTATTTTCACCAAATTCAAGCTTATCATTGATTTCAAAATCGAAATGGTGATTCAAATCGTCCCCTACAGAATTTAGCAACTTATTTTCAAAAAGTCCATAAAACTCATATTCGTTAAATTCGACTTTCTTTGTTGGATTATCAACAACTTCATCATGTAAATCGAGTTTAAAATTCAAAGTTGTCGTATTCAAATTTTCAGAAAAAGGAAGATCGAAGTTTAAATCGAGTTTCGCACCCTCAAAAGAATTGAAATCCAACTTAATTACCCTATTTTCAACAACTTGATTAAGATCGTCATTATCAAATTCGAAAGTTGTTATTTGAAAATCGTCGATTTGGGTAAAAGGTGGATTATCACTTGACTCATCACACGTTGAGATTTGATTTATTGTTCACGTTGTTTCATATAAGTTTCAAACAACAAATCTGTGTGATCATCGTAAATTTCATTCATTTGTTCAACAAAATCCAATTTGTAGTTGTTAAATTGAGAATTTTCGATTTGGATTTGTTGAGAACAAAAAATTTCACTCGTAACATGGTTAAGATTATTCCCATTGCCAAATTCGTTTTAAAAGTTGTTCCCATTTTCACGTTGAGTTTGAAATTCATTTTGGAGTTCGAAATTAAATTGGTATGGGTTATAATCATAATTGTTTGAATTTTGAATTGAATTCAAATTTTGAAATCCTTGACTTGAGTTATTACATAAATAAGAATTACATAAATCATTTATCTCTTGATTTTGTCGTTTAGAAAGTTCGAGTAAAGATGAAATCATTTCAATGCTATTTTCAAGAGTCGAAGATTGGTCATTGTTTTGAAAATTTTGTTGTTCGAAATTTGAATAATTTACACGATAGTTGTTGTTAAAATATCCATACGAATTTGGACTGTAATCATATGGATTATATTGATTTTCACAACTATTGTAAAATTCAAGTGAATATGGAAATTCAGACATTTTCAAGAATGTTTTTCGGTTTTTTTTATAAGCGAAAAATATTTACAAAGAAAAAATATTTTTCAAAAGGGAAATCGATTTTTGTTTTTATTTTTCAAATTTTTTTTGTTGAATTTTTGGTTTTTCTAAATTTTTTTGGATTTTTTGAAATTTCAAAGAAAAGGATTTAAAAATTTCAAAGGAAAAGGAATATTTACAATTTTTTTTAGTTTTGGATTTTGATTTTTTTTTTAAATATGCATGAAATAATGCAACTAAATGAATGCAAGGGTTAATTACAAATGATTTATCCTAAGTTAACCCAAAATTGTATAGTCACACACTATCTTAAATCAACAAAAATATTTCTCAGCCAGGTAACAGGCATGGGTTATCGGTACACCACGAATCACCGTAGCAATGCAGCCGAAGGTTTAAGTACCTTCAGAGGAACAACCACTATAATATTTGCGAATCATCGTAATATTTATAAATGGTTATTACTCTGCCGTAGCCTAGACACCAAGAAATAAAATTGTTCAAAGAAGACAATTTGACAATATACAATTAAGTTTTATTGATTTCTAACCGTTATTATTAACAAATTCTAAGATGAAATGCAAAGCAGAAATTAAACGCGCATTAACAATGCAACTATAATAGATTTTTGTTTCTGAATTTTTTTATAAAATGTTGCAAACAACAATGCAAGGCAAATAAAAACAAAAGATATAGCAAGCAAAGCAAAGCAATCCTTTTTTTTATTCCTTTTTTTGGCATGCAAAGCGAAGCAATCCTTCTCCTTCTGTTTTTGCAACCTGAAAGATAAAACAAAGAGATATACATAGATTATATACAAGGATGGAACTTAAAACTATTTAAAACACAATTTTTTTAAGGATAAAACAAATTGAACAACACTAAACTAAAACAAATTAAACAAGACAAAGTGAACAAAAGAAAACACGTTGTTTTTTTAAATAAAGAAACTAAGACAAAGTAATTAAAAGGGAATGTTTTCTTTTTTTAGAAATAAACTAAAACTAAACAATTAAAAACAAAAGTAAACACACAAAAAAGTCACAAAATAACTCAAGCCCAAAACCCGGCCCCAAAAAAAATATATTTCACAGCTACTTAATTCCTTTCTCTGTTCCAAGTACTCGTAAATCAAACTTCACGTTTTTATTTTAAAAGCAAAAATCCAATTCCAACAATAAACCAAATTCAACTTCGATGATGTGTCAAATTGCAGAAATAGAAATCAAATACAATTTGCGATCTGGGAGACGCGATGAAATTTGTTGCGATTTCTTGGGTTCGTGAAACTGAATTCGAGTGTGATGGAGTTCGACTTGTTCAGGCGGTTGTGGTTGAGAAGTTGATGAAGGCGACTGGCGTAGCGGTGGAAAAGTAGAAGTTTGTGGATGTAGGCAATTGGTGGTGGAATGGAAGGTGCTGTATCGCGATGTGCTAGGGGATGGATTGTGATGTGGTTTTGGATGTATTGAAGGTATGGCAGTAAGGGGACGTCGGAGTAGCAGGTCCAGGCGCTCGATTTGGGTATCGATTGTGAATTGAGGGATGTTGTGGTTCACTTTTAGTTAATTAAATTGGGCGAATAGTTTTGGATGTGATTCCAGGTGGAGCTTGGTTCGGCGGTGTGAGAAAGTTGTTTGAAGAACTGTGTAGCGTGTGGTTGTGATGGCCAGTGAATGTATGTGCAGTGTGAGGTTGAAACGTTGAAAGCAAAGCAAGGCAATGGGTGGAGTACTGCAGTTTATGTGGTTGAGTTGCTCTGGTGGCAGAGACAGAGGAGATGAGAAGTAAGGTGGAAGATTGTATGATGTATTGGTGGTCATGAGATGGTAGAAAGGTTATAGCTGTAGAATGCAAGATGATAGTGGAATGAGATGTACAGAGTTAGGCGAAAGATGGTGATTTATATGGAGGAGGTTAAAGTGGTTTGATCAGTTGTGTGGAATACAGGAGAAGTTTGTGGTGATGTAATTGTTGTAGTGGAGGTTGTGGGACAAATACAAATGGTGATGCAAATGGTAAGACAGTGAGCAGTTAAGGGCAAGAAGAAGTGGTATTAACAGAGATGAATGGAAGTAGGGGATGTTGGCAAATGAAAGTGATGACTGGAGTATATGCTGTTGAAATTAGGCAGTAAGATTTGAAGTAAAAGAAGTGACAGGGATAGGTTTGTATCACCGTGTAGAGAACAGTAAACAGAGAGGAAGGCCAGAGAACAGTGAATAGTTTTGTAAATAGGCAGTTTTGAAAATGCAAGTTGAAAATTCAAAATGTAAATGGAAAATTTGTAAATGAAGTTGAAAATGAAATGGAATATTTTTTTTCAAATGAGATGTGTGAATGTTTTTTTTATAATAAAATAAACTAACAACTAGAAAATAATAACAACACTCAAACAAAAATGCAAACACAAATCAAACGAACACACAAGAATTTTTTTACACAACACATACAAAATAAAATTCACACAAAAATCGAACAAACTAATAATTCGAAGAATAGAAAAATAAAATCAAAACAAATCCCCGGCAACGGCGCCAAAAACTTGTTGAATCGGCGGAAGTTCTATGGAATTAGAAAACCGTCGAAAAATTTCAAATAAAATTTACCGCAAGCGCACGGTGTACGAATGTAGCACGTGGCGAATACGGGTCGATCCGCAGGGAATTGTTGATTTTAAAATTCTATTCAATCAAATTAAACCAAAGTTGAGATTCGTTTAAGATAGAAAAGGAGAAAAAACAAATAAAAGAAAATTGATAAAAATATGATAGTGTTAAGACAATTTAGAGGCAATTTCCACTCTCTCGATCACATAAATCAACAATTTGAAGTTATGATCTCTCTTTTCTTGTCATTAGTGTAATTAGTTGATGTGCTTATCATAAGTATGGTATATTTGTGCTATTAATTAGCCCAATATAAACCATCAAACTATAACACAACCACTAATACACATTTAACTCTCATGAAATATGACAACAAAGTTGAAAGCAAAATCTATTTTAAGCATGGTATATTAACTATTGTTTAGAAATATAGGCCATCAAATTTTAATTTCAACAATCACTTCATTACCATCATCATATATAGATGAAGAGGAATTTATTGTTTATGATTGTTTAAGCATAACCTATTTGATGTCAACAATATAAGCTATCAAATTCAAATCAAAAACAACAAGTTAAACCACTTCAAAACATTTCATTTAAACACAAAAGAGAGCATAAACAACAAAATATTGGATCTACATACTAGAGAGCTTCATTACCCCTAAATTGAAGAGATTAAGCTCTCATATTTGTTATCATATGAACAAATGTAGAAAACAACATTAAACAAGAAGAGAAAAAGAGAGCAAAATGGAAGGGAAAATTATTCTACTTGCATAAAATAAAAGAAATCTATACTAGAACATGAAAGAAAGTAAACAAGAAAAGAATATGAACATGTAATTAAAAGGAAACACTAAATAACATTGCATAAAAAAAGAAAAATGCATGAAGTAAAATGGCTAAGTAGTCATGAAAAAAAGAAAATAGCTTTCTTGTTTATTTTGAGCCTAAACTAAACTAAAGAGAGACTAAGAGAGAGGCTAAGGGAGAGGAGTAGATTACATGAAACATATGGGTATTTATACATGTATGAAACCCTAATTCATATTTTTGGGGAATGCCCAAAATGCCCATGAGGTAGTGTGACCACCAAGTAATCAATAGCATGTCATAATCCACATTTAAGTGTACGTGAAGCCATTAATTCCATAAGCATGTGTATTAGCCTCTAGTTTGTACCTTAAGGAAGTGGGTAGGTAGGGTCCTCCATGATCTTCACTTTGAATTATTTCCATCTTCATTACTTTATATTCATGTTGTGCATGCATGTGTCTTTATGAAACCACTCATATTTGAGATTAAATTCCTACACAAATATATATATAAATTTTCAATTAATTTTTCTCAAAGAAATATATGCACACAAATGACCGTTTTGCCCCTATATAAATATGGTTATGTGATAATTTGAAATTAATTTGGACTTTGGTTAAAACATGTTAAAATACCCAATATGATCATTTATTTAATTTAAATGGATTAAATATGGTGGTAAAAATATTCACATTTATGTGCACATCAGCCTCAACAATCGACTCCTTATCGGTGAACGGCCTACCACCAAGCCTTGAGAAACTCTTATATAAATCAGCCAGATTCGGCTGATGTTAAATAGATAAAACTGCTTCTGCTGTTGGGGGAACTTGGCTAGGTGCTGTGGCATTTCCTCGCCCCCCAGCTCTTCCTCTTCGTCCGCTCATCCTTACTATCTGTAATTAGTAAGAAAATTGGTTTATATATTCGGACGAGATATCTTAAGGAATATCAGCAGTTAAAGGAAATAGACTAAGAAAATTTGGAGTCTCGGTTATACTCATTCTAAGGTATACTTCACCCTACTTCTAATGAGCCATCTAATGTGTTATACTCCGTAGCTAAAGTTCTTACTCAATCTTCAGCTCTGATACCACATGTCACGACCCGAAATCCAATGTTCGAAAATTGATATCAAATACCTCACTTGTATTCAATTGCCAAAGATTCAAACATCGAACTCCAGTCGGATGGATCTTATAACAACATTAGATGAATATAAAACAACGGAAACAAAATGAATATCATGCCTTACATCACAGATACAATATCATCATAATATCCATTACAACATTAGAATGTCATAATACATATATCACAACTCCAAATAGAACATCATAATAGAACCACACGCGATCATATGCCAAAAGTCTTCAAGGAAATAGAGTGATAGTGAACTTCCAAAACTTAGCATCTTTAGATCCAAAAGCTTCCAAAATATCTCCAAGGTAAAGGACTCCAAAAGCCGATAGCCTCCAAACCAAAAGACTTTAAAATCCAGCTAACACCAAAACACGGAAAACCTGCTACTAGGCTGCTCGTGTGGAAATTATGGGCACCCAGAGTTTAGAAAGGAAACAGTAAACTCCGGGTCAGTCGTGGGACTGGTATGAGTAAACAAAAATGGTTGCTTTTAAATAAAACAAGATTTATAAAAGAAAATTCGGTATGCTTTTTGGAAAATGAAACTACCATAAGGTCTCTCGGCACACGCACAATGCAATCGCACATCTGGGGGAGATTTCCCCTTATGATAGTCAAATATGCTTAGTACGAGAAAAATTCTTTGATATTATTACTAGTGCATTGTGTAGAAAGCCATTTCGAAAGTATAATATTAATCTTAGCCAGCATAGGTACCATTATACTATGCCTACTATAACTGCCATGTTAAATGGAAGGTTCTACAACTAAAACCGTACTGAGTTCGTATTGGGAATTGGATTTCCAACAAATGGTCAGGCTAAGAAACTTCCTATGCCACATGGGTACGCCACTGGAGGGACGTCCCGAGAACCTACCCGGCTCTCTACCAACACAAGACCGGGTTACCTCTATAACTAGGTAACTACTACACGACTATGCCATTTCCCAGTCGTTTGCGACCTTTATCCGAGGGCCCTCTACCACAAAGCAACAACCACATAGTAAATGAGATTGCAGCAACCACATAGGTAAAGCATCTGGGCTCTATACCATGATACCACCTTTTTCCAGAAGGAAATAACATACCCTAAAGGGTGCGACACTCATAACCTTGCCGCATCTTTCCTGTTTTGACCATTTCCGGGGTGTGAGGTCCGATGAGGTCTCGTCCACGAAGCTACGCTTTACACGAAAGTCATGCTTTGATCACAAATGATCAACAAGTGATCATCAACACACAGCAGCATTTAGCATGCCACACTACCAAATTGGGAGTATATCGCTGATAACCTTCAATTACATAACCTCTGAGTTCGTACATCTCAGAGAAGGGTGTTAAGCTAAGAGAATAAATTCTCCGCCACCAACAGATATGTATTTGAAAGAAATCTGCTTTATCTCAAAGTGTAGTGTCAGACATACAATCATACAAGTCTGTTCCGAGTTTGAATAGAATCGAAGGCGCTTCTTCCAATAAAGGAAGAAGCCCTTGCAAATCCGGGTATCCACAATTTCGATTGGACTCCCCATCACATTTGGAGATCTCTATACTAGAGCAACTCAGTGCAGAGACAATCGATGGGTTATCCTATCGTTTTCGAAGACAACCGGTCTTCATCACCGTCTTCAAATGCTATTCATTTCGTCGAATCATTATTCGAAATGGGTTATATGACACAAAGGTCCTAGGTCACTCTATTTAACTACTAATTATAAATTAATTAACTTTAATTATCTAATTAACAATCCTTAATTACAAATTAGTTAGACACTATTTTTTTAATTAACCAATCTTTAATTACAATTATAAATCCCTAATTACTTAGTTAATTATAATTATTAATTAATCATTCTTAATTACCCTTTAACAATTATTTATCATAATTAACATTTAAAAATCTTCCTTAAACTTCGAAATCAATTTATTACTAACTTGAAAACTTTAGTGTTAATTAAATTAAATACTTAACTTAAGTTAATCACTTAATTAAAATATTAATTAAGATATAAAAACATCTTACGTATTCACTTAATTAATTAAAACTTGAAACAAATTCTTAACTTAAAATAGTCAACATTAATTATTTCATAAATACTAAAATTTGTTTAACATTATAAACTTGAAATTTATTAGGCTTAGCCCCTTTGAAACAAAATCCAAGAATACCCCATATTCACTCGAGTAAACATTTGAGTTTCCCACCATTCCACCCGAGTCAATCTTCTCTTCCTCACGTACATTCTTCTTCTTCTCTTTTTTTCTTCCTTAGCTTAAGTTTTAAACTTAAATAACTGTTTCCAGGCTTGAGAATTTCGCGCTCCAACCCGAAGCACGCCCTCTATTTTCTCGAGTATCAACTCAAGACCTTCTCCACTCAACAACCTGACATCATAACTACGCCGTACACGTGCACGGCGTCTCGTGTGGCTCCGGCGAACCCCACTATCTCAGCAAGTCGCGAATCACCCCTATATACGATTACCACAATCAACTCGACGCCAAAGTTACTAGATCAAAATTTAGCATTTCGTACGAAAAACTGCACTCGACCCATCCAACAAAATCACCTCGCCGCAGTTGCTCAGACCACCGGAGATGCTCCAACTCTGTCCATACCACGTCAACAACCTATTCTTCCATTCCCTCGAGTTTCGAGAAGCTCGATCCAACAGAGGAGACGAACCCATCTCGTTTTCTGACCATATCAAATTCGAGCCTTAAACCCTAAATTGCACTCGTCCCACCAATTCATGCAATAGAAAAACTATTCAACAATTTTCCTAAAATCATCAATGGCCAAGCAAGCTTCGAGCAAGATCTCAACATTCAATACTTCCTTGATCGATGGAAATTGGTGAAAAAGCATTTTCGGTTCAACTAAGAACTGCTCTTAACATACTTAATTAAAAGTCATCATATTAGTTTTAAAAATCCTATCTTTGAATGTTTATTCAAGTTATATAAGCAAATTAATAATTTAAAATACTCGAATTAATCATATGATTTCTTTTTTCTACTGTAAAACTGAGTTTACAGAGTCAAGTCCTTCATTTTCAAGCTTAAACAATTTCTAGGCCATGATTTAAGTTTAAACAAACTTATTTTGTTTAAAATCCTAAGTTTATAATGTTTGTATGGAGATTTATTAGATTTTTTTCTTCTGATTTGCTTTGCTCTAAAACTAGAAATACAGGAGAACAAACAATATCAAAATTTCTCAGTGCAACAGAATTACACAGAACTTCTTATTTAAAATATACGGCCTAACATAAGTTATTCATGAATCAAACACACAAATTTAATTTTTTAAAACAATTTGTTTACTCACTTGAAAGCAAGTTTGAAAAGAGAACACTTTTTTTTGAAAATGGGCAGTTTTGATTTGCCTTTAAAACTTCTTGCTTTGTTGTTGAATTGAATTTGAATTTGTAAAAATGGTGATGTTTTCTCTTTTTTTTTTCTTTCAAGCTTGCTAAGTTTTGTACGAACTGGAATAGATGTATATATAGAGAAGATAGTTTGGTGCAGGGGAGGTATTTTCTGGTGTATTGTTTTCCTTTGGTTAGATTTTATTTTTTCTTCTTACTTTGACTAAACAAGATTTTTTTCTGAAATTGAAAGGATTTGTAAATATTTGAAATGGCTTTGTTTTGGCTGAGATGATAGCATTTAATGTAATTGTTTCCTTCTAAGTTTACATACTTATGCTATTTGAATTTTTGTATGTACATTTTTTTCTTGCATGCATAATTCACATACTAATCTATATGTATTTCATATGTTATGTAGTTCTAGAATTATCTCATGTGTTTTGCTTTATGTTTTTCTTATTTCTGGAATTGTCTGATGTATCCATATTACCATATAATTTTAACATATATATTTACATATATATAAGATTTAAATTCAAATGATTTTTAAAATATTTATTATTTCAATCAAAAGAAATTGAAGTTTAATTCATATAAATTAACACATATTTTATTTGTTTTGAAACTTTTCAAATTAAACTCCAAAAGTTCAAATAAGTTACCAAATTTAAATTAATAAATTTTGGGATGTTACAACTACGAAGAGTCTGTCAAAGCCAGAACCTGAAAATTAAACTTGATGAGGCGTTCGCTAAAATAGAAGCCCTTAAAAAGGAGGCTTGAGAGGAAGGCCACAAAGAAATGATTGGATAAATTGAATCCCAAGTAGAAGACGCTAAAGAGTTAGGTAGGAATGAAATCATGGACTTGTTTGATCCATTGATCATTGAATATATCACCAAAGTTCTCATCCACCACAGCTTGAGTTTCATCGGTGAAGGTTGTCTCGAATCACTTGCTGAAGCTTGGGAGCATATCATTGAGATGAAAAAGAGAGAATTGGGTGGAACTGAACTTGATAAAGAAAAATTAGTATGGGAGATCCTTCGCGGAAGTGAACCTTTAGATTTGGTTTTCGGAAAACTACGATACTTTAATGCTTTTATGCCTACCGAGAAAGGGAAACATATTGCCAGATCTTCAAAGGTCGATCCTAAAGGTCGCTCTTCTTCCCAAGCAGCCATAACATCGGTCTCCTTTGGCCTGGAGCAGGACTTGGGCTATGATCCAGATAGGCCCGGCTATCAATCCAAAGTGTTGTCCCCTATTTTGGAAGGAGATACCCCAGCAACCACCGAGAGCCAACTGGATACGAGTATTGCACTTTTCTTTCCAACAAAAGTTTTTCTCTTCGTGCCTTATAATTTTAAGCTTATCTCCTTTTTTTAGCAAATTCTACCGATCTCTTGGGTCCCGGTCATACTCCTAAAAGCGATGTAGTTGTGGAGCAACAATAGAAACTGGTAGAGATTCCGACAGCTGTTGATGTACTGGGGCTCGATGCCTAAGTCATCAGAGCTCTTGATGATGATAAGGTCGAAGATCCGCTCCCAGCGGATGAGTCCAATAACATTGTGATTACTAGTGCCTCTGAATGCACCGATGAGATTATCTTAAAAAAGTGGATTGAAAATGTGGATTTGCTGAAGAAAAAGGCTAAAGAAGAACATGTCATGGTGGACATCAAAGATCCACACCTTATTCTATTACAAGTTATTCCACCTGGCGGGTCATCTCCCACTGAACTTCCTCCTATCTTTGAAAATTCTTCTACAAAAGGTGGCAAAGGATCCAGGAAGAGAAACATCGCGGGCCCAAGTAACACCACTCCCAAAAAATCCAAAAAAGAGAGGAGGTTGAAGAAATAACCGTTACTTTGGCTTAGTGTGTATATAGTTTGCATAGTCATTTGTTCATCATTTCATTAATCGTGGTTGTATGGGTATGAGTCCCGGTTGAAATAACTTATATTACAATCTTAAATCCCGTTATATGAATACAAGTTTTTTTTGTTGAACTTTCACGTGGATTGCTATTTTATTAGTTAAACTATTACTTTCCATTAACATTACTTGTAATTCGTAGTTCATTAATTTTGGTAACAATCCACCAACTTTATCGCAAGGTCTCCATGTGGTCGTGGCCTCTAATCATATCAAATACCAGGTTCGTGCCTTAGTGTTACGCCGTCGAATTGAGCGGTTTTTGAGCAACTATACTCTTGCCTCTGCTTTCAGGTTTTCGGGCTCAGATGTCGGATGATCGAACTCCATCCTCAGTGAGTTTATACTCCTCCCGTTGGTTTTAGGCCGGAGTTCAGAATAGTGAATGGTCGAACTCAACTCATCTATTAATTCAAGCTTATATCCGCACTTTGGGGATAAGTGTTAGTTAATGGGTGGTCGTGTCACACCCAATCTATGTCTATACTCCAATCCGCACTCTGGCACTTAGAGTTATTTCGCGAGTGGTCGTCTCACACTCTATTTATGTTTATACTCCATTCCACATTCTAGGGCCTAGAGTTATTTCATGGGTGGTCGTTTCACACACGATTTATGTTTATACTCTAGTTCACACTATGAGGACTTAGATTTATTTCGAGGAGCTGTCGGATCGCACTCCCCTCAAATAATTGATTTGTCCCCAAGGATTTAGGGTATAATCTAGCGAGTCCTGTCACAGTCGCTCTTATTTTATCTTAGTCCCACTGTTTTGCTGGATTTATTTGATAATCAGATGGTTGGCTACATTTATTCCTCGCTGCGCATTCCGTCAGCTAGATCATTAATGAAGTTGTCAAATGAACAAGTGGACCAAGATCATCCTGTTTAGACCCATTAGGAATAAGTGAGATTGATTAATTTCAAACTTTGGGAGGTTGTTCATACATATCGACATCAATCAGTTTTTCTATGTAATTAATATATAATGTTACAAAAAATATAAATATAATGGAATTCTGAAACTTAATTCATTAAATGGAAAGGAAAAAACACAAAGTTTCTTATTACACATATGGAAAATCAAATGCTAAAGCAAATTTCGAAAGCAATTACAACTGAAATGAAAAAGAATAAATTATGTGAAATAGCGTCGTAGATGCTCGCTAATCCACACTCTTGGAAGTGTGATGCCATCGATAGTTGCTAGCCTGAAAGTTCCTTCTCCAAGCCTCTGTTGAATGACATATGGTCCTTCCTAGATTGGATTCATGTGTGATGGGTTAGGAAACCCCCATTTCAGGACGAGATTTCCAATTTCAAAGGTTCTAGGTCAGACTTTAATGTTGTAATACCGGGCAACTCGGTGTCGATGTGCAGTTGCCCGCAAATCGACTTCCTCATGCTTCTCATCTATAAAGTCAAGAGATTCAAATAGGAGATTTTTATTCATGTTAGGATTATAGTAAGTCACTCGATGAGAAGGAACTTCGAGCTCAATAGGAATGACAGCTTCGGAACCCTAAGCAAGGGCGAATGGAGCATGGCAAGTTGCGAGCTTGTGGGTGGTCTTATAAGCCCACAATACTGTAGGAAGTTCATCCACCCACCTGCCACTAGCCTTCTCCAAACGCTTCTTCAAAATGGACTTTATGATTTTGTTTACAGCTTTAACCTATCCATTTTCCTAAGGGTGAGCAACCGCCATAAATCTCTTTTCAATACGATATCTCTAACAAAAGTCTTTGAATTTAACACTGTCAAATTGAGTCCCATCTGTTACGTTAGTTCATGGAGGACCAAAGCAGAATATGATGTTTTAAACAATGAAGTTGATTACTTTCTTGATTATGATCATAGCTATAGGTTCTACTTTGGCCCATTTGGTCAAGTAATCAACTACAACGATAGCGTATTTTGCACCACCTGTAGAGATGGTAAGGAACCGATAATGTCTATACCCCACATGGCGTATGGCCATGGGCTGACCATTTGCGTGATTTCCATTGGCGGATCTCTTGGAACTTTTGCATATGTCTAGCATTTATCACATTTTCTTACATAATCAACAACGTCTTGATTTACAGTTGTTAAATAATACCCATAACAGAGTATTTTCTTCGCCGGTGTTTGCCCCCAGTGTGATCACTACATCCCCCTTCATGTACTTCTCTCAGAACATGTTTTATCTCATCATAAGCACACATTGGGTAGGAGGACTGAGAAACCTTTCTTCTACATAATTCCTTTTTGCACAAGATATCATGAAGCTCTGCGAAGGACTTGTCGTTTTTCATTTCTTCTATCTGGTAGGACTCCATGCAGTAAATAGTCTTTGATAGAGGTCATCCACGATTCCCTCTTAGGCTCCGCTTCCAACGTCTGGTAAATTTCTATCATGTTTATAATTAGGGCATTTAATACTTCGACTAGAACCAAACCCATCTACTATGCATCGCCGGCACTAGCAAATTTTGCTAACGAATCAGCCTCTCTGTTCGATCTTTTAGAATATGTGAAATGTCACGATACTCAAATTCTATCAACAACTTTTGGACTTGGGTAAGGTATGGGGCAAGCCATTGTCCCTTAGCCTGTTAATCTCCCCTAACTTGATACACTGCCAACTGCGAATAGCAAAAGATTTTGAGAGATTTTGTTCCAAGTTCTCTAGCAAATTTAAGTCCAGCAATCAGAGTCTCATACTCAGCTTCATTGTTTGTCGCTGGGAAATCAAGCTTTAATGTCTAACGGATTGACCAATTTTTGGGGTTACAAGCACTATTCTAGCTCCATAACAATGATCATTAGACGCTCCATCAATATACAATTTCCACCGTCTTATAGGGATTTTGCTGCCTTTTGGAGGATCAGCGGTAAATAATGCTATAAAATCTTCCAAATCCTGACCCTGGATATCCCTTTGAGGGAAATAAGTAATATCAAATTGACTGAGCTCTATATTCCACTTGAGTAAACTTCCAGACATCTGAGGTCACTGTAGGACCTATCGTAATAGCTTGTCGGTGCAAACATTAATCGGATGTGCCTGGAATTATGGATGAAGCTTCGATAAGGCAATTAATAAGAAGGATGCTAGTTTCTCTATTTTTGGATAGTACCTTTCAGCTCCGTTAGTCATTTGATGACGTAACACACTGGCCTCTGGATTCGATCCTCCTCATGAAGCAATGCGGCACTTATAGCGTTTGTCGATATGGCCAAATAAATGTACAACTCCTCATGGTTCATCTGCTTTTACAAGATGGGAGCTCTCTACAAATGATTCACCAAAGCTTGAAACGCGTCTTTACAATTATGTGTCCATTCGAAGTTTATTTTTTCTTTCCTAATAAAATCGAAGAAAGGAATGCATTTGCTAATAGCTCTAGAGATGAGTCAGCTTAAGGCAACAACTTTCCCATTCAAACTCTGCACTGTTTTAATAGTTCTTGGTGCTTGGATATCATGGATAGCCTGAATTTTTTTGGGATCATCTTCTATTCCATAAGCATTGACAATAAAGCCCTGGAATTTCCCTGAGGCAATACCAAAAGAACATTTCAAAGGATTAATTTTCATCTTGTAATGTCATAGGATGTCAAACATTTCTGCCAATTCTTTAATGTGGTCGCTTGATCGTTGTGACTGCAGGAGCATATCATCCACATACACTTCCATCGTTCCTCCGATCTGATCTTTAAATATCCAGTTGACCAAGCATTGATAAGTAACTCCTACATTCTTTAATCCAAATGGCATTAATATATAGCAGCACAATCCAACATCGGTAATGAAACTGGTGTGCTCCTAATCGAGAATATGCATCGGGATTTGGTTATATCACGAGTATGCATTCATGAAAGATAGCAATTCGTGTCCTGTGGTTGAATCCACCAACTGGTCGATCCTCGAAAGAGGAAAACTATCCTTTGGACACGCCTTGTTCAAATCTGAATAATCAATGCACGTTCTAAATTTTCCATTTGCTTTCTTCACAAGTATAAAATTAGATAGCCATTTAGGATAGAGGGTGTCACGGATAAACCCTTGTCTTTTAGTCTATCCACATCCTCTTTAAGAGCGGCAGATCTCTCTGGATCCATGCCGTGTCTTTTTTGCTTCACTGGGACATGCCTCAGATCATTATTCAATGCGTGGCTTTCAAATGCAAGGGAGACTCCACACATATCAGAGTTAGTCCATGTGAACGTGTCTAGATTCGCTCGAAGAAAGCCATCGGGATCTCTCATCATCGAGGGGTTGAGCTGTGACCCAATCTTTTAAACTCGTGATGGGTCGTCGTGGCTGACCAGGATATTGATTGTCAGCTCAACCGATGTAGCCTAAGTCTCTTTGAGCTCCTCTTTATCATTTCTTGGATCTATATCCCTATAGAACTGACTGTGGCACCCAAGCCAAGGTCTAGATGCTAATTGTCAATCTTTGATAGCTTGAATGCGGACAGTCTTGTCCACACCCTTAACTTTTTCTTTGCGCTGGCTACCCTCATCTCAGCTACATAACAGGCACATCTGATTGCCTAATCGTGATGAATAACTCCTACACCATTGTCTGTCGGGAACTTTAAAGTCAAACACCATAGGCAAGAGCTGCCTGGAATTCATCTACGGCCGATCGACCTAGAAAAACATTGTATGGAGAGTCAACATCCAAAACAATAAATGGCAAGCTCTGCACTCTCCTTCTTTCACCTTCTCCCAACTCTACAGGTAATTGTATGTAACCAACAGCTTCAGTTTCAACATCATTAAAACCATGTCTACGAGCTTTAGACGGTTTTAAATCTTTGGCTTCTATCCTCGTGTGATCATAAACTTTTTTGAAGATTATATTTATTGAACTTCCATAATCAATCAATATCTTTCTCACCAAAGCGGGGACAATCATGGCTGAAATGACTTTGGGTTGATTGTCGGAGCCTCTACCTTGTCTGCATCTCTGTTCCTAAACACAATATCATCTTCCATCATTTGTTGATGTTTTGTCGGACTCTATCTTCCATATTCGAACAGCATTCAAAATTCACATGCCTAATCACGCTAGCATAGCGCTTCATCTCTTGCAACTCTTATATGCTGGGTGTGATCCTCCGACTATTGTATTTATCACCAGTCTTCCACCAGTCCGCCCAGGCTCCTCAGCCCTACGCAACACTTGTCCCTGGTTGAGGTCAGAAGTACCCTACCTGCCATCTTATGGGGCTTTCATGAACTTTTGTAACATCCTTTCTTGAATTAGCTTTTCTATAACATCTTGGAGATGCCTGCATTCATTTATATTGTGCCCATAACACTCATGAAACCGACAATATTTCTCGATCTACTTCTACTTCTATGTTGATTCTTTCGGAGGTAGCTTCCTATACTACATAGTATCACAAGTAGACAAATAGATATTCTCCAAGAACATATTCCACGACATGTAATGAATATACATTGTAATCCTATGCTTCAATCTTCTAGAGTCCCTCTTCCATTCTCGGTTCCTATCTCCACCTCTTTTTTGCTGATTTGATTTATTATAAACATTCACTTGGACTTTTCCAGAACTATCATCAGATTGTCTTATTGCAATGTTACTATGTACTCCTTTTCCACTTGGTCTCTCAACATTCTTCTTTCTAGAGGACCTGGCTTCCTCCTTTCTCAAATAATATGCCGCCTTTGCATAAAAGCATTCCAACGTTGCGAGCGGCTTACCGACTATCAATCGCCAAACTCAAACTCTGGATCAATCCCTCTCATCAAGACCATGAGTATCGCATGGTATTCGGATTATTGACCTCCGTAACAGCGGTTGAAATCTCTCTAAATAATCTTTCAAATATTCTCCTGGAGCTTGAATCTAACTAGGAAGGAAATCACATCTTTAAGACGAGTCGCGTGCATTTGGAACTGCTCCACAAACTTGGTTACCCGATCATCAAATCCAGAAATTGATCGTAGGGATCATCTTGTGAACCACATCGTCTCTATTTCGAAAAGAGTTATAGGAAATCATCTACATTTGGTAGCATCATCAGCTCATGCGGAATCCATCAACCATCCATATCTCATGATGTGCAGACTAGGGTCGATTTTTCCCTCATAGGCAGGCATCGACGGCATGTTGAACTTCGTTGGATACCGTGCATGTAATACACTATCAACGAATGAGGTATGACTTCTTGAGATTCCCTAGTCATCAGTGGTTAGGCCTTGGCTCTCCCTCACTGACTATCTGACCATTGCCGATAAGTCTGGCATTTGAATAGTTGGTGCCAAGCGTTGGTCGTGCTCCACCTTACATGAATGGTCTGGTCGATGTCTGCAGGCCATTTCATGCTTTCTCGGTTTACCATCTTCCCGAAGCGCATCTTGTATATTCATTCCATCATTGTTTTGGGGAAGTACCTAGTTGGCATTCAATCGAACTCTATTATCAGAACATTTCCACCTTGATTCCCAAGATGAATGGGGAGAATCCCTCCTCTGGAGGAGGGATCGATACCGATCCCTAGGGAGGGATTGGCCCCGATCGATCCTGGCAGACAGTGATGGTCTACCAAGCGACGCTCTAATGTTTCTAGATGATTTTCTTCTGCCCTGTGATGCCTTTGCCTGTGATATTCATTCGATGAGCTAGAACGTTGCGATGCCGGATAAGGAGTGGGATCCTTCCTAGCCTTCCCACATTGCTGCTGAGTGATTTGGTTTATCAAGTTGATATTAGACAGAATTTTTTGATTTAGTTGTCGAAGACTCTCTAACAACACTCTTATTAAATTATGATATCAACTCTTGTAATAAAGTCAGTGGGATTCTGAACTTCGACCGGATCAGCATCAGTATTTGCTGGTTGATTGCTTGGATTTGTTTGCTGAGTGGTAGTAGTCTCATTTCCTTCCACATTTTGTGAAGTAGATCTAATATGTCTAACCATTATTAATAGTTTTGCTTAGATTTCTACAAATCTAAGTAGTATAAGCAACTTCTTGAAGATAACTACGGATCTTCTTTGGGGGATATATCCAATCCAGTAGTAATAAAGGGTATCCTAACAACATGAGAATCAAGTTTCTCAGTGAAAGCACCGAAATGTTTGCAACCAAATCGGTCATAAACACCCAAGGACAGATTTATGTAGAGAAGTAAGTGAAGAAAATAAAATTTAATTGAGGAAAAGGTTTAGCAAATGACAAATAAAAAGCAGCAATCTGAAACATAAAAATTTACAGTGGTTCGGCATTGTATGCCTACGTCCAATTTGAAGATTATCTTTATTTATCGCTTATAAATCTGATTACAGAAGTAGGAAATAGAGAACACTTGATTACAATAAAGCTTAGTGTAACCAGCAGTGTAAAGATCCTTATAATGACCCATTCAGCCAGTATTTATAGTTGAAGATGGCCACCAATCTCTCTGAAACCTCAGCTAAAGGACCTTCTAATCCATATGGGCCCACCAGAGAAGTCCCTAAGCATAACTCCCAATGAGGAGGGATCAGAATCAATCCCTTCATTGGTCGATTTTTGGGCAGCATCCTTATAGTGGCTTTGCATGCTTACATATATTGGCCCTTCAATTCTCATGTAATTTGGACCACTGGAGCTCAAGTTATTATTTAATCTTTGACTTGATATGAATTGTTCATTGCTGACGGCCAAACCCTCTATACATGCCGATCCCTCGAAGTTTACCCATGTGATGTGCGATCCTTAGGGTAGGTTCCCTAGGATCCACATATCCTGCCTTCAAAATTTCATAGGCTTAGGAGCTGCAGATCCTGAGATATGGAGTGGTGTGTGCATGAATGCACTTGGAACTTGTTTGATGCCGATCCCTCTTCAATATAGCCTGACGATCCCTCTATTGAATATGCTAGTATATGATTTTTGTTTGATGATAATAAACATGTATATTCATTTAAATGTATTTGTTAATGTACTATTTTATTTTTCACATATTAAATAAATATTTACTGTAAAATAAAAAAACACGGAATTTAAATTCAAACAGATATTTTATTCAAACAAATATTTATTACAATTTTGAATAGTATAAATTTGAGCTCTCATTATATATATATACACACACACATATTTCAATTACATCATAATTTATCATTTACATTAGCACCTCACTACATATCACTCATACACTCGTATTTATCTTCAACTCTATTCCAGATTGAATCCAGCATCTGATTTCTTCAAAGATACACACTGACATGGTAAAATTGAAAAGGAAATATTTTTGCAGTATAAAAAAATGTGTATTTTGGAAATGTTATTTGCCTCAGTTATTTGGGTTGTTCGTCGTCATTTAATTTCGAATTCATCTTACACGAACAGCTTGTGACATGCACAATGTATCACCGTACATGCCACAAGATCGTGCACATCGATATACACTTGATAAAATTACAGAGACAGGTGAGAACAAGGTCAAACCCAATTAAAAGACGGGTTCAACTCAAGTATAATACAAATAAAGTCACGACACGAGCACAAGGTCAAACCCGAGCTATAAGCTAGATTCAACACAGGTGCAATCCAAATGTACACATGAATAAAACTCAAGTCACTAGTGAAACAATAGCTCAATGCAAACAAAACACATGAATACATATCAAGCAAGACAGTGGTAAAAAATGAAGCAGTTTTAGGTTTCTACAAAACTTAACAGATCAACAAGGTATATATGCAAAGAACAGTTCGACAAGCTCAATTATACAAAGGGTGATGCCAGGAAATAGAACGTGTGCATATATACACAAGTAATTCGAGAATCAAAGTGCAGACAGACTCAATTGCACAAAGACATATATACACACTAAACTTCAAGTCTTACATGTACCAAGTGCAACTGGAAACCCAAAACTGCAAAACATGAAGACTGCGGCTCCAAAACATCACATACACATATACATGCACTATCATCAACTAGACCAAAAGCTACACTGATACCAGAGACCACATACAAGTCCAGAACCAAATAAAGCAGTGGACACAAAGAACTGACGAATGCAACTGAATACAAGTGAAGGCCGTAACATCAAATAAAAAAAAACTAGTGCAACTTCATACAAAACCAGACATGGAAGCAAGTGCACTAGGGCAGTACACTAAGTTCAGTAGTATGGAACAAAGCCGCACTCAAATAAATGAAACCAGATATATAGATACAGAAATGTATGTATGTAAACATGTGGAAATGTACTACAGCTACAAACTTCAAGTGCAAAGCTACAACCAGTCCTGGCATGTATGAATTCGAGCTCAAGTAATATCAGAAGCTCAAAAACACAAATGCACAAAAGCAAGTGCAGTTTCAAACAAAGTCAAATTGGCACAAAATTTTCAAAATGGTCGAAGACATGCATTAGGAATTTCAAATTGAACAAGTTAGTGCCAAAGTCAAATATTATCATAGTAATAAATGACCGAAGTTAGGTGATGTCAAAAACCAAGTCGAAGCAAAAAAAACAAAATATATTATCACTATAGCCGAAGTCATCAGAAATTCACGGAACCAAAAGTGCCAACAAAATCAAAACCGTGGTGGCCAAGGAAGTCAAGCAAGTTAAAATCGAAGCTGTGGGAATCGAGTAACAACAATATACGAATTGAATAAGTTTAAACAAATCACCTTCATTCAAGAATAATCTAACGGCCAAGCAAAATACCAGACGAACAAAGAAATAGGAATTTGAATCCTATATAAACGATTAACATCATCGGTAATAATCTATTCGAGTTCAAGCAAAAAGAATAATCATTCAACTCGAATCGAGATCGAGTTCAAGCAAACTAACAAGTAAAGCAAAAGGCATAAATTACATACCGAAGTCAAAATCGAACTCGATCAAGAAGCTGCCCTGTGAAACTCAAAGAGCAACTCAAAGAGATAGTCGATTAACAAAGAAAACGGTATATAGTTCAACCTTCAATAAACTACGTAAGTCGGCGGCTTCAACAAATTCACTAAACCCTAATTTTCATAAAGAGGGACGAAGACGAGCGCCATTTTCACCAAGCAAGGAAGCAGGCCGAAGGAATAAAAGAAAAAGGGAGAATAACCTATTATTTGTTATTAGGTCAGCTTTTAAATTATTATTGGACTTTAGTTTATCTAAAATTAGGGTTTTGTTTTTTATTCTTTTAAGTTGTTTTTAATTTTTTATTTCTTTTTAAAAGTTTGTAATTTCTAGTCTTGAGACTAGAGGACGAACTACGGTGGTGTGTTTGAGAATTCACAACTCAGTAGATGAGTTGTGGCAGAGCTTTGAGCGTAGATTTAGGTTAGTCGGTAGCTGGTGTCGTGAGTTTACATGTGTAAGCGTCTGACTACTTAATTTCTAGTAGAAACCTTGGGGGCAGCACGTAGACATGGTTTTGCCAAAGCTGGGTAAATCTGTGTGTTCTATTTTCTATTCTGTTATTATCTATATTGCTATAACTCTGCTATGTCTGTGTTGCAATTATCTTATATAAACTTCCGCAATAATTTTTATAATTAATAGTATCGCCCTATTCACCCACCCTCTAGGGTGAAATCGATACTACACCCTCTCCATCAATCACGCCGATCCCTCCCAATTTGCAATGTTATGTCGAACCGTTCCATTCATTAAGTCGTATTCCATGCTTCAAACATCCTAAATTGTATATCCATTAAATTCATTCAATTAAGACTTCATATAATCATATGTACTCGACTTTCGGGACATATGATCATCATTTTGGAATCGTTGGCCTTTATGGAAATCAGGTCTAACTCGTGCAGCCAGTTCAATATAGCTGGGCTAGAATGCCAAATAAAAATATAATACTCTCAAACTCATTATAGGGTGTCGCTTACCCTATATCTAATGAGCCAGACCCTACCAAGTTCTCGCTTAACCTTGTATTTTGATACCAAGCTATAATGATGCGCCTTTTTGACCATTGAAATTCGACACCGAATACTACCACTGTGTTCAAATGTCAAACATCCAATCAACAAAAGGGCAAATTGTTAGGGTAAATAAAAAGAAAAGAACAGAGGAAATTAGAATCTCATAGAGTAATCTATAGGATCGATTTCAGCCTAGAGGGGGGTGAATAGGGTGATGCTATTAATTATAAAAATTAATTGCGGAAGCTTATAAAATTATTTCAACACAAATATATCAAAATAATAGCAGCACAGATAATAGCAGAATAATAAATGCAGAAATAGAACGACACATAATTTACCCAGCTTCGGCAAAACCCTGCCTACGTGCTGTCCCTAAGGTTTCTACTAGAAATTAAGTAGTCACACGCTTACACACGTAAACTCGCGACACCTGCTACTGACTAACCTAACTCTACACTCAAAACCCTGCCACAACTCAGCCATTGAGTTGCAAATTTTCAAACTACGCCACATAGTTTGTCCCCTAGTCACACGACTAGAATTTACAACGGTTTAAAATTGAAAATACAATTAAAACACAATTAAGAAACAAAACTAAACCCTAATTATAATTAAGAGCCTTATATAATTATAAAACCAAATACTAAAATAAAGGTCGGCCCCTTTTTCTTCTTTTATATTTTTTGGCCCGTTCCTTATTTGATAATGGCGGCTCTCATTTCTCGTTCGTTCCTCTTCCTTCAAAAATTAGGGCTTTCATAAATTCGAAATTGCCGACTTTAAATGCTCGATTGAATAGATGATTCAGCGTTCCTTTTCTGTCAATTGATGGTCTCTTTTATTTACTTCGATTGCTTCGAATTTGATCGAGTTCGAGAAGGATTGGGTATGTAATTTTTGCTCTTTTTCTTTTCTAGTTGAATGTTTGAACTCAACTGCTAATTGCCGATGATGATTGTGGGTTTTTATATGAGTTCGATATCCTTTATTTGTGTTCGTATATATTTGATTGAATTTGTTAATTGATTTGCTCGGCCGTTCGATGTTGCTTGGATGTTGATGATTTCTCTGACTTTATCAAATTCGTATAATTTGATACTTGGCACTCACGGTACTTTTTGACTTTGTTCGATTTCTTGTTTTCTTGGTTATCACGGCACTGCTTGGTTTTCGTGGCCATCGCGGCTTCATTTGACTTCTGTCATATGATTTTGTGTATCGGCCTTGACTTGATTTTGTTTTGTGAATTTCTGGCTTGACTCTGACTTGTTCATTATCACTTGACTTCGACCTTGGTTACTCTGTTGCTTCTGGCTTGATATACTTGACTTTTTATAACTGTTAAATGCCTCGCCTATGTTTCACTTGTATTTGTACTTCGTTTCAGTGCTTATATATGTCCACTGATATAATTCATGTTGTATTGCACTACATCACCACTGTTGCAAGTGTTCTCTGTTCATACCTATAGCAATGTCGTGGTTTTGAAGTCTCTGATTCAACTTGGCTTGATTGCTCTGGTCATCATTGTATGTTGTCACTGTATTGACTCGAGTCAGTTTCAATGTTTCATTGTTGCTGTGTCACTGTATTGATTTCATATATTCATTGAGAAGTTCAAGTTGCATGTATGCTTGCTGCCTGGTTTTGCTTGGTGGTCTTGTGGCACTGCTTATAGTCATATTCCCATGTTGTATTGTATTTGGTCATATTAATTTGAACTGTATGCTTCTGTTTAGTATATATGTATGCAAGTGTGCATGCATTTACTTCACTATTCGCTATGAGTCTGGGTTGCTTTGACCAGTTTATTGTTTGAAGTTGCATCATGTATTGCTGCCCTTGTATTTGCAGTTTTTAGTTGTGGTGTTGTTTTTAACATGCCCATTGCATTGTTGAGCCTGTGTTGCTTTGATCGAGCATTTTCACTTGTACTTGACAATTTTGTATTGCACCTGAGTTGAATCCGGTATTTTGGGTTTGACCTATGCTCACCTGTCCCTGTAAATCTATCAAGTGTATATATCGGTGTGCACGGCCTTGTGGCATATACAGTGATACACTGTGTATGTCACAAGCTGTTCGTGTATGATGAATTGAAAATTAAATGATGACGAACAACCCACATAACTGAGGCAAATATTATTTTCAAAATTCACATTTTGTATTATACTGCAAAAATATTTCCTTTTCAATTTTACTGCGTCAATATTTATTTTTGCAGATTGCTCAGATGTTGGATTCAATTTCAAGTGAAGTTGAAGATAAAATTCGAGTGAATGAGCGATATTTAGTGAGGACATTTGTAAATTAGAAATTGTGATGTAATCGAAATTGTATTATTTAATTTGCATATATATAGTGAGAGCTCAAATTTGTACTATTCAAAATTGTAATAAATATTTGTTTGAATAAAAATTCTGTTTGAATTCAAATTCTGTGTTATTTATTTTTATTCAGCAAATATTTATTTAATCTATGAAAAATAAAATAGTACATTAACAAATACATTTAAACGAATATATATATATATATATATGTTTATTATCATCAAACAAAAAACATATAATCGCATATTCAACAATCTCCCCCTTTGATGATAACAAACATATATTTAAGATTTTGAATATGTTAAATGTATTTGATCATTGATATACTCTAATTGCTCCCCCTATTTAAATGCTTCCTCTCTACACAAAGCTCCCCCTGCATATATGCGTACAATTAAAAATATGCAAATGAGCCTTGATGCAAATAGAAAATATTTGACCTTTACTTGATTTTATTTGACAAAATCTTAACTTTTCTTTCCCCCTTTTGTTATCAGCAAAAGACTAATAGTGTTAGAGAAAATAGAGATAAAGTAATCGATATTAATCCAACATTAAAACTCAATTGAATATAAGTATTAAATTTCAATAAAAAATTAAACAAAAATCATAAATACTTTATTAGGTGCATATTCCACTTTTAGAATGATGGGAATGATGTCATCATATAAAACCATACAGTTGTGTCTATTTGTGGTATATTTATATCAGGAATTTGAATATCTACTAACCATGCATAACCGTTGGGACTTTTAAACGGGATTAGTAGTATTCCAATTTTATTTTTAAAAAATAAATTCAAGTATCTTCTAACCACGCATAACCGTGAGGACTTTTAAATGGGATTAGAATCAACTTGTTTATTTTAAAAATCAATTTTGATATGCGTTCCATACATGCATAACCGCGAGGACTTTTAAATGCGCATGGAAGCACATAACAAATTCCAAGTAATTCACCCATGCATAACCGTGAGGACTTTTAAATGAGAGTGAATACTTTGGTATTTATTTTATTTAATTATTATTTTATCTACTATATAACTTTTTTATTATTTTGTTAAAAAAATTTAAAATGAAAAACGAATGATTCCTGTTTAAAGTACCACACATTGACAAACTGTATAGAATTTTGATGAGTAATGGTCGTTAGAAATATGATAGAAATAGAGATGCTCATGGAATTTTTACCAACTAAAAGTTTTATAACTCTTGTTTAAATTTCTAAAGAAATTTACTAATTATACTGTCTCGAGTTATAATGTATGATTAATATTAACACTCATCACTTTTTCAATCAATATTCATCTTTTCAATAATCATTAGGGAGTCAGATTAGTCAATGTAATAATTTAAAATCAAATTCAAAAATAATTAAATTAATTTTTCTAAAAATGACCAATCTGAAAACAAGGTCAAAAACGATTTTCTAGAAGGGGTTTTATAAGAAAAATTTCTGCTATTTGAAAATTATTTGAAATGAAAAATATGCAGATATTTTCTTTGAAAAACGATGCAGTTACTAAATGCCTCAGCAAATCGCATTTCACTAGTAATTTTTCTATCAACGAGGTTACCAGTGTAATCTGCATCTGAATTTCTTTTTTACTCAAAATTATCACTGATTGAATTAGATAGACCAAACCATGAAGTGTGCAACAAAAATTTCAAAATCAATTTTAACAGCTTTTTAAATGACTTTCTCTTGAATTTGAATTGAAACCGTGTAAATAATCAAAAACCGTGAATATAGAGTTAGCCATATTATACTAAATGTATTATCATCCAACAAAACACTATTATTAATCCAAACTAAATATATATTTATGAAGTAATTCAAAGATTCTACAGATTTTTGTAGTGTTCTTGGCATAAGAATATAATTGGCCAACAATTTTGAATAAGTCAAAATCAAAATCATCAATATTTCATCATCACAATATTGGCTGATTTAACTCAGATTTCGGTGCAAATTATCACATCGATATATCATTCAAGATGAATATACCATAACTCTTTTACCTTTATGATATTATTTTTTTCGTTGTTGCCCATTGTGATTCTGTCACCTTTGTACTAGGCTAAGCAACTTTGCTTTGATGCTCGTTGTGTCCTTGGAACAGCCAGAATCCAAGTAACACTATTGTTGTTCCTTAGCCTGCCACCACACCTACACGATGAAAGGTTTTTGTGACCTATTTGTTTTTTTAGGTCCATTGTTGTTAGTGGCGGAATATTTTGAAAAATAATTTTGTGGAGACCCAAAACCATTTATATATGTTCCTTTTGGCATCCAGATTTGTTTAACTTTGAGAGATTTTATATTTGTGCCTTTTGGAACCCAAAATGGTATAGTTTTTACGTGTTTGGGTCTTTACCAACAATTATTTTGATTGTGTCCAAATTTTCTACAAATTGTGCACATTGAATTGACTTGATTAATTTTTCTTTTAACAGGTTCAGATTGATTATATCCAAGTCCTTGTCTAACTGTATTAACAGTTTGTTTCCCTAAGAGCATATTCAACGATTTTTCACTTTTGGAAAATTTATCTAAAGTCGTTGACAGTTGTTGGACTTGTGTTTTGAGAGATTCATTTTCGTTTAACAATTGTGTGCACCTTTTAATAGAATTTTCTCTTCTTGTATTTTCACTTTCTTTCAAAATCAGAAATTCATTTTCAAGCGTTTTAATTATGTTTTCTGATTTTTCAATCTTTACTTCGAATGTTGGACGCTTATCACACTTAGGGAACTTGTTTTGATAGTTTTTAACTAATTGTTCAAGCTGTTCAATTGATTCTATCGAAATATCTTTTTGTGACTCAAGTTTAGCCTATTTTACCCTAAGTCGTTCAAAACAGCCATTTACTTCGTGGAAATATATAAGTAATTTTAAATGAGTAAGTTTTGATACCTCGCTTGGCTCATCATCATCGCTATCAGTTATATCACTTCGAAGGCACAAATCAGCTTTCTCGTTGTCACTGCTATCGCTTTTATTCCACGTGGCTGCAAAAATTCTTCTTTTTTGATTTCTTTTCTTTATCGAGTTGAATTCGAGGATAATTGGGCTTGATATCACTGGGTTTGTGGCACTTGTGACAAATGATCCCGTGTTCTTCTGAGTTGTCTAGTGCTTTGATTATTCTGCTTTTCAATTGTTGATTTGGAGCTGGATTTCCGTATTTTTGGCTCCACTTTTTGAATCTATTTATTAGTAGTGCCATCTCAGCTGCTCTGTAACAACCCGCATATTTATCGACTTTATATTTAAATATTTTATTTAAATATTTTGTCGTTAATCGGATATTGGTCCGAAAAGCTACTTTTTGCAAACGATCAAATTAGGACTCGAGACCACTTCCATTGAGTTTGAAATGCCGTTTACAACTTTTTTAAGTATAAACATTGATAGGTTTGGAGTTAGTGAAATTTCACTAACTTTTCCCGCTTTGGACTTTGGGTTAGTCTAGCCATTATAACTCAAGCCCACTTCTCTCCTTCTCCTCACTCTTCATAAATTCCTACCAAACACAAACTTTAACATTAATGGTGAGTGGAAAGGGAAATTAGAAACTCCAAGCTTAGGTTTCAACTCCAACTCCATCATTCAACTCCAAATTCAAGGAAAAAGATTGGATTTAAGCTTGTAGTTGCTTCTCCATTCACCTTCAAGCTTTACCTTCATAATTTGGTGAAAAGATGAGATTTTTATCTCACATTCTTGTCTATAACTATTTTGGACTGTTGTGAATGAATTCCCATCACTTTAGTATGTACGTTTGCATTTGGTTTGGATTGGATTGGCGAAAAACTCTAATTTTTAGTGTTTTTGGTGAAAAACTGCAGTTAAGTCGCACTGCCTCGAAATGACGCCTCGGAATTAGGTCGTTATCCCTAGGTCGTAGGTCGCATCAGCACCGTTAGGTCGCGTGACCTTAGGTCATTCCCCTTTAGGTCGTATGACCTTGAGTCGTTCGCATGGTTTAAGCCTTTAAGTCGTTAGGTCGTAGGTCGTAGGTCGCAAGGCCGTAGGTCGCGCAATCCCCTTAACTCGCTCGGCCTTGTCATTTTTAGGTCGCGATTCTTGCTAGGTCGCTCCTTGTGTCATCTCGTTCGGCCTTTATCTCGTTGGGTCGTTCCCTTTTTAGGCCGTGTGCCACTTTAGGTCGCGTGGCACCATAAGTCGCATGACCTCAACCCCGTTAGGTCGCATGACCTTTAACCCGTTAGGTCGCATGATCTTTAACCCATTAAGTCGCGCTTGCACTTTAGGTCGTTGCTCGGCCTTTCCACATAGGCCGCTCGGCCTTTGTTCCATTAGGTCGCGTACCCCCTTAAGTCGCTCGACCACTAGATCGCGTACCCCCTGAAGTCGCTCGACCTCTAGGTCGCGAACACCTCTAGGTCGCTCAACTCCTTAAAATCCTAGGTCGCTCGGCCCCTTACAACCTTAGGCCATTCTATTTAGGTCGCTCGACCGTGCTAATGATAGGTCGTGAGCTTCTTAAGTCGCTCGATCATATCCTCCCTTAGGTCTTCACTAGGTCGTACCGTTTTGGACGGGGCGCTGCCCCCTGGACCCCCGCGACCTGACCGGGCAGGTCGAAGCCCGTAGCGGGGGTGTTGCCCCTGCACCCCCACCTTGGGGGGTTGCCACCCCCACCTGGACCCCCCTTCCGTAGGGGATCTTATTTGAAAAACATTCAACAGAACTTGCTTTGTTGAGATGCTGAGTTGACCATTCTTCGAGACAAACTATCTTTGGCTTCTCGGTCGATTTTATGGTATCACGGCCTTGCTAAAAAGGTGGGATAACAACTTTAGAAATATGAAGGTTTCAATACTAGTAGTAAATATCAAAACTCTTTCAACAAAATGATTTCAACTCTATTTTCAATAACAAAGCTGTTTTCTTAAACCGTTTTCCAATCTACTAGTATATACAAACCTTTACCTCGCTCGGATGAGAAATCTAATTAAACGGCTTAGTAAAACAAGTGGTATGAAACGCTTGCGTTCACTTCGTCGGTTAATTCTTGGACTTGTTCGATTGAACCTCTTGTGACAATTTTCTAGTGAAGATTTCTAGTTTGTTCGTAAATATTTAAGTTAAGCAAGTGGTTATGGGACACGAAGATAAACTTTTATATTTATTAGCTTAGTGTAATTGACACTTCTCGTTGATCATGACGATCATTTTATGATTTAGACTAGCAGTTGTGCGATGTCTCTTTGTTTGCAAGGTTAGACTAGACCTCATGGGTGTGATTCCGACTCACACATATCTCTTTCTCCGCAAGGTTAGTCTAGACACCATTTGTGTGATTCCACTCACACATACCTTTTTGTTGCGAGGTTAGGCTAGACACCATTTGTGTGATTCCACTCACACGTACCTTTTTTGCTTTTTGGTTAGCCTAGACCTCATCTGGGTGATTCCGACTCACCCAGATGGGGTAGCTCCCCATGGTCTTCGGACCGTCATGTGATAGGCCTCTTTCCTTTTTTCTATGATTTCTGGATTTCTTGTGTTGATTTCTGGAATTTATGTCATTGACTTGTTATGAGTACAAGTTTAGGGTATGATGCCCACTTTGGATCTTCGAGAAGATTCTTGTGATATTGATTTATCTCTTATTGATTGATCTTCTGTTGATCATCATTTGCATACTTATAGAAGTATGTCAGTATGGATATTTTATGTTTATGCCATATCTTTTATTTTATACCATGTCATCTGATATTTATAGCTAGACTGATCCGTTTATTATTTTCTTAAATAATACTCGGGTCAGAGCGAGATGTTACAGGTGCTTCCGCTTGACTTCTTCCCGGGATTTGCTACTCTGACTTTTGGCTAACTATTTAGATTAGCAATTTTTGTTGTATACACTTGAGATATAGACTCATAGTTGTATTCTTTTGTATAGCACGTGTTGCTATTCTTTTGTATTATTGTGGATCTTTTTGACCACTACTCTGATGTACACTTTCATGTGTTAGTTATATATTCATATCTTCTTCCGCCTTTGTGATATGGATGTCTGTGACTGATTTGTGTTATGCTTATTTCTATGTTTGTTTCCGAAGATTATTTATAGCCACCGTGTGATAAGCAATCACATGGATGGTCGCTCCTCAACAGCCTTATTCTCCGTGCTAGTTGACAGCACTACACTGTAGTGTTCTTGGCTAGCGTGGGTATAGAGGTGGGGCATCACATGCTCCATTATCATCATCCTCATCACAACTGCCTTTTACCAATCCTGTTAAGCATATTTCTTTAACTGAGTTGGTTGTGGAGCATTTCTCATTATTGTTGACTTGTGCACCATATATTGCATCAAAAGTATTCCTAATTTCCTGTGCATTTTAACAATGAGAGATGAAATTAAAATTATCTAGATTAATATGAGAACATAATATATGCATAGAAAGAGCGTTAATCGAGATAATTTTCTTATCTGTTATATTACACTTATTTTCAATAATATCCCAACATTTAACATTAACAGATTTCAAATAAAATTTCATTTTTAATTTCCAATTCAAAAAACCTATTCCATCAAAAACAGGAGGAATAATATTGGAACGACCCTTAGCAAAAGTAGCCATTTTAAAAATTCAAATTTTTAAAACAAAAATTGGTTTTTGTAAAATCAAAATTTTAAAACAAAAACGGCTTTTGCACCTAGCTCCGATACCACTTGTAGGATCGATTTCACCCTAGAGGGGGGGTGAATAAGGTGATGCTATTAATTATAAAAATTAATTGCGGAATCTTATAAAATTATTTCAACACAAATATGTTAAAATAATACCAGCACAGATAATAGCAGAATAATAAATGCAGAAATAGAACGACACAAAATTTACCCAGCTTCGGCAAAACCCTTCCTACATGCTGCCTCCAAGTTTTCTACTTGAAATTATGTAGTCACACGCTTACACACGTAAACTCGCGACACCTGCTATTGACTAACCTAACTCTACGCTCAAAACCCTGCCACAACTCAGCCACTGAGTTGCGAATTCTCAAACTACGCCACGTAGTTTGTCCCCTAGTCACACAACTAGAATTTACAACGGTTTAAAATTGAAAATACAATTAAAACACAATTAAAAAACAAAAATAAACCCTAGTTATAATTAAGAGCCTTATATAATTATAAACCCAAATACTAAAATAAAAGCCGGCCTCTTTTTCTTCTTTTATATTTTTTGGCCCGTTCCTTATTTGATAATGGCGGCTCTCGTTTCTCGTTCGTTCCTCTTCATTCAAAAATTAGGGCTTTCGTAAATTCGAAGATGCTGACTTTAAATGCTCGATTGAATAGATGATTCAGCGTTCCTTTTCTGTCAATCAATGGTCTCTTTTATTTACTTCGAATGCTTCGAATTTGATCGAGTTCGAGAAGGATTCGGTATGTAATTTTTGCTCTCTTTCTTTTCTGGTTGAATGATTGAACTCAATTTCTAATTGCTGATGATGATTGTGGGTTTTTATATGAGTTCGATCTCCTTTATTTGCGTTCGTATATATTTGATTGAATTTGTCAATTGATTTGCTCGGTCGTTCGATGTTGCTTGGATGTTGATGATTTCTCCGACTTTATCAAATTCGTATAATTTGATACTTGGCACTCACGGTATTTTTTGACTTGGTTCGATTTCTTATTTTCTTGGTTATCATGGCACTGCTTAGTTTTTGTGGCCACCACGGCTTCATTTGACTTCGGTCGTTGATTTTGTGTATCGGCCTTGACTTGATTTTGTTTTGTGAATTTCTGGCTTGACTCTGACTTGTTCATTATCACTTGACTTCGACTATGGTTACTCTGTTGCTTCTGGCTTGATATACTTGACTTTGTTATAACTGTTAAATGCCTTGCCTATGTTTCACTTGGATTTGTACTTCGTTTCAGTGCTTATATATGTCCACTGATATAATTCATGTTGTATTGCACTGCATCACCACTGTTGCAAGTGTTCTCTGTTCGTACCTGTAGCATGGTCGTGGTTTTGAAGTCTATGATTCAACTTGGCTTGATTGCTCTGGTCATTATTGAATGTTGTCACTGTATTGGCTCAAATCAGTTTCATTGTTGTTGTGTCACTGTGTTAGTTTCATATATTCATTGAGAAGTTCAAGTTGCATGTATGCTTGCTGCCTGGTTTTGCTTGGTGGTCTTGTGGCACTACTTACAGTCATATTCCCATGTTGTATTGTATTTAGTCATATTAATTTGAACTGCGTGCTTCTGTTTAGTATATATGTATGCAAGTGTGCATGCATTTACTTCACTATTCGCTACGAGTCTGGGTTGCTTCGACCAGTTTATTGTTTGAAGTTGCTTCATGTACTGCTGCCCTTGTATTTGCAGTTTTTAGTTTGGTGTTGTTTTGAACATGCCCATTGCATTGTTGAGGCTGTGTTGCTTTGATCGAGCATTTTCACTTGTACTTGACAATTTTGTATTGCACCTGAGTTGAATCCGGTATTTTGGGTTTGACCTGTGCTCACCTATCCCTGTAAATCTATCAAGTGTATATATCGGTGTGCACGGCCTTGTGGCATACACAGTGATACACTGTATATGTCACAAGCTGTTCATGTATGATGAATTGAAAATTAAATGATGACGAACAACCCACATAACTGAGGCAAATATTATTTTCAAAATTCACATTTTGTTTTATACTGCAAAAATATTTCCTTTTCAATTTTACTGCGTCAATATTTATTTTTGCAGATTGCTCAGATGTTGGATTCAATTTAAAGTGAAGTTGAAGATAAAATACGAGTGAATGAGCGATATGTAGTGAAGACATTTGTAAATTAGAAATTGTGATGTAATCGAAATTGTATTATTTAATTTTTATATATATAGTGAGAGCTCAAATTTGTACTATTCAAAATTGTAATAAATATTTGTTTGAATAAAAATTCTATTTGAATTCAAATTCTGTGTTATTTATTTTTATTCAGCAAATATTTATTTAATCTATGAAAAATAAAATAGTACATTAACAAATACATTTAAACGAATAAATATATGTTTATTATCATCAAACAAAAATCATATAATCGCATATTCAACATAATCGACAACATATAATATAACAAGGATAGTAAAAACTGTCACTCCTAAAATACAAAGTACATCTGAGTTGAAAACAAACCTTATCAGCTCGACGGTTATAAAATCCCGACCTTATAATTACCGATATGGATATTATATAATACAGTAGAAAATAAAACGCTATGATAAGTGAACCTGTAGCTCCTCTCCAAGATCTCCATAACACCAAAACCAATCTGGAAAAATACTTGGCCAGACCCGAGCACTATAATAAAATAACACCCGGATCAGTCTGGAATATGAGAAAACTTAGGTAATAAGATTAACATATGAAAATTCTGTAAGGCCATGCTGCTAAATGCAAAATGGTTTTTTACCTCATAAAAAAACATCCATATAAGAAATTTGTGGAAATGAACAACGGGAAAGAAATCCAAATATAGAGGATGGAACAAAGTAAGGACCAATCCCACATTTGAAGAATGTACACAATCCAAACTTAAAGAATGGACAAAAGTAATTAAACACGGAGAAGAGCACAACGCACTTCTTGATGCAATTTAGAAAGGATCGACTCCAAGGTTTGAATCAAACAAGGAGAATGAATTTATCCAACAGAACTAGGAGGGTGCTCCCCACTTTAACGAAAGTATACATCTAGATAAAAATATACTTGAGAGCATATGCGTCACTCTCGGAAACTTCCAAGCTGGACCCTGCTTCACACAAGCATCCAAATATTTCACATCAATGCATGTCGTCACCTCTCTAGATAGATGTGAACATACCCTAATGGGTGTGACCCACATGGCTTGGCTCCTTCTCATGCTTTGGTTTTAGTTTTTCCGATGTTGGATACCAATGCTCGAAACGAGTGATAAATTATCTTAGAATGACGAAGCACAACAATGATTTGGAGGATGCACCCCTTATATCCATGCTTTGGTTTTAGTCATTTTTGACAAAGGATAACAAAGCTCAATGGAGCAAAACATCATCTTAGAATATAAAAAATAAAGAAGATAGCGGAACCAAAATCGATAGTCGAGAATTTAACTACCAGGAATAACTATGTGATTTGTGTATGAGAATTAAATCACATACACTTACCACGAATAAAATGAATCAAACGCTGAAAATATTTGATTCATACTTGTGCTTTATTTTTACATTTCAATATTAGTAAAAACGCTTTAAAAATGTTCTTTTAATTGATCTTTTAAAAGACAAATTTATAATACTAAGTATATTAGAACAATGGTCTAAACAAAGGTCATTAAAACATTATTTACTATAAATCCAAAATAGCTTACACTTAGCTTTATTTTTAGAAAATTCTATTAGAAGAATTTTCATTTACAAACCTTCATTTATAAATTTACAACAATATTTACTATCCCAAAAGATAATAAAATAAAACAAATATCTTTGAAAATTTAAAAGAATGTTAATCATTTCGAAGGATGACTTATAATACTCTTTTATACCTTTTAAAACCATATTACTTTTCCCTAAAAGAAAATAAATCAAATTTACAATTTCTTTCAATAAAAAAAATCAATTATCTTTAATAAAACAGTTAATTATTCCCAAAACTTTTTCGTTGTATATCAGAAAATTAACAACAAAACTCTAAGTCAATTATTTGACTTTAAAACACTTTTATCAAATCGGTTAATTTACTTTAAACTCATTTATTAAGTCAACTAATTAACTTAAAATATTATTTATTAAAAGATTTATTAAATCCAAATAATCATTAATTAAAATAAATAATTAATCTCAAACATTATTAACTAAAATGATTAATAAAATTTAAAGACTATTAATCAAAATAATTAATTAAATTCAAATAATCATTAATTAAATTGGTTAATTATATTTTCAAATAGCATTAATTAAAATGATTTAATTAAATTCAACCATCATTATTTAAGATGATTAACCAAATTTCAAACATTATTAGTTAAAACAATAAGTTAAATTTAAACAATCATTAATTGAAATGATTAATTAAAGTTCAGTATTATTAATTAAAGTGATCCATTTTAAATTCAAAACTCATTAATAAAAAAGAATGATTAATTTCAAACATCATTAATAAAAATGATTAATTAAATTCAAATATCATTAAAATGATCAATTACTTTTAAACATCATTAATTAAAATGATTATTAATTTTCAAATATCATTAATTAAATGATTAATTAAACTCCATTATCATTAATTAAAATAATTAATTAAACTCAAATAATCATTACTTATAATGATTAATCAAGTGTAAAACATCATTAGCAAAAATGGTTAATTAAATCTAAAGATAAACCAATTTTAGACATCGTTAATTATACTGGTTAATTAATTTCGAAACCATTAGGAAAATGATCAAGTAATTTAAATTATCATTAACCAAAATGATTAATGAATTTTAAATAGCTATTTTGTGAAAACACTAGCTCAAGCTCAAGTTTGTAACACACATAAGGGTTTATGCGGTGATATGCAATAGTGGCGATATAGCGGAAATTGCTACAACGACACTTAAACAATTAAATAGAATATCATGGCTAATTTTACTCCACCATTAATATAAACAGCATAAGAAGGTAATTAAATAATTACCGACGGAAAACCCCTTAGGGCCTCTCTAAAATGTTTCCTGCAAAACAATGATTATGAATAATATATATATATATATATATATATATATATTATCATATGAGTTCGTAAAAATCAAATTAATATGTCATCCACTACACCAAAAAGTCATTTTGCCACGGCTTTGGGTCATGGCTAAACGATTTTGCCACGGCTTTGGACCGTGGCAAAATAGGAGATGTTTTCTATTTTTCCACGGCTTGAAATCGTGGCAATATTTCAATCAGCCATGGCTTAGAGTCATAGCAAGTATATGTTTTGCCACGGCTTGAGACCGTGGCAAACACATGATTAGCCATGGCTTAAGGCCGTGGCTAATTTTTGTATGTTACTCAAATCATTTAACCCTCTCAGCAGTTCTTACTTCAGTTCAATTTAACACAAAATAGTGTCTCAATAGAAACTCAAAACATAGAGTAAATGTCTCAGTTCACAATAGGTTCACTGTTACAAATAGTTCATCAGTTACAATACAATTATACATGAAGACAAAAGTTTCAGATAGTTCAATGATACATGAAAATAAAAGTTTTAGATAGTTCATCAAGTACAATACAATGATACATGAAAATTCAGCAACAATATGTAATACAGGCTACAAAGTGTAACTAATCTCTAGCATTGTTGTAAAGAGGCAATACATAATACAAGTACAGTACAATTATACAATAAGATTTCACACTATAAGACATGTATTTCAACTTCAGGTTTCATATCATCCACTTCAACAACAAGTCTTGTAAAGAGGACATCAAAATAATTAGTTAATGTGGGATAGTAATATCTAATAAAAAAACACCCACAGTTTCCATCCTCTTCAGGACAGAAGCACACATTTTGACTGATGGTTTAAATTTATATTCCTCCAAGTCCAGAAATTCTTTCAATTACATAACATAGTGTATTGTTCTTGTCTGATGTTCCATCATAAGTTCAAATCGATGACGACGGTACAATAATTTGGAAAACTAATTGTCCAGCTCAAAATATGATCCTTAAAGTGTTCAAGCACAGCTTTAGATTAATTGTGACTAATGCATACATTGGCGTAGCCAGGATTGGAAGCTGGCGGAGGCACATTTATAAAAGGCAAGGGTTCGAAGATGACGGTCGATAAATTTTCTTTTAACTATCACTTGAATAGTCATGTGTCTGCGTGTCTTGATCTAATGTGAATTTCACATATGTTATGTTATAAAATAAATATAGATGATCTACCAATGCAAATATAAATGCAAATTACATGTTAATCACTGAAGCATCCTACATCTCTGTTTATGATTCCATTTTCTGTCGTTCAGATTGCACCTAAGTTAGGTAAATAAATGTATTGATAGATAAACATGAAATTCATCCTGAGTTGCACGAAGTAATGGACAACCAGAGAAGGGCTCCAATACATTGCTTTTAAGTTCTTTTCCATTCAAGCATTTCATCATACAACTAACCTCCATTAGCACAAACTTTTGCTTTGGAAAATATTGCAGAAAGTTTTGCATGCAAACCGCTTTATTTATTTATTTTTATTTTTTTGCAGATACTGGGGTAGGCACGTGCCTACCCCATATGCAAGGGGGCTCCGCCCCTGAATGCATATCTTTTAGTTTTGGAATAATGAGTCAAAATTAACTATAAATGTCATAAGTGGTCCAAACTCTCAATGATAACAAAAACTCTACTGAGTTGGGATGAATTATAGTTTAATGAACATTAAATAGAAATTTGGATAGTCATCAATATATAAAGCATTCATTGTCAATTTATAATTTGTGTTACCGGTTGGTTTATATTTAAGGCTTGGGGTTGGGTTATTTGCATAGTTTGAAAGTAGATATCTATATAGAATGCAGAATTCACTTTACAAGTGTATTTATAAGCGAATTAAAATTCTAGACTCGGTCGCCTTATTTGAGTGTAGTAATAATCAAATGTAGGACTTAGTGTCAATGCTAACTTGACATGTCAAATGGCTTGAGCTGTACATACAGCAGCACATTACAGACTTACAGTGGATGATGTTGACGATATTGCATCTCTTTGCTTAATTTAGTGAAGTCCAAAAACAGGGCTGCAAACATGTGTTTTTTAAGTTCTATTCAATTCTTTGGCATATGGATCATAGTATTAGATAACAGTAAGATCAATTGTCGGAATTGACTTCTACCAATTAAGAACATCAACATCAGCCTTCCTCTAATCAGCTAGTTCGAAATCTTTTTACAATTAAAAAATACATAACACCCAGCAAAAACTATTCAAACGATTTGATACACTTTTTTGTTCAAAACCAGCTAAAAAACAATCATGCTTCTAGTTGCATATTATTTGAAATAAATCGTAAGACAAAGGGCATGGTTTAAAATTCATGAAACCTAATTAGCATATTTTATGGTGCACATGCACAAGTCTATTAAATTTCATATACCTGAATTTATAAAACAACCAGGATAGAAGATCTTGTATGTTGAGAGTTTACTCACATATGACTTGTAATCTTGAGGAGAGAAAAGAAAATTCAATAAAAAAAATATCATGTCTAAGAAATTAGATACTAAATTATATTTTATTTTCGTATAAACTATTTTATTCACACTATAAGGAGAAACGCATTTTCCTACAGCCAGAATCCGTTGGCGGCCGTCGGAAGCCGTCGGAAAAGACTGCGTCGGGGAGCATTATTTCCGACGGCTTCCGACGGATGCTGCCGAGCACGTTTCCGATGGCTTTCGACAATTTCCGACGATTTCCGACGGCTTCCGACGGACGTCGGAAGCCGTCGGAAATATGCAGCTACAGGCCGCCGGAAAATGTCGGAAGCCGCCGAAAGTTTTGACCTGTAAGCCGTCGGAACCCGTCGGAAATCTGCTGTTTTTTTATATTTGCTGCAAATAGAGCCTTCCAACCACATTTCTCTTTCAAACACTACGATATCAATACTGCACAATCCAATAAACAATAATCCAACCAAACATCCAAACCTAGACTACAAAATATTCAATAAACACACAAATGGATAAAATTAGAATAAAAATAAAATACAAAATATACATACCATTACAACATTAACAATAATCATAACAATAGTTGTTCTACCATGTTGTTAATACACAAATTCATCAACATTCTCATACATCTCCTCATACAACTACAGAACCAAGTGTATCATACATAATTATACAAATCAACAATTAATCGCACCATCTACCAAATCATTCTAAACTAAAACAAAACATACTTGCACGAATGAATAAGCAAGCAATGAATCAATCTCCTCCAGATCCAGAGCCAGCCGATGAAGGGAAGCGGCCACCAAACTGCTGCATGTACTCTAACAACTATGCGGTCTGCAAGGCCTGTTGGCGGTTCTGCTCCTCCACTTGGGACACTCTAGTCCGCAAATCTTCTATACCTGCTATATCGCTCTGAGGTCTACTCCGCCGTCCCCTACTCTGACTACTGGACTGCAATAATTAAAAAATAAATAAAATCCAAGTTTATTGTTTTGAAAAGGTAAAAATATCATATTTTTAGTATTTTAAGAAAAGGTAAATTATTTACCGCTAAATTGCCAAATCCGTATCGTCGACCATGCTCTGCTGGACTCATAACAGACTCAAAAATAACATCCTCCTCATCGGTCGTCAGCTGCTCTCTACCCGTATCAGCAAGGAGTTTCTGCCGCTGCTCCATAAACATCTCCTGCATTAACAAATTAATAATATCATATCTTATTTCATCATAATTTAACAATTAAAACAATTACTAATACTGAATAACATGAAATTTGCTTACATGGCTTTTGCTGGATTTATCGTCCTGCCATGTGTACGAAACAGACCCGTCTGGATTAACATGCTCGACAGCATGCGTACGGGTGAACACGTCCATATAGCTGACAGGACCATGTGTCTCGGCTTCCTGAAGTTGATTGTTACATACAATTATTACACGTTTAAAATCATATAGCATAAACTATTTAAATTTATTATTCAGTAAATTTACCAACTCCTGCCGATACTGCTGAAACGACTTCGATCCTCCGCGATGAGTGACGAGATTCTTATTTCTATTTGCAGAGTTTTTATCCGACTCTGCCTGTACATTCAAAATTTGATACATTATTTTTCAATCACGTTAAATTAATAATTCAAAAAAAATTAGTATACTTGCCTTCGCCTCGTCCGTCTCCCAGTAGCTCAACCAAGCTTGCCACACGCACTCTCCCATCCACCGTGGTTTCTTACCAGATTTCTTAATATCTGATATCGTGTCCCTATAGTTCTTGCGCATCTTCTTCATCCAGTATGCTCGTCCCGGCATCATATCGTCTGTCTGGACGTCTATCTCAGCCTGTATTAAAAAAAGATTACACTTTAAACGATAAACAATAGAAAAACGACAAAAACGAATTAAAAAACAGAAAAATTATACATACTAGGACATCCTGCCATATGCACTCTATGATGTGAGGAGGGATGGTATCCCACCTCGGCCAGCATGCACTCATCCTACTGCGATAAGATGCTCTAGAGACGTCCAGCACAACCTTAGAGGGAAGTAGGTCGAACCCTCTGTTTTTAAGTACGATATAGATAAGTACGTACGTATATCATAGAAAAAATAAGATGCTGAATAAAATTTAATTCTTACCCATCTGGTCTAGGGACTAACGATACAACTGCACGCTGTGGCTCTTGTGATGGGCCACTGCCATCGCCTCCTGACGATCGGGAAGAGCTCCTACCTCTATACGACATAATGATAAACCTGTGACATATACACATCACTATATAAGAGAATAAAAACATGATAATGAAATATATTTCATATGAAAATGACATCAACGGTATAAATTGCTTAATTAATGACTGAAATGGAAATAGAAATGGAAGTGTGTTATACCTGATTCATAATGGGTATACCTGATTCTTTGCATTTTTAATAAAAATTGCTAAATAAATGACAAATGGAAATAACATAAAACATGCAAACAACAGTACACGGATTTGGTTTCATAGTTACATCAATTTCATAATACATCAAGAATTCAACATAGTTACATCAATTGCAAAAAAACATATTCAGATTTGTATCAGTCATCATCGTCTTCTGATTCAGATTCGGTCTCGTTTTCGACGATATTTTCCTCTGCACTGTCAAACGCTTGTACCCAAACATTTGATTCATCGATCAAGGGACCAAAATCTGTATGATCGTCTGTAATTATTATTTCGTTATTTTGCTCAAGATCTGCCTGATAAGCTTGTTCGTCCGGAATATTCTTTCCATCGAATGTGAATCTGGCCTTTGTTTTAAAAACTGCAGACCAATCTGTTTTATCTCTTTTTAGAGACGGATAAAGGGCGTAATAAACTTGCAATGCTTGTTTGGCTAGTACAAAAGGATCATACTTGTGATAGTGCGATGTATGCTTTATTTCGATAAGATTATAATCCTTGTGCACATTAATTCCAGAACCTGGAACATTGCTAAACCAATTGCATCTAAATAGAAACACCTCCTCCGCGGGTCGTGAGAAATATGTCAGTTGCAAAATTTGTGTCAGAACGCCATAAAAATCATTTAAATGATTTTCTGGATCGTCACTGCCTTTAACAAATACACCAGTATTATTTGTTAATTTTTCTGCACCGTATTCTTTGGTGTTCAATTTATATCCATTGACGAAATATATTGGATATGTCTTGACCACTCTTTTTGGTCCCATCGTAAGATGTTTCAACCCTTCGTCAACAACACTATTTCTCGGCTCATAAACGTAATTTGAAAACCAACCGGAAAATTCTTTACTGAGATCTCCATTCGGATGTTCACGTTCATAAACACTGTTTATATAAACAAATTAGTACATTAGGTTATACACGCGCATGCATTATAGAAAAGAATAAAACACAAATTATTATTTCAGATTACCTAACAAACGATGCAACCTCGGCATAATTTAGAAGAATATAAGTGTGTGCTACATGAAGATCTCTATCGTCTAGCCATATTTCTACAAATTTTCCAGAAGGCCGGCTATGTTGTCTTAAAATAGATAACATTGCTTGATAGGACTCTTGTTTGTCGCCTTCGTCATTACGAGGAACACTTTGAAATGAAATATTCACATAGTCACTGAAATAGTGAGAGAGAAAGAACGAAGCTTCTTCTTCGGTGTAAGATTTACATATCGAACCTTCAACCCGTGCTTTTTGCCTCACTTTTTTCTTCAGGTGATTCAAATATCTATGCAAAATTAATTTATATTAACTTCATCTTTCAAATGCAATTAAATTACGTTATAACATATTACATACCTCTCAAATGGATACATCCATCCATATTGAACAGGATCTCGAAGTCGTGCTTCAGATGGGAGATGAACAGGTAAATGTTCCATCACATTAAAAAAACCGGACGGAAATATTTTCTCTAATTTGCAAAGCAATATAGGAATGTCCACTTCAAGTTTACGTAAACGTTGCACTTTTAAAGTAGTCGAATAAAGCTCTTTGTAAACCATACTAAGCTCCGTTACTACTTTCCAAACTTTTAACGGCAGTAGTTCTTTGAACATTACGGGAAATAAATTTTCCATCATTATGTGACAGTCGTGACTTTTCATTCCGCTCAATCTACCATTTTTAAAGTCAACACATCTACGAAGATTTGATGATATCCCATCAGAAAATCTTAACCCTTCCACCCATTTTAACACACATTTAACTTGATTATTATCTAATTCGTAACAAGCTTTGGGTTTTTTTACTGTCATTTGGTTTCATATGAAGCTCAAGACGTTTGCATAATTCTTCTATATCACGTCTTAATTTCAAATCATCCTTCGTCTTCCCTTTCACATTCAAAATTGTGTCAAAAACATTATTAAATACATTTTTCTCATTGTGCATCACGTCTATGTTATGGCGAAGCAGAAGATGTTTTCAATACGGCAACTCCCAAAAAATAGTTTATTTGCACCAGTTATGAACAACTGATTTGCCTTCAATTTCTGTTTGCTCGCCAGTTTCATATATCTTTGTATAGTCCTTAATAAGTTCATATATGTCTTCGCTTGACCATATCGTCGGTGGTTGTCTGATTTCTACTCTATTAGCTAAAAAGTTTTTCTTGTCTCCTCTGAAGGGATGATTTACATGGAGAAAATATCGATGACAGTCAAACCATGAAATTTTCTTACCATGAGGTAAAGAAAACGCTCGTGTTTCATCCATGCAATATGGACATGCTAGACGACCGGCAGTACTCCATCCCAAAAGCATTGCATAGGCAGGAAAATCATTTATAGTCCACAACAAAGAAGTAAATATACGAAAATTTTTCTTCTTGGACACATCGTATGTTTCTACTCCTTTATTCCACAGTATTTTTAACTCCTCAATCAACGGTTGTAAATATACATCGATTCCTTGTGTCGGATTGTCGGGGCCGGGAACGACAACAGTAAGAAACAGATATTGCGTTTTCATGCACATTCATGGAGGTAAATTATACGGTGTGACGATAATAGGCCATGATGAATATTTAGAGCCAAATTGAAAAAATGGAGAAAAATCGTCCGTACATAATCCTAATCTAACATTTCGACTCTTCGCTGCAAAATTTGGATACGTTTTATCGAAATGCTTTCATGCTTCTCCATCGGCCGGATGTGTCAACGTACCCTCTTCCTCCGTTCTCACACCATGTCATCTCATACTAGACGCAGTTATAGAAGATGCATATAATCTTTGAAGTCTTGGAGTTATGGGTAAGTAGTGCATACGCTTGTACGGAACTTCCTTCCCCTTCTTTTTTCTTGATTTGTATCTCTCCTGGTTACAAACTTTACAATTTCTAAGGTTTGCGTCTTCTTTCCAAAACAACATGCATCCTTTTAAACATGCATCTATTTTCTGATATGGTAAACCAAAAGCCAACATAAGTTTTTTAACTTTGTAGTGATTTTCACACATTAGATTATCGGACGGCATATGTCTTTTTGCAGCTTGTACAACAGCCGTCAACCCAGCTTCAGTGATGTTGTATTTTGACTTCAACGCAATGTATTCTGCGATTACTGACAGCTGAGTGCCGCTTTTACAACCATCCCAAATAGGTTTCTTAGCTGCATCTAGTAAATCATAAAAAAATTTAGCTTCAATATTTGGTTCTTCAACATTTTCATCATCGTCGTCAACTTCAACCATAGGAAATATTGATCGTGCTGCATCTTCGACCATATTTTCTATACGGGTCGTTGAAACTATTTCATTACCGACACTTTCAGACTCCACAGAAGTATTTGCTACAACTTCTACATGTCGATCCCAAACATAATATTCGGTGCGAAACCGTGTTGGCAAAAATGAACTTTCACAATATCTGGTAACAAATACTTCAAATGTCTACACCTACTACACGGACAACGAATTTCTGGATCGTTTCCGTTATTACTTAAAGCAAATTCAACAAACATGTTTATACCATTATAAAAATCTTCTTTTATTGAGCCCCTCAGTTCTTTTCTTTGGTACATCCATCTCCTCCGATCAACAAAATAATCAATCATTTTTCCTATTTGACAAAATGAGAAGTTCAAAATTTAATATTTATTTTGAAGAATACAAATTCGAAAAAGATTATTTTCATAGTCGTATAATATTTTGAATTTAAAGAACAACTTCACAAATTTAAAAATATTTTCAAATACGGCATGTTTTATTTTTTAACGTAAGGATTTAAAAATATATATAATTTTTTTTCATTGGTCAGGCATCCTACTTTCCATTACAAACACAGTAAGCATTTGCATTTTGTATATTACTTCGTCTCAAACGATTCAACAAAATTTCGGCAGCATTTCCCTTTTGTTCCCTGCATTGTACACAAATGCGTGTACGCAGGAAACAAAAAAGAAAAGTTAGGTCGAAATTTTATGAACCGTTTAAGACAAAGTAGTATACAAAATGTAAATTCTTACTGTGTTCATAACTTGTCCAATACAGGGACAAATCCAACAAACATTGTACCAGATGAATATAAATGGTCGTTTTTCGAAAAAAACGACTATTTATACAATGATCATGTACAACACTCGTCAGACGGGGCCAGAAACTCTCTAAGGGACATTTGTCAATTAACATGCGCGCATTTTACGAAAAAATACAGTTTTACTCACTGTTCACATTTACAAAAATATATATTAATTTAACACATTTATTCGACGTATTACGCATCATCTTAAGGCTGGTTTAACATTTTTCTCATTTTTCAATACACACAATTATAATTTAGAGTAATGCATTTTTTTTGTTTCATAAGTAAATACGTGCACAGTATAATACTCCTAGTTCATTCAATCATTTTATCTTATTCCAAATAACGTATACAATCGTCGAATCAAGGCATACACAACAATTTACATATACATGAACAACCACAAATTATACGTGTTTTTCACAATTTCACAATAAAAGATGAAATATGTATGCCATGTGATGCTATAAACCGTTATTACGCTACTGGAAACAATTGCAATCACTAATTCGCCCTAATTTAACAATTTATGCAAATCTAGAATTAGGGTAAAAACTGAAATTTTCACAAAAATAAGAGATTATACCTGAGATTAAAGCAAGAGACGTTGAATTAACAACGGGGAAGGAGAAAAAATCACGAAATCAACGATTGGAGGTGGATAATGGAGATTTGGGGTTTTTTTTTAGAAATGGAGAGGCTGGAAAATAGGAAGAAAGGCTCGGCCGAGCTGCAGAATATCGCGAATTTCCGACGGCTTACGACGGCCGCCGACGACTTGTCGGAAGCCGTCGGAAAACGGCCGTCGGAAGCCGTCGCCCCCACCCGTCGCTATTTGGCCTTTTTCTAGTAGTGTCAGTACATACGGAAAAAGAATGTGGTTATTTGTTTCACGTACCTCATATCAGAAACCATTCATTTCACATATCCACTTTAAGAACCTAATCAAAATTTGAGAAATCAATCAAACGATGATCAAATGTAATGGTATATCTGTGTATTTTGATTATGAACTGAAACTAGTTTAGATCAACTGTATATCTTTTTACCAAATGGAATAACTTTGCATATTTTATTATTGATCCAATCATTGGATTCCAATATAGATATGTATATGTTGTCTTTTGTGATCTTCTTTCGCTTATCAGTTGTTACAGAATATAAACATGGCGCTGTAACCAACCATAAGTTAATTGACTAACTGAAGTGCAGTGGAAAAGTTAATATTCATTTTATTTGGTCATTCTGCTAAAGCTGATAATCCTTTTATCATAAATAATCATTTCACCAAGTATTAAATATCTCTGGGTCCATTTTGTACAGCCATGATTGAAGCAGAGATAAAAGCATTTTTGTGCTAATATTGCAACTGGTAGAATGATTTGAGAATAAAAAACAATAATAAAATAAATTAGAATTTGTTTATGGAACACGAAGGCAACATGGAATGTGAAATATTGGTTACATTTTTTCTCAACATGGTTAATAGTTAAGATAATCTTACAATCCAACTGTGGAAATAGTGGAAAAATTGAAATAAAAGTTCAAATGAATAATAGTTTTTCATTAGTTAATATATACTGACCTTAATCTATTCCAGTGGATAGCAGTTATGAATACCAAGTTGCATATGCATTGACTCAACTATGTAAGTGGAAGTGATTGATATCGTCACAAAATATAAAACAGATTAAAGCAATGTTGTATTGAATTAGATTGTTTGTCTACTATTAAATATAAAGACCCTGTAAACAATGAAACAAATGGTAAATTTAGTTTCTATTAATAGGAAAGAAACTGTATTCCCGGTTATAAAATAGCTCTCAGGTTATGAAATGACATGAAATAGTTTTGAACTGGGCACATTTGTTAGTGATAAATATTTAACATAAAGAAATATTTTTGAACCTACCACACTTGTTGGTGATAGACATGAAGTGGCAGGCATAATCTCAAGAATTCTCATCTTATTAGAAAATACCTATTGAAAATACTCAAACTTAGAAAAAAAATCAAAACATGTATAATTCATAATACAGACATATATATAATAAATACATGCAGGTGGCAGACATTGTTAGCTATTGTAAAGACCCGATTTTTCAACTTCCAAAAGTCGACATTAATACGTCCACTGAATCAACTGCCGAACCATCGAACGCCGGAAAACCGAACCATTAGGGTTTAAATAAGAACAAGGTAGAAGAAGAAACAGAAACAATAACAGAATCTCATATATCACAGCGGAACAACATATAATAGATAAATGAATATCTTTAAAACAAAGAACTATATCAGTTATTACATTACATCACATTATCAGAGCGTTACAACAATAACAGCGGAAAAGAAATATAACATATACTAGTGATACGCTTCGCCATTCAGCTTGCTCCTGATCTCCACAACATCTCCTGAATTCCAGAATAACTGAGAACCTGACTCTAGGCTGCCCGTGTGGAAAATTATGGGCACTCAGAGTTTAGAAATGGAACAATAAACTCCAGGTCAGTCATGAGACTGGTGTGAGATCTTAAAAACGGTTATTTTCACAAAGAAAATAAAAAGAAACCCGCTATGCTTTTGAAAATGAAACTACCATAAGGCCTCCCGCCACACGCACAATGCAATCGCAGACTTGGGGAAGATTTCTCATTATGATAGTCAAACATGCTTACTACGCAAAATCCTTTGATATTATTATTATTATTATTATTAGTGCATAGTGTGGAAAACATTTTGAAAGTATAATATTAATCTTTGCCAGCATACAACCATTATTGTATGCCTACTATAGCTATCATCTAAACAGTGGGGCGCCACCATAAGTAAATGGCAGGTTATACAACTAAAACCGTACATGACGCGTATTGTTTCTTTGGATTTCCAACAAATGGTCAGTCTAAGGAACTTCCTACTGTCACATGGGTACGCCTCTGGCAGGACGTCCCGCGAACCTAACCAGATCTCTGCCAACTCAAGGCCGGGTTACCTCTGCAAAAATAGGTAACTACTAACATGAGTATGCCATCCCCCGGTTGTAAACAACCTTTATCCGAGGATCCTCAATACCAATAACCACAAAGTAATAAATTTGTTGCAACAACATAGGTTAAGTATCTGAGCTCCACACCATGATACCACCTCTATCCAGAAGGAAATGTACATACCCTAAGGGCGCTACCCCCTATAACCTTGCTGCATTCTTCCTGTTTTGACCATTCCGAGGTGTGAGGTCCGACGAAGTCTCGTCCACAAAGCTACGCTTTTCACAAAAGTCGTGCTTCGATCAATAAATGATCAGCAACCCTTCATATGCCACATTACCAAATTGGGAATGTATCACTAGTAACCATCAATTACATAACCTCTGAGCTCATACGTCTCAGAGAAGGGTGTTAAGCTAAGAGAATAAATTCTCCGCCACCAACAGAAATGTATTTGATAAAAACCAACTTTACATCTCAAAGTGTAACGTCAGACACACATCCATATAAGTCCGTTCCGGGATCGAACGGAACCGAAGGCACTTCCAAAGAAGCCCTTGCAATCCGGATATTCACTAATCACGTCCGAAATCCCCATCACAAAGGGTGATAAAATCTCTATACCGGAGCAACCCGGTGCAGAGATGTGACGACCTGGAATTTCTAACAATTTAAATTTGAATAGTTAATTGATTTTAAATATTTAAAAGTAATTTTAACTTGAATTCAAGATATCAATATTTACTTGATAATTAAACCATTTAATTATATAGTTTAAATATTGAATTTAATAATTGAAATTGGGTAAATTATTGAATCTGAAATTTCTAAGTCTGTTTAAATAATTTGAAGGCTTATAAAATTTATAACGATGATACTAGAGATAATAGAATGGTTGAAATTTAGTTTAAAGGTGATTTGTTCAGTTTTGAAATCATATCGTTTAAATTTAATTTAAAAATAGCCTTCCGAGACACGGTCTCGGAATTCGACGAAACCAGTTCCATTGGGTCCGTAATATTGAATTATTATCGGATTTCAATTTTCGTATTTATCTGCAGTGTTGTGTGAGCATACGATAAGTGAACGCGTTGAAAATTAAATAAAAAAAACTTTATTTAATCAAATCAGGTCATCGTTCCCTTCTTTAACATGCCATCCCCTTTACTTTTCATGTCGCCCCCTTTTCTTTCTTATCAGCCAAAACATTTCGAAATAAAAAAAATCTATATATGAAAATGGCAATCGAGTTAAATCACTTATACATCAATTCAGCGAGCTCGATAATCCATCGATGGCGGCTCGAGCTCACACGCGAGGGACGGCGACTGAAGTGGAGTTTCGAAGTCGAGTCGAATCAATCAGGGCGAACGTCGTTTGTCATCTGTCATTACGCTCGACTTCGTGGAAGAGGCATCGTTCGATTCAGGTGTGGATTTTTCGATTAGGGTTAGTAGTTTGAGGAAGCTCGTGTTTTCGCTGGAGAAGGAGTTGCGGTTCGTCGGCGGTGATGAGGGTTTGTCGCGTGTTGATTACGAGATGGAATTCTCGTTTCGCGATGACATCCAGGATCGAGCACGAGGTCAATGCGTTGCCTTTGATAAAGCCTGAGGCCGATGTGGTCGAACCAAGATGGGGATGGTTCGTTCGACAGCAGGTGCTCGTCAGGGTATTGCTTTTTCCGTTTCCATTAATCAATTAGCTGGCTAATTTTGGTAGTTACTCAATTTCTTTTTTGAAAATATGTGAGGTAGGAAAATATATAAGTATGTGTATTTTAATTTACTGTTAGATTTGGAAAAGAAATGTCTTAAGGTAATTCAGTATTATAACATTTAAATTAACGATAAGCAAGCCTAAACTTTTTGTTTAATTTATGGAAAAAATAATTACAGTGAAGGAAATTTAGAGTTTATCCTGCCAATAAATTTAATTTAAAATAAGGATATTTATGGTAGAGTTTATAAGAAGATAGATTTTAAAAAAATTTATATATAAGTAAATTAGTAAATATGTATGTAGATAAGATTTGGAAAATATAAGAAGTTATATAAAATTAGATTTTTTAGATCTGTAATTTATTTCGACAAGTAAATATGTAGTTTTAATAAAAATAAAACAAATATACATATTCACATTTTAAACTTACTAGTTGTTTTTAAAATAATATATTAAGGTGATTAATTTATTTAATTAACTTATCTAAATTATTTCAGTTGCTAAGAAAATTATTTAAGAAGAAATTAGTTTAAAATTTAATTAATAGTAAATTAAATTTTGTTGAAGATAATAAAATATGTGGTTAATTGAATTATCAAATGGGAATTCAATTTTCAATTGACTCGAATATTAATAAAACACCCAATGTTTATATAAGGTCTGGAAATCCTGGAATCAAATCGAGAATGAAGTGGGTTGCAAAACAGGAATCAAAGGTGAGTTAATCTCACTCAGCTGAATTATAATTTAAATTTAATTAGTTAAGTTTAAATAATTGATTGATTGATTGGCCTTGGTGTGTTATAGTATATATAGTAGTATATATAACACCTTGGTGGATGCAGAGAAAACAGGTTGGAGGGATCCAACTGGATCCCTCAACATTTATTTAAATTATATAGCATTCTCTGTTGTGATTATTTGATATTCTATGATGAGTTATATTGGAATATTGAATGTTATGGTTTGATTGGATATATGTGGGTATAATGAATTACCAAAAATATAAAAATTAGATTTTGGAAAGAAAATAAAGGAAGTAAATTTGTAAGCGAAATAATTATAGAAAATTTGAATAAATTAAGAACGAATTGAAAAAGGAATGGAAGTGATGTTAAATACTAATAAATAACTTCGAGTATGAAAAGAAAAGGATTTGAATAAACAGTAATTAATGAATTGTAAAATTAAGTGATATTATTTTAAAGAATAAAGAATTATTTTATAATTTAAAGTTTAAACTTATTTAAAAAGGGATTAAGAAGAAATTTGAGAAATCTAAATTGGTATTTTCAGTTAAAGCATTTTAAATCATAATTAAGGAATAAAATCTGAAATTAATGGATTTTGGAATAAAAGGGAGTAAACTGGAAATCAATTTGGAAAATTGATTCAAGTGTTGAAAATTGGAAATTTAAAGAAGAATGTGAAGAGAAGTATATTGCCCGGGATAGCCAAGTTGTTCAAAGTAAATTTTTAAATATAAGATAAAAGTTTTAATATTGTTTTAATAAGCATATTTTAGGAATTTATTATTTCTAAATATCAAAATTCTAAAGTAATTTTTTTTTTCAAATCTATTATCGTAGTAATTATTTATAAAAAGTGGCTTAGTATTTATTTTAAAAGTGAAAACCTAGTTTTATATTTTATAAAGTAACCATATTTCCAATTATTTATATAGTATGCATTTTTAAAAAAATATTGAAGTAGTTTTAACTTAAATGTTTTAAAGTATATTTCAAAGTAAAGCGTTTTTTTTAAATTATTTAAAAAACTAGTTTGTGCTTGGTGATCTCAGAGGAAATAGAAAATATTTGGGAAATTTATTATGTAAAAGGATGATAGTTTGAAACTGTTTTCAAATGATTGAAATTGGAAATATATCTTGCAAAGGTATTTTGAGGTTAATAAATAATTTGGAAAATTATTTATTGTGTGATGGATGTTGTGAATATTAATTGATAGTTAAATCACCGATTATCAATATTGGACAAATGCGTTGATCGTTTCGAAGAGACCGGGATCGAGATTTATTTCTCGAAAACCAGTTCGATCCGGTTTGTACGTTTTCGTAGGAAACGAGTTTGGAGTCGAAGATGGAGCAGTGAAGTGCAAGGGATAGTCGCTACTAATTCTGAGGATATTTCTAAAATGGATGTACTTGAAATGGAGCAGTGCAGTGACCTGGAATTTCTAACAATTTAAATTTGAATAGTTAATTGATTTTAAATATTTAAAAAGTTAATTTTAACTTGAATTCGAGATATCAATATTTACTTGATAATTAAACCATTTAATTATATAGTTTAAATATTGAATTTAATAATTGAAATTGGGTAAATTGTTGAATCTGAAATTTCTAAGCCTGTTTAAATAATTTGAAGGCTTATAAAATTTATAACGATGATACTGGAGATAATAAAATGGTTGAAATTTAGTTTAAAGGTGATTTGTTCAGTTTTGAAATCATATCGTTTAAATTTAATTTAAAAATAGCCTTCCAAGACACAGTTTCAGAATTCGACGAAACCAGTTCCATTGGGTCTGTAATATTAAATTATTATCGGATTTCATATTTCGTATTTATCTGAACTGTTGTGTGAGCGTACGATAAGTGAACGGGTTGAAAATTGAATAAAAAAAAACTTTATTTAATCAAATCAGGTCATCGTTCCCTTCTTTAACACGCCATCCCCTTTACTTTTCACGTCGCCCCCTTTTCTTTCTTATCAGCCGAAACATTTCGAAATAAAAAAAAAAATATATATGAAAATGGCGACCTAGTTAAATCACTTATACATCAATTCGGCGAGCTCGATAATCCATTGATGGCGGCTCGAGCTCACACGCGTGGGACGGCGACTGAAGTGGAGTTTCGAAATTGAGTCGAATCAATCAGGGGCAAACGTCGTTTGTCATCACGCTCGACTTCGTGGAAGAGGCAGCGTTCGATTCAAGTGGGGATTTTTCGATTAGGGTTAGTAGTTTGAGGAAGCTCGTGTTTTCGCTGGAGAAGGAGTTGCGGTTCGTCGGCGGTGATGAGGGTTTGTCGCGTGTTGATTACGAGATGGAATTCTCGTTTCGCGATGACATCCAGGATCGAGCACGAGGTCAATGCGTTGCCTTTGATAAAGCCTGAGGCCGATGTGGTCGAACCAGGATGGGGATGGTTCGTTCGACAGCAGGTGCTCGTCAGGGTATTGCTTTTTCCCTTTCCATTAATCAATTAGCTGGCTAATTTTGGTAGTTAGTCAATTTCTTTTTTTGAAAATATGTGAGGTAGGAAAATATATAAGTATGTGTATTTTAATTTACTGTTAGATTTGGAAAAGAAATGTTAAGGTAATTCAGTATTATAACATTTAAATTAACGATAAACAAGCCTAAACTTTTTGTTTAATTTGTGCAAAAAATAATTACAGTAAAGGAAATTTAGAGTTTATCCTGCCAATAAATTTAATTTAAAATAAGGATATTTATGGTAGAGTTTATAAGAAGATAGATTTTAAAAAAATTATATATAAGTAAATTAGTAAATATGTATATAGATAAGATTTGGAAAATATAAGAAGTTATATAAAATTAGATTTTTGAGATCTGTAATTTATTTCGACAAGTAAATATGTAGTTTTAATAAAAATAAAACAAATATACATATTCACATTTTAAACTTACTAGTTGTTTTTAAAATAATATATTAAGGTGATTACTTTATATAATTAACTTATCTAAATTATTTCAGTTGCTAAGAAAATTATTTAAGAATAAATTGGTTTAAAATTTAATTAATAGTAAATTAAATTTTGTTGGAGATAATAAAATATGTGGTTAATTGAATTATCAAATGGGCATTCAATTTTTCATTGGCTCGAATATTAATAAAACACTTAATGTTTATACAAGGTCTGAAAATCCTGGAATCAAATCAAGAATGAAGTGGGTTGCAAAACAGGAATCAAAAGTGAGTTAATCTCACTCAGCTGAATTATAATTTAAATTTAATAAGTTGTAACGACCCCACTTCCTACCCCAGAAAGTAGCATCGTTAATAAGAAAGAAAAGGGTGAGAAAATAGAAAAGATAGAGAAGAAAGAACAACAACATCAGAATCTCACAGCGGAACGAATAAAGTATATTAATCACATAAGTATTTACATAGTATATAACATCAATCAGAATGATACATATAGTACATCACATACTAGACAGTTATAAACACCTATCTTGTTAATACAACGCAATACACAATACATCACAGAGATACCACACAACGGAACTATATATCTATAACGCTGAAGCCTCCTGCTCCATTGCTCCTCCAGAATTCGTCAAAGCTAAACCTGAATCCTTTGGCTACCCATAAAAATTTGGGTACCCGAGAGTTTATGAAAAACAAAATAAACTTCGGGTCAGACATGGGTCTGGTATGAGTAACAGGTTAAAGTTGCTTAATTTTGAAAAATCCTTTGAAAACAAAAGGTATCACGTAAGACTTCCCACACATAAACATGGAAAAGTTTTTACCTTACGCTAACCAAAACATTTGATAGGAAATCCAGTGATATTATAATAGGTCTAGGGTTTTCAAGTAAATAGAAAATAGCCGAAATTGTTACATTCATTAAATTCCAGCTACTAGCCACAAAAGTGGTTAATACAATCAAAACCGTAGGCACTTATTGGATTTTGGATTCCATACAATGGCAGGGCTACTGGGGTACCGCCCGTCACAGTACGTGGCCTAGATCAACGTACCGAGGATTACTCCCTTCATCCCCTGCAATACAAGGCCGGAACCATTCCTTACTGAACAGTCCCGAACAAGATAAACCCCGCAGTTGGCTGCAGGCCAACCGCCCACTAAGCCGAATAAAAAGGAACATCTAGACAGGGGAATATCCTTGTCCTGCTTGGGCATGACCCACCTAACCTTGCTGCACCTCCCCTGTTTTAGCCATTCCCGGTTGATGAGGCTTGAGGTTACGATTACCTTTATAGAACATATTTCTTAGAATGCTCATCGTCCGCCTGACGATGTGTTGAAAGCATTCAATCCATACAAGTTCGTTCCGGGTTCGAACGAAACCGAAGGCATCATCTCGTTACACTCATTTTGGAATCACCCTCAGAGTTAACGACGATAACCCTTGCATTCAGAACCTTCATCTTCACTTCAGATTTACGACCTATCGTAATTTGGAAACGATGTGGTTTTCGGATATTCCTAATGCGGAAAACCCGATCCCGGTCTCATCGAAATCCAAAGCGTGTCTTTTAAGGCCAATTTGTCTATTTAGTCTTAACAGTGAATTCAATATTATCAATATGCACAGATAGACAATTCACATCTCATAATAGATAATACATCATCATCATAAACAGATAACTAAAATCATCATCCAAACAGATAATTAAACATTATCATACTTAAACTATACATCCAAATCACATAGATATTATTCATCCACATCTGAGATCACAATCAATCAACGAAATATCAATATCATCCATAAGCATGATTTATGAATCACAATCTATAATTAATTTAAAATGAATTAAATTAACTACTTCTATTTTTAATTAATTTAAAATAAATTAAATTAATTACTCATTCCATAAATCTTGCTCTCACAATCATTCATTAATTATAAATCAAAATAATTAACCATTTTCTAATTACAAGAATAATTTAGTCTTTAATTAATTTCTAAAATGAATTATTCTAAATTATTCATAATAGATTAACATCTTACCTCCTTAATTAATTATCCCTTAATTTACAATTTTTAATTACATCATTAATTATATTAATTAATGATCTTCAATTTATATTCAATTACTTATCTAAAATAATTAAGTGATTAATCTTTACTTAAACACAATTATCAATCACCCCTTGATTAATAACAAACCAGTAATTATTTGCTCTTAATTATTTATTAACAAATTTATCATTCCATGATTAATTATTTCCATAAATTAATCCTTTGATTAATTACAAAAGAAATTACTCAAATTACCTCATTTACAAATCATCTTGTATTAACTTCATCAAGTAATGATCATCCAATTACTATTCTGAGTAATTATGCTCCATTAATTACATTTATATTGATTTATTTCTATTTAATTATCTTGTTGATTTATTATTCTCAAATAAATCAATTTCTCTAATTCCCATCATTAATTATATTATTTAATAATTTCTGATTACATTTCATTTGTTAATTATAAGAATACACATCTTCAAAACACAAATATTAATCCTCTGGATTAATATATACAGTAATTAATCATTCTAAATTAGTTACTTCTCAATATCAAGCTTAATTAATCTCTTGATTAATTTTTAAGTAATGATATTCTCAATTACTTCCATTAACATCATCCAGTTAATTACATCCCGTAATTATTCTTCAATTACTTCTCTAAGTAATTCAATTCCAAAATATCAGTTAATTAAACTAAATTAATTAACTCAAATTAATTTACACAATTAATAAGTAATTAATTTCTTAATTACTTCTCAATAAATAATTTCATTTAAACTATTGAATTAATTAATCTAATTAATTTATTAAAAATCCATCATATTAATTAATTATAACATAATCTGGTTAATGAACTTCATTAATAATTATTTAATTATTTCCTTCAAACATAATCAACTTATATTAATTATTATTAATTATAAGTTAATTAACCATTATTAATTTTAAAATCTAATCTATAGTTCTAAATCACATATTAGTTAATTAATTCATTAATTAACTTTAATTACTACTTTTACACTATAATTACTAGCTTACTTAATCAACTTAAGAGTAATGCATATAAAATTCCAAAACTTCATGAATTAAAGTAAATTGTTCTTATAATTGATTTAAATTCTTACTTCCAATATGTTTAAAACATTTATTTTAATTTACTCTCTAATTAAAATCCAATGTATCATTAATAAAATTCTATAACTAATTTATTTTAAAACCCCTTTGCAACACACATGTTTAATTACAATTAAAACTTATTTGAATAAACTAAAATTAGAAAGACTTCACTTTATTCCAAATCTGGAATTTCATGCCCAGGTCCTAATTTCTATTTTTATTTTTCTTTCCTAAACAGCTTTAAATTTTTGTTTGAACTTACTCTAGTTGAAAATACTTCAATTATTAAACACTTTTAAGATATTAGAATAATTTGAATTTTGAAAGCTTACTATTTCCAACTATATTCAAAACTAACTTGAATCCATCATTTAAACTTTCTTTTAGCACTAGCTTTTAGTTTTGATTTTAAGTTTTAAGACACAAGTTCAAAAACAGATGAAACTGTAAAAAAAACAGTTTCAGGTTTTCAAACCTGTACACTAAAACCCGAGCACCCCCCCTCCCTATTTACTTCGAGTAATACGCGAGTTTCCCCGAGCAAAAACTCAAACTTCTTCGAGTTCTTCTATGCGCGCAAAACAAAAAGAGGAACACAACTCAAAACCTGGAAAACACTAACCCATACACCCCTCCATACCTGACAACGCCACGCACGCAGCGGTCCCACCACCGGAGGCCACCAAACTCCGGCTACTCCTTCGACCATCTCTCCCCTACCTCCCTGCAAAAACACGCGACACTCGGTCGTCTATGCTAGCCGCGGTGCTCGAAATTTCAAGCACAGTTAAACTTAGGTTTAAAAACTTGGAACCCCCACCGACGCTTCCACCACCACTTGCGCCGCCATCCCCTAATTTTCTTAGCACCACGGCACAGTCCTCTACCTCTAGACCGAATCTCAAATCACCAGGTCGAGTTGATCACCCACGGCGACGTAAAATGCCTAAAATAGGAAAATTCGAACTGCACCTCATTCCCTCCACTAAAAATCCCCATATTCATTTTAAAAATCATATTTGGTTTAACTATTCGATCCATGAACCTGAACCAATGATCGGTGGAGGTTGAATTTTTGTCAAATGTTGAGTTTGCTCAGAGATTGGTTTCCAGAGACAAAGTTTTAAGATGTTTATATCTTAACTGAATTTTTAAACTTAGATCTTAACGTTACAAACATCTTTTATTCAAATCTTAAGTCCATTCATCAATCAGAGAAGAAGCAAATGATTTTTGAATGTGAAGTTCTGTTTATAGAGTAACAGAAAGCAGACATATATAAACACTGTCAGTTATATTTTGGTTTCCAGATAAATTTCTCTTATATTTTAAGTTAAATAAATTTTAAACATAAATCTTAAGGTTAAACAAACGAGTCTCGTTTAAATTCTATCAACTAACAGCCAACAGATCAAAAGGAATTAGATACCTTTGTTTAAAAGCCAAGCCTGAAACTAAACAGGCAGAACAAGTTTAACTACAGCAATTATCTATCCATCATATACACATGCATTTTCAAATATATATACACATACTTAAAACTTCATCTCAGAAATTTTTCACAAGCAACAAATTAAAATTTTTCTTAAGCTTTTAAAAAGGTGTTACTCTCAGAGAATTCAATATGCAGTAATTTATTTTGCAATTGGCCAGAGAAAAGAAATATGTATAGATTCACACAAATATTTAAGCATCCAAAAATTTAGCTTGCAACAGATTAAAACCTGAGAAATTTATAAAGTGTTACTCACAGAAAATGGAAGAACAGAGGCACTTTTGCTTTGCAACAAGCTTGCAACTTTCAGGTTGAACTCCTCCTTTGATTCTCAGGTTGAATTGAATTTGAGTTGTTGTTTTGTTTAAAGTTTATTTGAATATAAGGTGTTTACTCAGTTCGAACTGAATATGCCAATTTATAGAAAGAAAAGAAGACAGGGTATATTCAGACAGTTTTATTATTATGTTTCAACAATCTGAGACAAATATGTGCATACAATCTTGTTTGTACAGATTTTCTTACCAGAGATATTTTGTTATGGAGGCTGATATGAATTCAATTGTGTGCTAGAAGAATTTTCATTAATTACTTTTTGTTTGTTAGCTTAAGATATTTAATACTATCTTCCCTAGCAAGCTTCACATATATATGCAGTTTGTTTTGGTTTTATTACTGTCATTTGCTTCATTCAAGTAGGCCTGCCCACTTTATTGTCATTTATTTCTAAATATTATTATGTTTCAACAACTAAAATAAAACATAGCAATCTAGTTTAACCTGCACACATTATTGTTACTCAATACTTTTAAACATATACATATATTTATATACTGCAGTTCAGTTTTTATGTTAGCTTACAAACTTAAAAAAAATTGATTTTGTTTCTAGTTTTAAATGTTGACTAGTTATTACATTTTGAAGTGTATGTGACTTGTTATTGTAAATTGTAAATGTTTGTGAATGTTATATAAATTTATCCCATATGATTTATTACTTATTTAACTTATTGTATACAGTATGTTAACTTCTAATTTATAGCTTTATGTATATTTTCTTTTATTTCTATGTTTGTTGTTTGAAACTAAATGACTTAATAGTTGTTATGCTATTATAATTTAACCTATGTACTTACTTATATTTCTATATGCATATTTTAATTTTATTTATTTTATAAAAACATATTTATCACTTTGAAATGATAGATAAAATAGATTATCTGTTTATTATAAACTACATATTTATTAGTGTATGTTAATGTATTGATTTACAAAATTATATATATAACTCATATATATTTTTAAATTCATATTTTAAAGCAAACTATACTAAAAAGAAAAGTAAACAAATCTTTTGTTAATAAATTAAATTTAAACTTAAGTTAAAATAAGTTTTCAAACTATTTATTTATTTATTTATTTAGCTTTGAAAAGTTTATATTAAATAAAACATAATTTCTAATTCACTAAAATATATACATTAGTATTTAAAACATAATTTATTAGTTAAATTTTAAAACAAACTCATCTATTTACAATGTATACAATTATATACATATATAAATAGAAAACAAACAATTAATTTCTAACAGATAAAATTTACCAATTAGATATTTATTAAAAGAAAAGTATCAATTCAGATTTTATTATCAAATCAATTTAATATTTAATGCAGATTATTAAATTGATATTGCTAAAAAATTCCGGGTCGTCACATAAGTTAAGTTTAAATAATTGATTGATTGATTGGCTTTGGTGTGTTATAGTATATATAGTAGTATATATTACACCTTGGAATGATTGATTCCCCGCATTTTATAGCGAAGATATTTATGTTGTACTAACGTCTGTGGATGCAGAGAAAACAGGTTGGAGGGATCCAACTGGATCCCTCAACATTTATTTAAATTATATAGCATTCTCTGTTTTGATTATTTGATATTCTATGATGAATTATATTGGAATATTGAATGTTATGGTTTGATTGGATATATGTGGGTATAATGAATTACCAAAAATATATAAATTAGATTTTGGGAAGAAAATAAAGGAAGTAAATTTGTAAGCGAAATAATTATAGAAAATTTGAATAAATTAAGAATGAATTGAAAAAGGAATGGAAGTGATGTTAAATACTAATAAATAACTTCGAGTATGAAAAGAAAAGGATTTGAATAAACAGTAATTAATGAATTGTAAAATTAAGTGATATTATTTTAAAGAATAAAGAATTATTTTAAAATTTAAAGTTTAAATTTATTTAAAAAGGGATTAAGAAGAAATTTGAGAAATCTAAATTGGTATGTTCAGTTAAAGCATTTTAAATCATAATTAAGGAATAAAATTTGAAATTAATGGATTTTGGAATAAAAGGGAGTAAATTGGAAATCAATTTGGAAAATTGATTCAAGTGTTGAAAATTGGAAATTTAAAGAAGAATGTGAAGAGAAGTATATTGCCCGGGATAGCCAAGTTGTTCAAAGTAAATTTTTAAATATAAGATAAAAGTTTTAATATTGTTTTAATAAGCATATTTTAGGAATTTATTATTTCTAAATATCAAAATTCTAAAGTAATTTTTTTTTCAAATCTATTATCGTAGTAATTATTTATAAAAAGTGACTTAGTATTTATTTTAAAAGTGAAAACCTAGTTTTATATTTAATAAAGTAACCATATTTCCAAATATTTATATAGTATGCATTTTTAACCAATTATTGAAGTAGTTTTAACTTAAAATTTTAAAGTATATTTCAAAGTAAAGCTTTTTTTCTTAAATTATTTAAAAATCTAGTTTGTGCTTGGTGATCTCAGAGGAAATAGAAAATATTTGGAAAATTTATTCTGTAAAAGGATGATAGTTTGAAATTGTTTTCAAAGGATTGAAATTGGAAATATATCTTGCAAAGGTATTTTGAGGTTAATAAATAATTTGGAAAATTATTTATTGTGTGATGGATGTTGTGAATATTAATTGATAGTTAAATCACCGACTATCAATATTAGACAAATGCGTTGATCGTTTCGAAGAGACCGGGATCGAGATTTATTTCTCGAAAACCACTTCGATCCGGTTTGTACGTTTTCGTGGGAAAACGAGTTTGGAGTCGAAGATGGAGCAGTGAAGTGCAAGGGCTAGTCTGTAACGACCCGTTAAATTAATAATATTAAATGAATTGAATTAATATAATTTCTAATCTAATTTAGAATAAATGTAGAAATTTGGTATAGTGGTTGTAATTTAGTGTAACAATAAAATTTTATGACAATAGATTTGGATAATGTAGATTTTCACAATTTGATTTAAAGTTAAATATAAGAAACTGATATAAGGGTTGAATTAGTGAATATCAATAAAAAGATTAAGTAGAATGGAATTCATTTAATATAAAATAAATAGTGGAAGACTTACATTGGATTGTAAAATGGATAGTAACTAAATAAAAGGTGACCGCTGAATAAATCAATGCAATAAGTGTTGATAAGAAAATTTAATGAATGTTGTCAATAATAAATGGACTTAAGATAGTAATAAAATTTGTTTTGCCTATGTAAATTCTATGTATTGATAAGCCATAATTAAATTTGAAATTTGGTAGTAAATAGGGGATAAGTTGACTAAGGCAATTAGTAATTTAATAAATGAATGCATAGTAAGTAAGTGGAAATGTATGCATAAAAATATTTTCATATATGGGATAATTACAAAAGTTTACCCATTTATCTAATGTATATAATTGAATCTAAATTTAGGGCAACATTTTGTTATTGATGGTATAAGTGAATTTGAATAAAAGGGTAAAAATTATGTAGATTTAACATGTATTGAGTATATAGCTAAGAAGGGCATTTGATGTAAATGAATCTAAATTTATGTGTCTAGTCAATAAAGGAGAACTTTAAGGGAATAAATATAAATGAATGTATTTGGGGAATGGAGTCCTTTTATATGTTGAATAGTATAACGTTGTTATTAAGAATGAACGTTACTTTAGTAATTATTAATATGGTGACGGAAGAGTGTATAAATTTTATAGTAACGTAAAAACGTATTATAAGATAATAATTAAGTGTAGACTTATAAAATATATTTATGACAACAAATTTTGTAAGTTATTTATTCTATTAGTTGTTAAGTTTTATTTATGTGTAAGTTAACAATATTACAATTCAATTGAATACAGTAATTTATGCAAACAAAGGATGAACATTTGGAAGTATTACTGTAGTGATATATATATAAGAAACGGTAACTTTGTAGTTGGGGAATAATTGATTTATTTGTGAGTTGTAATCAAATAGAGTCAAATTTAATTGAATTTATTGCAATTTATGGGATTAATTGCAGTAACCTTTGAAGATTTATTCACTAAAATAATTGACGATGGAAATTATATGTAAATTTGCTTTTAGTTAATTTAAAATATCCAGAGGGCTAGAAATGACACAAATCTACTAGTTTAGAAATTTACAATAAAAAGTGGAAAGTAATTTTTCTAAATATTTAGATAGTAGGAAGATGTAGATTTAGATGGAATTTATTATTTAACTATTTCATAAGTTGAGATCTAAGTTTAGAATTGAGATTTTAATGTATAGATATTGAGCCAATGTTAGTTTCATTAAATTGACGTCAATAACCTTGAATATAAATTGAAACTTATTTAAGGTATTAATTATAATGGATAGAGATTTTGGGTAACATTGTAAATGATATGTAAATAATGCAAATGTATGTCAATAGTAAGGGATTAGGATGAATTAAAAATTTGTAACATAGGAATTACCTGCCTATTTGTTAATAAAAATTTGAATGGTTAGTAAGTGATAATAGAATAAGTGTACATTAGTGGAATTGAGGTAACGTTGGTTTTAATGTTGAGCAAATAAATGGGTATAGTAAAGTTTAAGTGGAATTGTAAGTATGTATAGGGGAATGAATTATTGCAGGGAAATATTTGGTAACCATTGCAATAAATGTAAATTAGTGTGCATTAATATGAAATTTAGTAATAGGTGTGAATAACTTAAATTTCTTCATAGGATAAAGAATGATGGAAATAACGTTTATTTAATATATCGGGATTTAATTGATCATAAAAGGTTGATTGCAAATCAAATGGAAAATGCTTAAATGGGAATTAAGTTATTTATTCATTTGGATTTAAAGCATGATTGAAATTATTGGAAACTGAATAAAACGTTTTATGTTGATTGAAATTTAAGTTGGAAGTAATTAAGATAAATAAAATATGTATAATATGGAATTCAAATGTACATAGAAATGTGGATTTTAGTATGTAAACGTAAATCTATTGAGAATGGATAGAAATTTAATCTGTAATTTTTACAATAATTTAGAAATTTAGTGAAATTGGAAATTTATCTATGTATTTGGAAATTTATGGAATTGTGAATATATATATGGAAATTTAAATGAAGCATCTAATTATACATGTGTGAATACGCTTAAAATGCAATGTAAATGTTGAGAAAGAAATAATTTATCCGTAACGTGTATAATTAATATCCTTTTGGGACCACTTCTGTTTGCACGTTAAAATTCGTGCACACCTATCCTTTTGCGATCTATCTATAAATATGCTGTGATAAACCCTAGCCTCCTTTCTATTGTCAAATTGGTTGTACGTTCATTTTTCTTCATCTCTTTCTCTTCCTCAATGGTTACAAAACCTAATCTATCTACAATTCAAATTTTCTAATAAAATTCAAACTCTCCACAAAAATTCCAGAAAATTTTATGATAAAGTTCTCGAGACACGTAATCTGCTGGTACAATTCGTTTTCTGTTTTGGATATTCGTTTGACCAGAAAAAATTTGACGATGTGCTGTAGCTTTTAGCTGACGTGGCCATTGAAGTTAAGTGGGTTTTGTTTTATTTTATTTTATTTTATTTTTATTTTTGTTTTCAAATCGTTTAAAATGAATATCTTTTTCATACGTTCTCCGATTCACGCGAAATTTCTTTTGTTAGGATCGTTATTAAATTCCGGATCTGTTGACGCTGGTTTGGACAGATTTGGAGACCGTCGAATTTTTGGGTTTAAATTGAATTTGAATTCAATTTAAATTCAAAAGGTGAGTGTTTTAACCCACTCACAACTACTAGAAGCTTTTATGTTTGTTAAATTAATTTTAGAAATGAATAGAAATTTATTTAGGAGTATTTGGCATGTTAATTTCACTCATATTTGTTGAATTGCATTTATTAAATTTAACTGTTAATTTAATTTATTTATTGCGTATTAATTGATAGTTAGAATTTATTTGTTTGCCTATAAACTGCTAGTTAACAGTTATATAGATTATTGCTGAATATAAACTGTTAGATTAATAGTTGTTAAATTTAATCTGAATAAAATTGCCAGTTATTACCTGTTATATATATTATCAAATATAAATTGTTATTGATTGATATTGCTTGATGATTGTGATTGGATGATGGGTGATGTTGATGGATGTTTTACTGTATATCATTAAATTGCAAATTATCATGCATATTTCCTTTCATTCGGGATTGTGGTTTGAAATGATATACAACCGCAAAATTTTATATCTTTTAAATTACGGATTGAAATGATAAATATCCGTACCACTTGACCATAGGATAGAAAATTATATACAGGCACCGCGGTCTATATATAACCATTTTAATGTGATTTCTATGGTTTGGATGGAATACGGTTTATAATAATCTTAAATTTTATATTGTATAAATATTATTCTTCCATATATATACATATGAAGTTGAAAATTTTGAAATTAAAAGATGTATAAATCTCTTTATTAAAAATGGAAAAAAAATTAAGAAAATGGAGTTTGATAATTTATATCATATGTTTAAATGTTAAGTTTGGAAATTTTAAGATATGATATTTATAATTGGATTTTTCCCAAGATAAATTGAAATGAATATTCTAGTATAATTTGAATTGAAAAAAAAAAATATTTTATTACTAGAAATTGAAGTCTTATTATCTATGGATTTTATATGAATATTCAAGACTAATTAATAGAACAATTGATTTGTTGAAAGCATAAAATCCAACTTTAGTTTGAAATATTGATACTCAAAATGGATATACCTATATATAAATAAATTGAAGTGGTTTTGGAACTTGAGAGAGATAATATAAATTTTGGTTTAGACTTTAATAAAGAAATGTATTTGTAAAGCCATGAGAACTATTTTCTTTACTAAGTAACATTTAAGTTAAACCTTTTAATTCATATACCGTTGAATATCCAAACCATTCAAGTTTTAAAAGTTATGGTTTTAAATTATGAATTTCGAAATATTATGCTTTGAAAGGATATTTGGCTTTCAGACGTTATAAATTTTAAAGCATTTGGATTTTTGAAATGGTTTATATTTGGGATAAAGGATATCATATTGTTTTGGGTTTTAAAATGATATCGTATTCATAATTTTAAAATGGAAATGTTTATTCTGGTTTTAAAGTATGAGCTATTTTTAAATGACCGCGGTGTTATAATAACGATGGGTTGGCAAAGAGACCGGGATCGGATATGGACATACTCTCTGTCGATACCGAAAACCACTTTGACTAACCGTGTACGCGGTGGAGATTCCAGAATGAAGTAGGTGGTGGCGACGTTTCCTGTAAGGTAAATACGTGGACCCGACTCCCGTGAGTTGGCATAAGGTGGCTAAAACAGGAGCGATTCTCAGGCCAATGAGGTCATTCCTCTGATCGGACCCTCCTCTTCGATATTATACTTTGATTTTGGATTGATTCAGTGGCCACTTCTATATTTTAATTTTGGGGAGTTAGTCCGAGGTGGGCGGTAACTGCGGCTACGCGTTTCCACCAGCCTGGATAGCAATTGGTATATCTACCCTGACATTGCCTAGTTGTGCCGTGTCACCTACCATACCGAGCCTTTACTACGAGTTTCTATTTGTGTCGTACCTATGGAGTATCCTCTGGTAGCTTCCCGATCAGGAGGTATTACGGTACTGTATAGACTATTGGCATTATTTGTGTTAAGGGCTATATGGGTAACCCCTTAACGCTATTAAAAAGTAAGTTTATTTTATAAATAGACACTATTATAATAGCGCAATATACTACATAGTAAATAGTTTAACGGATCCTTAGGAGATGTAAATCCCGAACATCTCTTGAGTTACTGTACTCATATTTATTTCTGTTAATTTAACTCACATAAGATCTTTTAGTCTGACTCGAGTGTTTTTGTCTTTTCAAATTCGCTCGGGTCAGTCCGAGCGTTTCAGGATCGAAGATTTTAGCTTTGGAGGACGAAGACGAAGAATCCGTATTATATTATTTATAGTATTGCACCACACTCTAAATTTCTGCTGCATTGATTGTATTGGTATGTGTAACTCTGATATTCATTGTATAAGTAAAATAAATATTTTGTAAACAGTTATCATGAACTGTATATTGATTATTATATTTTATCCTTCCACTGTGAGATTCTATTTTGTTTTTTTTCTTCTCTGTTTTTCTTATTTACCCCATAACAATCCGCCCTTCCGTTATGTTTTGAATTGGCACGTGTGTCGGTTTAAAGTGTGCGAAAAGGCGGGATGTTACAGTTGGTATCAGAGCTTTGGTTTAGCGATAAACTTGGTTTTGTGGGGTTTGACTCTTTGTTAATAGGGTAGTAATACCCTATGGGAGTCGCTGAGTGTATATATATATGAGAGAGCGTATTTGTTGGTGTTAATAAAGATTTTGATATTGTGTTAATCTGTTCCGCTTTGTATTTATAAATTCCGGTTGATGCATGGGACGCTATGACATCAATAGGGATTTCTAAACACTTAATAGAACTGACCGACATAATATTTGTTTTTAATATAGGTGAATGAAATAATTTTGCCTATTATATTTTCTATATATAAAAAATATTTTTATAAAGATATATATATATATATATATATATATATATTTGGTTGCTATAGATTGGGTGTTAGGTAATATAAAAATATTTGTAATAAATTGAAGCTAAGTTGAAATTATAATAAATCAAATTTGGAGATTTTAGAACTTAAGCCAGGGATTTTTGAAAATCTTCTTTCAAAGGATTTGTGAAATATAATGATTTGGTTTATAGGTAATTTCTTATATAAATATTTAGTATAATTCGGAAGAATTGTTTTAAAAGAGGATTTTGGAGAAAATAAATTTTGTACTTTCCCCTCTGTCGCTGGAAAATAATTTCGGTGATGACGGCCGCATCATCGACTTTCATTTTCGAGTTTCGAAGGGAAAGGCCACTGTAGTAAAATTCTACTACAGATCTATTTTGAAATTATCTAAAAATTTTAATTGTTTAAAGGTAATTAGAGATATAAAAGTTGTAAGAAATTAATTATCTATTATTTTAAAGAAATTTTGGAATTTGACCCGGTATTAATTCTTGAATTTCCATTAATTAGTTGTAAAAATTTAGGTTTGTGAAATAAAAGAAGTAATCAATGAATTAAAAGAGTTGAGATTAAACTTGCATAAGTTCTTTTGCTTTTTCTTTAACATAAATAACTTACCAAGTATAAAAAGTTGAAATGTAAATTAAGAGTGGAATAGAATATTATGCAAGTAGAATTTTGGAAAAAATGAAGTATTCAATAAATTACTATTATAAATAAGAATTTAATGGTATTAACTTAAGTGATGATTGGAATTTTACTAAAATTAAAGGTTGTATTATTAATAGGTGATTTTAACCTTAAGAAAGTAAAAATGAAATTCCTTAATTTATAAAGTTTGATTGTAGGGTTATTAACTTAAGTATGCTTTAATTCCCCCTATTCTAATATAATAGAAAGTAAGTAATATATAAATGACTGTAAACCCTAAGTAATTAATTAATAAAATTCCTTATTTTTAAGAATGAAGGTTAAAGGGTTAATAATTTAAGTGTAATTAAAAAGGGTTACTGTAATTAAATATTATAGAAAGTGGGTAATTAAACTGTTACTACTATTAAATATAATGGAAACTTCCACATTAAATAAATAAATGAGATTAAAGGTAAGTTGAAATTGTAGGTTATAAAACAAATATATATTAATTAAAGGAATGAAAAGAAACTTGTAAATTTTCACTTACATTGTTAAAATATATATAACTTACCATAAAATAAAAGTTGCAATTGCTAGTAAGAAAGTGTAAAGGGAAATCTTACAAGTGAAGAGTAAAGTAATAAAGGTATTCCATTAATTTGCTATTATTAATGAGAATTAATTGTATAGACTTAAGTTAAATTGGAAATTTTACTATAAGTAAAGGTAAGTAGTATAAATAGATGATAGAAACTTTAGTAAATAAATTGGAATACAAATATAATGAATATTGTGATAAATGGAAAATGAAAATTTGTAATAAATAAAGAAATCACTCCATAAATGAAAGAAAGAAAATCAAACCATTGAAGCATGAGATAAATGTATAATAAATAAATTTGGGTGTTGGTTTGAATTGTGTTGTTTGATTTATGTTGTTGGGTAAGAAATTTGAAGTGGTTAAATGAATAAGTATCTATCTTTGTTCCATCTAAGACTGTTGAGTAAAGGATGCACTTGATAGTTAATTTCATTTCATACAAATTTCAAGTTTGAACCCAAACAACTATTTGTTTGATGGATTAAATGGTTGTTTTGTTTGTGTATGTATGTTGTTTGTAAGGTTGATGGTTGTTGAATTTTTTGGTTGATTAATGATTGAATCCACTTGAATAGTTCACTTTAAAATAAATATTTAACCTTTTAGATTATATAAGTGAATACAGGTGATGGAAGTAACTGCTACTGCTTTTGGTTCCAAAATAATAAGCGTATATTGCCCGACAAATAGGTACGTTTTCGGATTACGTTTAAAGCGCTATTTTTCCCGTGTTGGGATATAATATTTTGATAATATATGTAATATATTTGTATATTTTGATATTATATTTTCTCCCGATCCTCACCGTACAAAGGAGACTCTGCCAAAAAATTTCGTAAATTTTGGACTTAGAATTTTGTTGAATATTTTCCAAACTTTAATGATTTAAGTATAAAAGGTTGTAATGATTATAAACGGGTATATTTCATTAAAGGAAATTAATCCAGTAAATTATTGTTTATAAGTTAATATATGAAATAAGATGTACTGTTTATTCTTCCTTCTCCCTTCTTTTTCCTTTTCGGGGACGAAAAGTTTTGAGTGGGGGGGATTGTAACGACCCGTTAAATTAATAATATTAAATGAATTGAATTAATATAATTTCTAATCTAATTTAGAATAAATGTAGAAATTTGGTATAGTAGTTGTAATTTAGTGTGACAATAAAATTTTATGACAATAGATTTGGATAATGTAGATTTTCACAATTTGATTTAAAGTTAAATATAAGAAACTGATATAAGGGTTGAATTAGTGAATATCAATAAAAAGATTAAGTAGAATGGAATTCATTTAATATAAAATAAATAGTGGAATACTTACATTGGATTGTAAAATGGATAGTAACTAAATAAAAGGTGACTGCTGAATAAATCAATGCAATAAGTGTTGATAAGAAAATTTAATGAATGTTGTCAATAATAAATGGACTTAAGATAGTAATAAAATTTGTTTTGCCTATGTAAATTCTATGTATTGATAAGCCATAATTAAATTTGAAATTTGGTAGTAAATAGGGGATAAGTTGACTAAGGCAATTAGTAATTTAATAAATGAATGCATAGTAAGTAAGTGGAAATGTATGCATAAAAATATTTTCATATATGGGATAATTACAAAAGTTTACCCATTTATCTAATGTATATAATTGAATCTAAATTTAGGGCAATATTTTGTTATTGATGGTATAAGTGAATTTGAATAAAAGGGTAAAAATTATGTAGATTTAACATGTATTGAGTATATAGCTAAGAAGGGCATTCGATGTAAATGAATCTAAATTTATGTGTCTAGTCAATAAAGGAGAACTTTAAGGGAATAAATATAAATGAATGTATTTGGGGAATGGAGTCCTTTTATATGTTGAATAGTATAACGTTGTTATTAAGAATGAACGTTACTTTAGTAATTATTAATATGGTGACGGAAGAGTGTATAAATTTTATAGTAACGTAAAAACGTATTATAAGATAATAATTAAGTGTAGACTTATAAAATATATTTATGACAACAAATTTTGTAAGTTATTTATTCTATTAGTTGTTAAGTTTTATTTATGTGTAAGTTAACAATATTACAATTCAATTGAATACAGTAATTTATGCAAACAAAGGATGAACATTTGGAAGTATTACTGTAGTGATATATATATAAGAAACGGTAACTTTGTAGTTGGGGAATAATTGATTTATTTGTGAGTTGTAATCAAATAGAGTCAAATTTAATTGAATTTATTGCAATTTATGGGATTAATTGCAGTAACCTTTGAAGATTTATTCACTAAAATAATTGACGATGGAAATTATATGTAAATTTGCTTTTAGTTAATTTAAAATATCCAGAGGGCTAGAAATGACACAAATCTACTAGTTTAGAAATTTACAATAAAAAGTGGAAAGTAATTTTTCTAAATATTTAGATAGTAGGAAGATGTAGATTTAGATGGAATTTATTATTTAACTATTTCATAAGTTGAGATCTAAGTTTAGAATTGAGATTTTAATGTATAGATATTGAGCCAATGTTAGTTTCATTAAATTGACGTCAATAACCTTGAATATAAATTGAAACTTATTTAAGGTATTAATTACAATGGATAGAGATTTTGGGTAACATTGTAAATGATATGTAAATAATGCAAATGTATGTCAATAGTAAGGGATTAGGATGAATTAAAAATTTGTAACATAGGAATTACCTGCCTATTTGTTAATAAAAATTTGAATGGTTAGTAAGTGATAATAGAATAAGTGTACATTAGTGGAATTGAGGTAACGTTGGTTTTAATGTTGAGAAAATAAATGGGTATAGTAAAGTTTAAGTGGAATTGCAAGTATGTATAGGGGAATGAATTATTGCAGGGAAATATTTGGTAACCATTGCAATAAATGTAAATTAGTGTGCATTAATATGAAATTTAGTAATAGGTGTGAATAACTTAAATTTCTTCATAGGATAAAGAATGATGGAAATAACGTTTATTTAATATATCGGGATTTAATTGATCATAAAAGGTTGATTGCAAATCAAATGAAAAATGCTTAAATGGGAATTAAGTTATTTATTCATTTGGATTTAAAGCATGATTGAAATTATTGGAAACTGAATAAAACGTTTTATGTTGATTGAAATTTAAGTTGGAAGTAATTAAGATAAATAAAATATGTATAATATGGAATTCAAATGTACATAGAAATGTGGATTTTAGTATGTAAACGTAAATCTATTGAGAATGGATAGAAATTTAATCTGTAATTTTTACAATAATTTAGAAATTTAGTGAAATTGGAAATTTATCTATGTATTTGGAAATTTATGGAATTGTGAATATATATATGGAAATTTAAATGAAGCATCTAATTATACATGTGTGAATACGCTTAAAATGCAATGTAAATGTTGAGAAAGAAATAATTTATCCGTAACGTGTATAATTAATATCCTTTTGGGACCACTTCTGTTTGCACGTTAAAATTCGTGCACACTTATCCTTTTGCGATCTATCTATAAATATGCTGTGATAAACCCTAGCCTCCTTTCTATTGTCAAATTGGCTGTACGTTCATTTTTCTTCATCTCTTTCTCTTCCTCAATGGTTACAAAACCTAATCTATCTACAATTCAAATTTTCTAATAAAATTCAAACTCTCCACAAAAATTCCAGAAAATTTTATGATAAAGTTCTCGAGACACGTAATCTGCTGGTACAATTCGTTTTCTGTTTTGGATATTCGTTTGACCAGAAAAAATTCGACGATGTGCTGTAGCTTTTAGCTGACGTGGCCATTGAAGTTAAGTGGGTTTTGTTTTATTTTATTTTATTTTATTTTTATTTTTGTTTTCAAATCGTTTAAAATGAATATCTTTTTCATACGTTCTCCGATTCACGCGAAATTTCTTTTGTTAGGATCGTTATTAAATTCCGGATCTGTTGACGCTGGTTTGGACAGATTTGGAGACCGTCGAATTTTTGGGTTTAAATTGAATTTGAATTCAATTTAAATTCAAAAGGTGAGTGTTTTAACCCACTCACAACTACTAGAAGCTTTTATGTTTGTTAAATTAATTTTAGAAATGAATAGAAATTTATTTAGGAGTATTTGGCATGTTAATTTCACTCATATTTGTTGAATTGCATTTATTAAATTTAACTGTTAATTTAATTTATTTATTGCGTATTAATTGATAGTTAGAATTTATTTGTTTGCCTATAAACTGCTAGTTAACAGTTATATAGATTATTACTGAATATAAACTGTTAGATTAATAGTTGTTAAATTTAATCTGAATAAAATTGCCAGTTATTACCTGTTATATATATTATCAAATATAAATTGTTATTGATTGATATTGCTTGATGATTGTGATTGGATGATGGGTGATGTTGATGGATGTTTTACTGTATATCATTAAATTGCAAATTATCATGCATATTTCCTTTCATTCGGGATTGTGGTTTGAAATGATATACAACCGCAAAATTTTATATCTTTTAAATTGAGGATTGAAATGATAAATATCCGTATCACTTGACCATAGGATAGAAAATTATATATAGGCACCGCGGTCTATATATAACTATTTTAATGTGATTTCTATGGTTTGGATGGAATACGGTTTATAATAATCTTAAATTTTATATTGTATAAATATTATTCTTCCATATATATACATATGAAGTTGAAAATTTTGAAATTAAAAGATGTATAAATCTCTTTATTAAAAATGGAAAAAAAATTAAGAAAATGGAGTTTGATAATTTATATCATATGTTTAAATGTTAAGTTTGGAAATTTTAAGATATGATATTTATAATTGGATTTTTCCCAAGATAAATTGAAATGAATATTCTAGTATAATTTGAATTGAAAATATATATATATTTTATTACTAGAAATTGAAGTCTTATTATCTATGGATTTTATATGAATATTCAAGACTAATTAATAGAACAATTGATTTGTTGAAAGCATAAAATCCAACTTTAGTTTGAAATATTGATACTCAAAATGGATATACGTATATATAAATAAATTGAAGTGGTTTTGGAACTTGAGAGAGATAATATAAATTTTGGTTTAGACTTTAATAAAGAAATGTATTTGTAAAGCCATGAGAACTATTTTCTTTACTAAGTAACATTTAAGTTAAACCTTTTAATTCATATACCGTTGAATATCCAAACCATTCAAGTTTTAAAAGTTATGGTTTTAAATTATGAATTTCGAAATATTATGCTTTGAAAGGATATTTGGCTTTCAGACGTTATAAATTTTAAAGCATTTGGATTTTTGAAAAGGTTTATATTTGGGATAAAGGATATCATATTGTTTTGGGTTTTAAAATGATATCGTATTCATAATTTTAAAATGGAAATGTTTATTCTGGTTTTAAAGTATGAGCTATTTTTAAATGACCGCGGTGTTATAATAACGATGGGTTGGCAAAGAGACCGGGATCGGATATGGACATACTCTCTGTCGTTACCGAAAACCACTTTGACTAACCGTGTACGCGGTGGAGATTCCAGAATGAAGTAGGTGGTGGCGACGTTTCCTGTAAGGTAAATACGTGGACCCGACTCCCGTGAGTTGGCATAAGGTGGCTAAAACAGGAGCGATTCTCAGGCCAATGAGGTCATTCCTCTGATCGGACCCTCCTCTTCGATATTATACTTTGATTTTGGATTGATTCAGTGGCCACTTCTATATTTTGATTTTGGGGAGTTAGTCCGAGGTGGGCGGTAACTGCGGCTATGCGTTTCCACCAGCCTGGATAGCAATTGGTATATCTACCCTGGCATTGCCTAGTTGTGCCGTGTCACCTACCATACCGAGCCTTTACTACGAGTTTCTATTTGTGTCGTACCTATGGAGTATCCTCTGGTAGCTTCCCGATCAGGAGGTATTACGGTACTGTATAGACTATTGGCATTATTTGTGTTAAGGGCTATATGGGTAACCCCTTAACGCTATTAAAAAGTAAGTTTATTTTATAAATAGACACTATTATAATAGCGCAATATACTACATAGTAAATAGTTTAACGGATCCTTAGGAGATGTAAATCCCGAACATCTCTTGAGTTACTATACTCATATTTATTTCTGTTAATTTAACTCACATAAGATCTTTTAGTCTGACTCGAGTGTTTTTGTCTTTTCAAATTCGCTCGGGTCAGTCCGAGCGTTTCAGGATCGAAGATTTTAGCTTTGGAGGACGAAGACGAAGAATCCGTATTATATTATTTATAGTATTGCACCACACTCTAAATTTCTGCTGCATTGATTGTATTGGTATGTGTAACTCTGATATTCATTGTATAAGTAAAATAAATATTTTGTAAACAGTTATCATGAACTGTATATTGATTATTATATTTTATCCTTCCGCTGTGAGATTCTATTTTGTTTTTTTTCTTCTCTGTTTTTCTTATTTACCCCATAACAATCCACCCTTCCGTTATGTTTTGAATTGGCACGTGTGTCGGTTTAAAGTGTGCGAAAAGGCGGGATGTTACATAGTCGCTACTAATCTTGAGGATATTTACGAAATGGATGTAGTAGGAATAGTGCCTTCGGTTACGTTCGAACCCGGGACGGACTTGTATGGATGAATGTTTTCGGAACATCGTCAGGTGGGCGATGGGCATTCTAAGGGATATGTTCTAAAAAGGTAACGCTTAGCCTCAAGCCTCATCAACCGGGAATGACTGAAAATCAGGGGTTATGCAGCAAGGCTAGGTTGGTAGCACCCATTCAGGGTGAGGTCATCCCTGTCTAGATGTCCCTTTTATTTCGGCTTAGTGGTGCGGCTGCTGATCCCAACCGCGGGGTGATCTCACTCGAGATTATCCAGTAAAGGGTAGTCCCGATATTGTGTTGCGGGGAAGCGGGCGTACTTCTCGGTACTATGATCTAGGCCACGTACTGTGACAGGTGGTACCTCAGTGCCTAGTCATTAGTTGGAAATCCATTCTCCCTACGTGCCTTTTACGAGTTTTGTTTGTATTACTCACTCTATGGCTAGTAGCTGAAATTTAATAATGTAACAATTTCGGCTATTTTAATAAGTATTTGTATATATACCCTATTATAATATCAGAGGATTTTATAAGAAAATGTTTTAGCTATCGTAAGGTAAAAACCCAACACGTTTATTTGTGGCGTAGTCTTACGAGATGCTTTTGTTTTAAAAGGATTTTTGAAACTTTAATAACCAATTGAGTGTGATTTTCTCACGCTGGTATGCCAGACTGACTCGGGTGTTATTTAACTATAATGCTCGGGTCAGACCGAGTATTATAGGATACAGGATTTGATGCTGTGGAGCTCAGGAGACGAGCTGGATGACGTTGCGTATTTTCGCACTTGTTTTATATATATATTCCGCTGTGTTGAGTAGCTGTGTATCCAGTTGTATGTTATTGATGTTGTTGAACTCTGATGATGTACTCTGATGACAATGTATGTATAAAACAGATATATATTTGTTTTTGTGTAAAGATCATTTATTATCTATTATATTTTATTCCGCTGCGATGGTTAGATTCTGGTATTGTTTTTTATTTTCTTCTTCTACCTCTTCTTCTTTAACCCAAATGGTTCGTATTTCTGTACATCTTGAGTTGATTGACGTAGAATAGTGTTGACTCACGGGGTGCGATTTACGGGTCGTTACAAGAGACATTCGACAGGTAATCCTTTCGCTTTCGAAAATACTCGGTCTTCAACACCATCTTCAAATGCAATCCCATTTCGTCGTATCGTTATTCGGAATGGGTTTTATGACACAAGGTCCTCTCCCGGCTAATCCAAATAACGAGCGCTTATTTTTAAAATAAGTGTTACATTCAGATTCAAACAAATCACAACAATTTCACTTTGATCTTTTAAACAAAAGATCCATCACAATCACAAAAGTTCGATGTGGGTTTCAAATATCCAGTTGGAATTCGACCCCCGGTCGCATCGAAATTCAAATGCCGATTAAGGACGATATTGATAGTCGGTTATTTAACTATCAATCATCATTCACAACAGTCACTGGATTTCAAATAATTTTCCACCAAATATTATTATTATTTTCAATATATCTTCGCAAGATAAAATTTCACCTTACAATACTTTGAAAACAAATTCAAATCAATTTTTCACACTTTAATCCTTTGAAAATAAATTCTAAATCAATTTTTCTTTCTTACGCGGAAAACATTTTCAAATATTTATTCATTTCCACTGAAAATCTGCCGATTTCAAATATTTTAAAATAATACAAAATAATTATTCAAAATATGCTTGGAAACATTTAAAATAAACTACTTTAGAATATTTGCTTAAATATTAGTTATGAAAAATATTATACTAATATCTCATATAAAAATTCAGGTCCAAAACTAATTTTCAAAATAAAAATTTGTAAATAGAGTATAAATATATAAATAACTATCTTCTAAATCAAATATCAATTTAAAGCTTTAAAATAATCCGTTATATAATTAATTAAATAAATTTTTACTTTAAAACAATTTCCAAACTAATTTCTCCAACAATATTATTTTAAAACCAAATCTAAAACTTTTAAATTTTATTCAAAAGCTATTTTAAAAATATACTCGGCTTTCCAGGAAAGAATTCTTTTTCCATTACAAAATGGTCCATTCCAATAAATTAATAAATCTTCTTGATTTATTTTAATTCACATTACAAATTTGTAAATTTCTTTCCACACTTTAAAAATAAACCAATATTGATTTTTAAACAATTTCCCTTTTCTTTACAAATTCCCGTTGTGAGTTTACATTTCCAAATATCAACTGATATACGAATTTTAAATCGATTCCCAAATATCATCTTCAAAACCCAATCAAATCCCAAATTTATTTCTAATTTATTTCAAACATAAAATCAAATTCTAATTTGATTTCCCAAATTAATTTTCAAATAACAAATCAATTTCAAATTGATTTTCCAAATTATTTCCAAAACACCAAACCAAATTTCCAAATCAATTCCTAAGATTTATTCTGACTCTAAATTAATTCCCGAATCGATTTCTAAAATAAATTTCAACTCTAAATTAAATTCCAAATTTAATTTCTAAATTTATTTCCTTTTGAAATAAATTCTTTTATCTCTTTCAAATATTTAAAATACGTATCTTAAATAAATTCTTCAACTATTAAACAACATTCTTGAAATTCCTTTATTAAAAATATTTCCCATATATTATTTTTTAAATTCGATCGGATTATAAAAATCAACTTTAATACTTTAATTGTAACGGTCTAAGCTTTTCTACTTTAATTTCCAAAAAAATCCAATTTCATATTTCTGGTATCCTACGATACCAAAAATATATTCGGCTAAATTTTAGCCTTCAATGGTTTCAATCACAAATAGTCACACACGCACAGATTATAAATAATCAACATTCAATATTGAACAAATCAAAATGTTTTGAGGAATCCAGTTGGATCCCTCCAACCTGTTTTCCCTACATCCACAGACGTTAGCACAAAAATTAAATACCCATTCCACTTCGAGGTGGAATATCGCGGTATATGGGATTTATAAAATATTATCCGCTATTATATGGCGCAATAGGGTCTCATCTGCTCCAATAGGCAGGTATATATCCAAATACCAATCATAAAATCATATATCATCCAAACAATCATCAATCATCATATAATAAATTATTTCTCACTTATATAAAAATATCAGTGAGTCAGAAAGAGTGAGTTGTACTCACATTGCGTCCAAAAGCAGTCGTAGTGTTTTATTGCGAATAAAATTAAACGAGCGTTTAATTTTATCCAAAATTCACACTAGCTCCAATCAAGTCCAATCCAGCTCCATCGCGTAGTGTTCATGAATACGAACCCAACGCAATTCATTTCGTATGAAACGGACCTCGTATGAAAAAGATATGGTATTTTAAACATCGTACAAATTTATAATATATATTAATTCACTATTATTATTTTATTTTTAACCTAGTTCCAATCTAAGCCGTAGATTTCAAAACAGAAGATCGTGGTCGCACCCTTCTTCTTCTTCCCTTCAGGTCTTTCACGTTCGAAGATAACCCATTGTTGTTCGCTAGCCCTAAATATCGCGGCACCATCGACGACCTGAACGTTGATCGAGCTCCACCATTTCGTGCGCCATCACGAGCTCTACCTTCGGCTCTACTATAGGCAAACTCGGTTGCTTCGTGGCCACGGAAATTGAGCACGACCGTGCTTGCTTTATGCGAGATTTTTCATTGATTTACTTGACTATAAACGATCATAGCCGTATGGATTTGAAGGTCTCACCTAGGTCTTCAACGTTGTAGTTGAATGTTTTCGATAATTGTTGGTGGATTTAGAGAGATTGAGGGGAGAAATTTCGGAAGATATCGGCCATTAATCAGTTTAAGTGGCGGCCTGCCCTATTTCTTCTAGGATTTGTGAAAAATGGATGAATACAAGTCCTTTTATAGAAAATTCACGCGACACTATTCATCCCGAATTTTTCCGAACTCCAAATGAAGCGTGCTGCCTGGCGTTTATAATGTTTTACCCCTATTTCGAACGCAATGGAATATATATCAGAAGCCGACTCGATCGTATTTGAAAGATAGGTTTTCAAATCGACTAATTTAAATTTAAATTCACTCAAACTGATTTCTACGCATTTTAACTTGCCCCGGACAAACCGTAAATCTGATTGACAAAAAATTTGAAATCTTACAATAATATAACATTACAGATCCGATAAAACTAGTTTCGTCGAAATCCGAGACTATTTGAAAAATGGCTATTTTTTCTCGTTAATTAAATATTAAAATATTCAATTTCTACAAATTAACTTGTAATTCGATTTTAAAAGTTCTCTAACATCATTCTAATTCAAATATGATTTAATTCATCTTTATAAATCATTTTTATTCACATTAAATCCAAATTCTAATTATTTTCACAATTTCAAATATTAAATTAACAAATTTAATTATCCAATTAAATCTAGATATTCGAAATATAATCTATTCAGCTTCTATCATCTTCATTTTTATCAATATAAATTTTCTAAGCCATCAAATTATTTTTAACAAGCTCAAAATTGAAGGTTTACAATTTTACCCAAATTTCTATAATTAAATTCAATAATTAAATTTCCAAATTCATCCTGATATTTGAAATTCAAGTTAAACTATCATTCAAACATTTAAAATTAATTAAATATTTCAATTTGAAATGTTAAATTTTTCGGGTCGTCGCAGCTATCTTTCCAGTGGGACAATCTGGATATATAATAATTTGGTTTTATTAAGGAAAAAAGCATGTTTAACTAAAGTATTTAAGATACGTGGACATGAAAAAGGATGCATTTGCAACATTCCAATTAAGGAAGTTCCATCTTTTTATTAATGTATGTAGAAGAATTTATCACAGGAGAGGTGTAATAGCTTCATTATTAAAGCTGCACACATCACGGTCTATTTCTAACTACCCTGTAAAAATAGGCAGAGGTCGAGAATTGATTCAAAGTTGTACACATCACTATCTAAAAAAGGAGAGACGTAATATCATTTAAGCACATACTCCGAGATTTGAGTAGATGAGTTAAATAATAACAAAAGACCATGCAACAAAGGAAAACGGTAAAGACCATAATGAGTATTATCTCCAAAATCACCACTACTAAACACTCACTAAATCAGGCTTCCAAGCAGAAATACATAACAACAAACTAGGTGGAGGTCGAGAAGATGCCTGTTTCATTAGGAAACAAAAAGAAGAAGATTACAGAGTCAATATTTCTGATTTGTTGAACATAACTGTTTATCCATATTAAGCCAGTTATCAATCATTGTGTAAAAATACCTAGCCGGTATCTTAAATCATTGTGTAATAAGCATTTAAGTTTATTATTTTCATGTTTTATGATTTTGAAATCAGGTGGTATATTAATGGTAAATTATGATTTATACAGTATTGGAATAGTTGTGCAAATGATGGACTAATAATAACCAAATAATATATAAGTTATAACACTTCATTGGATATTAAAATCGAATATTTGTATGTTGTATTGTATAAGACCATATGATTTAAGTATTAACACATAAAAGCAGACATTAACCAATAATAATGTAATACAAGGCTTTGTACAAACTAAGTCCAATGCTGTTACTTATCAAATGCGGCCACATACCTTATTATATGATTGTCATTGAATGGATAGATGAGTACAACACTTGTTTCTTTTGTACTTTGCTTGCGGTTTTCTCTCTAGATTCAAGGGTTGATTCACACCAAATAACCTGCCCACCATGTCGCTTCATGTTCTCAACTTTACATTTTGGTGCATTATTTGGTATAACTATGTAAGCAGGGATTCCACGTAGTTTTGCTGCTAAAGAAACAGCTGCTGAATGGTTTCCACTGAATTGAACAACTTATATCATTATCCAACATTTATTTTTACTTTATTTATTTTTTGATAAAACTACAAATAGTGACACCTGCTATGAGTTACAACTCCTTTACTGACTTTATTATCGTTAAGAGAAAAAATAGCGTTGGACGCGCCTCTAATTTTAAAGGCTTCTCTGCAAAAATTGACATGTTAGACTATAAAATATTCATTGGAAAAAAATTGGAGATCACAATCAGGAAAAGATCTCACCGTTTTTGGAAACTTTCACATTTAAAGAATAATTGTTGCCCAATTTCACTATTCAGAAATGATGAAGGGAGATCTGGAGTCTTATAAATATATGGACTGATGCAAACTTGTGTTAAATTCCCTCCTCATGTTCGTCTATGTTATATGCCAGTAACCATGCTCGTGGAAGCAAAATACTGGCAGATCAAATGCTGAAGTTAACTTCAAAAATTTTGCATATCAACATATATTGAGCTTACTCCAAGTCTAAAGAAGTCTTCAAAATTCAAATATAAACGTTATATGATTGAGAATACAATTCATTCAAAGCGCCAGTGAACCATATATGCAGAAAATTCATAATATACTCTTACATGGCATGTTTATCGGATCATTTAACTTCTAATGCTAAAAATTCTAATACGACACCAAGTATCCCATACTGGGGTCAAGATTAAAGAGCAAAGCCTAACATCATTTTAAGTTTGAGCATATTGAATTTTTATGCATGGATTGAATGAAACAGCATTCATATAAGCACAATGCAAGCAAGAGAACAAATACATGACCTCCTCTCTAGCCTCTAGGCACAACGAGATCCTTGCTATTGCACGTAGTTAGTTGATTATGATCCACATACCCAAAAAATTCATCAATCAGACGTTTAGAATAATTAAAATATTTCAGAAAGTAGCCATCCATAGTTGCATACTTGCATACCATATGGTCTTATACAGTACAACATAAAAATATTTTACAAAGTACATTAACTAGGGTTAACAACTTAACACATGAGCTTCACTGCTAAGTATGTTGATGTTCCCCGCATGAATTTTATGCATATAGTAACTGAATTAATTATTTAATTTTGCAAGCTTACTAATTCAAATAGTTCATTAATTACAGTTCGGTAAATGTTAACAATCACGTGGTATGTTAATATAATTTTGAACTAGTTTCACTAGCTACTTGTCATATATTTGCTAATAATAAAAGCCAACAGGCGTAATGTTTAAATTTTATAACATTTGAGTTACAAAACTATAACTCACTTCTTTACCACGACATCAACTATCTTCCCAAGTTATGTAGAATAGTTATTATTCCCTCAATCACTCCTTATAACAAATCCATTACATTTGTCTCAGTTAGTGTAGGTATCCATAACATTAAATATAACTATAATATATATGTGTGATTGCTCCGTAGTCATGATACATGGCAATGCTTGAGAACCCGCATTCTTTGTGTTTCTTGTTGCTGTCAGTTTATGACCCTTCTAATAGCTAACATTCTCATATGGCCAAGCCAACCAAACACGCATACAAAACATAACAAAGCAATCATTCATCCGAAAATAATATTCGCCTTTCTAAACTCAATGTATGACATAATGGATGTATGTTTTATTGATTTCTACTGCTTGAAAGAAAAAATCATACAAAATGTGATTTGTCTTTGTGTTAGCCTTATAAATAGTTGGTATAATCTACTACCATTAAGTAGAAAGAAGTTTACTAATACATAAATATTAGCCCTACAACCCTAATGAAATAAATTAGAAAAGAACATGATTAGCATCGATAGAATTTTTTTCTTCTCTCTCTCATTAATCAACCATTGTAAAGTCAACAAAGCGATAAACTATTGAACACTCGATTGTAAAAAGAAGAGTCTCAAGAATCTGGGTGCAAATCGATTACCGAATGATAATAATAAAAAAATCATAAATTACAAAACGATTACCTCTCGATTGTAATAATCGGACGCAGCGTGCTACTGTAAGGAAGAAATGAAGGAAGACGGAGAAGCAAATGATGCAACTGTGTGGAAGAAGCACGATTGGGAAAACTGTGAGATTAGGGTGATACACGACCAGTTTGAGCGAGAAGCTGTCAATTTGTTCAGGCATTATTTTTCAAGGAAAAGTGAAATTATGGCGCATGATTGAAATTAGGGCGTTCTTTTTTTTGTGGAAGCAGAGAGGCAAGGATTATAGAGATGGAACTGGGGGGTGAATTTTTTTTGGTAATATTGCGGTTTATAACTATGGTAAAATCACCACAGCCTTAGATCGTGCTAGTTTACTTTACCACGGCTAAAAACCGTGGTAAAATTGTCACGGCTCAAAACCGTGGTAATTTTTATGCCTTGGGGTGTGGCAAAATGGACAGTGTGGTGTAGTGATCCATTTTTCAAATGAAAATTCAACCAAACAATCAATCGAACAATTTAGCTAACTTCGAAGCAATCAGCTATAATTTATAGCATCATAGATATGATATAGTAAATTTGAATGTGAGTTAAACTCACATTTATTCCAGTTTTTGCCGAATCTTTCTGGTTTGGACTAGATCGAACGGGCGTTTGTTTTTGGCATAAATTTTCACTTGCTCCAAATCCAACCAAATCAACTCCATTGCGAAGATCTCGATAGCATGAGTCCAATGCAAAAACAGCATTTAAATCCGACCTCGTACGTAAATGATATTCGATTTATAAGTTCTCTAATTAAATAATGTAATTAATTTACACTAATTACAAACTAAAACTTAATTACCCTTTCTAATCAAATCCCTCCTTCTAATACTTCTTCCCTCCTTAAACAATCACGTTTGTACAAGAAACCATTAAAGCTAATATTTCTCTCCTCCCTCTCCACCTCTACGCTACATGAAATTGAACGCCACCTCATCCGATCAACACCCCTTAAAAGCGATCGTGCTACAGTTGTGCTTCCAGGGCCGATGTCATGCTGGCAAATATGGGTTCGAACTTCATCAAACTAACACCGCAAGCTTGCCTTCCCTCGAGAAACTCTCTACCATAGTCAGAATCGCTTAACACCCCTCTATCTCCATATAAGTGAAACCCTAGTTCGGCTTCCCCTAAACGAGCACCCTCCAAACACAAACACACACAATACCAAGACCATAGACGAAAAGCAACTCACCATACAAATCTATAAAAGCTGATTTGAGGATTTTTAGTTGAGAAACGAAATTAATTTTGATTTTTTTTCTAATATATAAAGCTCTCTTTCTAAGTTTACAGGAAATTTTATAAAAGAGGACGGGTATGTTCTTGAATGCGGGGAGGTATGGGTTAAAAATATGGGGTAGACGGGGGAGGTAAAGGCCTAAAAACATGGGGTATGGGCTGGATTTAAAAAGATTTGATATTCCATTATTTTATTTGAAAATATTGGACATTACATACGTTAAATATCGAACTCCAATCGAAGTATATCGACTGTCGTTATATACTAAATACCCCTTTTACGAACTCAACAGAACTATTTTCGAGACCTAATTCCAAAGTATGCGGAAGTTAGCTTTTTAAATCAAATTATATTTAAAATCAGGCTCACATGACCACATAGTACATCTGACCGTTACAAAACTCAAACGGAGTTTACCATTCCGGATCTAAAGGCATTGGTTTCGTCAAAATCCAAAACAATGCCATAGAACGTTATTTTTAAATATTTAAATATCGTTTTATATTTTCGATCCAATTATCGATATTTACCCGATCTATTTATATTTGTAAATAAAATTACAAATTGAATTCATCGATATTATCAATTAATTAAAAGGAGTTGAATAATATTATTAAACCCATTTAATTAATACTTAATTTATAATTCAAATATTCAAATGGTTAATCATATTTGAATTTAAATTATTAAATTCAAAAAATATTATAATTAATATTAATTAAACATTTAAATTAAACGCCTAAAATTCTAGGATGTTATAATATATTGTAGTTGTGTATTGGATTATGGGTAGAGCCGTATGTCGATGAAGGATTAAAGACCTAGTATATCATAGTCATGTGTTCGCTTAAATGCAATCGTCTGTTGGCTTACGTCTAAAGCTATGTGTGTGAATATAGGACATGAGTACTATATGTCATCTACTTGTGACCAGCTCCCTTTATAGTTCAAGAGTGAACTAGATTGGTAGTGACCATCCTAACGGCCTAATCGTGGGGTCATGCTCCAGATCCGCGACACCGTTGTTGTTATGATATTCGATGTGCATTACCGGATTGGTAGTTAGTTGCCCCTTGTATCACATAGGCCGGTAGTTTGTTACCGTATGGGCAAGTGTAGGGTCGTGACCGAGGCTACACATAGGGTCATAGGTGGATGTGGGTCATGATGTCCGTCAAGGTAACTGAAGACTTTAGGAATAGATCCGGCTATTAATATGTGGCTAGTAGACTCTGGGTTCCTGGAGCATGTTGTATGCTATTAGTCTCCCTTTCTGGTTCAGGGTTATATGCGTTGTGGATTAGCATATATTACTCACTATCCAATGAGTTGACTATACTAGAGATTATGTATCTAAAGTGTAGCGGTCTCCGTATACCCATACTCTTATAGTTTGGTATTCTAGAGATAGACTTTGTTTATTGATTGCGAATTAGATTACGATTGATTATATGTGTGATTTGTATGATATTAGAAATCATTTGGAGGATTTGGTGGGCTATCTCTTATTATATATTGATTGTATGATTTTATGGTATTATATTAGGGCATTACTGAGCATTGTCCTGATTCACTTGATGATTTTAATCTTATGATGATGCTCTATTACATGGGTGATTCACTCATTGGATATAGTGTTCTTGATTTCTATTGAATTGTTTTATATAGGTGATGACATCTTTATTCACAGTTTTAGTGATCTTTTAATTATTGTAATCATTGATTTAAGATGTTATATTGTGTATTACATTATTATTATATATTAAATATATTATTTCATTTATATTTATCTACCCTATGATTTAGACAGTCTGACTCATGTGTTATTTATAATACTCGGGTCAGTCCGAGATATTTCAGATTACAAGGACAACTTGACCAGCAAGTATTTTATTGAGCTTAGAGGAGATTTAAACTAGGACTACTATATGACATTGATTCGCTGTATATGTTTTACATTGAGGTATATATTGATTTTTTATCATATTATATTAAGATATTTAACATTTTGAGTTGTGTTATACTCTTATAACTCTATTGTACGTTGTTCTATCCTGAAGACACACAAGTTTATTGCTCTGTACCGATACTATGTACATATATATGTGTGTGTGTTATTTATTTGATGTTTTAATACATTGTAGTGTTAGTCCAAAGGAATATTCACGTGTGTACCTCATATTGCCTCATTCTCTATATTATTGAATAATATTACTCCGTAATACTCTTGAATAGTATGGGCATAGAGGTGGAGCGGTTAAAGTTGGTATTAAACCAAGTTCAGAATAATACATCATACATAAGAGACACGAGTCTTAGCCTTAAATGAGACTTAGAGTCTTTGATCCTTTTGTATGTTGGGTAAAATTTTATAATAAGAAATTGTATATTATCATATTATGTATAAGATTATTACTGAGTAATCGTCAGGGGACATATTTGTGACTTCATTAATATACGTATTTAAATATATAAGTACTTTCTTTACCTTTAAATATGAAGTATGTAATGGTTGGAGAAGCATGCACGAAAGGAACTAGTCCAATAGTAGCGTTTATATTTATAATTTTGAATGGTTTTGTATTGTACCATGGTTTACGATTTGATATTGTAGTTGAGTTTTGATTCGATTTTGATGAGACTGTGTGGTGCATAATTTATTTGTGTGTTTTCGTTGAATGCAACAATTTTAGTCTCTTAAGTTTGTTTAGTTATTTGAAATTGTTAGAGTTGAATTTAGTTTTGAAATTTGTGTGCACTTATTAAATTTCAAAATGAATTCAAGTATTGATTTATATTTATAACAAAGGATTATAATTAGTGTTTGTTTGATAATATAGAAATGCATATGATATAATGTATCTTGTTGAAGGTGTTTGATATTACTAGGTTTTTTTAGTACTTACCAACAACATTATGTTCAATTAAGTTTGTGATATATGAAGAAGAAGAAATATGGTTAGTCAAACTGTATGCAACCTATCGATAAACTAGTACAGCGAACAATCAAAACTGCATTAAACTTGATACTTGGCTTACCATCTATTAACAAGTTATAGGAGAACTCGACATTTTAAAATGTGGCTTTAGATTGAGTATTATGTAGTGATATGGGTAAGCAAAGTTTAATGCTTTAGTTCCTAACTCCTAAACAAATTCTTGGGTTTTTACATTCTTAAGTTTTGGTATAAATAAAAGAAAGAATTTGTGATATAATAGATAATTCCTATATGATACTAAAATATTTCCATTAGTTTATTCCTTTGGCCTATATTTATTTAATTGTGGACCATCCTTTGGCCTATATTAATTTAACTATGGATCATGAGCATAATGGTAAAAAGGAAAAAAATAGTATTCATGTTTGGAAAATTCTCTATGTTACGACTCAGAAGTTCTATGTTATGACACGGATGTTTATTGTATATATAAAAAGTAAGATAAGTTTCTACAAGAAAAGTACTTCTTAAAATATTGATCTTAAGTCTCACATTTATGCACCTATCATTGCCTGAGTGCTCCTTATCATGTGGTCAATAGTAAAATGCGTACATGTCTTATTGTGGGGAACTAGGAGTACCTAGTTATTTTCTAAACAATGTTGTATGAATAAAGCGATTTTTAGTTGACAAAGTATGATATTGAAAAGTATGCTTACAATTCAATCATTTTGAAAAAGGAGATTTAAACCAAATCTGAAAGTAGCAGGAACCTAAGAAAACTTAGGTAGTGTATAGTTTGTTATTTTTAGTTTTGGATTTTGTCCATACAAAAATCCACACGACGCATTTATATTATCGAAAACGACCAATTTAGAAAACGAAGTTAAAAAAGAAAATAAAAAAGAACTTTTTTTAAATTTTCCGCGTTTTGAGAAATAACACGAGTACATGAAATAATTTATTCTTCCGTCGTCCCTCTACCCCCTCCATTCTTCCATCCGTCTTTCTTTCATCCCCTACATCGTCCCTCCATTCTTCTCATATTTAAGATACGTATTGAAACCGAAAACACAAAACTCATTTCTAAAGCAAACACTACCTTATTTTTCACATCCATATTTTATGCTTTGCATTAACAGTAGGCTTCTCCGTTAAAACGAAAGCATGTCTTTTTGTTCTTTCTTAGTAATGTAGTTTTTTTTTTCTGAACTAAAGAAACTGAAATAAGACTTCGAGAAGTAATAAGCAGAAAACGAATAACTCTATTTGGTTACCCATTTTCAAAGTACTTTTAGTTTTCAATTTTGATAAATGATGAAAGCCCATTTGCTTTAACATTTTGTAAAATTCATTTTTGAAAATAACTATTTTTCAAAATAGGCTCAACACATAAATTGAAAATTGTTTTTTCTTAGTTTTTGGCCCAAAATGAGAATGTTGAAAACTCAAAACCAAAATGCAAAACAAATGCATGAGAATCCCTATTTTTTTCTGCGCCCACGATATCCAACAATTTCTGTCTGAGCGAATTAGTCATCTTCATCAAATTTATCCCAAAATCATCAAAAATAAGGTAATTTCGCTTTTGTTTCTTGGTTATCTTGTTCTTCAAGCGAATAATATCTTGGTTAAACGCGAATGCTTTGATGATTCATTTGATTTATTTTTGTTAATTAGGGTTTTGTTTGTAATCGCATATTGATTTTTGTCGTCTGCCTATTTAGCTCATATGTTAATCTACCAACTTGCTATGTATACAACTAAGTAGTCTATTCATCATTTGGTGCGTAATCAGTTGGTTGTAAGTTCTATCTAATTCTTTTCTTAATGCATCCATATTGTTTTGGGAATTCTGGTCCTCCTATTTCCATTTTTGGAGTTCAGATTTCACTGTTTTGAGTTCGTTAGAAATCGATGCAAGGGATTTGTAATGTACGACCAACCACATTTTACTAATATAACACAATAGCTGTGTTTTTAAATGAAGCTATCATTAGCTGTGCAACTTGATATTTTGCACACCAATACTCAAGCATATTTTAAAAAATATTCGCATTTTTTGGGAAAGAAACATACATTTATTTGAGACTTGGAAATTATAGAAATCAACTAAGAAGTAAAAGCAATTAAGAATCAAAGATGAAGGAAATCACTTATCTTTGTTTATGTATCGAAAATTAGTTATTAGACCAATGTATAAACATTTTGGATCTAGAAAATGAATTGCCTTTAACTTATTCATGACAATAGTAATTTAAATCAGATGAGCAAAATAAGCATGCATGTTTGTGAATTCATTTGGATATAAATATATGAATAACATGTCAAACTAAGCTTAAGGTAAAATAATTTACCATATTAGTATATGTGTCACCTCTTCACTTTGTTTACACTCCTTATCAGAATAACAACAAATAATTTTGAAACATAATTTCAGCAATATATTCATATTCTTAAATTTAACATTTTAGGACAGAGTGATGACGAACATATCATGGTAAGTTGGATCCAAAACTTCTTCATACACTCATAATTGAGTTTCAGTTTTTTGACAAAGTACATATAAATCGTAAATGAAATCAATAAATTAAATAAAAAGATGGTGGAGAATACATGAAATGTTAGCATGTTTTTATATTGTTAAACAGCGGGAATATATATTCTAATAAGGGCAAACACACCAGAAACATAGGAAATATATTCTAAGAATTGTTATTTCTCTAATCCATGACCATACTGCATAATGGTCGTGGTTTGTTTTGATTTTGGCATGGTGTATACCTTGGTGATATGCATTTAACGCTTAGGTGGCTTCTTTGGGTTACATGAGCTAAACTAAATATTATGGAAGGTTGACAGCAATAACTGGCATGGTTATTTTTGTGGTGAATAATAGGCAACATTGGTTAATGCATACTTCGTTAATAAGTTCTTCCAAACAACAACTACTATCAAAGAAAAAAATCAGCTGTAATATTATATGTTGGGATACCTAAACAACATGTTGTTGGACAATTGTATATATTTGATATTACTAAAATCATAACGTAGAACGGTTTAAATTCGGCTGCACCAATGAATAAAAAAATTCAATCAAGATATGCTTAATATCTATATGATGGTTTCAAATTCCAAAATATTTTAAATTTAGGTGAACTCTTAATCCAACTATATTTTTTGTATTTCTAACTTCGACCATGGTTGCCCAAAATACTTATCTTTATTTAATTATTTACATAGAATATGGGAGGTCATAGTAAGGCAAAGAAACCAATGTCATGGTCGTACGAGAATAAGCGCACTTTCATTGGAATACTCTATGAATACGTAAAAGTGCAATGCTTAGTTTTTATTAAAGACCAATGGGGAAAGTTAATCAAGAAATGGTTGAAGCAACAAAATCTGATTATGGGGTGGAGAGTTTGAAGGGGAGGTGGAACCATTTGCGTATTATACATCGTTTGATTTCGCAACTATTAGGACATGCCGGCGTTACATGGGATCCAAATACCAACAAGGTTAACATCACAGAAGAAGTTTGACAACACTTTTATACGGTATGTGTTTGAAAATATAATTTATGAATATAAGTGCATGTCGAACTAGTATTTGCTAAATTATTATAGATCAACAAGACCGAGTTTAAGATACTTAGGAAATATGGTTGCAAGAATTATGAACTTTTGGGAGACATTTCGGTGGAACTACGGCTACTGGAGGTTTAAAGCAATGCTTCAACTAAATTTCCTCCCGATTTAGATGATGAAAGACAATTAAAAGTGAATTTTCTAAACAAGGATGTGTATATTCATGTGGTAAATGACGATGAAAAAATGAGTATTCGTCCAAGCGATGCAACATCAACAAATGAAAGACGACGCAAAAAACATAATGCTAATAATGTTGAAAAGCTTAAGTCATGTATGGAAAGTGGTCTTCTTCAATTGAAATGCGCAATGAAGAAGCTGCACTTAGAGTGCGGTACTTAAAAGAAAAAATTGCAAAATTTGAAAGAAAGTCGTCCAACCCAAACGATAGCCAAAGTGATGTGTCGGATCCATATTCCAATATGGCGTGTATGAATATATTAAATGGTATTGATAGTGTTCCTAATGAGGTCTACATGAAGGCAATGAAGCCTTTTAAAGATCCCAATTTCAGGATGCAATTTGTTATGATGCGGAAAAGCAGAAGACTGCTGATTTTACAACTCCTAGAATAATTTTATTAGCTCGAGTATTACAGTATCTTTATTGTAGGTTTATATGCTTTATGTTTTGTCAAACTTTGTATTCACTGAAATATGTAGTTCTTATTCTATGGTACATTTTGTGTTCTTAATGTTTGAAATGTTATTTTTCTTTGTAAATATAGGATGTGCCATAATTATTCTCAGCATTGCTATGTTTTATGATATCTTTTCTATCCTTAAATATTAGTTCTGGAAGGAGGAGTTATTAGCTTTTATTGGAATTGATGCAGTATCCTTTTTTCCATATTATTATAACCAACCTTTTATGTATGGTGAAAGAGCACAGAAGGTTGGTTATCCAATTTGGACTGAGAAGATAACCAAATGTCCTTCGTTACAGACATCCTCCCCATCAACTGGCTGTTTATATTGAAGTTTCTATTTACATGCACTCTACCTCATTTGTTGTTAGTGAATTTCTTTTATTTAAATTATTGATTTGGTATAAACCTATTTTTATTTAATCTGAAATGAAATATTTGTTTATTTGTACTTTTGTTTATCCAGTGTATATGGCTATATATTCTTTTCTTTAAGTACTCTTCAAACTGTTATATTACAAACCAATATATGGCTATACATATCCAGTATTTACCTCTATCTGTCACAATCCTTGCATTGAAAAAGATTTATTATTACAGTTTATAACGGAAGAGGAAGGCTACGTGGAAATGAGGATTTGTTCAATTATAAGCACTCGTCGTGTCGAAATAAAATCGAGCGTTGCATTGGTGTTTTAAAAGCAAGATTTCCAATTCTATAACTAGTGACTACTTATCCACTTCATAGCCGAAGACAAATTCCTATTGCTAGTTGCACATTACATAAATTTATTCTACAAGAACATGTTTTGGATGCTCTTTTCACACAATACTCATATGAGAATATGATACTTGAACATGCATTAGTGGCAAATAAAAATCAAGATATCATACAATTTAATGTTAGTCAAACATCCCAAATGAGACATTTAACGGATCAAATTGCTATACAAATGTAAAATGATTACATAGCAACTCATCCATAAACCTAAATATTTAAGTATGAAATTTGTCTTTCTTTATCTTGTCTTAATAAGAACTTGCTTTGCTAATGATAATAATTTTAACGATGCAGGTTATGAGTGAATGAGGCTACACAACCACTTACTCTTTCTTAATTGATTAAGTTTCTCTTGCTTGCTTCTATGTACGCTTAGGTAATTCTTGATTCCAATAATGATATTAGATTAGATTTGTGTAATGGTTGTATAATTTATTACTAACTTGTGGGTCAATATTGGAAACTTTATCATATTTTCATGTTTATCACTTCCTAAGTATGTATATATATTGATATACTTGTATATTTGTATTTGTCAGAAAAGAGAAGGCCTGGCATGAGGAAGAAGAGCCACTTGAACAAAGCAAAGACTATTTGCCTATTAGATGCATCAAAAAAATTTCCCTCTTTCTACAGTAATACAATTGATATATCTTATCTATTTTGTAATGATTTTGGGTTGAGATATGATTAATTTGTAGCATGACATGAGTTAGTCTCAGTTTGATATGGTTCACATACTAGTAGTTACTATCATGTTGTCTTTAACAATTTGTCAAACTGAGACTAACTCATGTCATCTTTAACAATTTATGGTTTTCTCAATTTCATGACATTTTTTGTTAGTCTCATTCATTATCTCCTCTCACTTCTATATTTAATCGTCAAATTCCAACCAAATTTGAAATTTTCATTTTTGTTTTGGAAAAGCATTTTGATTTTTAATATAAAAACTATTTTTCGAAACTACAGGACCAAATACATTTCTCAAAATATTAAAAACGCTTAAAATGAAAATTTGAAAATGGACTCCAAAAGCTAAAAAACCAAAAATGAAAACAAACATGGCCTAAATTTCTAAGGATGCTTGCTAAATGCCCAAGAATGGACAAAAGTACCTTTAACGATAAGATTATCATAGAAGTTATTAGGACAAATTTTGCTTCTATGCTCGAGGAAATAACAAATTATGCATATAGGCTTTGGAAAAAACTAATTAGCAAAATAGGCCTCGTTTGGTTTACATTTGCGCAAATATGGAATGCGCAAATATGGAATGCGCAAGTTTTATTTTTTTTTAAATATAACTTGCGCATTCCATATTTGCGCAAGCTGTGTTTTAACGCTTGCGCAAATATGAAATGCGCAAGCTTGTTTTCGGGCATCAAAAGGACAGAGAGCTGAATCTATATTCATTTCTTCCCCTTTTCTATTTTCTTCCCCAAACCCTCCCCATTTCTCAATCCAAACCCATTTCTCTTCCATATCCAAATCCACAATCACCTTATTTACCAAATAGTTGCTAAGCTATATATGGAATCATCTTCTTCATCGTTACAAAACAAAGGTAATAATTAATGTTTTTGACAATTAAGATATAATTTTGCTATTGTTGATGTGGATGAAAATGAAGAGTTATTGATGGTAGTTGTGTTAATTATTAGAGAATGCTGTTGTTATTGAAGTAGTTGTTAGTGTTTAACAAACTAGGAAACTCAATTTAAGTATTAGTAAACTGAAATCCTTAATTTACGCCTTAATTGTTTATTATGACGGTAGACATTAATGATTGGGAGATAGACGATGAAACATTGATGAAACATTTTGATGAGGTTGAAGGGAAAATCGAAGTTGCAAGTTCAAGTCACATTGACTTTGATGTCGATCATGTTTTGGAAACACAGTTCGAACCAGTACCGCGTAAATTTCATTCAGGATCATCAACCTTACACACTCGTTTACGTGAAGTTGTTTCTGCGGAAATGCCCGGTCATCAACATACAGTTGACGGAAATTTGCTGATGCGTATACATCCTGTTAGTCCATCAATGCCAAGGGGTCAACGACCGTTTCCAAACTGTTATTGCGGAGATATGTGCATAGTGGTTGTTTGCAGAAAAGAAAAGAATGCCGGACGAAGATTTTTCGGGTGTAGTTCGTACAACGAACATAGATTGAATCCCCGTGAATATGATTGTTGCAATTATTTTAAATGGATTGATCAACCCCTCTGCGAAAGGGGACTTGAGTATGCCCACGAACTGCAAGCTGAAATTAGTCGTTTGAAAAGTGTGAATGAAGAACTAAGGACAAACAGTGGAAGGCGTAGAATGTGGTAGACGTTAGGAAGTTAGTTAAGTTGGCATATTTGGATGTTATGTTGAACCGTTGTATCTATATTATGTTGTTGCGAAAATGTTTCTATTTGTTGTAACCCGTAACGTGTGGAAGGTAGATAGTTTATTATGTTGTTGAAATGCATTTGATATTGTTGACTTTGTTGATGAAATATATTGGTTACGTTGTTATATTAATTTGCATGTTTTTGTTGTTTTAAAAGATTGAGTTGACTGCTTTTGGTTGAAGATTGACTGTGGAAGCAAAATCTATCTCGAAAAATAGGTAATAATTCATCAAATTGATGTTTATAGTTATGTCAGTGAACAAAAACTCTGACTGTGGTATTGAAACTTATTTTGCAGATAATGTCAAAGGTTCCGACTATATTTTACTTTGATGGCGAATTGTTGGTTGATGATGAAGGTAAACCTAGATATGTGGGCGGAAAACGAAAAGGATCTACAATAAAAAATCATTGTAGTTTCGAAGAGCTTAAACAAAGGGCATATGAAGTGACAAAAGCAAATCCTGTGATATACGATTTAAAATTAGCGGTCAAATGGGTTCGTGATGATGGTGCATCCGCTATTGATTTGGAGGACGACGATGATTTGAACTCCACCTTTTCAGTTGGGATGAGAGTTATAGAAATCTACGTTGTGAGAGTGGAACATGAAAATGTGGTTGAAACACAAGCGCCAGTAATCTCTGGGGGTGAGTATATGCATACGACACAGTTACAAGAAACACAATGGTCGTCATATCCATCGTATCTTTCAAGCCATCCAGGTGGAGAGTTTACAAACTTACTTCACAGGTACAACGGAATGGTTGGAGTCTCTTCTAGTCATGAACAAAATATGATGCAGAACGCTATAAATAAAAATCAGTCGCAAGCATTTGAAAAGTAAGTACTATTATACGTTGGCACTTGTATTTGACTTACGTTAATGCAAAATATATGACGGTTGTTTTTGGTATTCCTAGGGGCGTAGATGCATTTACTGGTTGTGACGACGACGATGACGATTATCATGTTGATACTCCACAAGAGATTTGTGGAAAATTGGATAGCATGGAAGTAGCTTGTGCGGATGATGAGGATAGAACTTGGATACATCAAATGGAAGTTAACAATGATGCAATCATATATGCAGACATTGAGGAGGCTAATGATGTAAATGCGGAAGAAGAACAAATCACATATGAAGAGGCTCTGGCCGATGATTTATGCACGGCATCAATGATGGCGAAATCAATAATGGAAAATTATCAACTAGACGTGGAAGTTTTTGGAAGAGAATGTGTGGAGAAAGGTCCACGAGTTGGGCTGATTTTTGAAAGTAAGCAGAAACTTGTTGAACAGTTATGTGAATGGGCGATTAAATGTTCAGTTTCATTTCAAGTTCTGAAATCGCGTGCAAATCAATACACGGTCCGCTGTGATGTAGAAGAAACATGCCCTTGGCGTGTTCATGCAAGCCTTTCGGTAAGAAAAAATTCAAATTGGTAGAAGATAACTACATATGGCGGCGATCACACTTGTTTAAATGCAACCATCAACTCAAACCATCGACAGACAACTACTAAGTTTATATGCAGTAAAATACTTCCGTTGATTAAAGCTAAAACAAACATTACTGCAAGAACTGTTCAAGAGACAATGTCCAACATGTTTCATATTAAAGTGAGTTATTTTCGAGCCTGGCACAGACTGCAGAAAACTGTTGCAATGATTTATGGCGATTGGGAATCGTCGTACGCGGAATTGCCGAAATATCTTAGAGCCCTACAACATACCAACCCCGGAACCGTATGTGATGTTATTCATAGTCGTGGTGTTTTTGATGGTGCTTTTTGGGCTTTCGGACCTTCTATTCAAGGCTTCGACCACTGTCGACCTATATTGTCTGTTGATGGCACTCATTTATACGGAAAATATCTTGGTACATTACTAGTAGCAACTGGGGTGGATGCAAATCAAGGGCTATTTCCTTTAGCTTTTACTATTGTACAAACAGAGTCGTGGAAAACGTGGAGTTGGTTTATTCGTTGCATATGGAATTATATTCCATCTGTACGTACTAGATGTATCACCTTTATCTCGGATCGTATGAAAGGAATTCCACGTGCGCTTAGAGAAGCTTGGCCAATTGAACATCATCATCGCTTTTGTATCTGTCATATTAAAGCAAATTTCAAGAAAGCGGGGTTTGGTACGGATGAACTACAAAATTTATTACACGCATGTGCTACGGCATCAGAGGTCCTGAAATATAATGATCTTCGAAAACAGTTGAAGGATGTAAATCGAGATGCCGATGCGTGGATTGAAAGAAGTTTGAAAGACCAGGAATCAAGCTGGGCTCTTTGTCATGACGGGGGAGTAAGATTCAATATGATGACGACCAACGTTTCCGAAAGCTTTAACGGTGTGCTCAAAGGAACTAGGAATTTACCCGTTAGATCATTGGTTGCATGAACGTTTCATCGACTGAACCATTACTTTGTCGAACGACGAACTCAAGGGGAAGAGTGGACGTCGCAACTCGCACCTAGGTGGGAAGCACTAACGCGGAGAAGAATGGAAGAATCTAGGCTCATGTCTATAGAGAGATACAGCTTCGTTGAATGGCAGGTGAAAGATGTGCATATGTTTGACTATACGGTGACTATCGAAAATAATGTTGCCAAATGTTCGTGCAACATGCCGACATTAGATCATTTTCCGTGCTCTCATGTGTTAGCTGCTTGTTCACGTGGTTCGGGTGGTGCTAATAGAGCGTATTTTGACTTAATCTCCCCGTGGTACACGAAGGCTATGTATTCCGCAGCTTATGCTCCTTTATTCCACCCTGTACCAGATAGTCGACATTGGAACGTCTACGATGGCCCAATTATACAACCACCTCCTGTATGCAGGAATTCAGGTCGTCCTCGATCTACTCGATTAAAAGGTTTCATGGATCCGCCATCTTCATCCGGCCATAACAGATGTAGCAAATGTGATACTATTGGCCACAAGAAGAAAACTTGTCCACGATGAATTGTAATAGAAGTAGAACGTATATGGCACTGTATGAATTTTATGATTTGTTATGTAATGATGTTGTCATTCGAATGGTGTTTGCGTGGTATGTAGAATGTTCTTAGCACTTTTTGTGTGCTAGTGTATAATGTACGGCATTGAAATTGTTCTCTGTCTTGTATAGGGTCAAAAACACGCTTGCGCATTTATGGAATGCGCATGCAATATAGCATGCGCATTCCGTAAATGCGCAAGCGTGTTTTCAAAATAACCCGAAAACAGCTTGCGCATATGTGGAATGCGCAAGCTTTATTGAAAATAAAGCTTGCGCATTCCATAAATGCGCAAGCTGTTTTTTGGGGTTGTTCAAAACAGTGAGCTGCTTTGCCTCCTCCTACACCAAAATTTTACAAACTCTCAACTTCACAAAGCATGCACACAACATTCCATTAACATTACCATCTCCAAACAAAACAAATAGCATGATTCAAGTGACAAAATAAATAGATTGACAAAATAAATAGATTCAACCTACAATAACCCCTTAACCAACCAAAAAATAACAACAACAATAAGACCGACAAAAAGCTCAAGTGATGGTGTTGTCTTTCTTCTTCTTCTTCCGCTTGTACACGAGGGGAGCCGATCCTTGGCCTTCTTCGAATGTAGGAGCGGGTGTCGGCAATGGAATTTCTTGTTGCTGGCTTTGCTCAAAAATGAGTTCTTCTTGTTGAATTTCCCGTTGCATCGCCTCATGTGCATGCTCGTATGTCGAATGTCCAGCATATTCGAATTGTTGTTCTCCTTCATGCCAAACGGGCCAGTCAGCATAAGTTTCTCCACCGGTGTATTGCTGCTCTACCTCGGGCCAAGCGGGCCATCCAGTCGTAGTTTCGCCACTGGGATGTTGTGAAGTCTCCCCCTCCACGTGTGCCTCCTTCCATTGGACTTGTCCACCCGCTACTGTGGTATGTGTCTCCTATGTACAACGTGGTGGCTCTTCTACAATGCGCAGTGGCTTGACCGGCCTTTTTAGCTTGTTCCGACCCAAAATTGTGTCAAGTATTCGTCGTAGATCAATACACTTGCTTTTGACCCTGTCTGGCTCCATATGACTTTCTTCTATTTCGTCCACGACATCCAAAGCGATGTATATTCCGCTTACCTAAATCAATAGTCATAACAATGCATCAATATGATATACAAATAGAACTATAAAATTTTTGAACTGACAATACTTACCACATCACGTTCTAGAGGAGCACGGGGAGTGTACGCAACCAACTTCCTTGCCGATTTTTTAAGAATATAACGACGAGTAATTCGCCAATACCAATACTCGTACTCGCTCAAAGGTGTCGGAGGCTCGCGTGATCGTTTGGCACGATCAATTCTTGATTGCCAAATAGCAATACTTTCCGCCAAAAATGCTATCCAGCTAGTGGGTTCCGGGTCAAGGGGGACGACAGGATCAGGAATGTGTTGATAATCGAAGGAAAACTGTCTCATAACCCGATCGGGTGCATATAACTCAAAGTCTAAAAATAGAATCAGTCGGCTCTTAGCAACCCAACCGATGAACGCATACTCAATTTCCGGATGTCCAAACTTATTCACTAATGAATAAGATTCCCATGTAACCGTATCATCCGCCAACAAATCCAACTCATTACGGTAAAACTGTACATTTCTTGGCGTCTCACGCCAACTCCTAGCACAATTCCACCTAGCCCCGAATGGAAGATACGGATCTAAGTCGGTAGGAATTCTAATAGACGGTCGTCCAATAGCAATATGCGACCATGACCATAGTTGCAGCAACGTTGCAGAACCCCCTAAAACTTTTCGACGTTGCAAGGCAACCTGTGACAACTCACTATACAAATAGCATAGAACAGCACTACCCCAAGAATGATATCCACAGTCAGCCAAATCGTCCAAAAAAGGTAGAAATTTCAAACTTATTCTCCCTTTCGAATGATCGGGAAATAATCGGCAGCTCAAAAAATACAATATCACGGTACGAGTGCGGCGAAGTATATCTAAATCGGTCGCCCCTTCGGGTAGCGGTTCGGAAAATTCACTTTTAAACCAAGTCATTGATAACTCACTTTTATACTTAACCGCCTCTCTAGGAGGAAAAATACCAAGCAAGTCATGAGCCCATTCGATGTAATCGATATCTAAATTTTGCAAACATACCGGACGACCGTCTGCTTTAAGACCGAAAAGAAAATGCACATCCGCTAGAGTCACTGTCATCTCCCCGACTCTCATATGAAACGTATTTGTTTCCGGCCTCCATCTATCGTATAAAGCGGTAATAAGGTGATGATCAAGACGAATGTAGTCGATTTGCATAGCTTGCCAAAATCTGGAGATTCGTAGATTCGCCTTCAATCTTGGATCTTTAAAATCGATCTCCTTGAGTTTGCTTGAATGATCGCATATCTTCACAGTTTCAACACCCTGAAATGTATAAAAAACAACAATCGTTTATCCCCTGAAATGTATAAAAAACACCATTATCAAACATTTACCTCCATTAATGCGTCGTTTTGGCTTCTATGCTGTTCTTGAAGATAGAGAACACTTCTATCTTCGGGCCCGGGAGACAATTCTACAAACAACAACAATCGTTTATCACTACAAAATTTTTGTACAAAGCTAGGGTTTTGGCTATATGAAGACTACATATCATTTTGCATTTTCAAGAAATAAACCAACAATTATAGTACATTGAACTCGACATCATCATGACTACCAATTCCACTAACAACATCAATCATTTTTAAAGTAGTAATCAATTTACAATCAAAATAAAATTACCTCTAATCAAAGAAGAAGAAGAAGAGCTTGCTTCCATTTTTTGCTTAATCTAGTGGTTAATTGAAGGAATAGATCAAAGGGAATGTTTTAGAGTTGATAGATGTAGATTTGGAATGGGTTGGAGGTTGGAAATGAGGAGGGTTTTGTTAAAATTTGAGTTTGGGGAAGAAATGGGGAATGTTTTCAGCTCTCTGTCCTTTTGATGCCCGAAAACAAGCTTGTGCATTCCATATTTGCGCAAGCGTTAAAATACAGCTTGCGCAAATATGGAATGCGCAAGTTATATTTAAAAAAAATAAAACTTGCGCACTTCATATTTGCGCAAATGTAAATCAAACGAGTCCTATTTTGCTAATTAGTTTTTTCCGAAGCCTATATGCATATTATTTCCTCGAGCATAGAAGCAAAATTTGTCCAAGTTATTATTCATAATGGGTTCTCTTTTACTGGAGTCAATTAACTGGACTTGGGTCTTTTTTACTTGCATTATGTTTCATTTAATAGTCTGAACGGAACGTACTTCCATTAACTTCTTTCATTCGATATTCATCTGTGTTATGGCATGCACCGTATTCATCAACAAAAGAAAACCACAACATAAATTATTTAAATCGGTTGTTTTTTTAGTGTAACTTATGCATGAACATAAATTGAACTTATATCCATATTCATATTATAAGGTTGAGAAACTAGATATTTATAGAAGTAGATTGATGAGTTATGCGATTTACTCTACAAGGATTAAGGGATTAAGGGTAATTATGGCCGAAATTTGAATTGGGTTGAACTAAATAAACTAAAATATTGGAAAATTATTATTTAATGTTTAAAAGTGAATTGTTTAAATAAAATATTATGTAATTTTGAAAAGCAAGTTTTACGTGTGATAAACCTTTTGTTGTTTAAAATAAAGTTCGAAAATCATATAATTAAGTTAATATAATTGGTTTATTATAGATTTCTCCATATGGAAAATTACGAGGATGTAATTTTGTTAAGGAGGGAAGTCTGTAACAACACGAATTCTGTGTAATGATTAATCAATGCTAATAATAGTAATTAATGGATTAAAATGAAATTTTAAGTATTAGAAGAGGACGACGTTTGTCACTGGTTTAATAAATGAGTTTAAATTATAAATGTTAGCAATTAAATTAAAAACAAGGTAAAGTGGTGTGATTAAAATATAACACTGAATTGGAAAGAAGTGGTTTTGAAATGCAATTCGTAATTGTTTAAATAGAATAGGATATAGTTTGTATACAAATATATTTACTATTTAAGCCCAAGTCATATAACCCATGCTCAAATTTATTTCTAGAATTTTCTTTCTCTTGTTCTCTCTATTCGCTCATTTTTACTTCACGCAACATCTCTCTAGGAATGCATCTACTTCTTGAAGCCAAGTAGACCAACTTTCACCTCTTTAAAAAATAAAAATCAAATTATGTAAATAATGTAAAATTCTCAAATTTTAATAGGAAGTTATATGCATCGTTTTGTATCTTTGGCACGAGTCGTGCTTGGTGCGATGGTGAAATGGTGCGTGCGGACGAATAAAGAGGAAGAAGAAGAATACGCAATACATTGAGGGGAAGAATGCTTCAAGTTCAACCAATATAGGTCAACCTTTCACCTTCCATGGTCGACCTCTATAGGTCAACCCTACATAAGACTCTGGCCTCTTCTTTCTTCGTGTGTTAGCTAGAGTTGTTCTTGCGCTTGCAGTTTTGAATGCTGGTGAGTGCTTAACTCACAAACTTATGTTTAATCAAATAATATGTTGCTTATATGTTGTTTTGGTTTGATGTTTGGAAATATACACGAGCTATGTATCTCAGTATCTGTCTGTATTTGAGATGTTTTAGTGTAAGTGAAGCATGCATAAGAAGTATGCATAAGTGTCCAGTATTTTGAACTGAGTGATGTATCTCTGTTGTGCGAGTGTGTATAGCTTTTATGTGTGTGAATATGTGTAGGTGCAAATGTGTTTAGTCTTTAGTGTTTTGTGTGGCTGTGTGTGTTTATGCCTGTGTATGTGTGTGTTTGCTATCATGCGTGTATGTGTGGGATAGTGTGGTTACGTGTGTAGAGCTTTGTTCTGTTCATGTGTGAGAGTGAGTGCATGCAATATAGCGTGTGTATTTGCATTTGTGGGGGTATAAGTGCCGCAGTATTTTATGAAGACAGTGGTTGTGTATTTGTGTTGTTGAGTTTGAGTGTTAGGCAAGTTTTTGTGTAGGTGTGGGCATGTTAGTGAGTGAGTTGTATGTGAGTTGTGTGCAACGTTGTGTGTGTGTGTTCTTTTCCTGGGCAAGAGTTGTGTTTCTTTTTATGCATGATTAAGTGTGTGGTTGCAATTGTGAGTGCTTATGTACACTGTTTTGTGTGAATGTGTTGTGCCTGTGTGGCTGTGTGAGAGCTTGATTGTGTTTATGTGCGGGTGGGTGGGTATTTAGGGTTATGGCTAGTAGATGAATGCATGTGTATGTAAGAAAAGGAGGAACCAGAGCGAATTAGTTGGGCAATTAAATAACAACCCCTGTGGAAATTTAAAAAGTTAATCGTTTGAAAAGGACACATATCTATTTGAATTATCTAAATCCATGTTACCATTCTGATAACTTTCTTCTTGTTTATTGAATTGAATTACATGAAATATCTCTTTATATGAAACACTTAGTATTGTAAACTATTTTGAGGATTTAAAATGAGTTTTCTAACGTTATTTGTAAATATTTAATAGTACTCAACTAATTTTACACAAGTCTGGGATTTAGTACTTGTTTATTGTAAATATTAAACTATACCTGAATTTAGATTATTATGTGATTAATTCTAGAATATGTATTATTTATCTATTTCTTAATATTTATTATGTTGTATAAAATTATATGTTGTGAATGATTTATTATTCGGTATTGATTTATTCGTTTTTATATTTATTTGAATAGTCTGTTTTTATATTAGTTTCTTGACCATTTTTTCTTCGTATATTGAAATTGATTGTAAGAATGATTCACTGTTGATATGGATTTGTTTAGTGATTTAATATGATACGGTGATCACATCTTTATATTTGATCATGTGATTTCATTTCTATATAACGAGAAATTTGAATAAATGTTTAGTGATACCATTACGTATAGGACTTTCAGTAACACTTTTCTGGTTATTCATTGGAATTGTTATATATAGATATTTACTGTGGATCGGATGTAGTTTATAAGTATTGAATAATTATTCAAACAACATGCGGTGGTATGGGATGCTATTATGTTATTTGTTTGATTAATCATTGTAAGTAAACGTCACTCAAATGGGGATTACTCATGTGTATGTGATGATACTCACCGTGGAGGGTAAATTGTAGTCATGCATTGGCTTATGGGTAGAGCCGTGTGTCGACAAAAGATTAGATATCAAGTATATTATAGTCGTGTGTTGACCTAAATGTAGTCATGTGTCGGCTTATGTCTAAAGCTATATGCGTTGATATAGGATATGAGTACCATATGTCATTTAATTGTGTCCAAATCTCTTTATAGTCCAGGAGTGAACCAAATTAGCCAATTTCCACCCCCGCGGCCTAATCATAGATGATGTACATATATTTACATGCATATTTTATCAATTTTTATCTGACTAAATGTCATATTTTGACATTTTAACATGTTTAAAACCAAAATTCAATTATTTTCAAATCATCGTATATTCATCTTCATTCAAGGGTAAAATGGTCATTTTTGTGCATGTGTCAATTTGAGAATTTTTACTCGAAATTTTTTATGATTTTTACAGGAAATTTTGATGGAAATTACAAGTGGTTTCATGAAGATATGTGCATGCACAAAGGAATACAAAAGAATGAAGATGAAATAATTCAAACTCATGATAATGGAGGATCCCACCACTTAATTAAATCTACAATTGAAAGTTAATGGACAATTAAGTGGAGGTTAAAGCTTCATGCACATTTAGTGATGGATTAATTAGTAGCTAATGGTCACTTGGTGGCCACACTTCCTAAAGAGTATTTTGGGAAGCACTCTAATAATTGAATTAGGATTTTATGCATGTATAAATAGCCCTCTTATGTACATGTAAATACCTTCTATCTTTCACATTAATTAGGAAATTAAAATGCAAGTTGTAAGCTCTATGTTTCATGAAATAAAAATGACTTCCTAGTCTCTTTCTCTTCTCTTTTCTACTTGTTTTTATTTAATTGTATGCTCATTTTTATTCTTATGCTCTCTTTTATTTCATGTTCATAGTTTAGATTTACATTTATGTACTAGTTTAGTTCATTTCCTTTTAGTAGTTAATCTTCTTTTTCTTTGTTTATTACCTACTTTATTTTTGAAATCTCTATGTGTCGAAATGATAACACAAATGAGAGGCTAAATCCCTACATAATGAAGGTTTCTTTTATCATATATATTCAACATAATTTTCCATGTATGACCTCTTTTGTGCCTCATGAGAAATGGATGTTTATTTTTGTTTTTGTTTTATGTTGAATTTAATAGCTTACTTTGTTCATAACAAATAGGCCATGCTTACCTCATTAATAACAAATGCCTCTTCATCTAAAATTACGATCATGACAATAAAGTGAAGTTTTAATCAAAATTTGATGATCTATGTTACTAATTAATAATAAATAGATCATGCTTAAACTAGATTTTGGTTTCATTTTTATATGCCTTGTTTCATGAGAATTGAAAAAGCAGGACTAGATTTGTATTATAGTTTGATGGTTTGATTTGTGTTAATTAATAACTCAAATAGGTCATGCTTATGATAAATATATAACTAATCCTACTTAGAAAAAAAAAGATCATCACTTGATTTTACGTTGATTTATGTGAAAAATAGAAGAAAGTGGATTTGCCTCTAAATAGAATTTTAATCACATAGTTTTTAATCTCAACATTTGCTCAGCTTTCTAGTTTTCGAAACAATTTCCACTTTTAGTTTAATTTGATTGATTAGAAAATTTTAAAATTTTAAAAATTCCCTACGGATTGACCTGTACTCGCCACGTACTAGAATTGTACGCCGTGTGCTTGCTGTTAGATTTTAATTTGAAATTTTTCGACAATTTTCTAATCCGATAGAAAACTCGTCGTTAGACAAGTTTTTGGCGCCGTTATCAGAGAATTTGTTTTGATTTTGATTTTCTATTCTTCGAATTATTTGTCATTTGATTTTTATTGTGTGTTTTGTGTGTTGTATTTAAAAAAAAAAATTGCTTGTGTTTGTTGAGTGATTTTATTTGAGTGCTTGTTGCTTGTTTTTTTAATTTGTTTTGCATTTACATATAATTTCATTCAAAAAAAGGGGAAAAAAATCGTTCATTCCATTCTTTTTTATATATCTTACATTTTTCTTTTTCCTTACATTGCTTTTACAAGAAAAAAAAAACAGTGCCTCACTGTTTTTGCTCACTCACTGTTTTTACATCATTCATTGCTTTTACATCTTACTCACTGTGTTCACTACAAGCTTTCATACTTGCTCCTCAACCTTTCATACTTCCCAACTTCAATACACACGCTTCAAACAAGATTGCCACTCACCACCCTTCTCTGTACAACAAAGTTCACATCACTAATCACCTGACTGTCCTGATCAACTGCACTGGACTGCACACCCCATACAACCATCAACATCTGACACTGTGCTCCTGCCCACCCATCACTTCTGTCACTTCACTTTAACATAATTATTACTGCCAAACATTGCACGCTACTGACATCATATACTTCCACTGCCCACAGTCCAGAGCAAACTCACTTGACAACCAAAATTTGCCACAATCACCTACAAATCCACTGCCGTCCCATTTCTACAAACACCGCCCTTGCTCCCACTGAATCCAGTAACTGCAATCACCTATATGAAGGGCTCTTCCTCCTGTAACTCAATCCAGTAACCCATACAAACCCACGCCGAATCACAGCAGCCCAAGCAATCACCTTCATCGGCCATCATCCATCCTTACTGCTGCTACTTACTGACCACTGCAAACCATTCACCAATCCAATGCCCTTCAACCACTAACCTAGCCAAAAAAAAATACTGTACAATATGAAAAATCGAACTCCTCATCGACCAATCACTCCACAAACCATACAACCCATTCTCCATTCAAACCACTGCTACCAGTTGCTTCCCCTCATTAGACTGCTGCATATCAACTCTAACACCAAATACAACACTTACTTCTGCTGCATACATACTCCATCACAAAACTGTGCATCGCAATCCACCTCCACCATATACCAAATCACTATATCACTTATAGTTCTGTCAGCACTGCCTATTTTCAGTCCATCAGTCTTGTGCAAACTTCTTGCAACTACCTTACGCAAACTGTATCTTTCACAAATTGTGCACCTACAGTCCATCAGTCCATCAGTTCAATTGCACCTACAAATCCATCGTTTCAATTCACAATAACCATAGTGCTTCATCACCATATCACCATTTTTGTTTACAGCTTCTTGCACCTACTACCCCTCATCATCTTCTAGTCACCATTACAACTCAACCACTTCTTCAACATACCCCCAGTCCTCACCTGAAACATCAAGCTACAACAACCACCACTTCACATCAGCAAACTCCTCCATCCATTTCTACCTTCCCAAATACTGCTGTTACCACCACTAACCAATATTCCCCATGCCTCACTGCTTCCACCTACAACCCGTTGCCAATCACTACAACCTCTGCATCACAACTGCAGATTGAACAACTATACCCTTCGGCCACCCTTCCTCCGCCGCAGACACAATACCAACCTCACCAGAACAGCGAACCCGCACAATAATCTCCAAACGCCTCAAATCACTCACCTAAATCGCGATTTAGCGTGACATTTTGTTTTGCAATTGGGTGCGAATTTTTGTTTTCTTTCAACATATTTTGTTGATTTGAGAAGGGCGTAATTTGATTGAGGACATTATAAATTCTCTTTTTAACAAATTTTAACGGACAATTTGTTGACTTGTTTAGCGGGCTGAGCCGAAAAAAGTATTATAAACTTTTATTTTTGTGTTTTGTCAAGTTATCCTGATGAGTTTCTTCCAAAAAAAAGGGTTTGCATCCTTTAAAAAAAGTATTTCAATTTTAAAATTGTTTTGTTTTAGTTTATTTTGTTGGTTTTTAAATTGGTTAGTTTCTTTTTTTGATACATATTAAGAAAAATTGTGTAGATTTTGTTATTTATTTTTCAGGTAGTCAAAGCAGATAGAGAAAGGAATCGCTTGCAAAAAAAAAAAAAAAAAAAACTCTTTCTTGCTTTAAATAGAATTTGTCGCTATAAAATAATTCGTAATAATCTGCACACTCTGATATCGTGCCATTTTCTCTTGTTTTTCTTTGAATTTCATGTTGGTTGCTTGCATTTGCATTTATATATAATAAAAAAATTCAAAATCCAAAAACAAAAAGAAACTTCATTTTAGTTGCGTTGTAAATACACGTTTAATTTTTGCTTTGTATTCATCTCATCTTATTTTCTTTTTTAAGGGCAATACCCCAATTCACGTATGATGAGAGATTTCATCACCCTTTCCCCAGCTCAAAAACGCATTTCATCATATAATTTGACTAATAATAAAGGTTAGACATTCGACTTAAGAGTGTCGCGAGCTCATCTAGGGCTTAATTGTATCTTCACAATTGTTTTCTTTGAACGATTTTATTTCTTGGTGTCTAAACTACGGCAGAGTAATAACCATTTATAAATATTACGGTGATTCGTAAACATTATAGTGGTTGTTCCTCTGAAGCGGCTCCATTGCTACGATGATTCGTGCTGCACCGATAATCCCTGCCCGTTACCTGGCTGAGAAATATTTTTGTTGATTTAAGACAAAGTGTGATTATACAATTTTGCGTTAGGAGCTACTAAGTACAGAAAACTGTAATTAAGTCCGTTGCATTCATTTAGTTGCATTAGTTCATGCATATTTAAAAAAATAAAAAATCCAAAATCTAAAAAAATTGTAAATTTTACTTTATTTAGTTCTTAATCGAAAAAAATAAATCATTTTTCCTATCCTTTGACAATTTTCAATCAAAAACAAAAATCCAAAAAATATATATAATCTTTTCAAAAACAAAAAAATTAAAATACAAAAACAAAAAAATTCCTTTTGGTACATATCTGAAAATATAAAAAAGAATACAAAAACGAAAACATACAAAAAAATTGAAAAGCTAAAAACAAAACAAAAATCAAACTTCTCTTTTAAAAATAAATTTCACTTGGTAAATAGTTTTATTCTTTGTAAAAAAACAAAAACAATTCTTCACTTAAATTTTCAAATCTTGTTTCATTCTCCAAACTCGTTTCTAATTTCTTTCTCTTCTCGTCATTCACTTGTGCATGAGTACTTGGACTCGTGACACAACAACTAATCGTTTAACTCTAACGGACGATCTCCCCGAAATGGCAAACGAGAACGCCCCTCGAACTTTATGGATATAATCTTTCCCGATAGAGTTTCTATACCATCTTGCATCACATTACCCGCTCCAATGGGTAACCATTCTGAAATTCACTCGAACCATATTGCCACGCTTCAAAATTTTGGCGATTTTGAACACGATGACCCATACATATCCTTGACTAAATCGAACAAGTTTGCGCAATCATTAAACTCCAAAAAATTTCCGATGACGGAATCAAACTTCGATTAATCTCATTCGCTCTTACGGATTACACATAAAAATGGTTGTACAACTCACCATCGAACTCGATTAAAACTTGGGAAGAATTCATAAAAGCTTTCTTAAAATAATTCTACCCCTTGGAAAAACGAGTAGAATCCGAAATGAAATTTTAAACTTTCATCAATTCAAGGGAGAACCATTCAGAAAATATTTTAAAAGATTCACAGAGCTTTTGATAAAATATCCATACCATAACTTCGAAAAATGAACTATTTTTCAAATCTTATATGATGGACTTGAAAACAGCTCACGAACCATGCTTGAATCAATGTGCCAAGGCAACTTTTTTGCCCAACATCACGACGATGCTTGGCAATTTCTTGAAAACCTCACCGAAAAGTCGTCCCAATAGAAACGTTCGAACGAAAAATCAATTTACTCACGATCTAGCGCACACTCGATAGGATCTTCTTTTTCTTTGGAAATTAAGATCGACGTAATGATTAAAAAATTCGATAACGTTTTCTCATCAAATCAAATAAACCAAGGTTCTCAACCAATGTGTTATAAATGCAACGATCCTAATCATATGGCCGAACAGTGTCCCAATCCTATCGAACAAATCGATGCCTTCAATAAATCCAAAAACGAGCCATTTTCTCCAATGTACAATCCTGATTGGAGAAATCATCTTTTGCTCGGAACCAAAAAAATCCCAACACGAACACGGTTAGTCTCAATTTTAAAGCATTCCCGAATAATTCTTCGAATCCTCTCTTTCAACCCTTTTCAACCAAAATATGCGGGTCCGTCTCATAATCAACCATAACAATCAAATTTTCAACCAAATTTTGCTCATCCTCCCAAGACGATAAACGTTTAACTTAGCTTGAGAAAACTCTTGAAATGTTGGCTAAAGCAACTAATCAAGGCCATCAATCAAACAGCAATTTGCAAAATTTATTGACCTCATATATGCAAAACACAAAACAATCGATTGCAAAACTTGAAATGCAAATGAGCCAATTAGCCACGTTTGTAAGTGAACGGGAACGAGGAACAATTCCCAAGCCAGCCAATTCCTAATCCCAGTAATCAAAACGCAAATTCAAATCAAGCCTATGTTGTTCAAGATAGCAATGTCACCCATTTGAATGCTATCACGACTCTTCGTTCCGGTAAACAAATCGATAATCAAGTCGTTAACCTGAACGATTTACCAAAAACCTCTCTCAACACTTCTAAAACGACGAACGAATCTAAACAGAACGTAGCCGGACGTTGAATCGAATGCCAATCAAAATTCTTCTTCATCTACTCAAGTATACCCGCCTACCGAGTATTGTGTTCCTGTAACGACCCGATATTTTCAACCATTCGCATCCGCACATATCGGACTTGAATTGTTAAAAATACCGCGTTGTAATTAAAATTTGGCAAATCTCAGAATATGCAGTAAATAATTAATCACAGAATCACAAACATAGAATCAGAATACTCGCAGCGGAATTTAAAAATACTTAGTGGTTCATGAAGCCACTAAAAATAGTCTCAACAAATACAAATTACAAAGTCTTCCATCCCAAATATAGTTTAAATCATCAAATAGAAAATCCAAAAATCCCAAAGTCTTGATTTCATAAATAAGATAACGGACAGAAAGAAGCCAGCAACTTGAAAGGATCTACAGAAGTCCTAGCTCCGAGATGATGACTGAACTGCAACTCAGGCTGACCCGAGCGTAAAATAAAACATAAACACTCGAGTTAGGACATACATACTTATATAGTGTAAGCTAATTCAAGTGTACTGTAATATAAAGCAAGTAACTTAAAGAATGCTTGGGACCGCCCATTCTCTAAGGATCCGTTAAACTATTTACTATGTAGTAATATTTCGCTATTATAATAATGTCTATTAGTAAAATAAACTTACTTTTAAATAGCGCTAAGGCTTTACATTTTCCACCTTAACACGTAATAGTCCCAGTAGTCCATCCAATATCATAGTCCCTCCTGATCGGGAAGCCACCAGAGGATACCACACGGGCTACGGGAGAAAAACAAACTCGTACAAGGCTCGCTATGGTAGGTGACACGGCACAACTAGGCAATGCCAGGGTAGATATACCAATTGCTATCCGGACCGATGGTAACGCGTAGCGCGCAGCTACCGCCCACCTCGAACAACACTCCCAAATCAAAGGTGCGCACCAAAACAATCACAAGAGTAATAGAATGGCATACGAAGAAGTGCGTCCGATCAGAGGTGCTACCTCATTAATCCGAGAATCGCTCCTGTTTTAGCCACCTTATGCCAACTCACGGGAGTCGGGTCCTCGTATTTACCTCATAGAAAACGCCACCACCATCCTACTTCATTCTGGAATCTCCACCGCGTACACGGTTGTCAAAGTGGTTTTCGGTATCGACAGAGAGTATGCCAGACATCCGATCCCGGTCTCTTTAACAACCAAGCGTTATTATAACCCGTGGTTACAACTTTAAAAAAATGGTATTTATACTTTAAAAATAAAAATACATTTCAAATACATTTCAAATACATTTCAATATCATAATATCCTTTCAAACATCATTTATTTAAACATCAGTCATTTCATTTAATATAAAATACCATTTAAATCTATTCAATTTATTTAGGAATTAATTGCCTTTCAACTCACATTTAAAAGTTACATTCTTCCATTTAAAACCATTTAAAGTCAATTCCTTATTCTTATTTATTCATATTATATTCCAAAATTTAAGCTTTTTTTTTTTTTAAAGATTATTTCCATAAATTTTATTAAAACAATCAAAATTCAGTTTCCGTAGCACTTATAAAATGCTACCTAAAGTTATAGGTTAAAACAGTCTATTTACAAAAGACAGCATTTAAGTGCTGTAACTTATTAACTTAACCATTAAGTTTTAAATTCCCAAAATAAAACTTAATATCAATTATTTTACTTAACTAAAATCTCACTTTTAACAAAAATTCATAATTTTCCAAAATAAGTTATACTCCAAAATTTTACATAAACATTCATTTATTTAACATTTGACTCATTTAAAAATCATTATAAATAAATAAAAAAATAAAATCCTTCAAATACATTTAAACCAGAAAATTATAAACTTTCTATTTAAAAATATTTTTTAAAACATTTCATAAAAATATTATATAAACCACGGGTCTGTATATAGTTTTCTAGCCTAGGTCAAGTGATACAGATATATATCATTTCAATCCGCAATTTACAAAAACCCCGGGTTCTATCATTTCAAACCCGCAATCCCAAGTTAAATATTTAAAATTAAACAATTAAATAAATAAATGAATAAATAATTATCGTATAGGTCTATCATTTCAGCCTATAACGATCTCAATTTACAGGGAACTTGCAATGATGATTTAACAGCAAATAAGCATTAAATAATATAACTGCAACTATATTACAACAGATAAACAATTGATGAGGTGTCAATTTAAAATGGGGTTTAACATCATACGTTATATTACAGACAGATGACATTTAATAAATAATTTACAAATACACTTGCGATAATTCACATAAATATAGGTATGTTTGTCTGGTGAGAAATACTCACCTTAAACTGCAGATAATCAGATTCAAACGATTTTACCACTTGATAAAGGATCGTACAAATGGCACGATTAGGTTTCCGCGGATGCCACGCCTTGATTCAAATCTAAAATAAGATCCAAATACCAAATACGCGACTTTTAAAATTACGGTCAAAGCAAAATTTTCGAAACAACTGGAACGAATAGAATAAATGAAATTTTGGTTCAGCTTTTGCTCGACTGCCTCACCCTACATCCCGACCCCAACTTCATAGGCTTGGCAATACTATTTATTATTATTATACATATTATTATTATTATTATTATTTTCCACCGGCATACCCTAACTTATCTAGTTTTGAAAATATGTATTTACACAAACTTGCGTCTCTGCCTAAACTATTCTTCAATGCAAACTCTCTCTGTTTCTTAATTACAACACGTCTCTGCCACTTCAATTTCAAAACATTGTCGAATTCAGAAACATTAAAATTTAATTTTTTAACCATTCTTAACTTTAAAAATCATATTCCTACTTCAGAAAATGTTCGTTTGGATACCATTTATCTTATGATTAAATAAAATAAATTTTATAAATAAAATATCCAAATTTACTATGAATCATTTGTAAGTCAGAATTTCCCAATTTTACTTAACTTGTATATATATTTTTCCAAATAACTTTACACTTAATTTAAAAATACCCACTTCCTAAATAAAACTAAATTCTCATTTATTTACTTAACTTAACAATTTTATTTAAAACCAAATTTCAAATTTCAAGTTAAGTCATAAATTGAAATTTCACCTTTCCATTTGAAAACAACATTTTCAATTATTTACTCACAAAACACATCCGTTCCATAATTTTTTTTTTTCCTTTTTATAGTTAATATACACTAAATTTTCTTCACAACTTTATTCACTTAGACATCAATTCAACTATGATTCAAGTTAAATAAAAGTTATTCCAAAATATTCCATTTCAACCGTCTTTCGTTTTATCAATTCAAAGTACATTATTTATTATACCAAACATATCCATTTTCGGAAATAACTTTTATTAAAATTTCTAGGTTAGATTTCAACTCCATATTAAATCAAATTTAATTGTTATGTCATTTATCGTAAATAAAATCTTTAAATTCACTTTAAAACAATTATTAACTTACAAAAATTTAACTTATAGAAAACAAAACACCTTTAAAATTTTAAAGCCTTAAGTCAAATTTTTAGTTAAATTACATAAATTTTATTTCAAAAATACTTAAAAAAATTTAGAAAAATATTATAATATATTAACCATGGGCTTGTTCGGGATATAAGCTCGGTTATGAAACTTAGAGGGACATGACGTGGTGGAGAAGTAGCCGATCAAGGCAAAAGGGAAACAGAGAACAACAAGAAGAAGAAAGTAAAACTGGAAGAAGAAAAGAAAAAGACAAAGAAAAAAAACCATTACCTGATTTGAAGCTCTGTACGCAAGAAGGAGATAATACAAGCTATAGGAGATGCAAAGGTATTTGGAATAGCTGGTATATATAAATGAGCTTCAGGTTTTAAAGTGGTCACGGCAGGGGAAAAATTTATAAAGTGGCAACATATCTTGATTGAGAAGCAATAAATTTCGTATTAAAACAAAGGAAGGCAGAGAGATTTATTTCCAGTTTCTTCATGTTTGAACGTTACACGAAAATTGTGATAAATGCATGCGTGATTAAAGTGGATAACAGTAAGCAATTATAATTTGCTTTGCACTGAATAGGCAACGAAATAATGTTTACAAAAATTGCTTGATCAGTTACTAGATTGGTTGCAAGATTTCTTTTTGTTGAATGGATAAGACTGCGTGATTTATGTTTCCCCTTGATAAAAGATATTGGCAAGAACAAATTTGCAGAGAGATATATATAGTAGGCAGGTTTGAAATTATATTGTAGACCAGAAAACGTAAGAGATAAATTGATAAAGGAAACGAATATAAGGAGGCAAGTGATAAAAGATTGTGATTTCTTTCCAGTTTCTTTAGCTTGGAACGGATAAGTCTGCGTGAATTTATATTGCCAATTTATGAAAATTTGATTTCAACATTTGATACCATTTAATAGTGGCGTGATTTTGAATGCAGACCATCAAGATGATATTTAAGCAAGAGATTTGATTGTAGATTGAAGAAACGGCATCACGTTTATATATATATATATATATATATATTTATATATATATATATATATATATATATATATATATATATATATATTTGAAATAGATAGGCAAATAAGATTTGCGTGATTATAGGAACCAGAGAGATATAATGGGTATGCGAGAATTTGAAAAGATAGGCAATGTTAAATTTCAACTAAATAGTCAGAACATACAAGGCAACGCTAAAATATGTTTAAAGTTATATGGAAAAAGTAACATTTGCTATAAACTACTGACTGATATTTTAATTCATATAGATGTTGAAATATGATTTTTAAAATACGCCAAACTGATGCAATACAAAACACCCAAGATTTATATAAAAATAACGTTTTAAATTTATACGTTTATTACGTTACTTATACCATAAATTGTACGCGTCCTATAAACGCGAAATCCAATAGTTCATTAATACACTAAATTCTTCAAAATTATTACTTAACAAACTTAATTGGTTTTCACATATTATATATATATACAAAATTCCTTTTATTAAAATTCAAATGGAGTTGTCTTTTAACAAAATTAACCGTTTCACAACTTTAAATTTCCATATTTAGTATTTTAAGGAAATGATTTAAATCAAATTATATATGTATATAATTTGGGAAGTAAATTTTACTGGAAAGAGAAAAATAACGGATTAAAATTATACGTTTTCTTATATATAATCCTATATATATATATATATACACAGTATTTATTCCCTAAATTTACGCGCCCTTTTTAACGCGTAATTACCCAGTTCATTTATATAATAAAAAAAAATCGAAATTTTGACCATGCTGAGACTCGAACTCGTGACCTGTCGTGAATAGCCCAGATGTCCTAACCACCTAAGCTATTAATGTTTTTTTAATTAAAACTTGATTTGGCTAGAAATTAAGTTATTTACCATCTTCGACAAAACCCCAAATTTCCAAATTAAAGTTAATTCTTAACCATGTCAAAATTTCAGAGATCTTATTATTTAATTAAAAATTTAGTCAATTGTTTTTTTTTAATCACTTTAAATAAACCCCAAAGTTTTTAAAATACAAGTGAAAAATACTTGTTAAAAAAAATTGGGATGTTACACTCTCCCCCACTCAGAACTTTTCGTCCTCGAAAAGGAAGAAGGTAGGGGAATAGAAACAACCTGAAAGAAAACTAAATTGAAACTTAAATTAGAATCATTAATCTAAACAATAAAAATTCAATTTTAAATTAATCATTGCTTTCATCTATTTATACTTAAAATTCTAACATTTATTTATTTACATATTTACTTGTATAATATCCCTACACTAAAAAAAAATCATTCATTTTTTTTATCCAAATTTTACACAAGGTATTATAACATTCTAATTTAAAATGTTTAATTTTAGTCCAAATTTGAAATGATAATTTAACTTAATTTTTAAAGTAAATTTACCATTTCCAAAAATAAACTAAATTTCCCATTTAGTTTCTTCTTTATTCCAAACTATAATTAAATTTATTTCTCTCAATATTTTCCTCATCTATGTCAAATATTTTTCTCAATATCTAAACCATATAAATTCAGTTTAAATTAATTAATATTCAATAATTGATTTAATTCATTTGATTTTTACAGAAGTTAAATCAATCTTAACTATTTCCAAATTAATTATCTTATTATCCAATTATTTTCTAAAATCAAAAATTTGTATAGTCATTTATAATAATCATCTTTTATTCAACAAATTTAATTCTTCTTTATTCCAGATTATTATTAAATATATTCTACTTAATATATCTTATCGCACATATTAAGTAGATTATATTTAATATAACTATTCCAATTATTTCTAAATTTCCTTTAACACCATTTGATATTGTATATTATTCAATTATTATTTTATTTCTATTTACCTCTATTTGTCTTGTTGTAACTGAAACTTTAAATGTATAACATTTATTATAACCACTCACATTTTTATTTATAAATCCTTTTATATTATACATTATCCAATTACATAGTTAATTTCTGAATGATTTAGGTAAGTTATATTGGAATGCAATTATACAAGTAAAAAATTTCCAACTATATTATTCAAGTTTAAATATTCATTCCAAATTTGACTTTATTTTATCATTAGAATCACCTTTTAACATAAATTTATGAATTAAATTTCCAATTAACTTCAAACCCTTTAGAGATAAATAAATACATACATATAGCATATGTCAAATCAAATTTAAATCATATATCTATATATATTATAAATTAAGTCATATTGTAGAAATTCAAATCAGTTAAATTTTTGAAGCAAAACTACAACATGGTCTCTTTACTTCGATACTCGAAAATGAATGTTGATGATGTTGTAGTCATCACCGAAATTATTTTCCAGCGACAAAGAGAAGAGCACTAATTTTTAAAACTTTAAAAATTCTTTGGAAACAAATTTATATTCGAAAATAATTTAAATAATAATATATCCTTTTAAGACTTTAAACACAAGGTTTGAAATTATCAGAAATTAAATTCTTAAATTCTTGTTTTAAATCCATTTCTGTTTCCAAATAAATTTATAACCAAGTTTTATAGTTCAATTATTTATATAAGACAAAACCAATGGTTACAATACCATAAATAAAATCAAACACTATTATCTCTAAACAACTAGTTAAATTCTAAAAATTATACTTTATATATAATATTAGATTTTTCCCAAATATAAGAATAAATTTTTCAAAACAAGGATAGAGATTCAAATTTAAAGGACTCAAACCAAGAGAATTTTGATTTAAAGATAAATTGGAATCAGAAGATCCGATGATTACATAACAGAACAAGGAACCAGATAAGTTTATATAAATCGCGGGCAACCTTAACCGGGTCAACCGTGACTTAAAGAATAAGATCGATGTGGATTTTCTAGGGTAAATCTACATTCGATTTGAAGAAATAAAGTTCAGAATAACCAAAGATACTAGCATCTAAACCGAGGTTAAATATAAATCTTTGGTGAATCAATGCTAATTGTAAAGGAGTTTCACCCCTTTATTAGAATATTGGCGAGACCGCCAATTCACTATAAAGATCATCTAAAGTGGAGTTATGGGATACTCCAGAATCGAAAGAAAATAAATAGTGAGGGACACGAATGAACTTCGGAACCGCAGGGAACGTTCCAAAATTCTAAAAGGAAGAGATTCAAGCTCAAATGAAAGTGATTCTGTAAATCAATTTTACCATACATTCTAAGTTTTGCCTAGAGCCAAAGCTCTGATACCAAATGTAACGACCCGATATTTTCAACCATTCGCATCCGCACATGTCGGACTTGAATTGTTCAAAATACCGCATTGTAATTAAAATTTGGCAAATCTCAGAATATGCAGTAAATAATTAATCACAGAATCACAAACATAGAATCAGAATACTCGCAGCGGAATTTAAAAATACTTAGTGGTTCATGAAGCCACTAAAAATAGTCTCAACAAATACAAATTACAAAGTCTTCCATCCCAAAAATAGTTTAAATCATCAAATAGAAAATCCAAAAATCCCAAAGTCTTGATTTCATAAATAAGATAACGGACAGAAAGAAGCCAGCAACTTGAAAGGATCTACAGAAGTCCTAGCTCCGAGATGATGACTGAACTGCAACTCAGGCTGACCCGAGCGTAAAATAAAACATAAACACTCGAGTCAGGACATACATACTTATATAGGGTAAGCTAATTCAAGTGTACTGTAATATAAAGCAAGTAACTTAAAGAATGCTTGGGACCGCCCATTCTCTAAGGATCCGTTAAACTATTTACTATGTAGTAATATTTCGCTATTATAATAATGTCTATTAGTAAAATAAACTTACTTTTAAATAGCGCTAAGGCTTTACATTTTCCACCTTAACACGTAATAGTCCCAGTAGTCCATCCAATATCATAGTCCCTCCTGATCGGGAAGCCACCAGAGGATACCACACGGGCTACGGGAGAAAAACAAACTCGTACAAGGCTCGCTATGGTAGGTGACACGGCACAACTAGGCAATGCCAGGGTAGATATACCAATTGCTATCCGGACCGATGGTAACGCGTAGCGCGCAGCTACCGCCCACCTCGAACAACACTCCCAAATCAAAGGTGCGCACCAAAACAATCACAAGAGTAATAGAATGGCATACGAAGAAGTGCGTCCGATCAGAGGTGCTACCTCATTAATCCGAGAATCGCTCCTGTTTTAGCCACCTTATGCCAACTCACGGGAGTCGGGTCCTCGTATTTACCTCATAGAAAACGCCACCACCATCCTACTTCATTCTGGAATCTCCACCGCGTACACGGTTGTCAAAGTGGTTTTCGGTATCGACAGAGAGTATGCCAGACATCCGATCCCGGTCTCTTTAACAACCAAGCGTTATTATAACCCGTGGTTACAACTTTAAAAAAATGGTATTTATACTTTAAAAATAAAAATACATTTCAAATACATTTCAATATCATAATATCCTTTCAAACATCATTTATTTAAACATCAGTCATTTCATTTAATATAAAATACCATTTAAATCTATTCAATTTATTTAGGAATTAATTGCCTTTCAACTCACATTTAAAAGTTACATTCTTCCATTTAAAACCATTTAAAGTCAATTCCTTATTCTTATTTATTCATATTATATTCCAAAATTTAAGCTTTTTTTTTAAAGATTATTTCCATAAATTTTATTAAAACAATCAAAATTCAGTTTCCGTAGCACTTATAAAATGCTACCTAAAGTTATAGGTTAAAACAGTCTATTTACAAAAGACAGCATTTAAGTGCTGTAACTTATTAACTTAACCATTAAGTTTTAAATTCCCAAAATAAAACTTAATATCAATTATTTTACTTAACTAAAATCTCACTTTTAACAAAAATTCATAATTTTCCAAAATAAGTTATACTCCAAAATTTTACATAAACATTCATTTATTTAACATTTGACTCATTCAAAAATCATTATAAATAAATAAAAAAATAAAATCCTTCAAATACATTTAAACCAGAAAATTATAAACTTTCTATTTAAAAATATTTTTTAAAACATTTCATAAAAATATTATATAAACCACGGGTCTGTATATAGTTTTCTAGCCTAGGTTAAGTGATACAGATATATATCATTTCAATCCGCAATTTACAAAAACCCCGGTTCTATCATTTCAAACCCGCAATCCCAAGTTAAATATTTAAAATTAAGCAATTAAATAAATAAATGAATAAATAGTTATCGTATAGGCCTATCATTTCAGCCTATAACGATCTCAATTTACAGGGAACTTGCAGTGATGATTTAACAGTAAATAAGCATTAAATAATATAACTGCAACTATATTACAACAGATAAACAACTGATGAGGTGTCAATTTAAAATGGGGTTTAACATCATACGTTATATTACAGACAGATGACATTTAATAAATAATTTACAAATACACTTGCGATAATTCACATAAATATAGGTATGTTTGTCTGGTGAGAAATACTCACCTTAAACTGCAGATAATCAGATTCAAACGATTTTACCACTTGATAAAGGATCGTACAAATGGCACGATTAGGTTTCCACGGATGCCACGCCTTGATGCAAATCTAAAATAAGATCCAAATACCAAATACGCGACTTTTAAAATTACGGTCAAAGCAAAATTTTCGAAACAACTGGAACGAATAGAATAAAAGAAATTTTGGTTCAGCTTTTGCTCGACTGCCTCACCCCACATCCCGACCCCAACTTCATAGGCTTGGCAATACTATTTATTATTATTATACATTTTATTATTATTATTATTATTTTCCACCGGCATACCCTAACTTATCTAGTTTTGAAAATATGTATTTACACAAACTTGCGTCTCTGCCTAAACTATTCTTCAATGCAAACTCTCTCTGTTTCTTAATTACAACACGTCTCTGCCACTTCAATTTCAAAACATTGTCGAATTCAGAAACATTAAAATTTAAATTTTTAACCATTCTTAACTTTAAAAATCATATTCCTACTTCAGAAAATGTTCGTTTGGATACCATTTATCTTATGATTAAATAAAATAAATTTTATAAATAAAATATCCAAATTTACTATGAATCATTTGTAAGTCAGAATTTCCCAATTTTACTTAACTTGTATATATATTTTTCCAAATAACTTTACACTTAATTTAAAAATACCCACTTCCTAAATAAAACTAAATTCTCATTTATTTACTTAACTTAACAATTTTATTTAAAACCAAATTTCAAATTTTCAAGTTAAGTCATAAATTGAAATTTCACATTTCCATTTGAAAACAACATTTTCAATTATTTACTCACAAAACACATCCGTTCCATAATTTTTTTTTTCCTTTTTATAGTTAATATACACTAAATTTTCTTCACAACTTTATTCACTTAGACATCAATTCAACTATGATTCAAGTTAAATAAAAGTTATTCCAAAATGTTCCATTTCAACCGTCTTTCGTTTTATCAATTCAAAGTACATTATTTATTATACCAAACATATCCATTTTCGGAAATAACTTTTATTAAAATTTCTAGGTTAGATTTCAACTCTATATTAAATCAAATTTAATTATTATGTCATTTATCGTAAATAAAATCTTTAAATTCACTTTAAAACCAATTATTAACTTACAAAAATTTAACTTAGAGAAAACAAAACACCTTTAAAATTTTAAAGCCTTAAGTCAAATTTTTAGTTAAATTACATAAATTTTATTTCAAAAATACTTAAAAAAATTTAGAAAAATATTATAATATATTAACCATGGGCTTGTTCGGGATATAAGCTCGGTTATGAAACTTAGAGGGACGTGACGTGGTGGAGAAGTAGCCGATCAAGGCAAAAGGGAAACAGAGAACAACAAGAAGAAGAAAGTAAAACTGGAAGAAGAAAAGAAAAAGACAAAGAAAAAAACCATTACCTGATTTGAAGCTCTGTACGCAAGAAGGAGATAATACAAGCTATAGGAGATGCAAAGGTATTTGGAATAGCTGGTATATATAAATGAGCTTCAGATTTTAAAGTCACTTTATGGTCAAACAAGGCATAGCCCTTGGACATATCATCTCAAATAAAGTCATTGAGGTAGAAAAAGCAAAAATTTATGTCATTGCAAACCTACTGATTCCCAAATCTGTTAAGGACATTCGATCATTTTTAGGACACGCTGGCTTTTACCGACACTTTGTGAAAGACCTTAGCAAAATCACTCGTCCTTTGATGACTCTTCTCGGAAAAGACATTCCATTCGATTTTAACTCTGAGTTTCTCTCTTCTTTTGAACGTCTCAAAAAAGAACTCATTTCAGATCCAATCATTTGCACACCCAATTGGAATCTCCCATTTGAAATAATGTGTAACACTTTGAACTTTATAGTTTGTGCTGTCTTAGGACAACGCATCAACAAGATCCTTCACGTCATTCACTACACGAGTATGACTCTGAACGATGCCCAACTTAACTAGACAACTACTGAAAAAGAGCTTCTAGCTGTAGTTTTTTCTCTCGAAAAATTCCGACAATACTTGATCGGGTCACACATTATTGTGTACACGGACCATTCTGCGCTTCGATATCTCTTCGCTAAAAAGGATGCTAAATCTCGCTTGATTAGTTGGATCCTTTTACTATAAGAGTTTTTGTTATCTTACAATCAACGACAAAAAAGGATCCGATAATGTCATAGTCGGTCACTTATCTCTTCTTTCGAACGCACCATCTTCTTTTCCAATCAGTGAAAACTTCTGCGATGTACAACTTCTTTCAATTTTTATCGACCCATGGTACAATGATATAGTTAACTATTTAGTCACTAAAGAAACTCCATCATCTTGGTCCAAACAGGACAAATACAAATTCATATCCCAAATGAAATATTTCTATTAGGACGATCCATACTTGTTTAAATATTTCCCCAACCAAATCATTCGACGTTGCATTCCGGATAATGAGTTCAGGAGTGTTCTTTCATTTTGCCACGATCAAGCATGTGGTGGACATTTCGATCCTCGAAAAATTGCGAAAATGTGCTTCGGTGTGGTTTCTATTGGCCTTCTCTTTTCAAAGACTCATTTGAATTTTGTAGAATTTGCGATCGATGTCAAATGCTTGGACAATATTCTCGATAAGATATGATGCCTCTAAACCCCATTCTTATGATCGAAATCTTTGATGTTTGGGGTACCGATTTTATGGGATCGTTTTCCAATTCTTTTGAAAACTTGTATATCCTTCTCGCTGTTGATTATGTCTCAAAATGGGTTGAAGCCATTCCTTGCAAAACCAACGACCATAGAATTATTGTGAAATTTCTCAAAGTAAACATCTTTTTGAGATTCGACGCATCTCGCACAATAGTCAGTGATAACGGAACCATTTTTGCAATCGATCTTTTGAAACATTAATGAAGAAATACTCAATAACCCACAAGTTATCCACTCCATATCATCCTCAAACTTATGGGCAAGTTGAAGTTTCAAATCGGCAAATAAAACAAATCTTAGAGAGAACTGTTAACAAAAATCAAAAAGATTGGTCTCAGAAATTGACCGACGCGCTTTGAGCTTGTCGTACTGCTTTTAAAACTAACCTTGGGACAACCCCATTTCGTTGAGTTTACCATAAAGCTTGTCATTTACTCGTTGAAATCGAACACAAAGCATTGAGGGTAATAAAGAACTTAAACTTTGATCCTGAGAAGGCTGGCAAAAACCGAAACTACAACTTAATGAACTAAAAGAACTTTGGAACGACGCATATGAGAAAATTTACAAAGAAAGAACAAAAGTTTTTCATAACAAGTCAATCCTAAGGAAAGTGTTTTCGCCTAACCAGAAAGTTCTTTTATATGACTCAAGACCTCTTTTATTCCCTGAAAAACTTAAATCGAGATGGACCGGACCATTTGTGGTACGAAATGTTTTTCCACATGATGCAGTAGGAATAAAGAACCCCAGGGATGGATCAATTTTCAAAGTCAACGGCCATCGTTTGAAATCTTTCTTGGAATTGCCTAGTAACCAAGAGGAGGAGCTCATGATTCTTCATGAGCAAAGCTACGTCTAGTAAGAATGTTTACCCTCTTTTGTAAATATGTATATATTTTTCCCGTTACACTCATTATACCGCACATTGACTATGGGACACAGTTAAAATTACGCGTGGGGGGAGTCTCATTTTCATTTTTTTAAAGTTTCATCGTATTTTTAAAAAAAAATCTCAGAATTTCTAAATCTCAAAAACATTTTCTTTTTAACATTATGATTTATTTTTGAAGAAGCACTATAGGATAATATAAATTTTGGCTAATAAATTGAAATTTTTGAAAATTTATTTGTCTTAGCAAAAATAAAAATGAAGTTTGATTACAAATAACAATAGTTTAACTAGTATGTAAGAAGGTTCGTATGTGTTAATTATGAAGTATGTTCTAACTGAAAATCTTTGTTTAAAAAAGTGGTAAATTTAAAGCAAAGGATATAACATTTTATCTTCTAAATTAAATGGTGCTAAGATGATTTTGTAGAACTCCCTCTTTCTCAAAAAATAGAAAAAAAAACACATAAAATATTTATGTTAAAAACAAAAAAACAAAAACAAAAAACATTTGTATATATGTTTATGTTTTTAACACCTAGTGTCATGTATTCACACTCGTGTGTTCACTCGCCATGCTCAGTACCCTTCTCGCATAAGCCCAAAAGGCAGTGCACGATCCGTATATCTGGCCTTGATTTATCCGAGTTAGGTGTATGTATATAATAATTCTTTTTAATAACACCTACGGACGATAAGTGTTCACACTTGTGTGTTCACTCGCCACGCTCTATATTCCCCTCACATTAGTCCATAAGGCAGTGCACGGGTAATATATCTAGCCTCAGTTTACCTGAGTTAGGCATATGTAAATATCAAAAAAAAAATTCAAATAAGTGAGAGTAAGCAATTGCAATAAAAGCACTATTTTGACTTTTTTGACTTATCTGTTATTGAAAAGAAATGAAATTACCACTTTGACAAATTTTGATAATCAACTAAGGATCCATTTCATGATTACATTGTGTTATCAACCAAAATAACTAGCCAAACTATAGTCTATCTGTTATGACAACTTAATTTTTGTTGGAAATTTGACAAGTAAAAGGACATAAATTTCTTGATAATGACCAGAAATTATATTTAACTTAGTAGTGTCGATTTAAAATTGAATCCTTCATTGTAAATATTTTCAAAAACTTGCGTTCATTCCATTGTAAATAACTCTTGCATTTTGTAAATATTTTCACTTTGTATTTGGATTTTGTGGGTAGTATCAGCTGAAAACCATCACGAGACAACACTCTTCCTACTGGGGACACCCAGAGATTTAACGGCTTGTTGCATATGCTCAATGCAATCGTGCTCCCTACGTAAACGGATTTATCTTAGTTTTCCTTTATTCGATGACGAATAAAAAGAAAAGTGTAAGGGTATTGGATGTGCATGTAAATGTGCATATATTTACATTCGTATTTTATCTATTTTTATTTAAATAAATGTCATATTTAGGCATTTTAACATGTTTAAAACCAAAATTCAATTATTTTCAAATCATCATATATTCATCTTCATTCAGCGGTAAAATGGTTATTTTTGTTTATGTGTCAATTTGAGAATTTTTACTTGGAAATTTTTATGATTTTTATAGGAAATTTTGTTGGAAATTAAAAGTGGTTTCATGAAGATATGTGCATGCACAAGGGAATACAAAGGAATGAAGAGGAAATAATTCAAGCTCGTGATAATGGAGGACGCCATCGACTTACCTATCTACAATCAGAAGCTAATGGACAACTAAGTGGAGGTTAAAGCTTCATGAACATTTAATGATGGATTAATTAGTAGCTAATGGTTACTTGCTGATCACACTTTCTAAAGGGCATTTTGGAAACCTCCCTAGGGTTTTATACATGTATAAATAGCTATCTTATATACGTGTAAATATCTTCTACTTTTTCACATTAGTTAGGAAATTAAAATGCAAGTTGTAAGCTCTATGTTTCATAAAAAAATGTCTTCCTAGCCTCTTTCTCTTCTCTTTTCTACTTGTTTTTATTTACTTTTATGCTATTTTTATTCTTATGCTCTCTTTTATTTCATGTTCATAGTTTAGATTATGTACTAGTTTAATTGATTTCCTTCTAGTAGTTAATCTTTTTTTTTCTTTGTTTATTCTCTACTTTATTTTTTTTCAATATTGAAATCTCTATGTGTTGAAATGATAACACAAATGAGAGGCTAAATCCCTACAATTTAGGAGTAATGATGCTTTCTTTTATCATGTAGATTCAACATAATTTTCTATATATGATCTCTTTTGTGCTTCATGAGAAATGGATGTTTATGTTTGTTTGTGTTTTATGTTGAATTTGATAGCCGACTTTGTTCATAATAAATAGACTATGCTTATCTCATTAATCATAAAGTGCCTTTTCATCTAAAAATATGATCATGGCAATAAAGTGAAGTTTTAATCAAAATTTTATGATCTATGTTTCTAATTAATAGTAAATAGAGCATGCTTAAACTAGATTTTGGTTTCATTTTATATGCCTTGTTTCATGAGAATTGAAAAAGTAGGACTAGATTTGTATTATAGTTTGATGGTTTGATTTGTGTTAATTAATAACTCAAATATGCCATACTTATGATAAATACATAACTAATCCTACTTAGAAAAAAAAGAGATCATCACTTGATTTTATGTTGATTTATGTGAAAAATATATATAAGAAAGTGGATTTACCTCTAAATTGAATTTTAATCACATAGTTTTTAATATCAACATTTGCTGAGCTTTCTAGTTTTCAAAACAATTTCCTCTCTTGGTTTAATTTGACTGATTAGAAAATTATAAAATCTTACAAATTCCATGCGGATTGAGACGTACTTGCCATGTATTAGAATTGTATATCGTGCGTTTGTAGTTAAATCTTAATTTGAAATTTTTCGACGATTTTCTAATTCGATAGAAAACTCATCGTTAAATAATAAGATCACGCCCTAGATCCACGACATAGTAGTTGTTATGATATTTGGTGTGCATCACAAGATTGGTAGTTGGTTGTCCCTTGTGCCACATAGGCCAGCAGTTTGTTACCGTATGGGCAAGTGCAGGGTCGTGATTGATGCAATGCATTGATAAGCCATAGGTGGATGTGTATCACAATGTTTTTTGGTAACAGAAGACCTAGGAACATATCCGACTATTAGCGGTAGGCTAGTAGCCTTAGGTTCTTGGAGCATGCTCTCTACTATCAGTCTCCCTTTTTGGTTCAGGGTTATGTGTGTTCTGGATTGACATATATTATTCACTATTAAATGAGTTGACTACACTAAAGACTACATGTCAAAAGCGCAGTCGGTGCCTGTATATCCATAGTCATCTAGTTTAATGTTCTAAAGATAGCCTTTGTTTATTAATTATGAATGGGATTGTTATTGATTATCTTTGTGATTTGTATGATATTAGAAATCATTTAGAAGATTTGATGGGCTGGCTCTTATTATCTATTAACTATACGATTTTATGATATTATATTAGGGCATTTCTTAGCGTTAGCCCGATTCATGTGATGATTTCAATTTTATGATGAATGTTCTACTATGTGGATGATTCATTCACTGGATATAGTGTTCTTGGTTTCTATTGAACCATTTTGTATGGGTGCTGACATCTTTATGCAAGTTTTGGTGATCTTTTAAGTCGTTGTAATCATTGATTTGAGATGTTATACTTTGTATCACATTATTATTATCTCTCGAATATGCTCTGTCACTTATATTTATCTACCATATGATTTAGACATAGTCCGACCCATGTGTTAACTATAATACTCGTGTCAGTCTAAAACATTTCAGATCATAGGGACAACTTGACCGCAAGTATTTTATTGCGCTTATAGAGCTTTAAACTAGGATTGTTATATGATAGTTAATCATTGTATATGTTTCACATTGAGCTGTATATTGATTCTTTACCATATTATATTGAGATAGTTGACATTTTGAGTTATGTTGTACTCTAATTCTATTGTATTATTTATTATAGTTACCGCTACGACTAACTTTGTATTCGTTGTTATTTACTATATATTATGTACTGTTCTATCCTGAAGGCATACTGCTCTGTACCAATATTGCATGCGCACAAATGTGTTATTTAATGTTTTAATACGTTCCAGTGTTAGTCCAAGGAAATATTCACATGTGTGCCCTATATCGCCTCATTCTCAATATTATCTGCCAGTATTACTCTATAATACTCTTGGATAGTGTGGGTATAGAGATGAGGTTATTACATTAAATGTTTTAAACAATTAGTTATCAAATATTAAATCTGAATTCATTAATAAATGTGTGTGTATGTGTTATATATATATATATATATATATATATATATATATATATATATTGTAAGTTAATTTAAATTACTTTCAGCAGTAATAATAATAAAAAAATCAATTGACCAACATTTATTTTATAATATATGTTTGTGTGTGTTTTAATTATTTTAAAACATTGCTCATAATAATAATACATGTATATATTTTATTTTAGAAAAATGATTTGAAACTAAAAAAACTTATTTTGATGGTCTCAAGTTTTTATAACTAATTATGTTTCAGACATAATTTTAAAATTAAATATGTACACACTTATTATTTACATATATTTTACTAAATAATTTATTAAATATCATTTTTGATCGAAAATAAATTTCCATGGATATATATATATATATATATATATATATATATAATATTATAAAAAGAATTTATTTAGATCTTATTTTAAAATTGAAATATCTACTAAGTCTTTGTCATATATGTTAAATTTTAAATTTGAATTTTAGTTCTCTTTGACTTATTCGATATTCATCATAGATAAACTTATTTATTAATTATATTTAATTTTGAAATTTATAATATATATATATATATATATATATATATTATAACATTACAAATATTATTTTTCTAGTTCTTATTTTGATTTGGAATGTTTATTAAATCTTTATTACATATTTTAAATTTTAAATTTGAATTTTAAATCTCTTTGACTTATCAATATTAATCTTAGATATTTTCATTTATTTATTTTATATTTAATTCAAAATTTATATTATATATATGTGTGTGTATGTAAATTTTTATATAATTATTAAAAAATATTTTGAGACAATCAGTATGCATATAAATGACGAATGCATATGTTGTAGATGCAATTCCCAACATCTATATATGTAGACATTAATTAGTACTCTTGGTACATGCTGCACTTACACATTATACACATACGAGTATATAACGGTATACTCATTAACTATACAAAATATGTAAATTAAATTAACTAATTAATTAAATTAGAAAAATCAAATTAAATTGGATTTTATTTAAATAATCCGGATTAGATCTTGTACTGCCTATTAGACTTCATTGGCCCATTACGATCAAAAATAGGAAAAAAATAAGATCCACTAATTTCACTAACTTTCGAATGACTTGGTTCCAACAAAACAAAGTGTCCATTGGTGAAAAAATAGCATCGAAATCCTTTTATTTGAAATTTATATTTCAATATAAGTGCTTTTATGTCGACATACTCTAGTTAATTTTGATGTTTTTTTCTCAGTATAATTTTTAGAACTAAGATTGTGTGTTTATATAAAGATGTTAAAGATTCAAAATGGAGTTAAATGAAAAATAATATCAAGAACATTTGCTATGGGGCCTTTAACAAGATTTCTAAGATTTAAACAAACTTATCGAACACTACAAATATCTCTATCGTTGAAGAACATGCATTTCATTCGTCTTATATCAATTTTCTATTCTTAATATATGTGTGTGTGTGTGTGTGTGTGTGTCATTTGCTTGCACTAAGTTCTTGTTTATCTTTATAAAATATCTCCGTAATATATTTGAAAATGTTGCATAACTTGGAGAAACGTTATCGGTAACATGTTTATCATCATGAAAATCAATACTCGGGGTATTAACAAATTGTACACATGAGATTTTGTATTGCAATAATGAAAGTACTATTTATAGTTAATCCAAGAAAGAATGAAGAAATTTGCTGATGCTAGGAGGACTGAAAGGAAATTCAACTAAAGTGACTAGGTTTTTTAAAATAACAACCATATAGGCAAATTAATTCAAACAACCTGAAGATAAAAAAATTATCTACCAATTTGTTTTGACCATAATAAATTATACAAAAAATAAGAATGATTTTACCAGTTAAAATTACCTACAGAAGCAAAAATCTATCTAGTGTTCCATGTTTTACAGTTGAAGAGAGAAGTTGGAACTGGTGTAATATACAATATGATGATGAGCCTAAAGCTATTTTAGATAGAAGGATTTTCCCCAAGCACAATAGAACTATGGCACAAGTCCTGGTAAAATGGAGGCAAAGATCGGAAGATGAATCTACTTGGGAGCATTATTGGGATTTAGTTACAAATTTAACATTTGACCTTATGACAAGATCAAATTTTGAAGGGGAAGGAATTTTAGCCTCATAGTCATTCAATAAACATTTTACATCAAGAAAATCACAAAGGCATTCCTACAAACACTTTACAGAACACAACAACTATTAAAGCTTCTACCACCACCATTGTAATACCCTATAACTTTAAAAAATTAAATAATAATTAAAAATGGTAAAATCAAAATCTTCATAAAGATTAAAAAAATTACAATGGCTGTAATTAGGCTTCGAGATCTATTCCATTGCATTTGGAATGACATTTATAGTTAGAAAACATATATAACTTACTGAATTTGGTTTTAATGTAACAACCCTAGTTGAGATTAGCTAGAATTAAATCTAAAATATGATTTAAAATTATCTTAATTAATTTTAAGATGAATTTGGGAAATTTTACTAGATATAATTTCCAAATTAAAATGTCTTTCTAGATGGAAATAAATAAATTCGAGAAAAATTGTTAAATATCAAAATAGTATAATTTTACTTCTTAGGTCTGATAATATAAGAATAATCTTGGAAAAGATAAGAGTTTAATAAAATATATGGAAATAATTTTATAAATTAAAATGCAATTTTTTCCCATGTTTATTCACTTATTTATTTTAAATGGAGTTTATGATAAATATTTTACATTTCAAATAATTACAACAAATGTGTAAATTCTTTTAAATGCTAATAGAGTGATTTATTATTTAAAATGGGGATTTTACAATTAATATTTTATTTAATTAAGAATAATCAGAATAATTTTAGTTTCAAAAATTATATTTAATTTTACAAAATATCTCAACATTAATAAAAAGTGGAATTTTTGACATGTTGGTGCTTTGTAAGATGTGAAAAATTAATTTATATTTTTATCAAACGTTATTTGTAATGTAAATTTGTGTTTTAAAAGAGAAAAGAAAGGAAATTAATCACATTTTCTTTTATTGGATCCATGCACACCCATATGGCCTAACTAGTAATGTAATTGTTAAATGGAGAAAACATATATATTTATTTTCTCCCATCTCTTTCTCATTTCAACCATACACTAAAAATATAAAAAAAATCCTCTTTATTCAAAACCCTAGAATGCAACCTTTCCCAAACCTTAAGCAAATCAAAGAGCTTTTGATCAATAATAAAAGAAAGCAAGTTCGGGTAATCTTCTCCACCACTTTGTACATTAATTCAAGTCATTAGTTTCAGTTTTGTCTTTGATTGTAATTCCTTCTTTTGAAATTGTTCAAATCAAACCTAGGTTGTAGCTGAAAACTATTGGCCTAGGGGAATCCAAAATAGTAGCACTAATTCAAGTTCAATTCGATGAGTTAATCTCACACTTCTAGCCTATAGATGAATGTTTTTAGATGTTTGTTCTTATGGATAAATTTGATGTGAAATTGATCTTAATCTCTTACGTTATTCACAACTTTTGTCATTTAATTCTATATTGTTGAAACACACTTTATATGATCTTGTTTATCATCTAATTATAGATGTTTTTTTTGCTTGCATGAGTGTTAAGTCCATGACCCAAAAGTCGAGAGGAACAACGATGAAGAAATGAGCAATGACGGACCATCAGAGCACCGTTGGAGCTGCCTGGAGCTCACTCCAGGCGTGCCCAACGATGGACCATCTCACCCGAGCGGTGCACTAGTGGTGACCTAGGATGAGCCCAAGGCCACTCCTTTCGGCCCTTCAGTTCGCGCCGTTTGCCCATTCGTTCGTCCGTTTCCTTTTCTCTATTTGCTTGACTTTCATGTTGTTTTCTATGTCAATCTCATTGCTATTTTGGAATTTTGAATTATGAATTTGTGAATTCATTTGGAGTTATTAAACCATAGAATTGTTCTATGGGTCTTCGGCAATTCACACAATTTTCATCGCACGTTTTCAACTGGAATTCTATAAAAGGCTGATTATAAAATCAAACCATTTACTCGTAAGCACTTTAAGTATAAATCTACTTTCTTTATAAGGAATCTTTAGATATATATATCTATGTATGTATGTACGTACGTATGTATGTATATTATTTATTTACATTAATAATGGTTTTAAAGCTGATTTGGAGCATTGGTTTGAAAATATTACTTATATATATAACAAAGGCTTTCCAACATATATATGTGTATGTATGTGTTCTAGTTCATAAAAAAATATTTTCAAGAATGATTTCAAAGTAAACTATTTTATAAAATTTCATGATATCAATTGTATGAGGAATCGATTTAAACTGATTAATAAAACGAGTGGTATGAAATGCTCGCATTTATTTTACCGATTAATCCTTGGACTTGTTCAGTTGAGCCTCATATATTAATGAGTGGAGTTTACTAACTTATTGTAAATGTTTAGGTAAACCCATGTGGTATGGGACACATGGTTTTTACTTATTCGATTGTTATTTGAAAGTATATGAAACTTATTGGTGAGTTTATGACTCACCCTTGGAGTTCTATAGGTCTTGTACCTATCTTCGAGTTTTCAATGGTCTTGTACCTATCATGTAGTTTATAGGACTTGTTCGTGTCTTGGATTTTTCATAGATCTTGTACCTATCATGTAGTTTATAGGATTATTCCTATCTTGGATTTTATAGGTCTCGCACCTATCTTGAAGTTCTATAGGCTCTCCGCTATCTTGAAGTTTTATAGACACATATGTCTATCTTGGAGTTACATGCATGTAGGTGAAGTTATTCACCAATCTTGGAGTTTGGTGCCTTTCTCCCCTTTTATGGGATTTAAGAATTTTTAGACTCTATGTTATTGTGTTATCACTAAATAGTTTTGGGATTTTTTCTTGTAGAAGCTATCTTGAGTTTTGATATTTGGTGATTTCATTCTTGAAGTTATTGAAGTATGCTTGATGATTGTCAATACTTGAATTGATAACTATATTTGAGTTCTAGTTCATTTTATCTATCATTATTTTTCCTATAACTCATTCATTATAGTCTTGACTAACCCATTTATTATTTTACAATACTCGGGTCAGACCAAGATATTTCAGGTGCTCTAGATTGATAGTTCTAGAGATGATTCACTCCAGTTATCTAATTATCATTCATCTTATCTGCATCTCATATATGTGTACATATTCATGCAGTGTTGTATCTTGCATTGAGCCTAGACTCTTTTGTGTACATATTTATTTTGTGAGATGTAGTACTGATGTATTATATGGATCGTTTTGAGCACAGTCTTATATTTGATATTATGTATCGATTTGATTAGCTTGTATCTATTTATATCCCGCTACATAATTTCCATGATCTATGATTCTATCTTTTGTGTTTATCATATATTATTCTGGATTATTATTATAGCCGCCATGGTTTTGTTTTAAGCCTGGATTTCATACGTCGATTCCTCATAAGAAAGAAAACTACATAGCATATTAATCAACATATCAATACTCCCTTAAAGATAAAATTTATGGATGGTCGCTCCTAACCAGCCATATTCTCTACATTAACAAACAGTAGCACCCAGTGATACCCTTTGTTAGTGTACGTCTCGAGGTGGGGCGTCACAACTTGGTAATAGCACAACGCAAAATATGATAATACAAACATAAACCTTGGCCTAGATGAGTTTTAGAGACCGTTTATTAAGGGTTCTTGGGGAAGATAGTAGGAATCATTCCCCTTAGAATAAGAAGTGTCTTATGGGATACTAAAAATATTTTCCTTCATTTCCACTCTTTGATTTCCTATTATCGAATCATGTGATTCCTAAGCAATCTTTGCTCCAATCTCATCCATTTTGGAAGTGTGGTTGGCTGGTGGCTGAGTCACTCATTCTAGTATTGGGCAATCCAAGAAGTGGAATTGAGATGTAGTACTTTGTCCGCCTAGCATACCATGAAGTTTGTTGTTGATCTGAGTCGCGCGGTGGAAGCATGTCGAAGGTTCTACTGGGCATATTATCTAATAAATTTGTGACTGTATTATTAGTTGATTGGATGTTAATTTGCATAGGACTCTTAATAACAATTCAAATTTTATTAAGAGTTATCCCTTGATAATTAAAATTCCTTTTGGAGGTTAGTAATTGAATCTTGCGGTATCTTCGTATTGGAAATCACTGCAAGATGTTAAATTTCTTGTATATAAAATAATCAAGGGCCAAATCTTGTAATTATAAAAATTAATCAATTGGGAATGGAGATAGCTATTGGTAATTGATTATCAACTGACCAAAAATAAAAGATTTGTTATTTACTCTAAACAAAGAGTTTGATTGAGAATTGTTTTAATGCAATCATCGCCTAATTAGAAAATACCATCCTACGAGTTTTCTTTATGATGTTTAATGGTGATGATTATAAGCCTGTTAATATATGTATAAACTAGAGTATGTATAAAAATATAAGTATTATCCATTTAAAAAGAGAATCTGTGAAATATATATTTATGAATGTTAAATTGCCCTTTGAGCACTTTAAGGATTCTGGTCGTGAACGTCTGGCCAACATACTCGATAGGCATTCCTAAATATTCAAATGAGACAATTAGACATGCACTTTTATTAAAGTAAGTGCTTTGGGAAATCATATTTTTGAAAATATGTTAATTCAAGGAATAAAAATATTATTGAAAACTAATGTGGTTTAAATATAATGATATTTGGATATGCATATGGAGGTATGTATATACTTATATATTAAGGTTTTGGAGATATAAAAAGTATTTCAATATTATTATTAGAAGAATATAAATATCAATAAAGATAAATTATATGAGTAATAATTTAATAATGGGCTTAGATGCTTAATCTTAGAGATTGTCGAGAACAATGGCAAGGCGATGTTGATTTTATAATGAACACCGCAGCCAATGGTCAAGGCGATTTGTTATAAATAAATAGAAAGGTAACATTATGTGTTTATATGATATTTGGGAATTGTTTTAAGTTTTTCTCTAAAAATGAATTTAATATAATGCTTTAGGTAGGCTATGAAAGATCTTTATAATCTAACCAACAACACATATGTGTAAATCATGAATAGCTAAATCAACAAAAGCTAAATAGAAGCATGTTTCTTTTATTTAGATCAATTAAAAGCAAAATATGAACGTTAAAAAGAGGCTAACTTTTATGTTTTGAAATAAGCGTAAGTTAAATGATATATGAATTTGAGATTCCATCTCTAATTATATTTGAAAAACAATTTGTGGAAATGGCCTTATGAATTAAGTCATCTTTCCGATACTAATTTTGGTATTAAAAGAAGTTTTTGGTAATACTTTATGGAACATATGTTATATATATATATATATATATATATATATATATATATATTGACTCAGTGTTCAAACTTGTTAATAGGAAGATAACTATTTAAACTTAAATGATTAAGAGTGTCTAAGTATCTTGAAAAATAACTTTTCTAAGGAAATTTCAATAGATGAGAAATTTTAAGTAGAAAAGCCAAGGATAAGAAATGAGACTAGTTTTATATTGTTCGGTTTTTACGTAATATAAGCTTTATTAAATTGAGACAAGTAAATAATTAAGATATTTGGAAATTTCATTTCTAAATTAAAATGGAGTTTACGAAATTAAGGAGGGAGTTCGTGTAAATGATTTTCTAATGGGCAAATGAATTTTGGAGACATGGTTATTGTAATAGCAATTTCTTGGGCAGCTAATTATTCTATTTTTTTTATCATAAAAGAAGATGGAAAATTTAATTAGCAAATTCTTGAATTGGATAAAATCTTATTGGAGGATCCTATAGATTTATATGCATACTATGTAATAAATGTGAAGTGCATAGGGAAAATTAATGGCTGAACTTTAAGGGCTTCAACTACAAAAACCTCTTTTGGAAAATCTTTAAGTTTTCAAAATATAACATTAATTTTGGAATTAGATAAAAAATTATTGTTTATTAATTTAAATTAAGTCGATAACTTTTACGTATGAGGCCGGATTCAAACGCCATTTTTTGCGTTGGATCTGTGTCACCGGGACCTTCGCAATGGAGTTGGTTTGGTTGGATTTGAAGTAAGTGAAAATTTAGGCTAAAATCGGACAGCCGTTCTGTTTTAGTCCAAAATCAGGACGTTTCGAGCGAAAACGAAAATCAATGTGATTTTAACTTAAATTCAATTTTATTATATCATATCTATGAGGTTAAAAGAATTTATTGATTGCTTGGATGTTAAATTAAATTGTTTGATTGATTATTTCGTTGAATTTCTGTTAAGAAAATGGGTGACATATTAATTTGATCGTTATAAACCCAAATGATAATCTATATATTATCCATAATTATTGTTTTGTGAAAAAAAAATGTAGAGAGACCCTGAGGGGTTTTGTGACGATCCGAAAATCCATACCCTTTGAATCGACAATAATCCACACATGTCCGACCCAAAAAGCACAAACCGACGAAAAGTCAAGAGAAAGAAAAGAAGAGAGAAGAAGAGAAGAGAAGAAAGAGATAAGATAGAACAAAACAGTATAGAATCTCACATCGTAGCGGAAAATATATAATATCATATCAATGATCTTTACAAAATAGAAACTGTATATATACATACATAAATCAGAGTTCAACAACCAATCAGAGCTATCAGCTTGAACAGTTATAATAACCTGTCCTCACCAGTGCTGATAATAACAACAACTAAGCACAGCGAATAATCAATAATCAAAACAGATACGCATATACGAAATGAAGATCTCCAGCTCTCCTGTTGAAGCTCTAAAAGCATCAAAGCATAACCTGTAAATATACTCGGTCTGACCAGAGCATTGAAAGGGAAGAACGCCCGGATCAGTCTGGTAAACCAGCGTGAGAAACAAACTCAACTGAATTTATTAAATTACCAAACTTTTCCTTTATTAAAACAAAAGTATCTCGTAAGACAAGTCCACACATAAACACGGACATGTTTTTACCTTACGATAACTAAAACATATCATATCAAATCGTCTTATATTATAATAGTATATACTATATACAAATAATATTAATAATAGCCGAAATTGTTACATTGATTAAATTCCGACATATAGCCCAATTGGGTAATACAATCAAAATGGCAAACACGTAGTAGGGTTTGGATTTCCATACAAATGACCAGGTGAAGGGACTACCTTCCGGCAGTACATCTCTAGAAGAATGTACCTGTGACGCCCCACCTCAATGCTCGCAATAACAAAGGGTATTAAAAGAAATACTGTCTGTTATTACGAAGAATAAGGCTGGATAGGAGCGGCCATCCGTGGTTAGGCCTTACATTAGTATTGGTTATTGCGATAGGAGTGTATATATTCTTAATTTTTCATCACTTATTTATTCACTCCCATCGACATACCCAATTCCACTATAAAACGAACTACGATGGTTCATAATAGTTTAGGTCAATAAATATAATAATAACACAGATAATATAAATACGGAACACAGATAAAACAGAAAGTCTCATATATATAATAACTGATGTCAGTTACAATACATGTGATACAATACATATGATACAACTACAACTGTCGACTCTGGAAGTTACATATACAAATACATTATCGTAAATAATATACATGAATATACAACATCCTATACTAAGACAACGACTACTCCAAAAAGTAAGAAAAGACTTCCTAGCTCTAGCAGCAACCCAAAGTACAATATCAACAACCTGTAAATACTCGGTCTGACCCGAGTATTAAATTCAAAAGAAAATAATACACAGGTCAGTCTAATTCAAACTCATTTATTAATGCGTAGAAGCAATAATAATTAAATAATCAAATAGACGACATTCACAATAAATTTACCTATCCAATTCTTAAATAAAGAAATCGGATAACGGTAAATATAACACATAACGATGTTAAACAACAAATCAACAAATTCAACCAAATTAGAATACAATTCAGAATATTGAATTGAATAAACAAAACAGTTCAAACCATTGAAATATCAATTAAAATATTGATTCGAGTAGGGCTGCAGTACACGCACGCGTGCACTGCCTCGCCACTACAGCATATGGAATGTGCAAAAGATCAATAAATCAAAACAAGATAGAATATCATAAAAACCATACCGTGTGGCTGCAGTTCACGCTTGCGTGCACTGCCTTGCCACTACAGTAATAATGTACCCAAAAACTCAATTCCGTGTGGCTGCAGTTCACGCTTGCGTGCACTACCTTGCCGCTACAGTAATGATGTACACAACCGGGCACAAGGTCAAACCCGAACTATTAGCTGGATTCAGCTCAAGTAAATTCGAAAACCAATAAAATGCAAAGGTCAAGTCGCAGATATCAGGACTCAACACAACTGCAAGTATTCAAGTTCACATGTGAAAGTCCAGGCATCAATATTTGAAGCCAGAAACAATACAAAAGCAGACTCAGTGATACAAGAAGCAAATATACAGTGATGACATGGTTGTAGTGAAAAAACTCAAAACCCCTAATGTACTTGAATACTTGAAACAGAAAGTGGAGAATATTCGACATGCAATGATACATAGTGGCATATGATCAGAGGTAATGCAAGCAAAGCTAACAACTACATATAACTGTAGTGCAGCATATATCAAGTGAAGGCTAGCACATACACATCAAAGTGTAGACAAACTACAAAATCAGGATAAAGCCAGTGACAAGCTTACATGATGACTCGAGAACAAAGCATGAAGTACATGCATACATGTATCGATATATACATGCAGTGAACAGTGGGCAAGAGTCCAACAAAACATCTCAAGCTCAAAATGGACCCAGACCCAAGCAAATATACTGTAATTATATGGTTGCAGTGAATCCAGCAACTCGACCAAACCCAACAACTATATGAATGCATGCATATAGTCAAGCAGTCAAGTCAAGCCAATGCTAACATGTAGTGTGTCGGAAAAAAACAGTGATACCCAAATGCTACATGAAACAAGTATGCAAACTGTCTCGTGTAATGATAATAGAGACTACAAAGAAACCAAATGCATGAGGACTGCATCAAGAATACAATTCAGATGCAATCATACATATGCGCGGCAGACTCAAGTGTTACAAGTTCGAACAAACACTCAATGCAACTGAACATGGCAGGGACAGAGGATGCAAATATGATATGCAACTGACCTCAAGGAGGACGCAAAACAGAAAGTGAGCAATGCATATGTACTAGTGAAACAGGGTAATACCAAAGAATACAAGAAAAAACGACAATGTTTGTACTAAATAGTGTGGGTTCCAAGCAAGTCAGAGTCTTGGAATCAAATAATCAGCAAATTCAAAATTCCCAGTTCCATAAAAGTCGAACAGGTCAAAAATCAAAGCCAAGCATTATCACAAGCCGAAGCCAGGTGATAACAAATTAATGTAGAAAACAAAATTCAAGTTAAAGCAACTCAAAGGCAAGTTTGAACAATCTCAAAAATCATGGAACGGCAAGTTGAAATCGAACCGGTCAGGTATACTACAGAGGTACTCAAAGCAGCAGTTTTCAAGTGTCTAAAGTCAACAACATGCCAGCAAAAATCAAAGAGGTGATGACAAAGAAAAGAAATTCACGGAGTATCCTTAACAAGCCGCAAGTCAGAGAAAAAAAGGAAATCGAACAGCTCAAGGCCGAAACAATCTCCATCATCGAAGCCAACAACCAATTGATACCAACAAAGTCAAATAACTTTCGAACTAGGATAAAGGGGAATTTTAAAGCATTTAATAGATGTAAAAATTTGACAGACATCATCAGAAAATTCACGAATCAAATACCGGAAATCAAACCCTGACAAGTAAGGGAATCAACCAATCAGTGAAGTCCACAATCCAAGTAAATAAAAATAGGAACAAATCGGAATTTAACAAGTCTTGAACTAGATGTGAGTGAAGCAATCACTCACCTTAGCACAATCGAAGCAGCCGTGGGCTAAACCATCAACCAGAGGAAGTATCCAAGCACCACCAATTGAATCGACAAACGCCGGCTACTTCAACCCGAAGCCCTAATCTCGCGAAGGGGAGCGAATGAGAATTGGAGTCGCCATTCTGATTTCTTTAATTTATTTTGTTAGGGTTTCTCGTTTTCGAACGAATGAAGATCGAACGAAAAAGAGCCGCCATATAAATTTTTCATTTTGATTTAGGGTTTTCGAAGTGTGAATGAGAAATGGGAGACGGGTTTTCTTTTGACAACCACCATGGCACAACCAAATGATGAAAACATGGGCCACAGTCAAATTTTTAAACCCGTATAGCCCTTAACCAAATTTCGAATGAATTGCAACTGATTTAAAAACTCCATCATCAATTAACAAACCAATCTAATCGTCATTTGACGAAAATTATTTATCACAAATCCCTTTAACAAATTTCAAAAGAATTTAAACCGAATTCGAAACTCTCAATAGCAATTAACAACCCAATTTTATCTTTAAACTACGATAATCAATCGATACGAAACCACGGGTTGTTACAGACTCCCCTCCTTATAAAAATTGCATCCCCGCAATGTCCATAAACAAAGTCGTCAATAACAATTATTTTTCTAACATAAACTGGTTAAGCTAGAAAAATAAAAGTCGAGAATACAAACGCCAAAGAAATCTTTCAACTTTATAAAAGAAATTCACAATTTCTCAACAAAATCTAACTATCAAATAGATAATCAGAAAACAACAAAGCTGAATAAATGCAATTATCAACAATTATTCAATTATCAATTAGATAATTAGAATATAGAAATCACAAATAACAATATCTAATTATTGATACGAGAATTAGAAAACGGCAATTCAATATAACCAACATAATCTAGAATCAATTAGAGACTAGAAAATCTTATAATCGACAAAATTAGCAATTATCTAATTATCAAAAACGATAATCAGAAATCTCAAATCACAAATATTCGATTATCAAAAACGATAACCAAATCAACAAATATTCGATTATCAAAAACGATAATCAAACCAACAAATACTCGATTACCAAAAATGATAATCAAACCAAAAAATACTCGATTATCAAAAACGGTAATCAAACCAACAAATATTCGATTATCAAAAAACGATAATCAAACCAACAAATATTCGATTATCAAAAACGATAATCAAACCAACAAATATTCGATTATCAAAAACGATAATCAAACCAACAAATATTCGATTATCAAAAACGATAATCAAACCAACAAATATTCGATTATCTAAAACGATAATCAAATCACATATCATCAAATATCTAATTATCACAAACGATAATCAGAACTCATAACATCAAATACCTAATTATCACAAACGATAATCAGAACTCATAACATCAAATATCTAATTATCTGCAGATAATTAGATTCAACAAATATCTAGAAATCAATTAAGATACTCTAGAAAATCAACATAAAAGGTGGATCGATCCCATCATATGGCGAGTTTTAGCTACGCCGCACGTGCATCTCATATGGCCGAAGCCTACCAAGTACCGTCATCATAATTTTTGGCGCCCATCATATGACCAGAAGGTCCAACATATGACCCGAAGGTCTGGTACTGGTATTTGACCCGAAGGTCCATCATATGACCCGAAGGTCCATCATAGTGGCTCGAAAGTACATGAAAATCATCAAATATTTCAATTAACAAGTCCGGAATTAACCAAAATAGCAAACGCACATGTCCCATAACCATGAGTTTTACTAAATCGTTTAATTCTCTTCATCGTTTCCTTAAAAGTGCAAAATTATATATTTCAAAAATAACATTTCACATTCTCAAACGGACAAGTCCGGAATCAAGCGAACCAGTAAAAGAAAGGGGTCATAGTCCTCGATTTTGCTGAAATGTTTAAATCGCTTTCTCATTCTTTTGAAAACGCAAACTGCAAAACTTCTGAAAACAAATTCATTTATTTTATAAAAGTAATAATTTACATTCTCAAACGAACAAATCCGGAATTAAGCGAATCAGTAAAAGAAAGGGTTCATAGTTCTTGATTTTGCTGAATCGTTTAAATCGCTTCCTCATTCTTTTGAAAACGTAAACTGAAATTTTTTGAAAACAAATTTTATTTTTTATACGATTTGCAAATCGGTGATAAAAACAACAACATTAGTGATAATTTCAACAAGGAAATTGCACTTCTCAAAACAACGTAAAAACGGATCTCAAAATCAGCATTGCGAGATAACCGCTTGAAAATCCACTTTAAAATATGACGGATACTGAAGTCAAAGTGACAGTAATTTTTAAACGTCAAAATCTCATCAAAATAATTTGCATCAAAATATAATATCAGGGAATTTCTATTCATCAAAATGTCAACAAACACCGTGATTCAAAAATCTAGCACCTGTGTGAAAATCCCGTTATAAAAATAATGGCAACGAAATACGTTTCATAACCAAGCATCGGTTCAACGTAAAATTAATGTAGTAACGTACAACTCATGTTTGCACGCACACTACCAAATAAACAAAGAAAGCATTCTATTATATCTTCAATTAAGATATTTTAAAACAGCTAAAATCTAATCAGATATGATTAGCACCACAGAAAACCAGCAAGAATTTCAACAAATCAAACCACTGGTTAAACAGCATAATGAAATTAAATTCATTTTCATATTTCGATTTTTAAATCAAAATAATTATCAGTTGTACTCAGCGAAGCAGTCTCATTGTTTTCGCCGCGCACTCTGATAAACAAAACACAATTCACTTTTATTTTTAAATACAAATATTTAAAAATTTCATCAAAATTTCGAAACTTTAGTTTTTGACTCAAAGCACATAAAACATCGACTGATAGTTGTAACACATATTCCATCTAAGTTATATTTTATATTATGTCCATAAACCTCAAGCTCTGATACCAACTATGAATCCCCACCTCTATGCTCGCAATAACAAAGGGTATTAAAAGAAATACTATCTGTTATTACGAAGAATAAGGCTGGATAGAAGCGGCCATCCGTAGTTAGGCCTTACATTAGTATTGGTTATTGCGATAGGAGTGTATATATTTTTAATTTTTCATCACTTATTTATTTACTCCCATCGACATACCCAATTCCATTATAAAACGAACTACGATGGTTCATAATAGTTTAGGACAATAAATATAATAATAACACAGATAATATAAATGCAGAACACAGATAAAACAGAAAGTCTCATACATATAATAACTGATATCAGTTACAATACATGTGATACAATACATATGATACAACTACAACTGTCGACTCTGGAAGTTACATATACAAATACATTATCGTAAATAATATACATGAATATACAACATCCTATACTAAGACAACGACTACTCCAAAAAGTAAGAAAAGACTTCCTAGCTCTAGCAGCAACCCAAAGTAAGATATTAACAACCTGTAAATACTCGGTCTGACCCGAGTATTAAATTCAAAAGAAAATAATACACAGGTCAGTCTAATTCAAACTCAGTTATTAATGCGCAGAAGCAATAATAATTAAATAATCAAATAGACGACATTCACAATAAATTTACCTATCCAATTCTTAAATAAAAAAATCGGATAACGGTAAATATAACACATAACGGTGTTAAACAACAAATCAACAAATTCAACCAAATCAGAATACAATTCAGAATATTGAATTGAATAAACAAAATATTTCAAACCATTGAAATATCAATTAAAATATTGATTCGAGTAGGGCTGCAGTACACGCACGCGTGCACTGCCTCGCCACTACAGCATATGGAATGTGCAAAAGATCAATAAATCAAAACAAGATAGAATATCATAAAAATCATACCGTGTGGCTGCAGTTCACGCTTGCGTGCACTGCCTTGCCACTACAGTGATAATGTACCCAAAAACTCAATTCCGTTTGGCTGCAGTTCACGCTTGCGTGCACTGCCTTGCCACTACAGTAATGATGTACACAACCGGGCATAAGGTCAAACCCGAACTATTAGCTGGATTCAACTCAAGTAAATTCGAAAACCAATAAAATGCAAAGGTCAAGTCGCAGATATCACGACTCAACACAACTGCAAGTATTCAAGTTCACATGTGAAAGTCCAGGCATCAATACTTGAAGCCAGAAACAATACAAAAGCAGACTCAGTGATACAAGAAGCAAATATAAAGTGATGACATGGTTGTAGTGAAAAAAACTCAAAACCCCTAATGTACTTGAATACTTGAAACAGAAAGTGGAGAATATTCGACATGCAATGATACATAGTGGCATATGATCAGAGGTAATGCAAGCAAAGCTAACAACTACATATAACTATAGTGCAGCATATATCAAGTGAAGGCTAGCACATACACGTCAAAGTGTAGACAAACTACAAAATCAGGATAAAGCCAGTGACAAGCTTACATGATGACTTGAGAACAAAGCACGAAGTACTCAGCATACATGTATCGATATATACATGCAGTGAACAGTGGGCAAGAGTCCAACAAAATATCTCAAGCTCAAAATGGACCCAGACCCAAGCAAATATACTGTAATAATATGGTTGCAGTGAATCCAACAACTCGACCAAACCCAACAACTATATGAATGCATGCATATGGTCAAGCAGTCAAGTCAAGCCAATGCTAACATGTAGTGCGTCGAAACAAAACAGTGATACCTAAATGCTACATGAAAAAAGTATGCAAACTGTCTCGTGTAATGATAACAGAGACTACAAAGAAACCAAATGCATGAGGACTGCATCAAGAATACAATTCAGATGCAATCATACATATGCGCGGTAGACTCGAGTGTTACAAGTTCGAATAAACACTCAATGCAACTGAACATGGCAGGGACACAGGATGCAAATATGATATGCAACTGATCTCAAGGAGGACGCAAAACAAAAAGTGAGCAATGCATATGTACTAGTGAAACAGGGTAATACCAAAGAATACAAGAACAAACGACAATGTTTGTACTAAATAGTGTGGGTTCCAAGCAAGTCAGAGTCTTGGAATCAAATAATCAGCAAATTCAAAATTCCCAGTTCCATAAAAGTCGAACAGGTCAAAAATCAAAGCCAAGCATTATCACAAGCCGAAGCCAGGTGATAACAAATTAATGTAGAAAACAAAATTCAAGTTAAAGCAACTCAAAGGCAAGTTCGAACAATCTCAAAAATCATGGAACGACGAGTTGAAATCGAACCGGTCAGGTATACTACAGAGGTACTCAAAGCAGCAGTTTTCAAGTGTCTAAAGTCAACAACATGCCTGTAAAAATCAAAGAGGTGATGACAAAGAAAAGAAATTCACGGAGCAGCCTTAACAAGCCGCAAGTCAGAGAAAAAAAAAAGGAAATCGAACAGCTCAAGGCCGAAACAATCTCCATCATCGAAGCCAACAACCAATTGATACCAACAAAGTCAAATAACTTTCGAACTAGGATAAAGGGGATTTTTAAAGCATTTAATAGATGTAACAAATTCGATAGACATTATCAGAAAATTCACGAATCAAATACCGAAAATCAAACCGTGACAAGTAAGGGAATCAACCAATCAGTGAAGTCCACAATCCAAGTAAATTTTTTTGGAACAAATCAGAATTTAACAAGTCTCGAACTAGATGTAAGTGAAGCAATCACTCACCTTAGCACAATCGAAGCAGCCGCGAGCTAAACCATCAACCAGAGGAAGGATTCAAGCACCACCAATTGAATCGACAAACGCCGGCTACTTCAACCCGAAGCCCTAATCTCGCGAAGGGGAGCGAACGAGAATTGGAGTCGCCATTCTGATTTCTTTAATTTATTTTGTTAGGGTTTCTCGTTTTCGAACGAATGAAGATCGAACGAAAACGAGCCGCCATATAAATTTCTTCATTTTGATTTAGGGTTTTTGTAGTGTGAATGAGAAATGGGGGACAGGTTTTCTTTTGACAACCACCATGGCACAACCAAATGATGAAAACATGGGCCACGATCAAATTTTTAAACCCGTATAGCCCTTAACCAAATTTCAAACGAATTGCAACTGATTTAAAAACTCCATCATCAATTAACAAACCAATCTAATCGTCATTTGATGAAAATTATTTATCACAAAACCCTTTAACAAATTTCAAAAGAATTTAAACCGAATTCGAAACTCTCAATAGCAATTAACAACCCGATTTTATCTTCAAACAACGATAATCAATCGATACGAAACCCCGGGTTGTTACAGTACCGAGAATCCATCACAAAGTTTCTCTACCAACACAAGACCGGCCTACCTCTATAACTATATGGTACCGAATATGTCATCCTCCGATCATTACCAATCTTTACCGAGGGCCCTCTAGCATACAAACCACAATAATCAGATACACGACGTCATAGCATGTAAACATATATCTAGAAGAGGATGATCATATCCTAATTGGGAATGACTCACTTAGACTTTGCATCTAACCATGTTTTGGTCATTTCCAGTTGATGAGGCCTGAGGCAACGATTACCTTTCACAATCACAATCACATCACTTTGAATGCCATACGACCATTTCCGTTGACTACTAATTGCCTTCCACAAAAATACAACCCTTAAGCTCATACGTCTCAAGAAGTGTGTTAAGCTAAGAGAAGTTGCCTTCTCCACCACCATTGATGTACGTTTGTAAAATCCAATATACGTAATCTGCAGAAATGCAATGTCATACAAATATCCATACAAGTTGTCCAGGAACAGGACAAACCGAAGGTACTTTCCTACTACATCCTATCAGGAAATCCCTAGGATTGGTAGCGAATAGTCCTCGCATTGGATATTTCATAATGAAGAGACCACTGCTACTGGATGTATATTGGGATTTAACCACAAACGATCAACAAGCAGTCCCCCACTATGAAACTCCGGAATATCAATATCATCATAAGCAACCTACACAATCGTCGCATATACGTTGGTCTGAAGTGGTTTTCGGATAAATCTGATCCCGGTCTCTTCTCACCAACAACGCAAAAGCGTTTCTCAACCTCACACAGAAACTAAGTCTCATAGACTTATCATGTCTCCAACTTTCAAATTGCTATCCTTCGGGCCAAGAAGGAAGCTCGATAGATTAGAGTAATACTCTGCACTATAAGAATCAACATCCACAACACAAACGATAATCAAGCCTACAAAGAAGGCTACGTACTAAGTGTACGACTAAATAGTTTCCACATCAAGTCGAGGAACTAAAATTTTGGCCAATTTGATAGTCAGTTATTTAACTACCAAAGCAAACAAACAAATATTCAGCACTATAACAATCACTAGGCCCTTTTAATTAATTTTTATTAATTAATTTGCTTGCCAAATATTCACTTCAAATTATCTTTAAAAAGATATATCTTTAAAAGCATTTCAACATTGGCAAACATTTCCATATATCTTTAATTTGCATCAATGGCTCCTGGCGATTAGAAGCGGTCCTGGCGTTTTTTCTTCTCGCTCTCCCTGTCTAGTGCTCTTCCCGTCATCATTCATGTCCTTCTCCCCTCAGCGTCCTCCATCCCCCTCTTCTACTCGCTCTGGCCGATGCTTTAATTCCATGTCAGATGTAGATCTCGCTCGCCCTGTCCTCTTTTCGTCCAGAGATTTCCCTCCCCTCTCAGCAAACCGCTCCATCTCCCAGCCTTGTTCGACTGACGTGAACGCGGATGCAATCTGTCTTGCTTCTATTAAACCAGGTGAATCAAACTCTCTCCCTTATCATGGATCCAATGTAAATGTTGATGTTATTCCCTGTTGCGAATTGGGTCTCCATGATATGGATACTTTGGTTATGGACCGTTTGGCAAGCCCTAAGGGACCGTCGGCTTTAGATGCTTGTGAAATAAGTGGTGCAGTTTGTGGCAGTCAAGCTGTTCGATTAAATGCCATTGTCGCTGTTGGCACTGCGCTCACTGTTTCATCTCCTGGTGTCAATATGCACACGTTCGCTTCTCACAGTGTGAATCCCATCCCCATTCCTGTTGCTACATCTGGAGTTGTGGAGAGCCTTCCTAATGCCCCTTGCCCCCCTAGCTCTGCGGTTCCTAGATCTTGGTCTTCCCTCTTTACATCCATGCCCCGAAATGCGGGCGTATATGAACCGGTTGACTTCGAGATTGTTGAGGTAGACGGAGTTATGATCCCACCCCCCTGTGTTATGCAAGCAGGAATGGATTTTTGGTCTGAATACGTTGTAGGATTCTTTTTGGACCCAAAGCATCGATTCCGTGATGTAGCTGCTGTTTGTCGTAGGGCCTGGAGATTGCAAGGAGGTCTTAGAGTTAAGTTGGTCGATTCATTGTACTATCTTTTGTTCTCCTCCCCTGAGGATCGTAGACGTGTTCTAGAGGCTGAACCCTCCTTTTTTGACGGCCAACCTTTTATACTTACCCCCTGGTCGCCGACGATAGCAAGTGTTCGTGAGCAAGTTTTTTCGGTCCCTGTTTGGGTTTATTTTTCCCAAATTCCTTCTGCTTTGCAGCCGTTGCTTGGCTTGAATTGGCTTGCGTGCAATATTGGAAAATTGAAATGCTTTGATACTAATACGGTTGCGCGTGACAAGCTTGTTTTCGCCAAAGCCTTGATTGAGATTACTCCCGACAAGCCTCTTCCCACCTCTATTCCTGTTCAGCTAGCTGTTGGTCATGTGGCCAATGTTCGTGTTCGTTATGGATGGGTCCCTGATATTTGTTCCTCTTGTCATTCCTTCGGTCATACTGATGCTGTATGCGTGCGCTCTGAGGTTCCTGCTGCTGCTCCAAAAATTCCACTGCCCCGTCCTCCCCTTAGGAAATGGGTTCCCAAGGCCTCTCTTGTAGCTGCTGTCTCTAATTCTCCCCCTTCCTTAGTGCCTCCTTCCCCGGATCCTGGTACTGATCCTTCCGCTCCCCCTTTGGCCCCAGTCCTCTATCCGTCTCACGTTGTTTGGGTCAAATCTGAATTCTCTTGGGTTGATTGTCGTACTGATATGAGATTCAATCCAGTGGATAACACATATTTTCGATATATATCTGATGACATATTGGATCTTCGATGTCTTTTCTATTGCATTTCTGGTGATTCCTTGGTTCTTGACGCGGATGGTGCATATGCTATGTCGAATTCTGAGATTCTTGCTGACCCTACCTGGGAACGATCTTTTGTCTACTCTTCATGCAGTGACTGTTATGACCCTACCCTTGCTGTTCTTTTCCGCCCCTTTATTGGACGTCTGGATGGTGGACCTATGATTTCTTCCAAGGATGATGAGGGTGTGACTGATTCTTCCTCAGCTGAGGAGAACTAGCGGTGATATATATTTATAGTAGATGTGACGTATCTGTCATGCTCCTGTTCTGTATTTGTTTTACATATTGTAGTTAAGGTGTCTTCGCCTTACTCCTGTACTTCAACTTTATTACTTCTGTAATAAAAGTGGTCGGTCCACTATAAAACCGTCGGCCATGCCAAAAAAAAAAAAAAAAAAAAAAATTCAATAATAAGTAATTTAGAATTCAATTTATATTTTCAACACTTAGAAAATGTTACATATATGATTTAGTATATATTTTATTCTTTAAGGAAAAGATTCTTTTAAACATATTTACTTGGGTCAAAACGAATGTTGCGTAAAACATCGTTACGACAACACAAAATCAATTGTATAGGGATCTGAAATTTAGATAGATATATAAATCCCAATACTATACAAAAACATTTCCTCTCAAAAATCATTTACTATAACAATAGTGTTATAGTACATCATTTGCTTACTTCTCGTAAACGTCTGTTTCAACAATGAATGTTGAAATCTATGGTTTCGATACTTAACACATTTTTAAAACATCTTTAAACCATTTAACTTTAATTAAAATATCACTTCCCAAAACAGTTTTTTAATATATTATTCACTGTCCAAAATCGTGAATATAATTCCCTAACCAAATTTAATATTATTTCAACATTTAATTTAAAGGATAATTCACTGTCCAAAATCGTGAATATATCTTCTATACCAAATTCATTACTATTTCACATTTTTATTAAAGAATTATCCACTGTCCAAAATCGTGGATATATCTTCTTTAATAAACTTCTATAGTTACTTGTTAAAATCAATTGATTTCGGATTTATAAAACAATGTTTATAAATCAAATTTATATTTTATAAAAATTTCAACTTATGAATCACTTTATTAACCAATTCCATTTATAACTCAATTACATGCCAATATCCAAATTATAAGTTAAATACTTATAATTAATTTATTTACAAAATCATTTATTTTATAACTTCACAAATTATAAATCTTATTACTTATAAGGTTCATTTATAACTCCATTTTAACATTTACAAAAACTCCATTAAAATTCCATTATTCTGATTTATAAAAATTCAATTTTATAAATCTTATTTATAAACCATTTATAATAAATCAAAAATCTCAATTTATACCATTTTACAAAATCATTAACTCCATATTTCACAAAAATCATATTTTAATTATATTTCCCAAATATCATAATTTTTATAATATAAAAATTATATCTTTATTTATTTAAAATAAATCAATTCTTAATGATTCAAAAATTCAATAAAACATTTATTTTCAAAATCACTTTAAAATTCTTTTAAATTCGAAATTGTTCCTTTAACATTTTTTAAAATTCCAACGTATAGGCCCAATGCTGCAACACCCCTAAATACGGCAATCACAACATCCAAACATCATATATCATATGATAACACCATATATCACAATATCTGTAAATAAATCAATACAGGTGAGGAATCCAGTTGGATCCCTCTAACCTATCACCTGCAACAAATATACGTAATAGAATATGTGTACAATGTCCGCTTCGAGACAGACGCGCGTACAAAGGGTCATCCGCTCATACACGGGAACGTATAGGGTCATCTGCTCCACTAGGCAGGTATATATATATCCAAATACCAATCTATATAGCATATATCATCCAAACAATCATCAATCATCATATAATAAATTGTTTCTCACTTATATAAACATATCAGTGAGTCAGAAAGAGTACGTTGTACTCACATTGCGTCCAATAGCAGTTGCAGTGTTTTATTCCAAATAAAATTAAACGCGTGTTTAATTTTACCCAAAATTCAAATTCACACTAGCTCCAATCAACTCCAAACAAGCTTCGTTGTGTAGTGTTCATCTATGCGAACCCAACGCAAGTCGTTTCATGCGAAATGGACCTCGTATGAAAAAGTTATAGCGTTTTAAACATTATACGAATTTTATATAAATTAATTACACTTTCTTTTTTTATTTATTTTTCAACCTGTTTCAACTGGGCCGTGCATTTTAATTGATGAACATATGGCCGCTGTTTTTCCTTCTTCTTCGTCCAGGTTAAGAAATCACGTTCGTACCCATAGTTCGTTCGAATTTTTCGATGCCGCTCCTTCATCCTTCGATTTGACGACGATTAGGAAGCGCCATTCCGAAGCCTTCCACGCGAGCCACCATCGGCCAAAGGCCGGCCACGCTTGGTTGCTACATCACATCGAAAAACGCATGCGAATATCAGCCATTCGAGCTTGATTTACCATCGATTCGCTGTGCCAAACTCTATCGTAGCCGTTGAGAACGTAGATCTTATCCCCCTTTACAAGTTTGTAGTTGAAGATTTTTTGAATCAATGTGTGGATAGGAAGAAAAATGAGGAAGATCGAAACGAAATTTTGTCCATTAGAATGTGGGTGGCGGCTAGCCTTAGCAACATTAGGGTTTAGTGATAATTATGAAAAACTAGGGCCTTGTACAGAAAATATTCGTGCACTATTCACCCGATTTTTTCTGAACTCGAAATGAAGCGTGCCGCCTGGCGTTTATAATGTTTTACCTCTATTCCGAACGCAATGGAATACATATTGGGAGCCAATTCGATCGTATTTGAAAGATAGGTTTTCAAATTGACTATTTAAATTTAAAATTCACTTAAATAGATTTCTACGCGTTTTAGCTTGCGCCGGACAAACCGTAAATCCGATTGACACGAAATTTGAAATCTTACAATAATATAACATTACGGATCTAATGAAGCTGGTTTCATCGAAATCCGAAAATGTTTGAAAAATGTCTATTTTTACTCGTTAATTAAATATTAAAATATTCATTTTCTGTAATTTAACTTATAATTCAATTTTAAAAGTTCTCTAACATCATTCTAATTCAAATATGATTTAATTCAACTTTATAAATCATTTTTATTCACATTTAATCCAATTTCCAATTATTTCAGTAATTTCAAATATTAAATTAACAATTTAATTATCCAATTAAATCTAAATATTCAAAATATAAGTTATCCAACTTATAAAATTAACTTTTAAATATTTAAAATCAATTAAATATACGAATATGGAATGACTGAAATTCTGGGTCGTTACATTCTCCTCTACTTAAAAGAATTTCGTCCTCGAAATTACCAAGTAAGAAAAAGTCGCAAAATCTGTTAACTTTTCAAAACAATTCATTCAAACTAGATTTACCAAATCTCTTAAGTGTTTAACTTTTCTCAAAATCCATTAGTTAAACTTCTTACAAAATCTTTACTAAGTTTTCAAATACATTTATCACAATACATATATCACAAATATACATCTCATCATCAAGGATGAGGCATCCGGTAGGGAAAAAAGTGTAAAAGTACGATATGTAATCCGAGATATGTACCTTATATATTATTAGCGAGCATATACGGCTAATATAGCGCGAAAGCGAGCTCCAAATGCGAAGCAAGTGCCATCCACACCTACTAAACACTCAACAAAAAATGAGAACATATATATATGAAAGTAACATCAATATACAACATATACCAACAACTATATATGCCAATATAGCAAATGCCATTGATAAGCAACAAATCCAACCATCAAACAACTATCATCCAACTAACATCCATAACCAAATCAACACACTTTCAATTCTCATTAATATTCATTGAATTGATTTTCAATTTATTCACATTTGCTTCATTAACATTGGATTTTCTAACATTCATTCAATCATTTTCAATTTGTTTACATTCACTAATTGCATTCAAGTTTGTTTAATTCCAAATCAAATTAAATTAAATTCTATTTAAATTTACTTCACTTCCAATTCGAATTCAATTATTTATCTTCCAATTTCATTAATTCGATTTTCTTAATAATTATTGAACTTCTATACAATCAACTATCACCCATCTAACGACCAATGTATGTCCAATACAACCAAATTTATTTACTTTACTCTCGACATTCAATTTGATTCAACACTTTTAATTTCAAATTGGTTTAATACTCAATTTAGATTGAATTCTAGTATTCACTATGATCACATTTTTACACAACACTTCTAATGTTTATTATCAATCCACAACCTCTTAACTTAAGTTTTATTCAATTCTTAACAATACTTTCTAATCATTGTTTATTCCCTAATTCACTTTTACAATTAAAGTTGAATTTCATAATATAACTCAAGTTCATATTCATCACTTTACTTTATTAATTCACATTATTAATTTACTTTGATACCAAAATCAACTTCATTCAACATTACTTAAGTTACGTTCCCTTTTATAAACATCACCATGTTTCACTTAAATTTCATCTCTGAGTCATTTTATTGACCTTTTACTAAGTCAAACTCATAACACTTATTCAAATTCTCATTTTGTTTTACTAAACAAAAAGTGTTTAACCATTTTAGCAATTGGTTTTACTTACCATTTTCTCATTTTATAAGTTATAAAACTTAATTATTCATAATTCCGTGAAATTCTACCTAAGTTCACTTCCATTCACCAAACTCATTCTTTATAATTTCAAATCCAATTCACTTTATTAACTTAGGTCTATTTAAACTTCCAAATTAATATTATAATCACTTACCACTTAGGTTTAATTACATTTCAATAACTTATCAAATCCAGTTAAAATCCAATTTAATTTATTTAACCTTCCTTTAGTTAAATTTCAAATCATATATTTATTATGCTAACTCACATTTATTTCAAATTTACCAAAGCTAAATCTTTATCATTTCATATTATAAGTCCAAAACTCATTTTACTTATATTTATCAATTTCAACTTGAATTTTAAATTCAAATTTGTTTATCAAAATAAAACTTCAATTTCAATTTACTATTGGTAGCAAATCCATCGCATAGAAACTCGAAAATGATACTGATGATGCTGCAGTCATCACTCTTATTATTTTCCAGCAACAGTAGTGAATTCAGTGCTTTATATTCTTTTAAAAATTTCCTTCTATTTATAAATCATATCTACAAATCTTTACTTATATAATTTCACTTTACTTACATAAGATCATTCTAAATTTACTTATCTTACTTAGATTTATAATAATATAATATCTTTAACTTTGAAAGAAAAAAACTTTCAAAATCAACGGGATTCAAATTTTCCCAATTCTTAATTTAAATCCATTTTTATTTGTAACTCACATAGTTTCATTTCTTATATATAAGATTATTTCATAATTGTAAATCATATTAATTATAATTCCATACTTATAATTCATTTGCTTATATAATTTATTCCCTTATAATTGTTGTTTTTATTTAGATTATTCAAACATCTTTCATTAACTTATATATATTTTTACGTTTTCAAACAACCAAACAATTAATTTATATACACTTTAATAATTCTTGAAAAAAATATTTCCTTTATATGTAAAATATAATCGAGGTAAAGTTATTTCATTTACCCAAGTTAAAATAATACTATGTCGACTTGCCTCGTTTAAGTGTTTAGAAATCCCTATCGATAATATGGCTTCACACATACCGACCAGAATTCACAAACAACTCAACAGATAAGCAAATACAACATAAAGCATTTCATATCACTAACAAATACGCACCCATATACATAATACACTCAACTCAATCTAGGGTGCTACTGTCCCTATATATACTGATTACATATCAAAGCTTAGGAATAAACAAAATCTAAGCTCTAATACCAAATGTGATGGGATGCAACCAGTGGGTAATACCCACCTAGCTCACACTGATACCTGCGCTTTGCATTTACGGCCAGCCTCTCGACTAGAACCAACCCGTTCACTCTAGGGACATGTAGGGGAAAGAGTCATCCGTTCGCTACCTAACAAGAAGCGAGAACCCCCTATCAGGTTGAACATAATCAAGCAAAACCGATGTACGTAATCTGTAGAAATGCAATGTCAGACAAACATCCATACAAGTTGTCCAGGAACAGGACAAACCGAAGGTACTTTCCTACTACATCCTGTCAGGAAATCCCTAGGATTAATAGCGAATATTCCTCGCATTGGATATTTCATAATGAAGAGACCACTGCTACTGGATGTATATTGGGATTTTAACCCCAAATGATCAACAAGCAGTCCCCTTCTATGAAACTCTGGAATATCAATATCATCACAAGCAACCTGCACAATCGTCGCATATACGTTGGTCCGAAGTGGTTTTCGGATAAATTTGATCCCGGTCTCTTCGCACCAACAACGCAAAACCGTTTCTCAACCTCACACAGAAACTAAGTCTCATAGACTTATCATGTCTCCAACTTTCGACTTGCTATCCTTCGGGCCAAGAAGGAAGCTCGATATATTGGAGCAATACTCCGCACTATACGAATCAACATCCTCAACACAAATGATAATTAAGCCTACATAGAAGGCTATGTACTAAGTGTACGACTAAATAGTTCCCACATCAAGTCAAGGAGCTAAAATTTGGCCAATTTGATAGTCGGTTATTTAACTATCAAAGAAAACAAACAAATATTCATCACTATAACAATCACTAGGCCCTTTTAATTAATATTTTATTAATTAATTCGCTTGCCAAACATTCACTTCAAATTATCTTTAAAAAATATATCTTCAAAACCATTTCAACATTGGAAAACATTTCCATATACTTATTTAATAATAAGTAATTCATAATTCAATTTATATTTTCAACACTTAGAAATATTACATATACGATTAAGTATATATTTTATTTTTTAAGGAAAAGATTCTTTTAAACATATTTACTTGGGTTAAAACGAATGTTGCGTAAAACATCATTACGACAACCCAAAATCAATTGTATAGGGATCCGAAATTTAGATAGATATATAAATCCCAATACTATACAAAAATATTTCCTTTCGAAAATAATTTACTATAACAATAGTGTTATAGTCCATCATTTCCTTACTTCTCGAAAACGTCTATTTCAACAATGAATGTTGAAATCTATGGTTTCGATACTTAACACATTTTTAAAACGTCTTTAAACCATTTAACTTCAATTAAAATATCGCTTTCCAAAACATTTGTTTAATATATTATTCACTGTCCAAAATCGTGAATATAATTCCCTAACCAAATTTAATACTATTTCAACATTTAATTTAAAGGATAATTCACTGTCCAAAATCATGAATATATCTTCAATACCAAATTCATTACTATTTCACATTATTACTAAAGAATTATCCACTATCCAAAATCGTGGATATATCTTCTTTAATAAACTTCTATATTTAACTTGTCAAAATCAATTGATTTTGGATTTATAAAACAATGTTTATAAATCAAATTTATATTTTATAAAAACTTCAACTTATAAAATCGCTTTATTAACCAATTCCATTTATAACTCAATTACATGCCAAAATCCAAATTATAAGTTAAATAATTATAATTCATTTATTTACAAAATCATTTATTTTATAACTTCACAAATTATAAATCTTATTACTTATAAGGTTCATTTGTAATTCCATTTTAACATTTATAAAAACTCCAATTAAATTCCGTTATTCTGATTTATAAAAATTCAATTTTATAAATCTTATTTATAAACCGTTTATAATAAATCAAAAAACTCAATTTAAACCATTTTACAAAATCATTAACTCCATATTTTACAAAATCATTAACTCCATATTTCACAAAATTCATATTTTAGTTATATTTCCTAAATATCATAATTTTTATAACATAAAAATTATATCTTTATTTATTTATAATAAATCAATTCTTAACGATTCAAAAATTCAATAAAACATTTATTTTCAAAATCACTTTAAAATTCTTTTAAATTCGAAATTGTTCCTTTAACATTTTTTAAAATTCCAACGTATAGGCCCAATGCTGCAACACCCCTAAATACGGCAATCACAACATCCAAACATCATATATCATATGATAACACCATATATCACAATATCTGTAAATAAATCAATACAGGTGAGGAATCCAGTTGGATCCCTCTAACCTATCACCTGCAACAAATATACGTAATAGAATATGTGTACAATGTCCGCTTCGAGACAGACGCGCGTACAAAGGCTCATTCGCTCATACACGGGAACGTATAAGGTCATCTGCTCCACTAGGCAGGTATATATCCAATCAATATACCATATATCATCCAAAAAATCATCAATCATCATATAATAAATTATTTCTCACTTATATGAACATATCAGTGAGTCAGAAAGAGTGAGTTGTATTCACAATGCGTACAATAGCAGTTGCAGTGTTTTATTCCAAATAAAATTAAACGCGCGTTTAATTTTATCCAAATTCACACTAGCTCCAATCAACTCCAAACCGTTTCCATCGCATAGTGTTCGTCTATACGAACCCAATGCAAGTCGTTTTATGCGAAAGGGACCTCGTATGAAAAAGTTATAGTGTTTTAAACATTATACGAATTTTATATAAATTAATTACACTTTCTTTTTTTATTTATTTTTCAACCTGTTTCATCTGGGCCATGCATTTTAATTGATGAACATCTGGCCGCTGTTTTGCCATCTTCTTCGTCCAGGTTAAGAAATCACGTTCGAACCCACAGTTCGTTCGAATTTTTCGATGCCGCTCCTTCATCCTTCGATTTGATGACGATCAGGAAGCGCCATTCCGAAGCCTTCCACGCGAGCCACCATCGGCCAGAGGCCGGCCACGCTCGGTTGCTACATCACATCGAAAAACACATGCGAATATCAGCCATTCGAGCTTGATTTTCCATCGATTCACTGCTCCAAACTCGATCGTAGCCGTTGAGAACGTAGATCTCATCCCCCTCTACAAGTTTGCAGTTGAAGATTTTTCGAATCAATGTGTGGATAGGAAGAAAAATGAGGAAGATAGAAACGAAATTATGGCCATTAGAATGTGAGTGGTGGCTAGCCCTAGCAAATTAGGGTTTAGTGAAAATTGTGAAAAACTAGGGCCTTTTATAGAAAATATTCGTGCACTATTCATCCGATTTTTTTCCGAACTCGAAACGAAGCGTGCCACCTAGCATCTATAATATTTTACCCCTATTCCGAACGCAATGGAATATATATCGGGAGCCAATTCGGTCATATTTGAAAGATAGGTTTTCAAATTGACTATTTAAATTTAAAATTCACTTAAACAGATTTCAACGCGTTTTAGCTTGCCTCGGACAAACCGTAAATCCGATTGACACGAAATTTAAAATCTTACAATAATATAACATTATGGATCCAATGAAACTGGTTTCGCAGAAATCCGAGAATGCTTGAAAAATGTCTCTCGTCAATTAAATATTAAAATATTCATTTTTTGTAATTTAACTTATAATTCAATTTTAAAAGTTCTCTAACATCATTCTAATTCAAATATGATTTTTATAACTCATTTTTATTCACATTTAATTCAATTTCCAATTATTTCAGTAATTTTAAATATTAAATTAACAATTTAATTATCTAATTAAATCTAGATATCAAAATATAAGTTATCCGACTTATAAAATAAAATTTTAAATATTTAAAATGAATTAAATATACGAATATCGAATGACTGAAATTATGGGTTGTTACAGGTTTCTTCCTAATAAATTATTTATTTTCATTTTTATGCTCATATGTTGATGTTTAATTTAAATATATCGTGACATTCCATTTAATTTATTAAGTATCGTTATAACAATTTTGCTATATCGTTATTCAATTTCATCCCCAAAACCCTGTCGTATGAACTTGAGCTTGTGTTTCCACTAAACAGAATATCAAAATTCATTAATCATTTGGATTAATGATAATTTAAATAATTAAACATTTTAACTAATGATTTTGAGATTAATTAACCAATTTAATAAAGAGGGAATTAGGGAAAATGACAAACTTTGATTAAAAAATTTATCCCAAGGACACCAAGATTCATTTTTTGGCTGAAGGAAAAACTTTGGAAAAAATTCGGCTAAAGGACTATGCTAGTTCAAACTAGCATTATATTTAGTTTTTACGCTATACAAATGGTAGTTCTAACTAGCATTTTGTTCAGTTTTTGCACTACACAAAATGCTAGTTCTAACTAGCATTGTCCTTCAGTCTAATTACTTTCAAAATTTGTCCTTCAGCCTAAAAATGAAACCTGTTATCCTTCAGCCTAATTTTTTTTTCAAAGTTTGTCATTATGCCTATTTTCCACTTTAATAAATTATGATTAAAATTGATCTGTCTTTAGATTTAATTAATCATTTCAATTTAACGATGTTTTATGCTTAATAAATCGGTTAATTCTTTTAATTAATGATAATGGAGTTTAATTAATTTATTGAACTAAATTATTATTTAATTAATGATAATTGAAATTAATAATCATTTTACTTAATGATATTTAAAAGTAATTAGTCATTTTAGATAATGATATTTGAATTTAGTTAATCATTTTAATTAATGATTGTTTTAAATTTAATTAATTATTTTAACTAATGATAATGGGAATTTAGTTAATTTATTTTAATTAATGATGTTTGTGATTAATTATTCATTTGATGAATGATTATTTGAATTAAATAAATCTTCTTAACTATTGATATTTAAAATTGATTAATTGATTTAATAAAGTCGATTTAAGTAAATAAAATAATATAATAAAAGTGTTTTAAGTCTATTAACCGATTTAAAAGTTAATAAACTAATTTAATAAAGATTTTAAAGTTGATTTACCGATGATATAAAAGTGTTTGGAAATAATTAACAATTTTATGTATAGATAAATGGTTTATCTATTAAAAGAAAATCCGGATACTTATCCAAAATCGCAAAAAGTTTTGATAGGTAAAGGAAAATTTTGGCTAAGTTAAAAACGAATTGGAACTCGATTATTTGGATGTTAAGTTTGATAATCTTCTAGGTGTCAGTCTGATGTTGGTTTAGGCCTTCGGAGTCGAGCACTTGAAAAAATTATTCTCTTAATGTTTTAACAATCAAGAATGGGTTCTAAAAGTATTTTACTAATATTGAAATATAGAAATCAAACACAAGTTCAGTTCATTTTCAAAAAGGTAAAGTTTGATTCGTTTATGGAAATAAATTATTTTCATAAAGCGAATCACTTATATATTTGTATAATTAGCACTAAACATCGAAGAAGTAAACTTGTTGCTATTTCAAAAGTTAAGAATAATCGTTGGACATGACTTTGAGGTAACAATACTTTGACTTGTCCAGTATTATTAATAACTAAGAAATAGTACAAGTTTGAATTCAATGAGTGGTGGCAACTATACAAGGCTTAATTTCCATATACGATCGTTTTATATCCTTGATAGTTGGTATTTCAGCAATCGGTTACTTCAGCTACATTATTAACGTCATTCTAAGACGGTTTATTGCTCCATTAAGCGTTGATTATCCTTTACTAGAAATGACTAAACCAACGGCATGGCTTTTGGGAGCCAAATTATGTGGGGTTGTTTCCATTAGGATATTTCACATCTCATCTAGATTTTTACGTACCGTCACGTGAAAAATGATTGAGAGTTTTTAGATGTGAAATATTTGGATTCTCGATAAGGTTTGGTGGGGTCCAGCTTGGAGTTCCCAGGGTTTTCAAGTATATTGCTAGAGGTATGCTTCCTTTAAGGGGGATGCACCCTCCTTATCATTTGTTGGAAAATTTACTTTCCTTATTTGATTCAAAAACCGTGAATATGTTTTAGCTTTAAATTTCCACGAGTCGAGCCAACTCCTCGTCACGACATTTAAGTATTGATTTAGTCCATTCTATCAAGTTGGAATGTTACCTTATTTAATCCATTCTATTAAGTTTGGATTGTTACCTTATTTAGTCCGTTCTTTCATGTTGGATTATTTTCCTTATTCTATCCGGTTTGGATTTTACCCGATTTATTTCCATACTTTCAATTCTGATTTGAAATTATTTATGTCCATTCTTATTTGGATTTGTTTTTTATATTTATTTCTACTCTACCTGTATGGTTGTTATTCTTGTGAGGTAAAAACCTGATCCTCGTTAGCGGCATGGTCTCACAGAACTTTTATATGTTCCCCATTATTTGAATTATCTCACTTGCTTAGGCACAAAGGTGCGGCATGATAGGGTTTCTCACTTCTTGTTAGGTGGCGAAAAGATGACTCTTAGCCCTACATGTCCTTCGGGTTGGTTGGCCAGATTGGCATACAGTCGAAAGGATGACCGTTAAAGCAAATGAGAGATACCGTTGTAAGCTACGGTGGGGGTGTACCCACTATTGATGGTTAAAAAGCCTAGATAGTTACAGCATGCTATTAGGGTGCAAGGTTAAGCAGAACATTGGCTATAGTAGGGTTTGGCTCGTTAAAGATAGGGTAAGCAACACTCTAGAATGATTTTAGCAGTATTATATATTTGAGAGCATATTTGTTCATGTTATAAATACATATTATGTTAATTGGTCTATTGAGATTTTATGAATTCCAATCGAGATGTGGGATGCCACGGTACCGATGGGGGTTTCTAAACACTTGACCAAGGCTTACGGACATGGTATTGAAAATTTTAAATTTTTGGCAAATTTAATATTTTGCCTAGGATTATATTTCATATAGAAATAATTTTCAAAACTTTATATAGTAATAAGGTGTGTAGGTTCAAATATGATAATATTTATTTAGTATTACTATTGTTTGTTCGGTTATGCTTTACTTAAATGGGAAGCATTGACTGTTGTTTGCTAATTGCCAAATTGTGCTCGGTTTATTTAGGAGCATTTATCGCTTTGATTTAAAACGAACCCTTTGTGAATTAATTTTCACGATTTGGCTATAAGATGTTTGAGAATATGATTAAATTAAAAAAATCACCCTTTAATAGTAGTGAGTTAAGGGTTGAACTTTAATAAAAAGTTATAAATATAGTCTAAATGGTAAGATAAAACATTTAGATAACAAACATTGAGAAAAATTGTTTACAATAAAGAAGAATTATTATAATATGAAATAATTTTTATAAAAGGAAATTTTATTTATAAAAAATGTTTAAAAAAAAACAAATGTCCTGGATTCTTAATTTGATTCTATAATATGATTCAAAATGGTTAATGATGGATTTTAATATGAAATCACAATTTTTAAGTTAATATTCATTGAGAATTACGGAGATGATCGAAATGGGGTTATTCGCCGATTGTCGGAGATTGGCGAAGACTTAGGTGATGCAGTTGATACTGGAGGTGGATGGAAGGATGGGTTGCTTGGGAAAAATGGTGAGCAAATTTCCTGATCACCGTGGCGGCGACGGTGGGTCAAAATAAATTTTAAACCCTAAATTGGTCGAGCTCGGAATAGGAGCTGGTGCGTCGTCCCTAGGGCATCGAGTTACACCGAACCAATGGGGACGGGAGCATGGGGTCATGGTGAAGATTGGGTCATGGTCGTGTGGGGTCTGGTGATCGAAACTGGTGGCGTGGAGTGATTTATTTGATCAGTCCAGTTTCCAGTAAAATGTTTGGCTCAGCTCGGTTTCAAGTTCGACATGGTTAGGCGATCTGGGTGGTCAGGTGACTGAGGGAGGTCGCTATCAACGTGTCAGTGGCCGCAATGTCAATCGGAGTGGTGGCGAACGTTGGCGCATGTGCACAAGCATTGGGTGGTGTAAGTGGTTGATGTACAAAGAAGAAGAAGGATTTACTCGAAGCCATACTCGGGTAAATTTGCAAGTTTCTCGGGTTCGTTCGTTGTGATTACCAGTTTAACTGGTTTTAAAAAATTTAAAATTTAAACAAAGAAAAAAAGCCACATAGGATAACTCGAAGAGGGTTTCGGGGGGATTGGGTATTCGACTCGGGTGAAGACCCGAAGTGGTTTTGGGTTGACGATTGAAACAGTTTTTGTTTTAAAACAAATTTTTCCAAATTTACAATTCAAACAAATTTAAACACCTTCTTGATTATCTTTTTAAATAATAAATGCTTTATTTTAATAATGGGATTAGTGAAGTTTTAAAAAAATCATTTCAAATTAATTTAGTTTTAAAGTGTTTTTATATCAATATATAACCTTAATTTTAAAAGTTTATTTTAAATAAATCTTATAGTTAATTAAGAAATGAAATGTTTCCTATTATTGATTAACTTAAATGTCTTTAGTTAATCCATGTATTAATGATATATCAAATAAACTTAAATATAATTAAGCGATTAATTGAGATAAATGGGTTATTTTAATTTGAAAATTCAACGATAATTACTTAATTAAAGATTAATTAAGTATTAATTAAGGAGGTCAAGTATTAATAATGAGTAATTAAATGATGATTACTTAATGAGATTAATTAAGTAAAATTACTTAATGTAATGAATAGAGGATTATTACTAAATTAATTAAGGGATAATTACTTTTTATAATTATTATTAAAGGATAGTTAATTAGTTAAGATTAATTAAGGTTAATTAATTGATGATTAAAGGTTGATAAATCAAATGATTTAGAGAATAATTAATTAAGGGATAATTAATGTGATTAATTAATTAAGATAATTAATTTAGGGATAATTAATTAATTTAAAGGATAATTAATTAATGAAGATAATTAAGGAATGACTTATTAATTAAGGGTTAATTAATTAATTTAAGATAATTAATTAAAGGATAATTAAATAATTAAAGGTTAATTATCTAATGATTAAAGGTTGATTTATTTATTAATTAAGATTGATTAATTAATAATAAAAGTTGATTAATTTATTTTAAAGGTTAATTCATAAATGATTAAAGGTTAACTAATTAAGATGGTTTGTAATTAATATTATTAACCAGGATTAGTAATTTATTCATAAGTAATTAAATCTGATTTAAAATTTATCAGATGATTAATTAATCTTACTTATGAATGTTTGGATTCAATTGAATGTTGAATTGTACGACATCCCTAATGTGTGATACTTTGTGATTTGAATTGTTTTGATTTGAGCTGTGATGAATGTAATTTACTTATCTGTGATGAATTTATTTATCCATGAAGCTGTGAATGAAAATAAGCGTTATAGGATTATACCACTATATTGATGTGCTTGAATCTGTGATGATTGATGATATTGCACTATTGCGTAAAACCCCTGGACTACACCATACACACACAAATATGGATTGCACGAGGAAATTGGTTAAGTCATAGATATTTGAATCTAATAAAATAGTTTTAAAATTGAAATTTGAATCCAAATAGTTTTGGAAATGGAATTGGGTTAAATATGAATTTTTTTGAAATAAAGTTAAAAGTTATTTTAAATAACTTGATAAAGTTTTCAAATTTAAATAATTTGATTTGAATTTGCATGCAAGATTTGAAATTGAATTCTATATTTAAATTATGGTTTAAAAAGGGTATACAAGTTATAAATGTGTTTATATGGGTTTAAACCATTTTAAAGTTATTGTTTTGGGAATTTGAATTTAATCCACATTTTATATTTGAAGGGTTTTAGCTTGTGCAAATGTAATCGGATTTTTCCGAAACAAAAACTATTTGTTTTCAAATAATAATAGCTTCCATATAAAGAAAGGATTTCCAATTTATGTTGAAAGATTCAAGTTTGAAATCTAATTGAAATAGTTTTGAAAGCTATGAACGAATCTTTGTGAAAGATAATTGCATCTTGTTTTGAAATTGAAGAGGATTTTAAATGGTGTATCTTTTATATAAAAGATTTGAAATGGGAATTGTTTTAAAAGTTATGAATGAATCTTTGGAAATGGTTTTGAAAGCTATGAATTAAGTCCTTGATTTAATGATTGGATGAGTTAGTCCAATTTGAAAAGGAAATTGTTTTGAAAGCCGTGAGTGAATCTTTGTGGAAGATTGGCGAACTCTATGAAGTGAATCTTTTTGTTTAAAGATTTTAAAATGGTAATTTGTTTAAACCATTTTAAAGAAAGGTTTGGGTTTTAAGTTGTGACTTAACTAAGATCCCAATATCCATATGTTTTTAAATTAAGCGCTCACTACTTGGTTTAGCCCGGAGAGGACTTTATGTTATATAACCCATTCCGAATAATAATATGACGTTATGGATTGCATTTGAAGATCGGCGGTGAAGACTAGGTATTTTTGAGAACAGAAAGATTACCCGTCGAATGTCTCTGCACTGAGTCGCGCCGGTATAGAGATCTCCATATGTGATGGGGAGTCCGATCGGGATTGTGAATACCCAGATGGCAAGGGTTTCTTTATGAAGTGCCTTCAACTCAGTTTGAACCTGGAATAGACTTGTATGGATGTATGTTTGACATTACACTTTGAGATGTAAAGCTGGTTTCTATCAAATACATTTCTGTTTGGTGGTAGAGAATTTATTCTCTTAGCTTAACACCCTTCTTTGAGACGTACGAGCTCAGAGGTTATGTAGTGATGGTTACTAGTGATGCCTTACCAATTTGGTAATGTGGCATACGAAGTGCTGCTGATCATTTGTTGATCAAAGCATGACTTTGTGAAAAGTGTAGCTTTGTGGACGAGACTGCATCAGGACCTAACACCCTGGAAATGGTCGAAACAGGAAAGATGTGGCAAGGTTATTAGGGGTCACACCCCTAAGGTATGTCCATTTAGTCTGGAAAAGGGTGGTATCATGGTATGAAGCCTAGATACTTAACTCATGTGGTCACTGCAAATTTATTACTTTATGGTTGAGAGCTCTCGGATAAAGGTCGCAAACGACCGAAGATGACATACTTGTAGGTGTTACTTCCGGGCAGGTGTAACTTGGCCTTGTGTTGGCAGAGAGTTGGGTAAGTTCTCGGGATGTCCCTCCGTAGGCGTACCCATGTGGCAATAGGAAGTTCCTTAGCCTGACCATTTGTTGGAAACCCAATTTCCAATACGCTCCCTGTACAGTTTTAGTTGTAGAACCTGCCATCTAACATGGTAGCTATAGTAAGCATATTATAATGGTACGTATGCTGGCTAAGATTAATATTATACTTGCAAATGTTTTCCACTATGCACTAATAATAATATCAAAAGAGTTTTGCGTATCAAGCATGTTTGACTATCATAAGGAGAAATCTCCTCCAACTGTGCGCTTGCATTGCGTGTGTGCAGGGAGGCCTTGTGGTAGTTTCATTTTCCAAAAAGCATTGCGGATTTCAATCTTAAAATTCTTTGTTGTTTGTTTTCGTTTAAAACTATTTTCGTTTGCTCACACCAGTCTCATGACCGACCCAGAGTTTATTGTTCCCTTCCTAAACTCTGGGTGCCACAATTTTCCACATGGGCAGTCTAGAGTTGGGGTTTTCAGGTAATCAAATAGTAGGTGTAGAGTCGATAGCTTTCATCTTTTGGATCTTGGCAATCGCATTGCTGACTGCATGTCTGTCCTTGCTTAAGTCAACTTGATGGTGGTTCGAGCTTTCGATTTGGAGCTCTGGAGCATTGGAGATGGTGTTGCAGTTTGGATTCTCAAGCTGTCTCTCTCTTTCTTTTGAAGGCATATGTTGGTGTTCCTCTTTTAAAGTTGTTTCTTTCCGCTGTTATATATTGCCTCTTATATTGTTGTAATCATACTGTATCAACTGTTGTATATCGGTGATATATTCATTCTTTTTCCACTGTGTTCTGTTGTAATTAATGTGTTATAAGCTCCGGCGCAAATCGGATTTCAATGGTTGAATCTGCGGCATTCGAGTACAAGTGAAGTACGGGTGTCGATTTTCGAGCGCTGAAATTCGGGTCGTGACAGTTTGATATCAGAGCTGAAGGTTGAACTTTATCTCAGGAGTATAACACATTAGGTAACTCATTAGAGATAGGGTGAGGTATACCCTTGAATGAGTATATCCCTTTGATATCCGTCTGTATTCCTCAGTAAATTCTCTTACTATCCACTGATAGTAAGTATGAGTGAAAGAAGAGGACGAGATAAGGGACAAGGGAATACCACTTCCAATGGTCAATACCTGCAACAACAAGGAACAATCTGTCTCTATCAATTTCTTTTGTTAATCGTCCGATTCCAATTCTTTGATTGCTTCGTGGTAGCTACAAGAAGGAACTTCGGTGTGGTGATGGAACTGCGAATCATTGTAGATAAGTTTCGAATTCATATTCTTTTCATCGAATTCCATATCAGCTTTTCGTTTTAAATTTTAATGAATTTGAAATTCTATTTAAAATAAATATATGAATAAAATATGAAGATTTGTATCGATAAAACGATTTTGATTAAAACCAAAGTTGAAATTCTATTGTAATTTCTTGTGAGGGTCAATGTCCGAAGAGGGACAAGTTAGTATATGCTTTGGGATACTCCAATCTGAATTGAGTACCCATTATCCGTTCTTTTGGGTCCAGATATGTTCTACGAACGGTTAGTTAGTCCTACGGACTAACCAGTGCCCCTGCATAGTTCGTAGATTGGATGACCCGAGTATTTCATAAAGTGTTGAACAATTTATTCTCATACTTATTTATGATATTCTAATTTGGTAAGCCAAATATAGAATAGATAATCAACATGATCGACAAGTCGATTCTCTATCTTTGTGTATCCATCCTCTGTTATCTCCCTGTCTGGCAAATTTCGAGGACGAAATTTTCTTAAGGGGGGAATCTGTAACTATCCCGATTTTCAGTCAAAATTAAATTGATAATTAAAATAAAATTTTGAATTAAATTATGGATAAATTTGAATTTTTCCAACTTAAATAGATATTTGTTTGTTTATTAATATAAATGAATATAAATATGATTTTAAAATAGAATTTCTAATTGGAAATTCAGAAATAAATATTTTGAAAAATACATAAAAGTTTTTAAAATAAAGAATTTGATTTGGAAATCTAAATATTTTATAAATAGATTATAATTTGGAATTTGAATTTGAAATTCAAATACATATATGTTGAAAATAAATATTTGGAAAATAAATTGAATTTGAATGCTCTATATTTTAAGGAATAAAATTTGTCTTCTAATTATAATATATGATATATATATATATAAGTTATATTATGAAATTAATATAGTAAAGTAATAATTAGTTTTAAAATCATTTTCTTTAAAGTTACAGATATTTATAAAAAAAGAAATTTACTTTAAATAATAAGATTTTATTAATAATAATATAAGACAAATATAAATGTTTAAAACTAAATTGAAAATGTGATAAAAACATTTATGAAAATAAAATGTACAAATTAATATATATATATATATATATATATATATATATATATAAGAAGATAATGGAACACAGACTTAAACATAAAAACATTTAGTTTGACATTTGTAAAATAAGGATTTCATGCATTAAAACAGGTGTAAGAAAAATAGTAAAATAAATAAACAAGTGTCAGCTCAATTTCATTTTATAATTACAAGTGTCCTTTGTTTTTGTATTTTCAAAAATATGAATAAAATGAAAACAAAGTGTATATATGCATCCATACTTCTTTCTCGCCTTTCTTTTACATATCCAAAACTTAAGAAAGAAATTCAAAACAAAGGAAATCTAAATCAAAATAAACAAAGCCTAGGAACTCAAAATCAAAACCAGGTAGAGAAAAATAATACAAACCTGAAAAAGGAATTCTAGATCAAAGATCAAAGTTCAGATCAAAACCTGAGCGTTTGAATTTGGAGCTTGTGACCAGATCAATTCAGTTTTCAAAATCTGGAAACAAAAAGAAAAATCAAAACACTTCCAGTTTCCAGATTTAAGAACCAAATCAAACTCAAGGCAAAATCCAAGTTTTATCAACCTGGAACAATTTGACAAATCAGATTCAAAAGGGGAACTCAACTTCAACAACTTAGATCCAGATCAAAGCTTCAACTAAAACAAATCATTCCAGAGCAAAAAGCATTTCCAGATTTTTTTTCAAAGCTTCTCTGTTTCAAAATTCCAGATTTCTATTTTCAATTTCAGCCGAGCAAACCCCTTGACCTTTTTGTTTATCTTAGCGTTTGAAGTTGTATTTGGAGCTATGATGTGAATGTGCTAGTATGGTTGCGTGAATATGACTGCATGTTGTAAATATATGTGTGCATGCTTATATATGTAGGAAAAAAACCACCTCTGTTCTCAGTTTACAGGCTACCAAACCCGTTCAAAATTTAAAAGCTTTTCTTATAATTCATTTTAGGCTTGGTAGCTTAAAAAACATGTTCAAATTAACAAGATTTGAATTTTAAAAATGGTTTCAGGTTAAAAAGATTGGTAGCTATTTTGAAATTATGGAATAACGGTGAATATTTTTTTAAAACAAAAAAAACAAATGTCCTCGATTCTTAGTTTGATTCTATAATATGATTCGAAATTGATAATGATGGATTTTAATATAAAATCACAATTTTTAAGTTAATATTCATTGAGAATTATGGAGATGATCGAAATGGGGTTATTCGCCGATTGTCAGAGATGGGCGAAGATTGTCGGAGATTTCCAATCCCGAAAATTCCAGATAGTTAGGAAAAGAAGAAAAGAGAAAGAAGAAGAAACAGGTACAAGTCACAGAAACCTCACATTCGCAGCGGATCAAAATATAATATCACATAAATAACCGTTTACAAAAGAAGAGCTGTATCAGTACACTTACATTTTTATACATCAAAGTTACAACCAATACACAACACTGGACAGTTTAAACAAACATGTCCTAGATAAACTATAATATATACAACAGGATACGCTCCATACGTTCCTGCCATCCAGCGCGCCTCTTGAGCTCCAAAACGTGCTTACCTGAAAATCTGTAATACTCGGTCTGACCCGAGCATTACATCAAAGTAACACCCAGGTCAGGCTGGAAACCAGCGTGAGTAAACCCATCTAGCATGGAATACAAAGCATACAACTTTTATAAAACCCGGGTAACTCGTATCAATTAACAAGTTCACAAACTGTTTATGGACATTACTTATTCCATACGTCAATTTCCTAAGTACCAAAATTTAGATTAAATAGTCCAATTCACTTAAATCATTTCATTTCGGCCTATTGATTTCATATATCAATCTATAATGAATTGAAGTGGTTTCGGTATTTACTAGTACCCGACTCCGGTCTCTTCGAATCCAATGGTACCTAACCCAAGTTATCCAATTAAGTACAATTCAACTTTATTTGCTGGATAACACTTTTACACGCATAATTTATAGATAATCACATTATCACTGCCAATCCAACATATCATATTACAAAGCAATTCATATCAGAGATACCAACCAATTCAAAACACTCATCATTATTCAATCATTAATAAGCAAAATTGATCACTTCCATTAATTAATTAATGATCCTCTACTTACCTTCTTTAGTTAATTATTACTAAATTTCATTTAATAATTAACCCTTTACATTCATAAATCAACCATGATTAATCACAATCAGAAATTAACTTTCCTAAATTACTCCATCAACAAAACCAATCCTTGATTAATTATATTAATTAATCCTTTAATTATACTGAGAAATTATCACTTAATTTCTTCCATTAAGTAATTATCCTTTAATTACTTCCCATCAAGTAATCCCCTTTTTATTAATTACATCGAGCAATAATTTTTTTTCTTTTTTTCCTTTTTTTCACTAATTACTTCACTAAGTAACTACACCTCATTAATTACCTATACTTAACCCAACATCAAATGTTTCCTTTAATTAATTAAACTTAATTAATTGCTCAAGTTAATTTTCTTATAATCACCTGCACTGATTAAATATCCTTAAATAATTATCCTTTAAATCATTAAATAAATCACATTCAGTAATCACCCATTAATTATCCTCCTTCATTAATGACACTAAACACTTATCTTTTAACTAAAGTAATTATCATTAATTACTTACATTAGGTGATTTATATTTAAATAAATCATCTTTTAATTAATAGTAAATTAATTAATCATATTAATACATCAAATATTTTAAATTGATTTCACAGATTTATTGGCTTTTAACTAATTAATTATTCACGGATTACATAAATCAATTAAACATCTTAATACATCAAACGATTTGTACTTTAATTTACTTACAACTTTCAATTCACCTTAAAACTCATAGGATTTAACCTATTAATTAATTACTTAATACAACAAATTTGGAAACATCTAAAACTTTGGAAATTTGTTTAAAAACTTGCTAATACTTTTTTTTAAACTTAGTTTACATTTACATTATAACTTACCTATTTTGATAAGCTTTTAAAACTTATTACCTCAACTATAAAAACCCAGGCCAAACCATATGAAATACCCGAGCCAACCCTACACACTACTCGCACAAATTCTACTTCGAGTCAGCATGCATACCATTCCGAGTTCGACCCGTGCAAACCATCATCTTCCCCAAACATGCTAATGCCCAGTATTCCTGTGCACACATCTGTACGCATGTGCACCTACACATCGCCGACAACCATCACCTTGGATCGTCGACCATCAACTCCAACCTCCAACACCCCTCGAAACTCAACTGAGCACCCAAAGTTTGTTTTCATCATCGCCTCCAGATTTTTACTTTCAACCCACACTTAAACAAAGTCCCGACCTTCTATTACCACGTTCCAACCTCTCTGACCACGATACCCTCCAGTTCTCAGCCGCGAGCTCCGTCGCATCTCTTTCTTGCTTTTCCCCTCGGTGCGAACCACTCTGGTCGAAAAACATCACCACCATGGACTACAACCGAGCTCGACCCCAAACCTTGCTAAACCCTAGTTCACCGTTGTTTTGCCACCATGGAGTTCGTGAAAACCACCCCGTAATTTTCCTATGACCCACAAACTAACAGCCACCTCCAGACATGATTCTGAGATCCCCAACCCCACCGATCATCTGAAAATGCTCGAAATCCAAATCCTGTTCAACCCTCATTTTCTCTCGACTAAAACACTTAAAAATCATGATTCTTTTTCTAAAAATCATAGATTTTGAAAACACAACTGATTATATACATGAATCATCTAATTATTTATATCGAGTTTCAATAAAATTTTAAGTACCTCTGTTTTTCCTTCTTTTATTTTAAAACTAGCTTCAGTTTGATCTTAAAACTATTTTTAAAATTTATATCCTATTATAACAAACAAATTTTGTCTATAAATTGAAGTCCGAAGAGAATCAGACGCTGAGCGGTAAGTTTTTTTTTTGAATTCTATTGATATCCTGGAAATGAAAAATCAGAGAAAAATGTTGAAGCACAAACGTGCACACGCATGTCTATATACATATATTCATGTAAGTCTATATACATATATTCATGTATTTATCTTAAAATAGCCATGCAAACATTTATCACGGTCTTACTTCTAGAATTTCCACAGGCACTAGATTTAAAACTATTTAAAACTAAAATTTACTCACCTATAAAATGAAACAGAGAAACCAAGGCCTTGAGAAACCTGGAAATACGTTGATCTTTAAACAACTACTTGAATTTGAAAGTTGAGGTTTGATAGAACTGAATTGAACTGCATGCTTTTGATTTTGCAACTGGATTGCTTTAGGTTGAAAATTTGCAGTTGCTATTTGATTTATCTTTTTTTTTCAGTTTTAATAGTTTAACCTTTGATTCCTCTGGTTTTCTTCTTAGCATGAACAGAGATGATCTTGCTATATTACAAATTGAAGCTTGTTTTGTTTTATTTTGATGATTTCAGGTTTGAAGAAAATTACGGGCTTTGATAAATTTTCAGATTTTGAAAATGTTTACAAGTTCTTTTTTTCTTCTTTCTTGATTAAGAAAGTGAAGATGGGAAAAGAAATGAAGATGAAAGGTATAAGTTAATATAGGTTTAAATTAGATTTTACTCAAAATAAAAGAAAATTAAAATAGAAGTTAACACTTGTCATTATACTTACTTAATTTGTTAACATATGTTACTAAGAGTGATGATAAGTTAACACATGTAATTTCATGCAAAATTATACTTTTTTTAAAATATTTATAAAGCTTTTATAATTAATTTTCTAATTCATAAATACATATTTTAATTTATATAAATAAGTTTCTTTAAAAAGAAAAGAATATAAACAATTTATATTCTTAATAAAATCAAATAAAATATATTTTAAAACCAAAGTAAAATTTAAGATATATATATCTAACCTTTGAATTTCAATCTAAATATCCAAATTCAAATTAAATTTCAAATCAATTATATACACACACACGTATATTTAAACAAATATAATTTCAACTTATATATAATAGTTCTATTTACAATTATAAATATAAATATTTATTTGATCAAATTCATTTGTTCAACCTATAAACTCAGTATTTCTATTAATTAACCCAATTATATTATCAATTGCAGATGCCCCGAAATCTGGGTTATCACATTCCTTCCCCCTTTGAATATTTTCGTCCTCGAAAAGGAACGAAGCTAGAATTTATTAAAATACTTAAAATCGGATAAATTTTCTTTGATCATTTTTAAAATACTTTAAAAAAAATCTATATAATATTACTATAACAGTTTTTATAAAAATACTTTTATAACTCAATGTTTCGACAAGTCCATCCTTTTTCCCATAGAAATTCGATCATACGTTGATCAGGCGTACGACTGAAAATCTATAAGTACTTCGTAAACCCATTTTCAACATCCAGTGAAAATACTTTGAAAAATAATTTTATTGAAAATATAGAAAACAGTTTTTGAAAATAGAGGAAATATCTTTGGTGAGAATGCTCTGGAAATCATCACCCTCATCCATGGTCGCAGTTAACTCGATGGTTACGTTGCCATCCTGGCAAAACCCATAGATAATTGTAGGCCTCCGCGCCCCTAGATTACACCATGGAACCCGCTACAGATCGCAGCTACAACTGGGGTTACGTTGCTATCACAGCAAAAACCCATATAACTATAGGCCTCAACGCCCTCGAATGTTGCTGCCGAAAGAATGAAACTTCTCCACTCCACTTGGCCATAGATCGTCGTCTACCGATGTTACGTTGCCTTCTCGACAAAATCAAGTGTAGACCATTGACACTCACCTCCACACGATTTCCGCTATGGTCCACCCAGTGGATCGCAGCGACATCGAGTTACACTGTCGTCACAGCACAACCCAAATTCCTCTATAGGCATCAGCGCCCTCGACTTTCGCTACCCAATAATCCTCAGGAACTAGTTTTGTCCGGACTCCTCACAGGATCAACTTTAGAACCTCCCCCTTATAGGCTCAAGGCAGTACCAACCTATGGTACTCCTGAGAAGTTCATTCAAGGGAGCGCCTTTTTCTCCAGAGCCATTTTCAAAATACTTTATACTATACACATATAGTATCTTCAAATCATACACCTAGCATGAATCACATATAAATCTCCTTTCTCAAAATCGATTATCTCAAAATCGATAATTCTCAAACTAGGCTTTCCAAATCCAATATTGATTTTACCCCAAAAATCAAAAGCCTTTCCAAAATCTTTTCCAAAATCATTCTCGCAAGATCCTTTATATATATATATATAAAACCTTGAAAAATCTTTGGATCATTTCAAACTTGTATAAAACCCTTTTTATACTTTTAAATATTTTCAAAAACCCCTTTCTTTTTGCTATAGATTCAACAAGGGAGATTTATCTTATATACAACAAAGATACATAACTTTGTTTATCCCAAATCAAATATTCAAATTTGATTACTCTATAAAGTCACTTACCAAATTACTTATCTCCATAAAGTAAATTCTTATTATAGAAATATCCAAATTTCCATTTTTACTTCACCATATATTTCACAAAATATACCTTTCATTTCAAAAACCATTTCACAATTATTATCCACAAATTCCAGTAACAATTTCATTCAAACCCGTACGATACACACATATCATCCATACGCTATATCAATCTGATCGCTCACTCGATCACACAATTTCACTTCCGAACTAGTATCGTCCACTCGACTTCCTAGTGCAGACTCAGATCTGGTTTCTTGATCAGAAACCGTCATTCTCCTTGCATAGACATAACTATGATAGAGAATATCCAGAATCAATCAACAATTCATATCCAGGTTCGCCGTCGAAAATCGAGTGAAAAATCCCAAATCGGATCGATATGCTATCTCGAAATTCTGTGCTCGACTCTGGATCAAATCACTATGCAGATAGAATAATATACGTACATCATACATATTTACCTTTATTGATTATTAGCCAAATCAATCTCCTTTTCTATTCACATTCACTTTTATTTCTATCCACTTATTCACAATTGTTTAAATCCTTATTTGAATTATCCCCTCAATTCTTATCTCAAATGCATGTTTAATCATAAACAGTTTGAACTCTGTCCAGCTCAAAATTAAAAAATAGTTTGGAAAGTTAAAAGTAGATGAAAAACAATTATTAGTTGTAAAATAATTATAAAATAGTTAAGTAATTGTAAAATAGTTAGAAAATAGTCAAATAGTTGTAGAAATTTTAAATAATTGCAAAAAGTTGTAAAATATTAATTAGTTATAAAGTAGTTGAAAAATAGTATTTAGTTTATAAAACAGTTGAATTTTTTTTATATAGTTCCAAAAATAATTGTAAAATAAGTATAAGATAACTTGGCTTTAAAAAGAAAGGTTTTATATAGTAAATAGTTTGGAAAATAGATTTAAAACAGTTTATGATAAGGTATCTTATTTTGAAAACAGTCTAGAGCCAAACTGTTCAATTCCCAATCTCCATTTCCATCAATTCAATTTAAATTTCCACTTCCATTTAAATTGACTCAATTCCAATTTAAATAGCTTCAATTTCCATTGAAATTGATTTAATCCCAATTCAAGTTGAATTAATTCTCAATTTCGTTCCAATTTCAAATCAAATTCCAGTTCAATTTTAACCCTATTCAACTTTAATCCCAATTCCAAATTATTCAAATCAATTTGCACTAATTTTCAAATTGAACCCATTTCAATTTCAAATCAATTCCAGTTTGAATTAATCCCAATTCCCATTTGAATTTGAACCCATTCAACTTCAATTTCATTTCAAATTAATCCAATTCAAATTTCCATTTGAATTTTTAAACTTATCCATTTTCAATCACAATTTCAATTAATTCAAATCAAATTCAATTTAAACTAATTCAATTCAAATTTAAAATTTAAACCATTTAGTTCTGAATCAAAATTCCATTTTTAAACTTATTTCAAAGTTCAAATGATAATTCAAATCCTTTTTAAACAACTAAATCTTTGAAATTCAATTTATCATCAAATTTCAATTTTGAAACCAAAACTTCGAAGTTTTATATTAAACATTCAAATCATAAGTTCAAAGTGATCATATATCCTTAATTTCAAATTAAATTTTTTATTTCCCATTTATTTCAATAATGGATATATTACCACAATCCATTTTTTTATTTAAACAAATCCAATTTCAGCTTAAAAATTATTAATAACAACAGGACGGTATCATTCAAATTATTTTAAAACATCCATCCATTTCCAATTTCCAGATCTCAGACCCATTTTGAGATCACACAAACTCTCAATTCCAATCAACTATTTAACTTCCCAAGTTAAATCTTAATTTCATCTTGAAATTTCCAAATCAGGTTGATCATTCAAACTTATATAACTTCTTCGAAGTTAAATTCAATTTACTTAATCCAGTCAAATTTACAAAATTTGAATCCCATTCAAATTTAAACTTCAAATTAATATCCTTCCCACTTAAGTTTAAAACCTACTTCACTCTGGGTTTCAAATCACATTCCAAAGAAAATTCAAAACTCAACCTTAGAGTTTATTTCCTTTACACACCTGGTTACTTTTAAATTTTAAACGACCTTTGATTTTAAATTCAAACAAATTCCTCTAAAATTTCAAACAACCCTTGTTTGAAATAGGACCCTTTCCTTCAATTACATTAAATAACATCTCTTACTTTAAAATAAGATCATATTCAAAATAGTTTGAATAATATTATTTCATTTAGCATTTTGAAACCAATTCAAATGTTTAAATTTAGAATTCAGAATTTCACAATTTGAAACCCACTTTAATTTACATCGTTTCAAATTCACAAGTTACTCTCTTTAAATGGTTACTTCCTTAAAACATTTTATTGTTTATTGGAAAACAATCATCCCATTATTAAACACAATAACCATTCTATTTCTCTGGTTTGAAACCAATTCTAATTCATCTTATTTTGAAATTCTTTCCCAACTTTAAGATTTAATTTCAGTTTGAACCCATTTCAAACTTATCTTTAATTTAATTTTCAATTTGGTTGTATTTCTATTACCAATTAATTTAATTCCAATAATTTAACAACCAATTACCTTAATATTTGTTTGAAAGAAATATTGCTGTATATATCAAAATATATTCTTATAAAATCATTTAAAATCTTTATATAAGAAAATAACAAGTACGCTCTCATATATATATATATATATATATATATATATATAGACACACACTCAACTCATTCTAGGGTACCATTGACCCTACCCTTAATGAATAATCCCACCAGAGCCAAGGTTCTCGCTTAACCTTCAGCTCTGATACCAAATGTAATGACCCGGAATTTTCGATCCTGAAAATTCCAGATAGTTAGGAAAAGAAGAAAAGAGAAAGAAGAAGAAAGAGGTACAAATCACAGAAACCTCACATTCGCAGCGGATCAAAATACAATATCACATGAATAACATTTTACAAAAGAAGAGCTGTATCAGTACACTTACATTTTTATACATCAAAGTTACAACCAATACACAACACTGGACGGTTTGAACAAACATGTCCTAGATAAACTATAATATATACAGCGGGATACGCTCCATACGTTCCTGCCATCCAGCGCGCCTCTTGAGCTTCAAAACGTGCTTACCTGAAAATCTGTAATACTCGGTCTGACCCGAGCATTACATCAAAGTAACACCCGGGTCAGGCTGGAAACCAGCGTGAGTAAACCCATCTAGCATGGAATACAAAGCATACGACTTTTATAAAACCCGGGTAACTCGTATCAATTAACAAGTTCACAAATTGTTTATGGACATTACTTATTCCGCAAGTCAATTTCCTAAGTACCAAAATTTAGATTAAATAGTCCAATTCACTTAAATCATACTTAAATCATTTCATTTCAGCCTATTGATTTCACATATCAATCTATAATGAATTGAAGTGGTTTCGGGTATTTACTAATGCCCGACTCCGGTCTCTTCGAATCCAATGGTACCTAACCCAAGTTATCCAATTAAGTACAATTCAACTTTATTTGTTGGATAACACTTTTACATGGCAATTCATAATTTATAGATAATCACATTATCACCTCCAATCGAACATATCATATTACAAAGAAATTCATATCAGAGATATGAACCAATTCAAAACACTCATCATTATTCAATCATTAATAAGCAAGATTGATCACTTCCATTAAGTCATTAATGATCCTCTACTTACCTTCTTTAGTTAATTATTTTTAAATTTCATTTAACAATTAACCCTTTACATTCATAAATCAACCGTGATTAATCACAATCAGAAATTAACTTTCCTAAATTACTCCATCAATAAAACCACTCCTTGATTAATTATATTAATTAATCCTTTAATTATACTGAGAAATTATCACTTAATTTCTTCCATCAAGTAATTATCCTTTAATTACTTCCCATCAAGTAATCCCTTTTTTATTAATTACATCGAGTAATAATTTTTCTTTCTTTCTTTTTTTCACTAATTACTTCACTAAGTAACTACACCTCATTAATTACCTTAAGTAATTATACTTAACCCAACATCAAATGTTTCCTTTAATTAATTAAACTTAATTAATTGCTCAAGTTAATTTTCTTATAATCACCTGCACTGATTAAATATCCTTAAATAATTATCCTTTATATCATTAAATAAATCACATTCAGTAATCACCCATTAATTATCCTCCTTCATTAATGACACTAAACACTTATCTTTTAACTAAAGTAATTATCATTAATTACTTACATTAGGTGATTTATATTTAAATAAATCATCTTTTAATTAATAGTAAATTAATTAATCATATTAATACATCAAATATTTTAAATTGATTTCACAGATTTATTGGCTTTTAACTAATTAATTATTCACGGATTACATAAATCAATTAAACATCTTAATACATCAAACGATTTGTACTTTAATTTACTTACAACTTTCAATTCACCTTAAAACTCATAGGATTTAACCTATTAATTAATTACTTAATACAACAAATTTGGAAACATCTAAAACTTTGGAAATTTGTTTAAAAACTTGCTAATACTTTTTTTTTAAAACTTAGTTTACATTTGCATTGTAACTTACCTATTTTGATAAGCTTTTAAAAATTATTACCTCAACTATAAAAACCCAGGCCAAACCATATTGAATACCCGAGCCAACCCCATACACTACTCGCACAAATTCTACTTCGAGTCAACACGCATACCATTCCGAGTTCGACCCGTGCAAACCATCATCTTCCCCAAACATGCTAATGCCCAGTATTCCTGTGCACACATCTGTATGCATGTGCACCTACACATCGCCGACAACCATCACCTTGGATCGTCGACCATCAATTCCAACCACCAACACCCCTCGAAACTCAACTGAGCACCCAAAGTTTGTTTTCATCATCACCTCCAGATTTTTACTCTTCAACCCACACTTAAACAAAGTCCCAACCTTCTATCACCGCGTTCCGACCTATCTGACCACGATACCCTCCAGTTCTCAGCCGCGAGCTCCACCGCATTCTTTTTTGCTTTTTCCCTCGGTGCGAACCACTCTGGTCGACAAACATCACCACCATGGACTACAACCGAGCTCGACCCTAAACCTTGCTAAACCCTAGTTCAACATTGTTTCGCCATCACGGAGTTCATGAAAACCACCCCGTAATTTTCCTATGACCCATAAACTAATAGCCACCTCCAGACATGATTCCGAGATCCCCAACCCCACCGATCATCTGAAAATGCTCGAAATCCATATCCCCTTCAACCCTCGTTTTCTCTTGACTAAGACACTTAAAAATCATGATTCTTTTTCTAAAAATCATAGATTTTGAAAACACAACTGATTATATACATGAATCATCCAATTATTTATATCGAGTTTAAATAAAATTTTAAGTACCTCTGTTTTTCCTTCTTTTATTTTAAAACTAGCTTCAATTTGATCTTAAAACTATTTTTAAAATTTATGTCCTGTTATAATAAACAAATTATGTTTATAAATTGAAGTCCAAAGAGAATCAGATGCTGAGCAGTAAGTTTTTTTTTGAGTTCTATTGGTATCCTGGAAATGAAAAATCAGAGCAAAATGTTGAAGCACAGACATGCACACACATGTCTATATACATATATTCATGTATTTACCTTAAAACAGCCATGCAATCAATCATGCAAACATTTATCACGGTCTTACTTCAAAAATTTCCACAGGCACTAGATTTAAACTGTTTAAAACTAAAATTTACTCATCTATAAAATGAACAGAGAAACCAAGGCCTTGAGAAACCTGGAAATACTTTGATCTTTAAACAACTACTTGAATTTGAAAGCTGAGGTTTGATAGAACTGAATTGAACTGCATGCTTTTGATTTTGCAACTGGATTGCTTCAGGTTGGAAATTTGCAGTTGCTATTTGATTTATCTTCTTCTTCTTTTTAGTTTTAATAGTTTAACCTTTGATTCCTCTGGTTTGCTTCTTAGCTTGAACAGAGATGATCTTGCTACATTACAAGTTGAAGCTTGTTTTGTTTTATTTTGATGATTTCAAGTTTGAAGAAAATTACAGGCTTTGATAAATTTGCAGGTTTTGAAAATGTTTACAGGTTTTTTTTCTTCTTTCTTGATTAAGAAAGTGAAGATGGGAAAAGAAATAAAGATGAAAGGTATAAGTTAATATAGGTTTAAATTAGATTTTATTCAAAATAAAAGAAAATTAAAATAGAAGCTGACACTTGTCATTATACTTAATTTGTTAACATATGTTACTAAGAATGATGATAAGTTAACATATGTAATTTCATGCAAAATGAGATTTATTTTTTTAAATATTTATAAAGCTTTTATAATTAATTTTCTAATTTATAAACACATATTTTAATTTATATAAATAAGTCTCTTTAAAAAGAAAAGAATATAAACAATTTATATTCTTAATATAATCAAATAAAATATATTTTAAAACCAAAGTAAAATTTACGATATATATATATATAACCTTTGAATTTCAATTTAAATATCCAAATTCAAATAAATTTCAAATCAATTATATATATATATATACATATATTTAAACAAATACAATTTCAACTTGTATATAATAGTTCTATTTACAATTATAAATATAAATATTTATTTGATCAAATTCATTTGTTCAATCTATAAACTCAGTATTTCTATTAATTAACCTAATTATATTATCAATTACAGATGCCCCGAAATCCGGGTTATCACATGTTCATTGTGATTACCTGTTTAACGGATTTTAAATTTTTTAAAGTTTAAACAAAGAAAAAAACCACATAGGATAACTCGAAGAGGGTTTTTAGGGAATTGGGTATTCGACTCAGGTGAAGACCTGAAGTGGTTTGGGTTGACGATTGAAACCGTTTTTGTTTTAAAACAAAATTTTCCAAATTTACAATTAAAACAAATTTAAACACCTTCTTGATTATCTTTTTAAATAATAAATGCTTTATTTTAATGTTGGGATTAGTGAAGTTTTTAAAAAAATATTTTCAAATTAATTTAGTTTTAAAATGTTTTTATATCCATATATAACCTTAATTTTAAAAGTTTATTTTAAATAAATCTTATAGTTAATTAAGAAATGAAATGTTTTCTATTATTGATTAACTTAAATGTCTTAGTTAATCCATGTATTAATGATTTATTAAATAAATTTGAATATAATTAAACGATAAATTGAGATAAATGAGTTATTTTTATTTGAAAATTCAATGATAATTACTTAATTAAAGATTAATTAAGTATTAATTAAGGAGGTCAAGTATTAATGATGAGTAATTAAATGATAATTACTTAATGAGATTAGTTAAGTAAAATTACTTAATGTAATTAATAGAGGATTATTACTAAATTAATTAAGGCATAATTACTTTGTATAATTATTATTAAAGGATTATTAATTAATTAGGATTAATTAAGGTTAATTAATTGATGATTAAAGGTTGATAAATCAAATGATTTAAAGAATAGTCAATGAAGGGATAATTAATGTGATTAATTAAGTAAGATAATTAATTTGGGGATAATTAATTAATTTAAAGGATAATTAATTAATGAAGATAATTAAGGAATGACTTATTAATTAAGGGTTAATTAATTAATTTAAGGTAATTAATAAAAGGATAATTAAATAATTAAAGGTGAATTATCTAATGATTAAAGGTTGATTTAATTATTAATTAAGATTGTTTAATTAATAATTAAAAGTTGATTAATTTATTTTAAAGGTTAATTAATTAAGATGGTTTGCAATTAATTAATATTAGTTAACCATGATTAGTAACTTATTCATAAGTAATTAAATTCGATTTAAAATTTATCAGATGATTAATTAATCTTACTTATGAATGTTTGGATTCAATCGAATGTTTGTTTGATATCCCTGATGTGTGATACTTTGTGATTCGAATTGTTTTGATTTGAGCTATGATGAATGTAATTTATTTATCTGTGATAAATTTATTTATCTATGAAGCTATGAATGAAGATAAGCGTTATAGGATTATACCGCTTATCGATATTGATGTGCTTGAATATGTGATGATTGATGATGTTGCACTATTGTGTAAAACCCCTAAACTACACCATACACACACAAATATGGATTGCACAAGGAAATTGGTTAAGTCATAGATATTTGAATTAAATAAAATAGTTTTAAAATTGAATTTTGAATTCAAATAGTTTTGGAAATAGTATTGAGTTAAATATGAAAAATATTTGAAAAGGAGTTTTTAAGATAAAAGTTATTTTGAATAACTTGGTAAAGTTCTAAAATTTAAATAATTTGATTTGAATTTGAATTCAAGATTTGAAATTGAATTCTATACTTAGAAATTATAGTTTAAGAAGGGCATACAAGTTATAAATGTGTTTATATGGGTTTAAACCATTTTAAACGTAATGTTTTGGGAATTTGGAATTAATCCAAGTTTTATACTTGAAGGGTTTTAGCTTGTGCAAATGTAATTGGATTTTTCCAAAACGAAAACTATTTGTTTTCAAATAATAATAGCTTTCATATAAAGAAAGGATTTCCAATTTATATTGAAAGATTTCAAGTTTGAAATGTAATTGAAATAGTTTTGAAAGTTATGAATGAATCTTCGTGAAAGATAATTGAATCTTGTTTTGAAATTGAAGAGGATTTTAAACGGTGTATCTTTTATGTAAAAGATTTGAAATGGGAATTGTTTTGAAAGTTATGAATAAATCTTTGGAAATGGTTTTGAAAGCTATGAATTGAGTCCTAGATTTAGTAATTAGATGAGTTAATCCAATTTGAAAAGGAAATTGTTTTGAAAGCCGTGAGTGAATCTTTGTGGAAGATTGGTGAACTTTGTGAAGTGAATCTTTTTGTTTAAAGATTTAAAAATGGTAATTTGTTTAAACCAATTTAAATAAAGATTTTGGGTTTTAAGTTATGACTTAACTAAGATCCCAATATCCATATGCTTTTAAATTAATGCTCACTATTTGGTTTAGTCGGGAGAGGACTTTATGTCATATAACCCATTCTGAATAATGATACGACGTTATGGATTTCATTTGAAGACCGGTGGTGAAGGCCGGATATTTTCAAGAACGAAATGATTACCCGTCGAATGTCTCTGCATTGAGTCGCGCCGGTATAGAGATCTCCATATGTGATGGGAAGTCCAATCGGGATTGTGAAAACCCGGATGGCAAGGGCTTCTTTATGAAGTGCCTTCGGTTCTGTTCGAACCCATAACAGACTTGTATGGATGTATGTCTGACATTACACTTTGAGATGTAAAGCTGGTTTCTATCAAATACATTTCTATTTGATGGCGGAGAATTTATTCTCTTAGCTTAACACCCTTCTTTAAGACGTGTGAGCTTAGAGGTTATGTAGTTGATGGTTACTAGTGATACATTCCCAATTTGGTAATGTGGCATGCAAAGTGCTGCTGATCATTTGTTGATCGAAGCACGACTTTGTGAAAAGTGTAGCTTTGTGGACGATACTGCATTAGGACCTCACAACCCGGATTAAACAGGAAAGATGTGGTAAGGTTATTAGGGGTCGCACCCCTAGGATATGTCCATTTCTTCTGGAAACGGATGGTATCATGGTATGGAGCCCAGATACTTAACTCATATGGTCACTACAAATTTATTACTTTATGGTTGAGAGCTTTCAGATAAAGGTTGCAAATGACCGGGGATGGCATACTTGTAGGTGTTACTTCCGTGGAGGGGTAACCCGGCCTTGTGTTGGCAGAGAGCTGAGTAAGTTCTCAAGGCGTCCCTCCAGAGACATACCCATGTGGCAATAGGAAGTTCCTTAGCTTGACAATTTGTTGGAAACCCAATCTCCAATACGCGCCTTGTACGGTTTCAGTTGTAGAACCTGCCATCTAACATGGTAGCTATAGTAGGCATATTATAATGGTACGTATTGCTGGCTAAGATTAATATTATACTTGCAAATGTTTTCCACTATGCACTAATAATAATATCAAAAGAGTTTTACGTATCAAGCATGTTTGACTATCATAAGGAGAAATCTCCTCCAACTGTGCGCTTGCATTATGTGTGTGCGGGGATGCCTTATGGTAGTTTCATTTTCCAAAAAGCATTGCAGATTTCAATCTAAAAATTCATTGTTGTTTTTTTTTTGTTTAAAATTATTTTCGTTTTCTCACACCAATCCCATGACTGACCTGGAGTTTATTGTTCCCTTCCTAAACTCCGGGTACCCACAATTTTCCATACGGGCAGTCAAGAGTTGGGGTTTTCGGGTAATCAAATAGTAGGTGTAGAGTCGATAGCTTTCAGCTTTTGGATCTTGGCAATCACATTGCTGACTGCATGTCTGGCCTTGCTTAAGTCAACTTGATGGTGGTTCGAGCTTTCGACTTGGAGTTTTGGAGCATTGGAGATAGAGTTGCAGTTTGGATTCTCAAGCTGTCTCTCTCTTTCTTTTAAAGGCATATATTGGTGTGCCTCTTTTAAAGTTGTTTCTTTCCACTGTTATATATTGTCCTTGATATTGTTGTAATCATATTGTATCAACTGTTGCGTATCAGTGATATATTCATTCTTTTTCCTCTATGTTCTGTTGTACTTAATGTGTTATAAGCTCCGGCACGAATCGAATTTCAACGTTGAATCTGCGGCATTCGAGTACAAGTGAAGTATGGGTGTCGATTTTCGAGCGCTGAAATTCAGGTCGTGACATTGTGCGACCGAAATGAGTTCAAATTCGAATAAATTCAAAGTGAGTTTTAATAAATAAATTATTTGAAGTTATTATATATATAAAAATATGTGCAATATGCTTTTAAAAGAATGAGTTTTTGAAATTAAAACCGGGTGTCCAACTTTTAAGTTCCCTAAAAGGAAATCAATATAACAATAAAAAGTATTTCTAAAAAGAGATTGCTTTGATAAATAAGATTTTTTTCCCTTAGATAAGATATGAGATAATTTAATATCGGTAAATGGGTTAAATTAAATAAGAAGGTTTTGATAAACATTATTTTTGTTAAACCATATAGCTATTTAAAACATCTAAGTAGTATGAACTATTTGTTGATTGGGTCAACCCATTAATATCTTCCATCTTAACACCCTAAGTTAAAGAGGTTGATTCAGTTTTAAAAGATCCAACTTTAAATTTGGTCTTCACCTAAATTTATGAAAAGTAAAATAAAATTTGTATGTACTCTTAGGATATAGAAGAGTATTATATAAGTAAATAAAGTGGAATAAGTTATTATTTTATGTTTTATAAAGAAATGACTATATAAAATATTTTTAAAAACTTAGGTGAGAAATTATAGGATAATCATAAATAATTTTAGTATTGAGTAAAATACTAAGTAAAAATATAAGTGATTTTGAAAAGCTAATGCAATTAAGAAAACTAATAAAATACAGCATAACTTTCCATTTTGTCTGAGTGAGATTGGATAATTTTCTAAGCAATAACCAAAGGCTAATGAGCAAAACAATACGCTTAGATAATTATCTATATTTTTGGACAATCAAGAAAGTTTTGAACCTAAGTTTAGAATAGCTTGTTAGTCATTTGACATTTTGAAACAATGTTAAGTGCTAAGTTTTCCCTATTGGGATTTGATTAACTGGTAGTTTTAGTTTATTCCCTCAGGGAATTTGATTGATTTAATTTGCTTTAGTTGAATTGATTGGTTATGTGATTTTATATGCCATTGTCTATAAAGTTTAAATATATAGACAAAGGATATTAAATTGTTGTTATTAAGACCTAAATCCTGGTGATTTTAAAAAAGGAGATTTTTGAAGATTTAGGAAGGAATGATACTGTAACATCCCTAATTTTTTATAATATTGTTCAGAAAATTTGTTGAGATAAATTAAATAGAATAATAATAATAAGGAGATTGAGATTTGGATAAAGCATATATGGTCGTTCTTAATAATAAAATAAATGGGCTTAATTTGGTTTATAAGCTAACTAATGTACACATGGGCATATTAGTATATAGCCGCACCTCCTCATACTCATGGCTATACACCTTTGAATTTTCCTATACACGTTTCACTTCTCATTTTTCACAAACGTAAATCAAAAACCAAAATTAGAGCCGGCCATTAACAAGGACGAAAAGAGGAAAATTCAATCTAAAACTAAGGATCAAAGCTAAGAACGATTAATCAACAACAAGTCTTAAATTCCTTATCAAATCTAATGTGAATAATAATTCATTCCATCTTTATTTTGTTTTATAATCATATGTTTTCAGATTTAAGATTAAATTCGTTTTTATGATGTTTTAGATGATGATATGCTTGAATTATTATATGTTTGATTTAAACCAATCCATTTACGTATGAATTTGCACGGTTTTAGGGCAAAACCGATTATTATTAAATTTAAAATGCCATGGAAAATTTTTATGTTAAGTAAAACAAGATTTATTTAAATTTCCATAACTTTTCGAGCTGTGGATATTTTATTATGAATTTCTAAAGGAAAATATGATATATTTGGGTTTAAAATTTATTTCGAGTATTTCAAGAAGAAAATGGGACAAATTTTTTAATATGTTCTATTACATAGTGAAAGAGATTTTCTGTGATTTTTGGGGATTTTTTCCAACTGATTTATTAGGAAAAATTAATTATTTTAAAAGAGGGACTTTTCTACAAATATTGGTTTTGCTTAATGGAAGGGCTTAAACGTTGATCTTCCTTTGGTTTAGATCTGATAAATGTGGCAGTTATTTTGTAAAATATTTGAGAAGTTTTAAGGTAACCAATTAAAAGATACACATAGGGAGGTTAGTTAAAGCAACTATTAAAAATGTGCATGATTTTAGCGTTTAATCGGAAAAGATGGTTCTACCTCCTTTAGAAATGCCTTTTGATTCCATTGCTTCCGCTCCAACTCAGTCAAAAACCACCCAGCTGAAACCTACATAGTTGAAACCAATACACAAGGTATCACTTAGATGGTACGCAATGGATCGGAGAAAAGGCGGAAGCTATAGTGTCGAAAGGAATACTTCCGATGGGGTCCAAAACTCTGTTTGGTTTTCAAAGATAAGTATTTTATTTATTTTTCTTAGACCTTTCTACCCAGTCGAAATGTATATTTTCGAAAGGAGTTTATAAATAGATTTCGAAGAAGGTTGTTGTATTATGTTTAAAGTATTAGCTTTCCAATGAGTTCCATTTGTTTTTGAATAAGTGGTTTCAAAAGTAATGGTTTCGACCAAGTTAAAACCCACCCGGTATTTCCCTTTTGAGTGTATTGAAGCCATCAATGCTTTCGAAGGATTATCTTTGGGTAAATCTAAGCTAAGCCGCTTTCTAAATGCTTTTGAAAGGGGTCGAGGGTTCCGAAGGCAATAGGGTCGAAAGGGTGTTTCGACGCTACCCATCAAAGTTTTAACTTAAAGGTTTTGGGCTTTCGAATAGGTGGTTATGACACTATCTACTTTTCCCTAAACAATCCTATAAGGGTTTTGAAAGAGACACTTTCGTATATAACCACTTTGACCAAAAGATGTTTTGAAGAGTAAAACCCGATGTTTTTGAAAGGAGTACTTCCATTAGTTTCGAAGCCTTTTCTTAAAGATTATTAAGCAAGGTTTTGATATGTTCGAAAGGTATAATTTTGTTTCAAAAGGATTGATTTATAGAGCTTCAAAAGTTATATATTTAGAGTTTTGAAAAGATGTTTTATATGCTTTCGAAGGAGGTCATCTGGTGGTTTTGAAAGTGACGCTTTAAGGTTTCAAAACAAATAACCCATTCTCGTATTAAAAGGAAATATCAGACATTAATAAAGCTTTTTTAGAGTTTTACTTTTTCGTATATTTATTCGCATTGTAATTAACCCATAACTATACTTTGGGGAAGGGGAGAAAAACCAGCTAGGTTGACCCAGTAGTGAATATAATTTATGAAATGATAAAATCTTAATTAAAGATATTGGCAGAGGCCAATAGATTTACAGTAAGCCTATGAAAATTGTGTAAAGGGAAAGATATTGGAAGGGGCCAATATGTTCATAATCAACCCATGAAAACTATGTTTTGCTATTGGCAGGGGCCAATAGGTTTATAGTTAGCCCATGAAAACTATATCTGAATTAAGATACTGACAATTAGTCAATAGGTTCCTAGTTAGCCCATGAAAACTAGGATAATGGAAAAGATACTGGAGTTACCAATATGTTCTTAATGATTCCATGAAAACTATGAAATTGGACAGATAGTCCACAAACATTTAACAGGTTAATAGTAAGCCTAGAAACAATAATTGAGACATATAGTCAGAATGAATGGGGATGAGTAATCCAGATTTGATTTACTTGTTTTGCATAACATCATAACGTTTTGAAATACTATGTTTTAACCACCGTGGATGCAAGAGCACGGTATATGGTTTTATAAATGTTTTAGGATACTAGTAAGGGGAAACACATTCCGCTAAGTGGTATGGTCTCACTAGATATCTAAACGGTTTGAGATGGTAGATTATTATTTATACGAAGCTTTATGTCTGACTCGAAGTTTTTTTCCCTTAAACTCTCGGGTACTCAACTGATTTTGTGTAGGTTGAGAATTAAAGTTTTCGGGTATTCCTTTAGACGAATAAAAGCTTTCAATGATGTGTAGGAGGCATGCTAGCTACTTAGAGTTCTTTTATTTCCATTATGTTTAGTTGTAAAGGCAAACTTGTTGTAGTGCCATATTATATACTCTGATCATCCAAGGGGCATCTTCATATGTCGCTCTTGGCGTATTTTGTAATAAGTATATTTTTTCTGACAGTGGTCTGCGTACTGGGGTTATGTAATGAATTTGAAATATTTTGAAATGGAATGTGGACATTGTCTGTGTTTTTAAAATTTTCCATATTCATGTGTTTTTGTGTGTCAATGTATCTAACATTGTCGTATTTGATCGTCGAGGATTAATAACTATGGATAACTGCAGCATCCATAGCCATTAGTTTTGGGCTTCCAAGTAAGGGGATGTTACAGATACTTATTCACTCTAGTTGATATTTTCGGAGGAACCGGAATGCCACTGCACACTCTATGTTGTTTTGATTCTATAAGTTCACCATACTTTATGAGGAGTTCCCTCCTTGTCATTTTGGCTTTTCTATCTTTGATTTTTCTCGTCTGAGAAATTTGAAAATAGATTTTTGAATTTAAAAATAAGGGTACTTAGATCTAACTTAATCATTTGAAATAATTGGATACAAAGATATATTACAGAATATTCTATGTATTTTGTTGCATGTGATTGACATATGGTTGTTGATTGCATGTAGATTTATATCAGACTAGTTTTTGCATGTAGAGTTACATCACATTGCTTTTGTCATCTTGATTCTCTTTTAGGTTTCGTAAGTATAGGTATGTAGGAGATTGCTATTTGATTCTTGTACACATGCGTTCTCATAGAGAAAATAAATTACTTGCCAAAATATAAATCAAATGAAAACAGGTACATAATAAATTTAAAAAATTTAAATTGGTTGATGATTTTATGACCCAGATATGGGAGGCCACTTGGTTTTTGATTTCTTTGATTGGTTTGGAGCCCATAGAAGCCATTTGTAGTTGTACCGATTGAGCAGCGGAAAGGAGACGCTGGTGAAATTTTTCATAAATTTAAGAGCTAGAATTTATTTTTTGAGAATTTTGGAAAATGCTTGATAACTAAAAATTTGGTTTTCTGGGTTATATCTTGGAATAAATGAATAAAAGAGAATTAGTTTCTATATGTGGGTGGATTTAAAAGATTTGATAATTTTAGAATCCATTCCAGCTAATTGGTTTTGAAAATAAGTTTAATAACTCATTTTAATTAATAGTTATAAACTTAAGGATTCAGAAACATTTTCTTCCTTAGGAATTTTGGGGACGAAATTCAATTAATGTAGGAAGAATGTAACAACCCAAAATTCTTTTCATTTGATTTTAAATGATTAATTAATTTTAAATATATAAATAATTGAATTTTGGAATTTAATAACTTGTAATTCAAATATAAGGAATGATTAAATATTTGACTTGTGAATTAAATGTTAATTAATTGGATTCGATAATTTCATTTAACTTATTTTAATTAATAAATAATATTGGTGAATTCAATTTGTAAATTTATTTACAAATATGAATAGATCGAATAAATATCGAAAATCAAATGTAAAACGATATTTAAATCTGGGAAATTGTCATTCCAGGGAACTTTCTCAGATTTCAAGGAAACTAGTTTCATTGAATCTGTAATAGTAAATTATAATATGGCATCAAATTTCATGGCGATCAGACGTATCGTTTGGTCGGGAGAGTTCGAAATGCGTAGAAATTAATTTCGGTAATTTAATAAAAAACCGGATTCAAAAAGCTATCTTCAGCATACGATTGAATTAGGGCTCAAGACTAGATTCATTGTGCTCAAAATAGGGGTATAACATATAGGATGCCAGGCGGCATGCCTCGTTTGGAGTCCGAGATTTTTGGGTATGTTGGGCCGGATACTTTAATATATACATACATACATATATATGTGTGTGTGTGTGCGCGCACGCATATTTCCCTTAATTTTGGCCATACTCTCTATCTTGCTACCCTATACTCGTGCCCACGCCCTCATATTCAAGCCCATGCCCTTTCCCCTACATATCATAATTGTCTATACATAAAAACAGAGCTTCTTTCCAATACAAGAATTCAAAATTTAAATTGTGGTGATATATTCATCTAAAAATCAAGAAACAAACTTTAAAAAATTTTGATTCAATGAGATCATCATTTAGATATGCTTTGTGGGAGGTGCGACACTAGTTCATGGATTTTGACTTTAGTGTCGAATGGGTTTTTGGGCTAGGGTTTAGATTTCTAGAATTTTGGTTCATCGATTTGCTTGTTGGAGATCGTTTTCGGGTTCGTTAAGGAAATTGGCATCTCGGCATCATTTTGGGAGGAGGTGCGGTTCACTAGGGTGGGCAATTGTAGCAGCGACAAGGAGAAAATGGAGCAGTATTCGTTTTGATTTGATGATGGGAGCTCGTGATTTTTGGTTTGGACGCATCGAGTTCATCGAAGGAAGTTCATTGGCGAAGACGGCTTGTCGAATGATGGCCTGGAGGTCAAGTTATCTCGTGGATTCACAATGTTTGCACGACCATGGCTATTGTGTTACTGTGCACGATATTGGAGAAGAAGGAAGATTGAGGGTACATTTTTAATTAAATAAAGAATTGTTATTTGTTAATTTAAATTAATTCGATAACTATTTAAATCGATAACTTTTGCATACGAGGCCAGATTTGAATGTCGTCTATTGTGTCGGACTTATGTCGTTGAGTTCTTTGCAATGGAGTTGTTTTGGTTAGATTTGGAGCAAGTGAAAATTTAAGTTAAAATCGGATGGTCGTTCGGTTTTAGTCCAAAATCGAGACATTTCGGGTGAAAACGAAAATCAATGTGAGTTAAACTCATATTAAATTTTACCATATCATATCTATGGTGTTAAAAGCGTTCACTAATTTCATGGAGATTAAATTAAATTTTTTGATTGATTGTTTGGTTGAATTTCCATTTGAAAATGACATGTTAATTTGATCGTTATAAACACAAATGGTTATCTATATATTATCTATAAACATTGTTTTGCATGGAAAACTTATAAAGAGACCCTAAGAGGATTCTTGCTAATAAATATTTATTTTCATCTTTATGTTGTTATATTGATGTTTAATTGAAATAAATCCTGATATTTCATTTAATTTGTTAAGTGTCGTCATAAAAGTTTCAATATATCGTCATTTATTCAATTTCATCCTCAAAACCGTGTCGTACGAACTTGAGCTTGTGTTTCCACTAAACAGAATGTTAAAGTTCATTAATCATTTGGATTAATGATAATTTAAAATAATTAAACGTTTTAACTAATGATTTTGAGATTAATTAATCAGTTTAATAAATGATGATTAAAATTTGTTTATCTTTAGATTTAATTAGTCATTTTAATTAACGATGTTTTATACTTAATTAATCATTTTAACTAATGATATTTAAGTTGAATTAATTCCTTTAACTAATGGTGATGGAGTTTAATTAATTTATTGAAATTAATAAATTATTTTAATTAATGATAATTGAAACTAATAATCATTATACTTAATATTTAAAAGTAATTAGTCATTTTAAATAATGTTATTTGAATTTAGTTAATCATTTTAGTTAATGATTATTTTAAATTTAATTAATTGTTTTAATTATGAATTTAATTAACTCATTTTAAATAATAATGTTTGAGATTAATTATTCATTTAATTAATCGTTATTTAAATTTAATAAATCTTTTTAGCTATTGATATTTAAAATTAATTAATTGATTTAATAAAAGTGATTAAAGTAAATGAAATAATACAATAAAGGTGTTTTAAATCTATTAGTTGATTTAAAAGTTAACAAACCGATTTAATAAATAATTTAAAGTTGATTTACCAATGATATAAAAGTGTTTGGAAATAATTAACTATTTTATATAAAGATTGTCTATTAAAAGAAAATCTGAATATCCAAGATCACTTGAAAGTTTTGACAGGATAAAGGAAAATTATGGGTAAGTTAAAAAGGAATTGGAACTCGATTATTGGGATGTTAAGTGGGATAAACTTCTAAGTGTCGGTCTGATGTTGGTTTAGGCCATCGGAGTCGAGTGCTTGAAAAAATTATTTTCTTAGCGCTTTAACAATCAAGAACTAATTCTAAAAGTGTTTTACCAATATTGAAATATAGAAATCAAGCACAAGTTCAGTTCGTATTTAAAAAGTAAAATTTTTGATTCGTTTGTGGAAATGAATTATTTTCGTAAAGCGAATCACTTATATGGAAATGATTTATTTGTATAATTAGCACTAAACTTCGAAGAAATAAACTTGGTACTATTTCAAAAGTTAATGAAAATCGTCGGACATGACTTCGAGGTAACACTATCTTAATTTGTCCGTATTATTGTTAACTAAGAAATAGTACAGGTTTAAATTCAATGAGTGGTGGTAGGTATACAAGGCTTAATTTCCATATACAATCATTTTATATCCTCAATAGTTGGTATCTCAACTATCAGTCACTTCAGCTACTTTATTAACGTCATTCTAAGATGATTTGTTGCTCCGTTGAGCGTTGATTATCCTTTTCCCAAAATGACTAAAACAAAGCGTGTGGTTTTTAGGTGCTAATTTTTGGGGCCAATTTTTGTGGGTTTTTGGAGGCCAATTTTTGATAACTGCATTGACTACTATAATTTTCATACAGAAACAACCTTCAATAAAAAACAACTACCAACACAAATAGAAAGATCATAACAAAGTAAAAGAGAAAAAATTATGAAGTTAAACATAGTCGAAAAGTTCCTTTTTCATTCACTAACATTTTGTTATATAAAAAACACTTTGCCTAACTTACAAGAAGCAAATTCCAGTTTTGGACTATGTGTAAATACATTTTTTAGTTCCTTAAAGAAATGATTTGTTATATCACTTGAACATATAAAATTGAATGCCAATATATTTCTAGTAAGACGAAGGAAGATTTCATTTTACTTCAATCTCTCGTTTGAAATCATAGACAAGTCATGTTTTCTTTCCCAAAATCTATTGGCAGAGGATCGCAATCATGTAACAACCCGGGATTTGCATTACCAATTAATAAATAAAAGTTAGGATTTTTATTTATTTTAATGAAGCGTAAAAGGATTTGGAATAACAAAATTGATTTGAAAAAGGCTATTTTAATTAAATGGGAAATATGGGATTTTAAAATGAGGATAAAATGTTATTTTTGGAAAGTTAAATATTTTAGGAGAGATTTTAAAACGGGTTTGGGTAAGAAAAATGAGTTTTATAAACATACATGAACACTTAGACTAATTTTTGGAAACATGTAAATAACCCTCTTCTTATTGGGTTACTAAACTTAACCCAATAACCCACCCTAAACCTCCTCTATAAATTATCTCAAACTCTCCTAACCTCATTCTTGCATCCCTAATCAAAACCCTAATCATTTCCTAAAGCTTTCTTAACAAAAATGGCCTCTATCTTCATCACCTTCTAGTTTTAGCTTATGCAAGTCATTCTATGCAAAGTTAATGCAAATACCCACCTCAAATCCATTTTTATATCTTTCTAATTTCTGAAATTTATTTGGTAACACATGTTTTATGTGTTTTTTTGATCTTATAGCCTCCTAATCATCTTTTGCTAACTTGGGTTGATGCTATAGTGGTCTTTGTTGCTTTCTAAAGAGGTATATTGCTAAAAACCTCTTCTAGTATGTGTTTAATCCTCTTTTGATTTCAGTAATCATTTAGTAACACATGTTTTATTATGTAACATGTGAATCATAGCTCTTTGATCATCTTTGCTTTCATTTTGGGTGTGCACATAAGGTGTTTGTGATATTGCTTCATAAGGTAATGCTAAGCTTTGGCCCTTTGTTTCCTTTAATATAGTGTGATAATCATTATATGGTAGTTAGTGATTGATATTAGTGAAATTTGATGCCAAAAACTTTAAAAAAACACCCCAAAATCACTAAAATCAGCTGGCTGGAATGTTTCAGCCTGAAAACAGGCTGAAACAGGGTCTGAGTGTACCAGGGCAGGCCTGGGTTGCACCCAGGCTGCAGCCCGGGCGCAGCAGGCTAGCCCGGTTGGGCTAGCGGGTAGCAGGCCACCCCTTAGTGGGCTGGCGCAGAAGCCAAAGCGGGTCCGCATAGTGCGGCCCGCTATAACACTCCCGCGCGGGCGCAGGGCCCGTGCGGGCTGGATTTCCAACGCGAGGGCACATGGCCCGCGCGACCATTTGCTGACGCGGGCCGAATCCCGCGTCCCTATATCACCCCAGCCCATGCGGGCTGGGGGCTTTACACATCTCACCAGCCGCATGGGCTGGGGGCCTAGCACATCTCCCCAGCCGCATGGGCTGGGGCTTACCAATTCTCCCCAGCCCATGTGGGCTGGAGGCTGGACTGAACCAGCTGCACCGCATGGTGCAGCCTGGTTCACAGAAATGGGATGCACCATGCGGTGCAGCCGGTTAAAAAAAACGGGGGGGGGGGTGCTGCACCCATCTTGGTGCAGCCAGGTTCCGCGTCCGGGTTGCACCATTTTGGTGTAACCGCTTCAAATTGTTGTTTCTGCAATGAACCTTTGGGCTTCAATTGCTAATCAAAATTTGTCGAACTTTGGTTCACAACCATTCGGAATATTTTCCAACGCGAATATTGGTTTTCAGTGATTTTCTGATTTATCGATTTCGTTGAGATTTGTCTCTAGATTTCTTACACGGGTTTTTATGAACTATTTTAAAAGGATTTTTCACTCCTAAATGGTTTCGAAATTATTATATAATATTATTTTTAATTATTAAATTATTACTCCATAATAGGAGAGTTTTCAAAAGCCGTTTTAAAGTGATTTCAAGATCAATTATACATCCGTTTCGCACCATTATTTTCTATAATAAAAATCTCACACTCACTTTTAGCACGTCGAGCGAAGTGGAAAGGTGCTTAAACGGTTAGGAAATTTCTGGCCTATGGAACCGTGTGTATTTTCTTTCTGGTAAATTCCCGACCTATTCGATTGATCGTTTTGACCTTTGGGTCTAGTTTACCGATGATACGAGGCGTACTTTTTATTGTTTGGAGTGTGAGCTTGCTATTGGTTAGTAAAACGTTTAGTGCGAACGTGGGGTATGGGACTCATTGTTTACTCTTTACGGGTTCCTCTCTAAGAAGTTTGTGACACATTAGCCTCTGGGCGGCCAGTACTGGACCTCTGGGACACCACGCCTCTGGGAAACGTCTCTGGACACCTGCTCTATGGAGCAGTTTTTCGGCATATGCCTCTGGGCCTTTATCCTTCTGGGAAGGATCTCGCCGTCTCGCGCGTTCCGCATCTGTGCGAGTGATCGATCACAACTCTACAGTACTTGGCAATAACGACTCTGGTCGGTGCACGTGCAATACTTGTATTATCTGATGATTTTTATATCCATTCGAGCACCGCCATTCGGTGTTGGTTCTATGAAACCATACGATGTAAGTGCGATTACCTTATGGATTTACAGTGTCACTGGACACTGCTTTTCAGTATTCGATTTCATTGACTTTTCAGTATATCCCTATTGCTCTTTGGAGTATCGATCTTTGCTTGGGCATTGATTACAAACTCTGGTCACTCTTGGGATTATTGCCTATGGGCAACTTTATATAGCTTTGGCTACGCCGATGATATGAGGCGATTTTATTTATTTAACACTTTGGTGTTGATATTCTCTTTGGAGATTTTTACTGTTTATTGATGATTAGGGATCGTCATTATATTCATGTTGTCCATAATACTCTTCTCTTTGGAGAAGTACTGTTTTATTTATGTACCGCATTATTATGTTTATCTCAGTTTATTAACTGATTGTTTAGCTAGCTCGACCCGAGTGTTTTTCGCTCGGGTCAGACCGAGTTGTTTCAGGTTAGGTCTCTGGACTTAGCTTTCTGTGCTTCCGCTTGGACATTATCTGCTATGCTGATAGATAGCTCTTTATATTTGTCCACTATTTTGATACTCTGATTATTCAGTCTCTTATGTACATATTTTTGACTCACATGTGTGAGCGGTGGCTTTGTACCCACCTCTAGATATTTGGATCTGTATTGACGATATATTGTACCTATGTTCTGTGACCGTTATGTGACTGTTCTGTGATGATGATGTTATCATTTAGTATTATGTTTGTTCTGAACCTATTTTCCTTAGCCATTGTAATTTCGTTATAAATATCTATCGGATATGTCGAACCACTTGAGAAAAGAAAACCACCTATTCGATGTATTCAGTAGTTAGTTATAGCTTGATTACACATGGTCGCTTCCATTATACTCTATTCTCCATTCTAGTAGACGGTATTACTCCGTAATACTCTTTACTAGAGTGGGTCTTGGAGTGGGGAGTTACATCTTGGTATTAGAGCTAAGGTTTAGAATTAAGCATTACAAACACAGAACAGACACGTAGTACAATACGTTATAATACGATCCAAATTGAACATATCCACCTTTAGATAAATAAGTTAGGAATATGTGTAGGAATCTATTATATTCCGTAATATTCCTTAATGAATTATCTATCTTTGAATCGTGCTTAACTAAATCTTACCTCATCTTTCAGTATGGCTGGTAGAGGTAGGAACCTCCGTTCTGCTGATGCTGGACAGTCCAGCAACCCTCATCCAGAGGGCGTATACATGACCACGGACCAAATCATGGAGCTGGTTTGTAACTCTCAGTCTCCTGCACCAGTTTCTGATGCACTGCGCAAGTCTGCTTTTGCGCGCCTCTGCAGCGACTTTATTCATCTTGGAGGGAAGCCGTTCAATGGCTCCGAGACTGTTCTTGAGGTCCAGGCTAGGATCAGAGTTTGCGAGCGTAATTTTACTCGCATGACCCTTCCTGACCATGACAGAGTCCTTGTTGCTTCTAGCCATCTTGAGGGTCGTGCCTTGGATTGGTACGAGCTCCTTATTTCTGAGACTGATGAGGCCACTCTCACTTGGGATCAGTTCCGAGAGCGCTTCTTGCTCAAGTTTGTTCCTGAGTCCGAGAAGATAGCCCTTGCACGCCGCTTTATTGACCTTAAGCAAGGGAAGACCTCTGTTGCTGACTATTCATCATCTTTCGAGGCCCTTTCCAAGTATGGCCTCGAGTTCATCAGCACTCCTTATAAGAAGAATCTCAAATTTGTTGAAGGCCTGAAGAAAGATTTGAAGAAACAGCTTATGCTCCAGCTTAAGCTCCCTTTTGATGAGCTAGTTGACACAGCGCTTCACCTTGAAGCGGTTGAGCGTGAGAGAGACAACGATGGGGATGGTGAGGGTTCCAAAAACCCCAATCAGAAGCGGGGTCCATTTCAGAAGACCAAGCCTTGGAACAAGAAGAAGAAGACTGGCAGTTCTACTTTTCAGACTCAGCCTTAGACTCGTCCTCAGTCCCAGACTCCTGCTCAGCCTAGTGGGACACGTCCCCCGAAGAAATGCTTCAACTGTGGTTCTCCAGATCACTTTATTCGAGAGTGTCCCAAACCTCTCTATTGCACCTTCTGTAAGAAGGAGGGACACAGGATCTCCACTTGTCCTACTGCACCTCCTAGATCTGGCAAGCTTAATGCTGCCAAGGCTCCTACATCTTCAGCTCAGCCTCGAGGTACGCATCCTTCCGTTCTCGAAGGTTCTATTTTATTTCATGGTAGATCTTGTAGAGTTCTCTTTGATACGGGTGCCTCTCACTCATTCGTGTCAAAGGAGCTAGTAGATGCTTTATCCTTGGATGTTACTTGTCTGGTTTCTTCACTAAGGATTGTGAATCCCATTGGTGGATCCACGACCCTTAGCTTGCTTTGTGAGGATATGGATATTGATCTTTGTGGATTTTCTTTCCGTGCGAATCTGCACGTTATGGAGTATTTGGGGTTCGACATTATTCTTGGCATGGATTGGCTCGCTCAGTACGACGCCAAAATCATTTGTTCGGAGCGGATATTATTTCTTCGTCATCCTGACTCGTCCGCTCCGTTAGCTATTGCTCTTCAGGATGTTGGGATTTTTGATATTACTTTATTTTCTCTTGATTCACGAGATGAGGATTTGGACATATCTCGTATTCCTGTTGTTCGGGATTTCCCCGATATATTTGAGCCAGTATCAGGCCTGCCGCCAAAGCGGGCCATTGAGTTCCGCATCGATCTCATTCAAGGCTCCCACCCAGTTGGGCGTCCTCCAACGAGAATGTCTATTAAGGAGAATGAGGAACTCAGGAAGTAGTTAGTTGAGCTTGAGGCGAAGCAGTTCATTCGGTCTAGTTCTTCGCCATGGGGTGCTGTTGTGGTCTTCGTTAAGAAGCCCGATGGCTCTCTTAGGCTTTGCATTGACTACCGCAAGCTTAATGAGTTGAACATCAGAAATCGTTATCCATTGCCATGGATTGACGATATGTTTGATCAGTTGAGCGGTGCGAAGGTCTTTTCCCAGCTCGACCTTGCCACCGGATTTCATCAGCTTCGAGTTGCGGACAATAGCATTCCTCTTATCGCTTTCCGCACTCGTTATGGTTCTTTTGAGTGGTTGGTCATGCCATTCGGCTTGACGAACGCACCGGCTTTCTTTGTCGATCTTATGAATCGTGTTCCGGGAATACATCGATAGATTCGTTCTGGTTTTCATCAACGATATTCTTATTTATTCTAGATCCGAGGCAGAGCATGCTCATCATTTGCGGATCGTCTTGGATACTCTTCGTCAGCATCAGCTTAAGGCCAAGCTCTCCAAGTGCCATTTTTGGGAGAGCAAGGTCAAGTTCTTGGGCCATATTATATCATCTGAGGGTATTTCTGTCGATCCTGCCAAGATCGAAGCTATTCAAAATTGGAAGCAGCCCGAGAAGGTTCATGATATTCGCAGCTTCCTTGGTCTGGCGGGTTATTACCGTCGGTTTATCAAGGATTTCTCTCGAGTTGCACTTCCCCTTACGACGTTGACTCGTAAGGGTGTTCGCTTTATTTGGTCTAATAAGTGTGAAGCTTCTTTTCAGCGATTGAAGGAACTTCTCACTCATGCTCCTATCCTTGTGGTTCCTGAGAGTAACCAGGATCTTGTTGTTTACACCGACGCTTGCGGTAGCGGCCTCGGTGCTGTGCTTATGCAGAAGGATCGGGTAGTTGCTTATGCTTCTAGGCAGCTACGTCCGAATGAGGTTCGCTATCCGACTCATGATCATGAGTTGGCAGCTATCGTCTTTGCCTTGAAGACGTGGCGTCACTTTCTATTAGGTGAACGCTTCATTCTTTACACCGATCACAAGTCGCTGAAGTATCTTTTCAGTCAGAGGGATCTCAATATGAGGCAGCAGCGATGGCTTGAGTTTCTCGCCTCATATGATTTAGATATTCAGTATACCCCTGGCAAGGGAAATCGTGTCGCAGATGCGCTCAGTCGCAAGCACTCGGCGGTTGTTTCTATGATGATTGTCGAGTGGGATATTCTTGAGACCCTATCTTTGGGTGATATTAGAGATCGAGCTCCATCTTCTGATTCTCCGGTCTTATTATTCAGCTTGGAAGCTCGTCCTATCTTATTGGATCGCATTGCCCATGCTCAGCGGCAGGATCCAGACTTATTGCATCTTATTCACCTTCTCAAGTCGGGATCCAGTGATGAGACATTGCTAGATTATTCTCTTGATTTTCATCGGTGTCTTCATAGGAAGAACCGTATTGTTGTACCATCAGATTTATCACTTAGGCGTGACATTCTGGACGAGTGCCATCGCACTAAGTACACTATACATCCCGGTTCGAGTAAGATGTATGCCGATATGTGCCGGCTATATTATTGGGAGGGTTTGAAGAGAGATGTGGCAAGTTATGTGAGCGGTTGCATGACTTGTCAACAGATCAAGGCCGAGCATCAGCATCCATCTGGTCTTCTTCAGCCTCTAGAGATTCCATTATGGAAATGAGATCAGATATCCATGGATTTCATTGACGGTCTGCCTCGATCGAGATCAGGCCATACTTCTATCTGGGTTATTGTTGATCGCTTGACCAAATCGGCTCATTTCATTTCGATTAAGTCCACTCGGATTGCACCTCAGTTGGCCAAGCTCTATGTGAAGGAAGTCGTTTGACTTCATGGCATTCCTAGCTCCATCGTGTGTGATCGAGACACCATTTTCACTAATCACTTCTGGAAGTGCCTACAGTCAGCTTTGGGCTCAAAGCTGAATCTCTCGACTGCTTATCACCCTCAGACCGACGGTCAGACTGAGAGGGTGAATCGTGTTTTGGAGGATCTTTTTCGCTGTTGTATTCTGGATTTCGTAGATAGTTGGGAGGATCACTTACCGCTTGTAGAGTTCTCCTACAACAACAGCTTTCAGCCTAGTATCGGCATGGCACCTTTCGAGGCTCTCTACGGAAGGCCATGTCGCTCTCCTGCATGTTGGTTAGAATCTGGCGAGAAGCTTATTCTTGGTCCAGATTCAGTTCGGGAATCTTCTGAAAAGATTGTTCTTATCCGTCAGAGAATGAAAGAGGCACAGGACCGCCAGAAATCCTATGCGGACAATCGTAGGAAGCCTCTTGAGTTCTCCATTGGTGATTTTGTCTTCATTCGGATTTCTCCCATGAAGGGGGTTGTGCGTTTCAGCTCTACAGGGAAGTTGGCTCCTCGCTATGTTGGACCATTTCCTATTACGGAACGCATCGACCCCGTTGCTTATCGTGTGGCTCTACCTGCTCATTTTTCCGGAATGCATGACGTGTTCCATGTTTCTCAGCTTCGCAAGTGTGTACGCGATCCTGATTCTATCATTGAGCCGCATGTCGTGCCTGATTTAGAGATCTTACCTGATTTATCTTTGGAGCAGCAACCTCTTCGTGTGTTTGATTCGGAGGTTTGACGCCTTCGCAACAAAGAGGTTCCACTCGTGAAGATTCAATGGTCACCGAATCCTAAGGACTGCACTTGGGAGACCAGAGAATCTATCGAGCGCTCTTATCCTGGCTTTCTCCCATCTTCTTCTGCGGGTAAGAATTCTCTATTTTATCTCTATCACTTCTTTTGTGGAATTGACGTTATAGACGACATCTATCTTAAGGAATTGCGGGGACGCAATTTTCTTAAGGGTGGAGTCTGTAACAACCCGGGATTTGCAATACCAATTAATAAATAAAAGTTAGGATTTTTATTTATTTTAATGAAGCGTAAAAGGATTTGGAATAACAAAATTTATTTGAAAAAGGCTATTTTAATTAAATGGGAAATATGGGATTTTAAAATGAGGATAAAATGTTATTTTTGGAAAGTTAAATATTTTAGGAGAGATTTTAAAACGGGTTTGGGTAAGAAAAATGAGTTTTATAAACATACATGAACACTTAGACTAATTTTTGTAAACATGTAAATAACCCTCTTCTTATTGGGTTACTAAACTTAACCCAATAACCCACCCTAAACCTCCTCTATAAATTATCTCAAACTCTCCTAACCTCATTCATGCATCCCTAATCAAAACCCTAATCATTTCCTAAAACTTTCTTAACAAAAATGGCATCTATCTTCATCTCCTTCTAGTTTTAGCTTATGCAAGTCATTCTATGCAAAGGTAATGCAAATACCCACCTCAAATCCATTTTTATATCTTTCTAATTTCTGAAATTTATTTGGTAACACATGTTTTATGTGTTTTTTTGATCTTATAGCCTTCTAATCATCTTTTGCTAACTTGGGTTGATGCTATAGTGGTCTTTGTTGCTTTCTAGAGAGGTATATTGCTAAAAACCTCTTCTAGTATGTGTTTAATCCTCTTTTGATTTCAGTAATCATTTAGTAACACGTGTTTTATTATGTAACATGTGAATCATAGCTCTTTGATCATCTTTGCTTTCATTTTGGGTGTGCACATAAGGTGTTTGTGATATTGCTTCATAAGGTAATGCTAAGCTTTGGCCCTTTGTTTCCTTTAATATACTGTAGTAATCATTATATGGTAGTTAGTGATTGATATTGGTGAAATTTGATGCCAAAAACTTGAAAAAAAGCACCCCAAAATCACCAAAATCGGCTGGCAGGAATGTTTCAGCCTTAAAACAGGCTGAAACAGGGTCTGAGTGCACCAGGGCAGGCCTGGGTTGCACCCAGGCTGCAGCCCGGGCGCAGCAGGCTAGCCCGGTTGGGCTAGCGGGTAGCAGGCCAGCCCTTAGTGGGCTGGCGCACACGCCAGAGCGGGTCCGCACAGTGCGGCCCGCTATAACCCTCCCGCGCGGGCGCAGGGCCCGTGCGGGCCGGAGTTCCAGCGCGCGGGCACATGGCCCGCGCGACCATTTGCTGACGCGGGCCGAATCCCGCGTCCCTATATCACCCCAGCCCATGCGGGCTGGGGACCTTACAGATCTCCCCAGCCGCATGGGCTGGGGGCCTAGCACATCTCCCCAGCCGCATGGGCTAGAGCTTACCAATTCTCCCCAGCCCATGTGGGCTGGGGGCTGGACTGAACCAGCTGCACCGCATGGTGCAGCCTGGTTCACAGAAACGGGTTGCACCATGCGGTGCAGCTGGCTAAAAAAAGGGGGGGCTGCACCCATCTTGGTGCAGCCGGGTTCCGAGTCCGGGTTGCACCATTTTGGTGTAACCGCTTCAAATTGTTATTTCTACAATGAACCTTTGGGCTTCAATTGCTAATCAAAATTTGTCGAACTTTGGTTCACAACCATTCGGAATATTTTCCAACGCGAATATTGGTTTTCAGTGATTTTCGGATTTATCGATTTCGTTGAGATTTGTCTCTAGATTTCGTACACGGGTTTTTATGAACTATTTTAAAAGGATTTTTCACTCCTAAATGGCTTTCAAAATTATTATATAATATTATTTTTAATCATTAAATTATTACCCCATAATAGGAGAGTTTTCAAAAGCTGTTTTAAAGTGATTTCAAGATCAATTATAAATCCGTTTCGCACCATTATTTTCTATAATAAAAATCTCACACTCATTTTTAGCACGTCGAGCGAAGTGAAAAGGTGCTTAAACAGTTAGGAAATCTCCGGCCTATGGAACCGTGTGTATTTTCTTTCCGGTTAATCCCCGACCTATTCGATTGATCGTTTTGACATTTGGGTCTAGTTTACCGATGATACGAGGTGGAATTTTTATTGTTTGGAGTGTGAGCTTGCTATTGGTTAGTAAACCGATTAGTGCGAACGTGGGGTATGAGACTCATTGTTTACACTTTACGGGTTTCTCTCCAAGAAGTTTGTGACACATTAGCCTCTGGGCGGCCAGTACTGGACCTCTGGGACACCACGCCTCTGGACAACCGTCTTTGGACACCTGCTCTATGGAGCAGTTTTCGGCATGTGCCTCTGGGCCTTTATCCTTCTGGGAAGGATCTCGCCGTCTCGCGCGTTCCGCATATGTGCGAGTGATCGATCACAACTCTACAGTACTTGGCAATAACGACTCTGTTCGGTGCACATGCAATACTTGTATTATCTGATGATTTTTATATCCATTCGAGTACCGCCATTCGGTGTTAGTTCTATGGAACCATACGATGTAAATGCGATTACCTTATGGATTTACAGTATCACTGGACACTGCTTTTCAGTATTCGATTTCATTGACTTTTCAGTATATCCCTATTGCTCTTTGGAGTATCGATCTTTGCTTGGGCATTGATTACAGACTCAGGTCACTCTTGGGATTATTGCCTATGGGCAACTTTATATAGCTTTGGCTACGCCGATGATATGAGGCGATTTTATTTATTTAACACTTTGGTGTTGATATTCTCTTTGGAGATTTTTACTGTTTATCGATGATTAGGGATCGTCATTATATTCATGTTGTCCATAATACTCTTCTCTTTGGAGAAGTACTGTTTTATTTATGTACCGCATTATTATGTTTATCTCAGTTTATTAACTGATTGTTTAGCTAGCTCGACCCGAGTGTTTTTCGCTCGGGTCAGACCGAGTTGTTTCAGGTTAGGTCTCTGGACTTAGCTTTCTGTGCTTCCGCTTGGACATTATCTGCTATGCTGATAGATAGCTCTTTATATTTGTCCACTATTTTGACACTCTGATTATTCAGTCTCTTATGTACATATTTTTGACTCACATGTGTGAGCGGTGGCTTTGTACCCACCTCTTGACATTTGGATCTGTATTGACGATATATTGTACCTATGTTCTGTGACCGTTATGTGACTGTTCTGTGATGATGATGTTATCATTTAGTATTATGTTTGTTCTGAACCTATTTTCCTTAGCCATTGTAATTTCGTTATAAATATCTATCGGATATGTCGAACCACTTGAGAAAAGAAAACCACCTATTCGACATATTCAGTAGTTAGTTATAGCTTGATTACACATGGTCGCTTCCATTATACTCTATTCTCCGTTCTAGTAGACGGTATTACTCCGTAATACTCTTTACTAGAGTGGGTCTCAGAGTGGGGCGTTACAAATCACTTCCTAGACTTTCTAAATCTTCTAACTCTTCGTCTCAGCTCTTTCCTCCGAATCCTCCATATTCATTCAAGTAGACCTAAACTTGAGGCCGTTAAAGGAGAATGGTCAGGCAGCTCGGAAGGTGAAGAAAGGTGGGAAGAAGTCACCATCTTAAAGAGAAAGAAGCAGATTGTGGAGAGGCGGTAAGTGCATCGGCTATCGAATTAGCACTCATTTTAGTTTGAGTGCTGATAAGATAATACACAAAAAATACCATCGGTGCTCAAACTAAAAAGGATTGCCATTCAAAAAAGGAAAAATAGGAGATAATGGTAGTTAGCCATATAAGAAAGCTTAAAGATCAATTTTTCACTAAAGAAGAAGATGAAAAGCAAAGAAGAAGAAAAATGAAGAAGATATTGACATAAAAAAATTTAACCGTAGATCTACAAATTAGCCAACCAATCCCAGGTTTAAAACTCTGGCGAAGGGATAGGACTGAAAATTGATTCATTGACATCAATATTGGAATATTTCGTTTCTATACTAGGAACGGATCAAAATATGACTGCTTTTTATGATTTAATGACAGACTGTTTTGACCAACATTTTAAGCTAATGGGCAAATTAACCAACTATATCTGACTAATGCGCACATTGCATAAATATTGTTACAGCTTACTTGATACTAAAATAGTTTAGTAATATTGAAACATCTTGCTAAATATATTTTTGAGACAGAAAGAAAAACAAACAAAGTAACTGCTAATACTTGAAATCAAACTCAAAGCTACTAAATATTTATATGAAAAAATAAGCTGGCATTGATGTTTTCTATTCTATAAAATATCAGAATACTGATTCAGTGGCATCAATAGTGAAATGTTTTGCTTGAAATGATGTAGAATTGATTGTGCGAGATTTACAAAGGAAAAAAAGAGCAACTACTGAAACTTGAAATCAAACTCAAAGCTACTAAATATTATATGAAAAATATAAGCCGGCCAAATATTTGCCCTTTGATATTTTCTACTCTATAAAATATCAGAATATTGATTCAATAACATCAACAGTGAAATGTTTTGTTTAAATTGATGTAGAACTGATCGTATGAGATTTGTTTCTAACATCTAATGAGTCTTTTTCAATCACATCATTTTGTTATATTCTTTAATTTTTAACCAAACACCATAAATAATACATGCTCTAAAATTCTCTCGATGTATCACCCACAACATTATCTTTATTTATTCATCACATTCCACTATGTCCATAATATTAACCGAAAGGATATCTCTTGTAACATTCCTAAATTTTGATAATGATGATAAGGGGATTGAGATTTGAATGAACCATATATGGCCCTACTTATTAATAAAGTAAATGGGCTTTAATTGGATCATTAAACTAATTTAATTGCATATGGGCATATTAGTAATATAACCTTTTCATTTTACACGGCTACGACCTTTTGTAATTGTCGATTCACATTCATTTTTCTTAAATCAAAAATAAATGCAAAAATCCTAAGAGCTGGCCATTAATAAGGACGAAAAGAGGAAAATTACAATCTTAAACTAAGGATCAAAGTTAGGGAGGATTAAGCAACAACAAATCTCAAATTCCTTATCAAATCTTTGGTGAATGATAATTTTATACCATCTCTATTTTATTATATAATTATGTGTTTTTGGATTTATGATTAAATTCATTTTTATAATGATATGGATGAATATATGCTTGAATTATGTTATGTTCAAATTATTTTAATTCATATACCTATGAATTTGTTCGGTTTTAAGGGAAAACCAAGGGTTTATGATTTCTGAATGCCATGGAAAAAAATTATATTAAGAAAAATATAATTTGAAGATGGTTTTTTATTTTCAGAATTTTCCAAGCTATAGAAAATTTATTATGAATTTCAAAAGGAAAATATGATATGCTTGGGTTAAAAAATTTAGAGTATTTCAGGAAGAAATTGGGTCTGAAATATTGATATGTTTGATTGCATGATAAAATTGAATTTTTGTAATTTTTGGGAATTTTTCCAATTGATTTACTAAGGGAAATAAATTATTTCAAGAAAAGGACTTATCTGCAAATACTAGATTTTCAAATGGAAAGGCTTAACCGTTTAAATTTATTCAAATTATATTTGATAAATGCGGTTGTTTAGTGGTAAAGCATTTGAAAAGTTTTTAAGTAGCCAATCAAGGAGTTACAGCTGGCAGATTAGTTATAAAGTAACGGTCATATTTATGTTTTCAAAAAAAGGAAATTCCACCTCTTTCGAAAGTACCCTTTGACTCCTTTACCTCTGCTCCATCTTAGTCGAAACCGTCCCAGTCGAAACCAGTGCAGACGTTAGCAAGGGTATTGGTACAAAGTGAATTAGTAAGTAGCGGAAGGTAGGGTGTCGAAAGCAGTGCTTTCCTCAAGGTCGAAACCAAGGTTCATTTTTTAAAGATAAGCACCTCCTTAGTTTTTGAAGGGCTTTCAGTAAGTCGATACCATATAAAGTCGATACCTTAGTTTGTTTTTTAAAGTCCAATTTTTTGCCTTATTTTACTTAAAGCTTTCAACATAGTTAAAAGTCATGCTTTCGAAAGGGACTTTATAAATAGCTATCAAAGGGGTATTTTTTCCTTAAATAGGAGCTTCTGAAAGGAATGGTTTCGAGCAAGTCGAGACCAAGCCGCTGATATACCTTTTGACTACATTGAAGCCATTTATGTTTTCGAAAGGTTTCCTCTTCTTTAACTTAACTAAGCCTTTTTCCTTAATGATTTCAAAGGGTTGGGGTTTCAAAGGCTGTGGAGTCGAAAGGGGGTTTCGATTCTATCCTTTGATGTTTATTTTAGAAGGTGGATGCTTTCGACTAGATGGTTTCAATATCATCAACTTTTTCCCCAAAAGGTATAATTAATTTCAAAAGAGATACTTTCGTGTATAACCATTTTGACCCAAACGATGTATTTAAAGAGTAATGTAACGACTCAAAATTTAAGCTATAATAATTAATTAACGAATTAATTAAATAATAAATATAATTTTGTGAAATTGTCATTATTGAGCCATGAGAGTTGCACCATTATGTCCGTGGTAATTTTCTGGTCAATTTCTATATATAGTTTGTCAAAATCCGAGCTAAAACGAAGAAGATATGAATTAAACAAGAATTCAGAATATATATATATATAGGTCGGGTCGACCACTAATATGCATAGGTCGACTTGTAAGTCGGCCTACCACATGTATGGGTCGACACCCAGGTCGACCCACCTATTACTTTGTATGCAAGTTTATCCAGGTTAGTTCGAACACGTGTTTTTTCTCAATCCTGCACATTCGTGCTTCCATCCGTCCGTTCCCAACGAGCCTATGACGTGGTTGCATCAGATTTAATCTTCAAATCCAACAGCCTGAGATCTCTATGTGACACTATAAATAAGACCCTAGACCTAGCTATTTTTCTCATTCATATTTTTTTTCTATCTGGGTTCATTGCTTGAGGCTGGACCCTGAATAGAATATTTTTTTAAGAAGAAGATCTTTTTAATTAAAATATTTTATACCCCAGAAGTAGATCCAGGAATGCCAAGGAAAAGAGCTAAGGACCACAGATGAGTGTTTAGTAATTATTTTAGATTTTTAAGTAATTTAAAATAATAGGGTTCTCAATAGTTGTGGTTTTTCTGAAATTTTGAGACAATTTCTGTATAAATAATTTACAGCTAGTTTTTAAAGTTCTTTTTAGCCAATTTTATTCAACTATTCTTATTTAGCTATTTTATTAAGTTATTTATAGCTATTTACAATTATTTACTGTTATTACAGTAATTTATAGTTATTTGCGGTTATTTGCATCTATTCAAATATGTTTTAAATTAGAATTTATCCTATAAATGTTAGTTTCTTTTTATTCCTTTTTACGCGAATAGAATATTAAAAAGCGAATAATTTGCTAATATAGATTAAAATAGAAAACATTAAATTCATAGAAATTAGATGTAAAGTAAGAAAGATTGTAATAAAAAGAAGGTAGACTGAAATAGGCAAATTCAAGACATTTACAAGCTTATTTATATCTATTGCTTATAATTAAAAAGATAAAAAGGAAGAATAACATTTATAATGTAGGCAGAAAGAGTAGTAAAGGCTTATTTTAAAAAACTTACAATTAAGATAATAAGCAAATATAGCAAAGATACAGAAGGGGCTTATTTTAAAACTTACACTAAGTTAATAAGCAAACATAGAAATAAGGTCCATACTAATAGCACTCCTTTTCAGAATAGGACTGATGGTCTCGCAACGGATTAGGTGAGGCTGGATAGGATCTTTTCAGACTAGGACTGATGGTCTCACAATAGTTAGGTGAGGCTGGGACTCGGGGTAAATAAGTGGCCAATAAATAAAAGCTCAAATCAAGGGATTTGGGCAAGGGGGGCAACAGATTTTTGTTTGCTAGAGCCCATACCAACAACATCCACATTTTAGACTAGTACTGATGGTCTCATAACACACTTAGATAAGGCTCGAAAGGACCCCTTTAGGCTAGGACCGATGGTCTCACAACAGATTAGGTGAGGCTGGGCGCACTTATGCTGACTAGGGTTTGTAAGAGGTCACAATAGGAGGCGACAATTAGTGTGTACCACAATGACCGTGCATGCGGCATTGAGTTAGGTAAATAATTCACTACTGCATTCCAAAGAGCTAAACGGATGTCTTTTTCTGTAGGACCCATAGGATGGGACTAGCTCATAGAGGCATAACAGAGATAGAAGGTCGATCAACGGGTAGAATTAGGATTTCAGCCTAATTAAAATAAGATTAGGATTTCAGGCCAATCAAAGCAGCAAACTAAGACAAGTGCAAATGATCAAAGCAAACAATCACTATCAAAGTAAACAGTTAAACAGTATTTTATTCCAACTATATCTTTTCTTTGTTTCTTTTTATACTAGAACTGTTGATAAGTCTATTATCTTTATCTTGCTTAAAAATGCTAGTAATTATTTCCACTCACTAGACTTTTAGTCTGACCCAATCCTCTATTTCCCCCTTTTCCCCATAAGCCTAAAGAATCGAGGGCAGTAGATTTCAGCTTTCTTAGAGAGATAATCTTGGAGATTCTTCATGTATTCTTCTCCTTTTCGGTTTTCATTTCATTTGGATTTTGATGCACTGGTACTTTGTGAAAGGGATTATTTTTATTTATATATTCTATTGATGTGACTGAGACGGTGTTTTTCACGAGACATATGTATTTGGTTTTTAAGACGTATTCAGTTTTTATGACTTATTTCATGAAGTAATGAGGTTTGATTTTAAATGTTTCCGCTGTTATTACTTATTTGTCTTGTCAATCTTAGTCTTTATAAAGTTTTAGCAATATCTACAATGCACCACATCTTTTAGTGTGCCCTTTTTGGGTATACTAAGGGGTGTGGGGTGTTTCACTTGGTATCGAGCCTAAGGTTACAGGATTTCTAAAAACTTTTTTTAAAAGGTGTAGTATTTTCTAAAAGTAACATATTTATAAAAGTAATTTTCAGAAAGAAACTCTTATTATATAAATAATTTTTTTCAAGTATAAAACAGTTTTTATAAAAATCCCCCCAAAGTCCGGTTCAACCTTCTTTTGATTCTTTGAGCCTAAATTTCTTTTCTTTGCATAGCATGGCTGACTGGATCCGTAGAGCTACGGTACAAGAAGTGCAAGGTCAAGCACCCAATACAGCGCCAACGGGTGGAGGTCACATTAATCCACCTACAGCAGCCAATTTTTCTAAGTTATGCAAGGACTTTGCTAGTCTAGGAGGCAAGGCATTTTTTGGCACAAAGGATCTCGAGGAAGCATGGGCTAGATTGAAGGATATGGAGCGAATGTTTAGATTGTTAGGATCGGAGGACCGACGGAGAGTTCAGCCTGCATCTTGGCAGCCAAAGGGAGAGCTTAAAGAGGTTCCTAAGTTAGAAAGCTCTAAGAAGCCACAGTGGAAGAATAAGAAGGATAAGTCAAGAGGAAAGAAGGAGGACCTCAGAAGCGGAACAAGAAAAGCGGGAAATGTCATAGCTGTGGATTGGTTGGTCATTATGCAAAGGACTGTAGAAGAAAATGATGAAGGGAAGGTGTCTCAACTGTGGCATCCTGGTCACCTTAGTAGAGTTTGTCCTTAGAGGACGAGGCAGAGAGCAGGCGTGCCCACAGCACAAGTACAAGCGTCGAATGCATCACCTTCTAGCAGTGAACTGGATCGAGGTAGGAAAGTCTCTATAGAAGGTTTGATCTCTATTTTGGATTTTCCTATTCGGATTGTTTTTTATTCTGGAGCAACACTTTCTTTCATTTCTAGTTCCTTATTTGATTGTTGCACTTAGATATCTTTTTAATGGTAGCCCGTAGTTGTTTCAAACCCCATAGGAGGATCAGCACATTTATCCATGATTTGTAGGGGTTTGAAAAACTTTATATCATGTGTAGAGTTTGACTGTGATGCCTATGTACTGGGATTTTCAGGGTATGGGATATTTTGGGGATGGATTGGGTATCCACTTATGGAGCGATATTAAACTACGAGAGGAGAGTCGTTAGACTAGAGACATGCAGCGGTAGGACTCTCGAGGTTTTTTGTGACCCACAAGGGTCGGTCATGTTGAGCTTTCTTCATTCCCTTGATTCATCACTAGGACAACTAGATTCCATTATAATCGTTAGAGATTTCCCAGATGTCTTGGAGAAGGTTAGGGAACTACCCCTAAGAGAGAAACCGAATTTAGGATCTATCTAAATGAAAATACTAAGCCAAAGGTAATGCCCGTGAGACACATGGCACCTAGGGAGAGGAAGGAGTTAAGTAAGCAGATTAGTGAGCTATTGGAGAAAGGCCTCATAAGATGGATTCTTTGAGTGGTTGGTTATGCCATTTGGGCTAACCAATGCCCCAGCCTATTTTGAGATTTGATGAGCCGTGTTTTTGGGAATGTCCTAAATAAGTTCGTGGTAGTATTTGTGGATGAAATTTTGATGTTTTCTAAGAGTATGGAAGAGCATGCTATTCATCTAGAGAAGGTTCTTTTTACAATTCATGTTCATCAAATGAAGGAAAAATTCTTGAAGTGTCACTTTTGGCATAAGGAAGTGCGTTTCTTGGGGCATAGAGAAGATCAACACATGGAAAGAGTTTGAGAAACGGTTATGTACATTTAGGTTCGGATTGTGGAAATCCAAAGAGTTGTAGGCAAAGATTAGAGATGTACGATAGATTTAGTTGAAAAAAAGTGGAAGCCTATATGTAAATAATTGCAAAAATTATATTCATTTCAGAAAAGTAAGGTAGTACCTTGGAATAAATATAAGCATAAAAGAGGAGTAGGAATAAAAGACTTTAGTAGGAAATGACATTTTCAAGGTTTAGGAAGAATACTCCGAGGGTAGTAAGAAGAAAATCCACTTTATGTCTAGCCCAATAAAATAAAATGGTTGGAATTGAAAAGTTGAAAAATATAATTTTTAATATTTTTAAGGAAGTAAATAATGGGTTTTTTGAAGAAAAAAGGAGAGGAATGAAATTTAAATTGGCTTTTATATGATGTAAATTTTGTTAAAAGTGAAGTTGAATTATAGAGCATATATAGCTCGCTGGTTTCTTTATAGGTAAACAAAGATTTTAAATATAAAAAACTAGAGTGTATTAAGTATCGAAAACATAGGTTACAACATTTATTGTTGCAATAGATGTTTTCGTGAAAAATAAAAGGGATCATAGACTATGATACTACTGTTATAGTAGTGACTCCCAAAGAAAATGTTTTTACATAGTATATGAGATTTATTAGTATTTGTTTTAATTGAATCCATACACAAGTATTTTTGGGTTGCAGTACGCAATATCTGTTTTGACCCAGATAAAAATGTGTTTTGAAGATAATTTCTAAGTATAGAAATAAAGTGGTTTATAAGTACACTTATTATTTAAATAAGTATAATGAAATGTTTTCTAGTTATGGAAATTTTAAAACAGTTTTGAAAATGAGTTCTTCTGAAGAAAAAAAGGTATAAGTTAAATATTAGGAAATTAATAAATTTCAAAGGAAATGTCTATCGTAAAATAATATAGATTAAACATACTTTAATCTATTGGAATGAAACGAATAACCATACAATTTTCCATGAAACCACATCACAAAAAAAGATGTTTTGTGCGAGTTATAGGAAATACGTGAAAGAGATATACAAGGTATGGGAAGCAACATATTTTGTATAGCCTATTTCGAAAAATATAAAAAAAGTTCCTTGTAATTTCACATAAACATGAAGTCCTCTTTTAAGATATTCATAGAAGTTTTTAGCGTAATAGTTTCTCATAAAAGAAAGTAGTTCGAATACATTAAGGTATAAAACCGTTAGGTGTAATAAGAAGTGTAATAATTAGAGATAATGTTAGTTAGTAGAGATATTATAGAGAACCTTAGTAGAAAAAGCTAAGCAATGGAAATTTCATTTTTTTTTTCATTGATTATGCGCATTGGTTACTTGCCTTTGTAAAAGGTCCCAATTTGTAGTAAGTTAAAAACTCCTCCAATGTTAGGTAATTAGAAAGTTAAAGGGTTTCTAATAAAATAATGTTCTTATCTACTCCATTTTTTGCAAAATTGAAAATCTACGAAAAAATGTTTTGAAAACATGTAAGGACACTTTAAAGATATATTAGAGAAAAATGGTTTGGTGAAAAAGTAAATAAGATTTTGGAAGCGAAAAACTTAGTAACAGTTAAATTTAAAAATCCAAAATTGTATGGAAAGCTGTAAAGGTCTTTAAAAGAAAAAAATTATTAAATTTTGGAACTTAGAATTTGTAAGTTTTTTCCTCTAGGTTTAGGGAATAATGTAAGTTCATAAAGTTGTAAGGATGCAATTCTAGAAAGTTAAAATGCTAAGTAACCAAGTGCCTTTGAATTTAATAGAAACTTGAAAATAACACTTTTAAAGGCAATATTTTGGGTTTTGATGTTTTAAAAATTTAGAAGCATTAGTTTTTGAAATGAATGATAAATACCAAACCAAACTTTTAAATGTGGAGTAGATAGGAATTATTTCCTAGGTGTGATGGAATAAGTGTAAGGCTGTGTAGGGGATGGCAGTGATGACTTTTAGGAGTAATAATTGAAGTTTCTACAAATGTATAGGACAGTGGTGCGAACCTAGGAATGTTGCTTCAGGTGTATAGACTATATAGTAAGGTGATATTAGTAAGATAGTACGACACATGTGGTTGAGGATGTGTATCTTTGATTTTGAAGGAACTTGGAAGGAGCATCTTCCTATAGTGGAATTCGCGTATAATAGTAGTTTTCAAGCTAGCATTTGAATGACACCTTTTGAAACTCTTTATGGAGGACCGTGCAAGTCGCCTTCGTGTTGGTTAGAGTCTACAGAGAGATGGCTACTTGGTCCCGACATGGTTAGAGAGACTTTGGAGAAGATTGATTTGATTAGGGGAAAATACGTACATCTTATCCACGTCTCTTTGATAGTAAATTTTGAATTTCTCATTTTCCTTCTTTAGTTTTGAATAGGTTCTTTCCTGTAGATCTTATGACTTAACCTGTGGATGGTACGACTGAATGTAAACATGTTATTAGAACATGTTATGTATGATTGACGTTAGTGGTTGTAAGTGTTTGCTAGTGGATGCTGATGGATGCATCTATATACAATAGGCACCATTATCTTTTAGGGATCGGCCTAACTAGGTAACTAGAGCATATGCATATGGATGTATGCATTTGCATTTCATTTTAATCCATGGTTACTATAAATGGATGATTATCATATGATTGTTGCATTTTGGTAATGATTGTAGCAAACATATAGAACTATCAGTCATCATTAGAAACTTGCATTCATTTGGATACATAGCACGGACATGATTGCATAAAAAGGATGTTGAATCAGTAGACCGCCTAATCTTTTGCATTAGTTAGAGACATTGACACCAAACTCTTTGCATATGTATCATAAATTGCATTAGAAAACTTAAGGATAATGGACGTAATGGATGGTGGTTGAGTATATGGTTGTAGACTTTGGATGAAAATATTTATTTCATTCTTCTATCCTTGGAGATTTCGGGGATGAAATCCTCTAAGGAAGGAGAATGTAACATCCGAAATTTAAGCAATAATAAACAATTAATGGAATAGTTAAGTAATAAAAATAAGTTTGTGAAATTGTCAGCCACGGGAGTTGCACCATTATGTCCGTGGAAATTTCCAAATATATTTTGTCAAAATCCGAGCTAAAACAAAGAAGAGATTAACTAAACAAGAATTACAATATATATAGGTTAGGTTGACCTTAGGGTCAACCCCTAATGTGCATAAGTCGACCTACCACATGTATGGGTCGACACCCAGGTCGACCCGCATGTTACTTTGTACGCAAGTTTATCCAGGTTAGTTTGAATACATGTTTTTCCTATTTTCTTCAATCCTTTGCGTTTGTGCTTCCATATGATGGTTCCCAGCGAGCCTATGACGTGGTTGCACCAAATTTAATCTTCAAATCCAATGGTCTGAGATCCCTATGTGACACTATAAATAAGACCCTAGGCCTAGCTATTTTTCTCATTCATATTTTCTCCTATCTAGGTTCATTGCCTGAAGCTGGACTCTAAAATATTTTTCTAAGGAGAAGATCTTTTTAATTAAAATATTTTATACCATAGAAGTGTATCCAAGAAGGCTAAGGGAAATAGCTAAGGACCACAGGTGAGTGTTTAGTAATTATTTTAGATTTTTAAGTAATTTAAAATAATAGGGTTCTCAATAATTGTAGTTTTTTTTTGCAATTTTGAGACAACTTCTATATATATTATTTACAACTAGTTTTTAAAGTTCTTTTCAGTCTATTTTATTCAGCTATTTTTATTTAGCTATTTTATTCAGTTATATACGGTTGTTTACTGTTATTTACAGTTATTTGCATTTATTTACATCTGTTTTAAATTAGAATTTAGCTTGTAAATGTTAGTTTCTTTTTATTCTTTTTTACGCGAATAGAATATTAAAAAGTGAATAATTCGTTAATATGGATTATAATAGAAAGCACTAAATTTACAGAAATTTGATGTAAAATAAGAAAGACAGTAACAAAAATAAGATGGACTGAAATAGGCAAATTTGAGACATTTGCAAGCATATTTATAACTAGTAGTTATAACTAGAAAGGTAGAAAAGAAGAATAACAATTATAACGTAGGCAGAAAGAACAATAAAGGCTTGTATTAAAAACTTACAATTAAGATAATACGCTAATATAGCAAAGGTAACAGAAGAGGCTTATTTTAAAATTTACACTAAGTTAATAAGCAAACATAAAAATAGCGCCCATACCAATAGCACTCCCTTTCAGACAAGGACTGATGATCTCGTAACACATTAGGTGAGGCTAGGCATGACCCTTCCAGACTAGGACTGATGGTATCGCAATAGTTGGGTTAGGCTGGGACCCAGGGTAAATAACTGGCCAATAAATGAAGATCAAATCAGGGGATTTAGGCAAGGGGCGCAACAAGATTTTTATTTGTTAGGACCCATACCAACAGCATACCCATTTCATATTAGTACTAATAGTCTTACAACGCACTTAGGTGAAGCTGAGCAGGACCCCTTCAGGCTAGGACTGATGATCTCACAACAGATTAGGTGAGGCTGGACACATTTATGCTGACTAGGGTTTGTAAAAGGTTACACGAGGGCGCGACAGTTAGTGTGTACCACGATGACCGTGCGTGCGGCATTGAGTAAGGTAAATAATTCGCTAATGCGTTTCAAAGAGCTAAATAGTTGTCCTTTTGTTGTGGGACCGACGGAATGGGACTAGCTCACAGTCGCACAACAGAGATAGAAGGTCGATCAACGTGTAGAATTAGGATTTCATCCAAATTAAAATAGAATTAGGATTTCAGCCTAATTAAAATAGGATTAGGATTTCAGCCTAAACAAAGCAGCAATCTAAGATAAGTGCAAACAATCAAAGCAAACAATCACTATCAAAGTAAACATTTAAACAGTATTTTATTCCAACTTTATCTTTTATTTATTTCTTTTTATACTAGAACTGGTGCTAAGTCTATTATCTTTATCTTTCTTAAAAATGCTAGTCATTACTTCAACTCACCAGACTTTAGTCTGACCCTATCCTCTATTTCCCTTTTTTCTCTCATAGACCAGCAGAATCGAGGGCAGTAGATCTCAGCTTTTTTGGAGAGATGTTCTTGGAGATTCTTCATGTATTCTTCTTCTTTTCAATTTTCATTTCATTTGGATTTTGATGTAGCGGTACTTTGTGACAAGGATGATTTTTACTTAGGTACTCTAATGATGTGACCGAGATGGTGTTTTTCACAAGACATACGTATTTGGTTTTTAAGATAGATTCTATATTTATGACTTACTTCATGAAGTAATGAAGTTTAATTTTAAATGTTTCCGCTGTTATTACTTATTTGTCTTGTGAATCTTAATCTCTGTAAAGTTTTAGCTATACCTACAATGCACCATATCTTTTAGTGTGCCTTTTTTGGGTATACTAAGGGGTGTGGGGTGTTTCAAGTAAACCCAATGCTTTTGAAAGGATACTTTTATTTGTTTTGAAACTTTGTTTTAAAGAATGTTTTGATACCATCTAAAGGTATCATTGGTTTTGAAAGGATTGATTTATTGAGCTACGAAAGGTATATAATTAGAATTTTGATAAGAAGTTTTATATGCTTTCGAAGGAGGTCACCACGTGGTTTCAAAAGTGATGTTTTAAAGTTTCAAAACAAATAACTCATTCTCATTTTTAAAGGAAATACTATGGAATAAACAAAGTTTTTTAGAGTATTACGTCATCTTTTATTTATTTATATTGTAATTATCCCATAATGGTACTTTGGGAAGGGCAGAATAACCAGCTAGGTTGACCTAGTAGTGAATATAACTTATGAAATGATAAAAGCTTAATTAAAGATATTGGTAGGAGCCAATAAGTTCATAGTCAGCCCATGAAAACTATGATTTGATACAAGCATGGGCCTGTAGGTTTGTAGTTAGCCCATGAAAACTATATCCGGATTTGATATTGACAGTCAATCAATAGGTTCCTAGTTAGCCCATGAAAACTAGGATATGAGAAAGATATTGGAATTACCAATAGGTTCTTAGTGATCCCATGAACACTATGTAATTGGATAGATAGTCCATAAACATTTAACAGGTTAATAGTAATATTAGAAACTATAATTGGGACAGATAGTCAGAATGAATGGGGATGGGTAATCCAGATATGATTTGCTTGTTTTTCATATCATCATAATGTTTTTGAAATACTATGTTTTAATGTTGTGGATGTAGGAGCACAGTATATGGTTTTACAAATGTTTTAGGATACTAGTGAGGGGAAAACTCATTCCGCTAAGTGACATGGTCTCACTAGATATCTAAATGGGTTGAGATGGTAAATTGTTACTTTTACCAGGCCTTATGTCTGATTCAAAGTTTTTTTTCCTTAAACTCTCGGGTACTCAATTGATTTTGAGTAGGTTGAGAGTTAAGGTTTCTAGGTGTTCTTTTAAATGAATAAAGCTACCGAGGACATGCAGGAGGCATGCTTGTACTAGAATTCTTTTATTTATGCTGTGTGTTTTGTTTGTAAAGGCAAACTTGATTTCTTGCCTATTTATATACTCTGATCAACCAAGGAGTCATCTTCGTATGTCGCTCTTGGTGTATTTTCTAATAATTATACGTTATCTAAGCGCGGTCTGCGAACTAGGATTATGTAATCAATTTGGAATAGTATAAAATGGAATGTGGAATTTGTTTGTTGTTTAATTTTTTTCCATATTCTTGTGTTTCTTTGTATCAATGTATCTAATATCGTCGTATTTGGTCATCGGGATTAATAACTATGGATGACTGGAGCATATGTACCCGTTAGTTTTGGGCCTTCAAGTAGGGGGATGTTACATCTCTACTGGGCTCACTCACTTCATTATATAAGGAACGGGTCAAAATATTATTGCATTTTATGATCCAATGGCTGACCGTTTTAATCGACATCTAAAGCCAATGAGAAAGTTAACCAACTGCATCTGACTCAAAGCTACTTAATATTTGCCTAGGAAACATAAGAAGGGCAAATATTTTCCCTCTAATACATCCCATTCATATAAATTTACTAGAATAACTTATAGTCAAAAGGAAAGAAATAAATAATTAATAAGACAAAAAAGAAAACATATTTAATTCAGTTAAATAGAATGCGACAGTACACTAATAATCTTTAAAACATAAAGCATATAATGTATAAAAATTACATTTGATTCTTAACAAACGTGGCCTTTTATTATGTCTTAATTTCTTATATGTACCCTAGCGATTAGACTTATTCACCTCACCAGCCAACTTAATCCAATTTGAAGATGGAGGCCTTCATACGCTAAATTTTCTCTTAGGTAGATGAACTTCAACATCTTCTGGTAAAACACCTTCCATTCAAAAATTAACAAGATGGATGAATCAGATGAGAATAAGATACTCGAAAAAAGGATAATTTAAAATAGTCCTCAATATAAGAATAAACATCCAAACCAAAAGCAAGTGTACTTCTAATAGCATAAGCATATGGAAACCCCCCTTATGCACCACAAAGTACAACTACATCGTCGAACACTCAAATCTACGTCATAAGTTTGAGTTGATTAAACTTTATAAACATCAACAGTAGATCTAGTAACTTTCCATTTAACACCATCAAGGTATAAGTACCTTATACATTTTTCGATACCATGGCACAAATGACTGTTCCAATTTTTACTTATTTCACGTCGATCCGACATAAGTTTCATAAGCTTCAAATGAATTCTATCCAAACATCCGGTGATAGGTAAATGTCTTTCCTCCAGATCCATTGATTAAAGCTTTTAGCACAGTTAGAACACAATTTCCCATAACGATTTCCAACAAAAAACATAAGAAAACTTTTTAAAAGACAAACCATTTAAAAACTTGCTACTACAACCCCACCAGCAATCCTAAACTCAACCAAGAATAATTAAATACATTTAATGTAGTAGAATGGCCAACTTTAGATAACAAAGAAATAATCCATTTCATTTTGCCACGAGGACACCTTTTTGTTAGAAAAACACTTCAAATTATTCTTTAAATGATAGTAATAATAACCATAAGCTGAACCAAAGAAAACATAAGGAACGACAAGCAAAAGACCAGGATGCCGATCGGATAAAAAGGTGAAAATACAATCATCATCATATAACATCTCACTAAGCTTTGTTTAAAAATGAATGCTAATTAGTTTCATCTTCACCAGATACAATACCTATAGCTAGTGGAAAACCCCTAATATAAACAAAAATAGATATGTCATATTCATAAAATAAAAATTGTTGAACATATATAAATTACAATAGCATGGAAATATTAAATATTTATCAGGCAAATACATGCTCAAATTTTCAAACATCAAAACAAGTTAAAATATACAAAAGAAGTTTAAGACTATATCATATCTTGAGCAGTAGTAGACATAATACAACCTTTCCCTCTACCTTTTATGAAAGTCCTATCAAAAAAAATTAAAGGACGACAATAGCCAAACCCATATTTGCAAGCTTCATACTCAATAAAACACTCTCAAATTCAAGACTAGTAAATGACCTTGAAGTTCAACAATACTTCCAGGATTGCAAACAAAAACAGCTTCACAAAAAGATTTCAAATGATGTTAGGAAAGCAAATCATTTCCATAGATTTTTCAAGAGCTAATCTCTTACCAGTGTATGCATAGTAATAACTTAAAACAGTATTGTACTCAATCGTAAAGAAATGAACAATATCTTTTATCTTCATTAAAGGATTCGACTGAATAAAATCAACAACTAATTTCTTAACCAAATTGCTAGAAACGGGTGGATGGTTAACATCAACAATGCCAGCTCCATAAGAATGAATAGATTGCATAGTTTTAATAATAATAAAAGCCTAGAAGATTGAATTTACAAGAAGCATGAACATGAAATGTACAACCTTCACGTGAACAAGTAGTTGTAACACGATCTCTATCATTCTTAATAATATTAAATTTGTATCCATTCTTAATACAATATATCATAAGACACAATTGAAACTCTTCAGCACCACCAGAAAATCTTTGACCTATTCCAGTAAACACTGGTTTGCTAGAATCATTTTCTAACAAATGTTCAAAAAAGAACTAGAATAAATGAAGAAACGACCATAGAAGAATCATATGAACCACCTTCAATAAAAGAACTAGCCACTGACGAAAAACTAACATCAACCGAACTGCTATCAGACCTCTTAAATATAGATAAATCCTTTGATATAAAAGAACAGGTAGATAATCTTCACGACTATGACCAACAAGCAACAATATATTATGCAAATCAGAATTGGTTTCAATTATTATTTTCCTATCATCTCTTTCATAAACAAATGCAATAGAACTAGGTGTTAATTCAGGCCAATGTTCACATATATCATCGCTCAATCTCAACACAGAATCACTCAAATCAAGCCTTCTACTACAAGTATCATTGTCCAACATAAAAACAACACGAACATCAATAGAAGAAGACTTGCACGAATATAAATACAATATATTAAAATAAAAGAACAAAAAGAAAACAAAACTAAAATATTTGACAGTCAAATATATATCAGGCAAATATTTGCATGACAAATATTTGTCGGGCAAATATTTGCCGAGCAATATTTCTCATATAAATATTTGTTTGAAATACATTTGACTGCCAAATACAAAATTGCATGACATTTCGCGAAAATAAATACATAACATTCTATCCTTTTTCAAAATTCAATTCGGCAAGATTTATATATAAATTACAGCAATGAACAATAAATCTGGCACCATCAAATCAGAATTACTTGTTTGCACAACAATGAACAACAAAATACAACAATCGGTAGAATGCTATATTCAATTCAGAAATACTTGTTTGCATAACTGTTGTCAAACAAAGATGGAACCATCAACGAAGAAAGATACATGATTCAATTCAACAAGATGTTACAAAAAAAGTCAACAATAAATAAAGAAATAGAAACAACGAACGTTGGGACAACTATTTAATCACAATCAATTTTCTAAACACAATCTAAAATGAAGAAAGACCCTCGTATATAATTTGATGAAGACTGTAATGACCCAGAGAATTTAACGATTTAAATAACATAATTAACTAAAATTTCTTGAATTTAAACAATAAAATTTTGCAGCGAAAATTTGATATTTGTGATACGTCTATTTAAACGTAGAAAGTGTCAAATTTTCATCAAAAAATATACAAATTTGTTTTGTTATGTAATTTTATTTAAAATTTAAACCAGTTGAAAATTTAATGGAAATAAAATATTTAGGAAACCTGAATAATTTTATTTAAGAAAAATATTAATCATTTTCTGAGTGAGAAGTCATAATTCGTTTCGCCAAATCTGGCCTGCTCTAACTCCTTTTATATTATTTTGGACGTTTTAGCAGCACTTTTGGTAGCGAATATCGAGTTTTGATAGGAGGGTCGTATTTCTGATGTCTGTGTGACATTCCGTTCGTCTCGTCGTGCTGATCTCCACAGTATATTCATTTATGTATTTTGACGTTTCGGTATATGGCAAAATCTACGAAACGGACAGTCGTATCGGTACCCGTTTTGAGTCTCTAGAATATTCTATGTCCATCCATTTGTCAAACGGCTGAAAACAAATGGCTACTTGTTTTACTATTCCCAGAATTAAATCCTTGACTTTTTCTATTCCATTTGGTCTGATTATAGTTGATGTTTTGTCCATTTCTCTTCCCCTTTTCATCTTCGTTCTGTGCTCTTATAAAAACATATTATATAAAGCTTGTATATTGGTTTTGCCTGTAGCCTGCTCATGTCCAACCTTTCTTGCCACCTACCCATATTCTCATCCACCTTAGCCTTGCACACACCGATTCCCCCCTCGCCTTCCCAGAATTTTGGCCATCCCTCTTCTCCTCCGCAACCTGTCAGATAATTCTAGAAAGGGTTAATGGATTTAAAACCCTACCCAATTGGCCAAAGACAATTTTACCTAGAGAAATTACAAATAGATGTGTATTTATAACCTATATTAACAATTTTATACACTAGTTTCTCCAATTTTTAACCAAATAAAATATCCACAACCAATTGTTTGCAATAAAATTGTTATTTTAACAAAATAAAATTTATTTTAACAACAAAAAGTAATTTTTATTAATACAACCATATTTTTATCAATATTACACAATTTACACTATTTTATTACAAAAACACTATTTTTAATCCAACAATTTGTACAAAAATTATTTTATTGCTAAGAAAATTATTACAAACCATTTCACACACTCAATTATAACTAAAACACATTTTAAAAAAATCCATCTTTTTATTTAGATAAATAACCTTTAAAAATCATATACTTCTTTTAAAAAAATTAGTAAAAGAAGAAATTGGCAATAATTAATACAATTATTGCATTTTCTCTAAATAAAAATCCATTTTCCATTTATTATTACCCAAAGCAAATAAAATAAAGTTCCAAACTTAATTTTCTCATTTTAAATTCAAAATTTATTGTTTATTCCAAATAAACAATTTAAATTCCTAATTTATTTTAATTCTCAATATTAAAATATAACTACCGTTATAATTTAATATTAACAGGTAATCTCCAAAACCAACGTTGTTACGTACTATATTTTTTAAATCATATTTATATCTTATATATGCTATTATGAGAGAGAAATATACGCTAATATATATATATGTATGTATGTATGTATGTATGTATGTATGTATGTACGAATCTATTAATAAATATAAAAAACAATTATTAATGGAAAAAATTGATCTTGTATAGTAAACAACATTTGTCTATACATAAATCAAATAATATAATAAACAAAAAATATGCACATAACCAAACTGATTTTTGACAACCACGTCTACTTACAAAATCTCACCTAACTAAACATATAGTAACGATATATTTAAACAGATATGAAATTGCTCATTATAGGATCATACAATATAATTTAATTTCTAAAATATGAATCAAAATTACCAATTTAATGATGCCTCTGAATCCACATTGAAGAAATGACTTCCCTTCCTTTTTCCTATTTTTGATTCGTCAGATTGCAAGTCCGGAATCACCGACCTCTAACTATCGAATAGTATTATTTTAATTTGAAATATATTTGAGAATATTGGAGTGGATTGAGAGCTATGTTTTAACATGAAATATAGAAGGTAATGGTGGCCAAAAAGGTTAGTTATTATTTTTAGAGATACATACACACATACACACATACATACATACATACACATACATACCTATACAGTGTTGTATTAGAGAGAAACGAGGAAAACCTTTTTACCCATTCTCACTTGATCTCAACGCATTATCTCCAAGCCAATTCCTTATTTTTTTAGCCACCCTAGACCTTCACAAAAGCGAAATTTTGCAGCCCTAATGATGGGTCTTAAACCCATCTAAGCCCATGCTAAAATACTATGTGATTAAATCTAATTTAATCATTTGTTGATATTATATATCGATCAATATATTTATAACCGTTACAAATATATATATATATATATAACATTATTCATTCTCAAATCATATTCAAATTTTATAATTAATATTAAATAAATATTAATTAATTTAATTAATTATAACAATTACAATCTATTAAATTATTCGGTCTTAACGGAATTCAACATTTCTGCTGTGTAACTCTTGGGCGTAAATTTGGTCAGCAGTTAACATTGAACTATTCTAATGTTTACGTTCACACATCACTTAGCAGGTGGTGTGACATTATGGCCAAATTTATCGCTTACTCATTTTCGGTAAAATCCAATTTTAGTTTGATAAGCGTTACCCGATTGTGACATTTGTCTACACCAATTCTCTTCGTAAAAACTATATCACTTTGGACTTATGGAATTTGGTAATGGTCAAAATTCCAACCTCATTCACATTCAACTTTATAGCTACATACAAAGTCCTTGGTTCAATAATAATAATTATTATTAACTGAAATGCTCGGGCCAGAGACTTTGACTTTGAGATGACTATGATACTAACCGCGTATAACTGAGGAGACGAATCCTCTCATGAATAGTGCTTCACTTCCAATACTTCCACTTGACCCAACTATAGTCACTTGATGGACGTCATGCCATGATTTGGCTATAATCAAAGCGGAGCTTCCATATTGAATACCCACAGTATCCTCAAGTCGAGAGAACTATGTAAATCAGTCACATCGATATTTTTTGTTTGACCTTAGTTATATTAACCAACAGAAAACTATCGTGTGAGTCATTCCATAGTTATCCAATAACTATTAGTACGTAACCCCAAGGTGCCCCCAGCAGTCATGAGTAATACACTGCCTAACATTTAAAGAGCGTTACATACTCCAATCTCAATGGGAACATCGATATCCAGTCTCGATGCATCTTGACTACGAACATTCAAAATGGTATATTTGTTTCGTTGTGATAAATTACTCACGGTTACAACGCGTTGTAACTAGTATCATAAAATATACCTGTAACGGCCCGCCTTTCATTCCACAGAAATATCATCATTAATAAGAAAGAAAGGGATAGAAAAGAGAAAAGATAGAAAGAAAGAACTAAACAATATCAGAATCTCACAGTGGAACGAATAAATTATTTTAATCACATAAGTATTTCATAATATACAACATCTATTAGAGTTACACAGCTTATACATCACATACTAGACAGTTATAACACATGTCTAGTCATTACAACTCAAATATACAACACAGAGATACCAACACAGCGGAAAACTATATATCTACAAACGTTGAAGCCTCCTGCTCCATACCTCCTCCAGAATTCATCAAAGCTAACCTGAATCTCTTGGCTACCCGAAAAAATTTGAGTACCCAAGAGTTTAAGAAAATAGAAAATAAACTCCGAGTCAGACATGTATCCGGTGTGAGTAACAGGTTAAGGTTGCTTAACTTTGAACAACCTTTGGAAACAAAAGGTATCTCGTAAGACTTCCTTCACAAAAACACGAAAAAAAATTTACCTTATGATAACCAAAATATTTTGATAGGAAATCCAGTGATATTATAATAGGGTCTAGGGTTTCAAGTAAATAAGAAATAGCTGAAATTGTTACATGATTAAATTCCAGCATACTAGCCACAAAGTGGGTTATACAATCAAAACCATAAAGGGCACGTAGGAAGAATGAGTTTTCATCAATAGCAGGGCTACTGGGGTATCGCGTACTGCCCGTCACAGTACGTGGCCTAGATCACCATACTGAGGATCCACCCTAAATCCCCTACAACACAAGGCCGGAACCATCCCTTACTGGATAGTCCCGAACAAGACAACCCCGCAGTTGTTTGCAACCAACTGCCCACACAGCCGAATAAAAAGGGACCTCTAGACAGGGGAAATCTTGTCCTTGAGCGTGATTCGCTTAGCCTTGCTACACCACCTCTGTTTTAGCCATTCCCGGTTGATGAGGCATGAGGCTACGATTACCTTATCAGAACACATCACTTAGAATGCTCATCGTCCTCCAATGACGATGTTCTGGAAGCATTCAATCCATACAAGTTCGTTCTGGGTTCGAACGAAACCGAAGGCACTATCTCGTTACACTCATTTTGGAATCACCCTCAGAGTTAACGACAATAGCCTTTGCACTTTGAATCTTCATCTCGAACTTCACTTGAGATTCATGACCTATGGTTTAATTTGGATCGATGTGGTTTTCGGATATCCGAATTTGGAAACCCGATCCCGATCTCACCGAAATCCAAAACGCCGTCTTTTAAGGTCAAGTTGTTTTAAGTTAAAACAATTTAATTCATTATCTATATTCACACAGATAGATAATTCACATTATCACAAATAGACAATCCATATCATCACAATTTAACCAAAGCATCTCATATCACGGATCAACACATATCTCATATCAGAGATATCAAACAATCCAAGGCATTCGATATCATTTAGCCATTCATAAGTAAAGATTAATTAATCACACTATCTCTAATTATTTTAAAATAAATTAAATTAATTACTTCCATTACTATAAATCCTGCTTACTTAACCATTAATTAATTACAAACCAATTAGTCAATCATCCTCTAATTATCCATCTTAATTAATCATCTTGATTAATTATTCTTCAATTACATTAAGTAATTGGCCTTTAATTAATTACACAAACTAATTATCCTTAACCATTTACAGTAATTAACCTTTAATTACTTTCATTAATTAATTAACTAATCCTTAATTAATTACATTAATTAATTATTCTATGATCACTTATATTGATTAATTATCCTTTAATTAATCACATTAATCAACTCTTAATTACTTTCATTTACATTAATTAATGATCCTCTAATTACTTCTTTAATTAATTATTGTTCAAATTAACCACATTAAATAACTAATCTTTAATTAATCACATTCATTAATCAACTTTGATTAATCATACTCAGTAAATACCTATCGTATAATTACTTACATTACTTAATTAACTTCTAAATAAATTTTTATTAGTTAATTCTTTAATTAATTACACTAAGTAATTAATCCTTTAATTACTTACACTCGGTAATAATTATTATTAATTCTTTAATTACTTACATTAAGTAATTAATTCCTTTAACTACGTCCATTAATTAATTACTCCTTAATTAATTGAATTCCTAATTACCAGTTAATTAATCTCTAATTACTTAATTAAATTAATGCTTAATTGTAACTTAACTAATCTTTAATTACTTGATTAATTAATTTCTAATGATTAATTAATAATCTTTACTTATCTAATTAATGATCCTTAATTACAAATTAATTAACCTCTATTTAATTAACTTACAACCCTTAATTATTTATTTATTAATCCTTAATTATTAATTAATTAAACTAATTAATTACTCTTTAATTACCTTATTGATTTAATTAATTTCGAATCATTAAATCTTAATTAACTTAAGATAAAACATTATCCTTATCAATGACTTAATTATCACTAATATATGTATTTGAAACATTTTACTTCTAAATTTACTTTAATTTTCATTTCAAATTTAAGATTTAAAATGATTACTAATTTAACTTAACAAAATTTTAAGTTAAACAAATTACAAAACCTCTTAATCAAATGTAAAGAAACATTTATTATCTATAAATAAATTTATATAAGGAAAAGTTAACTAAATTTATTTAAATTCAAAACCTTACCCTTTTTTTTTAAAAAAAATCTGTTTTAAAATATGCTTCGGGTTCAACCCGCTAGCTACTCGAGCCCTGACCCGAGAGAATCCATTTCTTTTTTCCTTTTCAAAAATTTGTTAAGTTTTAAAGTTAAAATCTGAAATAATTTTCACTCACGTCTACTAGAGTCCTCACTCGAGTCACCTACTCATAAACACGAGCCTTCCTTCGAGACGAAACCACAAACCAAAACTCTGACACAAGCACCACAGTCGTGCACATGCACCGACGACCCAGCCACCTCCGACCATCCATGACTCCTCTTGCATATCGACGATCATCTCTACACCAGAATCCGACCACCATAACATTAATACTAACTCGAAATCGAATTCGAGCAACCCTGCACAAACCTGGAACAAACCTCCTCGCCAAAACCTCCTCGAACCCATTCCTCTGACCACCGGAGCACCTAAGCTTCCAGCCACGCCTTCGCCAACTCCCCCGCTACCTTTCCCAAAGTCTGGTGGAACTCGATCCACCAGTGGTGCCGTAGTGACTACTTTTCCAACCAAGACCAAAAAATAGGGTTACAAACTATTTTCATCACCCACCGCCGCCACGGTGATTTGCACACCCATTTGACATTTTTGCCGAGCCCACCGATCATCCCTCTACTCCATTGAAGTCCCCGACCTCCCCGAGCATCTTGATCATCAAAAACCACCCAAAACTCAAATTCTGATCAAACTCGAACTGCTCGCTCAACCCAAAACTAAAAATTGTGATTTCACTTCTAAAAATCATGATTTTTGTTAAGGATTCAGATTATATGCCTGAATTGATGAATTAAGATGTTTGAATTTTAAACAAAACTCAAGCTTGCACTGTTCTTCTTTGTTTTCCATAGCATTACACGTTTAATTCACTTAAATATAATTTTAAATCTTAATATATGATTAGATAAACAGATTTTGTTTGAATCCTAAGACCTAACAGAGATTAATTTAGGAGATAATGAATTTTGATCAAAAACTTGAGCTTGAAAACTAAGAACAAGATGTCACAAGTATAATAGGCATGCACACATCTATGCATTCATATATATATATATATATATATAATTCACCTATATATACAAACAAAACATACTTATTTTCATTAACTCACATGCAACCATATTTACATATACTTAAGCTTTAAAAAGGAATGTTACTCACTTGTCAAAAAAGATGAACAGAGCCTTTTTTGAAATAGCTTTGAAACTTAAAACTTGAGAACTGGAAAATGCTTCTTTGATTTTGAAACTGGATATTATGATCTGGAAACTTGTTGTAGAGATGACTCAGTTTTGAAAACAGAGAGGTTCCTACTTTGATTTTTCTTTTGAACTTGCTTTTGATTAATCTCAGGTTTGAAGAAATGTACATGCTTTTGGTTTTGATTTTGAAAATGATTTACAGGCTATAAATTTTGATTAGCCTTTGGTTTGAGAAATATTTGATTATCTGATTTGTTTTGAGAATTTGGTTTGAGTTTTTTCTTAGTTTTGAATTGAAGAAGATAGAAAAAGAAATAAAGGTAAGAAGCATGTGTTTATAAAGGCTAAATTATGATTTATTCAAAATAAAAGAAAATTAAAATTAAAAGCGACACTTGTTTGAAAACTCACCATTTTTCATTAGCATTTGCTTATCATCTAACACTTGTTATAGTCAAGCCTTTATATATTTACACTTGTCATTAAGTAATTTTTTATTTATTTTAAATGTTAATATAAAGCTTTTTATACTTAATTTACTACTTAATAAATACTTTTTTGAGAGAAACGGATGTGTAGTGCGACACTACACAGCCGGTTATATATAATATTAAATTAAGTAGGTAGTGCGATCAACAAGCCTGATCGCTGGCCAAAAACTAATACAGCAAAGTTTTAATAAGACTGCAAAATGCAGACTGCAAAATGCTTGAAGCCTTAATAAGACAAGTATCAGAACAAGATACAAAATCCAGACTGCAAAATGCTATAATAAGAAACAGGGGACACAGAGCCCATGCTTGAAACTCAACATTTGCAAATGTTTTCAAATTCTTTAAAGAAAATATTATAGAACAAATTATATGCTAATAAAATCGTATACATATATTTTAAATCCAAAATATTTAAAATATCTATCTTTTGAATTTCAATTTTAAATCCAAATTCAAATTCAAATTAAATTTCTTTTAAAAATCCAATTTAAAATCATCTTATATATACATATATAACAACACATTTAATATGAAAATAACAGTTCTATTTTCTTTAAAACATGTTTATATCTATATTTAAAAACAACACATTATTAATATTGTTTAAAAATAACAATCTTGTCAATTTTAAATAATTTATAAATCAAATTATCTCATTATTTATAAATTACTTATATTACTAAATGAATTAATGTATCATATGTTTTATATGTTTTTGAATTGTATTTTAAAATTTTATATATAATTATGAATCATATTTATCAAGCAATATTTAAAAAGAAAGTAAAACAAACCTTTTTGTTAATTTATTTAAATTCAAACTTAAGCTAAAATATATTTTAAACAATTAAACATTTACCTTAAGTAGTTTGAAACTGTATGGTTAACTATTTAAATAACCTTTGAAAAGTTTTATATTAAATTTAATCATAACTTTCAAATTACCAAAATATATATTAGAATTTGAAAACATGTTTTTATTTCTTAAATTCAAACCAAAGTCTTTCTATTTACAATATATACAAATATATATACATTATAAATAGAAAACATTTAGTTAACTTTAAAAGATAAAATTCACCAATTAAATATTTATTTGCTTTTAAAAGAATAAACTTGCCAATTTAAATTAAAATTATAAAAGAATATTATCGAATCAATTTAATTATTAATACAGATTATTAAATTGATATTGCCCAAAATTTCAGGTCGTCACAATACCATTTATGGATTTTTCTATTAAAAATACTTTTAATTAAGTTAATTAATTAATATAATCACATTATATCAAGTATATAATACCTTTTATTCCGAACAAGGTTGGTTAATGAGTTAGATATATGTAACAAATTACATAATTGCCCATAAGGCATACCCCTAATTCTATCAATCTCCCACTTGCATTTGGGATCAATTATGGAATCTAATTCTAACTTCTTCAATCATTTTTCTCAAAACTAGGTTAGTCCCTTAGTGAACGGTTATGCTATTATGTTTTAACTACCTACTTTGTCGATTAACTCTCTCTAACGCTAATAAACAGCCTTTATCACGTAGAACGATTTGAATCATGTCCTTCGACTTCTAGTGAGCTTTAAGTTCTATCATGACCAATTTCATGATATTGTTATCATAAAACAATATTACGGGATTCTCAACATTTGGAGTCACCTTTGGTTCAATTATAAATTTGTGCATTTATATGTATATAGATTGGTTTATTGTAGCGCTATTCAAGTTAATGTTCTCAACATTTCGTTGAATCTACCACAATCACTTTTATTTTGAAACATTTTCAAATTAAAGCTTTTAACTTTAATTTAATCAATGATATGTTATACTCAATATCACTTATAAAAGTTTGTATCCAAACGTTCCATCATAACGAGTTTGTTGTTTCTATAAACGATTTTCTAGTATTTTATAAATAAGCGAGAATACCTCAAACAACCCTTCAGTGATATCAATTTGGATTTTATATTTTATTGATGTATCAAATACATAAACAAAACACAATATCATACACAACGACCTGTATGATAATTCCTATTGCTAATTCACAAGGAATCTAACTTACATATTCCCCTTTTAATTGGGTGCTCTTGTATATCGTTTTGGGGCAATCCCTATATATTTTATACTCACCATAAAGTCATCATTTACAATCCAAAATTGAGTATTAAAACAACTAAAGTTGATTTTAATACAAGCTTATTGTTAAAATCAACAATGTGTTGTTTACTTATAGTTTAGAAATGTCAATGTACCTTTTAACGTTCTTTCTTATGAACACATGCTTCATCTGCACTTTGATTGAAAATCAAACTATTCGATATTTCTATCGAAGTACTTATTCGATCTTGATGCTTATAAAATGATACATTCATATCATTTCTTAGATCATATCCAAAGAATCACAAACCCAATATCGCTTCCACTGACTTCGAGGCATTTTTGGTTAAAATGCGTAAACGACTTACTCTAAATCATTATGTAGAATTTTCCACTTCAATACATAAGTACCAAACACTAAGTTTTATCGAGCAATAATTTCGTGAGTAAATCTGAATTAACTTGAGTATGTTGAATAACGAATTTGTTATGCTAATTTCAAAAACTAAAATTTATGATATTATTCTTATCAACATTGCTTATTTAATTCCAACCACATTAGTCTTTCCAATAAAGACACAATCTCGGCCGATGGATCACATCTCTTTGTTCATGACCACTAAAATCATATTTTGATAGCATACATGGAATTCTTTCAGATCTACGCATCATACCATATAGAGTCAATAATCTTAATGGTTTAATTGAACAACCGAGGGTAATGTATATTTTCGACATTAATAAGAAACTCATAGTTTCTCTTCGATGAATGAGAATACTTATTAGACATTCTTATGCTATGTGTTGATTTAGGTTAGTTAATTTCATTCATCTCGTATAATCAGTTCTATCTATGGATTGAATCCAATTCCATTTAACTACCAAAAATTACTTAAAGAAATTCCTTCACAATGAAGTTGATATATCTTGAAACAACAATTGTTTCTTAATGCAAATAAAATGGGGATTCACAAACGCTTTATGAACCTTTTTATTTATAAAACTGATTTTGTTTACAAAAATTATGTTCGAAACATAAATATGTCATTTGACGACAGACCTTTCCAAAAAAACTTTTTGGAGATTCATACAAGATCTCTTATGAACAATTATTACGTGCAATCTTTTGACTCGCGCAACCTGCCAACTCCTTGGCCTAGGATATGTTGGAATTTCTTACAAACCCTTATCTTGTATGATTTTCTAAACTATTGTTTAGTTGAAATAATATCAACCTTGTGTACTAATCTTAAGTACATGACTTAATAGAAAAAAACTAACTTAACTTCACTCACAATTAATCGTAAATTGTCCAATAATGTCTGATTACACCTTGTAGATGCATCATTATGTATCACATGGAGTAGTGATTTTGAGTTTGAATCTATATTCGGTACATTTGGAACACTTTCCAATATACTCACTTATTCAACCAAATCAAATCATTTTATCTATTGCATGTTATTTTATTTACTTTTCTTTTATATTCTATAATTTTATCATAAACTTACTACATGTGTATCTAGTACACATGTTTATGTTGGTAATAAATCATCGATAAATATAACAAAGTATGTGGAACCCTTTTGGTATTAATAGAATTGTTATTGCATACATCAATATGTATTAATTTAAAGAGTTCATCAACTCTTATGATGCTCCCACTGAATGGGCGCATAGCCATTAATTGTTTGAGATATAATTAACATGTATCATATGATTCATAATCATATAGTAAAATTATTTCTCAAAACTACAGCTTGGTCTATAATTCCAGTAAAATTGTAAATAATATTAGATACGTATGTATTTCTGTTGCATCACTTTTACTATGAAAACAAGTTCCATAATATAGTTCTATTTCATAATGAATATTCATAATACTCATATTGAAATATAGTTATATCTATTTTTCGATCAATACCAAAAAATAAACATTATTTCACAAATAATGTTTGGTACATTTTACGAAAATAATTTTCATAATTTGATGCAATCATTAGATGTTATATGGTATACCCCCTCTATTTCCACCATTACCATAATAGCATACTAAATTTAGAGGTCCACCATTCACCGTATATTGTTTACTTATTTCATATGCTGAAACTAGTTTACAGAGGAGAGTTCTTTGATAAAATATCTTGAACTCAAAAAAAAAATGTTATAGAAAACAATTTTCTATATGAAAATACATCTTGGAATAAAAATCATATTTCATATTCCAATATTAAGTATCGTTATTATTACAATTCTTGGTTCCAATGTTTCTCTATGAAGCAGAAGTGACTATTCATTCTCTTCATTCCAACTTTGCCTTAAATTACATCTATTCTTATACATTCGTTTTTCTTTCAAATGGTCAAACTATTCAAAAGAAAACCTTACTACAATATCATAACAAACCTTTTACGAAAGCGCATTCGGTTATTCTTAACGTTTAAGACATCAAATATGTTGCACTTTATGTAAACTGATCAAGATGACATTTCAACGATTGAGTTCTTAGACGTATCCCGTAGTTTATGGTCTTGTGTTACATTAACGCAATATGATCTATTTGAAATCATTCAAGTTGAATACATGATCTTAAAATATTGTTTATTGGCTTACTTCGAATGAAATAACTTCATCAAAATACTGTACCCCACAATTATTACCGTTCATCATATAACATTTATATGTGAAGTACATGGATCAAATATCCATAGTCTTGAATTGCATATAGAGTTTAAAAACTCATAAAATGCAATAAATGGTCTAAAACAAATAAAAATATTGGTGACCAACTTACGAATGTATCAAGTAGTTGAAATTGGGCATTTGCATGGGTATAGAAACATGATATAATATGCAATTAGAATTATTAGTAAGTATATATTATATTTCTATTTGTCAACTTTCAATTCAGTTCGTTTACATATGTTAATTGACAAACGTTTTATCAATCATATTAAATGCACAAATTTATCATTGTAGATAATTATAATATTATATAGCATATGTTCTTACAATATTAGAAAGGTTAAATGTTACCATTTCATTTTTCTAATAAAGCTCCCACTAGTCTTTTATATTTCTCCAAAACCCTAAGATGAAACATAGAAGTCTTACAACTTTACTAGTGCGTGTTAGACTCGTTTGTTTTGATATTCTGACCTTGAATTTGTTCAACAAATCATAGCCCCACGAACGATGGATAACTCCTTATCATTTGTATCATATACAACTACAAACCCATTTTCCTTGTTCTAATCTAACTTCGACCTTAAGTTTGCTCAACAAATCAAAAGAGATTATTCACTCATACCTATCATAACGTGATGGCTAGTATATGTACCTTGAGTTCGCTCAACAAATACATATAGTTATCTTACCTCATCTATTCAATATATTAATAATATTATGCATAACATCTCTAGCTTGAGTTTGCTCATAAGAAGTATGTAAGTAATTTATTAATATATATATATATATATATATATATATATGGTAGAGGACAGCATTATATTGAAGATTCGTAATCTTCAATATATGTTGAGTGACATCGACTTATAGAATAATATAATTCTTATGAAATACGCCAGCAATTCAAGTGCCAGACACATCACAGTATATGTACATTTACGTATATATTTATTTCTTAAGTCCATTTGGATTTCTTTAATGTTCCACATTTAGTTTATACGCATATCATATAAGTTTTATTGTTATATAACTTTTACATTTCATATTACTTCTATGATAGTCTTATGTATAATATATCATTAATTAAATCTTGTCTAATTAATTTTAATCAATTAAATCTTTAATTAATTTTAAATTACTATTCCAATATAACTTTTATATTGTACATATCTACTATAACATTTATAGTGTATAATATAACATTTATAGTGTAACACATATATATCATGTATATGTTTATTTTATTTAATTAATTATCCTTTAATTAGTTTATTTAATTAAACAATTTTTATTAAAATTTATTAATTTCAAAATTTATCTTGTATACATACATGTATACTTATGTTTTCTTAAACATTTTAAAATAACATAACATATATCAACATATGTAATACATGCATATACGCATTAATTAATTAACATATTTAATTAATTTATTTTATATCTTATTAATAAATTTGAATTATTATATAAATATTTTCAAATATTTTAAAATATCATTATCCTTTCAAACATTTTAAAAACTTATGTAGAATTATAATTTTTATAATAAACATGTTTTATTTTAAATTTAACTATTAAATTTAAAATCTTTAACATTAATTTTCAAAATGATTTTGAAAATTAGCCCAATGCCTAAATTAAGTTGAGCCTTCTCTATTAGGAGCAACCTTTTAGGCTCACTTCACCTTTCGGGCCAGGCTGGTAATCAAGTAGGACATGGTACTTGATTACCCAATTCCAATCCTAGACATTACCTTTTTGGACACAGTACTAAGTGGGCAAGTTTAATTAGTTAGCCCTAATATGACTAATTTAAACAGCATAGGCTACTATGTTCTGACACCATTGTTGAAACTAGACTAGCCCGCAGCAAAAGTTGTAGGTGAATTTCAAAAAATTTGCCATATTGGATCTTTTATTAGGCCTATGAAGTCTAACTGAATTAGAAACATTTTTAAATTTCATTTAAATAAAATCATTTATTTTATTTAAATTCAAATATATTAAGATATGAAATTATTTTTATTTGATTTAGTTTATACAAAAATGTATCAAATACATATATGTGTGGGTGCATATGTAACATAATAATCCGTGAAAGGTATAATATGCTCATATGTAGATGTTGAGATTTACATCGCAACAGACATATTAGCTCATTTTATATGTCATGTATGTTGTCCAACATATGTGTTACAAAACACGCACACATGTATGTATAAATATATTATATATAATATATGAACATAAAACATTTATATATAGATAAATATATATATATGTGTGTGTGTGTGTGTGTATACACATATACATAAAGAGAGAGAACAATTATTAAAAATTATTTATAATTCAAAATTAACTTAGTTTTGCAAACATAATAATTTTAGTATTTTTAATTTGTATATATTATGAATAAATAATGTTTTCAACCATAAATAATTAACCTAAATGATCTACTGATGAAAAATCACATTTTACAATTTTAGAAAATCTAGGAGCATAAAATAGAGCTTAGGAAAAAACTGGAGATTTTTCTAAGTTGATTTTTTTTAAAACCAAATACATCGATTTCGACAATAATTATTTAATATAAAATAGTATATTATTAAAAATTAAAATTTCAAAATTTTAGAAATTTTAGAATCGTGAATGGAAGGTTATAAAAGATTTTGAAGAATTTTTCAATTAAATTGTTAGTTTTAATAAATCATAAACTGGTTTTTTGAAATAATATTAATTATTAAAATTAATAAAATTTATTGTAAAATTCCTAAATTTTTCTATATGTTTCTAAAATGATATAATATTTTTTCAAATATAAAATTGAATTTTTAATATAATAATTATTTTATATATAATAAACCAATCAAAAATTCAATAAATGTTAATTTAAAAATAGGAATATATGTGTGATAATTAATTTTCAAAATTTTGAATTCATATTATATATAAATAATTGTATTAAAAATTTTAAATCATATATATATATATATCTTATATATGCAAATGTGATATTATGAGAGAGAAATATACATTAATATATATATATATATATATATTATACGTGTATGAATTTATTAATAAATATATATAACAATTATTAATGACAAAAAATTGATTTTGTACAGTAAACAACAATTGTCTATACATAAATCAAATAGTATAATAAACAAATTATGCACATAACCAAACGGATTTGTGACAACCACGTCTACTTACAAATCTCACCTAACTAGACATATAGTAGCAATATATTTAAACAGATATGAAATTTCTCATTATAGGATCATAAAATATAATTTAATTACTGTAATATGAATCAAAATTATCAATTTAATGATGACTTTGAATCCATGTTGAAGCAATGACTTCCCTTCCTTTTATTATTCTTGATTCGTCAGATTGCAAGTCCGGAATCACCGACCTCTAACTATTGAATAGTATAATTTTAATTTGAAATATACTTGAAAATTTTAGAGTGGATTGAGTGCTATGTTTTAACCAGCATTGTAAAAGGTAATGGCGACCAAAAAGGTTAGTTGTTATTTTTAGAGATACATACATACATACTTATATATATATATATACATACATACTTTTATATATATATATAGGGTTGTATTAGAGAGAAGCGAGGAAAACATTTTTACCTATTCTCATTTGATCTCAACCCATTATCTCCAAGCCAATTCCCTATGTTTTAGCCGCCCCTAGACCTTTCCAAAACTGAAATTTTGCAGCCCTAAAGATGGGCCTTATACCTATCTAAGCCCAAGCTAAAATACTATGCAATTAAATCTAATTTAATCGCTTGTCGATATTGTATATCAGTCGATACATTTATAACTGTTATTAATATATATATAATTATTTATTTCCTAAATCATATTCAAATTTTATAATTAATATTTCATAAATATTAATTAATTTATAACATTTATAAGCTGATTAAATCGTTGAATCTTAAGGGAATTCATCATTTCGGCTGTGTAACTCTTAGGTGTAAATTTGGTCAGCGATTAACATCGAACTATTTTAATGTTAACGTTCACATGTCACTTAGCAGGCGGCGGGACATTATAACTAAATTTATCGCTTACTCATTTTCGGTAAAATCCAATTTTTGTTTAATAAGCGTTATCGGGTTTTGACATTTGTTTACACCAATTCTCTTCGTCAAAACTATATCGCTTTGGACTTATGGAATTTGGTTCTGGTCAAAATTCCAACCTCATCCACATTCAACTTTATAGTCTAAATACAAAGTCCTTGGTTCAATAATAATAATAATTATTATTAACCGAAATGTTCTAACCAAAGACTTTGACTTTGAGTTGACTTGACTTGACTGTGATACTAACCGCATATAACTTAGAAGACGAATCCTCTCTTGAATAGTGCTTCACTTTCAAAACTTTCACTTGATCCAACCATAGTCATTTGACGGATGTCATTCCATGATTTCATATTGAAGATCCACAATATTCTCAAGTCGAGAGAACTGTGTAAATCAGTTATATCGATATTTTCTGTTTGACTTTAGTTATATTAACTAACAGAAAACTATCGAGCGAGTCGTTCCATAGTTATCCAATAACTATTAGTACGTAACCCCTAGGTACCCCAACAGTCATGAGTAATACACTGCCCAACATTTTAAAAGCGTTACGTACTCCAGTCTCAACGGATACATCGATATCCAGTCTCGATGCATCTTGACTAGGAATATTTCAAATGGTATATTTGTTTCGTCGTGATAAATTACTCACGGTTACAACACTTTATAACTACTATCACAAAATATACCATTATGGATTTTTCTATTAAATATACTTTTAATTAAGTTAATTAATTAATATAATCACATTATATCAAGTTATAATAGGAAGAAAAATACCTTTTTTCGAATAATATTGGTCAACGAGTTAGATATATGTAACAAATTACATAATTGTCCCTATGGCATACCCCTAGTTCTATCAATAGTTTAGGGAAAATCATTATGGCTTGAAATGATAAACCCAAGCAATTTATTTGATTTTGAATTTTGGGATTGCGGATTGAAATGATATATACCCGTAAAATTTTAATTATTACGAACTGAAATGATAAATATCCATATCACTTGACCGTAGGATAGAAAACTATGTACTGACATCTTGGTCTATTTTTGAAGGATTTCTGAATTTTTGAAAAGGAGAAATATACGTGTATTTATTTTAGAATATAATATAAAGATATTTTAATTTTAATATATATGTAAATTTAGATTTTTAAAATTGTAAGTTTTGGAAATTTTAAAACTATAAGTTAAGTTTTAAAACGTAAATTATAAATTTTTACTTATAACATTATTATTTTAAATATATATAAAATAATATTTAATAATAATAAGATTTGATTTAATAATAATTAATATAACAAGTTTAATAAGAATTCAATTTAACTAATATATATAAATATGTCTTAAATATTTATTTACAATTTATATTAATATTTTAAAATAGATTTTTCCGTATTAACTTTTATATATCCATAATATGTTTAAAGTATTTATTGAAATTTATTTTAATATTTCTAAACAGATTTTTGTATTAACTTTAAATAAATAAAGGTTAAAAAGATAAGTTAAAGTGGACTTGTAATTTAATTTGTTTAAGAATTGTATTTAAATAAAAATTGATTTGAAATTTACTAATTTTGAGATTTTAATGATATGATTTTTATAACTTGATAATTGGATTTTGATTAAAGGTGATTAAATGAATATTTTCAAATTAAAATAAAATTAAAATTGAATATTTAATATTGATTTAAATTTGTAATTTGAGATTTTATTTAAATGTTATTAAAAGTGATTAATCGAATATTTTTAAATTTAAATAAAGTTATTGTTGAATTTTGAAATATAAATGAAATTTATCAAATTGGGTTACTGTAAATTATTTGAATATTTAAACTTTGAAACCTATTGAATTAGAAGTGGTTTAAATTGGTAGTTCAAACCTGGATTTGAAATCGATATAAATTAAAAATGGTTTTAATAAAAATTTGAATTGAACCTTTAATTGAAATTGTTGAACTGAGATTGGTTTAAATTGAATTTTGGAATTGAAGTTGATTTGAATTGATTTGTGAAATTGGAAGGAACAATTATAATTTGAAACTATTTTCGATATAAACTCTTTTAAATATATAAACTATTTTAATATATAACTATTTTAATCTATAACCTATTTTAAATATGACTATTTTAATTTATAACTATTTCAATATATATAAACTATTTTCAATATTTAAACTGTTTAAGATGGAATTGTTATGATTTTGATTTAATGGATTTAAATACGAATATTTTGATATGATTCTTTAAACTATTTTGTGGTTATGATTTTGGAAGTGAATATAATTTCGAAAGTGAATAATGATTTTGAAAGTGAATATGATTTCGAAAGTGATATGATTTTGTAATGAATATAATAATTTGATATGAGGTATGAACTGTTTGAATGAAAATAACCACGGTATGAAATAAGCATTTGGTTGTTAAAAAGACTGAGATCGGATATTGTCACACTCTCTACCATTATTGAAAACCACTTTAACAACTATGTACGTAGTGGATAATCCAGAACGAAGTAGGATAGTTTGGCGACGTTTATATGAGGTATGAACGCAACTCTAACTCCCTCGAGTCAGCTCAATGTGACTAAAACAGGAGCCACGCCGGGCCAAGTGAGGTTGCACCTCCGATCGAGCATGCTTCTTCGATACTTGTGATTTGATTGGGTGCACTTTTAATATGAGAGTGTGTCTCGTGGTGGGTGATAGTAGCTGCTATGCGTTATCACCAGTCCGGATCCGTAAAACGGTAGTTCCTACCCTGGGCACTACCTCACATGTCTTGTCACATGCCTTATCATGTCCACTATGAATTTGATTTGTATCATACCTATGGAATGCCCTTTGATAGCCCTCCAGTTTAAGGAGGATATGAGTAACGCCTTAACATTATTTTAATATTTTACCGTAGGCATTATCTATGTAATGTATTGTACTCTGTATGTAGATAGTTTCATGGATCCTTAAAAAATGGGAATTCCAAACATCATTTAAGTTATATTGCATTTCACTTGAGTTGATTTACTTGCATAAGAATGTTAATTCTGACTCGAGTGTTTTGTGTTTTGCTTTATGCTCGGGTCAGACTGAGTGTCATAGCATTTGAGACTCACCTTCGGATCTTGGAGCTTTGCTTGAAGATCTAGCTTTTATCTCTTCGGCTTTTCAGTTATAATCAGTTATTTATGTTCAGGCTTGTCATATGCTTTGATGTATTGGAATTATGTCGTATTTTGCTTTAGACTCTAATGTTCTGCAATAGCTTCATGAACTACTATTTATCTATTTCCGATGTTTATTGTTGTATTACTCTATGTCTGTAATTCCGTGATTGATTTATTTACTGTAGATGCTAAGTTTTGCAAAATATAAATTAAAAATCTGTTGTTTTGAACAATTAATGTCTGACATGTATGGATAATTGTCGATTTGAATGGTTCGAAATGACAGATCGTTACAAAGACGATATCAACAATTTGATAAATTAGATCGAACACGATTTGTTTGTATAATTCCACGATGTCAATCTTAATTGAATCTTAATTGACTACGAAGATGATCTTAATTATATAGACGATTTTGATGATTCTGATCGAAATTTTGAATTAATTATAACAAAGAAAGAAAAGATGAAGAAATAGGAATGTAAAAAGTAGAAACTTTGAAAAGCAAGAACTTATATAACGTTTTAAAGTAGGATTGCCATCCTAATTTCCATTATATTAAAAATGACACGCTTTCTTATATCATATCTTCTATGTAGCTACGAATTCAGCAGTCTACATTTTAGCTGTAATATTTGGTAAAACATTCAGTGAATATTGTTTTGAAACATTTATGATATGGAAGTGATGGTTGCTAAAACAGAAGACACATGCATCAACCCGGAATATTAAACATAAAGGCAAAATCATAAAGTAATTAACAATTCCCAGTTTTCTGAAAAAACTAGAGCTACATGCAGTCGTCTCTCTAACCATTCATCCTCATCTTAAACAAATTGATAAATCCATTCCTCACAATGAAGATGCATTATTCATTTGCCTCTTCATATTCGCAAAACCAACTATTGGAGCTCTCCATTTTGACATAAGAAATGCTAAATGCAACAATTGGAAATAGTATAACATGACTCACAAAGATTTAATGAGTTCTGAAGTAACGTTAAAAAAAATATCTACAACGTTTTATATACAAATGTTAACAATATCATACATGAATTTAATCGCCTTTGAATGGAAGTCCAAATTGAAGCATCAGAGTTCCAGAAGGGAAAAAGAAATTTAATCCGTTACAGTGTTACTATTCATTAGGTATATCTATATTGTACTTAACGGTAGTCTGGACATATAATTTGCATATTAATATCAGCTTCCCTAATTGAATGACTGGTTGCATTTGCAGCATTTTGCAGATCTACATTCCTGTGAAAGAAAAGAGTAGAAATAACAAAGTTTTGTTTTAAAACAGGTATTCAATTGTTGACTGAAGATGAGGTTGAACGTGAACTTATGAACAAAGCTGGATTTGGCAGTTGGCACATCTAAAATGGTGAATAGTAATTTAGCAGTCAATTTGATGTGAAATCTGAGCCTAACACACCAGATCAGTAGAGAGGAAAAAAAATTGACATCAAGAACAAACATAGGGAAGCAACATATATTTTCCAAAAAAAAAAAAAAAAAAAACAAGAAACGATGACTGAGATTTCCACTTCCTGGACACCAGATTTTATTTAGGTATTAGAATATAGTTTGATGTGATTACCTCTAATTAAATGCATAAGGATCGTCATTATAAGGATTCAAAGAACCCTCAGAGAACAAATCACCAAGATTAGCCGGTTTGGGTTGGTCTACAACCCCAGATACCTGTACAGCGAAGCAAAGCATTATGATAATGAGGACAAATAATTGAATAAGTGAGTTCATTTATAATAATAATAATACCAGCTGCACTAAACTTAAGACAAAACTTGAAAGTCGTTTGTCTAATCACATTAAAGAATGAAAATAACTAGGTCTTAAACAAGGATAAAGAAAGTATTCGCAAATACCGCACATGATAGAAAATGACAATTCAAGATGTGCTAAACTGAAAGAAATTGATGCTCAGCATTAGAATGTACTTCTCTTTCCAATTCAGTGAGATGGATTTGCATCCTAGACTATAGATGAACTTCAGAAAGACATTAAGAATTGGAAAAAAGCAGCAGCATATAACTGCATTTTGTATGACAAAGATGAGACTCGCAGTGCATATGCATTTGAATTCATTGACAGTTAATAAGGCCTGAGTATTGTAATTTTATATGCAAAACAATTTGAAAAAGAAATGAGAGGAAAGAAAAAAAAAAGACCTTTGACATTTTGTTCATGTTATCCATGGCACTAGGGGTTTTGGTGTGTGCTGCCTTCAGCGAATTAGATCCCTGGGAAATCACAATAAATACGGAGTCAAAAAGAACGTATAGTGGTTTTATGTTAAACATCAATGCGATTGTTCGGAGGCATTTTACATACCCCATATTGAACAGTACTCCTTGATTTCCTTCTCTTTGTGACTGTTTGCCCATTGGATGTTTCTACTTCATATTCATGGCGGGTGATCTGAACTTTTTTTTTCCAAGAGAACACATTATAATACAGTTTATAAATGATCGTGTATATATACGAGGCAGTAAAAATGTCTTTTTCCTAGTTAATGATCATGGGATACCAAGAATATGGATAAATAACACAGTAGTGCATATAGCAGAACAAAGATAGCTCACCTTTCTATGTTTAGGAACATTTGCAGAGCTCCCTTTCTTCAGTAAATTTTCTACTGGTGTACGCATCAATCCAGATATCGAAACATCCTAACATTTAAAAAAAAGTCAATGAAAAATGGATCGTCTTCAACAAGGTTGAATACAAGAATGAGACAGTTGAACTACCTTCCTTCTGGGTTCAGGACTTGTCAAGGGAATATGGTGGTCTTTTCCACTATATGGATCCCTCTTTTTTATTGATGAGACCGAGTATTCCTGCAGGTGCATAAAACCAGTTAGATAACCTATCATCATCATCATGAATGTTCTTTCATAGAAATATATGTGCCGGCCTGCAATGAGTTTATGCCTATATTCAGGAAGAACCAAACCAAATTACAGTGCCAAAATCAAAAGCAAACAACCTAAACAGGTTGCATAAGTATTTCTATGTAACACCCTATTACATAATTGACAAACTACCCTAAAAAGAAAATAAAGAGAAAAAATAGGTATGAAACCTAGTCGGTATAAGTTATTCCAACTATTCCATAGAACCACAGAAGGGAAATTTCCATTGACTTATATAAAAATATCTATTAATATTAAAGGCCTACTATCAAATCATTTCTCAGTTATGTGCATCTTTTTAAGTTTCAATTTGACAAATATCAAGACATTACATTATTTCATCTCATGCTTGCTGAGTTGCCACTTAATTGCTTCTCTTCTTTTTTGAATTTGAAAATTGGTTTATGACGTTTAGAGGATTTGATCACAGCCTTGACCTTCGTATCAAAGGCCTTGCCATCTCAAAACTTTTGATGCACTGTTCCATGTATATATATATATATACACACACACACACACACATACATATACATATATATGTGTGTGTGTGTGAAACTGGTATATAATCACTTTCATATCAGAAATTATATATATATATATATATATATATATATATATATATCTATGTATGTATGTATGTATGTATGTATGTATGTATGTATATGTATATATGAAAGTGGTATATAATCACTTTCTTCAGAAATTATTTCATGGGTACACTACACTTACAAATGAAATTAAAAGATTGCTTGCTTCCATCAACAAACATTACAATCATAAATATTTTCCAATTAAGATGTTGCAAAATGTGGTGAAACTCGAAAGTATTTTGAATAAAATTTCCAAGAGTTTAAACTTAATTTCTGCCTAGATGCCCATTATCCGATATAAATTCTGTTCAGCTCCATGAAGGTTGAAAAATATCCCAGATAAATACATATACCAAGAGTGGCCACGGAGACTTTAACTTAAAGACACATTGGAAAATAATGTTAACCAGAATGCAAGCTGTCATTTCCCAACTCCACATATTAATTTTCCTGACCAAGAAAAGACAATGTGTCCCTGTAGGCCGTAGCCAAAAAAAATAAAATGAACTAAAATGTCAGTTCATTTGGAACACACGGTCTTGACTCGGGAATTACCATCACCACCAAACATTGTCGGGGTTAGCCCTGTGCATCCCAGATAGTAATAAGAGCAGTATATTTATTAAAGCAGATATATTGATACTGTAACAATCATATGAATATGATTATCTAGAACTTTGTTGTGCCCATTTTATATTCTAACACACCTTGTGATATTAATCACGGATAGGTAGAATTTCACATCTGTTATTGCAGAATCTGCATGCCAATACCTTTTGCGAGTTCACTTCCTGGTCACCTTGTTGGCTTTCACTAATCACTTTCCACTGTAGCTGTAATAATGCTCTTTGCTTCTCTTCCTGGAACAATGCATTTCAATTTTAACATAGTAGATAATCGGTGGCAACCTTTAAGCTTTAACTAAGTCAGGAATGAAAGATACACATATACCTTTGACTTCTGAAGCTCTAGCTCCTCTTGCAACCTTTTACAATCATCGTCATATTGCAGTTTCAATGATTTGAACTGAATTTCATGCTCTCTCCTCAACAATGAAGTTTTCTGGATTACATATTTGGATCTTTAATACGTGAAAGAAGGATGAAAGAAGAATAAGAATTGTATTATAAATATTTGAAATTATTAGCTATAAATGTGTACCTCTCTCATCTCATTTTCAGCATGAAGCTCCAATCTCTGCATCTCTTCTTTGTGATGAGCTCGAAGGCTTGCTTCTTTCTGCTCATAATCTTTTTGAACTTTGCTGAGCTGTAAATTGTAAGATCTATCAGATGGTATTCAGAATGACATACAACTGTAGGTTTCCTGGTCATTTTCAGAGGTATTGACGTTATATACTAGACTTAACAACTGTAGACTTTCAAGTCATTTTCAGAGGTATTGATGTTATATACTAGACTTAAAGAGACAATGAAAGGGTTCCAACTATTCTCTGCAAGTTCATGCATTAAGCATCATTTCTTATGCTACGCTAAAGATGTGATGGTAAGAGACAAGGAAAGGGTTCCACCTATTCTCTGCAAGTTCATGCCTTATGCATCATTTCTTATGCTACGTTAAGGATATGATGGTAATCTAATTGGGTTACTGTAATACCTGCTCAGTTTAGAAAAACAAAGCAAACACGGCAATAATAACGAAATTGGTGTCACATTCACAAAACAACAGTAGCAAGTGCGTTCACAGGCTGAGCACTAATTACGTGAGTAAATTGCAGTTACTAGTAATCACTTATCACCATAAAAAATATCAAAATTAGATCACAAGGATACTTGTGTTAAAATTTGCGACACTATATGAGAATTTGCAGAGGTCGGAAGTAGCTTCGTAACAGAGGAAACGGTTCGCAAATCGTAGTCCGGAGGTGGAAGTTAGAAGAGAAAAGGTGAAGTGTGCTGTTTGGGGACAGCAACTAATTTCAGACGTCTGAAATTGTTCTGGAGTGGTTTCAGAACACTCAGTCAGACGTCTGACTAAGAGGGTCAGACGTCTGACTAAGAGGGTCAGACGTCTGATCTGGAGCGAAGTCGCTCTAGAGACTTAAGTCAGACGTCTGACCAAGTGGGTTAGACGTCTGATCTGGAGCGAAGTCGCTCCAGAGACTTAAGTCAGACGTCTGACCCTTAGGCCGGACGTCTGGAACGATTTTTTTTCAGTTTTTCATCTCGCGGACGTGAGTGAAAATTTGTGATATCCGCAGGGGCAATTTTGAAATATTGTCTAGGATTTCCATTCTCCTATATAAGCTAGCCTTAGGTATCAGATCCGGAGAGGGAAAGAAGCGTGTGCAAGCAACAATAAGAGATCAGCCTCCACCAAATTAGGGTTTATCAAAACCTAATTTTTCTTCAATTCTCTTCTCCACAAAATCAATTTCTATTTTCATTATTGATCATTGTAATCAATCTCTTGTACTCTTTTCATCAATAATAATAAAAGCTCTCTCTTAAAGTGGATGCACACTAACACAACGTTAGTGGAACCACTATAAATTTCTGTGTGATTTATTTTCATTATTGTCTTGATCTTTGATTTATTTGTCTGTGATTTTGATTGATTGGGATTGGATTTGAGTTATCGATTGGTTGTTTTTACACTGCTTATCACGATCTCGTCTTCCGCTGCGCTCGTGGGGTTTCGATTGGAGTCGGAATCCCGCACCAACATTTGGTATCAGAGCTTCAGGTTTTGATAGGTGGTGGTAGAGATGCCTGAATCAAGTAATAACTCAAGTAGTTCTTCAATGGGTACTCCAAGTGGTGTAGCTCCTTATGTACGTGGCTCGTACGTAACTTCAGGATCACAATTGGTAATAGACAAGTGGATGGCGATAATGATTTTGAAAAATGGCAATGGAAGATGAAAGCGGTTCTTAGAAGGAATCGGATGCACCGGGTAGTGTTTGACACACATTTATTGCCAGCGGACATCTCGGATGTTGAGAGAGAGGAGATGGAGGAGTGGGCATTCACTACACTTCAACTTGCTATGGGAGAGAATGTTATCTCTGAAATTAGTGGTGAGACAACCGCTAAAGGTATTTGGGACAAGTTGAAGGAATTGTATATGAAAAAGTCACTGACGAATCGTTTGATCTTACTGCGAACGTTCTTCACCTATAAGATGAAGGAAGGTACTTCGCTGAAGGCGCACTTAAATATTTTTGATGATTTGCTAATGAAGATGAAGACAGTAGATTTGAAGATTGAGGAAGAGCAAAAGACGATGATATTGTTGTGTTCATTGCCAGACCGCTATACAAGTTTCTCAAACAGTTTGATCTATAGCCGAGATACATTGGCTCTTGATGATGTCAAGACGGGTCTTCTTAGCGAGAAGTTGCGGGATCAAGTGAAGGAGTTAGGTGATGAAAGTAGTGGTGCTAGTAATGGTCATGGTTTGTTTGTGGAGAAGGAGAAACATGTGAAGAAGGAGAATCGGGGGCGTTCTAAATCAAGGAGCCCCGGTTGGAGAGGAAAGTCGAAGGAAAAAAAAGGCAAGTGCTATATTTGTAGGAAGTCCGGTCATTGGAAGAATGAGTGTCCGGACAAGGAGAAAGCAAAGAAGGAAGTAGCATCTTCATCTGTTGCGGTAGAGAATGCAGTTGGTGAGGAAAAAGTAGATGTTTTATCGGCAGTAGCATCAAATGTTTCGGATAGCAAACGGGTGCTCGATTCGGGGGCGTCTTATCATATGACGCCAAATAGGAATTGTTTTTCTTCTTACATCGGCAAAGAAGGAAATTCAATTGTTATGGGAAATGGTGTTATTTGTAAGTCGAAAGGCATTGGTTCCGTGCAAATTAGGATGTTTGATGGAGTGGTTCGTACTCTCACTAATGTGCACTATGTTTCGGGACTTAGGAAGTCTCTTATCTCTTTGGGGCAGCTGGATTCTTTAGGTTGTAAGATCACTATTGAAAGTGATAGATTGCGGGTTTCGAAGGGGGCACTTGTGGTGATGAAGGGTGTAAGGACTCATGGTACTTATTTGCTTCAAGGAGTGACTGTGGAAGGTGAAACTTGTATGGGGGTTGATAGTTTTCGTGGCTTGGATGCGACTAGGCTGTGGCATTTGAGGTTAGGTCATGTCTCGAAGAGAAGTTTAGATGTTCTTCGAAAGAGAGAGATGATCGATGGAGAAAGTTTCAACAAGTTAGAGTTTTGCGAAGATTATGTCATGGGGAAGCAAACTAAAGTTTCATTCGGTGAAAGAAAACATGATTCGAGAAGGGTTCTTGAGTATGTTCACACGGATGTTTGGGGACCGGCACATGTAGCTTCTTTAGGTGGAGCTTGCTATTATATTTCCTTTATAGATGACTTTTCTCGGAAAGTTTGGTGTATGTAATGAAGGCCAAGTCGGAGGCATTTGCAAAGTTCAAAACGTGGAAGGCTCTTGTTGAGAATGAGAGTGGCAAGTCTTTGAAGGTTCTAAGGTCTGACAATGGCGGAAAGTATGTTTCCGGAGAATTTTTGGAGTATTGCAAGCATCATAGTATTCGGAGGCATTTTACTACACCTGAAGATCCGCAGTCGAATGGTGTTGCGGAGAGAATGAATCGTACTCTACTTGAGAAAGCTCGATGCTTGAGATTGACATCGGGTTTGGCAAAGGGATTTTAGGCTGAAGCTTTGTCAACCGCAGTGCATATTATTAATCGAATTCCGTGCTCAGCTATTAGTAAAAAAATTCCGAAGGAAGTGTGGAAGAGAAAGAGCATTGACTTGAGTTATCTTCGTGTGTTTGGCAGTCCGGTTTATGTGCATGATCCGGGAAATGATAAGCTTGAACCTATAGCTTTCAAGGGGATTTTGCTTGGCTATACGGATGGTGTAAAAGGCTATCGGATTTGGAATCCGGAAACGAAGAAGGTAGTGAATTCTCGTCATGTTACTTTTGATGAGTCGGCAATGTTCAAGGAGAATGTGAGCTCATCGGATGTTCCGGATTTGGTTCATGGTGAATCAAAGGAGAAGGAAATTATTTCCATATTTTGACCAAGGAGTAGAGAGAGTAGAGTAGTTGGCGATGCTTGTGAGGAGATAGCGGTTGATGTTACATCACATAGTCCACATGGTGCCTCTAGTAGTGTTGGTGATGTACATGATTCTAGAGAAGATTCGGTTCAAAGTGGAGCCGAAGGGAGTTTAGGTGATGGTATTGCTACTCGGGTTGGTCGTCGTACTATAAGACCACCCGAAAGATATGGTGATTGGAACTATCTTAGCTTTTGTGATAATTTGGACTATGCTCTTCATGTAGTCCAAGATGAGCCGATGGACCTTGATGACGTCATGAAGTCGAGTGATAGCTCGAAATGGATTTGTGTCATGGAGGAAGAGATGCAATCATTGTTGAAGAATCAAACTCGGGATTTGATTCCACTTCCTAAAGGAAACCGTGCTATTGGATGCAAATGAATATACAAGGTGAAGGACGATAGAAGATATAAAGCTAGACTAGTGGCTAAGGGGTTTGCACAAAGGAAGAGAAATGAGTATGATGAGATATTCGCACCGGTTGTGCGTCATACTTCTATCCGAATATTACTTGCTATAGTTGTTATTCACGACTTGGAGTTGGAGCAACTTGATATGAAAACCGCCTTCTTGCATGGTGACTTGGATGAAGACATCTACATGGTGCAACCGGAAGGTTTTGTTGTGGATGGTAAGTCAAATTTGGTTTGCAAATTGAAGAAATCACTATATGGTTTAAAGCGTCACCTAGACAATGGTACAAGAGGTTTGATCATTTTATGCTTGAAAATGGTTTTGATAGAAGCATCAAGGATGCTTGTGTTTATTTCAAGAAGTTGAGAAATGATTGTTTGGTGTATTTACTCTTGTATGTGGACGACATGCTCATTGCTTCAAAAGATAAAAATGAAATCAACAAGCTAAAACTGAGTTTGAAATCGGAGTTCGAAATGAAGGATCTTGGAGAAGAAAGAAGGATATTGGGCATGGAAATTGTAAGGGATCGAAAGCATTTTGAATTGAAACTAACTCAAAAGGAATACATAGAGAAAGTGTTTTGCCGGTTTAACATGGATAATGCAAAGGCGTCATATACACTTTTACCTTTGCATATGAAGCTTTCGAATAAAGGATCACCTATCTTGGAGGAAGACAAAACTTATATGGCAAATGTGTCATATGCTAGTGCGGTTGGTAGTCTAATGTATGCTATGGTGTGTACAAGGCCCGATATTACAAATGTCGTCGAGATGGTTAGTCGCTACATGGCTAATCCGGGGAAATCGCATTGGGAAGCTGTGAAGCTTATATTGAGATACCTTAGAGGCACATCATCTCATGGTCTTGTTTTTTGCGGTAGTAAGGCGATGGATTGCAAGTTGGTGTTTTTGGCGGTAGTAAGGCGATGGATTGCAAGTTGGTTGGTTATTATGATTCGGACTACGCTGGTGATAGAGATCGAAGAAAATCAACTTCCGGATATGTCTTCACACTTGGGGGAACAGCCATAAGTTGAAGATCTAGATTGCAGACCGTAATTGCTTTATCCACTACGGAGGCGGAGTTGATAGCCGCAGTGGAGGCGGCAAAGGAGACACTCTATTTGAAGCGATTGTTGTGTGACTTGGGATTCGGGCATGATAGTATTGATATTCGATGTGATAGGCAGAGTGCTATTCACTTGGCAGAGAATTTGGCGTTTAGCTCACGGACTAAGCATATTGAGGTGAGAGAGTCATTTCTAGTAGCCATGGATGAAGATAAGCAAGTATATCTTCGAAAGGTGCACACAAAGGATAACGCGACGGATATGTTCACTAAGGCATTGCCGGTTGGAAAGTTCGAGCATTGCTCGAACTTGATTCGTTTGGAGAAGTACTAGGTGCCACAGGGTGGCACGGTTAAGGGAAGAGCTTGGTGGTAGATGAGGAAGAGTATTAGTGAGAGAGATTGATGTTCTATCTTCTTGTTAAGTGCTAGTCTTTGGTGAGATAGCTTAGGATTTGGATGTTTTTAACATTTCATTAGCGGGCGGAGGCTTTGCCTGAGCTCGTTGGTGGAGTGCAATGGGCGGTGGCTTTGCCGGAGCTCATTGAGAAAGCATTCATGTTTGGTTGAAGGTAGAAGAGGTGATAGTTGGCGCTATCGGTTGTCGTTGATGGTATGGTACCATTTGAATTGAAGATGGATATAGTGTCGAGGTGGAGTGTTAAAATTTGGCGACACTATATGAGGATTTGTAGAGGTCGAAAGTAGCTTTGTAACGGTTCGCAAATCGGAGTCCGGAGGTGGAAGTTTGAAGAGAAAAGATGAAGTGGGTTGTTTGGGGACAGCAACTAATATCAGACGTCTGAAATTATTTTCGGACGTCTGAAATTGTTCTGAAGTGGTTGCAGAACACTCAGTCAGACGTCTGACCAAGAGGGTCAGACGTCTGATCTGGAGTGAAGTCACTCCAGAGACTTAAGTTAGACGTCTGACCAAGTGGGTCAGACGTCTGATCTGGAGCGAAGTCGCTCCAGAGACTTAAGTCAGACGTCTGACTCTTAAGCCAGACGTCTGAAACGATTTTTTCCAGTTTTTCATCTCGCGGACTTGGATGAAACTTTGTGATATCCGCATGGGCAATTTTGGAATATTGTCTAGGGTTTCCATTCTCCTATATAAGCTAGCCTCAGATATCAGATCCGGAGAGGGAGAGAAGCGTGTGCAAGCAACAATAAGAGATCAGCCTCCACCAAATTAGGGTTTATCAAAACCTAATTTTTCTTTAATTCTCTTCTCCATAAAATCAATTTCTATTTTGATTATCGATCATTGTAATCATTCTCTTGTACTCTTCTCATCAATAATAATAAAAGCTCTCTCTTAAAGTGTATGTACACTAACACAACGTTAGTGGAACCACTATAAACTTCTTTGTGATTTATTTTCATTATTGCATTGATCTTTGATTTACTTGTCTGAGATTTTGATTGATTGTGATTGGATTTGAGTCATCGATTGGTTGTTTTTACACTGCTTATCACGATCTCGTCTTCCGCTGCGCTCGTGGGGTTTCGATTGGAGTCGGAATCCCGCACCAACAACTTCGTGTTTCTAATCACAACTAAGCACGGCAACTTGGCAGGTGCATTCACTGTTAAACAAGACAAGGGACTATGGGAGAAAGATTGCAGTATTATTTGAAGATATGGAAGCCGTAGCTTCACCAAGTACAAATTGATTCCCAAAAAAACATCATAATTGAGTGAATAGTAGTAGTAGTCGTCGTCGTCGTAAACATATAAATAACATTTAGTACTACCCACCCAATTTCCTCTTTTGAACATAGGCTAATTGATGACATATTCGATCCTAAAACCTTCAGACAATCTAGAAACTTATCAAATAGGGAACATACAATACAGCACATTCTTAAAATTACCTCACCCCACCTAATATTACTCAATCTATTATACGGTTATACCACTAAACAAGAATCACAAGCCCTTCAAACTCATTACAGTAGAATGAAATGAATTCTCTTCTTTGATAAATATTCTTTTTTCCATCTCATTCTCTCCTTCCTCCTTTTTCTTTTTAATGCCAAATATAAATCCATGCCTCGTCAACCACTATAAACTTTGTGAATGATTTATTTGCATTGAATTTATTATTTTCTTGAGTGAATTGTTTGCTTGATCTTTTATGATTGGCTTTTTCTATCAATCACGTTTGGCCAATTCTAGACATAGTAACTTATTTGTGTGAGTAAAACAGATTATTAAATTTAAATAAATTTCCTTATACTCTAGAAATTTGTTTACGATTATTTAGCATGCTGATAACATGTTTTGTAAGTCAATCTGTGGTGGAAAACTTTTATAGCGTTTAAATCGTTATTAGGGACTGTCGCTTCATCTCTCCTAACATATCAACAGTAGATTCTTTAGCAATGTCAAAGTAAATCGACTTACTTTTGTGTTGACTCGGGTCATTTATTTTTAGTATGATGATGTTGAAGGCATAATCCTAACTTTTTGTTCAAGTATTAAATGTTAGGTATGGCTCACATTGTAAATGGAATGGGTGCGTGAATTGAACGGACTAAAAGTCCTACATCGTGGAATATTCAGAATAATCGTGGTATATATATGGGATTGGTGGCACGTAACATAAGAGATTCTTTTTGTTACAATGTGTTGTCAAGACCAGATTATATGCTCGATGGAGGCGATGGACGAATGTTCAATCGGGACGCCGGCATGGGAATGCCGAAACTTAACATTAAATATCCTTGGAAGCACATACCATTGCAGCATGCTCCTCCTTAGCTTGCAACAAAGCCTGCTGTATGTCCTGCTTTTGTTCTGAAATCTTTTCCTCGCATTTCTTTTCCATCTCTTTAATGAGTTTATCAGCCTGAGAAAGTATAAATTGTTGATTGATGTACAAGTCTGAAGCTAGATGGCTGAAGCAAATTAAAGTTAGGGAAGGAAAACAAACCTTTTCTTTTTGAATATTTGCAACCTCCACTTTCTCCTCTTCATACTTTCTCCTGATTTCATTTATTGCCTGCAATTGTCTGGAAAATAAGTTATGTGCTTAAACATTGAGAAAGAGGCATATAAAAGGGTACGGTGAGAAAATTAGCACCAGATCATTTCTTTGCGATAACTCCTTCAAATGTTTAGACAACTCAAGATTTTTAGCTTCAAGCATTAACTCAAACTGTTTTCTTTCTTCAGAAAGCTTGATTTCAGCTGCTACAAGGGATGCATGAACCTATAAAAGTATGACTGGATTAATTAGATATATCGAATAAAGATTTATTCTTTTGTGTGTAACAGATCATAACCTCAACACTTTTCTCTTCCAAATCTTTCTGTTTATTTGAAAATCTTATATGAAGCTGTTCCTTCTCATTTAAAACAATCTGAAGATCGTTGATCTGTTTTTCTAAAGATTCAGTTTGCTGATCCTGTTTCATAATTTTGTCTCTCAAAGCTGATGCTTCCTCAGATTTTTCCTGCAAAGCTAATTGAAGCCTCGTTTCAAGATTGCTATTATCAGATTCCAAGGTGGATATTTTCTGTAAAAACTCTTGCTGCAAGTAAAGCACAAGTTATTAGGAACGAAGTTATAACATTCGATTTTATATGATTCAACCAAGATGCATGTTAGCATGACAAACCATATTATTTTCAGTGGCAGCAGCAGCTTCAGATAGGTCCTTGATTTTGTTTTTCAAGGCAGTTACTGATTTTTCAAGTTCGTTGTTCTTTGAAACATGAATTTCAACTTCAGACTCTAACTTCCTGTAGTTATCTTCAGATAAGCGACATTCTTCCGCATGCTGCACTATAATGAACTCCTGAGATTTTTGAAGCTCCAAGATCTTACAGTTGAGTTCTTCAGTTTCTGCTTTCATATTTCTATTATCAGATATTAATTGCATATGCTCTTTTTGGAGCTTATCATAATTGTTCTGAGCATTCTTTAAGGCCAAAATCTTCTCCTGACAAGCCAATCCATAGTATTTTTCAAATACATATATCATCTTAGCAAAATGGTTTGAAACAGTCATGGTTTCTTTGTCCAATTCTACAGCTTTGGTTGACAAATTGTAGACCACACTTTTTAGCTCCTTGAATTCTTGAACTGATTTATCTAATTCTAACAATAAACTTCGATTGTTACATTCTAAACCATGCTTTTCATTCCGTAAAGCCTCTTCGCTTGCTTTTAACCTGATAAAAATCTCTTCTTTTACTGTAAGATCGTGCTTTGCTTCATGCAGTTGGGAGCCAACAGTTAGCAACTGTTTCTTGTTTTCTTCAATGTCATCTTCTAGCTGCTTGATAAGAGCATCTGTATGTAAAACAGATGAGCATAATTACAGATAATGCATTAGGTTAGACAAGGTATTCACACTGTTTGTGAGAAGGAAAGGACAAGGACAGAAGATAACTCACTTACTAACAAAATCAGCCATATTGAAGACATGTTATACCACGTAAATACTAAAAAACAGTTCTTTAGCCAATCATAACAGTGCTGAACAATTTCCACGAGAGAAAAAAAATGAAATGTGATCTAGATTGTGATAAATAATTGTGGCTAATTTTTAGAGCAGTGCTAAATGCATCAGGTTATGAGCTTCTTTTTACTCATTCTTCATTTATCCAATGCTATATGATTACGCACTTTAAAAATCCACCAATTATTTTCGTGCCACCTATTCAATAAACAATTTCATACTGCCGAAATGCCTTATACTGCCGAAACTAGCTCGACATTTTTCAAATTTTATACTGCCGAACGGCTTGCTACTGCTGATCGTCTGTGTTGTTTTGAAAAAACCAAACAATTTTTCGAACGGTCATATATTGCCGTTCGGTAGTACAGTACCGTCCATGCTGGGTAAAATGAAGACAGCTCCTTTTTTTTGGATAAAATGAAGTCCATAACGTGGCGCATTTAGCACTGCTCATTTTTAGTCGGAGAAACATTCATCTGTAATTTACGGTTTGTGCTGTCGATTGTCACTTCCATTTCATTAGAATTTGAAAGTCACAGTTGACGTGAAGATCTAAAACTTCTTAAATTAAAATTCGACCCAAACCATCTCAGTTCTAACAAGTGAATATAAAAATCTTACACTGCATATCACTCTGTAAAGTAGTTTTGCTAAATATTTATCTACAGGTAAAAGGATAGGACTTCAAGGCCGTTCTGTTTTTAAATGCTTCTTCAGAACTAAGATGAATCTTTCACCAACTAAATTATCACATAAAGGTAGTGTACAACTTATCGCACTTTACAATTTACAATGGAGCGGTTTAACTTTTGGATCTACAGGAATATTACCTTTTCCCATAATAATATTATCACTTTCACGGCGCTCATCTCTGGCACGTTTCTCCATTTCCTCTTTCTCATTCTTCAATTCTAATATTTTTTCTTCCCCTGCAAGAAAGTAGAACATGCATACAATAGTAGTACAGTTTACTTTTTGATTGGCAACTTAACGCCATCAAAAAAACTTATCAGAGCTTCAACATTTCAAAATGATAGCTGCAGTAACAGGTACCCTAAGCAACAAACGATAGCTAGGGGCATAGGATAACCTCTCACCAGTTCTAATTGTACTGCCTGCAGAGTCTAACATTGAAGACAAGCTATTTAACTGAGAATGGAAATCCTCGAATACTTTAGAGTCTTCTGCAAGTTTTTCTTCAAAGAATGTCTTGTCTTCCTCAGCTACGTTGCAAAAATTATAATCAAAATATGTACACAGTGACGCTACGAATTTGTTTTACATTATCAATTAATGAAATTTGCCAACCAATGCGAGTCTGGTCAGCTAGTTGCTGCAGAGTTTCATTTAGTTGATCACATGATGTTTGTGTTGAAAGGATTTTCGAATCAATTTCTCTCCACAACTTTGCATCTTCAGTTGCCTTAGTTTTTAACCTGGAATTTTCATTGACAGATTCCTGTAAATTGTTCTCCAGGGTACGTATTTGCTCTGTCGCTCTTATAAGTTTCTTGTGCTACATTTTTCAAATTATGTACACATTAATACTCGGAATATATTTGGTGAACAAAACTATACAAGTCATAAGTTTTTAAAATGAGAGATTTAAGCCTGTACTAAATTGTTCATCTATTCAAGATTCATTATACATTCAGCATAAATGATGGAGTAATTTGCATAAAGATAAAAATTCATTAAGCAGGAGGTTCGTATTTATAACTAAATTATTGCCATTAATTTATTTTCAAATTGTCGGGTTCATACTAAAATGAAATTTTATGCTTTACTCAAAATCTGGGTATGGAAATACTATCAGGTATGCAATGAGAAAGCAGTTAAACATGCATTTCTTAAATATTCCATTTCAAGAAAGTTCTACTAAATATGACAGTGAATTAAATTACAACGAATCAATTTTCTTTTACAAATATGTAAATATGAAGCCTAAAACAGTAGTCAGCCTACGGAAAGAAGTCAAAGAACTAGCATGACCAATTAGTATTGTTTGATTAATTATCATATATGCACATCAGACTCGAACTCTACTCTCGTAGGGACATATTAACACGACCAACCACTTAGCCAAATAACAATTCATTTTTAGACATGCTTAAAATTTACATTCTACTATTTTAACACGTTTACATTTTCAAATTTGACTTGGTGTGCTTCCCCTGGCCCTCTGTGTAGTGTCTCTCTCTCTCTCTCTCTCTCTCTCTCTCTCTCTATACATACATACATATATATATATATATATATATATATATATATATATATATATATATATATATATATATAGTGTGTGTGTGTGAGAGAAACCAGTTCCAAAATATTCAATAATTTCATCAAAACTAGATTTCCAAAATATAATACGATTATGCCAAATCTTGTTTAATGTGTGTAATATATAAAATGATTAAACCAGAGATTAAAAGGTAAACAGAATATGGACTCATAGTGCACGTGCATGTCACACACACAGAGATTATTTGTTTACCGCTAATTCCAGGTCAGTTTTAACAGCAGCTTGCTCCTGTATCAACTTCTCTGGAGCCAAAACCGATATCATTGTTAAAGAAAAAAGGTAAACTAAAAGCAGTAAAGTATCAAAAGAAAAAAAAAAACCTGCAGTGTTTTTCAAGGTAGCAAAACTTCCATAGAAGAGCGAATCCGGAGGTGGAGGACTTGGAATCAAAATTGAAGTTGATTTCTTCAAATTTCTGAGATGATCCAAGCTTTTCATGGTGGAAAGCCCTAGTTTCTGCATTACGATTTCTGAAAAATAATTCAAGATATACCGATATCCATGTGAGCTAGGGCCACCAAACTTTTGAATCTAAGTTCGTTTTATAATAATTACTCATCTGAAGCTCAGATAAACAAATCCTCCCTCATAAATTAAGAGAAACTAAAGCAGAACACATAAGATTACACGCGTTCTAGAAAATAGGGCTCTAAACTCACCGATTCAAAGAAAATGATCGAACTACCTCAAACTAATTCAGTAGTCTATCAGCCAATTGAGAGAATCAATTGTCACATCTCGAAGTCCTAAATTCGAAATCGATCAAACGTACGTCGGAAAATTTTGAGAAATGGTCGTAAAATCAAAACCCTAAATTTTATTGATTGTAGGAAAAGTGAGATCTGGATCAGCGCGGGAAAAATTGCCTGAAAATTAAATTTGGAATAGAACTCTGAGGCCGCGCCTGAAAGCTCCTTCATTTATAGACAATTGATAGTTACATTTGTACCCCTGAATTATCACTAAATAACGAATATAACCTTTCTGTCGCCTGCCTCCTGTTTTAGGTATCTCCGCTTAGTTAAATTATATATTCTTTTGGCACTTCTGAACATCCTATAAATTCAAAATGTTATCCATCTATATTAGAAGAATTAGAAAATATGCGTTACCCAAATATTGCTCGTATTTCTCCCAATAGCACATCAGACCAGCATGCATCATGCTAATGACACGCCTGGACAGCTATATCTTTCTTTGTCCACACGTCATAATGGATCCTACTTACCCAGCCCAACTCGAGTAGCAGCGATCAGTCCATGCATTATCCTCATTTAAAACATGACTTGCCCGCATCGCTAGGTCATCCGACCGACCCGAACCATCAAGGCCTTAATTTTCAAGTAACATCTCGTCTCCCTTGGTATTGGTGTCGGGTCATCCTCCTCGGGGGATACGAACGACACAAGGCCAAAGTAGGTTGTCCTCTATGGGGGCCACCAACAGCCAGTCCACCCAGTCAGCAGATCAGCAGATAGCTCTCTCACTCGTCCTCCTCCTAGTCAGTCCTCGTCTGCACGTTCCACTAGCAACATTCAACCATGGTTGCAAACATCAAACTGTCCTTACATAAGAGAAGTCCTGCATGTAGCGCTCCTTGAAAGGAATGGGCATCAACGAGCATTATTCACCTGAAAGAGCATCACTGTACAATAGTCCAATCATGTACTTTATTGCTACCTAAGTACCTTTGATGTAAGCACTCCCTGCTCCTACGCCATCTGCCATGCTTCAAGCATGCCTAATACGACATTCAACGTGTGCAGTTAATGCCCCACTATAACCCTATAGCGGATTTCTGCTGCTATGATTTTTTTCAAATAGCTTTTTCGCTTTAAGTCATACTATTTCTGCTATATTCTGTTATTCCCGCTATATTTCGTTTTTCTGCTATATCTTCTTTAAAAGAAATGAACTGATAAATGTCATTTATACATGATACAAATTTTGAAATTAAATTTTTTTAATTAATTTTTTTAACTTATTTTAAAAAACAAAAATACTCTAATATTCTATTAAATTTAATTATGCTAAATAATAGTTTACGATTATTTGCAATATATTTATGTTTCCACCGGACCAGGGCCACTGGACCAATGCTACCGAATCGAAACAAAGAAGGCACCGCCGAACTAAAGTGAGGAAGGCACCATCGGACCAAAGTGAGGAAGGCACCACCGAACCAAAGCGAGGATGGCACTACCGAACTAAGACATCACCAGACCGATCCATGCTCTACTCACCACCGAACCGAAACATTACCGAACCAACATTGCCAGGCCGGATCACGTCAGCCCAGGCTCACCAGCAGCTATATACATTCAAGACCTCTACCCCCAGCCCCACTCTATAAATAGAGGAGTAGGGGTACAACAAAGGGGGACGGTTTTGAGAGTTCAAGCACGGATAGAACTTTCAAACAACTTTCATGCACTTGTGATAAAAGCTTTGTACTTGTAATCTGAACAGTGAAAGAGAATAACATATAAAGTGGACGTAGGCACATTCTGGCTGAACCACTATAAATCTGTGTGTCTTTCACAGTTTAGTCCCTTCTTTTTACATATTTGCATGAATCACCCAAATCCTTAAGAACAACATAAAATCGACTAATTCGTACGACTTGGAGGTGTTTGCCCATTTTTCGTGCAAACATTTTTGGTGCTTTCATTGAGAGCGGGAGCTCGAAGCTTCAGCTTCTCCCACTTAACCTTCTTCCTAACAGCATCGCTCATTGCTCAGAAAACATGCCTCCCAGGAAAAAGAAAGATGTTAACAAAGGAAAGAACGTCACAACTAGCAATATTCCAGATCCAGTGATCCCAGATCAAGAGAATCGTCCCGTTCCAACAGCAGTACCAAATGAAAATCAGGCAAATCCGACAGCCCCTGCCATGGAACAGCCAGCAGCAATTACTATGGCAGATCTAGACAGGGTTGTGGCTGAAGTGACTGACCGCTTCACATCCCAACAAAAAGCCTTGGCGAACCGACTCATGTCACGCTTAAGAAATGCTGAAGAATCCAACCGCAACACTGAATCATGGGATGAGTCCCAGTCTGGAGGATCTCGGAGGCGACAAAGATCTTTCTTCTTCAATGAAGCTAACAACAGAAACAGCAATGGTAGGAGCCGAGCCCGAACTCCGACTCGGGAAAACGCTTGGAACCGAACCCAACGGGGGAGGTACCAGGCGAGGGTCGGCTGGAGCTGAGCCTGTCATGCTGCCATGGAAACACCAATGAACGGGGCTGAGCTAGAGTCCAGCCCGATTTTGGACCCGAGGAAGTGCTCGGAACAGAACCCAGCAGGGGAAGATCAAGGCAAGGGCCAATTATAGCTGAACCTAGCATGCTCTCAGAAGACCAGAGATAGCCACTGGAAAATATTAGGAGTGATAGACGATACCATCCCTACAGGTCATCTGGACGGAATCAATCTCGCAGAGAAGAACCAAACTCATTTCTATCTGCTCCAAATTCTGATGAAAGGATGGTGCGATTGTTCAGAGAGTGCGTCCAACGGGATCAAAGAGATCGAGGGATAGGTGCTAGGGTAACCAGCCCTTTCACCGCAATATCGAAATTGTCATCACCCCCGAGAATGGAAAATGCCAACAATGGAACCTTACAAGGGAATCTTTGACCCCATTGTACACTTGCAGAGATAAACACAGCATATGCTCATGAGCGGAGCCACAGAAGGAGTATTGTGCAAATGCTTTTCACTATTCTTGGCAGATCTAGCTACCTCCTGGTTCTGCCATCTACCCCAAGTATCCATCAGCTCATGGGAAATGTTGAAAGAAAAGTTCATCAGCCAGTTCCACATTCATGTGGAACAATCCAAGAACGCTTATTCCCTATCTAATATCAAACAGAAGCCTGGAGAGACAGTGCAGCAATATCTAACCCGATTCAATACTGCAGCGGCCGCAGTCCAAGATACCAATGAGAAACTTATCTTAATGGCCCTCTGTAGTGGTGTGCATCCGGATACTAAGTTTGTTAGAAGATTAACGAAAGAAAAACCAGCTACCTCACCCGATTTCTTTCATGAATTCGGAAGATATATGAGACTTGAAGACGCTGCCACTAAAAGACAGACAGGGCAACAAACCAAGACAGCTCATGGCGACACACCCGCTGTAGCAAAGCACGTTCGAAGAAATGACTCTAGAGACAATGCTGAGGGCAAGAAGGGAGAAAAACATCTATATCAGCCAGGACCGAGATTTGACACTTACACTCCTTTGAATGAAACAATCGAAAACATCTTCCTGGCCACCCAAGACGAAGTTAAATACAGACGCCCCCGTACAAGAAGAAATCAGATAATGCAATTAAGTCTGGAAAGTTCTGCCACTTCCACGAATCTCACGGGCATGATACCAATGAATGCCATCATATCCGGGACTTAATTGAAAAACACATCAGAAGGAAGAGACTGGAACGCTATGTAAAAGGTCAGAACAGGACCCCAGCTCCTGCCAATGAGAACCCACGGCTACCCCTCTCAGAAACAGGAAGGGGAAATCGCAACACCAGCGGCTCCAGTTAAGAGAAGATAGCGATCCATACCATATCGGGAGGACCACACATCGCCGACAGGAACTGGACAGAGATGGAAAGATACGGAAAGTCACTTAGAAACAAGAGGATGCGTTAATTCTGTTATGGAAGAACGCCACCCGAAGCGAAAAGAGAATGATGATATTACATTCAATAGACGTGACCTAGAAAGAAGGCAGTACCCTCACATGGATCCTATGGTCATCTCTGCCCGGTTCGGCCCAGCCGAAGTTTTTCGAATTCTAGTAGACACTGGAAGCTCAGTATATATCCTATTCAAGCATGCTTTCGACAGAATGAAGCTGTCAATGAAGGATGTATCTCCTTGCAACAAACCACTACACGGTTTCACTGGAGACGCGAAGATGCCCCCCGGGCAATTGGACCTCTTTGTTGAAATAGGAAGTCACCCCCACTCCGTTGTGCGGAAACAAACATTTATGCTAATAGATAACCACTCGGCCTACAACGCCTTTTTAGGAAGACCAGCCTTGTCTGACTTCCAAATTGTCCTGTCCCCGTGGTGCCTGAAGATGAAATTTCCATCAGACAATGGAATATGGGAAGTAGAGGGAGATCAAGACGCCACTCGAGACTGCTATATAACTGAACTTCGCAATAATCGCAGGAAGGATAAAGGGAAGAATGCAGAGACTACTCTCTGCATGAAAAACTTGGAAGCATAGCAACTAAAGAAAGCCCCTCCTCTTCGATATACCAGTGATCCTTTCAATGAATTAGACCCCGGAGACAAAGAGGAGGAGGCCACCGCCGAGCTTGCAGAGGCTATGGAGTTTGTATCTGTAGACAAACACGACTCAAGTAGACTGTTGAAAATCGGATCTCAGCTAAGAGCAGAATTGAGGGATCAACTCGTTGATTTTCTCCGCCACAACTTGGATGTATTTGCATGGACGCACGCTGACATGACTGGAATCTCCCCAGACATGGCATACCACGTACTAAACATCGATCCTACCAAGGTGCCAGTAAAGTAGAAAAAGAGAAGTATGGGGGCAGAACGATCAGCAGCCCTCGATGAAGAAGTAAAGAACTTGCTTGCCAATAATTTCATACGAGAAGGCATCTACCCAGAGTGGATCGCTAACCCGGTACTAGTAAAGAAGGCTAATAGGAAGTGGTGAACATGCATTGACTTCTCCAACTTAAATGACGCTTGCCCGAAGGATTGCTTCCCACTCCCCCGAATCGATCGGCCGGTGGACATCACAGCCGGGCACGAACTCTTATCTTTTATGGACGCATACTCAGGATATAACCAAATTCCTATGCACATCCTCGATCAAGACCACACTAGTTTCATCACTGACCGGGGATTGTACTGCTATAGAGTAATGCCTTTTGGACTTAAAAACGCCGGAGCTACCTATCAGCGCCTCGTCAACAAGATGTTTGCGGAACTGATAGGACGAACTATGGAGGTTTATGTGGATGACATGCTAGTAAAATCGAGGAAAGCTAACGATCACGTAAGCCACCTGGGCGAGATGTTTCAAGTACTTCGCCAATATGGAATGAAGCTGAATCCTCTAAAGTGCTCATTCGGAGTATCATCAGGAAAGTTCTTGAGATTCATCGTCCATGCTAGGGGGATTGAAGCAAACCCCGAACAAGTCCGAGCTCTGAGAGAAATCAGGATACCTTCCACTCGAAGAGAAATGCAAAGCCTAAATGGGAAAGTGGCCGCCCTATGCAGATTCATCTCTAAAGTGACTGACAAGTGCATCCCTTTCTTCGAAGCTCTAAAGAAAGACAAATGAAAGTTCGAATGGACTGACGAATGCTTAACAGCCTTCCTCAACCTAATCGAACACCTCTAGAGACCACCAGTACTCTCAACTCCAAACGAAGGCGAAGAGCTATACATATACCTTGTTGTGTCATCTCATGCTCTGAGCGCCGCTTTGGTGAGAGAAGACAACCGTGCACAGCGGCCAGTATACTTTGTGAGAAAGAGGTTTACAGGGGCAGAAACTAGATATCCTAAACTTAAGAAGCTAGCATACTGTTTACTAATCACATCACGGAAACTGCGACACTATTTCCAATCCAATTCCATCAGAGTTCTAACCGATCAACCGCTAAGGCAGGTACTCCATCGTCCCAACACTTCTGGGCGACTAGTTAAATGGTGCATTGAACTGAGCCAATATGATATCACCTACCATCCTCGCACCGCCATCAAGGGACAAGCCATGGCCGATTTCATTGCCGAATTCACTGCCAACGAAGGTAAAGAGCAATCTGAAATAGCAAAAGACATCAAGTGGAATCTCTTTGTGGATGGAGCATCAAACGAACAAGGCTCGAGGGCAGGTATTGTAATAATCACTCCCAGGGGAAGGAAGCTACATTATGCTCTAAGGTTGGAATTCGCTGCCACCAACAACGATGCAGAGTATGAAGCAGTAATAGCTGGATTAGAACTGGCCCTAGAGATTGGAGTCAGTTCTCTATGTCTTCATAGTGATTCACAACTTATTGTAAATCAAATACTAGGAGAATTTCAGACTCGAGGAGAACGACTCACAGCATATCTGAAGAAGACCAAGCTGCTACTCGATCAATTGGATCACAATTTGATCAAACACATTCCTCGAGAAGAGAACCAAGAGGCCGACGAACTAGCAAAGCAAGCTAGCATGAGAGACGGCACCATTTCCGGAATAGTAGCCATCTCAAAGCAACTAACCCCGAGTTTCGAGCAAGTGAATCTAATAGCTGCAATCGAAGAGGAAACTTGGATGACTCCCATCTGAAAATTCTTACAAGATGGCACACTGCCTGATGGACGTAAGTGAAGTCAAGAAAATCTTGAGGAGAGCTTTCCGCTACACAATATAAGGAGGCATCCTCTATCAGCGCGGCTTCTCTAACCCCTTATTAAGGCGTGTCGTTGGAAGGGAAGCCAAGGAAATCTTATCAAACATCCATCAAGGAAGCTGCGGAGATTACACTGGAGGGCAGACTCTGGCAAAGAAGATACTCCGTTATGGGTATTTCTGGCCCACCTTAAACAAAGACGCCTTAGACTTCGTCAAAAAATGTGATAGATGTCAGAAGTTTGCTAAGATTCCTCGACTACCAACAAATGAGATCACTCAAATGACCAGCCCTTGGCCCTTTCCAGTATGGGGAGTTGACTTGATTGGCGAACCACCAGTGGGTCGAGGCGGAGCCAAATATGCTATATTGGCAGTCGACTATTTCACCAAATGGGTGGAAGCGGAACCTCTAAATAAAATATCCTCGGCAAAAGTTGTTAACTTCTTGATCAAAAATGTTCTATGCAGGTACGGGGTTCCACTCAAAATCATATCGGATAATGGACTTCAGTTTGACAGCGAAGAGTTCGCCGACTGGTGCCAAAAGCACGGAATTCACAAAAGCTTCTCATCTGTCGCTTACCCCCAGGCAAACAGACAAGTCGAAGCAGTCAACAAAATTCTCAAAACTTTAATCAAGAAGAAACTTGAAAAGTCAAAAGGCGCTTGGGTGGATGAACTTCCTACGGCACTTTGGGCCTACCGCACATCTTTCAGAACATCAACGGGCATACTCCTTTCTCTTTGGCATACGGATCGGAGGCCATGCTCCCAGTCGAAATTATAGTGCCTTCCCACCGTAGGATCCACTAAAACCCAGAAGAGAACGAAGAACTCCTTCACATGTCTTTGGATCTAATTGAAGAGAGAAGAAACGATGCAGCACTCAAAGCAACAGCTCACAAGAAAAAAGTGGCAGCACAATACAACTCCAAAGTCAAGCATCGTAGCTTACAAGAAGGAGATCTTGTCCTCAAGCGAGTCTTCCCGCGTCCTGGAGCACTAGATCCAATCTGAAACGGACCATATGTAATTCATAAACATCTCCACAACGGAGCTTATATTTTGTCAACAGTGGACGAAGAGGTGTTCCAGAAGGCATGGAACATCAAACACCTTCGTCGATACTTTTCTTAACTTGTACTGTCCATATGAAGTGAATTAACAAAGAGAATCAGTGGACGTAGGCATTTTCGTGTTGTGCCACTTTAAAAACTTGTCTCTTTTTTAACATGTTCCTTTATATCTTGGCTGCTTGTTAACTTTATCCTTTTCTGTTGAAAAAAATCCTATGTAATGGCATTTCCATTCAAGACACATCATAGCGCGACTTCACCTGGACAAAACCTAACAGGTACTATACAAATCTATACCATCGCCAATGGGACACTTTTGCTCCAGCATCCCTCTGCTGCGAGTTAACTCATTGCTCGCGATTGGCCCTTAAAGCCAACTGTAATGAGCCGATTATAACCCACCGAGTAGACCGACTATAGCCTAGGCAGCTCATTACGGCGTTCGGCTCGCCGACAACTGTGAACCTACTTTAAACCCCAACATAAGGTGTGTCCAGGCAGGGTAGTTCACAGTTGATGATCGACACCCACGCTAGCCGGCCACGGTAAATTGAATAATACCCACGATTACGAGCCATAATGGCCCGGGTAGTTACTGTGCGCGATCTCGGCTCCGAGTGTCTTAAGTACGGTTGTGGTAAAAAAGAGAAACTCCCCGCGGAGGCGTAAGATGGGTGACAAATGTCTTCAAGACCCACAACTATGGAAAGTGACTACAAAACCCGTTTTCCACGAACTTAAGCACATTGCAGGCCTTCCGTGATTGGAAGTTTTACTGTTTCTTATATTTCTATTTTATTTAAAAACTTTCCTTCCATCCTCTATAACGATCCCTAAAGTACATGACACGAAATAGGAGACGCTCACTAATGGGGACAGGAACTCACAATTGGATGATAGGTCATTCAGCTGCATTCCATACTCAGTCATACAAAGCATGCAAAGCAACCATCTACAACTAAAATATGAAGGGCGGTACTTTCTTCTTTTGTATATGAATACGTAGCTATAATTTATTCGCACATCACACTAATATTGCAAGATATGAAATTATGTTTTAAGCAAGAACTTGACATCAAACACAATAAAATCACGGGCGTGTGCACAGCTGTATTTCTTATGCAACACACCAAAATGACAAAAGCATTCAAATATGACAGAATCAGCCTAAGTTTGCAATTACATAGTAAAGTCGTTCGTTACCAATAACACAATTACAGCTTAAAGGTTACACAAATGTTTTGGGACTGACATAGGCAGCAATGTCAAACAAACCAAAAGATATCCAGATCAAGTCAAGGAATCGGCTGCGTCGGAGCTTTACCTCTATCCTACTGGCCCTCTGAGAACTCTTTGACCGCGGGATTGGAACTCTCAACATGTTAACCAGAGGTGGTTGGTGCTCCAGAGGTCCCGCCTGTCCAATTCGGGAGAGAATCCATTAATAGTCATAAAACAATAAGCAATCAAGGTACGAGAAGCTAAAAGGGAAGACTTACCAGCATCTGCTTCTTGATCATTATCCTCTAACTGCACACCAACCTCCTCAACAATAAGCAGCCGCATACCCTCTTTCACCGCCGCTTTCTCCTCCTTGGTGAATTGAGCTGTGACCACATCCATTCTAAAGGCCATGCCACCCTCCCTATCTGCATTGGCCTTAGCCTCCTCCAGAACCCTGAGATAAATCCTGGCCATGACTCGGGGATAATCATCCATCCAAGATAAGTTGCCATGTTTCCAAGTGCGAAAGTATATGTCCTGAAGCATCTCATCCATTATCCCCTCATTCTCCTCGAACTCCCTTATTCGGTCCCAGAAGCCAACAACTTTACAGTAGCAGCATCCCTCTCTGATTGGTATCGCGAGCAGTTAGCCTGAAAGGATTTCGTCATTGCCTCCATCTCCTCCTTCAGCTTGGTTTAAGTAAGATCTGCGGCTTTAAGTTTCCCGGATAACTCCTGTACCCGCTCAAGATCCGCTTTCCGGACCTCATCCACCGTCGCGATAGCCATATCAATCCATCCCTTACAAGCAGCCTCCATTTTCCGTAACTTTGCTCGACTGGCCTTTTCCATGGTTTCCTTTAGTTGTCTTGAGGCGGCCTCATGTTGAGAGATCTAGATGGCCTGATCATCAAGTTGTTTGGCCTGGTCGGAAACCATTAGCCGCAGTCGAATGTTAGCACTCCCAATTTCTTCTCCAGCCTTGACCAGTCGGGCATGATGCCCCATCAGCTTTCTGGTTTCCTCAGCAACCCGGTCAATATTTGCCTTAGCTTCGTCCCCCAAAGTTACAACCCGAGTGGTAAGCAAATCAAGGTCCAAGGACTTAGCTTCATCCAATACTCTCACCATAGGATTACGTGGGAGAAAGTGCTCACCGGTAGCCTCATCAAAAGTAATATCACGAGAACTCGGATCCAGATCCGGATGACCTGCAAATGGATTATGAGCCAAGCCGGGATGACTTATCCGGGTAACATTAGGATTTTCAGACAGGTGCGGAAAAGGTATAAATTCAATATTCTCCTCCGTGGTATCCTGAAGAAGCTGAATTGGAGACTGAGGACCAGGTGGGGATTCAAACAAGGCAAGACTCCTCTTCGTCCTTTGAACGTCCTCTTCGATAATTCCAAGAAGAGGGCGGTAGCCGATTACGTCTCCAGGGCGATTAGTCGGAGGCTTTGGTTTAGTAGAAGCCTTGAGAAGTTTGTATTGTTCAAGACGGTGCCGAACATCTGATGTCTTGGCCACCTTACCCGCTTCTGGGATAAAAACCAAGCGTTACAAGCAGACATTGAACTATAATTCAAGAAATATATCAAGTTAAGAAGAGTAAAGAGACGCTTTTGCCATACAAACCCTGGGGAGGAGTAGGATACTGCAATAAGTCCTGGATCTCATTCCAGAACGGGAGCTGACCATAAAATATTCCTAAATCCTTATCATAAATGGAGTCTGCAGGAGTCAAAAATTCACCTTGAATCGTAGGAATTGCCTCAACTGAAGCGCTCTTGGAAGAGGAATCGGTGCTTGTCTCGGCCTTGTCAGCTTTCTTAGACTTCTCCAGTAAAGCCGATCCTTCCTCCAACCCTTCAAAAGCTAGGCGGAAAGCATCATCTGTCCACTCCTGGATCACACCTGCTTGCTTAGAAGACAAAGCCCCAGTGCCATCGCCACTCTGTCCGTCGCCACCATCATCACTATGACCATCACCATCACCTTCTCCACCACTTCCACTCTCCACCTCACCTCCTTCATCCTCGCCTCTTTCCTCCTCCACATCTTCCTCCTTTGGGATGTTTGGACATGTGCTAGGGGAGGGTCCATCGGACTTCTTAAGTTTCTTCCTCCCGGCAATTGAATGTTTCGAAAAGGGTTTCCTTTTGCCGCTCTTCGTTGTAGCCTCTCAAGTTGTACAGGTACCGGATCTCCCGGTTGGAAGGAGGACGAACGTATTTTCTCTGGAAGATAATGAACAGACTCACCAAGATGGCATAGGGGTTGGGCTGAAGCTGGAAAGGGGCCACCTTCAAGTATGTGATGAAGCTGACTATCCAAGCGTTGATAGGAGGAATGGTTCCGCACATGCAGTGATATCTAATATAAGCAAAATATCCTTCATGGGGGTTATACGGCATCACTCCTTTCCCTGAAAACATCATATGCGCTCTGTCAATCCCAAAGGATCTAGATATGACGTCAAGCTGCTCATCTTTGAGGGAGCTGGGAAAGCAGTCAGGCGGTGAGTCCAAGAGCTCCTGAGGGCCGTACCCATCTACTAATGATCTCGGGGACGGTCCATGTCGTTCTGGCTCTGACTGAACCGGGGACACTATGGAGGACTCCCCTTTGTCCTTGGATTTCTTCTTGTCAGAACGAGTTTTTACTTTATGAGACATTATCTGCAACACGAGAAAACACATCGTTAGAACAAGGGATGTAGGCAAACAAGTACCAACAGTATGGAATCTCATTCATGATTCAAAACATAAAAGATTCGTTCGGAAGTTCGAGGCTAAGAGCCCATTCGGCACTCGTACTCCCCAGGTTCATTCAGAAGTTCGAGGATAAGAGCCCATTCGGCACTCGTACTCCCCAGGTTCATTCGGTAGTTCGAGGCGAAAAAACCATTCGGCGCTCGTACTCCCCAGGTTCATTCGGTAGTTCGAGGCGAAAAGACCATTCGGCGCTCGTACTCCCAAGTTCATTCGGTAGTTTGAGGCTAAGAGTTCATTCGGCACTCGTACTCCCCAGACTCAATCGGTAGTTCAAGCATAAAGATCATTCGGCGAAAGAAGACTAAATCACCTGGACCGGCAGTCAAATTTGGTTCGGTCATATGGTTGATTCGGCAGACCAAAGTTTGGTTCGGCTATTTCAAAAGGTATGGAATAGCAGAGGCGTAAGGCCCATACTTATAGGCAAACATAGACGACCGGACCAACTGGTTCGGCTCTTGGGACCGAATAAGAACGTCCAAGCTGAATGACTTAAAACAAAGCACGACATATGCAGGCATATGCCCCACTTTGGGGGGCAAATGTTGGGCATGTTTCCACCGGACCAATGCTACCGAATCGAAACAAAGAAGGCACCACCGAACCAAAGTGAGGAAGGCACCACCGGACCAAAGTGAGGAAGGCACCACCGGACCAAAGTGAGGAAGGCACCACCGGACCAAAGTGAGGAAGGCACCACCGGAGCAAAGCGAGGATGGCACTACCGAACCAAGACATCACCGGACCGATCCATGCTCTACTCACCACCGGACCGAAACATTACCAAACCAACATTGCCAGGCCGGATCACGTCAGCCCAGGCCCACCAACAGCTATATACATCCAAGACCCCTACCCCCAGCCTCACTCTATAAATAGAGGGGTAGGGGTACAACAAAGGGGGACGGTTTTGAGAGCTCAAGCACGAATAGAACTTTCAAACAACTTTCATACACTTGTGATAAAAGCTTTGTACTTGTAATCTGAACAGTGAAAGAGAATAACATATAAAGTGGACGTAGGCACATTCTGGATGAACCACTATAAATCTGTGTGTCTTTTACAGTTTAGTCCCTCATTTTTACATATTTGCATGAATCACCCAAATCACTACGAACAACATAAAATCGACTAATTCGTACGACTTGGAGGTGTTTGCCCATTTTTCGTGCAAACAATTTACACATGTTTTTATTTAAAATTAAATAATTATTAATTATAGTTAAATTGGATGTTCTTTTTCATTTAATTACCGTTTATATATTGTAAAACATTAAGTATGAGTTTTATATGCTATTTAGACGCATCCACTATATTCTCGCTATATGCACGTTATATCTTCGCTATGACTTTTGCACCTCCGCCGCATTGAATTCGCTAAGCACTTTAACTGCACAGCCTCCAACTGTCTTCATCTACAACATATAGGCCATTTGGCATCCTAATTAGCATGCACATCAACCATATATTTCCATGAGCAATCTAGAGCAGTTGCCCATTTTTTTATTGTAATCTCAACCGTTCAAGCATCACCTTTAGCTCCTGTAAATAGATCAAGGCATATAGCCTTACAAAGGTTGAACAACACTAGCTTTCTAGGGTCGTTGTATTTTAGTCACTTTCTTGTAATCTAAAGGGTCGTAATAAAAGTAAAGTAATAAGAAATTTCTCATAGTGCACGTAAATCACTTTTAATTGAGCCACTTTAAACTCTTGTCTCTTTACTTTGTTGTTTACTATTCTCACCTAGTTTTTTTGTTTTTTTACTAAGATAGTAGAAACCAAACTTTTGCTATTATCACCCTTTGATCACACTTTTTGAGGTTGGTCGAATTTCTAATCAACATTTCAACGCTGGAAGGAGAGTCTCCCTCTAAAGCTCTCAACTTTCATCACTTTTTCTCCGTAAAAAACTGGACCTAAGGGTAATGTCAACAGATTTTTTTGTTAACCTCAAATGTGCAAGACGAGGAAGGTCTAGTTCAGAATAAGGGCTTAAGTAGTCTTATACAAAGCTTGAGAGAAGTATGTAAGATAAATTTCAAGATCCAAGCCTAACGGAATGAAGTAGGCATGTCTATTGCCAAGTACAAGAAATGTCACAAATCCAATAATTGGAAGAATATTTTTATTTCAATTGATGTATGCTATGCAATGTTTATTGTTCAAATCCTTATGTGCAAAAAATTCAAAAAATACAATCGGCTGTAAAATCCCGAATTCAATATAGGGTTTACAGCTTTAAAATATAAGAAGAGAGAAGAAAATTTCATCCCTCGCTGAATGGGGATGGGTGTCTATTTATAGAGGCAGCGGCATGCGGAATGGCTATCATGTGTCCATATCCGCTATCTCTTCATGTCGTTGATATTCGACATTCAGTATGTTAATCTCTTCACGTTATTGATATTTGGCATCTTTCTTTGTATTTTCGATACTTGGCATCCTAATTTTCATATTGTTAATGTTTGGCATCCGTATCAAGGGAGATATTCGACACTCTATATAATTGTAGATACTCGACATCCTCCATAGCCCTTGAAGTTCGACATCATTTGTCATTTGTAAAAGATCAAGACTACTTGCTGCTTGTAGATGCTTTACAATAGTTATAGTTCTAAAGGTTCGGTATCCTTTGCTATATCTAAAGCTTATTCTTATAGAGACTCGAATCCTTCTTTTATAAGTAAATGTTCAATATGCTATAGTGATGCGGTACGACTCTTTAGTTTACACTCCACCATGCTTTGGGTTGTAGTAATTCATCGTCTCCATTGCTTTTTATAAATTCAATACTCTATAGATTATAAATATTTGATACTTTATTGTATTGTTAAAGCTCAGCATCTTTCATATTGTTGATATCCACAATCCTCTATAGTGTAGATATTTGATATCCTTCGGTTCATTGATAAGTGTCATCGCTTGGATAATATATACACGTCACCCTTTCTTAATAGGTCAACTCTATAATGGTGTGGCATCTCTCCTTCGTTGTATGCTCCACAATACTCTGTATTGTGGAGGTTGTGCATCCCTTGGGAACTCGGTATCTCTTCTATGCTTGTTATTCTCTTGAGTGTTCATCATCTTTTTATTGTAGAGGGTCGACATTCCTTTTATTTCATTTAGGTTCAATAACTTATGTGTTGTAGAAGTTCAGCATCTCATGTTCCTCCAAACTTGTTGTGGCTCAATACCTCCAAACACTTATCAATTCGACATCTTCTTCTGGGATATGTTCGATAACTCTTTTAGTTGTTGAGACTCGATACTTCCTTGCTATGTCCTCATTCGGTATCCTTTGTGTTTGCTAATTGCTTGGAATTCGACACCTTCAGAGGCTCGCAGTCTTTTTCTTCTTAAGCACTCAACACCCTTGGAGGTCTGCTATCCTTCATCGAACACTCAATTGGTTTTCCTTCTTCATTGCCCGATAATCTTGTTATCTTGGAACTCGGCATGTCTATTGTGTGCAACCAAATTGGTCACAAACACTCAAGAATAGATTTGGATAGTGAAATAACTGAAGAAATTAAATGAAAAATGAGGAGAAGCACTAAATATTCAAGAAAATAAAAGCAAAAGGCAAAAACAACGAGATTTATAAAGGTGCGACATTGATTGCCTACGCCCACTCTAAATGCTTTCTTTATTGCTTTATTAATCAACTGATTACAATTAAAATTCATGAGAAATAGCTTAAGAACAAATTAAAAAAGAGAGAAATTTGTTCAAAAAATGGTAGAGTGTTCTCTTGGTAGCCGAAAAGAGGATCCCAAAAATGGCACCCTGCCCCTGTATTTATAGATGAAGGCAGTGTCCAATCTAGCTGACATCTTAGTGCATGGACCCCCTAATCTCTTGGGCCCAAAATAAGGAAGGCTTAGCCCAACATACCATGTCAATCATACCGACCTAAGCTATAACACCATTCCATGCTGACCTCACTATAGTATGCCGACCGTTCTCAACGTGCCAATCCATCCCATCACATACTTTGTCGAGTCCTTCAGGTATGTCAACCTCTTATGGAACACCGAATCAATCCACCTTATACACTATGATAATCTGACGGATATCACATACCATGCCGACCTGATGGAAGTCACCCACCATGCCGACCCGATGGTCTTTATACTCTATGCCGACCCAATATTGTGCCGACCTGGAAGTCTTCGTTCCTATGCCGACCCGAATCACCATGAACATCGTGTCGGCCCGGTCCACATAAATTCCACACTGACTCGAACCACTCTAAGAACTATGTCAACTTGGTGTATTCTTTTTGCTATGCCAAGCTGATGGAGGCCACACACTCTTCGACAAGGTCGCCCACTTCGAAAGTTCTCGGTCAGACTTTAGTATTATAGTACCGGGTGACTCGGTGTCGATGTGTCAATGTGTCGCCGCTCTCAAATCGGCTTCCTTACGCTTCTCATCAATAAAGTCCAATGACTCCAATAAGAGATTTTGGTTTTTTCTAGGATCATAGTATGTTACCCAATGAGAAGGGACTTCGAGTTCTATAGGAATAACTGCTTCGGCTCCGCAAGCCAGGACGAATGGAGTGTGGCCAATCATAGACTTATGAGTGGTCCTGTAGGCCTAGAGCGCCATAGGAAGTTCGTCCACCTACTTGCCTTTAGCCTTTTCCAAACGCTTTTTCAAGATGGACTTTATAATCTTATTTACAGCTTTAACTTGTCCATTCGCTTGAGGGTGAGCGACTGCTGCAAACATTTTCTCAATAAGATACCTCCGACAAAACTCCTTGAACTCAGCATTATCAAATTGAGTTTCATTATCAGTTACGTTAATCCGTGGAAGACCGAAACGGCACACAATATTTAGAACAACAAAGTTAATGACCTTCTTTGTTGTGATCATTTCTAACGGCTCTGCTTCGGCCCATTTGGTGAAATAGTCAACCGCAGCAATCACATATCTCGCACCACCCTTAGAAATCGGCAAAGAGCCGATGATATCAGTTCCCCAAACTGCAAACAGCTATGGACTAACCATTTGCGTGATTTTTGTCGATGGCGCTCTTTGGGACCTTTGCATATATTTAGCATTTGTCATAACGTCTTACATGATCTGCGACGTCTCGGTTCATGGTCGGCCAGCAGTACACATAACAGGGTACCCTTTTAGCTAACATCTGCCCCTAGTATGGTCGCTACACTCTCCTTCATGGACCTCTTTTAAGACCAGTTTTATCTCATCATGGGCAATACACCTGAGCAAGGAAATGGAGAATCCCTTTCGATACATAATCCCGTCTTGTATAATATACCGTGAGGCTTTACGAAGGACTTGTCGCTTTTCATTCCTTTTCTCAACGCAACAAGAGCTCTTGAAATAGGGACATCCATGACTACTTTTCGTGCTTTGTTTTCGGTACATGATCTACTTCCATCGCATTTATACTCGAGGTTTGTAGGGTCTCGACCGGAACCAAGCCCGTTTGTTATGCATCGCCAGTGTTAGCGAACTTTACCAACGAGTCAGCTTCCCCATTCTGCTTATGGGGATATGCGAAATGTCATAGTATTCCATTTCCATCAATAACTCTCGAACTCGGGTAAGATATGGGGCAAGCCATTGTCTCTTTGCCTAGCAGTCCCCTCTAACTTGGTATACCACCAGCTGCGAGTCGCAAAACATTTCGTTAGATTTCACCCCGAGCTCTCTAGCAAGCTTAAGTCTAGCAAATAATGCCTTATACTCGACTTCGTTGTTCGTAGCAGGGAAATAAAGCTTCAGGGCATAGCAAATTGTCTAGTTCTCGGGTGTTACAAGTACGACTCCTGCGCCGGAACAATGATCATTGGATGCTCCATCGGTATATAGCTTCCATCGTACAGTAATGATTACACTGCTCCAGGGGCTCATCCTGCATGGTAAACTCCGTTATGAAGTTGGCCAGTGCTTGTCCCTAGATTACCCTTTGGGGAAGATATGTAATGTCGAACTGACTGAGCACGATCCCGGACATCTTGGGGTGTTGTAAGACTTGTCGCAAAGGCTGATCGGTGTAGATGTTGATTTGTTGTGCCTGGAAATACAGGTGAAGTTTGCACCACGCGATAACCAAGCAGTACGCTAATTTCTCTATCTTCAAGTAGTTTCTCTCTGCCCCCGTCAACCGTTTACTGACATAGTACACCGGTCTCTGTATCTGGTTATCCTCATGAATTAGTGCGACACTTATGGCGTGTGGCGATACTGCTAAGTAAATTTACAACTCCTCATGATCTATCAGCTTCGACAAAACAAGGGGTCTCTCCAAATGACTCACCAAAGCTTGTAATGCGCCTTCATAGTCATGCGTCTACTTGAAATTCCTCTTTCCCTTCCTTATCATTTATCGGTCGCCTTGGTAATGAAACGACTCAGGGCAGCGACTTTCCCGTTCAGACTCTGCACTTGCTTAATAGTTCTGCGTGCTTGTATATTCTGAATGGCTTGAATCTTCTCTCGATTCAATTCGGTTCCTCGCACATTGACAATAAAGCCCAAGAACTTCCCTGAGGCAATACTGAATGAGCACTTCAAAGGGTTAATTTTCATGTTATAAAAATGGAGGATATTGAACATCTCTGATAAGTCTCAAATGTGGTCGTTTAATTTTCGTGACTTCACGAGCATATCATCCACATGGACTTCCATTATCCTCCCAATTTGATCTTTGAACATGCGATTAACCAAACATTGATAGGTAGCTCATGCGTTCTTTAATCCGAATAGAATTACTACATAATAGTATAGTTCAACATCCGTGACAAAACTGGTATGCTCATGATCTGGGACGTGCATCGAGATCTGGTTGTACCTCAAGTACGCATCCATAAATGACAACAATTCATGCCCTGCGGTCGAATCAACTAGCAGATCAATTCTAGGCGGGGAAAACAATCCTTAGGGCATGCCTTTTTCAGGTCTGAATAGTCCATACATGTTCTCTACTTCCCATTTGCCTTCTTCAGCAACACTAGGATAGAGGGCGTCGCAAATAAATCTGTTGGCTTTAAGTTTATTCACCTCCTATATAAGAGCCATGGACCTCTTCGGATCCATACCTCGTCTCTTCTACTTTGTAGGGACATACTTTGGATCAATATTCAATGCATGGCTCGCGATAGCAGGCGAGATCCCATACATGTTTGGATGATTCTAAGTGATACATCCAGATTCGCTTGGAGGAAATCGGTAAGTTCTCTCTTCATCGAAGGGCTAAGTTATGATCCAATCTTCAACACCCGTGATGGGTTGTCGTGGCTGACTGAGATATCAATCATCAATTCAGCCGACGCTACCTTCCTTTGGTTCCTCTCCATCATCCCTTGGATCTATATCTCTGTAGAACGGACTATGGTACCCAAGCCATGGCTTAGGTGCTATTTGTCAATCTTCCATGACCTAGATGTGGATGGACTTGTCCACACCCTTTCCCTCCTCTTTCCGCCGAGCCCCTCTTAACTCAGCCACATAATAGGCATGGCCAGTTGTCTGATCACCATACACAATACCCACTCCATTATCCATCGAAGATTTCAACATCAAACACCACGGGGCAAGGGTTGCCTGAAATTCAGCTCGGGCCGGACGGCCCAGAAGACATTGTATGGTGAATCAACATCCAGGACAATGAATGGTAGGATCCTCACCCTCCTACATTCACCTTCTCCCAACTCGACCGATAACTCGACATAACCTATCACCTCAGTGGCCACACCATTGAAACCGTGTATATGAGCTTTAGATGGTTCCAAATCCTTAGCCTCCATCCTCATTTGATCATAAGCTTTCTTAAAGATGATGTTCACGGAACTGGCACAATCAATCAGAATTCTTCTCACCAGAGCAGGGCCAATCATGGCAGAGATAACCATTAGATCAATAGTAGGGGCCTCTACTCTATCAACATCTCTACTTTTGAACACTATATCATCGGTCATTGTACACTATTGCTTAGCCGGAGTTCCATCCTCTGTATTCGAGCAACATTCAAAGTCTATATGTTTCATTGAACTAGCATAACACTCCATTTTCTGCCAACTTTTGTCTGTAGGATGCGGTCCACCAACTACTGTGTTTATCACCAGCCTCCCACCAGTCTGAGTGGGTTCCTTGGGCCAGCGTGACACTTGCCCTCGACTGGGATCAGATGTTCCCTGTGTGCTATTCTGCGGATTCTTGACAAACTGCTGCAACTTTTTATGGCAAATTAATTTCTCAATGGCATCGTGAAGATGCCTACATTCATCAGTATTGTGCCCATAGCATTCATGAAACCGATAATACTTCGCGGTCTTCTTTTGTTCCTCGGTCGATTCTTTCGGACGTGGTTTCCTATACCAGAAAGTGTTACAGGTCGATAGATATATATTCTCCAGAGATGCATTTAGAGGAGTATAGTCATTATAGGTAGGTATTCGTGGCTTTCACTTTCCGAGCTCCATTTTCCGATCAGAATTTCTTTCTCCGCCCCTTTTCTGTTGACCCGGCTTGTTTTGAGCGTTGACCTGAACCTTTTTAGAGCTCTCGCCAAATTGCTTTGCTGCAATATTGCTTTGTGCCGCTTCTCTGCTTGTCCTGCAGCATTGCTCCTTCTAGACAATCTGGCCTCCTCCTTTCTAATGAACTGGTTTTCCTTTGAGTAAAAAAGCTCCAGCATGGCCGGCAGTTTTCTAGCTAGCCAATCGCCAAATTCAAATTCAGGGTTAACCCCCATTGTTACAGCCATAATTATAGCATGATCATTTGGATTACCAACCTCAGTAGCAGCAGCATGAAACATCTACAAGTAATCCTTTAGTAATTCCTCCAAAGCCTGGATTACACTGGATAGCGACATCATGTCTTTGAGGAGAGTAGCATGAATCCAGAACTGCATTACGAATCTTGTAGCTAGCTCGTCAAATCTCATGATTGATCGCGGGGGTAACCTTGTGAAACATACTATAGTTATTCCAAATAGTGTTATAGGGAAGCATCTGCATTTGGTTGCGTCATTCACTCTAACCGAGTCCATCAACCATTCGTACCTCATGACGTGCTGCCGGGGGTCATTCTTCCCTTCGTATGCGGGCATTGTAGGCATTTTGAACCTCAGGGGATATTCAGCCTATAAAATGTTAGCGATAAATAGGGTATGACTCCTAGAGACTCCCCAATCATCATTAGTCAAGCTCTGATTCTCCATCATCATCTGCCTGACCATTGCGAATAAGTCCGGAGTATGGATAGGGGGTGCTAGGTCGGGCACCACCCTACGTGAATGTTCTGGCTGGCGTCTCATAAGCATCTTACGCCTTCTTGGCCTATTGTGCTCTAGATGCGTATCCTAAGGATCCACTTAATTGTCATCCTGGTTAGGTAATTGATTAGCATCCAAGCGTGCTCTAGTGCCTAAATTCCTAGTTCCAGGTCGAGCATGACTTCCAGGTGTAGTTGAGGAGCCATCCCTAGGTTAAGGGATAAGTATCAGCCCCAATTAACTACCCGTGGTGGTCCACCATAGTTATTTCTTGTTCCGGATTGCTTCGTTTCAATTCTGCAATGCCTATGCCTGTGGGTGTCCATCTGATGAAGTTGAGCTATCTAACGCCGAGTATGAAGCAGGACTTCCTCCGACATTCAGACGCTGCTATTGAGCAGTCTGGTTTATCAAATTGGCATTTTCCTGGATTTGCTCGTTTAGCTGTCTTCGCCTCTCCATTATCTCCCTCATTAAATAATTAAATTTGGCCCTGGGTAACGGAATCAACAGGGTTCCGGGCTGCGACGGTTCCACATTCGCATTAGCAGGCCGGTTGCTTAGACCCCCTTGTTGGAACTAGCAGTTTCGTTGGCATCAACATTATAGGAAGTAGATTTGGTGCGCCTTACCATGTTAGAGTCCTTTGCTTAGATCTTGGAAAATCTAAATAGTATCTGCAAGCTTTTAAAAACGAAACCGGATCTCCTTTGGGAGATTTCTTCAATCCAGTAGTAACTAAGTGATCCAAATAGCCTGAGAATCGAGTTTCTCAATGAAAGCACCAAAATATTTGCAACCAAATTGGTCACAAACACCCGAGAATAGATTTGGGTAGTGAAATAAATGAAAAAGTTAAATGAAAAATGAGGAGAAACACTAAATATTCAAGAAAAGAATAGCAAAAAGTAAAAACAATTGGATTTATAGTGGTTCGGCGTTGGTTGCCTACGTCCACTTTGAATGGTTTCTTCATTGATTTATCAATCAACTGATTACAATTACAATTCATGAGAAATATCTTGAGAACAAATTAGAACAAAGAGAAAACTAATTCTAAAAATGGTAGAGTGTTCTCTTGTTAGCCGAAAAAAGGACCCCAAAAATGGCACACTACCCTTGTATTTATAGATGAAGGCAGCCTCCAATCTTACTGACATCTCAATGCCCGGACCCCTTGATCTCTTGGGCCCAGAATAAGGAAGGCTTAGCCCAACATACCATGAATTGTGACACTGGAAATGGGTGTTATCATTTATCAAAATACAGATACAAGATTGATACAACATTTGATTACAACAGATAACCATCATCATCAGAGTGATATACACATGATATAATGACAAAATGAAAACACCACAACGAATAATATCAGAGTCTTCAAAAAGAAAGAGATCGAGAATGAGAATCCAGCATAAGCACCTTCAAAACCACACTTCAAAGCTTCCAAAATTCGACAGCTTCTAAAAGTCTTCTACTATCCAAGCTAACTCCAAAACACAGATAACCTGCTTCTAGGCTGCCCATGTGGAAAATTATGGGCACCCAGAGTTTAGTAAGGGAACAATAAACTCCGGGTTAGTCACGGACTGGTATGAGTAAACAAAAATAGTTGTTTATACAAAAACAATTTATAAAAGAAATCCGATATGCTTTTGGAAAATGAAACTACCATAAGACCTCCTGCCACATACACAATGTAATCGCACAAGTGGAGGAGATTTCTTCTTATGATAATCAAATATGCTTGATACGAGAAAATTCATTTTGATATTATTGTTAGTGCATAGCGTATAAAACATTTCGAAAGTATAACATTAATCTTAGCCAGCATACACATTTCGTAGTATGCCTACTATAGCTACCACTTAAACGGCGGGTCACCACCATAAGTAAATGACAGGTTATACAACTAAAACCGTACAGGGCTCGTATTCGATGATTGGATTTCCAACAAATGGTTAGGCTAAGTAACTTCCTACATCGAATGGGTCCACCTCTGGAGGTATGACCCCGAGAACCTAACCGGATCTCTGCTAACACAAAGCTGGGTTACCACTGTAAATAGGTAATTACTACACGAGTATGCCATCCCCCGGTCGTTACCGAACTTTATCCAAGGGCCCTCAACACCAACAACCACAAAGAAAATTTTCAAGGCTCCATACTAGAATACCACTTATTATCCAGAAGGAAATGCACATACCCTAAAGGGCGCGACCCTCATTACCTTGCCACAACTTTCATGTTTCGACCATTTTTGAGTTGTGAGGTTCGACGAAGTCTCGTCCACAAAGCTACACTTTTCACAAAATGCATGCTTCGATTAACAAATGATCAACAACACTCAGCATGCCACACTACCAAATTAGAAGTATACACTAATAACCATCAACTACATAACCTCTGAGCCCGTACGTCTCAGAGAAGGGTGTTAAGCTAAGAGAATAAATTCTCCGCCACCAACAAAAATGTATTTGAAAGAAATCAGCTTTATATCCAAAGTGTAATGTCAGACATACAACCATACAAGTCTGTTCCTGGTTTAAACGGAACCGAAGGCACTTCCAAAGAAGCCCTTGCAATCCGGGTATCCACAATCCCGATCGGACTCCCCATCACATATGGAGATCTCTATACCAGAGCAACTCAGTATTCGATAGGTTATCTTATCATTCTCGAAGACACCTGGTCTTCACCACCGTCTTCAATTGCTATCCATTCCATCGTATCACTATTTGGAATGGGTTATATGACACAAAGTCCTCTTCCGGCTAAAGTGAATATTGAGCACTTAATTTAAAAACACGTGGATATATCAATCACAAAGATTCACCATTAAGATTCGATGTGGGTTTCGGATAACCAACTGGAATCCGACTCCCAATCGCATCGAAATTTAAATGTCGTTTTACGGGCCAAAGGGGTTTTCACATTCACATAGTAATATATTCACAGATGTCACAGCTCAGCACAAAGCAATTCACATCGCATAGTATCACATTCACATATCAGAGATATCAATCAATATAAAGCATTCAATAATAATCAATCATCTACAATTAAGATGAATTAATCGTGTGATTATAATTAATTAATCACATAATTATTTTCACTAATTATCCTTAATTAATGACTAATTATTCTTAATTATAAATTAATTAGTCCTTAATTATTAATTAACTAATCCTTAATTAATTAAATCTTAATTACTTTCATTAATTAATTATTCCTTAATTAATTAATTCTTAATTACAAATTAATTAACCTTAATTATTAATTTAATTAACTTTTAATATTAAGTAATTAATTAAGTAATTATTCTTTAAGAAATTATGTTAACAAATCATTAATTACTTAATTAATTAAAAGATAAACCACTTTATATTTATTAATTACTTTAATTATCATTTAAGCCTTGTTTAATAAATCATCATTATCACATTAATTGACTTAAGATCTTAAAGTTTGATTAATGTTTAGAAAACACTTCATTTTTCATAATTATTCACTTAATTACAATAACTAAGATTATTTAAAATGAGCATTTAAAATTAAGGTTATATATTTATTAAACACTTTAACTTAACTAAAAATAATTTATTTTTAATTCTTTAGTTAATCTCAAACTTTAAACAACATTATTTTTAAAGAATAAGTTAAAAAACTTGTTTAAACTTAAATTTATTTTAAAATTTGAAAACTGTTTTTAAACTACTCCGAGACCTCCCCGAGCATCACCCGAAACAAATTCATGTTTACTTCGAGTCGTCCCCGAGCTAACCCAAATTTTCATTTTAAAACTTAGAATTTTTTTTAAGTTTTAAATACCTGGTACATACTCAAAAATACTCGAATCCAAACTCGAGCCATCCACCCATTTCCCCGATCTCTGCTTCGAGTTAAAACCCTTCTTTTCCAAACTTAACTATTGACACATACCAGAAGTATGTGCACATGCACTAGCGTTGTGGCCACGTCTGGTCCAAACTCCGACCATCATCGAGTTGGCGATGACCTGCTCTAACCCCCAGACCACTAGAAAACCTGGAACGGTGACGAACTCGCAAAGAAGCTACCGGACCCAATCCTGGAACAAAATTGAGCCACCAAGATCATCTCGTACTCCCTTCTCCAACCATCAGAGGTCATGCAAATGTACCCAAAGCTTCTCCTACCTCCCTTGTTTCGATCGCCACTTGTGTGATTAACTCCGATGCTCTGACGAAGCCACGACAATCAAATATCTGACCTCAATCAAATTTCTTCTTCTTCAATTTTCACCTGCAATTTAAACTCGAGAAAAGCAATTTTAATTTCATCATTTCAATAACAAAAATTTCAAACTTTATATCATTCGAGTTTGATCTCAGATACAATCTTTACTTTACTTAGTTTAAAAGGCAAAGCAAATTTTAAATTTTAAAATTAGGGCTTTAATTGATTGAGCGCTTTTATGTATTTTCTAGAATTGGATTGAAAATCAAACCACTATACTCGTTATAATTTTGTGAAGTTTAATGCTTGAATTTGAATGTAAATTGTGGAGTATTTCCTTGTTGATTGATTGAAGTTACTGTGAGTTTGAAAGCTTTCCATAACTCGATAACTTCTCGGAGTTCTGCTATCGATAGGATCAATACCCTTTCAAGATTTTGATACTCGATTTATAATTTGATTATTTGTTTAAAATTTGACATTCTCTTTATAATTTGACACTTCATCATTAATTACATCCTGGTTTACGAATTTACCAGTCTTTTGAAATTTAACATCTAATTTGAAGTTCAATATCCATTTAGGAATTTCGATAACTGGTTATGAATTTAACAAAAAGGATTATCATTTCGGTTTCAAACTCAGTAACTTCATAACAAATCGCTATCCTTATATAAATTCAACAACTAGTTATAGAGTCATTATATGGGCTACAAACTTGATATTTTGTTTAAGTTTCATTCCATACTTTGGTTTCGGAAAGTAGTTATAGTATAAATTCACAAACTGTATATGCATTCGACACCTTATATGCATTCAGAGTGGCGCAGCGGAAGCGTGGTGGGCCCATGACCTATAGGTCCCAGGATCGAAACCTGGCTCGGATGTCAACAATGTAACTCCCGGCCCCTACACCTATGTCAACCAAGAGCAATACTAAGTATTATGGTTAGAAAGCACGAAGAATGAGACACGGTAGGGCTAAATGCTGTGCTCATTCCCTTAAACTAACACTGGCACGAGAAATTTTATGACTTTTTTCTTTTTTCTCTTTCTTTTTAACCTACCGTTCGTGCCCAGTCTCGGTTCAAAGCAATGATACAAGATAAATTTTTTCCAAGTTACATGGTACAGAATATAACAGAACACACGGTTCAATGTAATAACAACAGAATACATAATACATATCATAATAGTAATGTCCATAATACATAGTCCATAGTACATAATATCATTCTCAAAAACATAATATCATACATACCATTATATATATACCAACTACTTCTAAGTCCAAGCGATGAAGTCCAAAACCCCAAAACGTGGAAAATGATAAGAATGCTGCTACAGTCCACGCAACCCAACGTTCAACCACAATCCTCAGACTGACCCGAGGATTATAAAACAAATCACATGGGTCAGACTATTCCTAGTATGAGTGAAGTAAGATTTATGGACACTGATTCTCTCAATCAACAAAATGAAAAAAAAGCGCTGCATGTATAAGCCAACATGAGGCATACATGTGTTTGTGAACCAACATGCAGATTTAGTTTCATAAACAATTCATTTAATCAAAAATGGTTTTAGACCAAAAATATCGTATGTAATCTAATATGACACCAACCCAATTATCATATGTAAAGCACTATTATAATAAATAAGTTCATACACACATTCTCTAAAGATACTGGGTTTTTTAAAATCAACTTTAATATTTCCCATAAAAAAATCATAAGATAAAAGAATTGCATTATGAGAATTATGGGATAAATGTAACATGACTCATAAAATATACCAAATAAACAGAGCTAGTATTGTTAAATCACAGTGCTAGAGCTCGAGCGCGCATGGAGACATCAACACCGTAACCTACTCATAAGGCTATAATACACCTGGCGATCAACCTAGGATAACCAAGATGGTCTAAGGCAAAGGCCGTATGCTACCCGTTCACGGATCTATACGTGGGACCCCCACGCCTCCATCCATCATAGTCCGTGACCCGCCGATCGAAGATCCCGATCAAAAATAAGATTATCCCTGTGTAGCAGACCGTTGACCTTTGGTGGTTATATGGCAAGTGATATACCACCGATTCAGGTAGCGACCTGAATCAGGTCGACCAAGATGGAGTTTTGGCCCATTGGTACAACAGAGTCCAATCTATCCCAACCCAAAAATCAAAAGTGTTTGTAACTTCAAAACACTTCTAAAAATTAAAATCAGTGATGACAACGTCTTTCAAAAAAATCCTTTGATAAACCCAATATAATTCAAAAAACAAATAAAATTTAGCAAAACAATTGTCCATAGAAAGGAAAACAATTTACATCTCCATTTCGCATTAATACACAAGTACCCCATAATACTTATGTATCAAGGCGAAACACAGAAACTTAATTTATTGCACTAAAGTTATTTAAAATTCTTTAAGTTGAAAAAAATTCATAACAATTTATTGAATATAAAAGCAAAATAACACATGTTTTAGTATGCAAAATGCTATCAAAATTCTAAATAAAATTTTCTTCTTTTTCAAAACACGTATTGATCGATGATAAATTTTTTTAACCAAAATAATTTAATTTAAAATTGTAATTGTAATTGAAATTTTTATTTTTTATTTTTTTTATTTTTTTACCAGAGCTGTACAATGTAGCCTGGACAAATTTGGGTTGCATGGTGCAGCCCTGAGGGCTGCAAATGCATCCCGCCTGGGCGACATGGTGCAGCCCGGCCAGCCCGTAGCTGGGCTGCACCTGCAGCCCCGCCTGGGCTGCACCTGCAACCCTGAGTTAGGCTGCTCAATGTAGCCCCTAGCTGGGCTGCAATAAGTTCACAAACTATATATGCATTCTACACCTTATAAATTTGATAATTGGTTGACTAAATTTTAACTCACTTTATTATTTATAAACACGATACTTTATTATGGATTCAACATTGTGTTATCAGGTCAACACTTTATTTCAATCTCAGGTGCTATAAGCATGGCACCTTGTTCGGACTCTAATGCATCCAGTCAAATTTAACAATTATTAATGAGTTTTCAATTGGTTATAAATACTTTAAATATCTATAAACTCTATATCTTGTTATTGGTTCGATACTTATATATGTCTTAGTGAATTATTGAATTGTTATAAGTTCTATAGTTAGTCTTGGTTTTGGCATGAACTAAATAGTTAGTATTTTAGGTATTCGTTGGTTAAGCGTTTAACTACACAGTTTGCATCTATATCTTGGGAATCCCACTTATCCTTGATATTTTAAGCCTTTTTTTTATAGAATATGTAATATTCCACCAATCTTGGGTAATACAATTTGATAGATAAATAGCCAACAAAAAATCTGATAAGGACCTCTAACCTTCTCCTACCTCTAAGAAAGGAGATTACAAACACGTTCCATCTCTTATTACCTCTCAGGATGAAGTCAACACCATCCTTTATCAATTTGGCATTACTAATATTGAGGCAATAGTAGAGGATCCATCCGGAAGGATAGACAATCCTCTGTAATGTTTCTTTGCCTTTACTCCAATTCACATTTGACATTCCAATTGTCTCCCTCTTTATGACTTCTTCGTTCGATACTTGGGCAATTTAGGCATTGCACCAATACAATTGCTGCTTAATTCCCACACCAATTTAAGCTACTTCGAAAATTTGGCCAGGAAAGCTAACCTTCCATCTTTTGATGTCGACACCCTTCTCTCGTTAGTAACCTTTATCAAAGTGGCAAACTAGCTAAAGAGTACCGTGTATCACCTTCTCCCTTATAAAAGTTTGATTAGCAACTTAATAAACATATCTAGAGATTAGAAGAATCGGTTCTTCTATGTTAAGAGCCACACCCCTAAAATTGGGGGCTCTTTCTCTGCTCCTAGTTACTTTTGTCTTTTTCTTATTATTTTTTTATACTACCTTCTGTTGTCACCTTATAATTTTTATTCCCTTTTAGGGCTGGTCCCCAAGGTGTCAGATTCTTTCATAGCTAAAACGATTAAAGAATTGAACTCGACATTACAAAATCTAGGAGACATGTATAAAATTCTAATGGAGTCCAGTCCCAAAAAATACTCCCTGATCCTAGAGTGTCACAAAGTGCTTGGAGAATCTCCTATGGTAAAGAAGAATGCTCATGGAAAACAATTCCCAGTGATCGACAACCCAAATGCTTTTCTAAATCTTCCCATATTCAACGCAATTCTTTTAGTGAGTTTTCATTATAATTCAAATTAAGTTTTCTTGTGTTGGTGTCTTATGACTTTCCCTTTAATTTAGCTTCATCTGCAATTGTCGTTGCTTCTAAACACAAGAAGGGTAAAGCTTATGTCTCTTTTTTAGCTGAATCAACTAAGTTCGCCCCTATTGGGGGTGCTATTGCCAAAGCTATTGATGCTGCAAAAAGGAAGGTATGCTATGGCGCTTCAACCGATGCTTCAATCCCTCCTCCGAGCAAAAATTCTAAGCTTTGGAAAGTCCAAACTTTAACTATTATCATCGAGGAGTCGAATGTGGATGCTACTTTGGCCACTCACGATCTAACATGATTAATTGAAGTTCTCCAGACCGAGGTGCACAAGAACATTTCACACCCCAAACCTTTTACCAAATATGTTGCTTCCCGCTTCTGCTCCTAGTTTTCAATGCTTGTTTGAGGAGTTAGGTCTAACTCCTCTTCCCGTTGAATCTCTTCCTTCAAAGGCCTAGGCTCAAACCATCTCCACGAACTTTGATAATCTTATTTATTCAGCTATTCAATCTCCAACTGCAACTTCTCTTATGCCACTATAACCCTCAACTTTCTCAACGGATCATATTTATGTTCTTTATTAACAGCTTTTGTTGGTAAGTATTTTTTAATATTTTGGCTAATCTAGATTATAAATTGGTACATCCTTACTTAATTTATATTTGCCGTACATGTTAAGCGGCCAAGCATATGTTTTTAATAGGTTTCCCAAGGACCCGCTGGTCAGTTGCAAAACTTAAGGAGCAAGTTTCCTCATGGCTAAAGTCAGGCTTTTGTAGGGTCAAATGATTAGTGTCGTAGCAAAAAGGGATGAGGCTACTCTCGAGAAAAGCAAATTTGCCTCTTCCCTTGATGAAGAGAAAAAAGCCAAACTGCCATATGAAGAAAGGGTGATAATAGAGCTTGAGAAAGCCAACAAAGAGAAGGCCGAAATGCCTAACAAGATAAAATCTCTTGAGAGCCAACTAGAAATTAAAGATGCCATCCCAGTTCATGCTAACAACATTATAAAAGATGCTAAGAAGAAAGTTTCCTTCTTCCTAGATCAGGCCTTTACTAAGATCGCAAAGAATTGCTATGAAGATGGTATTTTTATAGCATATAATGATAGCATTAGAAAATTCCCTGATTTATACTTTCCTTCCCTCCTAGAATTAATTGACAAATTCAAGAGGAAGTTCGATCTTATGCTGGGAAGAGTTCAAGGATTGCTCCAAGATGAATTTCCTAAAGAAGAGGTTGTCTATCCTGAGGACCTATTATCTTTTGATGACCCCTCACTTAGAGAAGATGAAGATTTTGATGCAGGAATGATAACGATGAGGATGAAAATGGTATTGATGATAATGATGATGACATGATAACTATAATAAAGATGAGGGTGATGGCAGTAAAGATTCTGAAGGACCAGGAGATGGTGGTAGCGGGTTAGGTAGACAAGACTTGGGCCCCTCTTCTCATGATATGGATCTTCTCGATCCTCAAAATGCTTCTTAAGAAGACACCCCATTAAAGGATGCCTAAGCTGATAAATCAGATAAGGTGAAAACTCAGGCCTTTGCTTCACAATCCCTCATAGTATAGGTATAAAGTTTGTTATCTTTAAATACTTGTAATTTATCTACTAACTTTGGCTGATAAACTTACTATCTTCGTTAAGGATAAGAAACAAGTACTACTTGGAGACTTTATATGAGAAGAGTGAGAAGAAAGTGCAACAACTAAATAGAAAAATTGAGAAATTGGTTGAAGAGAACAATAGTTTATCGAGAAGTGTAGGCGTCTTTCTACTTGTGCCACACGATTAGGGAATTTCAAAGAAAAACGAGTAGCCCCATAATTGAAGAAGTCTTGACTTCATTAGGAGAGAGAAAATTTCTTTGTTAACCCAAATATGCAAAATGAGGGAGGTCTAGTTTAGAATAAGGGCTTAAGTAGCCTTATACAAAGCTTGAGAGAAGTATGCAAGATAAAATCCAAAATCGAAGTCCAATGTAATGAATTAGGCATCTCCATTGCCAAGTACAAAAAAATCAAATATATGTCATAAGTAAAATAATTGGAAGAATATCTTTATTTCGGTTGAAGTATGCTATGCAATGTTTATTGTTCAAGTCCTTATGTGCTATAAGTTCTAAAAGTACAATCGACTCTAAAATCCCCGATTCAATTTAGGGTTTACAACTTTAAAAATATAAGAAGAGAGAGAGAAAGTTTGCCCCTCATTGAATAGGAGTGGGGGTTTATTTATAGAAGCAGCAACATCCGAAGTGGCTGTTATGTATCCATACGCGCTATCTCTTTATGCTGTTGATATTCGACATTCACTTAGTATGTTGATCTTCGATAGTTCCTTCGTACTGCTGATAATCGGCATCTCTCTTTGTATTTCTGATATTCGACATCCTACTTCGTATTATTGATATGTTGCATCTCGTATCAAGGGAGATATTCGACACTCTACATAAGTGTAGATACTCGACATCCTTCGTAGCCTTTGAAGTGCGACATCATTTGTTGTATATAAAAGATCAAGACTACTTGCTGCCTATAGATTCTTTACGAAGATTATAGTTGTAAAGTTTTGGTATCCATTACTATATCTAAAGCTTATTCTTATAGAGTCTCGATATTCTTCTTTTATAAGTAAATATTTGATTGTAAAGCTTATTCTTGTCGATAAGAGGACCAAATTCTCTAGCTCTAAAAGAAGTACTAGACAAAAGAAAGACCCAGGTAAGTAATGGGTAAGTTTCCTGATTTTATATTAAGGATACTGTAAATTTGATCTTTTAGTTTAGATCCTTTTCCAAAGAACAAAGAGGACTTTCCAGTATTCATGATAGACTAATGTTATTTTTCATTTGATTCATAATACTGTTAATGGTTTCAGCATTATCTAAAGTAGCTTTAGACAACATTAAAGCCATCTGCATATAAAAGATGAGTTGTAACACGAAAATACAAATAGGAGAGGAATAACCCTTCATAAATTCCAAATCAAACAAGATAGTCATAAATTCCAAAGCAACGCATAATAGATAGAGTGACAATGGATCCCCATCTTAGCCCCCTATTCGCCTTAGAGAAGCCATGTGGCGCATCACTTGGACCCTTACCAACTAACCGACATATTCACTTCACTCTCTCTCTTACTTTCTGACTGAGCGAACGGACCACGCACCCAAGTAACCCCGAACCAACCACATACCACTTTTTTTTTTTAAATGCAAGAATATAACGGCCAAGTATTTTCCATTACAATTAAAAACTTAATTATAATGACAAAGTCTTCGCCGTTGTCATTTATATTTCAAGGCAAAATATTATAACGGTGAAGACTTCGCCATTATAATATTATAACGGCCTTTATAAAAAGTAGTCCTTGTTCATTAAACATTTAAACTAGTCACAAGATCACTTCAAACCAGCCACCGAAAAGTGAACAAGCTACACCTGGTTGCTTGATGGCTAGTTTATAAACTGAACAAACCATTGTTGGTTATGCTCTTACTAAAATAGAAAAGGAGGGAGTTGGTGATACATTGTTCAATAAGGTTAACAAATTGAATAGAAAAATCCGTTGCCTTCATCATATGCACTATAAACTCTCTGCTAATAGTGTCATAAGCCTTATAAAGATCAACTTTTAAGCACAAATTGGTAGATGTTTTCCAGTTGAATCCTCTAATCATCTGATGAGCAATTAGAGTGCTTTCATATATATATATATATATATATGTGTGTGTGTGTGTGTGTATGTATTTATATATGTTTTCCAGGGATGAATACATTTTGATTATAAGAAATCAATTCATTCATAAGACTCTTCATCCTGTTGCAAAGTAAATTTGCATATCCCCTGTACGACACATTGCACAAGGATATAGGTCTGTAGTCGTAGTCCGTGATAAAAGTGGGAGATAACGACATCGAAATTAAACAAATTAAGGTATTGTTGAGTTCAGAATAATTTTTCTAGTAGCTTGAACATCATTTATTGCATCTAGCATCTAGTAAATCCAGTTTAATAAGATTCCAATAGACCTTATAAAACTTTGAATTCATCCAATTTAGTCCAGGAATGCTATTTTCATTAATTTAAAAAATAGCAACCTTTAACTCATCCATACTAAATGGTTTTATCAGATTAGTTTTGAGCTATATGTGTAGAAAAAATTGCATACCTCAACTAGAAAGTTAATGTCAAAAGCATTGCCATTGAATAAAGAAGAGTCGAACGATATGGCTTCTCTTGCAATATCAGATGTATCAATAATTAAATTACCATTGTCATCAATCATAGATTTAATTTTCTTCCTGCATTTGTCTTCTTCATGGAAGCATGAACGAAGTGTGTGCTTTTGTCACCTTTAGTAAGCCATTTGAATTCTAGAGTTTGCATATCGTGAGTAACTTGCTTGTTGGTCAAATCATATAATTTTTGAACATTATTCTTGCATGCTTGTCTGATTTCCTCCTCATTTGAACCTGAAATAAGATGATTATACAGCTCATTAGTAGTGTTTTTAATTTGTTTATAAGTTTCCTAGAAATTGAGAAAACCAGTTTTGTTCTACAATTTCATCATAACCATTTATATACACCAATGCATTATTAAATCTAAAAGGCTTATGAATATGAATATTATTTTCAAGAATAAGCCTAATTTAGATATAAAAATGATCACTCAATGTATGGCTATGATAATAAATTTGAATTAATGGTAATGCATGCATTCCAGGACCACTGAGAAATAATATCAATTTTGTTGAAAATTGAGAAGTCTTGGCCTCTCTCCATGTGTAAAAGTTCCCAGTGAACCGTGGTTCATACAAGTTTGTATATTGGACACTGTCCATAAGTTAGGATCAACATTTGAGCTTAGGTACATAACAACAACAACAACTAATTCATTAATCCCAAATAAGTTGAGGTCGGCTAGAGATGGAACCCAAAACTAAATGAAAAAGTCAATTTAAAAGTAGTAATAGTAGTAATAACCATGATAATAATAATAAAATAAAGTAAAGCATGTAAACAAATAATAACTAAGTAAAACAAAAATAAAGATTAAAAAAACCATGACGACAATGATGATAATTGTAATAATACTAATAGTAATAATGGTAGTAACAGTAATATGAATTGAAGACCAAACACTACGCCTTAGACTCATATTCACTAGGCACATAATCTAAAACTTATAACACACCCATAAACCAACCATGAGCAAAAAAACTCTTAGTTCATGGTTCTGGTACATGGATCCCTAACTTTCATGCGAGCCCGTCTAACACCAGCTCTTTAGATATATTCCATTTTTTCAAGTCTTTTTTTACTACTTCCTCCAACGTCAACCTTGATTGACATCTACCCCTCTTTGAGCATTCGACGTGGCCTATTATTTCAACGTGCACAGGTGCCTCAAGAGGCCTCCGTTGGAGATGTCCAAACTATCTTAAGCGGTGTTGGAGTAACTCCTCCTCAATTGGTGCTACTTCAAATTTATCATGTATATCATCATTTCATATTCGGTCTCTTCTTGTATGACTACAGATCCATCAAAGCATACGCGTCTTTGCTACACTTATCTTCTGAACATGCTGGTTTTTAGTAGGCTAACATTTTATACCATACAACATTGGAGACCTGATTCCATTTTGTAGAACTTTCCTTTAAGCTTCTGTGGAACTTTCCTGTCAAGATGCTTGTCGCAATTTCACACATCCCACTCGAATTCTAAAATGAACATCTTTATTAATCTCACCATCATACTGCAACACTGATCCTAAATATCGAAAAAATTCCTTCTTGGGCTCTACTTGTCCATCCAGGGTAACATCTCCATCCTCTGATTTGACACCGCTAAGCTTGCACTTCATGTATTTTGTTTTAGTTCTGCTAAGCCCAAATCCCTTTGATTCTAAAGTCTGTCTTCACATCTCCAGTTGTCTATCAACCCCTATTCTACTTTCGTCAATTAGCACCACTTCATCAGCAAAAAGCATACACCAAGGGATCTCACTTTGTATACCCTCTATAACCTCATCCATCGTTAGTGAAAAAATATGGGAGCTCAAAGCCGACCCTTGATGTAATCCTTTGTTAATGGAAAAGTCGCTAATTTTACCATCGCATGCCCCAACATTAGTCACAACATCATCATACATATCCTTGATAAGGGTATACTTTGTTGCGACTCTCTTCTAATCCAGAGCCCACCATATAACCTTTCTTAGTACTTTGTCATAAGCTTTCTCCAAATCGATAAATACCATATATAGTTCCTTCTTTTGTGTAACAACCCGCATATTTAACGATTTTATATTTAAATATTTTATTTAAATATAGCGTCGTTAGTCGGATTTTTGGGTCCGAAATGTTACTTTTTGCAAACGGCCGAATTGGAGCTTGAAACTACCTCCATTGGTTCCAAAATGGCGTTTGCGATCTTTTTGAGTATAATCTTTGATATGTTTGGAGTTTGTGAAATTTTGACCCTTTTTCTATTGGGTTTTGGGTTTGGGTTCAGCCCACTAGCTTCACTAACACTCTAACTCAACCCCTTCTCTTCATTCATCTTCATTTCATTTTTATTTCTTAAGCTAAACTGAAAATGGTGGAAGGGAAGAGGAAATAGAAATTGTAAGTCCTAATTCCATTTGCAAACTCCAAATTCTTGCTCTAAAATTAAAGAGAAGACATTGGTAAGCTCCTCTTCATCTTCTCCAACTCTTTCTTCATCAATTTCAGAAAATTTCCTAAACATAAATTAGGAAATACTTGTTTTATTCTTAGATTGAAGCTTGTTGAGTTGAAGTAGAGTTTGGTTGGTCTTCTCCTTGTTATTGAGCTTCATCTTCTTTGTTTTTGGAAAAAGGTGAGTTTTGAGCTCACATCTACTTCTCTTGATTTCATGGATGTTGGGTATGAATTCCTAACACCTTGTTCATATGCACTTGCTTTTGGTTTGGATTGAATTGGTGAATATCCAAATTTTTAGTGTTTGGGTTCAATTCTTTAAAGATCCTAACTTTGATATTGGAACATGTTTTTGGTAGCGAATCGAAGAGTTAATGGAGCTGGGGTATCTATTGGCTAAGGCTCCTTAACTCCATTGCTCGAACGGTCGCGTTTAGGAAGAACTTGCATTTCATTGAAAAAGGGCAGGAACTGCAAATCATTAGGTTTGGCCGACCGAGCCCTGTAGCCGGTCGACCGACCTGCTCATGTCGAGTTTTTTTTATTTCCTGCATCTGGCCAGCCGACCGAGCCCTGTATCCGGTCGACCGACCTGCTCATGTTTTGCCTGTTTTGCCTATTTTTTTGCATATTTTGATTGGTTTTCCAAATTTTATCGATTCAAGTTGGTTTTTAGTGCTTGTTATTGCATCTTTGTTTTTGATAACTTATTCTTGACTTCATCCACGGGTTTTTATAAAATAATCTCTCGAATCACATTTAAAAGCTCGTTTCTCCAATTTATAAATTCTATTTAAAACACACACTGTTTCGCACTTCGAGCGAAGTGGAAGGGCGATTAAATGGTTGGGCAAAACACGGACCATGAATCTGTGCGTTTATCTTTCCGATTAGTCCCCGACCTATTCGATTGATTGTTTTGACCTTTGTGTTTGGTTTACCGATGATATGAGGTGAACTTTGTACTGCTTTGAGTGTGAAATTAACTAACGGATAGTAAACCGTTTAGTACGAACGAGTGGTTATGGGACTCATGTTACCACTTTTCGGATTCCTTTTTGAGAGTTATGACACATTCCGCCAGTTAGTGGTGTCCAGTACTGGGCCTCCGGACCTTTACCACTACAGTTTGTTGCATTCGGGTATGTGCCTTCGGGTTTGTTGCCCTTTAGTATCGCTTCCGATGTTGGTCGTTATGAGCCGCATGGGTGATATTGGGTTGCCCTTTAGTATCGCTTCCGATGTTGGTCGTTATGAGCCGCATGGGTGATATTGGGTTTGGAGTCTTCGGGCTCACGGATCCTTGTTTGTACAGTACTGAGCTCGAGCAATTTTCTAATGTTTCATTCATATGTATATTCCCTAGGTATCGCCCTTCGATGTTGGTCATTATGAGCCGCATGAGGCGTAGCGTTTACCTTGCGGAACTTGTATACCTTATTGGTATTTGTTATTTGCCTTTTTGGCTTGATTTGAGATATTTGTATCCTTTGTTTCTATATGTTGCCGATGATATGAGCTTGTTATGTTATCATATGATTCATCTTTTGTTAGATGATTGTGTTATCTCCTTTAGAGATATTCGTTATACTTTGTAACCTTGCAGGTTTATTGTTGTTCAGTTTATCTAACTGATTTGTTTAGCTAGACTGACCCGTGTATTTTATACTTGGGTCAGACCGAGATGTTTCAGGTTAGGTGCTTTTGGACTTAGCCTATTTTGCTTCCGCATGGACTACTCCGCTAGCTTCTTTTTGTCATAGCTTTTTGTGTAGTCCCATTTTGTAGTAACTCTGATATATGTATTCTTTTGACTCGTCTGTATATGGTGGTTTGCTATACCACTTGACATGTATTATTTTGTAAACTCTGTTATGTATCTGTATGTGTATAGGATGATTTATTGTTCTGTGATGTATATTACATTTGAGTTGTCATATTCTGTTCTGATAGATCCTTCAACCACCTATGGTTTTGTTTTAAGTATTCATTGGGTATGTCGACCTGCTTGGTATGTTTATTGTCGATGTATTCGATAGATAGTTAGAGCAAGGCTATAGATGGTCGCTCCTAACCAGCCTTATTCTCCGTGTTAGTTGACGGCATTACCCTGTAGTGTCCTTAGCTAGCGTGGATATAGAGGTGGGGCATCACAGCGTGGTATCAGAGCTAGGTTCAGGATATTACGGTACATCAAAGTGTATAAGTAATATGAATCTTTGAGTCATCGTGTCTCTTTATTCCATCAAGGTTAGATAGAGTTTGGGAATACATCTAGGAATGCATTTCTATTCCATAGTATTCCATATTGCAATATCTACCTTGTGAATAATCTTGTTCTTATCTTACTTTCAGCGTATGGCTGGAAGAGGCAGGGGACGACGTTCGGATGCTGGGCAAGCCAGTGGCTCACATCCGGATGGCGTTTATATGTCTGCCGATCAGTTTATGGAGTTGTTTAGGAGCACTCAGCCTCCAGTTCCTCCTCGAGTTTCTCCACCTCGCAAGTCTGCCTTTGCACGCCAGTGTAGTGATTATGCTCATCTTGGAGGAAAGCCGTTTGAAGGCTCCGAGTCTGTTCTTGAAGTCCAAGCACGGTTTCGCACGTGCGAACGTATCTTCTCTCGCATGGATCTTTCTGACCATGATAGAGTTCTTGTAACTTCTAGCTTATTACAAGAGCGTGCTCTTGATTGGTGTGAGCTTCTTATAGCCGAAATTGATGAGTCTACTCTTTCTTGGACTCAGTTTCGGGAGCGATTTGAACTCAAGTTCGTTCCTGAATCTGAAAAAAAATTATTGACCCGTCGCTTCCTTGAGTTGAAGCAAGGGAAATCTTCTGTTTCTGAGTATGTTGCATCATTCGAGGCTTTATCTAAGTATGGTCTTGAATTCATCAGCACTTCTTATAAGAAGAATTTGAAGTTTGTTTCTGGTCTTAAGAAATATCTTAAGAAGTCTTTGTTGCTCCATCTCAAGCTTTCTTTTGAGGAGTTGGTTGATTCGGCACTTCACCTCGAGACCGTCGAGAAGGAGTGTGATAGTGATGTTGATGTTGAGGTTTTCAAGAACCCCAACAAGAGGCCGTTTCCAATTTAGAAGTCCAGGCCTTTTCCTTCTAAGAAGAAGAAGACTGGTGGTTCTAGCTCTCAGCCTCAGTCTTCCGGAACACCTTTCGTTCGAAAGTGTTTCAATTGTGGTTCTCCTGATCATATTATTCGAGCTTGTCCTAAGCCTCTCTTCTGCCGTTATTGCAAGAAGGAAGGTCATCATGTTTCAGCTTGCCCTACTGTTTCGGCTGGTGCCAAGTCTAGCAGGCTTTATGCTGCTAAGGCTTTTGAAGGTCCTTCTCAACCCAAAGTTATATCTCTATCTATTTTGGAAGGTTCTATTTTATTTCGTGATCATAATATTCGAGTTCTTTTCGATACGGGTGCTTCACATTCTTTCGTATCGAAACAGCTCGTTGATGATTTATCTTTGGATGTTTCTTGTTTGGTTACTTCTTTGAGGACTGCGAATCCTATTAGGGGATCCGCGACCCTTAGTTTGCTTTGTGATGATGTTGAGATTGTTTTATGTGGCTTTTCTTTTCGTGCGAATCTGCACGTTATTTCTTGTCTAGAATTTGATATGATTTTGGGAATGGACTGGCTAGTGAGATATGATGCCAAGATTATTTGTTCGGAGAGAATTATATATCTTCGACATCCGGATTCGTCTACTCAGCTATCTCTTATTCTTTGGGATGTGGATAATTCCGAAATGGCTTTATATTCTCTTGATTCGCGAGATGGTGATGATATATCTTGTATTCCTATTGCTTGTGACTTTTCTGATGTTTTTGAGCCTGTATCGGGTTTGACACCCAAGAGGGCAATTGAGTTCCGCATTGATCTCATTCCAGACGCGCAGCCAGTTAGTTGTCCTCCCACGAGGATGTCTACAAAGGAAAATGAGGAACTCAAGAAGCAGCTTTTAGAGTTAGAGTCCAAGCAATTGATTTAGTCTAGTTTTTCTCCGTAGGGATCCACGGTCGTCTTCGTGAAGAAACCGATGGAACTCTTAGGCTTTGCATTGATTATCGCAAACTTAACGAGTTGACCATCAGGAATAGGTATCCATTGCCTAGGATCGATGATATGTTCGATCTATTGAGTGGGGCTAAGGTCTTTTCTCAGCTTGACCTTGCCACAGGTTTTCATCAGTTACGAGTCGCGGAGGATAACATACCTCTTACCGCTTTCCGCACTCGGTATGGTTATTTTGAGTGGCTCGTTATGCCGTTCGGTTTGACGAACGCTCCTGCTTTCTTTGTTGATCTCATGAATCGAGTATTCCGGGAATATCTCGATAAGTTCGTCCTTGTCTTCATTGATGATATCCTTATTTATTCTAAGTCTGAAGCTGAGCATGCTAATCACTTGAGAATTGTCTTGAGTACTCTTCGTCATCATCAGCTTAGAGCCAAATTCTCCAAGTGCCGCTTTTGGGAGAATAAGGTTAAGTTCTTAGGCCATGTTGTATCTTCCGATGGCATTTCTGTCGATCCCTCAAAGATCGAAGCCATCCAGAATTGGAAGAGGCCTGAGAATGTTCATGAGATTCGTAGTTTCCTTGGATTGGCGGGTTATTACCGTCGATTCATTAAGGATTTTTCCCATGTTGTACTTCCTCTCACTTGCCTTACTCGGAAAGGCGTTCGTTTTGATTGGTCCGACAAGTGTGAAGCTTCCTTTCTGACATTGAAGGAACTTCTCACTAATGCTCCTATTTTAGTGGTTCCCGAGGGGAATCATGATCTTGTTGTCTACACCGATGCTTGTGGTAGTGGTCTCGGTGCTGTTCTTATGCAGAAGGATCGGGTAGTTACTTATGCTTCTAGGCAACTGCGTCCGAATGAAGTTCGCTATGCCACTCATGATCTTGAGCTTGCCGCCATTGTCTTCGCCTTGAAGATTTGGCGACACTATTTATTGGGCGAGCGCTTCATTCTCTATACCGATCATAAATCCTTGAAGTATTTGTTCAACTCAGAAGGAACTCAATATGAGACAACAACGTTGGCTCGAGTTTCTTGCCTCTTATGACTTTGATATCCAATATACCCCTGGTAAGGGTAATCGTGTTGCAGATGCGCTTAGTCGCAAAAATTCGGCTGTTATTTCTATGATGCTTGCCGAATGGAATATTCTTGAGACTCTATCTTTTTGTGAAATTCGGGATCGAGGTTCATCTTCTGATACTCCTATTCTATTATTTAGTTTGGGAGCGACCTATTTTATTGGATCGTATTGCCGATGCCCAACGGCGTGATCCTGATTTGTTGCATCTTATTCAGCTTTGTGAGTCTGGATCCTGTGATGAGGCATTGCGGGATTTCAGCATTGATTCTCATGGGTGTCTTCGCAAGAAGAACCGTCTTTTTGTGCCTTCTGATCTTGCACTAGGCATGACATTCTTGATGATTGTCACCGTTCTAAGTATACCATTCATCCTGGTAGTAGTAAGATGTATGCCGATATGCGTCGTCTTTATTATTGGGAAGGCATGAAAAGCGATGTGGCGAGTTATGTGAGTAATTGCCTAACTTGTCAGCGTTTTAAGGCCGAACATCAGCGTTCTTCTGGTCTTCTTCAGCCTCTTGAGATTCCATTGTGGAAATGGGATCAGATTTCTATGGATTTTATTGACGGCCTACCTCGTTCGAGATCAGGCCATTCTAGTATTTGGGTTATTGTTGATCGCCTCACCAAATCTGCTCATTTTGTCCCTATTAAGTCTAATAGAACTGCTTCGCATTTGGCTAAGTTGTATGTTAAGGAAATCGTGAGACTTTACGGTGTTCCTAGTTCTATTGTGAGTGATCGTGACCCTTTATTCACGAGTCATTTTTGGAAGAGTCTTCAGCAAGATTTGGGAACAAAGCTTAATTTTTCTACAGCTTATCATCCGCAGTCTGACGGACAGACTGAACGGGTGAATCGTATCTTGGAAGATCTTCTCCGTATTTGTATTTTTGATTTTGGTGGAAGTTGGGAGGATCATCTATCTCTTGTAGAATTCTCCTACAACAATAGTTTTCAGTCTAGTATCGGTATGGCTCCTTTCGAAGCCTTATACGGAAGGCCATGTCGATCTCCTTCATGTTGGTTGGAATCTGGGGAGAAGCTTATTCTTGGTCCAGATTTTGCTCGTGATTCTACCAAGAAGATTGATCTTATCCGGTTGAGAATGAAAGAGGCACAGAGTCGCCAGAAATCCTACGTTGACAACCGTAGGAAGCCTCTCGAGTTTTCGATTGGTGATCTTGTTTTTATTCTCTCCTTTGAAAGGGGTTATGCGTTTCAGTACGACTAGAAAATTGGCTCCTCGCTTATAGGACCATTTTCTATTACTGAACCTATTGGCCCTGTGGCTTATAGAGTTTCACTTCCAGCTCATTTATCTGGCATTCATGACGTGTTTCACGTCTCGCAACTTCGGAAGTGTTTTCGGGAGTCGGAATCTGTTATTACTTCTCCTGATTTGTTAGAGCTTGAGATCTCACCGGACTTATCTATTGTACAACAGCCTATTCGCGTACTTGACACGGAGGTGCGACACCTTCGGAACAAGGACGTGCCGCTCGTTAAAGTTCAGTGGTCCGCTAATCCCAATGACTGTACTTGGGAAACCAGAGAGTTTATTGAGCGATCTATCCGGGTTTTCTATCTTAGCCTATGAACGGTGAGTATGTCTTTTCATCTCAAACTTATTTCCTTTTTCTTTTGAATGTTGTATGTATGTAGTTGTTACAAATATCGTCTCTAGGAATTACGGGGACGCAATTTTGTAAGGAGGGGAGATCTGTAGCAACCTGCGTATTTAACGATTTTATATTTAAATATTTTATTTAAATATAGCGTCGTTAATCGGATTTTTGGGTCCGAAGTGTTACTTTTTGCAAACGGCCGAATTGGAGCTCGAAACTACCTCCATTGGTTCCAAAATGACGTTTGCAATCTTTTTGAGTATAATCTTTGATATGTTTGGAGTTTGTGAAATTTTGACCCTTTTTCTATTGGGTTTTGGGTTTGGGTTCAGCCCACTAGCTTCACTAATACTCTAACTCAAACCCTTCTCTTCATTCATCTTCATTTCATTTTCATTTCTTAAGCTAAACTGAAAATGGTGGAAGGGAAGAGGAAATAGAAATTGTAAGCCCTAATTCCATTTGCAAACTTCAAATTCTTGCTCTAAAATCAAAGAGAAGACATTGGTAAGCTCCTCTTTATCTTCTCCAACTCTTTCTTCATCAATTTCAGAAAATTTCCTAAACCTAAATTAGGAAATACTTGTTTTATTCTTAGATTGAAGCTTGTTGAGTTGAAGTAGAGTTTGGTTGGTCTTCTCCTTGTTATTGAGCTTCATCTTCTTTGTTTTTGGAAAAAGGTGAGTTTTGAGCTCACATCTACTTCTCTTGATTTCATAGATGTTGGGTGTGAATTCCTAACACCTTGTTCATATGCACTTGCTTTTGGTTTGGATTGAATTGGTGAATATCCAAATTTTTAGTGTTTGGGTTCAATTCTTTAAAGATAATAACTTTGATATTGGAACATGTTTTTGGTAGCGAATCGGAGAGTTAATGGAGCTAGGGTATCTATTGGCTAAGGCTCCTTAACTCCATTGCTCGAACGGTCGCGTTTAGGAAGAACTTGCATTTCATTGAAAAAGGGCAAGAACTGCAAATCATCAGGTTCGGCCGACCGAGCCCTGTAGCCGGTCGACCGACCTGCTCATGTCGAGTTTTTTTTATTTCCTGCATCTGGCCAGCCGACCGAGCCCTGTATCCGGTCGACCGACCTGCTCATGTTTTGCCTGTTTTGCCTATTTTTTGCATATTTTGATTGGTTTTCCAAATTTTATCGATTCAAGTTGGTTTTTAGTACTTGTTATTGCATCTTTGGTTTTGATAACTTATTCTTGACTTCATCCACGGGTTTTTATAAAATAATCTCTCGAATCACATTTAAAAGCTCGTTTCTCCAATTTATAGATTCTATTTAAAACACACACTGTTTCGCACTTCGAGCGAAGTGGAAGGGCGATTAAATGGTTGGGCAAAACACGGACCATGAATCTGTGCGTTTATCTTTCCGATTAGTCCCCGACCTATTCGATTGATTGTTTTGACCTTTGTGTTTGGTTTACCGATGATATGAGGTGAACTTTGTACTGCTTTGAGTGTGAAATTAACTAACGGATAGTAAACCATTTAGTGCGAACGAGTGGTTATGGGACTCATGTTACCACTTTTCGGATTCCTTTTTGAGAGTTATGACACATTCCTCCAGTTAGTGGTGTCCAGTACTGGGCCTCCGGACCTTCACCACTACAGTTTGTTGCCTTCGGGTATGTGCCTTCGGGTTTGTTGCCCTTTAGTATCGCTTCCAATGTTGGTCGTTATGAGCCGCATGGGCGATATTGGGTTGCCCTTTAGTATCGCTTCCGATGTTGGTCGTTATGAGCCGCATGGGTGATATTGGGTTTGGAGTCTTCGAGCTCATAGATCCTTGTTTATACAGTACTGAGCTCGAGCAATTTTCTGATGTTTCATTCATATGTATATTCTCTAGGTATCGCCCTTCGATGTTGGTCATTATGAGCCGCATGAGGCGTAGCGTTTACCTTGCGGAACTTGTATACCTTATTGGTATTTGTTATTTGCCTTTTTGCCTTGATTTGGGATATTTGTATCCTTTGTTTCTATATGTTGCTGATGATATGAGGCTTGTTATGTTATCATATGATTCATCTTTTGTTAGATGATTGTGTTATCTCCTTTAGAGATATTCGTTATACTTTGTAACCTTGCAGGTTTATTCTTGTTCAGTTTATCTAACCGATTTGTTTAGCTAGACTGACCCGTGTATTTTATACTCGGGTCAGACCGAGATGTTTCAGGTTAGGTGTTTTTGGACTTAGCCTATTTTGCTTCCGCATGGACTACTCCGCTAGCTTCTTTTTGTCATTGCTTTTTGTGTAGTCCCATTTTGTAGTAACTCTGATATATGTATTCTTTTGACTCGTCTGTATATGGTGGTTTGCTATACCACTTGACATGTATTATTTTGTAAACTCTATTATGTATCTGTATATGTGTATACGATGATTTACTGTTCTGTGATGTATATTACATTTGAGTTGTCATATTCTGTTCTGATAGATCCTTCAACCACCTAAGGTTTTGTTTTAAGTATTCATTGGGTATGTCGACCTGCTTGGTATGTTTATTGTCGATGTATTCGATAGATAGTTAGAGCAAGACTATAGATGGTCGCTCCTAAGCAGCCTTATTCTCCGTGTTAGTTGACGGCATTACCCTGTAGTGTCCTTGGCTAGCGTGGGTATAGAGGTGGGGCGTCACATTTTGCTTCCTAAACATCTCCATAAATTATCTTATCAAGAAAATCGCCATGTGCTCAACCTTCCAGCCATGAAACCAAATTGATTTTTTGAGACGCTTGTCATCTTTCTTAATCAATGTTCAATAACTTTCTTTCAAAGTTTCATTGTATGACTCATAAGCTTAATTCCTCTTTATTTTGTGTAACTTTGAATATCTCATTTATTCTTAAAATTGGAACTAATATGCTTCTCCACTCATCTGGCATCTTGTTTGATTTGGAAATATTATTGAATAACTTAGTTAGTCAAGCTATCACTACATCTTCAAGATATTTCCACATCTCAATGGAGATGTCATAAGACTCCAATGTCTTACCTACTTTCATCATTTTAGCGTCTTCTTTACCTCGAAATTTGAATTCTTCAAACAAAATATCTACTGGTGTCATCAAATGAGTCGTCCAGCTCGATCGTAGTGCTATCACATTCTTCATTGAATAACTTGTCGAAGTAATCTCTCCATCTATTTTTTTATGTCATAGTCCTTCACCAAAAGTCTATTATTGTCATTCTTGATGCAATTAACTTGGTTGAAGTCTCTCGTCTTCCTCTCGTAAAGCTTAGCTATCCTATAAATGTTTTTTCACCCTCCTTCGTGCTTAGCTTTTGATATAGATCTTTATACGTCTGATCCCTTGCTTCACTCACCACTCTCTCTGCGTTCTTCTTTACTACTTTGTACTTTTGGATGTTGTCCTCGCTCATGTAATGATGTAAGCACTTATGACATTCCTTCTTCTTTTTGATAGTCTTTTGCACATCACTGTTACACCACTACGAATCTTTAAGTTCACGTTTATTTTCTTCCGTTATCCCAAACTCTTCACTAACCACTTTCTGAATGCGCATCGTCATCTCATCCCACATGTCATTTGCTTCTCCTTCCATATTCCATGTTCATTCTCTTATCACTCTATCCTTAAACATCTGTGAGGCGTCTCCTTTGAGCTTCCACCATTTCGTCCGACTAATCTTGGTTCCTTTATCTTGTCTAACACGTATTCATTAGTGTACAATATAGAATTAAAATCCCCAGGAATGATTCATGATAGCTTAAAGATTATGCATTGGGATTTAATATACTCCCAAAGTTGCTTTCTCTCATCAGCTAAATTGTAGGCATATACAACATTACATATACATGCCATGAACATATTGCCAATAAGATTCATCATTTAGCAACCTTTTGCAGCTATTTAAGTGAAACTTTGTTCTCAAGTAGGCCAATAAGGAGAAATCATTTTTCCTTATCATATGAAGTAAATCATACTATTTTTTGGAAGCATCAAGCCCCCTGATGTTCCACACAAGCATATCCATAAATTAGTTAACATAAATTGTTCCCCTTTTATCAAGGGTAGGAGGAGTCCCTGCCACCTTAGGTCTTTTAGATTTTCTTCCCTTATTTTTGATTTGCACAACCAAATTAGTCCAGGCGGGATTATCCATCATCTCACCATCAGCTTTTGCTTTGAATTCAAAATGTATGTCATAATTTCTTGTTTTTCTAGATAATTTCTGCCTTGTAATAACTCCAAAATTAATGACAGGAGCTGAAACAAAGTTACAAAACCATCATTTTGAGTAGTACTAGCATTGCCATAAGAGAAAGGTTGTTGCATATTTGGCTCATGCATTTTCTTCTGTGCTGAATCCGAAGGTCGGGTATGCAGAGAAGGAGCTAAATTAAAAGCCTGATCATCTGATGGAGCATTTAGAGGTCGGCTAAGATTTTTCAACCAAAGAACTAAAGCAGCAGTTGAGTTTAGAAAACAGAGCTGAGTTGGATAAGTCATTTTCTAAAGAAGAAGCCTTGAAGCTTGAATCTAAGTTTGTGGTAGTAGAATTAAAAGCTGGAATATGATCCTGATTGATATTATCTATTTTCAAATTATCACAATCTTGAATGCATTGTGTACTTGGAAGTATTTTCTTGTATTTCGACTTCAGTCGAATTGACTTGAGTGTGGACCCTAATTTGTGGAAAGTTTGACTGTTCAACATTGATTAAGTTAGTTAGTGCCTGTCTCCTGATGAATAGAACTGTTGTATTTAGTGTGCTGAATGTTATCAGATTCTTGTGGTAGTCTTGATGTTCAATATCCTTGCGAAGAGCACTGTCACAATTATGATTATATTTTAATACATCTGAATCTCCGTTATTTTCTCAATGCTGAGTGCCATCCTTTGAACTGCAGTTTTTATATCAACATTCAAAGGGGAACATGGGAGTAGAGTAGGTAGAATTTTTATCTTTAGGCGTCCAAAGCTTTTCAAACAGGCAATTGTTATTCAAATGACCAAAGCTACCACATTTTTGACATTTCAGAGGATACTATTCATGCTCTACATCCTGCATAATGATATTATCTTGCTCATCTAGTATAGCAACTTGACTAGGAAAGTATGATGAGCTACTGATTTCAACAATGACTCAAGCTATCCAACTTATTCCTTCCTCGGTCCAAAAATCTAAATGCAAGCCAAAGAATCTAACTCAACCGGAACCGAACTTAAAAATTCTTTACCAAATCTCAAACCCAGTACTCACCTCACTATCAGAACCAACTTTCAATCATAGAAATATGGACCAACTTCAAGAATTCTCCTTTTTTTTATCAAATTTAATTAATCACGTAAAACTCGTTGTCTTTATAATAAATTTGAAAAACACTGCTTTGGCTTCCATACATGAACAAAATAATCGCTAAAGAACGGATCATAAGGTTTTGATCCAACAACATAGGTAACAATACTGTTATCCTATTATTTTACGACACCAAGTTCATCATCTTTGAACACTTCGTTTGCTTGGCATCCACTAGAGGGCAGAACATGTGGAATGGAGATTGGAAGCTTGTTGCCGATTATAATGTCCTTCTAAGTTCCAAGGCACTAGTTGAGTTATTAGGCCCTTCAGTCATGGGAGGAGTCCAAGAATAGCAATCAGAACTTGAGTCTTCAAGTGTTCAGGAAATGGTGAGGAATTCATACTTGAATCCTAGTGCATTGGCAATTCATACTTGAATCCTTGTGCACTGGCAAAGAAGATCTCATCGGAAAATTGGAGTTCAAGGCATAGTAAAATGAAAAACAGATGAGTTTTTTTGGAAGAAATGTTTTTTTTTTTTTTGAAACCGTCTTGTCCTCCGACCCACAACTGGAGTTAAGCCATCGCCAGATCTATTAGGCGGTTCGGCTGAACTCGTCAGAGTAGAAGGAAGCTAAGACAACTCATTAATTCTAACGTCTACCTTCAGTTATAAAAGCCATCAAAATAAAAGTCTAAAACATGAATAATAGAAGTCTCATAATGGAACTAAACATTAATATGTACACCAAAGGAACTAGTCCAGTCTACGACGAGTGACATGGGTATATTTCTAAACAGTCCCTATTTGGATTATAATGGCCTACGAAGTCTAACGGTTTCATTAGATTCCATCTAGTAACTTTTAATAAAATCATATTTTTCTTAATATTGAATCATTCTTTTTTGCAAACAAAACAAAGTATTATTATTTTGTACATGCAACCGAATTATAGTGATCGTACCACTTTACATCATTCTTATTAAGTAAATCTACGTTAATTAAGTGTGAAATTCGAAAGGATATGAATATACAAAATATATTCATATTTAAAAAATGTGTGACGAATATGTCAAACATATAATATGGTAACTGTTTGGTGTTAGAGAATAAGAATAAACAAGAAATTAGATCGTATAATTACATCATGATCCAAATGAAAATAGAGCGGAACCATTGATTAATACCACATTTCCACTTTTGCAAATATTTAAGCAATACTGCATTTAATCAATTTACAACAGATGATATATTACAATAATGTTTTTAAAACGTAAAAAGTAAAAAGCAATAATATGGTTAATATATACATGTGTAGATATTGAGATTTAAATATACCATGTATATATTCATTATTTGTATTACATATATTATTGCCTCAATTCAAGATGTTCAATGGACTTAAATTAATTTTCTTTTTCTAAAACACTTATATTAACAATACAAAATGTTAATATAGATATTTAAATATTAACATACACGAATATATATATATATATATATATATATATATATATATATAATGATTAAAAAAATTCTCAATTAATTCAGGAGCAACATTCACAATACACGAAATCTCTTTGATTTTGCCAATACATATACACATAAATATAAATATATATATATATAAATAATGTTTTAACCCAAAAATAATTTTTTTTAACAATCAAAATATTATAGAACCAAAATTGCATACATCGATTCAAATAAAATATCAACAATCTTTATATTATAGGATTGGCTAAAAATTTAAACAAAAAATAATTTAAAACACATTATTATAGGTACTTTTAAAATAGATTTGTATCCCATAACATTATATATAAATATATATGTGTATATATGTGTGTGTGTGAAGGACAAGAATCGGCTATACCTCATATTTGCTACACCTCAAGTCCGCCTGATTTCAATCATATATTTCGATTTAAATAATAGAATGAAGTGATAAGAGAGAAAAACTATAATTATTTAAATCGAACATGTGGTCGAAATCAAAGGATATTTAAGGTGTATCAAAAATGAAGTGTAGCTGATCCTTGCTCATGCATGCATACATAAAAAAAACACTGTAACGACCCGCCTTTTTGGACAGTTTAAACCGACGATCAAATACACATGCCGGTTCCAAACCGTTCAAAAAGGCATATGGTCATTGGGGTAAATAAGAAAAGAAAAGAAAGAGAAATAAAAGAAATGAAACAACACAGAATCTCGCAGCGGAACGATAAAATATAATAGTCAAATAAACAGTTCATGAAGCTGTTTACAATACTTTGATCATTATTTATACAACCTTTATCAGAGTTATACATATACAACAGAACAAATAAAATAATGCAGCAGACAACATGATGCAAAGATAATAAGAGTAATAGTATACCAAATCTTCGTCTTCGTCCTCCAGAATAGATCTTCAATAAGCTGAAAAACTCAGGTCCGACCTGAGCGTAACGAAAAGACAAAACACTCGAGTCGGGACTAAAATATCCTTATGAAAGTTAAATCAATCGTAAATAAATATGAGTGTAACAGCGTCAGAGATGTTTACGGGGTTGACATCTCATATCCAGTGTCAACGTGCGTGCAATAACTTAAGAGATGTTACAGGATTTTCCATCTCTCAAGGATCCGTTCAACTATCTACTATGTAGTACAATACGCTATTATAATATGTCTACAGTAAAGTAAAAGTATTAAAATAGCATTAAGCCGTTACCATAATTCCCCTTAACACATTTTTATAATGCCATAGTCTATACAGCACCGTAAACCCCACCGTAAACTAGTGGTTATCAGAGGGTACCACATAGGTATAACACAAAACAAAATGTAGTGGTCGCGAATAGGATAATCAGTATGATAAGGTACATGAGGCGATACCAACTAGGATACTAGTAATTGCGTGATCCAGACTGATGTTGAGCATATCCAGTAGCTACCTCAACACCGCGAAACAACACTCCCAAATCGAGGGGTGCACCCAAATCGAATAACAAAAGGTAATAGATATGGTATCAAAGAAGTGTGTCCGCTAGAGGTGGCGAACCTCAATGCCCGGCGCGGCTCCTGTTTTAGTCATGTCAGGGGTCGTCCAATATCGTTCTCTTTCTTCGGTCAACGCGTTCACCAAACCATCCACTTCATTCTGAATCAACACTCCGCGTATGATAGTTATTAAAGTGGTTTCAGTATCGACAGAGAGTATGTCCATATCCGATCCTAGTCTCTTTAATAACTACGTATCATTACACCGGTGGCTCTTTTACATTTCAATCGATTCATAATTGATATCAAAATATCATACTCGTTTCAAAAATCAAATCCATTTCAAATATCATCATAGCTATTCAAAATGTAAGATTTCGTTTCAAAAATCATTTTTCGCCTCGATATCTCATTTAGATTTCAAATTCACTTCGAATTTCAATTTAAGTTGCAACTTCATTTAACCCAATTCATATTTAAATTCAAGATTTAAACATAAACATTCCACCTTATTAACCAGCTTGAAATTTTAGAAAATAGTTTTAAGTAGTTTAAAAGTAGTTTTAAATAATTAAAATAGTTAAAAATACTTAAAATCTTTAAATGGATTTCAAATAGATAAATTAGTTTAAAATAATTTAAATTGGGTTAAGTAGATTTAAAATAGATTAAAATAAGTTAACATGGTTTAAGATGGGTTAAAAATAATTTAATATAGTTAATATAGGTTAAAATAGTTTAAGTATTTAAAGATGGTTTATATAACAGAGTAATTTGGAAAACAAAATGAAACAGCTTCCAAACCAATCTATTTCAATTATAACTTTCTAATTCATATCAATTTCAATTTCCATTCTACCGATTCAATTTCGATTTCAATTCAAATCAATGTCAATTTTGACTTCAAACCAATTCAATTCTACATTCACCTTTAATTAATTCAATTTCAATTTATATCGATTTGGAGCTTGATTTTTCAAAATATCAATTTATAACACTTAACAAAATTATCCTTCAATATTCAAATTTAAATCCAAATTCAAATATGATTCAATTCCAAGCTCCATTTCAATATATTATTTTTATATCACTTTTACTTAGTAATACTCAAAGCTCGAAATAATGTTCAATCTTTAAAACAAATAAATTTTTGAAATTCAATCATATCCAAATTTTTAATCTCAAAGTCTCAACTTAAATTATTTAACAATTTCCTTTAATCAAAATTTATTTCAACAATCCAAACTCAATTTTTCGATAAATTCGATTTCTATAATTTGATTTCTATTTATAACTTTTAAATCAAAACATTTAAATAAATTTCAAATCGACGATTTTAAAAATTATTAATTTAGCCAATCCGGTGTCCGTATATAATTTTCTACCCTATGGCCAAGTGATTATTTATTTCAATTAAATGTCAGGGATGGATACATATCACTTAAACCAATCACAGTGTCATATGTATGCATAACAGGATATATATATATAAGCAAATAAACATCCAAACATTTAAATATCAACCAATAGTATCCATCGAAATACATCATCCAATAGACAATACAATTCACGACAATTTCATAGTTATGAATATCAGGTAATTTAATCGCAATTCAATTTTAATTTCAATTTGACCGTCCATTTAATTTTCAACGGGGAATTCAAATGACAATCTATATGACAATTAAATTTTCACCAAACAACGAGAAATAAAATCATAACACTTTATAATATCAAATTTAACTAGCATAAAGATATTCGGTACGTTGTGAGCGTTAGAAAACACTCACCTTGATTTCAATATAGTTCCAGCGTTTTATTTCGAATAAAATTAAACACGCGTTCAATTTTATCCGAAATTCAAACTAGCTCCAAACGACTCCAATCCTGTTCCATAGCGTAGTGCTCATCAAAACGAAGCCAACGCAATTCGTTTCGTGAAATTCCGACCTCGTATCAAAAAGTTATACAGTTTTAAAGGTTGAACAAATTAATATATAACTTAATTTACAATTTTCTTTTTAATTTTAAACCTCAGCTCACATCTGCCGTTCGTTCCTCTATGCAAATCACGGCCCTTGCACGCGTCTTCCTTCTTCCCAGTGAACATCGCGCAAAGAAACCCATACGCATGCCATCAACCCTAAATCACGCAACCACCTTGACTACTTCTAGAACGATCAGCTAGCGCCACCACGAAGCCCATCACCAGAGCCACCTACGCCGTGAGTGCGGCCAGGCTCGGCCCCCCCCTTCTGCCTCGAATTGTGTGAAAAACGCAGCAGCTTTGAACGTGATTTCCCGTCGATCCGTGGCTCCGTTTTCGATCTCCACCATTGGATAGCTAGATCTTGATGCCCTCTACAACTTTGTAGTTGACGACTTTTGCTAATTGTTTGTAGATTTGGAGATAATAGAGGAGGAAGTTTCGACTATTTCTGGCATTCGAAAATGAAAGTGGCGGCTGGAACAAAAGGAGTTAGGGTTTGGAGCAAATGGAAGAGGATGGGTCCATTTATAGAATTTCTAACGAAAATCATTATTCACTCGATTTTTCGAACTCCAAACGTGCGGCGACCAGCGTTTCTAGGGTTTATCCCACGTTCCGGACACAATGGAACAGGTTTCGGAAGCTAATTCGATCATCTGTGCGAGTTACGGCAATAAACGATCAAATTTAAATTAAACCGATTCAACTAATTTCTATGCGTTTTGGCTTGCCCCGAACAAACGGTAAATCCGATTGATACGAAATTTGAAATCATACAATAATATCGTGTTACGGATCCGAAACTAGTTTCGTCGAAATCCAAGACTGTTTGAAAAATGACTATTTTAACTCGTCAATTAAATATTAAAATATTCAATTTTCACAAATTTACTTTTTATTCGATTTTAAAAGTTCTACAACATCATTCTAACTTTAATAAGATAAAATAAAATTTTACAAATCATTTTTAATCATATTAAACCCGTTATTCAATTATTCGATAAATTCCAAATATTAAATTTAAACAATTTTTGGTTATCCAATAATTCATTATCCTTTGAAATATTTGAAATTGAACTTATAAGATTCAACTTTTAAAACCAATTCACATCTTAGAACACTATTTCCATTTTACAGTTATTCAATTATTCAATAAGTTTTAAATATTTACTTTAAACAATTTACCTGTTCAATATTCAATTATTTGATTTTAAATAGATTTTACTTATCAATCAATTATTCTATTATACCCAATGAATTCAACATTTATTATCCTATCCAACTATTGATTGCAAATGCATTCACTAAGTAGCATTTATTTTCCAATACTTATTACTATTCAAATCTTCGAAACCAATCTATTAAAATTTGTATTTCTACCTAAATAATTCACAATTCTTATTCCCTTATTTACATTTGTTTTTCCATATATTCCCTTATAACCAAGTTATAACATTTGAGTCAATTCAATTAGATTGGAACTCCATTCAATCTACAAATAATTACTTGGATAATTATTGTTGCAATTCATTCAAGTTATTATTATTCCAAACGAATTACACATTTTTTTCTAACATCAAATCACAAAATCATATTAAATTAGCTATTTTAATTATTGAAAATTTACGGGTCGTTACACTCTCTCCCCCCTCAAAACTTTTCGTCACCGAAAAGGAAAAAGAAGGGAAAAAGAACTAAGTATAGAATTCAACATTAGATATATTTTATTCAAAGTTACCAACTTATAAGCAATGAATTTCCATTTATAAAGTCATAACCATGCTTCCACTAAGTTACTCCGAACAGCTTTCTAACTTTAAAAGTTAGTTATCAAACAAGTTATAAAATTTTAAAACTCAAAAATGTTCGAACACCCGAATTTACGAAAAAATTACGCGGCTCGATCCGGAAAAAAAATGACAGTATATATATCACAAATATACATCCCATCAAGTGATGAGGCATCCCATAGGGAAAAAGTGTAAAAGTACGGTATGTAATCCGAGATATGTACCTTATATATTATTAGCGAGCATATTAGGCTAATATAGCGCGAAAGCGAGCTCCAAATGCGAAGCAAGCGCAATCCGCACCTACTAAACACTCAACAAACCATGAGAAACATGCATATATGAAAATAATATCAATATACATCATATAGCAACATAACAACTACATGTGCCAACATAGCAAATGCAACAAAACAACAAATGCATCCACCAAATCAACTATCATCCAATTATCATCCAACAAATCCATAACCAATCAATATAAATTCACTTCTCATTAATATTTATTGACTTGATTTTCAATTTTAAATCACAGTTGATTCATTAACATTGGATTGTACTAACATTCATTCTCAATTCATTAGTTAACATTCACTAATTTATATTTACATTAGTTCACTTACAATTTTAATCAAATTAAATTCTATTTAAATTCATTTAACTTCCAATTTGATTTCAATGATTTATACCTTTCAATTTCATTACCACTTAATGAATTATATACAATCAACTAACAATCATATAACAACCAAATCATACCCATCATAACCAAATTATTAATTTTACATTCAATTTGGTTTATCTCTTTCAATTCCAATTGATTCTTAACCATACCAAATTCTTTTGTTTACATTTACTTCATATTCAGTTTCAGTTAATAACCAATTTGTTTGCGGAACACTTTATTAATCATCACTTTAATTTATAGTCATTTCATAAAAGTCTAACTTCTTATATATGACTTTTCTTAGTTTATAGTTATCTCAAAAGTTACAAATTTATCTTCACATATTTTTATTTTTGTTGCAAATTTATATTTAAAGTCTACAACCAGTTTACAAAGACATTGCTTGACTCAATGGCCTTTTTCTTAAGTTCACTTACTTGTTCCATTTATCCATTCATCATTTCATGCTATATTTAAGTATATATAATTTTTATCACAATCAAAAAATTTCATTTATGTACATTTTAATTCCTTTTGAGTTTTCCTTACTTGTATATTTCAATTACTTTCAGGTTCTGTTTATTTGTACAATATCTCATTACATATCCAAAACATCATTTTAACTTTTTTTTTATTTGGTAAGTCATATTATATGTTATTAGAATGCAAATTTGGTATTATACCAATTTATAGAATTTCATTTTACTTAATTAGAATGTTCACAAATTTAATTTGTTTAAATCCTCTTCTCCTTTCAATTTTAAAGTTTTCCCAAAACAATAAGCTTAGATATCTTAATCCTCTTACTTTATAAATTCTGGTTTTTCACATTTCATTCAAATAATTTGAAAATTACTAATTAACATAACTTAGAAATTTAAATGCCCAGTTCTTTTCAAATCGTTTGAAATAAACATATACACTTATATCTTTAATATATCAAATCATAACTTTCGAGTTTAAACCAAAACCCATTTACCCAAAATAATTTCGAAGAAAAGCAAAGTTTCTCTGAAGTCTTCCCTACTTTGAGACTCGAAAATGAATGTCGATGATGCTGCGCAGTCATCACCGAAATTATTTTCCAGCGACAGAAGAGAGGAGTACTTAATTCATTCCTTCTTAAAAATCCTTTCAAAATATTTCCATAAACATTTTCCAACTAATATTACTATATATTTCTTCAGAGCTTTGAGAACCATTTTCAAAATCACGGGTCTTAAATTCAATATTTCTCAATTTAAATCTATTTTAGTTTATAAGTCACCTTTATAAAATATTCTTATAAGATTTTCTTTCTTAAAACATTCCACTAGTGTTTTATCATTGCTCATTTCGTAATTCACCTTATTTATTAAATTACAATATCCAATTAATGATAATAACCAATATTTTCATTCCTAACAACCCGGTAAGCTAGATAAGTCACAATAATTTCTGAAAATTTTTCTTTATATACAAAATATAATTAGAGCAAAATTATTTCATTTACCCAATTTCAAAACAATACTATGTCGAATTATTCTGTTTAAGTGTTTAGAGATCCCTATCAATCACGTTAATTACTCGTATTGACCAGAATCCATAAGCCACTCAACAAATCAACCGACACAATATAAAATATTTTATATCACTAACAAATACGCTCTCTCATATGTATACACTCAGTGACTCATCATAGGGTATTACTACCCTATTTATAAAGAGTCAGACCCCACAAAGCTAAGGTTATCCCTAAACCAAAGCTCTGATACCAACTGTAACGACCCGCCTTTTTGAACAGTTTAAACCGACGATCAAATACACATGCCGGTTCCAAACCGTTCAAAAGGGCAGATGGTTACTGGGGTAAATAAGAAAAGAAAAGAAAGAGAAATAAAGGAAATGAAACAACACAGAATCTCGCAGCGGAACGATAAAATATAATAGTCAAATAAACAGTTCATGAAGCTGTTTACAATACTTTGATCATTATTTATACACCCTTTACCAGAGTTATACATATACAACAGAACAAATAAAATAATGCAGCAGACAACATGATGCAAAGATAATAAGAGTAATAGTATACCAAATCTTCGTCTTCGTCCTCCAGAATAGATCTTCAATAAGCTGAAAAACTCAGGTCTGACCCGAGCGTATTGAAAAGACAAAACACTCGAGTCAGGACTAAAATATCCTTATGAAAGTTAAATCAATCGTAAATAAATATGAGTGTAACGGCGTCAGAGATGTTTACGGGGTTTGACATCTCATGTCCAGTGTCAACGTGCGTGCAATAACTTAGAGATGTTACGGGATTTTCCATCTCTCAAGGATCCATTAAACTATTTACTATGTAGTACAATACGCTATTATAATATGTCTACAGTAAAGTAAAAGTATAAAAATAGCGTTAAGGCGTTACCATAATTCCCCTTAACACATTTTTATAATGCCATAGTCGATACAGCACCGTAAACCCCACCGTAAACTAGTGGTTATCAGAGGGTACCACATAGGTATAACACAAAACAAAACGTAGTGGTCGCGAATAGGATAATCAGTATGACAAGGTACATGAGGCGATACCAACTAGGATACTATTAGTTGCGTGATCCGGACTGATGTTGAGCATAGCCAGCAGCTACCTCAACACCGCGAAACAACACTCTCAAATCGAGGGGTGCACCCAAATCGAATCACAAAAGGTAATAGATATGGTATCGAAGAAGTGTGTCCGCTAGAGGTGGCGAACCTCAATGGCCCAGCGCGGCTCCTGTTTTAGTCATGTCAGGGGTCGTCCAATATCGTTCTCTTTCTTCAGTCAAAGCGTTCACCAAACCATCCACTTCATTCTGGATCAACATCCGCGTATGATAGTTATTAAAGTGGTTTCATTATTGACATAGAGTATGTCCATATCCGATCCCGGTCTCTTTAATAACTACGCATGATTACACCGGTGGCTCTTTTACATTTCAATCGGTTCATAATTGATATCAAAATATCATATTCGTTTCAAAAATCAAATCCATTTCAAATATCATCATAGCTATTCAAAATGTAAGATTTCGTTTCAAAAATCATTTTTCGCCTCGATATCTCATTTCGATTTCATATTCACTTCGAATTTCAATTTAAGTTGCAACTTCATTTAACCTAATTCATATTTAAATTCAAGATTTAAACATAAACATTCCACCTTAATAACCAGCTTGAAATTTTAGAAAATAGTTTTAAGTAGTTTAAAAGTAGTTTTAAATAATTAAAATACTTAAAAATACTTAAAATCTTTAAATGGATTTCAAATAGATAAATTAGTTTAAAATAATTTAAATTGGGTTAAGTAGATTTAAAATAGATTAAAATAAGTTAACATGGTTTAAGACAGGTTAAAAATAATTTAATATAGTTAATATAGGTTAAAATAGTTTAAGTATTTAAAGATGGTTTATATAACAGAGTAATTTGGAAAACAAAATGAAACAACTTCCAAACCAATCTATTTCAATTATAACTTCCTAATTCATATCAATTTCAATTTCCATTCTACCGATTCAATTTCGATTTCAAATCAAATCAATGTCCACTTTGACTTCAAACCAATTCAATTCTACATTCACCTTCAATTAATTCAATTTCAATTTATATCTATTTGGAGCTTGATTTTCCAAAATATCAATTTATAACACTTAACAAAATTATCCTTCAATATTCAAATTTAAATCCAAATCCAAATATGATTCAATTCCAAGCTCCATTTCAAAATATTATTTTTATGTCACTTTTACTTAGTAATACTCAAAGCTCGAAATAATGTTCGATCTTTAAAACAAATAAATTTTTGAAATTCAATCATATCCAAATTTTTAATCTCAAAGTCTCAACTTAAATTATTTAACAATTTCCTTTAACCAAAATTTATTTCAACAATCCAAACTCAATTTTTTGAAAAATTCGATTTTTATAATTTGATTTCTATTTATAACTTTTAAATCAAAACATTTAAATAAATTTCAAATCGACGATTTTAAAAATTATTAATTTAACCAATCCGGTATTCGTATATAATTTTCTACCCTATGGCCAAGTGATTATTTATTTCAATTAAATATCAGGAATGGATACATGTCACTTAAACCGATCACAGTGTCATATGTATGCATAACAGGATATATATAAGCAAATAAAGATCCAAACATTTAAATATCAACCAATAGCATCCATCGAAATACATCATCCAATAGACAATACAATTCACGGCAATTTCATAGTTATTAATATCAGGTAATTGAATCGCAATTCAATTTTAATTTCAATTTGACTGTCCATTAATTTTCAACGGGGAATTCAAATGACAATTAAATTTTCACCAAACAACGAAAAATAAAATCATAACACTTCATAATGTCAAATTTAACTAGCATAAAGATATTCAATACATTGTGAGCGTTAGAAAACACTCACCTTGATTTCAATGTAGTTCCAGCGTTTTATTTCGAATAAAATTAAACACGCATTTAATTTTACCCGAAATTCAAACTAGCTCCAAATGACTCCAATCCATTTCCATAGCGTAGTGCTCGTCAAAACGAAGCCAACGCAATTCGTTTCGTGAAATTCCAACCTCGTATCAAAAAGTTATACAGTTTTAAAGGTTGAACAAATTAATATATAACTTAATTTACAATTTTCTTTTTAATTTTAAACCTCAACTCACATCTACCGTTCGTTCCTCTGTGCAAATCACGGCCCTTGCACGCGTCTTCCTTCTTCCCAGTGAACATCGCGCAAAGAAACCCATACGCACGCCATCAACCCTAAATCACGCAACCACCTCGACTACTTCTAGAACGATCAGCTAGCGCCACCACGAAGCCCATCACCAGAGCCACCTAAGCCGTGAGTGCGGCCAGGCTCGGCCCCCCTTCTGCCTCGAATTGTGTGAAAAACACAACAGCTTTGAAAGTGATTTCCCGTCGATCCGTGGCTCCGTTCCCGATCTCCACCGTTGGATAGCTAGATCTTGATGCCCTCTACAACTTTGTAGTTGACGACTTTTGCTAATTGTTTGTAGATTGGGAGATAATAGAGGAGGAAGTTTCGACTATTTCTGGCCTTCGAAAATGAAAGTGGAGGTTGGAACAAAAGGAGTTAGGGTCTGGAGCAAATGGAAGAGGATGGGTCCTTTTATAGAATTTCTAACGAACATCATTATTCATTCGATTTTTCAAACTCCAAATCTCGCACGGTGACCGGCGTTTCTAAGGTTTACCCCACGTTCCGGACACAATGGAACAGGTTTTGGAAGCTAATTCGATCATCTGTGCGAGTTACGGCAATAAACGATCAAATTTAAATTAAACCGATTCAACTAATTTCTGTGCGTTTTGGCTTGCCCCGGACAAACGGTAAATCCGATTGATACAAAATTTGAAATCATACAATAATTTCATGTTATGGATCCGATGAAACTAGTTTCGTCGACATCCGAGACTGTTTGAAAAATGACTATTTTAACCCGTCAATTAAATATTAAAATATTCAATTTTCACAAATTTACTTTTAATTCGATTTTAAAAGTTCTACAACATCATTCTAACTTTAATAAGATAAAATAAAATTTTACAAATCATTTTTAATCATATTAAACCCGTTATTCAATTATTCGATAAATTCCAAATATTAAATTTAAACAATTTTTGATTATCCAATAATTCATTATCCTTTGAAATATTTGAAATTGAACTTATAAGATTCAACTTTTAAAACCAATTCACATCTTAGAACACTTTTCCATTTTACAGTTATTCAATTATTCAATAAGTTTTAAATATTTACTTTAAACAATTTACCTGTTCAATATTCAATTATTTGATTTTAAATAGATTTTACTTATCAATCAATTCTCTATTATACCCAATGAATTCAACATTTATTATCCTATCCAACTATTGATTGCAAAGGCATTCACTAAGTAGCATTTGTTTTCCAATACTTATTACTATTAAATCTTCGAAACCAATCTATTAAAATTTGTATTTCTACCTAAATAATTCACAATTCTTATTCCCTTATTCACATTTGTTTTTCCATATATTCCCTTATAACCAAGTTATAACATTTGAGTCAATTCAATTAAATTGGAACTCCATTCAATCTATAAATAATTACATGGATAATTATTGTTGCAGTTCATTCCAGTTATTATTATTCCAAACGAATTACAATTTTTTTTCTAACATTAAATCACGAAATCTTATTAAATTAGCTATTTTAATTATCGAAAATTTACGGGTCGTTACAAACACACACACACATATGGTTTTAATTTATAAGCTAAAACAGAACAAATCATTTAACAAATTGTTTGAAATGTAGTGCTAATTTTAAATTAAGGTGAAACAATATTATATACATATAAAATTGTGATAAATATATTATATCAAAGAAAGCAAATTAAATTTTAGAATATCCCTTCTAGATGTGGCCAATAAGTAGTACATTGATTTGGAATTCTCTTCTTAGATCCTTAAATCCACACTCAATTTTGCAAGCGAAGGATGAACAACATAACATTTGTATTTGCTTGATGTTTGTTTTGTTTTAGAGTTGATTTTTATTTAGAAGAGGAGAAAGCCATTTTCGACCATGGCAAGGAGAGGAGAAGAAAAGGAAACAACCAAAGAATATAAAATTAATAAGAAAATGCAACTTCTCCTATTCTTTTAATTAAAACTTCCTAATTAATCCCTTGATTTTTCTCATTCCACCCTTCTCTCTTCATATATGGTTGATTATCGTCTGCTACCTATATGGTGCAAAATTTCAAAATTCCCTTTTAAGGCATTGTCTCTTATTTAAACTCATGTAAAAATATACCGATCATATATCGATGCATATGAATATAACTTTTATATATGCACTCAAATAATTAGTTACAACTCCAAAAGTATAAACAAATTATAATAATTAATATTTTTCATAAATTAATTAATTAATTTACAACATCTATAATTTAATTAACCCATATGGTTTTTTTTTAATTTTCAAATACGGTAGCGAGACTTGGATGTATGAATTCAGTCAGCGATTAGTTTTGAACAATTCAAATATTAACATTTACGCATCACCTTAACTAGTGGTATAACAGTTTGACAGAAATACAGATCTTCTTGGTAAAAACCAATTATATATTTTTCTAGCAGTACCTTTAGTAACGATAATTTACACACATTCTCTTCGTCATCATTATATAACATAAGAATTTATGGAATTTGATTTTGGTCAAAATTCCAATATTAACCATGTTCAACTCAGTTTGTCCTTAAATATAGTCTTTGGTTAAATAATAATATTCATTATTAGCCGTACTGCTCTAACTAGAAAATTCGAGTTTAAGTTGACTACAATTGACCGTGATACTAACCTCTTACAACTAAGGAGACAGATTCTCGATTGAATAATGCTTCACTTCCAATCCTTCAACTCAGACCCAACTATAATAGCTTATGATAGTGTCAAGAGCATGCCACAGGGAAATTATGTATTTTGTTACATGTATCTAACTCGATATCTAATCTTGTTCAAAATAAAAGGTGTTTTCTTTCTATTATATACTTTTTATGTTATGATATAATTAATAAAGTATTTAATTTAAAGTATATTAAGTAGAAAATCCTTACATGTTATGCGACAATAATTACAATTTGTTGTAATCATGAGAAATTTATTACATTAAAATAACATATTATTTTAAATATTCCTATTCAAGATGTTATGACACGTGGTATCGATACACCCGTTGAGACTAGAGTACATAATGCTCTTCAAGTGTATTACCCTTGGCGGCCGAGGGCACCCACGGGTTAAGTACTAATAATTATTGGATAACTATGAATACTCACTCGAGAATTTTCTTTTGGTTAATATAACTAAGGTCAAATAGAGAATCTCTAAGTGACGATATTACATAGTTCTCTCTAAATTGATAAAATTATTGAACTTTGATGTGGAAAATTAACTTTGATTACAATCAAATCTGGCATGGCGCTCATCAAATGACTATAGTTGGGTTTGGATTGAAGAATTAGAAGTGAAACACTATTCAATGGAGAATTCATCTCCTTAGTTGTATGAAGTTGGTATTACAGTTACCTATAGTCAGCTCGATATCAATGTTTTTAGCTAGAGTAGAACAGTTATTGTAACATCCCGCATCTCCCAACACATTGACCCAAAGCTTATTGTGACTTTCAGACGCACGTCATACCAAGAAAATACGAGCTGTTAGGATTTTAAAACTTTACATAGCAAATTACAAGGGTAAGTTTAAGACATTCAATACTTTTGAACCACACAATGGAAGGAATTTAAATATAAGTAAAGCAAAATAGATATTTAAAAAAATGGTCTTCAAAATACTTGATTTACATATACACTAGTTTCCATAGTACAGTGTAAGTTTGACAAGTATTTAATACAATAGGTGATTACAAGATGAACCATGAATGATATAGAACTCCAATATGAAGCTCATTTCTCCATATATATGCCCAATCAACTGCTAATCTATCATCCGATATGGTGGTGAAAAAGAAAAGAAGGGGATGGATTAGACAAAAAGTCTCATGAATGAGTACAAGTCTAATATGTGACGACCAAAGGTAGTTAACTTTAATACTACTCTAAGTGATATAAGACGTAGTATCTGTGAACTCCTAAGGTCTAATAACCAAGGGTTCTTATCTAACACAAAGAGTCGAACTACATATCGAACCTTACACTAATGATCGACCAATGCTTCTAGAACTATCCAATATGAAAATACTGTCTGTAGGCGATTGTGGGAACTGCTCTCTATAAATATTTATACTATCACTATGCTTGGAGAAGGAGAACCCTGTAATGCAAACTCATTGCGGGACTCATCGTATGCACTCGTGTCCATCTCTCAATCGTAATGCAAAATACCTCTTATCACACTACGCCGGCATCCACATGTACCATGTCGCGTCAGATCCGTGCATACTAGGACTCCTGTTAGTACTTGGATCCTTTTTATTCTCCAACCTCTTATCATGCTCTGTCGGACCTGACTGTCCTTTAGAATCCCATGCTAGTACCAGGCTCACTCACTGGCGTCTTCAGCAGTGTTGCGCGTCCATTATGGAACTCACCCTTAGCTTCTACAAAATACATCGCCTTAGTCGACTCCCGACTCTCAATTTGGGTATTTAATACCTAAAATCCATGATGACTTAAGGTCCTTTGATAAGGAATTGACTTCCCCACTGTCTCTAGCATGTGTATTTAACCCAAAATAGGCTTAACAATCAATTTTCCATTTACATAATTTTTTAACCGAAATATACAATATTTACTATCTACTTGGGCCTTAAGGTTGAGGTTCAACATCTAAAATTTTCGTTCCAAATGGTTGACCGTTATTCCCCTTCGACCGACTACTACCGGTCGACCGTTAGGGTTTCAGGGTAGACTGATCACATAGTAAAATTAGAGTTTCCTACGATTCTATTGTTGATTTTGTTCGTCATTTAATCATATGTTGTTAGCAATTATTAAACCCTAATTACTGGATGACCAGTTCATATTTCAATTTGCAATTCAATTTGGAATTTATTGATTTAGGGTTTGCTAGTTTAACTGTAAAAGGGATTATATATTAGTTTCAAGTTTAACTATGTAGTGTGATTTATATTGTAAGATTATAGATTCTAATTTAGGGTTTAACTCATTTTTGGTTTCTAACATCCTAATCAATTAAAATAGTCTAAATCTAACTGTAATAATCATCTTATCAAAGTTTTTCCCACTCATCTCAAGCCTAAGAACTTCCTACTTGCTTTGCCTAAGAATCGCTCCTCTGAATGCTAGCTTTGCTTGCTCCGTCTAGATACAATTATTTATGTTTTCTAGGTTGATTTTGTTTGGTTTTTTAAAGAATTTTTAGAGTGATAAAAGTGGATAAATCTGGCAGAGTTTGATTACTATAAAGAATCGTGTGAGAATTAAGGTTAGATTAAACTAGAATTTGTAGGGGTTGGAATTAGTTTAAACTGTTAGATTTAGGTTATTGAATATTTTCTGAAATCAGGTTCACTCATTAACAACGTGCTTGCAAAGCAATCCATCTGGTCCTTTCAAATACATCACAGAAAACTCAAAATGCATGTTTGTATACGGCTCACAGTCTACCGCTACCCTTTCTAAGTTGACTGCTACCGGCCGACCTTCGACCCCATGGGTGGACCGACTCGAATGTGAATTTGTGAAGTTTTATTTTTTATTTATTATTCTATTTTCAATTCTTCCAACATCCGTAACTTTTACGTATTAATTCCGATTATGAAGTGTTATATATAAAAATCATCCAAAAAATCACTACGAATGCAGTGTGGTAGGTTTCGTAGCCAAGTTCGGATATCTATGAATTTTTTTAAGTCCTTATTTTATTTTAGTTTAAAATTTCTTACTAAATTTCTGTTTAAAATTTCAGGGTGTTATAGTTAGCAATAATTGTTACAATTAAAGCAATGATTTTGTGTTCGAGTAATCAATTTGAATGTGGATGACGTTGGAATATTGATCAAAACCAAATTTCGTAAGTCTTAATGTAATATATTATTGACGAAGAAAATTAGCATAAATAATCTTTGCTACCGGGTACCACTTATAATATTAAAATGAAATTTTCTTGAAAAAGTCGTGTGAGCAATAAAATCGGCCAAAATGTCACTTCATAACAAATGTGAGGTGTTAATTTTAACATTCAAATTGTATAATACTAATCGCTGATTGAATTTATACATTTTAGTTGCGCAACCGTAATGATGAATTCTTCGAAAAACTACACAATTTTAGTAATTTATAATTGTTGTAAATTAATCAATATTTATGAAAAATCATTAAATTTTATTTGATTTATTTGAATGCAGTTAATATTTAATAAAGTGTTATATCAAAGTTATGTATGTTTGTTCGATATGTGATATCGACAAGCATTGAACTTGATTTAAATCAATCACTTAATTAGTGTTTTTGGAAATTTAAGGGTGCAAATAGCCTCCATTTATAGCCGGCCAAGCATGATAATGGAAAGGATATTTGATTTGATTTAATTGAGATTTAATGAATAATTAAAAAAAGATTTAAAAAAGGGATTGGATAGGTTTCAATTGTTTCTTTAAAACTACAATTCCTTTCATTCATTCTTTCACTCCCTTGACAATTTATTTTTCTTCCTCTCCTCTTCTCTCCATGGCCAAAAATTAATGGCTTCCTAGCCATAACATTTTATAAAACAAAATAAATAATTGGCAGTGTTTCAGTTAGTTGCAAAATCTAGATATGATTCTTTTGGACCTAGGAGTTTTATTCTTTATTCAATATGCGACTTTTGGCTACATATACATGGTAAATTCTAATTTTATTTGATTATGAAATACATGATGATAATGCAGTTAGATCCCATATTTGTTGTATCCCCTTTGATTAATTGTTTATCTTGTATGTATGGTTTTGATTACTATCATTCTTCAACGAATTTAGACTTTACATTTACTGAACCCTTTCTCACCAAATTAGCTCTTTTTTAAATGTATAAGAATTTTGGGTTCAACATGTCTGGAAACACGAGAGAGTGTTTTTTTTATGTGCCTAAGTTTTTCGATCTATTTTATATTTAAAATTGATGTTTATAAAAGAGCACAAAACTTTTGATTTAAAACTAATTTCAATTAATTATTGTAATCATCACATACACAAACATAAGTATTAAAACCATCTTGAAAGTTGATTTGGTGTTTTATACGTTTGTTGGTTTCGACTGTGAAATATTTTTGTTATTGTCTACATATGCTTTTAGGATGTTTTGATTCAAAATTTATAAATGGACTTTTATGCAAAATCATAAACCTACATTGAATCCACCTTAACTTAAAGCTAGTTCTCAATCTTTAGATCTATATTTGGAAACATATTAAAACTACAAAATTTTTATACATGTACTATTTTAAGTCTAAAATATAGTTTGCAATCATATATAATTTCATCTCCAATATTAAAAAAGGGCTTTTGTGTAAAATCATCAATTTAATTTTTAATCTTTCCTAAATAAAACTATATAGAAATGGTTTATTTAAATTTCAAAACATTTGTCAAAATTAGGATGTGTGTAAGTGTTCAAAATTATTTTAAAATGACATTAAAGGATGAATAAATATAAGAAGATAACTCCTTCACTTTTCCTCTCCTTCTTAATTGCTTACTTAAACACAATTGGTTTTCATTTTGAATATAAGTAAACTTTTGATTAGTTAAAACAACTTTATAGCGTATTGTGTACTCATAAATATAACTAAATTATATATATAACATTATTTTATATAATTTCACAGAAAAACCATGGAAACTAAAGGCATATAGAAATGGACAAACGTGTTTGTTGTGGTGTAAATGCCAATACCTACATACTGTCACATTAGTCTTGTATACGACTTATATATTGCACTTGCATTTTATACATATGGGTGTATTTGATTGTAACGACCCAGAATTTTAGTCATTTGAAATTCGTATAATTAATTGATTTTAAATATTTCCAAGTAAATTTTATAAACTAAATAACTTAAATTTCGAATATCTCGATTTAATTGGATAATTAAATTGTTAATTTAATATTTGAAATTTCAGAAATAAGTGAAATTTTGATTTAATGTGAATGAAAGTGATTTATAAAGTTGAATTAAATCTTATTTGAATTATAATGATGTTTAAGAACTTTTAAAATTGAATAAAAAGTTAATTTGTTAAAAATTGAATATTTTAATACTTAATTAACGTGTAAAAATAGCTATTTTTCAAATAGTCTCGGATTTCGACGAAACTAGTTTCATTGGATCCATAATGTTAAATTATTGTAAGATTTTCATGTCAATCGGATTTACGGTTTGTCCGGGGCAAGTTAAAACGCGTAGAAATCTATTTAAGTGAATTTTAAATTTAAATAGTCGATTTGAAAAGCTATCTTCCAAAAATGATCGAATTGGCTCTCGATATTGTAGGATCGATTTCACCCTAGAGGGGGGGGGGGGGTGAATAGGGTGATAGTGTAAATTATAAAAATTAATCGCGGAAGCTTATAAAATATTCAACTCAGATCACAGAATAGCAGCACAGATATCGCAGAATATAAATAACAGAAAAAATAGAACAACACAGAATTTACCCAGCTTCGGCAAAACCCTGCCTACGTGCTGCCCCCAAGGTTTCTACTAGAAATTAGATAGTCCCTCGCTTACACACGTAAACTCACTATACCCGCTATTGACTAATCTAACTCTAGGCTCAAAACCTTGCCACAACTCAACCACCGAGTTGCGAATTCTCAAGCTACGCCACGTAGCTTGTCCCCTAGTCACACAACTAGAAAATTAACGGTTTAAAAATGAAAATACAAAACAAAAAACAAATTAAAAATAAAAAACCCTATTTTTAAATTCTTATCCCTTTATGTAAACAAGGCCGGCCCAAGTGGTTGATTTCCTTAACCCGTATCCTTTTATTATTTTCGTTCGTTCATATGAAGATGGCGGCCGTTCCTCTGTCTCAATTAGGGCTTCTTTCATGCGATCCAATTTAGGGCTTTGTGTAAAATTGAAGATGTCGACTTTAATTACTTCGATCAGGTGGATTGTTCTTCGTGATTGCTTGATGACCGATGCTCTATTCTCTTTGCTTCATGGCTCCTTCAACTTTTACCGAGTTCGATTCTTCCTTCTGGTAAGAATTTATGCTTTGTTACCTTTCGATTTTCATATTCGAACTCTATGGAGTAATTGCCGATGATGATTAGGGTTTTTATAGGAGTCAATTTCCTGAATTCTCGTTCGTCTGATTTTTTCAATTTTATGCTATCGGCCATACGATTATACTTGGATGCTCGTGATTTTTCCTTGACTAATTCATTTGTGTAAATACTCGATTGCTTGATTGACACGGCTTTAAAAATTGTGATGAGCACGGATTTAATTTGACTTTGTCATATTCGATAATACTGCTGCTGTTGAAATTTTATCTCATGATTTTCTCTGGTTGACTTCGACTTGGATTTTGTGATCCATTGTTTTCTCGGTGGAGAGTCTGATACATACCTTTTATATTTTCATTGCTTGTCTGATTCATCATGCATCCATTTGTACTTACTCGCTTGAGTTTCACTGCCATACTTGGTTCGAATTTATTTGCATTCATTGATCAGTACTTCTTTGCTACTGCATACTTGATAGCAAATTTGATGTGTGGTCAGACCTTAACTTCACTTGTGCATTGTTAAGTAGTTTGTAGTTGCTGTGTTGTCATTTGGGCTTGTAAGTTGTATCATACTTGATGATCTTCATATTCATGTGTCTTGTTGACACTTGCAGTTCACTCGGCTTTGATTTTGTGGCTTCGACATCTTATATTCATGAGATGTTTATTGTGAAGCTTGGTTTTCTGGTCTTTGAGGCATGTTGTGTCCATATTGTATTTGATACTATTGCACTGCTGTGTTATGTGGTAATCTAGTTTCACTTGCATTGCCGAGTTATTCTGATGCATCCTTCTGGCTTTAGAGTCTGTTATGTACATTCGGGCCAGTGCATGTGAACTGGTGCATGCTTTGTACTTTGTAGTATAGTTGCAATGTGTTGTTGTTTGGTGCCATGTGCATCTTTGTGATTCAGTCTGTGAGTTGCATACTTGTGCTTACTTTGAGTACGTTACATGTTTTGTTTCCAGTAGCCTGGATATCAGATATCTCTTTCTTCCATGTTTCTGCACTCCACAGATCAACTCCCATTCCTCCATAAAATTGATTTGTCTTCATTGCTGTCATATTTTTGCTTGTGCATCACTTGACTTGTTGTATTGTCATTGCATCTTTGCACTCTGTTTTTGATGTTGGCCTTCATTTGCTTGTATATATGAACTGCTTCATGCATTTTTGTGACCTTCATGTATACACAGTTGGTTCATTGATGTTTGATGTGTTTATTCCTTTATGTAGTAGCTCGACTTGATCTTGTTTCATATTGGCTTGAGAAATTTTACTTGAGTTGAATCCAGTGTCAACAACTCGGGTTTGACCTTGTGCTGAAGTCGAGATTTTATTTATGTTGCACCTGAGTTGAATCCTGTATTTGGGTTTGACCTGTGCTCACCTGCCCCTGTAGCATTATCAAGTGTATATCGGTGTGCACGGCCTTGTGGCATATACAGTGATACACTGTGTATGTCACAAGTTGTTCGTGTATGATGAATTCAAATTTAAATGATGACGAACAACCCAAATAACCGAGGCAAATATTATTTTCAAAATTCACGTTTTATTTTATACTACAAAAATATTCCTTTTTCAATTTTACTGCGTCAAACTTTATTTTTGCAGATTGCTCGGATGCTGGATTCTAACTGAAATAAAGTTGAAGATAAATACGAGTGTGAGTGATATGTAGTGAGGTCAACTGTAAATATGAAATTGTGTAAATATGAAATTGTGATGTATTGTAATCAAAGTTGTATATGTATAGTTAGAGCTTGAAATTGTACTATTCAAAATTGTAATAAATATTTGTTTGAATAAAATATTCGTTTGAATTCAAAATCTGTGTTATTTATTTTATTCAGCAAATATTTATTTAAACTGTGAAAAAATAAAATAGTATATTAACAAATACATTTAAACGAATGTATATATGTTTATTATCATCAAACAAAAATCATATAAGCACATATTCAACAATCTCCCCCTTTTGATGATAACAAACATATATTTAAGATTTTGAATATGTTAAATGTATTTGGTCATGGATATATCCTAATTGCTCCCCTTATTTAAATGCTTCATCTCTATACAAAGCTTCCCCTACATATATGCATATAAATAAAAATATGCAAATGAGCTTAGATACAAATATAAAATCATTTGACCTTTGCTTGATTTTATTAGACAAAACCTTAACTTTTCTCTCCCCCTTTTGTTATCAGCAAAAGAATAATAGTGTTGGAGAAAATAGAGATAAAGTTACGATATTAATTCAACATTAAAAACTCAATTGAATATAAATATTAAATTTCAATAAAAAATCAAACAAAAATCATAAATATTTTGTTAGGCGCATATTCCACTTTTAGAATGATGGAAATGATGTCATCATATAAAACCATACAGTTGTGTCTATTTGTGGCAAATTTATATCAGGAATTTGAATATCTACTAACCATGCATAACCGTTAGGACTTTTAAATGAGATTAGTAGTATTCCAATTTTATTAAAAAAAATGAATTCAAGTATCTTCTAACCACGCATAACCGTGAGGACTTTTTAATGGGATTAGATTCAACTTGTTTATTTTTTTAAAAAAATCAACTTTTGATATGCGTTCCATACATGCATAACCGTGAGGACTTTTAAATGAGCATGGAAGCACATAACAAATTCCAAGTAATTCACCCATGTATAACCGTGAGGACTTTTAAATGAGAGTGAATACTTTGGTATTTATTATTATTATTATTATTACGATTTTTTTTTAAAAAATGTGAAAAATGAAAAACGAACGATTCCTGTTTAAAGTACCACATATCGACAAACTATATAGAATTTTGATGAGTGATGGTCGTTAGAAATATGATAGATATAGAGATGGTCATGGAATTTTTTACCAACAAAAAGTTTTATAACTCTTGTTTAAATTTCTAAAGAAATTTATTAATTATACCGTCTCAAGTCATAATATTTGATCAATATTAACACTCATCACTTTTTCAATCACTATTTTTCTTTTCGATAATCATTTGGGAGTTAGATTAGTCAAAATAGTCATTTAAAATCAAATTCAAAAATAATTATGAAATTAATTTTTCAAAATGACTAATCTGAAAATATGGTCAAAAATGATTTTCTCGAGGGGGATTTAAAAGAAAATTTTCTGCTATTTGAAAATTATTTGAAATGAAGAATATGCAGATATTTTCTTTGAAAAAAGATGCAGTTACTAAATGTCTCAACAAAAAATCACGTTTCACTAGTAATTTTTCTATCAACTAGATTACCAGTGTAATCTGCATCTAAATTTCTCTTTCACTCAAAATTATCATCAATTGAATTTTATAGACCAAAACATGAAGTGTGCACCAAAAATTTCAAACTCAATTTTTACAACAATTTAAATGACATTCTTTTGAAATTGAATTGAAGCCGTGTAAATAATCAGAAAACCGTGAATATAGAGTCATCCGTATTATAACCAATTGTAATATCCAACAAAACACTATTTTTAATCCAAACTGATATATATGAAGTAATTCAAAGAATCTAGAGAACTTTATAGTGTTTTTGGCATAAGAATATAATTGGCCAACTATGTTGAATATATCAAAGTTAAAATCACCATCTTTTCATCATCTCAATATTGGCTGATTTTAATTCAGAATATGGTGCAGATTATCACATTATATCGTTTAAAACATACCATTACCTGTTTTACCTTTACGATATTTTTCGATGTTGTCTATTGTGATTCTGTCACCTTTATACTAGGATAAGGAACTTTGCTTTGTCGCCCGTTGTGTTTCTAGAACAGCCAAACTCTAGAAAACACTGTTGTTGTTCCTTAGCCTGCCACCACACCTACACGTTGAAAAATTTATGTGACCTATTTGTTTTTATAGGTCCATGGTTGTTAGTGGCAGAAAATTTTGAAAAACAATTTTGTAAAGACCCAAAATTATTTATAATTGTTCCCTTCGGCACCCAAATTTGTTTAACTTTGAGAGATTTTATATTTGTGCCTTTAGAAACCCAAATCGATGTAGTTTTCACATGTTTGGGTCTATACCAACAATTATTGTGATTGTGTCCATATTTTCTACAAATTGTGCACATGGAATCAACTTGACTAATATTGCTTTCAATAATTTTCGAACAATTATATCCAAGTCCTTGTCTAACCGTATTAACAGTTTGCTTTCCTAATAGCATATTCAACGACTTTTCACTTTTGGAAAATTTATCTAAAGTAGTAGACAGTTGTTGGACTTGTGATTTGAGAGATTCATTTTCGTTTAACAATTGTGTGCACTTTTTAATAGAATTCTCTCTCCTAGTATTTTCATTCTCCTTTAAAATCAGAATTTCATTTTCAAGTGATTTTATATTGATTTCTGATTTTTTAATTTTCTCTTCGAATGTTGGACACTTATCACACTTAGGGATTCTACATTAATAGTTCTTAACTAATTGATCAAGTTGTTTATTGCATTCTATCAAAGTATCCTTTTGAGATTCAAGTTTGGCGTATTTTTCCCTAAGTCGTTCAAAACAGCCATTTACTTCGTGGAAATAAATAAGTAATTCAGAGTGAGTAAGTTTTGATACCTCGCTTGGCTCGTCATCGTCGCTATCAGTTATATTTCCTTGAAGGCACATATCTGCTTTCTCACTCTCACTGCTAGTACTTTTATCATTCTCATCCATTTCATCCCAAGTGGCTGCAAAACTTTTCTTTTTCTGTTTCTTTCCAAAGTCGCGTAGATTTCGAGGACAATTGGGCTTGATGTGTCCGGGTTGGTTGCACTTATGACAAATGATCTCCTGTTCTTCTGAGTAGTCAAGTGCTTTGCCTATTCTGCTTTTCAATTCATGATTTCGAGCTGGATTTCCGTATTTGCGATTCCACCTTTTGAATTTCTTTATTAGTAGCGCCAGCTCTGCTACTCCATCATTATCATCATCGTTATCATCATCACTTTCGGTTGTTCCTTTGAGCGCTATTGATTTCTTTCGAGTATCTCCTCCTTCACGCTCTTCCTTGAATTTCATTTCTAGCTCACAAGTGGTGAGATTTCCGATGAGTTCTTCGACTTTCATTTGTTTCAAATCTTTTGATTCTTGAATGGCAGTCACTTTTGCTTCAAATTTTCGTGGAAGGACTCTAAGGATTTTTCGGACTATCTCCAACTCTGTGTATGATTTTCCAAGAGCTTTTGATTTGTATACGATATTGGAAAGTCGTCCGTACATCTCTTTGACATTTTCTTCCTTCGCCATTTTGAAGTTCTCGTATTCGCTGCTTAGCATTGCAAGGCGAGATTCTTTGACTTGAGATGTTCCTTCATGAGTCACTTCGAGTATGTGCCATATTTCCTGCGCAGTTAGACAATGTGAGACACGATTAAATTCAAATTGATCTAATGAACAGATAATAGAATTCATAGCTTTGGCATTAGTATTCTGTAATTTATTTTCTAGTTCTGTCCATTGTTCCTTTGGTTTCTCTATTTCCTGATTATCTACAGTTATAGTTGGAGTACTGCAACCTGTCTCAACAATATCCCATGCGTCAATGGTTTTCAAAAAAAATTTCATCCTATTTTTCCAAAAAGCATATTCACTATTGAACATTGGTGGTCTAACTATCGACTGACCCTCTGCAAAAGCATTATTAAAAGAAGCCATTTTAAAAATTCAAATTTTTAAAACAAAAACCGATTTTTTTTTTGAAACACGAATTTTTAAACCAAAAATTGGTTTTTGTAAAATCAAATTTTTAAAACAAAAACGGCTTTTGTTCCTAGCTCTGATACCACTTGTAGGATCGATTTCACCCTAGAGGGGGGGTGAATAGGGTGATAGTGTAAATTATAAAAATTAATCGCGGAAGCTTATAAAATATTCAATTCAGATCACAGAATAGCAGCACAGATATCGCAGAATATAAATAACAGAAAAAATAGAACAACACAGAATTTACCCAGCTTCGGCAAAACCCTGCCTACGTGCCGCCCCCAAGATTTCTACTAGAAATTAGATAGTCCCTCGCTTACACACGTAAACTCTCTATACCCGCTATTGACTAATCTAACTCTACGCTCAAAACATTGCCACAACTCAACCACCGAGTTGCGAATTCTCAAGCTACGCCACGTAGCTTGTCCCCTAGTCACACGACTAGAAAATTAAACGGTTTAAAAATGAAAATACAAAACAAAAAACAAGTTAAAAATAAAAAACCCTATTTTTAAATTCTTATCCCTTTATGTAAACAAGGCCGGCCCAAGTGGTTGATTTCCTTAACCCGTATCCTTTTATTATTTTCGTTCGTTCATATGAAGATGGCGGCCGTTCCTCTGTCTCAGTTAGGGCTTCTTTCATGCGATCCAATTTAGGGCTTTGTGTAAAATTGAAGATGCCGACTTTAATTACTTCGATCAGGTGGATTGTTCTTCGTGATTGCTTGATGACCGATGCTCTATTCTCTTTGCTTCACGGCTCCTTCAATTTTTACCGAGTTCGATTCTTCCTTCTGGTAAGAATTTATGCATTGTTACCTTTCGATTTTCGTATTCGAACTCTATGGAGTAATTGCCGATGATGATTAGGGTTTTTATAGGAGTCAATTTCCTGAATTCTCGTTCGTCTGATATTTTCAATTTTATGCTATCGGCCATACGATTATACTTGGATGCTCGTGATTTTTCCTTGACTAATTCATTTGTGTAAATACTCGATTGCTTGATTGACACGGCTTTAAAAGTTGTGATGAGCACGGCTTTAATTTGACTTTGTCATATTCGATAATATTGCTGCTGTTGAAATTTTATTTCATGATTTTCTCTGGTTGACTTCGACTTGGATTTTGTGATCCATTGTTTTCTCGGTGGAGAGTCTGATACATACCTTTTATATTTTCATTGCTTGTTTGATTCATCATGCATCAGTTTGTACTTACTCGCTTGAGTTTCACTGCCATACTTGGTTCGAATTTATTTGCATTCATTGATCAGTACTTCTTTGCTACTGCATACTTGATAGCAAATTTGATGTGTGGTCAGACCTTAACTTCACTTGTGCATTGTTAAGTAGTTTGTAGTCGCTGTGTTGTCATTTGGGCTTGTAAGTTGTATCATACTTGATGATCTTCATATTCATGTGTCTTGTTGACACTTGCAGCTCACTCGGCTTTGATTTTGTGGCTTCGACATCTTATATTCATGAGATGTTTATTGTGAAGCTTGGTTTTCTGGTCTTTGAGGCATGTTGTGTCCATATTGTATTTGATACTGTTGCACTGCTGTGTTATGTAGTAATCTAGTTTCACTTGCATTGCCGAGTTATTCTGATGCATCCTTCTGGCTTTAGAGTCTGTTATGTACATTCGAGCCAGTGCATGTGAACTGGTGCATGCTTTGTACTTTGTAGTATAGTTGCAATGTGTTGTTGTTTGGTGCCATGTGCATCTTTGCGATTCAGTCTGTGAGTTGCATACTTGTGCTTACTTTGTGTATGTTACATGTTGTGTTTCCAGTAGCCTGGATATCAGATATCTCTTTCTTCCATGTTTCTGTACTCCATAGATCAACTCCCATTCCTCCATAAAATTGATTTGTCTTCATTGTTGTCATATTTTTGCTTGTGCATCACTTGACTTGTTGTATTGTCATTGCATCTTTGCACTCTGTTTTTGATGTTGGCCTTCATTTGCTTGTATATATGAACTGCTTCATGCATTTTTGTGACCTTCATGTATACACAGTTGGTTTATTGATGTTTGATGTGTTTATTCCTTTATGTAGTAGCTCGACTTGATCTTGTTTCATATTGGCTTGAGAAATTTTACTTGAGTTGAATCCAGTGTCAACAACTCGGGTTTGACCTTGTGCTGAAGTCGAGATTTTATTTATGTTGCACCTGAGTTGAATCCTGTATTTGGGTTTGACCTGTGCTCACCTGTCCCTGTAGCATTATCAAGTGTATATCGGTGTGCACGTCCTTGTGGCATATACAGTGATACACTGTGTATGTCACAAGTTGTTCGTGTATGATGAATTCAAATTTAAATGATGACGAACAACCCAAATAACTGAGGCAAATATTATTTTGAAAATTCACGTTTTATTTTATACTACAAAAATATTCCTTTTTCAATTTTACTACGTCAAACTTTATTTTTGCAGATTGCTCAGATGCTGGATTCTAACTGAAATAAAGTTGAAGATAAATACGAGTGTGAGTGATATGTAGTGAGGTCAACTGTAAATATGAAATTGTGATGTATTGTAATCAAAGTTGTATATGTATAGTGAGAGCTTGAAATTGTACTATTCAAAATTGTAATAAATATTTGTTTGAATAAAATATTCGTTTGAATTCAAAATCTGTGTTATTTATTTTATTTAGCAAATATTTATTTAAACTGTGAAAAAATAAAATAGTATATTAACAAATACATTTAAACGAATGTATATATGTTTATTATCATGAAACAAAAATCATATAAGCGCATATTCAACAGATATATATTCCATTACGTTCGGAATAGGGATAAAACATTATAAACGCCAGGCGGCACGCTTCGTTTGGAGTTTGGAAAAATTTCGGGTGAATAGTGTCGTCAAATTTTCTATAAAAGGACGTTATAATCTTCATTTTACCAAAACCCTAGAACAACTAGGTCTAGCTGCCACCCTCTATTCCAATGGCCAGAATTTCGCAACCTTTTCTCCTCGATCTCTTCAAATCCGTGAACAATTACGAAACACTCTCAACTACAAAGTGATAGTTCACATCGAGACCTTCGATATGAATGGTGACGATTGAAAATAACTTGATGGATGGACGACAAATTGAGCTTGAACAACCGGTAGTCGTGCAAGAAAATCAAGACGAGAGGACAACCGAGTTTCACGATGTTCGTACTGGTTGCGTGTCTCGCGTAGGTGCTCACGTTGGTGTCGTTCGATCGTGCTCCGGTCGCTTGGTGGAGGAGCGGCCATCGTGGATTGTATACGTGCGTATGGGTTTCGTTTGCACGCGATTGTGCCTAGAAGAAGCAAAGCACGAATGGCCGTGATTTGCTTGGATAGATCGAACGGCTCAGATGAAAAAGGTTGAAAAATAAATAAAAGTTGAAATTGATTACATATATTAAATTATACAATCTTTAAAATAGCGTAACTTTGTCATACGAGGTCCGTTTCTGACGAAACGACTTGCATTAGGTTCGTATGGACGAACACTACACGATGGAGCTAGTTTGGAGTTGATTGAAGCTAGTATGAATTTGGATAAACTTAAACGGTCGTTTAATTTTATTCGGAATAAAACACTGCAACTGCTATTGGAACCAATGTGAGTACAACTCACTCTTTCTGACTCACTGATATTTTTATATAAGTGAGAATAAATATTATTATATGATGATTGATGATTGTTTGGATGATATGTGATATATTGATTGGTATTTGGATATATACCTGCCTATTGGAGCAGATGACCCCATACGTTCCCATGTATGAGCGGATGACCCTTTGTACACGCGTCTGCCTTGATGCGGCATTGTACACATATTCTAATATGTATATTTGTTGCAGGCGACAGGTTGGAGGGATCCAACTGGATTCCTCAATAGTATTGATTTATTTACAGATATTGTTATATATTATGTTATCATATGATATATGATGTTTTGGATACCGTGATTGATGTATTTAGTGCTGCTGCAGCATTGGGCCTATTTTTGATAATTTAGGAATATTAAAGTGATGATTTCCAAATTTAAAAGGATTTTAAAGTAATTTTGGAAAAAAAAATGTTTTATTGATTTTTGAATTGTAAAGAATTGAATTTATTTTGAATAAATAAATATTATAATTTTTATGTTATGAAAATTATAATTTCTGTGAAATATAGTAAATTATGATTTTTGGAATATGAAACGAACTATTTTGTAAAATAGTTTAAATGGAGATTTTTGAAGTTATAATAAACGGTGTATATATATATAAGATTTATAAAATTGATATTTTATAAATCAAAGTGTTAGAATTATAAAGGAGTTTTATAAGTGTTAAAATGAAGTTATAAATGGATTTTATAAGTGAATAAGATTATAGATTTATGAAGTTGTGAAGTTATAAAAAGAATGATTTTGTAAATAAAGAGATTTATAAGAAATTTACTTATAAATGGTATTTTAGCATATAAATGATAAAAAATGGAATTTATAAACATTGTTTTATAATCCGAAATCAATTGAATTTGATAAGTTAATTATTATAGGTTATTAAAGGAATTATATCCACAATTTTGGATAGTGGATAATCCTTTAATAAAAGTGCAATAGTAGTAAATTTGATTAGGCATTAAATCCACGATTTTGGATAGTTGATTATCCTTAATATAAATGTGTAGAAATATTAAATTTGGTAAACGATTTATATTCACGATTTTGGACAGTGAATAATATATTAAAGAAATGTTTTGGAAAGTGATATTTTTAAATGGAATAAAATGATTAAAAGATGTTTTAAAATGTGTTAAGGATCGAAACCATAGATTTCAACATTCATTGTTGAAATAGACGTTTTCAAGAAATAAGGAAATGATGGACTATAACACTGTTGTTATAGTAGATGATTTCCGAAAGGAAATATTTTGTATAGTATTGGGATTTATATATCTATCTTATTTTCGAATCCCTGTACTATTGATTTTGGGTTGTCGTAATGATGTTTTACGCAACATTCGTTTTGACCCAAATAAATATGTTAAAGAGAATGTTTTCCTTAAAGAATAAAATATATACTCAATCGTGATTTAAGTATATGCAATATTTTCTAAGTGTTGAAAATAAATTGATTTGTGAATTACTTATTATTAAATAAGTATGGAAATGTTTTGCAATATGAAGTGACATGTTTTGTGATTATATCCTTTAAAGATAATTTGAAGTGAATATTTGGCAAGTGATTTAATTAATAAATGATCAATTAAAAGGGCCTAGTGATTATTATGGTGCTAAGTATTTGTTTGTTTGCTTTGATAGTTAAATAACCGACTATCAAACTTGGCCAAATTTTAGTTCCTCAACTTGATGTGGGAACTATTTAGTCGTATACTTAGTGTGTAGCCTTCTGTGTAGGCTTGATTATCATTTGTGTTGAGGACGTTGATTCGTATAGTGCGGAGTATTACTCCAATCTATCGAGCTTCCTTCTTGGCCCGAAGGATAGCAAGTTGAAAGTTGGAGACGTGATAAATCTATAAGACTTAGTTTCTGTGTGAGATTGAGAAACGCTTTTGCGTTGTTGGTGCGAAGAGACCGGGATCAGATTTACCTAAAAACCACTTCGGACCAACGTATATACGACGATTGTACAGTTTGCTTATGATGATATTGATATTTCGGAGTTTCATAGTGGGGGGCTACTTGTTGATCGTTTGGGGTAAATATACATCCAGTAGTAGTGGTCTCTTCATTATGAAATATCCAATGCGAGGACTATTCGCTACTAATCCTAGGGATTTCCCGACGGGATGTGGTAGGAAAGTACCTTCAGTTTGTCCTGTTCCTGGACAACTTGTATGGATGTTTGTCTGACATTGCATTTTTATAAATTACGTACATTGGTTTTTACAAACATACATCAGTGATGGCGGAGAAGGCAACTTCTTTTAGCTTAACACCCTCCTTGGGACGTATGAGCTTAAGGGTTGTATTTTTGTGGAAGGCAATCAGTAGTCAACGGAAATGACCGTGTGGCATTCAAAGTGATGTGATATGTGATTGTGAAAGGTAATCGTTACCTCGTTAGGCCTCATCAACCGGAAATGACCAAAACAAGTTAGATGCGGCAAGGCTAAGTGGGCCATTCCCATTAGGGTATGATCATCCTCTTCTAGATATATCTTTACACGCTATGACGTCGTGTATCTGATTATGTGGTTTGTATGCTTAGAGGGCCCTCCGTAAAGGTCGGTAATGACCGAAGGATGATATATTCGGTACCAGTCTTGTGTTGGTAGAGGATCCTTTGTGATGGTCCTCGGTACATTCTTCTAGAGATGTACCGTTGGAAGGTAGTCCCTTCACCTGATCATTTGTATGAAAATTTAAAACCCACTACGAGCTGTGATTTTATTTGTAAAGGCATAATGAATAGCCTCGAAATGCTATATGGGTAATCATTTCGACTATGATTAATATTAGTGGAAATTTGCCATAAGGGCCTCTTTAGCGAACGCAATTAGTTTCTAGGACACACAACTGAAATAATTATTTTTAAGGACAAAATGCAAAATAATTAGTTTCTAAGGCACTAGTATAATATAACATGAATTTGATATGAAAGAAATGTTTTAGTTATCGTAAGGTAAAAACATGTCCGTGTTTATGTATGGACTTGTCTTATGAGATGCTTTTGTTTTGATAAAGGAAAAGTTTGGTAATTTAATAAATTCAGTTGAGTGTGTTTCTCACGCTTGTTTACCAGACTGATCCGGCCGTTCTTCCCTTTCAATGCTCGGGTCAGACCGAGTATATTTACAGGTTCAGATTTGATGCTTTTGGAGCTTCTGCAGGAGAGCTGGAGATCTTCATTTTCGTATATACGTATCTTTTTTGATTATTGATTATCTGCATGTGCTTAGTTATTTATATTATCGGAAATTGTGAGGACGGGTATTATAACTGCCCAAGTTGATAACTCTGATTGATTGTTGAGCTCTGATTTATGTATGTATATATACAGTTTCTATTTTGTAAAGATCATTGATACGATATTATATGTTTTCCGCTGCGATGTGAGCTTCTGTATTGTTCTTTTTGGTTCTATCTTCTCTCTTTCTTCTCTTCTCTTCTTCTCTCTTCTTTTCTTTCTCTTGACTTTCTGTCAGTCTGTGCTTTTGGGTCGGACATGTGTGGATTATTGTCGATTCAAAGGGTATGGATTTTCGGGTCGTCACGCGATACACTCATTACAATATACATTGATATTTAAATTAAATTCAAACTCTTTTTAACAGATTACATAAAATAAAGATTTTATTTCAAATATTTTAGATTGCGCATAAAATCCACTTAGACTTCATATACCCAAAAATGATCTAAAAATGGATTTTTTACGAGTTTAGAAATTTAACATGCTTTCGGTTGGACTGGTTCCAACATAGACATTAGAGCGAGGTTGATTGAGGTGTTCACATAGTATATTGGATCTCCTAGGTCTGATCCCTACAACTAGCATAATAGGGGTTCTCACGTCATGATCTACGACGAAGCATTTCCTCTCACCCCTACATGTCCTTGATGATTTTGCTAGTCAAAGGCTGTCGGTAAAAATCGTTGGTGAGGTACCTAGTTGGTTCGCCCCAAAGGAGTTTGGACATGACCAATATTGGTATAAGAGACCAAATGGTCCATATGGTATAAATTAGTAATATTAGGGATAACCGGTTAAAACCTACCTATTTAATAAGGTATTCAGAAAGGTAGTGTTAAAGGTTGAGTTTGGGTAAAAGTACTCAATCTTACCTGGCTATTGGCCTGGTCCAAAGGATGAACTAAGCCCAAAGTTATCCCCTATATAAAGGCCCGAATTATTTTTTGGCCTTGGGCTAATTTTCAAATTTTGTTTGAAAATTTAAAGTTATATTTTAAATTCCAATATTAAGTTCAAAATACAAACATGATTTTTTTTAAAAGTTATAAAATGCATTCAAAAATTTCAAATCATTGTGAGAAATTTAATAATTTATTTTGAAAATTTAAATATCAAAATTTAATTAACATGATTAATTAAATTAATTTAAATAATTAATTAAAAGCAAATTGATTAAAACATATACATTGATATATGTGTACAACTGTTATTATTGTCGTTATTTATTTCTCTTAATTTTTTTATGTTAAGTTAAATTAAAAATTCAAATTAATTAAAATATTTAATTAAGTAAAATTAATTAAAAGTTAATTAACTAAAATGTATACACGTATTGACAAGTAAATATAAACAAACTATAATGTCATAGTTGATTGACTATCTTAAATAGTCTAAGATGAGTAGTATAAAATTATAGAAATTTATGTATGTATATAATAAAATTAATTAAATATGGTTTAATCATAAATAATTAAATAATTTTCAATTAACAAGATACATTTATATCTTATATAATTAATTAACTTACAAAAGTTATAAATAAGTTAATTCTTATATAACTATATAATTAAGTTGAACTGGAAAGAAACTCAAACGAAATTTATGGAATACGTACATATGTATAACATATATACTATGATTTTAGATGTGTTTGGCACTTAAATCACGAGGATATTTCATAAAAGATACCTTATTCCTTATATTGATATCACTCAGTATATGTATATTAAAGATTATGAATCCTTAATATATACATCATCCTCTATCATTTATATATTAATAGATTACTTGCATACTTTTTGGTTGTTGAGTAAATTCAAGTCCACGGTGTTATGTGTAGTACTATTAATATATTACTAGACGAGGTAAGATACATGCACATATTTGTTGAGAATACTTAAGGTATATGCATTATACTTAGGCCATCATGAAATAGTGGGTATAAATGAATACTTTTAATTTATTAAGCAAACTCAAGGTCGACATCAAGAATAGGATATAGACCATGAATTAGGAGTTGTATATAATACAATTGATAAAGTGTTATCCATCACTTGTGGGCCTACAATTTTTTAAGCAAAGTCAACACCAAAATCCCAAGGTAAACAAGTCCTTATGTGCATTAGAGAAATTAGAAGGTTCCTAATTTTTTTTTAGGTCTATAAGAAACATAAAAATCTAGTAGGAACTTTATTTGAAAAATGAACATATAACACCAAACATATCTAAAACTACAAGAATATATGCCATGTAAGTTGAAATAATCCACTTGGACAAATTTATGCAACCATTATAATTGATAAAATGTTTATCAGTTAAATTATACAGATTAAGTTAACTTAATTAAGGTTGACAAGAAATATAAAATATACTTAATAATAAATCTTCTGACATGTCATTTTAAGACCCATACAAGAGCCAATTCATACAACCACTAAAACATTCGTGCCTCGGTTGCTTACTGTTCATTTGTATGAGACTGTGTATTGTCTTCTATGAGCGTTGAACTCCAACAATAATGCAAGAATATAGATACACGGTCTATATTCAATCACATATAAATGTTTTACGATAAACGGTCATAGTTTGAAAATAAGAAAATGAGTCATAATGTGACACCCTGTATTCAATAGGATTGATTACAATAAGGTTCTTCTTTAAATGGTTGGAAAATTTTAAAAGGAAAGAGAATGTACAAGAGTGGATATAGCATAGGCATGGTTAGGATGAAGAGAATGAATGATCACTTCTTCTTTATGAAGAGACACTGGACGAGAGGATTATATAAAATACTAAAATATACTTAATATGGAAAGAAAAATACGATTTTTGTTTCAATTCTATTTCCATATAGATAATCATTTTCTACAAAATTTATTTTTATGAGTTTAAGATATCTGATTGAAAACTCTAGACTGTAAACTAAGTATAGTAAAAGAAATAAATAACCAATAATAAGTAGTCAAATAGAGCTTCATATTTCATATGCCATTATACTAATGGCAGAAATTGTAGGAGCGTATCGTAAACACTTACTAGTGGTCACATCAAGTTATGAAAAATTGTCTTCTTAAACATACTAAATATTATTTATGAAACAGTAACCATTTTCCGTATTGGCTATAAATAGATATAGTTTTATTTAGGTATGAATATTTTGAATATCATTTTTAATATAAATATATAATAATGGTATTATAACAAAGTGGGCATATTAGAAAATACAGAAGTATCTAGATATTTTTTCCAATGCTTTGAATTATGGACTAAGCTACAGTTTTGAGAAATAATTCTTTAATCATTTGATTATGAATCTTATGATACAAGTGAACTGTATCTCAAACGATTATGGGAAAACACTCATTCAGTGGGAGTGATAGAAAATTTGATGAACTCTTTAGAATCAATGCATATAGATGTATCCAATTCAAAGTCTAATAATACCAAAGTTTCAAATACTTCTTTAAATTTTAAAATTCATCGATGAATTATCATGGAAATGGGAATGTGAATTTGGTGCACAATTAGTATGTTTATGGTAAGCTCATAGAAATTAAAACAAGAGTAGGAAACATAACATGCAAAGGTAATGATAGAATTTGATCTATTTAAATAGGTTAATGTATTGAAAAGGAGTTCCAAATGTACCAGAAAAGAATAAGATTCAATCTTAAAAGTCACTCCTCCCTATGATACATAACGATATATTCATATGGAGCTATTGGACTTTGTTGGACAAAGTACAATTAGTGATGAATGAAGTTGAATTAACTTCTTACAATAAGGACATGTATTTAAGAGTAAGTACACAAGGTTAAACTTAATTTCATCAAAAATAATGTCTACTAAACCATAAAAGATAAGAGTTGATGAAACAAACTCTATATATCCTAGGTCAAGAGGTTGATAGGTTGTGTGAGTCGAGTGACTACATATAATAAATTTTCACAAGGGATCTTATGTGTACCAGCCCAAATGATTTTAGGATCAATCAATATTGATCGATCAATTTATGTTATAAATATGATTTTCATGAACTTGAAATCGAATCAATTTTATAAATATGTACAGGCAATTCATAAAATGTTTATGAATACATATTCCGTTGCACCGAGAAATAATTGTTGTCTCAAGAAACACCAATTTCATTATGAAGAAATCTCTTTTACTATTATTGGTAGTAGAATGGATTCAGATGCGATCCAAGGATAAACCTGATTAAAATTGTTGAAATGAAATTAACTAAGCCTAAATGGACGTAGCTAACTAGAATATCTAATAAGAACCCTTGCACATTACAGAGAAATTATGATTTTATTATTGATGTTGAAAAAAGAATCTCCTCAACTGTTAATAAACCATTAAGAATATTAACTATGCTATATAGCATGATGCATAAATTCGAAAAGGATTCCAAGTACATTATCAAAATATGATTTTCAAAAGTTATTCTTGAAGGATATGATCCATCGACCATGAACGAGTCTTCGAGAGAAAGACCAATGTAGTTGGAATATAGTAGAAATATTGATAAGAATAACATCGTAAATTTCAATTGTTGAAATTAACATAATAGATTCATCATTCAACGTGTTTAAGTTAATTCAGATTTTACTCGCAAAATTACTGCTCGGTATGACTGAGTTTAATACATGTATATTGATATAGAAGTTCTAAATAATGATTTAGAACAATGTTTTTGCATATAAACAATGTCTCGAAGTCAGTAGGAGTAATAACAGAATTTCTAGGCATTGTACATGATCCATGACCTGATACAAAAATATCATTTGATAAGTATCAGAGTTAAGAAAGTATTTTGAAAAAGAAATAAAATGGTTTGAATTAAAGTCAAAATGCAGAGGAAGCATGCATCTATAAAAGAAATTATTAATGGGTACTAAAATATTTCAAAGCTGTAGCTAAAAACAAAACTATGATTGTTAATAATGCACTTATGTTAAAATCATTTTAGTTTGGCTGTTTACTTCTCGATTTGGATTAGAAATTGACATCTTTTATAATTAGTATAGAAGGATGTTGGATTGTCCCAAAATGATATACACAGATACCGTACTAAAATGTTTAATATGGAGTATGTAAGGTGGATTTCTTATGCATTGGCAGTATGATTTATCTTACATGTTTTATTATCAACATTATCACATTTCACTCATGTACTTATGTATTTAATACATAGGGAAACTATAAAATCCAAATTAAGTTTACTAAATGATAGTTTAGAGTGTTCTCGAGTATTTATGAAATATTGTCTATCAAAAAAATGAACTCCTTATGAATGAGTGCACATACTCGAATTTTTATGTGATATTGAATGTAGAATGTCAATCCTAATTTCATGTTCAATCTTAAGAACTATAATTTGGAAATGTTCCAAAAAATAAGTAGCAGATGATTTAATCAAAGGCTAAGTACATCGTGTTGAATAACGCTGCCATAAAAGAAGTATAAATAAATGCACAAACTTATAACCGAGCTTAGGATGATTCCAAATGTTGAGAATTCCATACATGATAAAAATATTATGATATAGTTCGTGGAAGAACTTGGAGCTTACTAGAAGTCGAGAAACATACTCCAAAAGGTTCCACATGATAAAGGCAATTTCTTAAATTTGAAAAGAGTTGATTGACATAGTAGGTAATTAAAATGATATAACATACCCATTTACTAAGGGACATGCCTTATTAATTTCGATAAAACCGATCAAAGGAATTGGAATAAGATTCCACTAAGTGCAAGTGGAAGATTGACAGGGTCAGAGGTATGGGCTAGGGGCACTTACGTAACTTGTTACATGTATCCAACTCGATATCCAATCTTATTTAGAATAAAAGATGTTTTCTTTCTATTATACACTTGTTATATTGTGATATAATTAATAAGTAATTGATTTAGAGTATGTTAAATAGAAAATCCATGAATGATATGTAATGTGATAATAATTACAATGTGTTATAATCATAATAATTTTATCGCATTAATATACATATTATTTTAAATACTCTTCGTCAAGGTGTTTTGAGATTGTATATGTAACAACCCTGCTTTCTACACCGTATAAATTAAATATTTTTAATCAAAATAAAATAATTCAATTCGATTTAGATAATTACTATTTTTAAAATAAATTCTATTTGTTCGAAGTTTATTTAATAAAAGATTTTGTTTTAATAAATTGAATTAAATCAATAAATTCTTTTCAAATAATTTAAGAAAGTTGAATAAATTGTTTTAATTGAATATAAAATATTTTAAAAGTGTAAATAATTGTTAGATGATTAAAATAGTGAAAAATAAAAATAAGGGGCCGTAAAATTGAATGAAATTGTTCAATTATTAAACTATAATTTATAAAGCAAATTGTGAATTAATTAAATTAGAATAATTGGGCAAATATAAATTAAAAAGTCTCACCTAAAACAAACAAGGCTCAAAGCCCATCTAAACTTTCTTTCTTTCATTCTCTTAAAATCTATCCCTATTTCTCCACTAAGCCCATTGGTCTTTACCCTAGGTCATATTCCTGAAATCGAGTTGGACATCGATGAAAAAAAGGAAATCGTGTTTCAGGTAATCTACCTGGAAGTATCATGACTTGGGAAAGGGGTTGCGATCAGTCTGGACTATGCATAGCCAGTAGGCGATGATGCTCACGTTTGAAGGTGGAACCAGAACAAAGAATAGGCGAGCGGGTTGATGGGGGTTCTCACGATTTAGAGTGGCATTCAAGTGCGTTTGTTGCTGGAAGGAGGAGATTCTTATGCGCACATGGTGCAAGCATGTCCAGTGTTGTGGGAGGTGGAGCACTGTTTAGTTGCTGCTATCGGTGATGTCTGGTGGCGAGCTGTATCCGATGATCCACCACAGTTAAGAAGACGGAGATCTATATCCATATTCCATTTTATGCTATTATTTCTCCTGATTATTGGTGAATTGCTTACTTGAATTGTTTGATTGTGGTATTGGTTATGATATTAAACTGATTGTTACAATATTGAATGTTATTGATTTGATTGTGGAGTTTGGTGTTTCTTGGATGTACGAAATGCAAAGGGGATGTTGTGTGTTTGCACTTTAGTTTGTGTAATATTTATGTTGTGTGTATAATATATGGATGATCGAAATTTGATCGAATTCAACTCAGCCACTGATAAATTATGTTGATAATTTGATCGTTGATTTTGGAAAATTTTGCTTTATAAGTCATATTTTATGACTTCTAGTTAATTTTCTAATTTAAAATATTTTTGAAAGCTTTGATAAATTATTTTTGGTATTTTAAGATTAAACTGAAGTGTATTTATTGATAAAATAAATAAAATTGGTTGGTAAATAAAATGATTTTTTGGAAATTATTGTGGATATCTAAAGTTGTTTCGAAAATAGATGATATTTTATTTCTAATTGTTAGAGTATAAAGTGAAGAATTTGAATTATATTCTATAATTTGAGATAAATATAATTTATTTTATGATTTATAAATTTATTTTAAAGAATTTATTTTTGTTATAAATGATTCGTTATTAAATAATGAGTTGTTAGTTGTTATGTTTATTTATTTAAATAATTTAATTTATATTACTTTTCTGATCATTCCTCTCTTGAATATTAAACTGGATTATATGAGTGATTTACCATTGACATTTAGTTTTTTTTAGTAATTTGGTATGATACGGCGGTGACTTCCTTTTATATGATTTTATGATGATTTCTATTCCATGTGACGAGAAATAGGATTAAACAGTTTAGTGATATCGTCTGGTATGAGACTTTTGATAACACTTCTCCGGTTATTTTTCAGACTTGTTATATAGAACATTCAAGGATAAGTATTGTGTGTGAGCATTGAATAAAGGACCAGTAATACACAATGGTATGAGATGTCGTTGCGGTATCTATTTGGTTATTCTTTTGCTCATGAATGATACTCAACACAGGGATACAAAGTGTAATATTCGCTAGGTTAATATATTATAGTAATGTGTCGAATTATTTGAAGTCATATGTTGGCAATTATATCGAGCTGCGTGTCGACAACGTATAGAGCTATGTGGCGGTAATTTTATTAAAAAGTGTGCCAGCATATATACAGTGCTATGTGTGGGCCTATATGTAAAGCCGTATATTGGTCATTATATTCATATATGAACAATATGTGCTTATCTATCTTGTGTCCAACTCCATTTATGTTTTGGGAGTGAACCGGATTGGCGAGCATCCATCCTGGCAGCCTAATCACGGTGGTCGCGCCTCAGATCTGTAACAACCTTTTCTATAGCCATGTGTCGGCAACGTATAGAGTCGTGTATCAACAATGTATTGCCTTGTGTCACGTAGATCAAAAGTCAGTTACCATAGAGGCACATGTCGGTAGTCATGATCGAAGAGGCTACATGTAGCTGATCCTATAGTGGATCATTATCACGATACCATAGGGAGAGGTAATGGTAACCGATGACTGTATGAGGCATGCTAATTCAAGCCTTAATTGAGGCCATGTGCAGTTGGAAGGTTATAGTGAGGAGATTGTTTGGAGATTTCACAAATGAGAGCAGGAATAAGAGGGCTCAGCTAATTGAGGCGTTAATTAATATGAGAAGAAGGGCAGCATTAGAGGTGTACAAGCTTAAAAGCGTATTGCTGTCCTTTAAAGATAGGGTTGCTTCCTATTTGGATAAACTTGAACAAGAGAAGGCTAAGGACAAGAAGTTTGAAGTGTTTTTACAACTATCCTGAGATGTTTTGGAATTTTTCTGCCCCTTGTTGGATCAAAGATTTCTAAGTGATAAGGAGGGCCGTGAGTTAACAGTTGTTCTTGGTGAGGACCGCTAGATTAGAGCTTGTTATGACCCCCGACAGTACATGGCTCACACTTAGCATTTTGTTATTATAACTTTAGTATTGATAAAATATTTTGTAACATTTAACTTGACTTTAGGATGGGGATAATGCTTTTTGTAATCTGATAATATTTTCTTTTATGATATAGAAGTTTGTTAACTAATATTTTCATACAGAAACATATGAGTCTTTTAGTAACCCTGCTCTGTTAATATATATTATTTGATTGCAAGCTTATTCGATCTTCTTTGGTTGATTCTTTTATTTAGGATTTAGAGGTAGATGCTTTGTGAAAGAAACGAGATTATGCTCAGTTCAGAGTTGAGGAGCTGGAAGATTAGTTAAGGAATACTGAGAGTATCTATAGGGCTATATACAAAGATGAGATTATCAAGTTGTAGAAGTGGATCATAGAGATGGATAGAGAGATGGAACTACATATGTGCAGAGGACTATTCTTCAGCACCTCCAACTTAACATGTCCTCGTTGGTCGGGTGCAGTCCCTAGGCTTCCATACGAAGATGGCTCAAGTGAGATACTTATGTGGAATAATGATGTAAAGGATCACTATGAGGCCAAGATTAAAGAGTTATTGAACTATTTCAAAGGACAATTAGGGACACCAGAAATTCACATTTCTCTGTTCCTATCTTTGGAGGATGAATATTTTGGTCTCTCTTCCAAGAATGCAGAAAAGTCAAAGGAGCAACTCTGGCATAAGATCGACAGAGTTAGAAAAATGGCTATCAGGCGAATTAATGCCTTAGAAAATAGGATATATAGTTTGGAGTATGAGGCTTGATTGAACTCCACCATGATTTTCCAAGGGGGGATGGAAAGGCATCTCTTTTGGATGAACTACAAAAAGAGAAAGTGAAGACCAGAATAGCCAAAATTGGTCCACAACATGCAATTGACGTTTTTAAAATTTTTTGGGCTGGACTTTACTTGTCCTTCATGCATAACCGGACTAATTAAGAATACAGATCTGAAGACCATAGAAATGTTTGGGCTGGTGCCAATTATGATCCGTGTGTAGCATACCACAGATCGTCTCATGGAAGAATCTCTCGTTCTCGATCATTGGTGGTGACTATAGAGCTAAAGAATTAGCTTTTGATTTAATTCGCCATAGCGCATCCCTTGCAGATTGGACGGTATGGGGTGGTCACTTTTAGCTTGTTTTTGAACTTGGACTAGATATGCAATTTAATTTTATGAAAGGGATATTTCCTTTGTAATATGATTTGAGTGGTAATTTTTTGTAAATTACGGGTAAGTGTAAAACAAGTGATATTATGATGAGAACCACAGCTAAGTATTGAAAGTTTGATTTTTTGATGTATACACAATGAGACTTGACCAATGCTTGGGTTCGTACCTGATTGTTAGTATTTTGACCGTAGTGTACATGTCTGCCTTTGCCTAAGATATGCTTTGAGAGTATTATGTGTGTCCACGATTCATTGAGCTACGACTTCCCGGTATGTACATATGCTATCTGATTTGTTATTAACTTAGCTACAGGTTGGGCATGAGTTGGTCCTTAGCTCTGGCGGTGGGTGTGTTGAGGCCTGCTCCTAATTGTGGGAAAGTATCCATTGCTAAGTGATGGGATGATCTCTTCCCTGTTTTGTTCTAGGGGCCGAAACACCCATAGCCATATGCTTGGCCAAATATTTGACTTACCCTGATTCTGGGGAGAAGTGTCAGTTTGACCTATCCCTGTTCTGGGGAGAAACGTCTATTGTGACCTACCCCCTGTTCGAGGGTGAAATGGCCTTAGCCAAATGCTTAGCCAAAATTGTAACCTACCTTTGTTTTAAGGTAAAATGTCCGTTTTGGACTTATCTCCTATTTTAGGTGTGAAATGTCCTTGGTTGGGAGCTTAGTACAACCTACCCCTTATTCTAGGGTGAAATGTCATATGTATGCCGAGCCAAGCTTTTCTCCAACATCACCATTCTCATTGCAGAGAGTGCCCTTATTGTTCTTAGGTGAAATAATACCTTTCGAACAATAGCGCTGGGCTAGGAAGGGTGAATCATCATGCTTTGGGCATGGTCATTCTTATTGTGGGAGTAATATTCGACTAAGAAGTCAGATCGTGATATAACCTACAATGACATGCACATGAATGTTTGTACTGTTTCCGATAATATAATATTCATACATGCAGTATATGTCGAATTAACTGGTAGAAAGTGTTTTTTACTGGTTTAGGCAGTCTACTTCCCTATGAATAGTCTTTATAATTACTAATTATAGAAAAATCCATACAAGAGCAAGGAAATTTGTCATCCCGTCTAGCGAAATATTTTGGCCGAGAAGCCGGACTTACGGTGATGTGAAGCCCAAACGTGTGGGGTCAATATCACCATTCTTAATGTTGAGATTGCCATTTCTCATACTGCTCTGCTGATTCAGTCACTACTGGCAGTGAATGGTTAATGTGTTTATATAACTTTTCTTTTTACAAAGAAAAAATGCAGAGACTTTACATTCATATATATATACTTTTTTTGCGTAGAGCTGATCTACGGCTTAGTACACTTCATTCATGGCTTGGGCCTTTCACCGTAGTAGTGGGCGCTTGTCTTTGTAGTTTCTGGCCACTACTTCAACTTATTTCCTCTATAAGATTTTGAACCCATCGTTCTCCAAGTCTCCACTAACGAGGGCAGTTTTTTTGTCAGAGAGAAGTATAGATATAAATCCTTCATCCTCAGCTAATCCTGATGGTGAGGAACATTCCCTTGGATTTGATTGCACTTTACTCCCTAGTCAATAGGAGCACCAGTTGAATCCTCTGACTTTCAGGTAGAAGGTGCTAAGGTCCTTGTCCATTCTATATCTATATGGTGAGTTTTTTCGTGCTTCCTCTTGTAGGACACACGAAGGATTTGGATTCTAATTTTTGGTTTCTCCCATTGTCAGAATTACCGTTTAGGCTACTGGATACACGTGCTTCTTTGCTTTGAAGTTGGCCATTGGCTAGCATTGGGTGATCATAATCAAAGGGTAGTAGCTCTTTGGCTAAATTCTAGGAAGCATCGGCCATTGAGTCTTTCTACAAATAGTGGTTTATGGTCTTACCGCCTCCATTTCAGAGAGCGCCGTGCCTGCTTATCTGTTGCATGACACATGCAGTAGACAAGCAAAGGCAGTGAGCCATGGTGGTGGAAAAATTGAAGACGGAATTGGAGGGTTGGAGATTGACTAGAGCTTTTAGTGAGATTTGAGGAATGGAGGGACAGAGGGTCAAGGAACTAAGTGATACAGGAGTGGAGGAATGAAGGACGGAGAACAGAGAACGGAGGTTCAGGCCCTCCTTCTAGCGTCAAAAATATTGGTGAAAATTTTGGGTTTCACTACACTCAACTTAATCATGAGGCAACCTTGAGGTTGATTGTCCTTACAGTGAGGAATCAGCAAACCGACGATTGATTAAATTCTCCTTTAGGAGGTAATCGTGGTGCTGAATACTTACAAGGCTAGGTAGTCACACTCCAATTGTATGTTGAATAAACAAAAAGTAGATAAAAGCGAGCTGTAGAAAAGTAATAGACACAAAGATTTTTTACGTGATTCAGATTACTACAAAACCTATGTCTATGGGATAATCCATTATATTTTACTACTTTTTGTACAAGAGATTTTAAGTCCTGAGGCATATAATATTTTTTTCTTAGAAAGTAGAAGAAGTTGCCAGAGGAGGTTTCAAAATCTTAAGATTCAAAAATAACTGAAAAGGCTCCCCGAAAAAGATTCAATGCCTTTCCTTTTATAGCGTGAAAAGTGCTTTGTTGATGGTGGTAATCTTCTATTATATTTTCCTTCAACCTTCACCATTGGATTGTGCCACTTGTCATTTATTTTTGATGCTCGTACTTTGTGCCTGGATTAATGACGTGTCTTAAGCGAGAAATCCCGACTCTAGCTGAAGATCGGAATTTTGAAGTGGAATGCCTAAAAAGTGGGCGGGAAGTCTAAGTCTGCAAAGTTTTGCCTCTTCTCTCTTGAAATAGCAAGCTGCCCTAAGAGGAATGATAAGAGACCTTTCTATGGCCTTGTCATGTTGTTGTCGCATAAGAACAAATGTAATGTGATATCATTTAGTGTTCAGACCATATTGCTCCCATGCTACTCTTGTTTTTCTTGCATAATTTGTTAACACGTCGGGTCAGAACGAGATAGTTCTTCCCATTCTGTGCTAAGAGCTTTTTCGAGACTTGCTTATCTTTTGAATTATTCTCTTGGTTGTTGTTGATTAGAGATAAGGAAAGGGTGAGCTTCATGTTTGTCGTTTGCCTGTAGGGTCAAGTCTATGTTAAAGCATAGTTTGGATGATCCGATATTTAGCCCCGGTAGAGTTCTTTCAGCTTTATATGACGCTATTTAGGTTGCACCCGGTATATGCTTGCTCAGACCTGTTCCTATAGATTTTTGACAAAATATGAATATAGTTAACTTAGAACCCCAAGTTCTAACCTCATATGCTTTGGCTTTGTACTCTAACTTGGTCTTTTCTTCCGAATGTGGTTAGTGTGTTCCGCTCTATCTTCTCAATGTGCACAACGTCTATTTTGTGTGGTTTTGATGTTTTTGGAGAAGATTCAGGTTTAGTCAGTGGCGTTGACCTTAAGTATGTCGTTTGCTACTGTCGTTACGATGACTTTCCGTTCTCCAAGTACTATCTTCTTTCTTTTTGCTACGGTTCGTGATAGGAAAGGGTGTAAAAATGATGATTATAGCTTGGTTTGGGGTAAAGCTAGGTGAGTAGGATGATTCTCCTTGCTAATTTATGTGTTATACTTCAATATTTGATTATTGATGATTATAGAATTATATGAAGTGATTTGGAGATTGTTTGAATTAATTTGGTCTTATGTTTTGTTGTAAACATGATTATATTAGCTTATTATTTGTCTAAGACCATAATAACTATATTTGAAAATAGTTAGTAACCTAAGAAATTGATTTTAGGTTAATTAAATGATTATATATGATGTAGGGTAAATTAAAGACTAATTACATGTGATAATTAAGTGCATGTCATTAGTTATCAATAATTAAAATAATTCAAATAGATTTGAAAATAGTTAGTAAGCTAATTTAGTTAGTTCTGAATTCTACACTTATTATTAAAGTGATTAGAAATTTAATGAAGCTAAATTAGTATTTATAAATGCTGTTCAAATAGAAGAATAGCTTTTTTAAGTAATAATGGTATTTTATAAAATAACATAATATTTTATAATATAGTAAATGAAGTTTAATTGGTATTTATAAAATGGTTTGAATATTTTACAAATGAAGGATATATTTTATAAAATCGGTATAAGATTTTATAAAATGGTAAATTGACGAATAGTTGATTTTCAGTGAAGCAAATTAACTGTTTCAAATGGCCTAATGGATTAATAGGTTAGTATTGTATTTTATAAAATAGTTTGGCAATTTTATAAAATAGTACAGGAGATATCTTTACATTTGTTGAAAATTTTAGTAAGTAAAAGTAATAATTGATTAACGAATATATTAATTACTTATTTAAATATGTGTATGTATATGAGCATGGGCAAGTACACATATACGTGTATTTGAAGATGTGTTTAATAATCAAAATGTTGTGTGAATTGTAGTTAGAACTGTCGTGTATTTGATTGTTTATTTTCATTTACAATTATTTGATTATATAGAAATATAATTGATTAAAAGTCCGTTGAGGGAATTTCATGTAGCCGTAGCAACTCTCGCGTGCGCTAAGTTGCTTGAGCATATACCGCACCGAGTAGTCGCCCCAATGAAGTCCAAAATATGACTTGTGTAATGGTTGTGTGTTGTGTAGGCGTGTATGCAGAAGCATACACGAATGAGTGTACCGATATTATACGTATAAGCTACGCACTAGGCAAGGAGGTCGGGTAGGTCGTTTGGCGTGTAAGATTAAGTCGGGTCGCTATAATTGCCTATAGAACTCTACTCATGCAAAGAGTGGATTTTGGGTATTGAAACCATTTTTGATTACTTATGGAATTTACCTTCAAAATATTAACAAATGGACTCCGATAGAAGCCTGATGGGGTGGAGTCAGGCTTTGGAAGCATGGCGACTCATCGGTCGATGCATAAGAGGAAACGAGATGCGAATCGACGACCGTTTGGTTGGATTCGCCCCTACCCAGGTTCAAGTTCAGGAAGTTCTAGGTTTTCAATCGATCGAGGTAAAAGTTCAGTTGATTGAAAAGAGGGGAAATTCCATCCAGTATCTAAGGGTCCAAACAGTAGATTGGGGGAAATTAGGTATAATCGACCGAATAAGATTCATAGTCGACTGAGCAGTGATGACTTTAGGAGATTTTTCTCCATTTGAATTGCGGTTCTTTGTAGCATCTTGGCACAACTTTGGGGAGACTCTAAGCTACTCTAGGAGGAGGGATGCAACGCGAAACTCATGATTCAGATAAAAATGCAAGGTTATTCCTTTGGAATTGATAATGATCACGCACAGGGTCAGTACGATGATTGGTGATAAGATCACGTCCGGTAGGTGTGTACAATCAAAGAAATGAATTTGTATCTTAGGGGAGTTGACCCTACGGTATGCATAGTTATATAAATAGTATCGGTACTTATATTAGTGATCGTACATTGTATTGGTGTTATATTAGTGACCATATAATGTACTAGTCTTATACTAGCGGTTACACATGTTATTGATCCTATAATAGTGATCATCAGTACAAAAAGATGATGATAAGATATTGATCTTCATTTATGATAGACGTATTTGATTACGTGATATTATATGTCAATATATATACCTATACGATATCAGCGTTCCTTTGTTGTTCCGATAGCATATTATATGGGGCATGCTTGTCATTCTCTTTCGTACAGACGTAAGCATATTTATTAAGAAATCCATAATAGCCAAGGGGGAGATGATGACGACCATCTATAGGTGTACCATACATCACTCATGCTCAATATGTGGTATGGTGAGGTCCATAATTTTTTTAAATATTTAGAGAAGATCATATATCACTTATGCTCGATATGGGGTACGGTGAGATCTACATAAGTTCGTTCAATCAGAATGTGACTTGGGTCTATGGTACACTATGGTACCGACTTAATTTATTTTGGACCCTCAACAGAAATCATTGGTTGCAATGAAATCTATATAGGTGTCGAATGTATGGAGTAGGTCATATATTTTTTATGCTCGATATGGAGTACGGTGTAACCTACATGTGTTCGTTCATATTGGATACGGCTTGGGGTCTATGGTATACTTAAGCACTAACTCAATTTTGTTATGGACTCAAAATAGAAATCACTAAATCATGATTAATGTCCACTTTAGATTTCACTCATCAGCAATGATGAGTGTCAATTACACACACTATTTGTCGTGCATCGCTGTGATTTTGCATGCTGTATTAATTGGTTGATTACATCGTCGTGTATTCTAGGATATGCTTATCTTGTTGCATTTATAGTATTTTTGCATGTATATATTGAATCGCTATATTATGATATACTGTTACGTATCAGTCATATTATATTAGTTGTGCGACTCATTGATTACAGGAGAAGTGCAGGTTACAGTATGATTTCCTATCTTTTGGATAGGTTTAATGTACTTGTTTGTAAGCAATTCAGAATTCCCCTAAGCTATGTTTATGGAGAGGGCCGTCTATGATTAAAAAATTCATATTTATTTGTATATATTTTTAATATATATTATTTTGAGATAGCTCCCATCACATCAGACTTTATCTCCGACCCGCCTTTTGTCTTTGTCTGCTTATGTCTTACAACTCTCGGGTAATTGATTGAGTAATCTAAGAGTCAGGTGCTTTTGGGGATACGCTATCAAGGTGTGCAGCTGGAGCTCTTTGGATGCGTGACGTCGATTTTGGATATGTGTAATTGATATTGTAGTAGCATGACAGATATGTATTTAGATATGAGATCCGTTGTATCAAATATTTATTCGGAACTCCATTCTTTTAGGAGTTGATGTATTATGACTTTTTGTATTGATACTTATTTATTAGTTGCTTCCGCCAGTGCAATCTTCTATATATTGTTGTTCTATTTTATTTATGTATATTCAGTATATTATATCTTATCATTCTGATGCGAGATCTTATCAATGTCTTGGTTTAGTGTTTTTTTTTTAATTTTACCCTAACAACCCGTCTTTCTAGGTGTTAATGAAGGGTGGGTCATTATAGTTGGTATCGACGTTTAGGCTAACACTCGGACCAAGTAGACCAATTTGAGTTAATCAATCTCGTTAAAGGAAATATATTGAGAGAGCATACTTATATTTTTATACTATATTATACTATATACAATGCTTGCTTTCTGTACTTGAATTATTTCTACCTCTAGTTGCTAAGGTATCTTCTTTGGGTTATCCATATGAGCAAACGGAGTGCGTGAGTGAATATGGATAGGCAGTCTGAGATGCTTGATTAGTTCAGAGACTATTTATCTACCGCAAAAGATGTTCCATCCCGGTAAACATTTCCAGCAGATTGCAGTTTGCACCACAAGTGGTGTAGCCCTTTGGGCATCGGTATTTTTAGCTCCGCCAAATTTAGGATCTTCGCAGCAGTGCTGCACTCTTCAAATCACATGCTTGAGACTGTTGCTAAGACACGTCTTGGACACAGACATAAGAAGGCGTCCATCGATATAAGTCTAGGCAATGTTCTTGTAAGTCAGTTTGTTTCTCGACTATTGGAGAAAGGAGACTTTAGTTGGGTAGGATGTAGTGTTTTTATGGCTGATAAGTAGACATGTGATTCAAAATTTATTCAGGCGTCACTTTAAGTTCTCAGTTCATTTTTGAGATTGAGAAGAGCACGCAGATTGGGTATTCCATCCATCCTAAGAAGGATAGATTGTCAATGAAAGAGTGTTGACTAATTCAACCATTTGTTTTTGAGGTTTGAGGTAGTCGGTACTTCGATGTTGTGGCAAAGAGGTTTTCCTTGGGTCTCAGGCATTGGTTGGGGGTTCATTTTTAGCCTTATCCTTGTTAGTGTCCACTTTTGAGTATCACATTGGGATGGTTCTCCTTTGTCAGAAAGGGATTCCGTTTGAAGCAGCAAAAGTAGAAAAGAAACTAAAACTTCAACCGAGGCGTAATGACTATGATACAAGGGAGATCGAGCTTGTTTGCAAAAAAAAGATGACTTATTATGTCACTCTTATGGCATATAGGAGACGTTTTGCTATGAAATGTCATCCAGCTAAAGCGAAGCATAGTGCTTCAATTTCGATCTGCTTGATCACTTGAAGAAGGACTATCCTACATTTTTGAAGGTGTGTAATAATGATGACTAGTTCCTCTCAGGCGTTACCGGGTCCTAGCAAGCTTACGGCTCATGAAAATTGAAGAGTGCTCATGTAGTGAGGTATGCTCTATTTTTGGGAACTCTCTTCTATTCCTTCCGACACATGAGCGGTATATTTTAGCTATTGCTAGTTACGCGGTAGATAGGCTGAATTTGAGACCTTTTATAATAGGAAAATTCTTTGATAGAGATAAACCTTGTATGGGTTACCTTAGTTGCAGAACTGAGGTGAAGCGACCGAAGTATTACCATTCAAACCTGATGCATAAGCTTTCAAATTGAGTGAGTTTGGTCGATGAAGTGTGACTTTGATTTATGTCCAGGCAGTGTTTGGTGGATGCCCAGTAATGAGCCGATATCAAGCGAATGACTTATGGGCATTTTACTAGAGTCATTTGTGTTGTAATTATTTTCCTTTATGTCAGTAAACCTCATGTGATGGGATTAATCCCATATGCCAAAAAGGGATATTTGTTAAAGATTGGTCCATTCACGTATCATTTCTTAACCTGTAGTTCGAGTGTAGATTTTTATGGTGATTTGCACCAGTTAAGATAAGGTTTTTCACTTGATTCTGATAGACGAGTACTTAAGTCGGATTTTGAGATGACTGAGAGATTTCCAAAGCATGACCTTAGTTGTGCAAAGAGATTTCTATAGTCGGATCAAGGAACCGAATTAGAGTTCGCACAGATAGAGTGAGGTGGCCGACCCTAATCCAAAAAAGAGATCTTGTAAGTAAAAGAAGGTTTGGAATGGGTACCGTGTCATTTGGAATGATCTATAGAATAAACTTTAGCATAATATAATTATTATTGCGTAAGATAGTTTGGGAAAGGATTTCTCGAATAGTTTTGTGGCGATTCAGATAATCTTCAAAGTGACGAGATGATGCTTGCCTAGGCGAGCATCGTAGTGCAACTAGTATATTATCCTTATGAACAAGGTATGGTTGAGGTGGATTCGAACCCGATCAAACCCAGGCAATTGTAATGATGATTTAATTAGTATAATTTTCTCTTCTAGAGAATGAGTTTTGTTCGAAAGAGAAGGAAAGTTGAGGTATTGTTTGTTGGATTTATTCGAGAGTTTTGAGACTCGATGATCCTGCATATCGTACAAGTTTACCCTTTAATAGCATGAGGTGTAATAGTCTTCTATGTATTATACTCATAAAAGAAGTTACACTACGTAGGCGTTTATTCCTTTGAATGTCGAACAGACTCATTGGAGTTTATGGGTTAGCATGCGCATTTGACTCTTGATGCTTACCGAGCATGTTAGTGTAGATTTTTTTTAAATATTTCATTGTTTGTATTCTTGTTTGTTGCTTGCTGTTATTTGTTGTTTGTTATTGTTTGTGTTTACTATTATTGCCACCGTTTGATTGTTGCTGCTGCTTGACTTTGATGTTGGCTAATTTTTACTATTGATTACTTGTTTTCATGTTTAAATAATTTGTATGTTAGCTATTATGGCTTATTCTTGCTTGCTATAATTTACAGATTTCTTTGTTACTGGCTTCTTGTTATTGCTTGTCGTCTGATAGTTATTTATTGATGTCTACTACTTTTTGGTTGTTGCTTGCCTTATTTAATTCATTGCTTGTATGGTGGTTATAATATTACAATTTAATATAAGATTTGGAGAGTGATAGTAATAGCCATCTAGAATAGATCGCATGTCATCCATGCCCGCTATGGAGCAAGATGGGATCTATACAAGTCCATTGCCTTTTGATGTGACTTGGAGTCAATGGTATATTTTGATACCGACTCACTTAAGCTTACTCTCCAATTGATTATCATGTACGACCATAGTAGCGCCGATTACTACACTGAGGTTATACATGTTTGAATCCTGTGTTTGTGCACTATCCTTTTTGTATAATACAATTGAGTACTTGAGAGCTGATGTATAGCTATTTAAATGCTTATTTGCTTAGATTGACATACAAATGGTAGGAAGTTTTCTTAAAAGAGGTATGGATTTTTCGAGAATGTGCGATGACGTGGGTCAACGCATATTTCCTTATGTGTGATTCATTCTAATTTGGTATTTTCGATACTCTGATAGCATAAGAGAAGGTACTATAAGAATTTTCCTAAATTGAGATTCAAGAAGTTTAGTCAATATTTTTATTGTATCATACTCTTGGGAATTTCGAGGACGAAATCATATTAAGGAGGGGATAATGTAACATCCCGTATATTTAACGATAATATATTTAAATAGTTAATTTAAATATTAAATCATTATTGAATTGGAAGTCTAAAATGTGACTTTTCATATACGGTCAAACTAGGACTTGAGACCACTTCCGTTGAGTCCAGATCGACATTGCAGATCAAAATAAGTATAACAATCAGTATATTTCAACCGACGGATTTTTAGCTCGTAGCTTGCGTTCGATGCAAAAAGCTAACTGTTGTATATAATGGAATTAGGTCTTGAAACCTTTTTCATTGAGTGCGGAATGACATCCCGAATTTGAATGAGTATAAGGTTTAATATGTTTGGAATCAATGGGTTTTTGAAATTAATAGTGATTTTTTGAGTGATTGAAATGAATTTAAGCTAAACCTTTTACTTAGCTTATAGGAGGCTAACCTCCTTATAGTTTCATTCTTATCTTCATTTTCACATTCATTCTTCTTCCAATATTCTAATCTTTCTCTAATCACTTCCTTAATACACTTCTAATCCCCAAGCCCTAACCCGTCCAAATAAATTTTCTACAATCAAACAAAAATCATCATAATTCATCTCTACCCATCCTCTACAAAACCCGTAAAGGAATTAGCTTGAATTGGGGTGTAGATATTGATTTTGTAATTCAAAAAGAGCTAGGATTGGGTTTATGATGATAAGAGCTTGGTTTAGGTTAAATCTAGGCAAGTGGGATGATTCTCCTTACTAATTTATGTGTTATACTTCATATATCCGATTACTGATGATTATAGAATGATATGAAATGATTTTAGATTGCCTAAACTGATTTGGATTTTATGTTTGTGTTGTAAACACGATTATGTTAGCTCATTATTTGTTTAATACCATAATAACCATCTTTGAAAATAGCTAGTAACCTAAGAAATTAATTGTAGGTTAATTGAATGATTATATATGATGTGGTGGTAAATTAGAGACTACTTACATGTGATAATTAAACGCATGTCATTAGTATAGAATAATTAAACTAATTCAATTGGTTTTGAAAATAGTTAATAAGCTAATTAGTTAGTTTTGAAATCTACACATATTATTAAAGTGGTTAGTGGGTTAATGAAGCAAAGTTATATATTTATAAATATTTTTTAAATAGAAGAATGAATTTTGTAAGTAATAAAGGTATTTTATAAAATAATATGATATTTTGTAAAATAGTAAATGATTTTTAATTAGTATTTATAAAATGCTTTGTATATTTTACAAATGAAGGATATATTTTATAAAATAGATATCAGATTTTATAAAATAGTAAATTGTTGAATACTTGATTTACAAAGAAGAAAATTAAGTTTTTCCTATAGCTAAATGGATTAATAGGTTAGTATTTTATAAAATAGTTTGGAAATTTTATAAAATAGTATAAAAAGATATCTTTACTTTTGTTGAAAAGATTAGTAAGTAAAAGCAATAATTAATTAAGTAATAGATGAATTACTTATTTAAGTACATGTATGTAAATGAGTATAGGTAAGTATATGTATACGTGTACTTGAAGATATGTACAACAATCAAAATGTTGTTAGAATTGCAGTGTGTTTGGTTGTTTATATACCTTTGCAATTGTTTGATAATATAGAAATATAATTGATTACAAGTCCATTGCGGGCATTTCACGTAGCTATAGCGAATATTGCGTGTGCTAAGTTGCATAAGAGTATATCGGGCTGAGTAATCACTTCGATGAAGTCCGAAGTGTGACTTGCGTAATGGTTATGCATTGCATAAGAGTGTATGCAAAAACATGCACGAATGGGTGTAACAACACATGTATAAGATGCAATAGGCAAGGAGGTTGGGTTGGTCATTTTGGCATGTTAGAGGAAGCCAGGGTGTTGTAATTGCCCATAGAACTCTACTAGTGCAATAAGTGGATTTTGGGTGTCAAAATCGATTTTTGATTACTTATGGGATTCACTTAAAATGTACCCCAGTAGAAGTCCGATGGGGTGGAGTCATGCTCTAGAATCAAGGCGACTCATTAAGCGAAGCATCAAAGGAAACGACATGCGAATCGATGACCGTTTGGCTGGTTTTGTCCCTTCCGAGGTTCAAGTTCAGGAATTTCTAGGTTTTTAGTCGACCGAGGAAAAATCTTAGTTGATCAATTGAGGGGAAATTCCATTTAGAACCTAATGGTCCAAAAAGTAGTTTAAGGGAAATTGTTTTCAGTTCTCTGGGTTCAGTAGACTGAATAAGATCCCTAGTCGACTGAACCCCTGAGGCAATGATGACCTTGGGGAATTTTGTGCCTATTTCAATTGTGGTTCTTTATGGCGTCTTAGCAAAACTTCGAAAATACTCTAAGATACATGAGGAGGCGGGATGCATGGCAAAACTCATGATTTGGATACGAACGTTAAGTGATTCCTTTGGAATCGATAATGATCAAACTCGGGGCCAGTACGAAGATTATCGCACGATCATGTCCGGTGAACGTGTGCGATCGAAGAAATGAATTCATATCTTCGGGGGTTGACCTAAGGATACATATAGTTATATAAATAGTACCGATCATATATTATTGACCTTACATCATATTGGCCTTATATTAGTGACCATACAAAGTATTGGCCTTATAATAGTGGTCGTACATGTTATTGGTCCTATAGTAGTGATCATCCGTAAAGATAGACGACGACAAGATATCAGTCCTTGTTTATGATAGACACATTTGATTACGTGATATTATATTTCGATATGTATACCTATACGTTATCAGTGTCTCTTTGTAGTCATAATAGCTTATTTTGCGGGACTTGCTAGTCTTTCTCTTTCGTGGAGACATTAAGCATAATTATTAAGAAATCCATGATGGCCGAGGGGAGATGACAACGATCATCTACAGGTGGAACATACATCACTTATGCTTGATAGGGGGTACAGTGAGGTCCACAGAGAGTTCAGATATTTATAGTAGATCGTATATCACTTATGCTCGGTATGGGTTACTATGAGATCTACATGAATTTGTTCAATTAGGATGTGACGCGGAGCCTACACTATGGTATCGACTCTATTTATTTTGTACCTCCAACAGGAATCATTGGGTTGCAACGAGATCTATATAGGTGTCGGGTATTTAGAGTAGGTCATATATCACTTATGCTCAATATCGGGTACAGTAAGACCTACACGATTTCGATCACAATGGACGTAGCTTAGGGTTTATTGGACAATTAGGTTCTGACTCTATTTATTATGAAATCTATATAGAGATCATTGAATTATGATTAATGCCCACTTCAGACTTCACTCATCAGCAATGATGAGTGTCATTACATACACTATTCGTCGTGCATCACTGTGATTTTATGTGCTATATAATTTAGTTGATTACATCGTCGTGTAATGTAGGATATGCTTATATTGTGGTATTTATAGCATTTTTTACATGTAAGTAATAACCTATATTTTTAACTATTTTAAATTATTAAATTTAATATGATTATTGAATAAAAATAGTGAAAAATAAAAATTTAATGATTTATTAATGTGAGTTATTGAATATGAACTTGAATCAAATTTGTGAAATAACTAATTTCGAAGATTTTGGCGATAACAAGTATTGAAATGAATTTTATGTATTGAATGTGTTTGTTATCAACAACTTGAATTGAATTATAATGTTGAATTATTTAGATGGTAATAAAATGGTTGTTAATGAACGATGAATTATATGTTAATGATGATTTATTGGAAATTAAACCTTTTAAATTTAATATTGGAATTATTTAAATAATTGAATCTTGAATTAATGTGAATGAAAATGATATCGGAAATTGATTTAAATTTTGTTTAAATAAGAGTGAAGATCATATACTTCTAAAATTAGATTTAAAAGTGAATAAATAGAAATTGAAAATTTTATATTTTATTCAATGAGTAAAATTAACCATTTTACATTTTCACTTATCTATTGTATCGTATGCCGCCTACATCATTTTCCCCCATACCCTTCTTATTTCAGACCGCAGCAGACAATAAAAATAAAAATCGATCTCGTATCGATTCACATGATGGCGTCCGATGGTCGTGGCCTGGAGGCGAGTTGGAGGAAGCGGCACAGTCGAGCATGGCAGCTAAGGTTTCTCGATTCATGCATGTACGCACGATAGGAGCGGCAACGGCAGTGGAAGTGGAGCACGTGCGGCATTGACGAGGAGGCGCATCGCCGACGCTAGGTGGATGGATCTTCGATCAGAGGAGGAGCACGCACGATGGTGAAAGGCGAAAGTCGGGCCTGGGTGATTACGGGGAAGTAGGTTTTCGGCCTTACCGTGATTAATCAGGGTAATTATAATTTTAATTAACTAAGTTTAGTAGTTTTAAATTTAATTCGATTCGTTTATTTATTAATTCATATTTCTCTCGAATGGGATCGGTTTCGGGTGAAATAAATTGCGTTGGAATCATATCGATGTTGTAACGACCCTCCTTTTTTGAGGTTCAAATCGATAATAAACCACACATGTTAGACTTAAACCATTCAAAAGGGAGGATTGTTAATGGGGTAAATAAGAAAATAAAGAAAAACAAAATACAGAATCTCGCAGCGGAACGACAAAATATAATAATCAAATATACATTTCATGAAGGTGTTTTACAAATAACAGTTGATTACTCTTTTACAATTCGAATTAGAGTTATACATACATCATAAATAAACAAATAATGCAACGGAACACATAATGCAGTGGAATAATAAATAGCAATAATATACTGAATCTTCATCTTCGTCCTTTAAAAAATAGTCTTCAATACATTGAAAAAGCTCAAGCTGACTCGAGCAAAATGAAAAGACAAAACATTCAAGCCAGAACTAAAAGATCTTATGTAAGTCAGATCAAAATAAGTAAAATAGAAATATTAATGCAATGGTTTCATAGATGTTACGGGATTTTCATCTCCTATCAAGTGTACAACATGAATATAATTATTTAAAGGGTTTCAAATAATTCGAAATATCAATCTTAATCATCTAATTAAAAAAATCCGAAGTTTGAATTAACTTAAACCCTTCAAATAATTCAATTCGAACTAAAATCCAAATTCAAGAAATTATATGGGTATATTTCATTTCAACTAGAAATTATATGGGCGGCGGCTATAGGGGAGGAGGAAGGGTTGAAGGAGAGGAGGAAAGGAGTTTTGATTTGTGAGGTTTTTGGAGTTTTAGATTTGGAGTGCTCTGTAGATTTTGAGGAGAAAGAATAAGTGTGCAGAGAAAGTTTCTCAGGAGAAAAATTATGTACGTAGATGTTATCAGATAAGAAACATAAGATCATAGGCAGAGGAATGGTCACATTATTGATTAGAGTCTCTTGGTTAACCAATGCCCATTAGATCAAACCTAATATGCCTTAACCAAATAAAACGCAACTAAACACTAGCAATTCATGTTAATTTTTCGCAGTAATTCAATTTTTTTAGAGCAATAGGAATTTGATTGTGATGAAACGAAAAGTGGAGGGAGGATTAGAATTCAATCTAGCATCATATAAAAAGAATAAAATTTTAAAATTCAAATTTAAAATTTTCAACCAAAAGTCAATCTTTGACTCAGTTTGACCAAATTTGAAATTTCACAAAAGTTTTATTCTATTAAATTTGGTCAAATAAAACACTCAACTTCACAAATTCTAATTTTTATTTAAATTCAAAATACTGCCATTTTAAAGTCGTTAAAAGTTATGGATCATTACACTTTATCCTAATTAAAAGATGTAATATCAATTAACGCAATATTAATTTGTTTTCCCTTATCATACTTAAAAGGTTAAATGCCATTAACTACGGATTCAATTCCCATCCAATTACATTCAAACTTATGTTATCATCTTTATTATTCAATCAACAATACCCTATGAATTATATTAACATAAGTTTACATTTTATTACATTCATTATTTTACCATTAACATCTTTTACCATATTAACTGTAATAATTAGTTACATAAATTTTCATTGATTTTCAAATTAATTCCAAACATATTAAATAATGGGATGATAAATGAACAATTGTTACATTTAAGTAATTTAATCATATTTATAAGTTCATTATCTACAACAAATGTTATGATGACTTACACATCATTGATTATATTCAATTTCAATTAACAACATATAATTCCAACATTCAATTGCCTTAATTCCATTAATTACCCATTTAATATTCAAACGGACAAATTAATGAGAAGATAATTACAACCATCGTTTATAATAATAGTTCATGTCCATTATCTTATCATTTACAACCAAGGGTTATAACTGTTGAATATGCGCTTATATGATTTTTGTTTGATGATAATAAACATATATACATTCGTTTAAATGTATTTGATAATATACTATTTATTTTCACAGATTAAATAAATATTTGCTGAATAAAATAAATAACACAGAATTTGAATTCAAACGAATATTTTATTCAAATAAATATTTATTACAATTTTGAATAGTATACAAATTCAAGCTCTCACTATTCACTATACAACTTTGATACAATTTCAATTACATCACTATTTTACATCAGCACCTCACTACATATCACTCACACTCGTATTTATCTTCAACTGCATTCAAGTTTGAATCCAACATCTGAGCAATCTGCAAAAATATAAACTAACGCAGTAAAATTGAAAATAAAATATTTTTGCGATATAAAATAAAACGTGAATTTTGAAAATGATATTTGCCTCAGTTATTTGGGTTGTTCGTCATCATTTAAATTTGAATTCATCATACACGAACAACTTGTGACATACACAGTATATTACTGTATATGCCGCAAGGCCGTGCACGCCGATATATACACTTGATTGATTTACAGGGACAGGCAAGCACAGGTCAAACCCAAATGAAAAACCGAGTTCAACTCACGTGCAATATATTCAAAATCACGACACGAGCACAAGGTCAAACCCAAGTTTTGAAACTGGGTTCAACACAAGGCAACGTCAAGTCCAGACAATACAGTATGAACAAGCCAAAATGAAGTTGTACAAGTACAGTCAAGAAAGAAGTTCAAGTGCTCAGTGCAGACCACAGAATGCCACAGCAAATACATCATGAAAGACCAGAGTAGTTCAGTCCAGCAAGTGCACAACAATCAACACAGTGAAGTATACCAGTGAAACATCAGTGAATTCAACATGACAATGTACAACACCAACATAAGCAACAACATGAACCAACTGTGCATATATGAAGCACACTCAAGGCACAGAAACAATACAAGGCATGTCAACAAGCAATGTAATCAATATGAGTATCACAGGAACTCGACAGTGGACAGACCAAGTGTAACAGATTCGAAGAACCAAAGTCAGTGGCAAGCTACAGGAATGATCAGACCAACAACAGTGCATAACGACACAGTGGCAACATGCTCGAAGACTACACAAATAACCAAGTATAGGTGAAGTAAATCATGTCAAAGAAAATGTATGAAAGCTACAAACTGCAACATGCTTGAAGATGGTTACCAACACAAGACTGCAACCAAAAGGTCAGAGATACACAAGTTTACATGTGTGCCAATACCAAATGCATCAGTAACCAAACACTACAAACTGCAACATGGCAAAGACTACAAGAACATGACAGCAAACAGAAGTGCACAGCAACAGGAAGTGCAATTCCAAGTGAAGAACCAGACTCAAGTTAGTGCACAGTGCATATATGATGCATACAAGTACAGGCCACAACATGTCAATGCAACTTCACAGCAATCATAACACAAGCCAGAGTGAATGCAGACAAGCACTTGAATACATAAAGCTACAAGTGATGCAGCATCAATCAAAAAGTGATATGGTGAAGCACTGACTCAAATACAACTACAAGGCATGAAACCATAGTGAAACATCACAATGAACACCACTGACCAGTGAATACAACATCAAGTTGCAGACTCCAAGTTACAAACTAAAATGTGCAAATCAGTGAAAATATACAACGCACCAGAAACATGCAAGTGTCAAAGTACAAGTGCAAGTGTACATAAGAGAAGTACAAAATGACCAAACAGCAACAGTGAATGGGACAAAGCACAAAAGTGCAACAACAAACGCAATGACCATGTACAGGTATGAAATGGTCAGGGTGTCAACAAGTCAAAGCCATGGTTGTCGAAGTCAAAGTCAGAGACCTCAACCAAGCAACAAATATATTCAATTATGAACAAGTCAAGGCCGAAGCTGTAGCAATCAAGAAGTCATAGTCAACAACGTGATGATCACGAAATAAATCAAAATCGTAACCATCAAGCAATGAAATATACGATTATGAACTAGTCAGAATCAATCATCAAACGTTCAATTTAAATCAAGTGGCCGAGAAGAATTTTTGACAAATTCAAACATATTTTATACGAACGAGAATATAGGAATTCGATTCCTATTTAAACAATTCATCATCGGCAAATTTGAGTATCGAATTCCAGAAAGCATAAAATCAGAAAAGCACAAGCAAATAATTACATACCGAATCGAAGAAGGAATTCGATCAAAGAAGTAGCCGAAGTGAGCATCAATCAATCAAGGATACACGCAAGAGATCATAGAATCAATCTACATACTATCGGCACTTCAAAAGCCCTAAATCTGGAAAAGGAATGAAGCCCTAAATTTGCAAGAGGAACGGCCACCATTATACACGCAAACGAACGGAGTAAAGCAAAAGGAGACGGGTCAAAATAATAAAAGAGGCCGGCCTATTGTTTTTAAAAGGGAGAATTTTTTTATATAAGGGTTTTTAATTAGGGTTATTTTGTTTTAAAATTGTTTTTATTTTGTATTTCTTTTAAACCGTTTTTAATTTTCTAGTCGTGTGACTAGGGGACAAACTACGGTGTGTAGTTTGGGAATTCGCAACTCGGTGGTTGAGTTGTGGTCAGGGTTTTGAGCGTAGAGTTAGATTAGTCAATAGCGGGTATAGCGAGTTTACGTGTGTAAGCGAGGGACTATCTAATTTCTAGTAGAAACCTTGGGGGCAGCACGTAGGCAGGTTTTTGCCGAAGCTGGGTAAATTCTGTGTTGTTCTGTTCTGCATTTTATTATTCTGATATTATCTGTGATGTGTTTATTCTGCAGTGATCTGTGTTAAAATTAATATACACTTCCGCAATAATTTTTATAATTAACACTATCACCCTATTCACCCCCCCTCTAGGGTGAAATCGATCCTACAAGTGGTATCAGTGCTAGGAACAAAAGCCATTTTTGTTTTAAAATTTTGATTTTACAAAAACCAATTTTTAATTTAAAAATTCGTGTTTCAAAAATCAATTTTTGTTTTAAAAATTCGTGTTTCAAAAATCAATTTTTGTTTTAAAAATTCGTGTTTCAAAAATCGGTTTTTGTTTTAAAAATTTGAATTTTTTTAAAATGGCTTCTTTTAATAATGCTTTTGCAGAAGGACAATCCATAGTTAGACCACCAATGTTCAATGGTGAATATGCTTACTGGAAAAATAGAATGCAAATTTTTCTGAAAACCATTGACGCTTGGAATATTGTTGAGACAGGTTATAGTATACCAACTATAACTGTAGATAATCAGGAAATAGAGAAACCAAAGGAACAATGGACAGAACTAGAAAATAAATTACAGAATACTAATGCCAAAGCTATGAATTCTATTATCTGTTCATTGGATCAATTTGAATTTAATCGTGTCTCACATTGTCTAACTGCGCAGGAAATATGGCACATACTAGAAGTGACTCACGAAGGAACATCTCAAGTCAAAGAATCTCGCCTTGCAATGCTAAGCAGCGAATACGAGAACTTCAAAATGGCGAAGGAAGAAAATGTCAAAGAGATGTACGGACGACTCTCCAATATCGTATACAAATCAAAAGCTCTCGGAAAAACATACACCGAATTAGAAATAGTCCGGAAAATCCTCAGAGTCCTTCCACGAAGCTTTGAAGCAAAAGTTACTGCCATACAAGAATCGAAAGATTTAAAACAACTTAAAGTTGAAGAACTCATCGGAAATCTCACCACTTATGAGCTAGAAATGAAATTCAAAGAAGAGCGTGAAGGAGGTGACACTCAAAAGAAATCAATAGCTCTCAAAGGAACAACCGAAAGTGATGATGATAACGATGAAGATGATGGAGCAGCAGAATTGGAGCTGTTAATAAGGAAATTCAAAAAATGGAATCAAAAACATGGAAATTCAGCTCGAATTCAAAAAGCAAAAAGCAGAATAGCCAAAGCACTAGACTACTCGGAAGAACAAAAGTTTATTTGTTATAATTGCAACAAACCCGGCCATATCAAGCCCGATTGTCCACAAATTAAATCCAGCCACGGAAAGAAACAGAAAAAGAAAAGTTTTGCAGCCACTTGGGATGAAATAGACGAGAATGATCAAAGCACTGGCAGTGAAAGCGAAAAGGCAGAATTGTGTCTTCGAGGTGATACAACTGACAGTGACGATGACGAGCCAAGTGAGGTATCAAAACTTACCCATTCTGAGTTGCTTATATATTTTCATGAAGTAAATGGTTGTTTTGAACGACTTAGGGAAAAATACGCCAAACTTGAATCTCAAAAAGATACTTTGATAGAATGTAATAAACAACTTGATCAATTAGTTAAAACCTATCAAAGTAGGATCCCTAAGTGTGATAAGTGTCCAACATTTGATGAAGAAATTAAAAAATCAGAAATTAAAATAAAATCGCTTGAAAATGAAATTCTGATTTTAAAGGAGAATGAAAATACTAGGAGAGAGAATTCTATTAAAAAGTGCACACAGTTGTTAAACGAAAATGAATCTCTCAAATCACAAGTCCAACAATTGTCAACGACTTTAGATAAATTTTCAAAAAGTGAAAAATCATTGAATATGCTATTAGGAAAGCAAACTGTTAATACGGTTAGACAAGGACTTGGATATAATAATTCGAAAATTGTTGAAAACAAGATTAATCAAGTTAATTCTATGTGCACAATTTGTAAAAAATTTGGACACGGTCACAATAATTGTTGGTATAGACCCAAACATGTGAAAACTATACCGATTTGGGTTCCAAAAGGCACAAATATAAAATCCCTCAAAGTTAAACAAATTTGGGTGCCAAAGGGAACAATTATAAATAGTTTTGGGTCTACACAAAATTATTTTTCAAAATTTTCTGCCACTAACAATCATGGACCTATAAAAACAAATAGGTCACATAAATCTTCTCCCGTGTAGGTGTGGTGGCAGGCTAAGGAACAACAATAGTGTTCTCTGGATTTTGGCTGTTCCAGAAACACAACGGGCGACAAAGCTAAGTTCCTTAGCCTAGTATAAAGGTGACAGAATCACAATGGACAACGACGAAAAATATCGTAAAGGTAAAGACAGGTAAAGGTATATTTATTTGTACGATATATTAAATGTGATAATCTGTACCATTTTCTGAATAAAATCAGCCAATTATGCGATGATGATATGATGATGATTTAATGATGATTTTAATTCTGACTTTATTCAAAATTGTTAGCCATTTATATTCTTATGCCAAAAACACTATAAAATTCTCTAGAATTACTTGATATATAAGTTTGAGAGAAAAATAGTGTTTTGATTGGATAATAATATTGTTGTTATAATATTTTTGGCTAAATCTATATTCATGTTTTGACACGGCCTCGATTTAAAATCCTAATGAATTCTATTTTAAAAAATTGTAAAAAGGATTTTAATTTTTTTTTTGAAATTGTTGAAACTTTTAAGAAATTGCTTTGAAATAAAAATAATGTTTGATGGCTTCTAAAATTGACGCTTTAATATATGTTTGATTGTTGACACGGTTTTCATTTCAAATCCAAGAGAATTTCATTTAAAATTTGTTGATAATAATCATGAGAAAATTTGTTGAAATTTCTTAATCTGGTCTTTGACATTCAACGAGTGAATTTTGAGTGAAATTTAAATTCAGATGCAGATTACACTGGTAATATGGTTGATAGAAAAATTACTAGTGGAACGTGATTAATTTTTGACACATTCATTTGCTGCATCGTTTTTTCCAAAGAAAATATCTGCATATTTTTCACTTGAAATAATTTTCAAATAGCAGAAAATTTTCTTATAAAACCCCCTCGAGAAAATCATGTTTGACCATATTTACAGATTAGTCATTTTTGAAAAATTATTTTTATAATTTTTGGATTTGATTTTAAATGACTATTTTGACTAATCTAACTCCCTAATGATTATCGAAAAGATCAATAGTGATTGAAAAAGTGACGAGTGTCGATATTTGTCATACATTACTCAAGACAATATATTTTAAAAAAATTCTTTAGAATTTCATAACAAAAGTTATAAAAACTTTTTGTTGGGCAAAAATTCCATGATCATTTCTATTTCTATCATCTTTCTATCGACCATCACTCATCAAAATCATATATAGTATGTAAATTTGTGGTAGTTTACAAAGGAAATTATTCGTTCTTCAATTTGTTTTATCTTCAGATTCATAAAGGAAATTATCTGTGCTTCAATTTATTATATTCTTCAATAAAAATAAATATCCAAAGTATTCACTCTCATTTAAAAGTCCTCACGGTTATGCATGGGTGAATTACTTGGATTTTTGATTATGTGCTTCCATGCTCATTTAAAAGTCCTCACGGTTATGCATGTATGGAACGCATATCAAAATTAATTGGTTAAATAGACAAGTTGATTCTAATCCCATTTAAAAGTCCTCACGGTCATGTGTGGTTAGAAGATACTTGATTTCATTTTTAAAATTAAATTGGAATACTACTAATCTCATTTAAAAGTCCTAACAGTTATGCATGGTTAGTAGATATTCAAATTTCCCGAAATAAATATACCACAAATAGACAGAACTGTATGATTTTTATGAATTTATCCCCATCATTTCTGAAAGTGGAATACGCGTCTGACATGGGTAATTATGATTTTTGTTTGAAGTTTATTGAAATTTGATATTTATATTCAATTGAGTTAAATGTTTGATTCATGTCGATCACTTTATCTCTATTTTCTCTAACACTATTATTCTTTTGCTGATAACAAAAGGGGGAGAGAAAAGTTAAGATTTTGTCAAATAAAATCTAGCAAAGGTCAAATAATTTTCTATTTTGCATCTAGACTCATTTGCATATTTTATTTGTATGCATATATGTAGGGGGAGTTTTGTGTAGAGAAGAAGCAATTAAATAGGGGGAGCAATTAGAATATATCAATGATCAAATACATTTAACATATTCAAAATCTTAAATATATGTTTGTTATCATCAAAAGGGGGAGATTGTTGAATATGCGCTTATATGATTTTTGTTTGATGATAATAAACATATATACATTCGTTTAAATGTATTTGATAATATACTATTTATTTTCACAGATTAAATAAATATTTGCTGAATAAAATAAATAACACAGAATTTGAATTCAAACGAATATTTTATTCAAATAAATATTTATTACAATTTTGAATAGTATACAAATTCAAGCTCTCACTATTCACTATACAACTTTGATACAATTTCAATTACATCACTATTTTACATCAGCACCTCACTACATATCACTCACACTCGTATTTATCTTCAACTGCATTCAAGTTTGAATCCAGCATTTGAGCAATCTGCAAAAATATAAACTAACGCAGTAAAATTGAAAATAAAATATTTTTGCGATATAAAATAAAACGTGAATTTTGAAAATGATATTTGCCTCAGTTATTTGGGTTGTTCGTCATCATTTAAATTTGAATTCATCATACACGAACAACTTGTGACATACACAGTATATTACTGTATATGCCGCAAGGCCGTGCACGCCGATATATACACTTTGATTGATTTACAGGGACATGCAAGCACAGGTCAAACCCAAATGAAAAACCGAGTTCAACTCACGTGCAATATATTCAAAATCACGACACGAGCACAAGGTCAAACCCAAGTTTTGAAACTGGGTTCAACACAAGGCAACGTCAAGTCCAGACAATACAGTATGAACAAGCCAAAATGAAGTTGTACAAGTACAGTCAAGAAAGAAGTTCAAGTGCTCAGTGCAGACCACAGAATGCCACAGCAAATACATCATGAAAGACCAGAGTAGTTCAGTCCAGCAAGTGCACAACAATCAACACAGTGAAGTATACCAGTGAAACATCAGTGAATTCAACATGACAGTGTACAACACCAACATAAGCAACAACATGAACCAACTGTGCATATATGAAGCACACTCAAGGCCCAGAAACAGTACAAGGCATGTCAACAAGCAATGTAATCAATATGAGTATCACAGGAACTCGACAGTGGACAGACCAAGTGTAACAGATTCGAAGAACCAAAGTCAGTGGCAAGCTACAGGAATGATCAGACCAACAACAGTGCACAACGACACAGTGGCAACATGCTCGAAGACTACACAAATAACCAAGTATAGGTGAAGTAAATCATGTCAAAGAAAATGTATGAAAGCTACAAACTGCAACATGCTTGAAGATGGTTACCAACACAAGACTGCAACCAAAAGGTCAGAGATACACAATTTTACATGTGTGCCAATACCAAATGCATCAGTAACCAAACACTACAAACTGCAACATGGAAAAGACTACAAGAACATGACAGCAAACAGAAGTGCACAGCAACAGGAAGTGCAATTCCAAGTGAAGAACCAGACTCAAGTTAGTGCACAGTGCATATATGATGCATACAAGTACAGGCCACAACATGTCAATGCAACTTCACAGCAATCATAACACAAGCCAGAGTGAATGCAGACAAGCACTTGAATACATAAAGCTACAAGTGATGCAGCATCAATCAAAAAGTGATATGGTGAAGCACTGACTCAAATACAACTACAAGGCATGAAACCATAGTGAAACATCACAATGAACACCACTGACCAGTGAATACAACATCAAGTTGCAGACTCCAAGTTACAAACTAAAATGTGCAAATCAGTGAAAATATACAACGCACCAGAAACATGCAAGTGTCAAAGTACAGGTGCAAGTGTACATAAGAGAAGTACAAAATGACCAAACAGCAACAGTGAATGGGACAAAGCACAAAAGTGCAACAGCAAACGCAATGACCATGTACAGGTATGAAATGGTCAGGGTGTCAACAAGTCAAAGCCATGGTTGTCGAAGTCAAAGTCAGAGACCTCAACCAAGCAATAAATATATTCAATTATGAACAAGTCAAGGCCGAAGCTGTAGCAATCAAGAAGTCATAGTCAACAACGTGATGATCACGAAATAAATCAAAATCGTAACCATCAAGCAATGAAATATACGATTATGAACTAGTCAGAATCAATCATCAAACGTTCAATTTAAATCAAGTGGCCGAGAAGAATTTTTGACAAATTCAAACATATTTTATACGAACGAGAATATAGGAATTCGATTCCTATTTAAACAATTCATCATCGGCAAATTTGAGTATCGAATTCCAGAAAGCATAAAATCAGAAAAGCACAAGCAAATAATTACATACCGAATCGAAGAAGGAATTCGATCAAAGAAGTAGCCGAAGTGAGCATCAATCAATCAAGGATCCACGCAAGAGATCATAGAATCAATCTACATACTATCGGCACTTCAAAAGCCCTAAATCTGGAAAAGGAATGAAGCCCTAAATTTGCAAGAGGAACGGCCACCATTATACACGCAAACGAACGGAGTAAAGCAAAAGGAGACGGGTCAAAATAATAAAAGAGGCCGGCCTATTGTTTTTAAAAGGGAGAATTTTTTTATATAAGGGTTTTTAATTAGGGTTATTTTGTTTTAAAATTGTTTTTATTTTGTATTTCTTTTAAACCGTTTTTAATTTTCTAGTCGTGTGACTAGGGGACAAACTACGGTGTGTAGTTTGGGAATTCGCAACTCGGTGGTTGAGTTGTGGTCAGGGTTTTGAGCGTAGAGTTAGATTAGTCAATAGCGGGTATAGCGAGTTTACGTGTGTAAGCAAGGGACTATCTAATTTCTAGTAGAAACCTTGGGGGCAGCACGTAGGCAGGTTTTTGCCGAAGCTGGGTAAATTCTGTGTTGTTCTGTTCTGCATTTTATTATTCTGATATTATCTGTGATGTGTTTATTCTGCAGTGATCTGTGTTAAAATTAATATACACTTCCGCAATAATTTTTATAATTAACACTATCACCCTATTCACCCCCCCTCTAGGGTGAAATCGATCCTACAATAACAAAATGATTTCATATTCTATATTAACCTATTCCAATCAATTACATACAATATCATTATTAAATAAATCATTTAATTTATTTCATTATTTACAATTATAACCAAATAACCTTACAATAATATCCATTGATTGAAATTAGATTAAAATGGTTATTAATTACATTAAATCAACATTACTATATTGCATTCTAATAGTTTTATCATTACAAATCATAAATTTTAATTTCTTACGATATTAACATTTCAAAATCTTATTAAATTTAATATTATAATTACTGAAAAATACGGGTCGTTACACTCTGTCCCACTCAAAACTTTTAGTCATCGAAAAGGGAAAATGAGGAATTAAGGGATTAATATATTTTATTCAAAGTATTCAATTTATAAACAATTAACATAATTAAGTATTTTAAATAAAATATAGTAATTGATACACAATCAAATCTTCATATTCAAATTTATTAAAGTTCAAAAAAATGCGACGACCCGCCTTTTTAACTATAGAAAGAAGTATCATCAATAAGGAAAGAAAGGTATAGAAATAGAAAAGATAGAAAGAAAGAATAACAACATCAGAATCTCACAGCGGAATGGAACAAAATATAATATATCACATAACTATTACACAGTTATACATACATCAGAGTTACACAATATCATACAACAAGACAGTCATATACATACCTGTCAATACATACATCCCAAAATACATTATACACCAACTAACACAGCGGAACTAGATAGATAGATACATACGTCTGGACTTCTGCTCCAAGCTCCTCCGGAACTCAACAATCCAAAAACCTATCACTTGGCTACTCATAAAAATTTGAGTACCCAAGAGTTCATGAAAAACAAAATATAAACTCTGGGTCAGACATGGGTCTGGTGTGAGTAAAAGGGTTAAAGTGGTTTAACTTTGAAAACCATTTGAAAATAAAGGTATCACGTAAGACTCCCCACACATAAACACGGGTAAGTTTTTACCTTACGCTAACCAAAACATTTTATAGGAAATCCAATGATATTATAATAGTGTCTAGGGTTTTCAAGTAAATAGAAAATAACCGAAATTGTTACATTCATTAAATTCCAGCTACTAGCCATGAAAGTGGGTAATACAATTCAAAACTGTAGGATCTCGTAGGGAAAATGGGTTTCCATCAATGGCAGGGATAGTGGGGTACCGCCCGTCATAGTACGGGGACTAGATCACCGTACCGTGGATCACTCCCGACCCCCTACAACACATGGCCGGAACCATTCCTTACCGAACCATCCTGAACAAGATAAACCCGCAGTTGTGGCCAACAACTGTCCACAAAGCCGAAAATAAAGGGACATCTAGACAGGGGTATATCTCATCCTGCTTGGTTGCTACCCACCTAACCTTGCTGCATCTCCCCTGTTTTAGCCATTCCCGGTTGATGAGGCTTGAGGCTGCAATTACCTTTATAGAACATATCACTTAGAATGTTCATCGTCCACCTGACGATGTGCTGAAAGCATTCAATCCATACAAGTTCGTTCCGGGTTCGAACGAAACCAAAGGCATTATCTCGTTACACTCATTTTGGAATCACCCTCAAAGTTAACGACAATTACCCTTTCATTTTGAAACACCATCTCGATCTTCACTTGAGATGCCACGACTTAACGTTTAATTTGGATCGATGTGGTTTTCGGATAATCATATTGACACCCGATCCCGGTCTCATTGAAATCCAAACGCCATTCTAGAGATCAAGTTGTTTGTTTAAACAGTTTAATTCAATGCTTGGAATTCACATAACAGCTATCACAGATAAATCATACACAGTCATCACATATATATCCAGAATATATCACAAAGTATCACAGAATATCACCAAATAGATATCAGAGTCAATCAAACAAGAATCATCAATTCATATCAAATTTAGTTTAATTAACTTAACTTAATTACTTAAGAATGAACCATTTTATCCTGCTTAGTTAATCACTAATTAATCAACTTATTAAATTTATTAATTACTTCTTAATTACCCACTTAATTAATTAATTCGAAATTATTAATTAATAACCTTAATTATTAATTAATAAAACTTAATTGCCTATTTATTAATCACTAATTATTTAATTAACCATTAATTACCAATTAATAAATCATTTAACCCTTAATTAATTACTTAATTACTTACTACTATTAATTAACTTTAAGTAGTTAATTAAAATCCTTAAGTTCAAATTGATTAAACACAAAGTTATTAATATTAATCTTTAATTACAAATTTATTTAATCTTAAATTACTTAGTTAATTAAAATTATAAAATTAATTTACATTCTAAATCAACATATACTTTAAATTAACTAATCATCTTACATTTGCAAATCTCTCTAAATAAATTTTAAACCAAGTCCTAACTTACAACTTGCTAACATTATTTATTTTATAAATATTGAACTTGTTTAACATTTTAACTTGAAAGTGATTAGGCTAATTCCTTTAGAACTGGACCCGAGGTAAACACCTTGTTTACTCGAGTAGCAACCCGAGTCCCCCTCCAATTTTCTTGAGTTCCTTCTTCCCCCAACCGTTCTTCTTCTTTTCTTTTCTCTTTTTTTAGTTTGAGTTTAAGTTAAAAACTGTAGTGTTAAGCAAACTCACGAACGCAACCAGGCCGTCACTCATGCAAACTCCCCATTCTCTCGAGAAATAACTCGAGAAGAATCAACGCACGAAGACGCTGACACCATCGCTACCATGCACGTGCACGGCACGGCACGTCGCCGTCACTCCGGCGAACCACGTCGCCTCCTGCAAATCACGAATCGTCCTCACATTCGAATGTAAATCCCAATTCGACGCGATATACTCGAAAACGAAATATACCCATTTGTTCGAACTGCAACTCAAACATACCCAACAGAAAATTGCCATGGCCTACCAACGCCGACCACCAGTGGCGACGCAACTTCGGCCACACCATGGCCATATCCCTCTCTACCAATCCCCAGAAGCACGTGCAGCTCAATCGTACCAAGGTGATGAAATCCACCAATTTACAGACCACTGTAACTCAGACCCAAAAACCCTAAACTCGACTCGACCAAACAATTTACGCAATAGATAATTTTTTTTAGCATTTTTCCTGAATTCGTAAATCATCACACTAGCTTCACAACGAATTTCGGCATCTAAAATTTGTTAAATCAACAGAAATTTGTAAAAATGTAATTTTTTGTTCATCTGTAAACCGCTCGTACATTTCTAGACTAAAAATTATCATTCTTGCTTTAAAAATCCTATTTTGCATTGAAGATTCAAGTTATGAACTTGAATTAATAATTTATAACAATCAAATTTACCAAAGTAGTTCTTGTTACCTGTAAAGTATAATTTCCAGAAGTATATTCCTCTATCCTTTTTAAAACAGCTTTTATAAATCCTGATTGAAGTTTAAGCATCTCGTTTTGTTGAAAAATTAAAGCTTAACAATGATTAGAAGAAAATAAAAATTGAGTTTGAATAATATTCAATCCTGTAACTAATGACAGAGGAGAACAATATATTCAAGAACAACCTGTATATAAACACAAATCCATATTCAAAATGAAACACATACAACACCCCATAATTAGTGAATCATCTTTACTATTTTAATTTAAACTTAAAGTTTTAAAGTTGATGTTTACTCACTTGAATGATTGTTGAAATAGAGAACAATTTTTTGTGTTGAAGAGTTGCAGTTAGAATTCCTGAAAATCTTCTTTGCCTTGATGTTGAATGATATTGAGTTTGTAAATAAAGATGTTTATTTTCTTTATTTGCTCGGGTTTACTATGTTTTGTGTACGAGCTAAATTAAGACGATGTATTTATATATAAGAATAGCTTTAAACAGTGGTAGGCTACATCTGGTTCAAGCCTTACCCTGTTTTGATCAGGTTTTTTTTATGGAGGCTGAAAAATCTTCTTGCAATTCGAATTGACAAAATGTTGTGCTAATTAAATGCACTTGTCTTCATATATGTTTACACATAATTATGGTTTCTGATATTTATTTTATTTTGTTTATTTGTACAAAGATATTTGTACATGATGTGAAAAATCTGTCTTCTTCTTGCATTGCACATATATGTTATACAGGTTATGTAAATAGTTTGTCTTCTTTTCTAAACTTATCCTATATGTTTACATAAAATTGTTATAATTGTTGTTTGGTTTATGTATTGATTTTTGTTTTTTCCCTTGCACTTAATATAAGTTTTGTTAACATAACTTCCTAGTTTTATTTTTATTTAGAGTTTAACTTTCAAATATTTGATTTATAACATATATTTGTATTTATATATTTTATATTTATATTTATAGCTATATTTATATTCAATATTGATAGGATTGTTTATTTTAAACATTATTATTTAGATTACATTCATATATGTATTATATCAAATGTCACTAATATAGAGCCTTTAATTTTAATTGAATAAGACATATTTTATTATAAATATTTTTGAAAGAATCTATTTTAAAATTTTAAATTAAATTTTTCTTCACAAAACATATATATACATATATAACTGATAAATATCCAAAAATCTTATTTGTTTATAAAATGAAAGGCTTGTATTTTATTCAAATTAGATTAAATTCTTATTAAAATAATATTGCCAACATTCCGGGTCGTTACATTCCTCCCCCCTTAAAAGAATTTTGTCCCCGAAATTTAAAACAAAGGTTAATTCAAAAGCTTTTTATATTAACAATCCAAACATACATATCATCCATACCATAACAAACAATCAAACAGTCTACCCTAACAACCATCACTAGTTATCCAGACAAAAATCCGGATAGGCTTTCCTAAAACTGTCCAAAGTTTCCTAGGTACAATCTCTGGGATCCTCGCTCCACTGCACTTTGACGAGCTTCACCACTTTGCTCCTGAGTTGCTTCACGTCTTGATCCACAATCCAAACTGGATTTCTAACCACAGCCAAGTTGGGTTCTACTTCTAAATCTTCCTGGACAACCGGTTCTACAACCAGTGATGGGTCATGAACAAACTTCCTTAGATGGGATACATGAAATACGTTATGAATTCCAGACATCCGTTCTGGCAATTCAACTCTGTAAGCTACAACTCCAATTCTTTCTAGCACTCGGAATGGTCCTACATATCTTGGGGCAAGTTTTCCCGTCTTTCCGAATCTAATAGCACCTTTGATTGGGGAAACTTTGATAAAGACTAAACCTCCGATCTCAAATTCCAATGGTCTTTGCCTTTTATCAGCATACTTCTTCTGACGATCCTGAGCAGCTTTCATCCTTTTCTTGATAAGCTCAACTTTCGCACAAGCTTCACGAATTAAATCGGGTCCGAGCACAAAATGATCTTTTGATTCTATCCAACAGGATGGGGATCTACACGGTCTTCCATACAGAGCTTCATAAGGAGTCATCTTAATACTTGCATGATAACTATTATTATAAGAAAATTCCACAAGATGAAGATGGTCTTCCCACGATCCTCCAAAATCCAAAACACAACCTTGCAGCATATCCTCTAGAATACGATTAAGCCTCTCCGTTTATCCATCTATCTGAGGATGATAGGCTGTACTCGATCTTAAACTCGTTCCCATAACTGATTGTAGAGTCTCCCAGAATTTGCTGGTGAAAATAGGATCTCGATCACTTACTATACTGATTGGAACACCATGCAATCTGACGATCTCCCTCAAGAAAATTTCTACCAGAGAAGCTGCAGTACGAGTTGCCTTAACCGATATAAAATGGGCACTCTTAGTTAAACGATCCACAATAACCCATATTCCTTCATTTCCTTTCTCGGTTCTAGGCAAATCGTCGATGAAATCCATCGAAATCTTCTCCCATTTTCAATTTTGGAACTTCCAAAGGCTGCAATAATCCGGCTGACTTCTGCTGATCTCCTTTAACTTGTTGGCAGATGGCACAACTATTTACGAAAGTAGCTACATCTTCCTTCATGCCCTTCCACCAAAAGACTCTCTTCATATCCTTATACATCTTTGATATTCCCGGATGAATATTCAATCTGGAACGATGACTCTCTACCAACACCTCTTGTCTCAGATCCCTATCACTCGGAACATAAATCCTCCCATTAATCCTCAACGTTCCTAGGCCATCAATTTCAGAACTGGGACACTGACCCTTCCTAACTCTTTTGATGATTCTTCTTAACATCTTATCATATTCTTGCTTACTTGAAATCCTTTCAATAAGAAATGGAACAACTTCTAAAAGAGACAGGACTGCATTCCTACTAAGAGCATCATCTACAACATTCGCCTTTCCCAGGGTATACAGAATATCCAAATCATAGGATGCCAGAAATTCGATCCATCGCTGCTGCCTCAGATTAAGATCCTTTTGAGAGAAAAGATATTTCAACAGTTTATGATCCGTGAATAATTCGAACTTCTCTCCCAAAAGATAATGTCTCCAGATCTTCAAAGCAAAAACAATGGCTAACAATTCTAGATCGTGCGTAGCGTAATTCTTCTCATGTGGCTTCAATTGCCGACTCGCATATGCAATTACCCTTCCATTCTACATCAGAACTGCTCCCAGTCCAACTATACAAGCATTAGTATAAACCTCGAATTTGCTCTTTCCATCCGGAATAGCAAGCACTGGTGCACTGGTTAGCCTCGTCTTCATTTCCTGAAAAGCTTCTTCACACTGGGGTGTCCATTTGAATTTAGCTCCTTTCCTTGTCATCTTAGTCAGATGCAAAGAAATCTTGGAATAATCCTTGATAAACTTTCTATAGTAGCCAGCCAATCCCAGAAAAATGCGAACTTCAGTCGGTGTCTTCGGCTGTTTCCATTCTAGAATAGTCTCAACCTTCGTTGGATCTACAGAGATACCTTCACCAGAAACAATGTGCCCTAAAAATTTAACTTTCGATTTTCAAAAATGGCACTTCGAGAACTTCACCTTCAAAACATGTCTCCTTAGAGTCTTCAATACAATTCTCAAATGCTGCCTGTGCTCTTCTTCAGATTTAGAGTAGACCATGATATCATCAATGAATGCCAGAACGAACTTGTTCAGTACATCATGGAAGAATCGGTTCATTAGGTCAACAAAGTAGGCAGGAGCGTTGGTTAACCCGAAAGGCATAACCAACTACTCATAGAAATAATTTGGCCCCCTAAATGCAGTCAAGGGAATACTGTCCTCAGCTACCCTCAACTGATGGAAACCTGAAGCTAAATCCAATTGAGAAAAGACAGAAGCTCCATGCAACTGGTCAAAGAGATCATCAATACGAGGAAGAGGATATTTATTACCGATAGTCACTTTGTTCAATTCTCTATAATCCACACAGAAGCTTAGCGATCCATCCGATTTGGTGACAAACACCGCAACAGAACCCCAACTAGAAAAACTAGGCCTAATCAACCCCTTCTCCAAAAGATCCTGAGTCTGCTTAATTAACTCTTCTCTCTCCCTAGGAGCCATTCTCCTACTGGGTTGAATCACCGACACTGCTTCTGGAATCAAATCAATACGAAACTCTATCTCTCGATGCGGAGGCAGACACTTAACTTCCTCAAATACATTAGGAAAATCTTGGACCACATCGATATCTTCAATCTTCTCTTGAGAAGTCTCAATCCCATGCAAAAGATTACTCAAGTGAATTCCAGAATTATCACACGACACTCTGGCAATTCTACCCAGATCAGTTTCCAGCGAAACTGTTCTCTCATCACAAATCAAGACTGCTCTATACTTATCAACCCAATCCATTCCCAATATAAGGTCAAATCCCTTAAAATTTAACACATAAGGGTCACAAGAAAAACTATGGGATAGATAGGAAATCTTCAAGTCCTTACAAATCGTATCTAATTTGGTCACTCCTCCTATAGGATTAGATACCAAGATGGGACAGTCTACAGTACTAAGGGTAAGAAATAACTTCTCTACAGATTCCAGAGAAATAAAACTCAAAGAAGCACCCGAATCAAACAAAACTTTAATATATTTGCCATTTAAAAGTAATGTACCTTCCAATACTCCCTTGCCTTTAGATGAGGCAGATGGTGCACCTTCCAAAGAAAATACCTTATTCTGCTGAGCTTTATGAAGTAACGGGCAATCCTTGATCATATGACCTGGTTAGTGACAATTGAAGCCTAGAGAATTCTGAACCAAAGCTGAACCCGGTCCACTATGATGCGGTTGCTGCTGCTGTTGAAATCCTTTCCTAGGACACTTATTCGCCAAGTGACCTTCTTGTTGACATAAATAGCATTTGCGAGGTCCATTGTTACTTCCAGGCTTCTTCTTGTTCAGCTTCCTCCAATTCGGATTGAACTTCCTCTTATTCGGGCTAGCGAAATTCTCTCCCAATGCTGCTACTGGTGTCACTGATTTCTTGTTCATCAAATTCTCATATCTCAGTGCCATATCAATCAAACGGATAAAAGATCCTTTCAAAAACACCATCATCTTTTCATGAAATTCTGGCCTCAATCCTTGCACAAACATTTTGTTCTTTTTGAGGGGAGTATCAATGAGCCCCGGTCCACAGCAAGAAAGTTCATTGAATTTGGTCTCATACTCCGCTATAGACATGCTTCCCTGCTTCAAATTCAGAAAATCCTGGTACAGACGAGTTTTCCCTGCTGTTGGCATAAATTTCTCCTTAAATAACTCTTTATATCTGTCCCATGAAATGTCTTCCTCAGAAATGTTTGCTACCGTTGCATCCCACCAGGGCGCCTCCCTGCAAATGCCACGATGTCGTTTTCCTTTTCCGTTCATCAGACAACTTCCTACTCTTAAAGATGCATTCACAAGAGCGTAGCCAGGCTTGGACTCCAATTATCTATTCTGACCCTTTAAATGGTTGGCTTCCAAGGTTGATGAAGTCTTTGCATAAAGCAGCAAAACTAATCTAAGGCGGTACTGGATTTACAGCCTCACTAGCAGTTTGACTTCGTCCATTATCAGTCGAGGTATTGCCCCTACCTCTGCCTCTCCTTCCCGAACTCATGTTGGCCACTTGGACAGGTAACTCAACAAATTTAAATAGGTATATAATTATATGAAAATACAAATACACACTCTCAAGATAGATATTACTCCAGAGCCTAGGTATTATCTCAACTTAAGCTCTGATGCCAACTGTGACGACCCGCCTTTCTAACCACAGAAAGACGTATCATCAATAAGAAAAGAAAGGGATAGAAATAGAAAAGATAGGAAGAAAGAATAACAACATCAGAATCTCACAACGGAATGGAACAAAATATAAAATATCACATAACTGTTACATAGTTATACAAACATCAGAGTTACACAATATCATACAACAAGACAGTCATATACATATCTATCAATACATACATCCTAAAATACATCATACACTAACTAACACAGCGGAACTAGATAGATAGATACATACGTCTGGACTCCTGCTCCAAGCACCTCCAGAACTCAACAATCCAAAAACCTATCACTTGGCTACTCATAAAAATTTGAGTATCCAAGAGTTTATGAAAAACAAAATATAAACTTCGGGTTAGACATGGGTCTGGTGTGAGTAAATGGGTTAAAGTTGTTTAACTTTGAAAACCATTTGAAAATAAAGGTATCACGTAAGACTCCCCACACATGAACACAGGTAAGTTTTTACCTTACGCTAACCAAAATATTTCATAGGAATCCAGTGATATTATAATAGTGTCTAGGGTTTTCAAGTAAATAGAAAATAGCCGAAATTGTTACATTCATTAAATTGCAGCTACTAGCCACGAAAGTGGGTAATACAAATCAAAACCATAGGGTCTCATATGGAAAATGGGTTTCCATCAATGGCAGGGCTACTGGGGTACCGCCCGTCACAGTATGGGGCCTAGATCACCGTACCGCCGATCACTGCTGACCCTCTACAACACAAGGCCGGAATCATTCTTTACCGAACAGTCTCGAACAAGATAACCCCGCAGTTATGGCCAACAACTGCCCATACAGCCGAAAATAAAGGGCCATCTAGACAGGGGTATATCTCATCCTGCTTGGGTGCCATCCACCTAACATTGCTGCATCTCCCCTGTTTTAGCCATTCCCGGTCGATGAGGCTTGAGGCTGCGATTACCTTTATAGAACATATCTCTTAGAATGTTCATCATCTGCCTAACGATGTGCTGAAAGCATTCAATCCATACAAGTTCGTTCCGGGTTCGAACGAAACCGAAGGCATTATCTCGTTACACTCATTTTGGAATCACCCTCAAAGTTAACGACAATAACCCTTGCATTCTGAAACACCATCTCGATCTTCACTTGAGATGTCATGACCTAACGTTTAATTTGGATCGATGTGGTTTTCGGATAATCATATTGACACCCGATCCCGGTCTCATCGAAATCCAAATGCCATTTTAGAGGCCAAGTTGTTTAATAGTTTAAACAGTTTAATTCAATGCTTGGAATTCACATAGCAGCTATCGCAGATAAATCATACATAGTCATCACATATATATCTAGAATATATCACAAAGTATCACAGAATATCACCAAATAGATATCAGAGTCAATCAAACAAGAATCATCAATTCATATCAAATTTAGTTTAATTAACTTAACTTAATTACTTAGGAATAAACCATTTTATCCTGCTTAGTTAATCACTAATTAATCAACTTATTAAATTTATTAATTACTTCTTAATTACTCACTTCATTAATTAATTCTTAATTATTAATTAATAACGTTAATTATTAATTAACAAAACTTAATTACCAATTTATTAGTCACTAATTATTTAACTAACCATTAATTACCAATTAATTAATCATTTAACCCTAAATTAATTACTTAATTAGTTAACTACTATTAATTAACTTTAAGTAGTTAATTAAAATCCTTAAGTTCAAATTGATTAAACACAAATTTATTAATATTAATTTTTAATTACAAATTTATTTAATCTTAAACTACTTAGTTAATTAAAATTGTAAAATTAATTTACATTCTAAATCAACTTATACTTTAAATTAACTAATCATCTTACATTTGCAAATCTCTCTAAATAAATTTTAAACCAAGTCCTAACTTACAACTTGCTAACATTATTTATTTTATAAATATTAAACTTGTTTAACATTTTAACTTGAAAGTGATTAGGGTAATTCCCCTAGAACTGGACCCGAGGTAAATACCTTGTTTACTCGAGTAGCAACCCGAGTCCCCCTCCAATTTTCCCGAGTTCCTTCTTCCCCCTACCTTTCTTCTTCTTTTCTCTTCTTTTTTTCAGTTTGAGTTTAAGTTAAAAATGGCAGTGTTAAGCAAACTCACGCACGCACCCAGGCCGTCACTCCGGCGAACCATGTCGCCTCCTGCAAATCACGAATCATCCTCACATTCGAATGTAAATCCCAATTCGACGCGATATACTCGAAAATGAAATATACCTATTTGTTCGAACTGCAACTCGAACATACCCAACAGAAAATTGCCACGACCTACCAACGTCGACTACCAGTGGCGACGTAACTCTGATCATATCTCGGCCATACCCTTCTCTACCAATCCCCAGAAGCACGTGCAGCTCGATCGTCCCAAGGTGACGAAATCCACCAATTTACAGACCACTGTAACTCAGATCCAAAAACCCTAAACTCGACTCGACCAAACAATTTACGCAATAGATAATTTTTTTTTTTAGCATTTTTCCTGAATTCGTAAATCATCACACTAGCTTCACAACGAATTTCGGCATCTAAAATTTGTTAAATCAACAGAAATTTGTAAAAATGTAACTTTTTGTTCATCTGTAAACCGCTCGTACATTTCTAAACTAAAAATTATCATTCTTGCTTTAAAAATCCTATTTTGCATTGAAGATTCAAGTTATGAACTTGAATTAATAATTTATAACAATCAAATTTACTAAAGTAGTTCTTGTTACCTGTAAAGTATAATTTCCAGAAGTATATTCCTCTATCCTTTTTAAAACAGCTTTTATAAATCCTGATTGAAGTTTAAGCATCTCGTTTTGTTGAAAAATTAAAGCTTAACAATGATTAAAAGAAAATAAAAATTGAGTTTGAATAATATTCAATCCTGTAACTAATGACAGAGGAGAACAATATATTCAAGAACAACCTGTATATAAACACAAATCCATATTCAAAATGAAACACATACAACACCCCATAATCAGTGAATCATCTTTACTATTTTTATTTAAACTTAAAGCTTTAAAGTTGATGTTTACCCACTTGAATGATTGTTGAAACAGAGAACAATTTTCTGTATTGAAGAGTTGCAGTTAGAATGCCTGAAAATCTTCTCTGCCTTGATGTTGAATGATACTGAGTTTGTAAATAAAGATGTTTATTTTCTTTCTTTGCTCAGGTTTACTATGTTTTGTGTACAAGCTAAGTTAAGATGATGTATTTATATATAAGAATAACTTTAAACAGTGGTAGGCTACATCTAGTACAAGCCTTATCCTGTTTTGATTAGGTTTTATTTTATTTTTTATTTTTATGGAGGCTGAAAGATCTTCTTGCAATTCGAATTGACAAAATGTTGTGCTAATTAAATGCACATGTCTTCATATATGTTTACACATAATTATGGTTTCTGATATTTATTTTATTTTGTTTATTTGTACAAAGATATTTGTATATGATGTGAAAAATCTGTCTTCTTCTTGCATTACACATATATGTTATACAGGTTATGTAAATAGTTTGTCTTCTTTTCTAAACTTATCCTATATGTTTATGTAAAATTGTTATAATTGTTGTTTTGGTTTATGTATTTATTTTTGTTTTTGCCCTTGCACTTAATATAAGTTTTGTTAACATAACTTCCTAGTTTTATTTTTATTTAGAGTTTAACTTTCAAATATTTGATTTATAACATATATTTGTATTTATATATTTTATATTTGTACTTATATCTTATATTCATATTCAATATTGATAGGATTGTTTATTTTAAACATTATTATTTAGATTACATTCATATATGTATTATGTCAAATGTCACTAATATAGGGCCTTTAATTTTAATTGAATAAGACATATTTTATTATAAATATTTTTGAAAGAATCTATTTTAAATTTTTAAATCAAAATTTTCTTCACAAAACATATATATATACATATATAACTGATAAATATCCAAAAATCTTATTTGTTTATGAAATGAAAAGCTTGTATTTTATTCAAATTAGATTAAATTCTTATAAAATAATATTGCCAAAATTCCGGGTTGTTACAAAAAATATTTTCACTTCTGCAAAAATTTTCTAAGTCTAAAATTCACGAAAAATATCCGCAGAGTCTCTTTTACATAGAGAGGTCCAAAAAATAATAATAATATCAATAATAACTATATATATATCATATTTGAAAATGAAATATCCCAATCATGGGAGAACAATATAATATTGCTAGAAAACTGTAATCCAAAAGTGTACCTATTTATTGGGCAAAACATCGCTTATTTATGAAACTAAAAGAAATAGCCATTGCTTCCATAAACATGTATTTCACTTATATAATCCAAAATAGGTTAATAATTATGCAAAATGAGAAAATTTAAGTTGTACAATTTGCAACAAAAGAAAATCACTATAAAACATATACAAATAAACAATACAACCATTATATGCAACTATAGAATCCATCATACATTTATAGCAACCAAAATCAATGTTCGTTTAGTTCATAAAATTTTAATCATATATGGGTGACGAATAAACTATCAAGTGTATCCTATGCTCAATAGCCTTTGGTAATTACTCAATAGATTATCCGTACAACCTTAAACAATTAGAAGTATTCTTTGAAAACATCTCATAAGCCAAAATAGCTGAGAATTTCCGCACATTATTTAAATTTATTTAATTGATTTCTTTTCACATCATTAGTTACCTTTTTTTTCATTCATACAATGTCTTTTTCTTTCATTCATATACTTGCATAGATTATTTCACAATATTAACTTACATTCATAACATTTCTTATACATTGAAATTCTTATTTAGAAATAATTTCATTGAACATTTCTATTACTTAAGTTTTACTTGTATAATATTCCATTACATAATCTATTAACATCTTAAATTATTAAACATTTCTATTGAGCTATATAAATACATATTACGATTGTAATTGAATGCTACACAAAATTTTCGGTATTCACCCTTGAAGAGAAAAGAAATATTTCAATATATCTAAAAATTCAATTAAAACATTTAACCTCATTCACTTAGTAAGAATATAAGATATATTTAAGACATCTTCATTGCATTATGCAAGAATTTTCCAAATTTTTTGAACAATGTTAGAAGTTTATATCAAGACATTAGGATAAGCCCTTTTTTTAAATAAAGTTCTTTAAATCCGATAATTTATTAGATTCATTATTTGAAAATAAGTATAACCCTAGATTATTAAACTGAAACTAATGGTATACTCAAATCTTACATTTAATATACAAATCAAAGTATAAAATTTCATATCCTCATAATTAATTTTACACACTTGTTTAAAATGAATATTCAAATCATGGAATTTTTTTTATTATGGTTTAATACAAAAATTCAAATAGTGAATAAACCTATAAATTTACTGTTAGTGCTTGAAATCAAGTAAATATTTTAAACCATAGTTCCAAAATAGAGATTCAAATTTAATGGTCAAGTATGTTACTATAAAAAAAACTTCGCAAATCATTTTTTTCATTTATATAATACCTTTAAATTATATATTCAAAGAAACATCTATAAATTTTACTTGAAATATTCATTTGACTTCATTTGCAAATCAATCGTCTTTAATACTTTAATACTTTACGGAAACAATTCATCTGTAAAATTTCTTGCTTCATTTATAAATACCACATAATTTTTTTTATCAAACTTCATAAATATATGTAAACTATTTTAAAATAATTATTTACATCATTACTTATATTTAAAAGAAGTTATTGAAAACCTTAAATCAATTATTTATAAATTTTATCAGTTTTATATCTCAAAATACTTTTAAACATCATTAATAAATCAATAATCATTAACTTTAAATATGTTTTATTTAATTAATAACTTATCACAATATTTACAACACTAACAATTTAGTATTAAACCATGTTGTAGATAAATAAACAATATTTTAAACATTTTAAAGCATTTAGAAACGGAAAAAATGACCAAAATATCTTTTATATAATACTTTATCAAAATACTTTTATAACTCGATATTTTATGTAACGATACCATTTTAAATCAAATTTAAATTGGTAATTAATTTAATTATTAGAATTAAATTGTAAATTTATTGGTGAATTAATTTGAAAATTTTGGAAAATAAATAGATTGTGAATGAAATAAAATTTATATTTACAAAAAGATATTTGTTTGTTTACTAATTTATAAATAAAAAATTGATTTTATATAAATTTTGAATTTGAAATTTAAAAATAAATGTTTTGGATAATATATTAGATTCGAAAACTCTATAATTTAATAATAGAAAATTTTATTTTTTATTTATAATATGATGATTTGAAAGTTATATTGGAATTCAATATGTTAAATTTTTAAAAGCTATTTGAAAGTTAAAATTTTAATTTAATATGAATAATTTTCAAAAGTTTTTTAAAGTCAAAATTTATATTCTAAAGATTTTTATATATATATAATCTATACATATTTGTGTAATTTAATTTTAAAATGAATTTCTTTAAAAGGTTATATAAATGTTAATAAAAAAATGTATTTATTTAAATAGGAAATATAATATAAAGTTATATTTTGAATTTGATATAAAGAATTTTCAAAAGATGTTTTAAAGCTAAATTCTATATTTTATAAAATACATATGTGTGTTTATTTATTTAAAGTATAATTTGATTTTAAAAAAATTAATTTCCTTCAAAGTGTTATATATATATAAATGCATTGATTTAAATTAATAGAAAATATATAAAACATAGATGTAGAACATGTTTCATAAATTGAAATAAAGTAAAGGTTTAAAACATAATTTGTAAATAAATCCAAGAAAGGTTTAAACATAAATTTTGTGGTTTTTGACATTTGTAAAATGATTACACAAGTAAATAACAAGTGTTGAGTTAAATGAACAAGTGGCATTTAAATTTCTTTTAAATTTAATTTATATGTAAAGAAAAAATGAAAAGAGTAAAAATAAGTTACTCATTTCAGTTAAAAGTTCTCTACATTTCTGTTCATCTTCATTTTAAAATCTCAAACAAGAAATCTGAAGTAAATTTAAGAACAAAGATCAAAACAGAGAAGATTTTTAAGCCTAGAAACCAACCTGGAAGCAAAGGAAGATTCGAATCAAAATTTGTTTTCAAAATCAAAAGCTGAAATCAAAACAAACTACATACCAGATTTAAACAAGTTTCAGATCATATAAAATAAATCAAGCATTTAGATCAACATCTGATAAGTTCAACACTTCCAAATCAAAGGAAAAAAATATTACTTCTCTGTTCTCTGCTTTATCCCATGTGAGCAAACTTTTACCTTATAGACCTGAATCTGTTATATAACTTGATTGTTTATGATTGATTCTTGAAGTAAAGTGATTGTATGAATGAAAATATTGCCGGCATGTATGTATATACATTGAAATGATATTGTGCATGTCTGTTGCCCCTGTTCTAATTTTTTTTCAAATCCTCATCTCCTAATCCTCTTTAGAGTAGGAAGTTTAAATAAAAAAAGTGTTTATATTAACAAGATCTTGATTTTAAAAATCATTTTTAGTTTAATTAAGTTGAGTTCACTGGAAAATCAAGTAAATACAGATGAACACAAAATATATCAGAAAATTCATAGGTCTAAATTATTCATTTTGATTATGTAATCCGGTGAGTATTCAAAAATGTTGATTTTTGATTCTAGTTTCAAGATTTTTAGTTGCATGATTGTGGAGATATCGTGGGATGATCAAAAATCGTTAATTCGTCAATTTGTGGAAATGATGAGCTTCGAGATTTACGTTGAAGGTAGCTTGAGTGTTGGAGATTGTTGGAAAAATATTCAGATATTTTTTAGTTGATTAGAGTGATGGATTGAGGATGAATTAGGGTTTAATGGTTCATTTTGATCGATGACAATGGCAAGATCGCTGTGTCGTCGTCGAGGCAATTGGGTTGATCGGACCCAGGGGTAGCGATACATTGGATCGTGATGATGCTTTGGTCAAGCTCGTGTGGATTCTGATAATTTTGGGTGGCGTGGCAAAGAGGTTTGTCATCGATAATTGGTTCCAGGTTTGAGGATCGGAAGTTCGATTTTAATTCATGGTGGGTTTTGGCGATCTGGGTGGTCAATGGGTTTTGGATGGTCGTTGATGACCTGAAGATAACAGCGAGGTTGGTCGGAAGTGGCCTGGCCGCCTGTACACATGCACGCGTGTACGTACGAGGTTTAAATGGTTTGTGATGATGTGGAAGAAGATGGTATTTCAGGTTCGACCCGAAGTAGAAGATAAATTTGCTCATGGAAAACGAAGGTTAGGGTTGGCATGGGAAAACAATAGTATGGGCTCGGGAATGTTAGTAGTTGGCTCGGCTTTCTTGGTTATGTTAATAAGTTTCAAAAATAAAAAGAAAGAAAAAGTTTAAAGTTTAAAACTTAATCAAGTTAAACAATTTATTAACCATTTCTCTTGAATAATCTGTAACGACCGTGATTTTTGAATTATTGTCAAAGTAAATATTTTAAATAAAAATTTGAAAATTTAAAATTCGAAAAAAAAATGATTCAAAATCTGTTGCCAAGTCAGTATATGCTTGCAAACAGTTGCACGTTGAAAGGAAGTGCACCTTTGGCCTTCACGTGAAAATTGAAGTCAGTTGAAACATTGTCTATGCTGTCACATGCAGTTTGAAAAATTGTTGGAGCATTGCTTTGCTATCAAAAAGTGGAAACAATTTATAACCAAAAAGTAAAACCAAGTGTGAACCCAATTTGCAAACACTATCACTCTATTTCAGGGTAAATTTTTGATCTTTTCACTTTGCATTGCTCTCATCATTTTGTATTGCAGCGAGTCCTTTGTTACTTTATACACATTTCATTTAATGCTAGTAGGCCAGCACGTTTTCTAAATTAATGCAATGGTACAACCAAGCCAAAACACACTCATTTCTTTGACTTGTGCAAATTGAAAAAAAAGAAGTATGTCTGCATTATCTTTTGGTTCATTTTCCTTCCAGTAGCTGCGTCATTTATTACGTTTTCTTCAAAAGCTCGGCAAAGTTTATTAATGGCAGTGCAATAAGTTGCTTCAAATATTCCTTGCTGATAACTGGTAGGAGCAAATTAAAGGTGAGTTCAAAACTCACTTTTCTAATTTATTGAATGCTTGTGTATACTTGCTTGCGTAAATTAGTGCATTGCACTAAGTTTCAAGTTCATGCATTTATGCTTGCGTGAAAACAGAATACCCAAATATCTACCTTCTTTCATTTTCTTCTCTGGCCTTGTTCAACTTTGACAATACTTAAGTTGCGTGCAAATGTATATTGTGTACACGAGGGAAGAAAGAAATAATGTATACTGGTTTTGTTTTATAAATTTTTCATGCGTTTGTGCATAAACACGGTCCAGATTATTTTATTACGTGCGTGTTTAAAGCATTGTCTAGATCCACACATTTGTTTTATGCACTGGTAATTATATATGCCTAGATTGGATACAAGTTATTCATTTATTAAATTTCGCACTTGCATGCAAATAATGCATGATTTTAAAAACGTCCAGGTCATTTTTTGGAATGCAATTCTCTTCATGCGTGAACTTGTTAATAACGCAATTTGTTTTATTCCATTTAATGCGTGAGGTTTAAATTGCAAAAAGAAAAGAAAATGTACCTTTTTTTACTTTATTTTTTGCCGTGCGTGGGTTATAGCATATATAAATTGTGCCCTGGCCATATTTTGTTCCATTACACTTTTACGTACACAATGACCTGGTTTGAAAATTTCACACAGGCTATATTGTTTCAGGTCCTTGCATGTTTTGCAAAAATTCAAGGTCAAGTCCCTTCTTTAAGGTGTACCGTGCGTTGTTATATTACCGTGTATGTTATATTTTCACAACAATCATTTTTTTGTGAAAAGAAAAACAAGCTCAGGTCCCTTCTATAAAGTGTTACGTGCGTGCAACACCTTGTACATGCATGTTGTGTGTATACATTTTTGCAAGCCATTTCCAGTCAATTACTATTTCTTTCCAATTGTTGCGTGTATACATTTTTGTACGTGCACAATATTTTTACCTTCATACAAGCCACATTGCAGCATGCATGTAATATTTTTTCCAAGTCATTCATTTTTATCGACATTATTTATGCAATGTTGTATTGCATAGGAGTCACGACTTGTTCATTTTTTTCATTTTTTTCTCATTTTGAACGTATGAGGGTAAATTGCATTGCACCAGTTTAAAGTGCCAGGCCTTTGAAAATGTTGTGTGCGTGTAAGTATTTTGATGATAATATAGTGGGGCAGTCCACTATTTAATTTATGTTGAACCGGTATTACCTTTTGAAACGTATTTTGAGGCCGTTATTTTTATAACGAAAATTTTACACCGGTGATATATTTTTGAAGCATGTTGTTTTGATGACATTTTTTTGATGAATAAAAATTGCCGTTGTTTGACTTCAGTAACCGTCGATTTTAAAGTGAATTTTTAAGCGATTATCCCGCAACGTTGGTTTGATACCCGTTTTTTTGTGAAGCGCAATTTCCTCATCGAAATTGCTATAACTATTGTTGTTTTAATCACGTGTTTTAAAAATCGTTTTAAAATAAAATTATTTCTAAATTTTTTTACAGTTTGCGCTTTCAAAAGAAGGAGGAAGCGATTTAAACGCTTCAGCAAAATTGAGGACTATGAACCCTTACTTTTACTGATTCACTTAATTCCAGACTTGTCCGTTTGAGAACGTAAATTTTATTTATATAAAATACACAATTTTGCACTTTCAAGGAAACGATGAAGAGATTTAAACGATTTAGCAAAAGTGCGGAGTATGGAACCACACTTTTACTGTTTCGTTTAATTCCGGACTCGTTAATTGAAATATTTGATGAGGTTTTGCTGTTTGATGATTTTGTTGGGCTTTCGAGCCACTATGCTGGACCTTCGGGTCATATGATGGACATTCGGGTCAAATACCAGTACTAGACCTTCAGGTCATATGTTGGACCTTCGGGTCATTTGTTGGGCGCCAAAATTATGACGACAGTACTTGGTAGGCTTCGGCCATATGTTGATGCACATGCGGCGTAGGTTAGACTCACCATATGATGGGATCGATCCACTTTTATGCTAATTTTTCTAGTTATCTATTTTTGATTTCTAGATTTTGTGAATTTCTGTTTTAAATTCAGTTGTGAATTTGAAAGTTGATTTTGATGTAGTTTGATGTGATTTCTTCATTTAAACTATGTTGATTTCTTATGTTGAATAATCTCATTCGAGATTACTATTATTTTGCTTGATGTTATTTATGATGCATTCACTTCTAAGAATAATTTAGACTGATCCTTTTATTATTTTCTTTTAGATAATACTCGGGTTAGACCGAGTTATTTCAGGATAGTCGCTATCTCTGATTCAATAGCAGCTTCAGCTTTTGGAATTTCACTCCATCTTTTGTCTAGTCTTCGAGAAGTACTTTTGGTTCATTAGTTCTCATCTCATGTATGTTATGATGTATATGTATATGTACATTTGGTTCTTGTGAACCATCGGTTGTTGTAGCATGTATTCCAGACTTGTCTTCCGCTATATATCTGATATTTCTGTTCTGATGTGACTTTACATATCTATGTTGTTATTATTATGAGTTGTTCTGAATTTTTCTTAAGCCACCGTAGTTTCGTTTTAGATTTGGATTGAATATATATCTTTGGGAGTAATTTTCACAACTCCTATCGATGTAATCAATACTCATCTAAGGCATAACATATGGATGATCGCTTCTAACGAGCCTTATTCTTCGCGATAGCAGACGTTATTCCTTATAGTAACCTTTGTTATTGTGAGCATAGGGGTGGGGCGTCACAGTTTGGTATCAGAGCTGAAATTCAGAATAAACTATAATTAACATTGAACAGAAGCAGAATGGAACATGCGTTACAACTATTCGAGGGTTTTATTCGTGCCTTTCTAATCTATTCCTTCCACTTTAACATGTGGAGTATGTCTAGGAATAAATTTCATATTCCATAGTATTCCGTTTGTTAAAATTCTTATCAATTGTGTGCTGTTTTAACTAATCTTTACCTTCTCTTGTCTCTCAGCCTATGGCTGGAAGAGGTAGAGGGAAGCGTTCTTCTGTAGGCCCGTCTAGTGGTTCTCATCCGGACGGAGTCTATATGTCAGCTGATCAGTTTATGGAGCTATTTTGGGGTACTCAGCCTCCTGTTGCTACTCCCGCAGCTCCTAATCAAAAGCCTGCCTTCGCTCGCATGTGTAGTGTGACTATTCCCACCTTAGAGGTCAGCCTTTCAAGTGATCGAAAAATGTAATGGAGGTTCAGACTTGGTTGCGTACTTGTGAGCGCATATTTTCTCGGATGGATCTTTCTGATCATCATTGCGTTCTCGCGGCATCTAGTATGTTGCAAGAGAGTGCAGTTGATTGGTATGAGCTCTTTATTGTGGAAGTTGATGAGTCCTCTCTCTCATGGATTCTGTTTAAGGAACGATTCGAACTCTAGTTCGTTCCTAAATCAGAAAAGGATAATCTTGCTTGTGGTTTCCTTGAGTTGAAGCAAGGAAAGTCCTATATTTCTGATTATGTTGCATCTTTCGAGGCCTTATCCAAATACGGAGTTGAGTTCATTAATACTCCACGTAAGAAGAATTTTTGTTTTATTGATGGTTCGAAAAAGTATTTGAAGAAAGTTCTTTTGCTTCAACTTAAGCTCTCTTTTGAGGAGCTTGTTGATTCGGCTCTTTGCCTTGAAGTTGTTGAAAAAGAACGTGATAGTTGTGATGAAGTTGAGGTTTGTAAGAACCCAACAAGAAGAGGTTTCCATTTCATAGGCCTAATTCTTCTTCCAATTAGAAGAAGAAGAAGCTACCTCTAGTTCTCAGCCTAGTAGTGCACCTTCTATTCAGAGGGCGTGCTATAATTGTGGTTCTTTGGGTTATTTTCTCCGTAGCTGTCCTAAGCCTCGCATTTGTCGTTATTGCAAGAAAGAAGGTCATTGGGTTTCTGATTGTCCTATTGCTCCTAAGAGTTTCAAATCTGGAAAGCTTAATGTTGCTAAAGCTTCTGGTGATTCTTCTAAGCCTATAGGTATTACTCCGTCTGTTTTGGAAGGTTTCATTTTATTTTATGACCGTTCTATTAGAGTTTTTTTGATATGAGTGCATCATATTCATTCGTATCAAAGGAGCTCGTTGATGTTATTCCTTTGGATGTTATTACTCTTTGCGACCCTTTGAGGATCATAAATCCTATTGGTGGATCCGTTACTCTTGGTTTGTTGTGTGTTGATGTTGAGATTATTCTTTGTGGTTTCTCCTTTCATATGAATCTGCATATTGTAGATCATCTTGGTTTTCATATGATATTGGGTATGGATTGGTTCATCCGTTATGAAGTTCAAATCCTATGTCCCGAAAGAACTTTACATCTCAAGCATCCCGATGCTACGAGCAGTTATCTATTATATTTCAAAGCATAGATTATACTTCGAATGCTGTTATTTCTTCCTTCGAATCGGAGGATGTCATAGATAATATTCCGGTTGTTTGTGATTTTTCTGATGTTTTCGAGCCTATTTCGAGATTGCCGCCGAAGAGGGCAATTGAGTTCCGTATTGATCTTACCCCTAGTGCTCATTCTGTCAGTCGTCCTCCTACGAGGATGTTTGCTAAGGAAAATGAGGAACTCAAGCAACAATTATCTGAGTTGGAAGCCAAGCATTTTATTCGTTCTAGCTCATCTCCTTAGGGCGCCGCAGTTGTCTTCGTTAAGAAGCCAGATGGTACTCTTAGGCTTTGCATTGAGTATCGCAAGCTTAACGAGCTCACTATTAAGAATAGGTATCCATTACCTAGGATCGACGACATGTTCGATCAATTAAGTGGCACTAAACTGTTCTCCCAACTTGATCTTGCTACCAGTTTTCATCAGTTACGAGTTACGGAAGATAGCATTCCTCTTACCGCATTCCGCACTCATTATGGTTCTTATGAATGGTTTGTTATGCCGTTCGGTTTGACGAACGCACCAGCGTATTTTGTAGATATTATGAATCAGATATTCCGGGAATATCTCGATAAGTTCGTCTTGGTTTTCGTTGATGATATTCTTATTTATTCCAAATTTGAAGCCGATCATATTCAGCATTTGGAGATTGTTTTGAGCACTCTTCATCAGCGTCAGCTTTATGCCAAATTCTCCAAGTGTCACTTCTGGGAGAATAAGGTGAAGCTTCTCGGTCATATTGTTTCTTCCGATGGTATCTATGTCGATCCTTCCAAGATCGAATCTATTCAGAATTGGAAGAGGCCCGAGACTACTACTGAGATCCGTAGTTTTCTTGGATTCATGGGTTATTATTGCCGGTTTATTAAGGACTTTTCTCGTATTTCTTTACCGCTTACCACTCTCACGAGAAAAGCTATTCCTTTTATTTAGTCGGATAAGTGTGAGAGTTCTTTCTTGAAGTTAAAAGATCTCCTTACTCATGCTCCTATCTTAGTGGTTCCTGAAGGGAATCATGATCTTGTTGTTTATACCGATGCTAGTGGTTTTGGACTCGGTGCTGTTCTCATGCAAAAAGATAGAGTAGTTGCCTATGCTTCTAGACAACTAAAGCTTAACGAGATTCGTTATGCTACCCATGATTTGGAGTTGGCCGATATAGTCTTTGCTTTAAAGATTTGGCGACATTATTTATTGGGCGAGCACTTTATTCTCTTTATCGATCAGAAATCTCTGAAGTATTTATTTACTCAAAAAGAACTTAATATGAGGCAACAGCGTTGGCTTGAATTTCTTGCTTCATATGATTTCGATATTCAATATACCCTTGGTAAGGGTAATCGAGTTGCTGATGCGCTTAGTCGCAAGCAGCAGGTGGTTGTTTCCATGATGTTAGCTGAGTGGAACATTTTGGAAGCTTTATCTCTTTGTGATATTAGAGACCGTCCTTCAGTTTTTGATTCTTTCGTGCTTTTATTTAGCATGGAAGCTCGTCCGAGTTTGTTGGATCGTGTTGCCGATGCCCAGAAACAAGATCCACATATTGCTTTTCTTATTCAGAGTTGTGAATCGAAATCCCGAAGTGATGATCTGAAGGATTTCGATATTGATGTTCATGGTTGTATTCGGAAGAAGGGTAGGTTGGTTGTGCCTAATGTTTCTAATCTTAGAAATGACATTCTTGAGGACTGTCATCATTCTAAGTATACTATCCATCCGGGTAGTAGTAAGATATATGCTGATATGAAACACTTATACTATTGGGAGGGTATGAAGCGTGATGTTGCAAGTTATGTAAGTCATTGCATGACTTGTCAACTTATTAAAGCAGAACACCAACGTCCTAGTGGTCTTTTTAAGCCTCTTGAGATCCCGTTATGGAAATTGGATCGGATTTCCATGGAATTGATGATCTACCTCGTTCGAGGTCAGGCCATACTAGTATTTGGGTGATTGTTGACAGATTGACTAAATCAGCCCATTTTATTCCTATCAAGTCCAATCGGACTGCTCCTTTGTTGGCTAAGTTATTTATTAAAGAAGTCGTTCGACTTCATGGAGTGCCTAGTTCTATTGTTAGTGACAGAGATCCGCTTTTCACTAGTGGTTTCTGGTAGAGCCTTCAGAAAGCTATAGGCACTAAGCTCAATCTCTATACAGCTTATCATCCATAGTCTGACGGTCAGACTGAAAGGGTGAATCAGGTTTTAGAGGATCTCCTTCGAGCTTGCATTCTTGATTTTGGTGGTAATTGGGAAGACCACTTATCTCTTGTTGAAATTTCTTATAACAACAGTTTTCAATCCAGTATTGGTATGGCTCATTTCGAAGCTCTTTATGGAAGGCCGTGTCGATCACCATCTTGTTGGTTGGAATCGGGGGAAAAGTTAGTTCTCGGTCCCGATTATATTCGTGATTCTTCTGAGAGGATTGATATTATTAGACAGAGAATGAAAGAGGCTCAGAATAGGCAGAAATCTTATGCCGATCATCGTAGGAAGCCTTTGGAATTTTTTGTTGACGGTCTTGTATTCATTCGTGTTTCTCCGATGAAGGGTGTGGTGCGTTTTAGCAGCTCCGGGAAATTGGCTCCTCGATATATTGGACCATTTACTATCACGGAACGCATTGGCCCCGTTGCTTATCGTGTATCGCTACCTATTCTGTTTTCTGGAATTCATGACGTATTTCATGTTTCCCAGCTTCGTCGATGCCTTCGAGATTCGGATTCTATTATTGATTCCCATATGTTACAAGATCTTGAGATCTCACCCGACTTGTGTATTGTGCAATATCCTATTCGTGTGCTAGCTTCGGAGGTTAAACGCCTTTGGAATAAAGAAGTCCCGCTTGTAAAAATTCAATGGTTCGCAAACCCCAAAGATTGCACTTGGGAAACCAGAGAATTCATCGAGCGTTCTTATCTGGGTTTTCTCTCCTCTTCGGGTGGGGGTGAGCATTCTTATTCATCTTTTCTATTTTAATCTTTGTTGTGTTAAATTATTTGAGTATTGACTGCTTCAGGTATGAAAATTGCGGGGACGCAATTTTTTTAAGGGGTAGTCTGTAACGACCGTGATTTTTGAATTACTGTCAAAGTAAATATTTTAAATTAAAATTTTAAAAATTAAAATTCGAAAAAAAAAATGATTCAAAATCTGTTGCCAAGTCAGTATTTGCTTGCAAACGGTTGAACGTTGAAAGTAAGTGCACCTTTCGCCTTCACGTGAAAATTAAAGTCAGTTGAAACATTGTCTATGCTGTCACATGCAGTTTGAAAAATTGTCGGAGCATTGCTTTGCTATCAAAAAGTGGAAACAATTTATAACCAAAAAGTAAAACCAAATGTGAACCCAATTTGCAAACACTGTCACTCTATTTCAGGGTAATTTTTTGATCTTTTCACTTTGCATTGCTCTCATCATTTTGCATTGCAGTAAGTCCTTTCTGTTACTTTATACATGTTTCATTTAATGCTAGTAGGCCGACATGTTTTCTAAATTAATGCAATGGTACAACCAAGCCAAAACACACTCGTTGACTTGTGTAAATTGAAGAAAAAGAAGTATGGCTGCATTATCTTTTGGTTCATTCTCCTTCCAGTAGCTGTGTCATTTATTATGTTTTCTTCAAAAGCTCAGCAAAGTTTATTAATGGCAGTGCAATAAGTTGCTTCAAATATTCCTTGCTGATAACTGGTAGGAAGAAAATTAAAAGTGAGTTCAAAACTCACTTTTCTAATTTATTGAATGCTTGTGTATACTTGCTTGCGTAAATTAGTGCATTGCACTAAGTTTCAAGTTCAGGCATTTATGCTTGCGTGAAAACAGAATACCCAAATATCTACCTTCTTTCATTTTCTTCTCCGGCCTTGTTCAACTTTGACAGTACTTAATTTGCATGTGAATGTATATTGTGTACATGAGGAAAGAAAGAAATAATGTATACTGGTTTTGTTTTATAAATTTCTCATGCGTTTGTGCATAAACACGGTTCAGATTTTTTTATTGCGTCCATGTTTAAAGCATTGTCAAGATCCACACATTTATTTTATGCACTGGTAATTATATTTGCCTAGATTGGATATAGGTTATTCATTTATTAAATTTCACACTTGCATGCAAATAGTGCATGCTTTTAAAAACGTCCAGGTCATTTTTTTTGAATGCAATTCTATTCATGCGTGAAGTTGTTAATAACGCAATTTGTTTCATTCCATTTATTGCGTGAGGTTTAAATTGCAAAAAGAAAAGAAAAATGTACCACTTTTTACTTCATTTGTTGCCGTGCGTGGGTTATAGCATATATAAATTGTGCCCAGGCCATATTTTGTTCCATTACACTTTTACGTACACAATGACCTGGTTTGAAAATTTCGCACAGGCTATATTGTTTCAGGTCCTTACATTGTTGCAAAAATTCAAGGTCAGGTCCCTTCTTTAAGGTGTTACGTGCGTTCTTATATTAGCGTGTGTGTTATATTTTCATAACAATCGTTTTTTTGTGAAAAGAAAAACAAGCTCAGGTCCCTTCTTTAAAGTGTTACGTGCGTGCAACACCTTGTACATGCATGCTGTGTGTATACATTTTTGCAAGCCATTTCCAGTTAATTACTATTGCTTTCCAATTGTTGCGTGTATACATTTTTGTACGTGCACAATATTTTTACCTTCATACAAGCCACATTGCAGCATGCGTGTAATATTTTTGCCAAGTCATTCATTTTTATCAACATTATTTATGCAATGTTGTATTGCATAGGAGTCACGACTTGTTCATTTTTTTCAATTTTTCACATTTTGAACGTATGAGGGTAAATTGCATTGCACCAGTTTAAAGTGCCAGGCCTTTGAAAATGTTGTGTGCGTGCAAATATTTCGATGATAATATAGTGGGGCAGTCCACTATTTAATTTAGTTGAACCGGTATTACGTTTTAAAACGTATTTTGAGGCCGTTATTTTTATAACGAAATTTTTACACCGGTGCTATACTTTTGAAGCGTGTTGTTTTGATGACTTTTTTTTGAGGAATAAAAATTGCCGTTGTTTGACTTCAGTAACCGTTGATTTTAAAGTGAATTTTTAAGTGATTATCCCACTACGTTGGTTTAACATCTATTTTTACGGTGTTTTGTGAAGCGCAATTTTCTCGTCGAAATTGCTATAGTTGTTGTTGTTGTTGTTGTTGTTGTTTTAATCACGTGTTTTAAAAATCATTTTAAAATAAAATTATTTTCAATTTTTTTTTACAGTTTGCACTTTCAAAAGAACGAGAAAGCGATTTAAACGCTTCAGCAAAATTGAGGACCATGAACCCTTACTTTTACTGATTCGCTTAATTTCAGACTTGTCCATTTGAGAACATAAATTTTATTTATATAAAATACACAATTTTGCACTTTCAAGGAAACGATGAAGAGATTTAAACGATTTAGCAAAAGTGCAGAGTATGGAACCATACTTTTACTATTTCGGTTAATTCCGGACTCGTTAATTGAAATATTTGCTGAGGTTTTGCTGTTTGATGATTTTGATGATTTTATTGGGCTTTCGAGCCACTATGCTGGACCTTCGGGTCATAAGATGGACCTTCGGGTCAAATACCAGTACTAGACCTTCGGGTCATATGTTGGACCTTCGGGTCATTTGTTGGGCGCCAAAATTATGATGACAGTACTTGGTAGGCTTCGGCCATATGTTGATGCACGTGCGGCGTAACTTAGACTCGCCATATGATGGGATCGATCCACTTTTATGCTGATTTTTCTAGTTATCTATTTTTGATTTCTAGATTTTGTGAATTGCTGTTTTGAATTCAATTGTGAATATGAATGTTGATATTGATGGAGTTTGATGTGATTTCCTCATTTAAACTATGTTGATTTCTTATGTTGAATAGTCTCATTCGAGATTATTATTATTTTGCTTGATGTTATTTATGATGCATTCACTTCTAAGAAAAAATTAGACTGATCCGTTTATTATTTTCTTTTAAATAATACTCGAGTCAGACCGAGTTATTTCAGGTTCGTCGCTATCTCTGATTCAGTAGCAGCTTCAGCTTTTGGGATTTCACTCCTTCTTTTGTCTAGTCTTCGAGAAATACTTTTGGTTTATTAGTTCTCATCTCATGTATGTTATGATGTATATGTACATTTGGTTCTTGTGAACCAACGGTTGTTGTAACATGTATTCCAGACTTGTCTTCCGCTATATATCTGATATTTCTGTTCTGATGTGACTTTACATATCTATGTTGTTGTTATTATGAGTTGTTCTGAATTTTTCTTAAGCCACTGCAGTTTCGTTTTAGATTTGGATTGAATATATATCTTTAGAGTAATTTTCACAACTTCTATCGATGTAATCAATACTCGTCTAAGGCATAACATATGGATGGTCGCTTCTAACAAGCCTTATTCTTCGCGATAGCAGACGTTATTCCTTATAATAACCTTTGTTATTGTGAGCATAGAGGTGGGGCATCACAATTTATGATTATTTAAAATTTGAATTTTATTAAAGGTTTGAGGATAGAATTGTTTTGAGTTTAAAATATTTCAATACATATAATCTTTATTTTAAAGTTTATTTTAAATGAACTTAACAATGTAATTAAACGGTTAATTAAGGAAGTAAAATGTGTTTTTAAAGGATAATTTAACTTAATAGTTTTAAGTTAAATTGGTAATTGATAATTAACTCAAAAGGTTATTAAGGATTAAGCAATAATTAATTAAAGGATAATTAATTAAGGTGATTAATTAATTAAGGTAATTAACTTGAGGATAATTAATTAGAGATTAATTAATTAATGAAATTGAGTAGGGATAATCACTTATTGTAATTAATTAAGGATAACTAATTAATGATTAGAGGTTGATTAATCAAGTGATTAAGCAATAATTAATTAAAGGATAATAAATTATGTGACTAATTAATTAAGGTAATTAAATTAAGGATAATTAATTAATTAAAGGTTAATTAATTAATAAAAGTAATTAAGGGATGATTTATTAATTAAGGGTTAATTAATTAATATAATTAATTAAAGATAATTAATTAAAGGTTAATTAGTAATTAAAGGTTAATTATTTAATGATTAAAGGTTGATTTATTAATAATTAAAGGTTAATCAATTTATTATTAAAAATTAATTAATAAGTGATTAAATAATAATTAATTAAAATGGTTTGTAATTAATTATTGTTAATTAACCAGGATTAGTAATTTATTCATAAGTAATTAATCTGATTTGAATTAATCAGATGATTAATTAATCTTACTTATGGATGTTAGGATGATATGAAATGCCTTGGATTGTTTGATATCCCTGATGTGTGATGCTTTGTTTTGATTTGACTATGATGAAAGTAATTCATTTATCTGTGGTGAATGTAATTTATTTACCTGTGATGAATTTATATTATTTATCTATGAATCTATGAATGAAGATAAGCATTATAGGACTATACCGCTTATCGAATATTGCTGTGCTTGGATTTGTGATGATTGATGATATTGTATTGTTGTGTGTAAAACCCCTGGACCACACCATATGTAGCGACCCGACTTCCTATCTCCAGGAAATCGCATCACTAGTGAAGAAAGAAAGGGATAGAAGAAGAAAAAAAAGAGAAAGAAGAACACAACGGCAACAGATAACTCACAGCGGAACGAATAAAATATAATATATCACATAAAATATTTCATAGTATCAGATTACATCAGCGTTACACAACTTTACAACACATATTAGACAGTTTTAAACATCTGTCTAATTCGTACAACTCAAGTATACTAGACAGAGATACAACATACACAGCGGAATCATAATATATATCTACACGTGGAAGCCTCCTGCTCCATTACTCCTCCAGAATTCGTCAAGCAAACTTGAATCACTTGTCTACTCATACATAACATGAGTACCTAATAGTTTAATAAAACAGAAAATAAACACTCGGGTCAGACAGGGGTCTGGTGTGAGTAAACGGTTTAAAGTTGCTTAACTTTAGAAAACCTTTGAAAAGAAAAGGTATCACGTAAGACTTCTCACACATAAACATGGAAAAGTTTTTACCTTACGCTAACCAAAACATTTGATAGGAAATCGAGTGATATTATAATAGTGTCTAGGGTTTTCAAGTAAATATGAAATACCCGAAATTGTTACATTATTAAATTCCAGCTACTAGCCACAAAAGTGGGTAATACAATCAAAACCGTAGGGTCTCGTAAGGAAAATGGGTTTCCATCAATGGCAGGGCTACTGGGGTACCGCCCGTCACAGTACGTGGCCTAGATCACCGTACCGAGGAGTACTCCCACTCCCCTGCAACACAAGGCCGGGACCATTCCTTACTGAATAGTCCCAAACAAGACAACCCCGGCGGTTGTCCGGAATTCAACCGCCCCACACAGCCGAATAAAAAGGGACTTCTAGACAGGGGTAAATCTTGCTCTCCAGTGGGAGCTACCCACGAAGCCTTGCTGCACCTCCCCTGTTTTAGCCATTCCCGGTTGATGAGGCTTGAGGCTGCGATTACCTTTATAGAACACATCTATCTTAGAATGCTCATCGTCCACCTGACGATGTGCTGGAAGCATTCAATCCATACAAGTCCGTTCCGGGTTCGAACGAAACCGAAGGCACTATCTCATTGCACTCATTATTGGAATCACCCTCAGAGTCAACGACCATAGCCCTTGCACTTCAAATCATCATCTCGAATCTATAAGTACTATTCCGTCAAACTCATTACGGAATCACCCACAGAGTTATACTGACGTATAGCCCTTACACCTCGAGTCTTCACTTGCCCCATTTGGATTAACGACATAATGTTTAATTGGAATCGATGTGGTTTTCGGATATCCAAATATGGAAACCCGATCCCGGTCTCATCGAAACCAAACGCCATTTTAATGTCCAAGTTGTACTTAAGGGATTTAAACAGTTTAATTTATTCAGGATGATATAAACAGATAGATGAATAACATTATCACAATAGATAATTCATATCAACATTCATCTCACAAAGAAACATATCACAAATATCATAGTCATCCAAATCATCCAGTATCAACCAATCTCCCAATATCAATCAACCAATATCATTCAACATCCAATATCAGTCATCCAATATCAACCATTCAATATTAATCAATCACCCATAGCAGAATTGATTAACTCTTAATAAATTTAATTAACCACTAATTAAATTAAATACTATCCTTTAATCACTTGGATTATTGATTTATTACAAACCAAATTCATTATCATCTCTAATGATCTTCCTTAATTTATCTTCCTCAATTAATTATCCTTTAATTTCATTCAAGTAATTATCCTTAACCATATTCAGTAATTAACCTTTAATTACTATCATTAATTACAATAATTAATGATCCTTCATTAATTAATTAACTATAATTAACTACATTAATCCTTAATTAATTACAATTAATTAATCATATTTAAATTAATTACTTCATTAATTATAATAATTAAAAATCTTTATTAATTAATAATCCTTTTAATTAATTAAATAATTAACTTGTAATTAATCATCTCATTAATCATAAACAGTAATTAACAATTTGTAATTACTTATCTTAATTAATTAACTTCTTAATTAATTAACTTCTAATTTAATTGTATTAATCCTTGATTAATTAATCCAATTAATTAATCTTAATTACTTCATTAAGCAATTATTATTCAATTAAATAAATTAACAAATCCTTAATTAATTACTTTAATAATTAATTACAATTTTAATTAATTACTCTTAGTAATTAACCTTAATTTAATCTCATTCATTAATTAATTAATCACATTAATTAATTATCTAAAATAATTAAGTAACTAACTCTTAATTTCTTACATAAGTAATTATCTCTAATTACTTCTATTAATAAATCTTAATTACTTCTTAATTATTTACTTAACAAAAAATTAATTCCATCATTGAATAATTCTTAATTCATTAACTAATTAATTACTTCATAATTAATTAACTTTAAAACAATTAAGTTAATCAATTCCATAATTGATAGCATTAAGTGATCCCATTAATCACTTTCATTAATTACTACCATGAGTAACTTCCCTAATTACTTCCCTAAGTAATTAACATTCTAATCACATTCAAAAATTAACCATTGATTACTTCATTAAGTAATCACACTTAATTAATCCACAATTAAGTGATTATTAAAAATTAATAAATAAATAATTATTTAAAATTAATTAAACAATTAATTAATTTCTTATATTTCAAAATCCTTAAGTAATTAAGAATTTATTAATCTTAATTAACAAATCATGTTTATTAAGTACTCTCAAGATCATATCAAAATAATTTAATGTTATTTATCTTTATAAATAAGTTATTTGAAATAAATCAAATTTTAACAACTTAATCAACTTATCCTATTGGGTCTTCAAAATGATAATAATAACTTTATTTAAAAATAACACATTTTGGAAATCAAATTTGAAATTTTCAAACACATTAATTTTCTAAGTTAAACTTATTCATTTAAAATAAAATTTGAATAGTTTGTTTCTAAAACATTACTTTATACTGTATTTAAACTTTGATTTAATAATTAAATTCAAACACTCTTCTTAAATTAAAATTCAAACTTAAATTAAGTAAAATTTCTTCAAAGAAATCTTCTCACATGTTTAAAATTTGAAAGTAAATTCAATTTACATTTTAAGGTTTGATTAACTTAATTTTTCAAAACAAACAAGTTTAACTTTGAAAATTCTTTTTCTTTTATAAAGCTCAGCTTGATATATATATATATATATATATATATATATATATATATATTTTAAACAAGTTTAACTTGTAAACTTAACCTTAGCATAAAAATAACTAAACTTCAGGTTGGAACAGAAGCTCTCTCAGCCAAACCCGAGTAAAACACCAAAACTACTCGAGACAACCCCGAAGCAACTCAGCCCCCATATTCTTCGACTCATCCCGAGTACAACTCGAACACCTACCCGAGTAAACACTCATCTTCCCCAACTCCTTCTTCCCAGTGCACACAACCATCACGGTGCACATGCACCAACAACGCCGATCATCACGACCATCGTCCATCATCACTTTTCCCTCGCGAGCCTGAATCCACACCCAGAAACAAAATCAAACACGCGAATCAAAATCAACCAAATTCTCGACTAAATTGCAGCAGCTCGAACCTAAAAACCATCACCTCAGATGATCGCACCACCACCAGAAGCTCCAGTATTTCCTCCAAGCACCGCAGCATCACCATGCCACTTCCATCAACTCGTAATCAATCATGGTCCACTACCATTGCCGCAAACTCCACGACAGTCAAGCCGAACTCATATACAATCTTAAACCCTAGAACCCCCAATTCCAACCACCACGTCGCACTAAAATTCATGCAACTATTTTTCCCATGATCGCCTATCTACCCTCCTCTTCCAGACCTAAATCCAAGGCCAAATAACTCTTCGTTCGTCGGAATTTGGTGAAAGTACCAATTCCATTCACCACTGAAAATCACAATGAATACAGACCTAAAAATTATGTTTTCATCATCTAAATTCATGATTTCCCATTACTTATCATATTATGGAATCTAAATTCAAAATCCTCAATATTTGTTTTTAACCCAATTTGAACTTCCACTGTAATTTCCACAAATCTGAATCAATCTCTAACAATAAAATTCTGAAATTATTTTTGTAGTCATTATCATGTCTTAGCAAACAACTTTCATTTATATATCACATGTTAATATGGATTAAATCTGGAGATTTTGAAATTTTTATAGCAAAACCAAACTAGTTACTAACAGAGAACAAATAGTCAATATATATACATGTATGCTCAAACCTTCTCAACAGCATATATATTCATTCAGATAAATTCCAAACAGAAGAACTTTAATTCAACCAATATTATCAAATGCATTGTATTCAGATCCAGATTTAAATTGTTTTTAAGATAGTTTACTCACCTTATATAAGCAGAGCAGGTTTTGAATTTTTTTCCAGGCTTGAATAACTTTAAATCTGGAAAATGACTTTGGTTTTGCTTTGCTGAAAATCCCTTGCATGCATCAAATTTGTTGTTTAAAAGATTGAATCTTGCTGATGAACCCCATTTGAATTGCAGTTGATTTTATGTTGCAGCTTTAATTTTTCTTTGCAGATTTAAGTTACAGTATTTTTAATTTGCTTTTGATTCAAGTTTCAGGTTTTGGAAATTGTTTCTGCTTTTGCCATTAACATTTGAAAGAAGATAAACAAAGAGAAAAAGAAAAATGAAAAAGTCATGTTTATAAAAAAATAAAATAAAGACACTTGTTCTCAAAGAATAACACTTGTCATTAGCATGTTTTTAAAATTACAAGTGTTATAAAGATGGCTTAAAATGTTCACACATGTACATAAGTGTTTTTAGTTAAATTTTTATTTAGTTTAAATGTAAATATACTTACTTATTTAATTTAAAATATATATATATATATATATATATATATAAATACTCTAAAGTTAGTTATAATATACATCTTATACATGTTATTTTAAATCTTAAACATTCATTTTTAATGTAAACATTTTAAAAGAAAACAAACAAAGCTTGTTTAAATTCCTTTGAAACTATCACATTTTAAATACTTTAAGATAAAGACAAAACAAAACTTTGTTTAAAACCTTTTTAAACTATCCTATTTAAAAATAAATAACAATCTTATCTTTTGAAAACAATTGAATTAAACTAAATTTTCTTTTGAAAAACATTATGTTTTAAAACAAAGCTTCAATTTCAATATTTATCCATATATAATTTATTAATAGATTAAATTAAAATTTCAAACAATTCCAAATTATAACATATACATACATATATATTACAATTTGAAAATTTAACTTTATTTTAAACAAAAGATATTTGCTATTCACAATACATATCAAACATATATATTATAAATAGAATAAAAATTTATTAGCTTTTGAAAAACAATTCCTATCAATATTGCCATATTAAAAATTTATTATTCTTTAAAAGATTAATTTAGCCAATTTTATAAAGAAAAATCATCAAACCAGCTAAATTATTTACACAGATTATTAAATTGATATTGCCTAAAATTCCGGGTCGTTACAATCTTCCCCCCTTAAAAGAATTTCGTCCCCGAAATTTAAAAGCAAAGTTAATTTAATAACCCAACAAAGATTTTGATTTCAATTAGCAAAGCATTCCTAACAACTAGTAACTAACAACCAAAGCAATCAATCACACAAACAAACTTAACTAATTATCCCGACATACGTCAGAATAAAACTCTAATACTATTTTGAGTTTCCCAAGTAAAAATAACCGGGAGACTCGCTCCACCAAAGCTAAACTAACAAACTACACCACCACAATCCAGAGCTCCTCTCTTCTCTAGATCCATCAATCTGAACTAAACATCAGATTATACTCAAATCCAACTCCAACTGATTCTACAGATTCAACAAGAAACAATGAATCATACACGTACTCCCTCAGAGATGCATGAAATAAAATGAACTCCAGCTATCCAAACTGGCAATTCAATCTCATAGACAACAAATCTTATCTTATCAAAACACAGATAAGAAATCTCAAATGCCATAGCACTAACCAACCAATCTTACTCGATTTCTGCTCTCTTAACCAGAGAAATCTTAACAACAAATGAAGTCTCCAACTTCGAACTCCAAAACTCCTTATCTCATATCTGTATAACTCGACAGACAAATCCAGGGCTGCCAATCTCTTCCTGATCAGCTCAACCTATGCTGATACTTCCAAAAATAACTAGACCAAAGCAAACTAGCTTTTGGATCCTATTCAACAGAAAAGTCTTCCAAAATCCGTCGAAATCCAGAACTCAAGCTCTATTACTCAAGCAATAGCAAACAGAACTTGCTTCCTTCCTTGCACAGCTGCTTCCTCGCTTCCGCTGCACAACTCTAATTCTAAAATAGGGGAGAATACCGTTGATGAACACAAGTACAAACTTATCCAATATATGAGAAACCTTGTTCATCAAATCCATACAATCTTGTGACCCATCTGACTCGGTCACACTACCTTATAGCAGAAATCCAAACTCATAAACTAGATCTAACCAAATACAAAAATTTCTGGGCTGCTACACCAATTCTACCTTCTCCAAGAACCATTCTTCAACCAGGCTAGCTACCAAATCACTTCTAGAACCAAACAATATGGAACTCAACTCCAGATGCAGACAATCCTTCTGATTACCTCAGTAGCTCCTACTTCCTCATGAGAATCCTCAGTCTCAAACAAAAGAATGCTCAAGAAAATTCCAAACCAACCGCAAGTCACTTTTGCGATCCAAACTAATCCGGATTCCAAAGAAACCGTTCTCACTTTACCACTTAGAACAGCTTTAAGCTTTTCGAAACAAGGTTAACTCTTCAAGAAAACATTCACCAACTGCTCGGACTGCTACAAGAAGAACCACAAAGACTCCAGAACCATCGGAGAAACAAGCTACACTGCAGCTTCCAAACTCTACCTCGATGATACTGCAAAGGCAAAAGACCTTCTCGTCAGCACACCGAATCACTTCCGAGCTGCACTGCTCCCACAGCTAACCAAGACTTCTAATCCAAAGGCTTTCCTTGAACTCCAAAACTATCAACAAACCACACAGCAGAACCTTCGAGATGGCAAACACTCCAAAAGAAACTCGGGCTCCAAATCAAGCATCAACATCTCACTCTCCTGAAGATGACCAATGAGACCATGCCGAAGCGAAGCAACTCATAGACCTTAGTCTCATATTTCCATAATAGCTAATCTTCCATACCGAAGATCCAGATAACTTCTACACAGACGAGTCTTCCCTGAGGCAGGTAAAGACTGCTCCTCAACCATCTCTAAAACTGCTTCAAGAGAAAACATCTTCTGGAATATCCAAGGATACTGCATCTCATCACGCAGTTACCAAGATATCATCACTTACTTCTGCACTTCCATCAAATCCAAACTCAAGAATAATTCGCTCACCCGAGCGAAATCCAAACTTACACTTCAAAGGTAAACTCCGAATCTTTAAAAAGATTTCCTTCGGACATAAGAGAAATCCTTACTCCAAACAACAAAACTCACTTGAGACGGTATTAGGTCTACAGTCTTGACAAATACTTCCAACCTCAACATATGGACCTCATTCATTAGTGGTAGTCGTATTATACACAAACACCACTACTCCACTGTCTACCTATATAACTTATGTTGGAAAATCCGAACAGATAACCCAACAGATTAGGTAGATATAAATGTGTGTGTATATATATATAGTTATATACAAAAATTACAAGTACGCTCTCTCAAGAAAGACACCACTTCAAAGCCTAGGTATTCACTCAACCTAACGCTCCCTAAAGAAAAACACACTTCAGAGCTTAGGTATTCGCTCAACCTAATGCTTTGATACCAAATGTAGCGACCCGACTTCCTATCTCCAGGAAATCGCATCACTAGTGAAGAAAGAAAGGGATAGAAGAAGAAAATAAAGAGAAAGAAGAACACAACGGCAACAGATAACTCACAGCGGAACGAATAAAATATAATATATCACATAAAATATTTCATAGTATCAGATTACATCAGAGTTACACAATTTTATAACACATATTAGACAGTTATAAACATCTGTCTAATTCATACAACTCAAGTATACTAGACAGAGATACAACATACACAGCGGAATCATAATATATATCTACACGTGGAAGTCTCCTGCTCCATTACTCCTCCAGAATTCGTCAAGCAAACCTGAATCACTTGTCTACTCATACATAACATGAGTACCCAAGAGTTTAATAAATCAGAAAATAAACACTCGGGTCAGACAGGGGTCTGGTGTGAGTAAACGGTTTAAAGTTGCTTAACTTTAGAAAACCTTTGAAAAGAAAAGGTATCACGTAAGACTTCCCACACATAAACATGGAAAAGTTTTTACCTTACGCTAACCAAAACATTTGATAGGAAATCCAGTGATATTATAATAGTGTCTAGGGTTTTCAAGTAAATATGAAATAGCCGAAATTGTTACATTATTAAATTCCAGCTACTAGCCACAAAAGTGGGTAATACAATCAAAACCGTAGGGTCTCGTAGGGAAAATGGGTTTCCATCAATGGCAGGGCTACTGGGGTACCACCCGTCATAGTACGTAGCCTAGATCACCGTACCGAGGAGTACTCCCACTCCCCTGCAACACAAGGCCGGGACCATTCCTTACTGAACAGTCCCAAACAAGACAACCCCGGCGGTTGTCCGGAATTCAACCGCCCCACACAGCCGAATAAAAAGGGACTTCTAGACAGGGGTAAATCTTGATCTCCAGTGGGAGCTACCCACGAAGCCTTGCTGCACCTCCCCTGTTTTAGCCATTCCCGGTTGATGAGGCTTGAGGCTGCGATTACCTTTATAGAACACATCTATCTTAGAATGCTCATCGTCCACCTGACGATGTGCTGGAAGCATTCAATCCATACAAGTCCGTTCCGGGTTCGAACGAAACCGAAGGCACTATCTCATTGCACTCATTATTGGAATCACCCTTAGAGTCAACGACCATAGCCCTTGCACTTCAAATCATCATCTCTAATCTATAAGTACTATTCCGTCAAACTCATTACAGAATCACCCACAGAGTTATACTGACGTATAGCCCCTACACCTCGAGTCTTCACTTGCTCCACTTGGATTAACGACCTAACGTTTAATTAGAATCGATGTGGTTTTTGGATATCCAAATATGGAAACCCGATCCCAGTCTCATCGAAACCAAACGCCATTTTAATGTCCAAGTTATACTTAAGGGATTTAAACAGTTTAATTTATTCAGGATGATATAAACAGATAGATGAATAACATTATCACAATAGATAATTCATATCAACATTCATCTCACAAAGAAACATATCACAAATATCATAGTCATCCAAATCATCCAGTATCAACCAATCTCCCAATATCAATCAACCAATATCATTCAACATCCAATATCAACCATTCAATATTAATCAATCACCCATAGCAGAATTGATTAACTCTTAATAAATTTAATTAACCACTAATTAAATTAAATACTATCCTTTAATCACTTGGATCATTGATTTATTACAAATCAAATTCATTATCATCTCTTAATGATCTTCCTTAATTAATCTTCCTCGATTAATTATCCTTTAATTTCATTCAAGTAATTATCCTTAACCATATTCAGTAATTAACCTTTAATTACTATCATTAATTACAATAATTAATGATCCTTCATTAATTAATTAACTATAATTAACTACATTAATCCTTAATTAATTACAATTAATTAATCATATTTAAATTAATTACTTCATTAATTATATTAATTAAAAATCTTTATTAATTAATAATCCTTTTAATTAATTAATAATTAACTTGTAATTAATCATCTCATTAATCATAAACAGTAATTAACAATTTGTAATTACTTATCTTAATTAATTAACTTCTTAATTAATTAACTTCTAATTTAATTATATTAATCCTTGATTAATTAATCCAATTAATTAATCTTAATTACTTCATTAAGTAATTATTATTCAATTAAATTAATTAACAAATCCTTAATTAATTACTTTAATAATTAATTACAATTTTAATTAATTACTCTTAGTAATTAACCTTAATTTAATCTCATTCATTAATTAATTAATTACATTAATTAATTATCTAAAATAATTAAGTAACTAACTCTTAATTTCTTACATAAGTAATTATCTCTAATTACTTCTATTAATAAATCTTAATTACTTCTTAATTATTTACTTAACAAATAATTAATTCCATCATTGAATAATTCTTAATTCATTAACTAATTAATTACTTCATAATTAATTAACTTTAAAACAATTAAGTTAATCAATTCCATAATTGATAGCATTAAGTGATCCCATTAATCACTTTCATTAATTACTACCATGAGTAACTTCCCTAATTACTTCCCTAAGTAATTAACATTCTAATCACATTCAAAAATTAACCATTGATTACTTCATTAAGTAATCACACTTAATTAATCCACAATTAAGTGATTATTTAAAATTAATAAATAAATAATTATTTAAAATTAATTAAACAATTAATTAATTTCTTATATTTCAAAATCCTTAATTAATTAAGAATTCATTAATCTTAATTAACAAATCATGTTTATTAAGTACTCTCAAGATCATATCAAAATAATTTAATGTTATTTATCTTTATAAATAAGTTATTTGAAATAAATCAAATTTTAACAACTTAATCAACTTATCCTATTGGGTCTTCAAAATGATAATAATAAATTTATTTAAAAATAACACATTTTGGAAATCAAATTTGAAATTTTCAAAACACATTAATTTTCTAAGTTAAACTTATTCATTTAAAATAAAATTTGAATAGTTTGTTTTTAAAACATTACTTTATACTGTATTTAAACTTTGATTTAATAATTAAATTCAAACACTCTTCTTAAATTAAAATTCAAACTTAAATTAAGTAAAACTTCTTCAAAGAAATCTTCTCACACGTTTAAAATTTGAAAGTAAATTCAATTTACATTTTAAGGTTTGATTAACTTAATTTTTCAAAACAAACAAGTTTAACTTTGAAAATTCTTTTTCTTTTATAAAGCTCAACTTGGTGTGTGTGTGTGTGTGTGTGTGTGTGTGTGTGTGTGTGTGTGTGTGTATTAAACAAGTTTAACTTGTAAACTTAACCTTAGCATAAAAATAACTAAACTTCAGGTTGGAACAGAAGCTCTCTCAGCCAAACCCGAGTAAAACACCAAAACTACTCGAGACAACCCCGAAGCAACTCAGCCCCCATCTTCTTCGACTCATCCCAAGTACAACTCGAACACCTACCCGAGTAAACACTCGTCTTCCCCAACTCCTTCTTCCCAGTGCACACAACCATCACGGTGCACATGCACCAACAACGCCGACCAACGCCGATCATCACGACCATCGTCCATCATCACTTCTCCCCTCGCGAGCCGGAATCCACACCCAGAAATAAAATCAAACACGCGAATCAAAATCAACCAAATTATCGACTAAACTGCAGCAGCTCGAACCTAAAAACCATCACCTCATATGATCGCACCACCACCAGAAGCTCCAGTAATTTCCTCCAAGCACCGCAGCATCACCATGCCACTTCCATCAAATCGTGATCAATCACGGTCCACTACCATTGCCGCAAACTCCACGACAGTCAAGCCGAACACATATACAATCTTAAACCCTAGAACCCCCAATTCCAACCACCACGTCGCACTAAAATTCATGCGACTATTTTTCCCATGATCGCCTATCTACCCTCCTCTTCCAGACCCAAATCCAAGGCCAAATAGCTCTTCGTTCGCCGGAATTTAGTGAAAGTACCAATTCCATTCACCACTGAAAATCACAATGAATACAGACCTAAAAATTATGTTTTCATCATCTAAATTCATGATTTCCCATTACTTATCATATTATGGAATCTAAATTCAAAATCCTCAATATTTGTTTTTAACCCAATTTGAACTTCCACTGTAATTTCCTCAAATCTGATCAATCTCTAACAATAAAATTCTGAAATTATTTTTGTAGTCATTATCATGTCTTAGAAAACAACTTTCATTTATATATCACAGGTTAATATGGATTAAATCTGGAGATTTTGAAATTTTTATAGCAAAACCAAACTAGTTACTAATAGAGAACAGATAGTCAATATATATACATGCATGCTCAAACCTGCTCAACAGCATATATATTCATTCAGATAAATTCCAAACAGAAGAACTTTAATTCAACCAATATTATCAAATGCATTGTATTCAGATCCAGATTTAAACTGTTTTTAAGATAGTTTACTCACCTTATATAAGCAGAGCAGGTTTTGAATTTTTTTCCAGGCTTGAATAACTTTAAATCTGGAAAATGACTTTGGTTTTGCTTTGCTGAAAATCCCTTTGCATGCATCAAATTTGTTGTTTAAAAGATTGAATCTTGCTGATGAACCCCATTTGAATTGCAGTTGATTTTGTATTGCAGCTTTAATTTTTCTTTGCAGATTTAAGTTACAGTATTTTTAATTTGCTTTTGATTCAAGTTTCAGGTTTTGGAAATTGTTTCTGCTTTTGCCATTAACATTTGAAAGAATATAAACAAAGAGAAAAAGAAAAATGAAAAAGTTATGTTTATAAAAAAAAAGACACTTGTTCTCAAAGAATAACACTTGTCATTAGCATGTTTTTAAAATTACAAGTGTTATAAAGATGGCTTAAAATGTTCACACGTTTACATAAGTGTTTTTAATTAAATTTTTATTTAGTTTAAATGTAAATATACTTACTTATTTAATTTAATATATATATATATATATATATATATACTCTAAATTTAGTTATAATATACATCTTATACATGTTATTTTAAATCTTAAACATTCATTTTTAATGTAAACATTTTAAAAGAAAACAAACAAAGCTTGTTTAAATTCCTTTGAAACTATCACATTTTAAATACTTTAAGATAAAGACAAAACAAAACTTTGTTTAAAACCTTTTTAAACTATCCTATTTAAAAATAAATAACAATCTTATATTTTGAAAACAATTGAATTAAACTAAATTTTCTTTTGAAAAACATTATGTTTTAAAACAAAGCTTCAATTTCAATATTTATCCATATATAATTTATTAATAGATTAAATTAAAATTTCAAACTATTCCAAATTATAACATATACATACATATATATTACAATTTGAAAATTTAACTTTATTTTAAACAAAAGATATTTTCTATTCACAATATATGTCAAACATATATATTATAAATAGAATAAAAATTTATTAGCTTTTGAAAAACAATTCTTATCAATATTGCTATATTAAAAATTTATTATTCTTTAAAAGATTAATTTAGCCAATTTTATAAAGAAAAATCATCAAACCAGCTAAATTATTTACATAGATTATTAAATCGATATTGCCCAAAATTCCGGGTCGTTACACCATACACACACAAATGTGGATTGCACGAGGAAATTGGTCAAGTCACAGGTATTTGAATTTAATGTTATGAAATGGTTTTTAAAGATTGAATTTTGAATCCAAAATGGTTTGGAAATGGAATTTGGTTAAATATGAAAACTTTTGAAAAGAAATTTTTGGAAATTATTTTGAATATAATATAACTTATTTTGAAATTTAAATGGTTTGATTTGAATTCAAGATTTGAAGTTGAATTCTATGAATATACGATTGGAAATTATGGTTTAAAAAGATTATACAAGTTATATAATGTATTTATATGGACTTTAAACCATTTTAAAAGTATTATTTCAGGAATTTGAATTTAACCCAAGTCTATACTTTAAAAGCTATAACTTGTGCATATTTGATCGGATTTTTCCAAAACAAAAACCCTTGTTTCAAATGATAATAGCTTTCATATAAAGAAAGGATTTCTAGTTTATTTTGAAAGGATTTCAAATTTGAAATAGAATTGTTTTGAAAGCTATAAATGAATCTTTGTTAAAGATTGGTGAACTTTGTTTTCAAATTGAAGAGGACCTTAAAGGAGTATCTTTTGTATAAAAGATTTGGAATTGAAATAGTTTTGAAAGCTATAAATAAATCTTTGTGAAAGATTGGTGAACTTTGTAAAGTGAATTTTTTTTGTTTAAAAGACTAAAAGTGAAAATGGTGTAAACCATTCAAAAGGAAGGTTTTGGGTTTTAAGCTGTGACTTAGCTGAGATCCCATTATCCATATGGTTTTAAAATATCGTGCTCATTATTCGGTTTAGCTTGGAGAGGACTTTATGTCATATAACCCATTTTGAATAATGATACGATGTATGGATTTCATTTGAAGACCGGTGGTGAAGACCGGATATTTTTCGAAAGCGAAAGAACTACCCGTCGAATGTCTCTGCACCGAATGGCCCCGGTATAGAGATTTGATCATCCATTGTGATGGGGAGTCTGGACGTGATTAGGGATTATCCAGATTGCAAGGGCTTCTTTTGAAGTGCCTTCAGTTCTGTTCGAACCCGGAACAGACTTGTATGGATGTGTGTTTGACATTACACTTTGAGATGTAAAGCTGGTTTCTATCAAATACATTTCTGTTTGGTGGCGGAGAATTTATTCTCTTAGCTTAACACCCTTCTCTGAGACATACGAGCTCAGAGGTTATGTAGTTGATGGTTACCCGTGATACATTCCCAATTTGGTAAGGTGGCATACGAAGTGCTGGTGATCATGTGTTGATCAAAGCATGGCTTTTGTGTAAAGCGTAGCTTTGTGGACGAGGCTGCATCAGATGCTCACAACCCGAAAATGATCGAAAGAGGAAGGATGCGGCAAGGTTATTTAGGGGTAGCACCACCTGAGTGTATGTCCATTTCCTTCTGGATTGAGGTGGTATCATGGTATGGAGCCCAGATACTTAACCTATGTGGTTGCTGCAAATATATTGCTTAGTGGTTGTTGTTGTTGGGGCCCCGGATAAAGCTCGGTTATGACCGGGGGATGGCATACTCATGATAGTTAGTTACCTAGTTACAGAGGTAACCCGGCCTTGTGTTAGCAGAGATCCATTTAGGTTCTCGGGGCGTCCCTCCAGAGGCTTAGCCATGTGGCCCAGGAAGTTCCTTTGCCTAACCATTTGTTGGAAATCCAATCACCAATACGCACCTTGTACGGTTTTAGTTGTATAACCTGCCATTTACTTATGGTGGCGACCCACTGTTTAGATGGTAGCTATAGTAGGCATAGTATGAAATGTCTGTGCTAGCTAAGATTGATATTATACTCTCAAATGGTTTTCTACACTATGCACTAATAATAATATCAAAAGGATTTTACGTATCAAGGATGTTTGACTATCGTAAGGAGAAATCTCCTCCAATCCTGTGTTTGCATTGCGTGTGCAGCGGGAGACCTTATGGTAGTTTCATTTTCCAAAAAGCATTGCAGATTTCAAATTTCAAATTCTTTGTTTGTTTTTGTTTAAAACAAATGTTTTTGTTTGCTCACATCAGTCTCATAACTGACCTGGAGTTTATTGTTCCCTTTCTAAACTCTGGATGCACACAATTTTCCATACGAGCAGTCTAGAGTTAGATTTTTAGATAGTCAGATATATAGATTCGATATCTTTGGAGCCTTCGAATTTGGCAATTGCATTTGGTTTATCAATTGCCTAGTTTGCTTAAGTTTAGCGTGATGATGGTTCGAGCTTATGGCTTGGATATCTTTGGAGAATTGAATTGGAATGCAGTTTTGGATTCTATCTTCTTTCTATTCTTTGGAAGATCAAGTTGGTGATATTGTTCCGCTGCTGGTGTTTTCTTTCCGCTGTTGTATTCTAGTTCTGATATATATTGATATTCATTGTATCAAATGTTGTATCATTTGTGTATCAATAAAATTATTCATTTTCTTCCACTATGTTGTTGTATTTGATGTGTTATAAGCTCCATCTAAACTGGAGTTCGACGTTCGAATCTGCGGCATTCGAATACGAGTGAAGTATGGATGTCGATTTTTGGACGCCGGATTTCGGGTTGTGACATTTTCACAGGTTGATCCTCCTTCTTGCAGAATCTGGTCGTACGTTGATCAGGCGTAAGACTAGAAATCTCTAAGTGCTTATTAGACCTGTTTCAATACGCAATAAAAATACTCAAAAACAGGTATGAGAAGTACCTGTGAGAAATGCGGAATACGTATCTTAAGGCTAGGATTAACTCTAGAGCGGGGGTGAATAGTGTTTAAAGAAATTACTAAATCTTTTTGAGTTTTTCTTAATTTGAACACAAATGCATGCAATATTTAGACAGATATGATCAAAGAATCAAACACAGACGCATAAATAAAGTAAAAGCAGAAAAGGAAAGAACACACCGGATTTTATACTGGTTCGGAGTTACCCTACATGCAGTCCCGCACACAAGTACGGATTTCCTTTCAAAAGCAATTGTACAATTACACCCTCGATTTCAAGGCAACGAGGTACACCTTCCAGATTCATAATCCTCTGGGTAGAGATACTTGATTTCATGGGAAAAAAGTTCACCCAATTGATTTCCTAGGCTACAATCACACCTTTTCTAACTTGATTGATTTCCAAGGCCACAATCACACTTTTTCTCTCTTAATTGATTACAAAGAAGTCTATAACTCTGAATAGCACTGAGATCTTGTTGAGATAGCAATAGTGAATCAAACTAAAAATGATCAAGTTAGATTCAATGTTGATTTCGGCAGAGTAATGGTAAGAATATGTATAAAGAAATGTGGAAGAGAAGAGGAGCGAAACCAGAAAAATATATTAGAAATTCGTTGAAAACAGCCCCTATTTATAGAAGAATAACAGCCATGTCCGTTCGTGAAGGGATATGACGAATAGACACTTCTTTTGAAATTCAAAATTTTAAAATCAACTGCCACTATGTCGACATGGGTATCTTGAGTATGTCGACATCCCAAAGGAAATTTTGGTGGTTTGTTTTTCCTTGAAAACAACTTTTATCTTTTATTAAAACTATTTTAAACTTATATAAATATACTTAAATATAGTTAAAATACATAAATGAATATAGAGAATAATATTTTGTTATATATAAAATTTTACTATAATTTATATTTAAATCTAAGTATAAATATTAAAAGTTAAATATATTATTATTAAAAGATAGTTTAAAACTAAGGATAATTTGATTTTAAAGATAAAAATTATTTTGAGGCTAAAAATATTTAAAACCAGGATAGATGTTTTTGATTCTTTTAAAAGAAAGGTTTTGAAATCATTTTGAAAACAAGTTATAATTTTGTAAAAACATTTTGAATAAAAGTTAGTGGATACAAAACAATGTTCCACTAGATTTTTCGTAGGTTCCATCCTACTTAGGGATCCATCCCTTTAACAGGCTCGAAGTGGATTCCATTCCATGAATAAATTGGATTTTAAGATGCCAGTGCGTTTCTAGGAGTTTAAACAAAATTCCTAATTAAATTACTTATTCTTGAAATCTTGAACTCTTGATAATCTTGATACTCTTGATATCCATGAGTCTACAATCTTGATATCTTGAATCTCTATGCTGTACAGTCTTCATTCTTGGTATCTGCATGGTTAAATCTTGCATATGCATATATTTCTAAACTATAATGTTAGTATTTATATTTTATAATCTTATTCTAAGGTTTTTGTCATCAAAACCACCTTTCTGGGACTAACAATCTCCCCCTTTTTGATGATGACAACCTTTGTTTATAAAATATTACTTTTATCCTAATAACTCCTCCTAAAACTAATAACTCCCCCTTAATCTATGCCTAACTATCCTTTTTAATACTTCTCCCCCTTTCTCATCAACAAAAAACTAACCTGAAACTATATAACTCCCCATTAATCTAATACTCTATGACATGTGATTATAATGATAGTGTTATCATGAATAATCAACACTTAACTCTAAAACTTAAAACTTAGTCCTAAACTACAAACTATCCTAAGTAAGTATCCATATAATAATACTTTTAATAGAACGCATAGAAGAATACAAATATTTATTAATTATATAGTTATATTTACATTTTTATACAGAACGTAAGAAAGAACATACAACAATAGGAAAGAGAGAAAAGAAACTAATGAGTGTCTTTGAAAATGGGAGCTCTATGAACCGAACAATTTGGATAGTGGAAACAGAAATTTCCACATTGTTCGACAAAATTTTCATCTTTGTCAAAGCACACTTCGCCAATACAAACGACTTTGTCGACTTCTTCAATGTGCTCTTCTTCCATGAAGGCTTCTTCTTCTTCTTCGCTGCCCTCTTGCACTTGATCTCCTGAAGAATCTTCGTCGATCAAGATTGGATTAGCATGATTGTCCATTAGAATTTTTTGCAAATTCCTAAGGATTTTGCCTTGCCTCTCTTGGTCTTTGGCCATTCTAAGTTGTAACACTTGAATTTCAGTCAATAACTGCAGTGCGTCCTTCAGAGAATCCTCTATTTTTGTCACTCGAGTGAGCGTAATTTGTTTAAACGGTCCAGAAGTAGGAGAAGGAAATGAAAAGGTTGAATTAATGTTTGATTTGGAAGAGTAGGCCATGGTTTAATTTATTTCAAAAGTTAGAACAGAAAGAGAACAGAGAGAATAATCAAAATTTCGAAAATAAGAAGAATATATAACCAATTATTTGAATTTTGGTGGGAAAAATTTCAAAAATAACAAATCGTTATATGTCGACATGGGTTGAGGGGGTATGTCGACATGGTCCTTGAAGTTTTACTATTTGATTTATTTTGATTTAATTTTTAATAATAGTTTGTTATTTATATTTTTATATTTCAATTATTGAACAAATTCCTAATTCTCTTCTTAATTTAGTAAATATAGATTCATTTAAGGATTTTGTTAATATATCAGCAATTTGATTCTTGGAATTAGTATAATTTAGAGTAATTACTTCCTTATTTATATTATCTCTGAGAAAATGATGTCTTATATCAAGATGTTTAGTTCGAGCATGTTGAATAGTATTTTTGGATAAATTTATCACACTAGTATTATCACAGTAAATTGGTGATTTTGAGATATGTAAACCCTAATCTTTTAAAGTTTTTTGTATATATATTACTTGAGAACAAGCCAAAGCAGTATAAATATATTCTACTTTAGTTGTTGATAAAGAAACCGTGTTTTGCTTTTTACTAAACCAGGAAATTAGAGAATGCCCCAAAAGTGACAAGTTCCACTTGTACTTTTTCGGTCTGATTTACAACCAGCATAATCAGCATCACAGTAAGATATTAAGTCAAAAGAATAATTTTTAGGATAAAATAAGCCATAATCAGAGGTGTGTTTAACATATCTTATGATACGTTTTACAGCTTTTAAGTGGGTCTCTTAGGTTGGGATTGATATCTTGCACAGAGACAAACACTATGCAGGATATCACGTATACTAGCAGTAATATAGAGTAGTGATCCAATCATTCCTCTGTATAATATTTGACCTACATCTTTCGAGAGATCTTCTTTATTAAGATACTCATTGGTTGCCATGGGAGTTGGTTTTTCGCTTGCAGTAGTCAAACCAAATTTACTAATTAGGTCTTTAGCATATTTTTCTTGACTAATAAAGATACCATTATCTAATTGTTTTATTTGTAATCCTACAAAGAAGTTTAATTCACCCATATGACTCATCTCAAACTCTTTTGTCATTATTTCAGAAAATTCTTTATTCATTTCAAAATTAGTTGATCCAAAAATGATATCATCTACGTAAACTTGTACTAGTTAAATATCACTTTTATTTCTTTTAATAAAAAGAGTATTATCTACTTTACCCATTTCAAAATTTGATTGTAATAAGTAAGATCTTAGTCTATCATACCAGGCTCTAGGAGCTTGTTTTAGACCATATAGAGCTTTCTTAAGTTTGTAAACATGATTTGGTAATTTTTCATTTTCAAAAAGTGGTGGTTGTTCAACTTATACTTCCTCTTTTACAAATCCGTTTAAAAAGGCACTTTTAACATCCATTTGAAATAATTTGAAATTGTTATGATTTGCGAAAGCAAGTAGAATCCTAATGGCTTCTAATCTTGCTACGGGAGCAAAGGTTTCATCAAAATCTATTCCTTCTTCTTGACAATAACCTTGAGTGACTAAACGAGCTTTATTTCTAATAACCTCTCCTTGTTCATTCATTTTATTTTTATAAACCCATTTAGTTCCAATTATAGTTTATTTTCAGCTATGGGAACAAGTTCCCAAACATTATTTCTAGTGAACTGATTTAATTCTTCTTGCATAGCCAAAATCCATGAATCATCAATTGATTCTTATTATTGATTTTTGGGTTTAATAGTTGATATAAAAGCTACATTGCTTATTTGACTTAGTTGATTTCTAGTTTTAACAACAGAATGCATATCTCCAAGTACATTTTCAATAGGGTGGTCTTTTAAAAGTTTAATCCTTTTATTAGGATGATTAATTTCATTATTAGTTTCAGTTGACTCTTGATTTTGAGTGATTAAATCCTCTTCATCATTTGAATCTTCAAAATTTTTGTGATTTTCATCAAATGAAACATGCATGGTTTCTTCAATGGATTAGTTTTTAAATTAAACACTCTGTGTGCTTTACTTTTATTAGCATATCCGATAAAGATACCTTTGTCGGATTTAGGATAAAATTTATGTAAGTTATCTTTTGTATTTAAAATAAAACATTTACTTCCAAAAATTCTAAAATAAGATATCGTAGGTTTCTTTGAGTGAAGAAGTTCATAAGATGTCTTATCAGTTAAAGGTCTAATTAAAATTCTATTTAAAATATAACAGGCGGTAGCAACTGCTTCTGTCCAAAAATACTTTGGTAAATTACTATCTGAAAGCATAGTTCTCGCACACTCTTGAATCATCCTATTTTACGTTCTACTACCCCATTTTGTTGTGGAGTTCTTGGAAATGAAAAATTATGAGTTATTCCCTTTTTATTGCAGAATCCCTCAAACTTTTCATTTTCAAATTCACCATCGTGATCACTACGGATGGTTATAATTTTTAGAGAAAGTTGATTTTGAATCCTTTTTGTAAAGTTCTTAAAACACTCAAAAGTATCACTTTTATGTTTCAAAAATATTGTCCATGTAAATCTAGAATAATCTTCTACAATTACAAAAACATATTTACTATGTGTTGAATATGCGCTTATATGATTTTTGTTTGATGATAATAAACATATATACATTCGTTTAAATGTATTTGTTAATGTATTATTTTATTTTTCATAGGTTAAATAAATATTTGCTGAATAAAATTAAATAACACGGAATTTGAATTCAAACAGAAATTTTATTCAAACAAGTATTTATTACAATTTTGAATAGTACAAATTCAAGCTCTCATTATTCACTGTACAACTTTGATACAAATTCAATTACATCACAATTTTACAGTTGACCTCACTACATATCACTCACACTCGCATTTATCTTCAACTTCATTCCAGTTAGAATCCAGCATCTGAGCAATCTGCAAAAATATTCACTAACGCAGTAAAATTGAAAAAGAAATATTTTTGCAATATAAAATAAAATATGGATTTTGAAAATATTATTTGCCTCAGTTATTTGGGTTGTTCGTCATCATTTAATTTTTGAATCCATCATACACGAATAACTTGTGACATACACAGTGTATAATTGTATATGCCACAAAGCCGTGCACACCGATATACACTTGATAATGTTACAGGGACAGGTGAGCACAAGGTCAAACCTAAAATAAAAGGACGGGTTCAACTCAGGTGCAATATAAATAAAATCTCGACATGAGCACAAGGTCAAACCCGAGCGTTTAAGCTGGATTCAACTCAATGTACAAATCATAATACAAAAATTGTCTGGATTAAATGCCATCAAAAAAGCAAGACCAAACACCAGTAAATAGCATATATGCAAATTGACTTGAACAAGGCAATATGGCAACATGATTATCAAAGAAATGAAACCAGAGTTCAATGCATATGAGAACAGCAATACATATAACCAAGACACAAAGGAATGTCAAAATGATACAAGTAGTGAAACCATGGAATGAACCAAGTAAAAAGCAAAGACCAAGGCTATACAATGAACAACTACCAGAAACCATCACACTTGTTACACATATGTAAGCAACTGAAGTGCAGCCTCAAACCACTGACTCCATTAAACAAATCAATAATGATGCAAGCATGTACATGTGTGGTCAACAAACACAAAGCTAACGACACTCAGATGAAAACATGATCAGATCAAACTCAATTCAATACGACTGTAAACAGTGCCACAAGACCACCATGCAAAGACCACAAAGTCAGTGCACAACAAACTTCAAATGACTCAAGTGAACATATCACAGTGAAGCTCAAAGTAGCCAGAGGCAAATGGACAGAGACAATAACAATGAACCAGTGGCCATAAACAGAGTGCATGCTACAACAAAGTGACTCAAGCAACAACACAAACCAATCTACAAACATCAAGTGTCGACCAGGTAGCAAGCAAGATCAACACAGTGCATATATGAAGTACATCAGTGACACAACAATGCTTGAAGACTACAAAGCCTTTAATAGTTATAACACATTCAAGTTGAAGCCGTGCAAGTCCAGGATGACACAAATACAGGCAGTGAAGAATCTCAAGTCAAGGCCGCAGCAGTACAAGAAAATTCATGAAATTAAAAATTGGGCAAAGTCAAAGGAAATCAAAGCCGTGTTCCAAATCAAAATCAACACCGTGATGACCGAAATCAAAGTATGAACATGTAAAATTCGAAACCGTGATAGACAAGTAAACAAACCAAGTCAGAAATCAACACCGTAACAATCAAGCAAAGCATTTGATTTAGTCAATGAAATCATCAGCATCAAAACAATATCGAATGGCAGAAGGGAATTATTGAATAAATCAGACGAACTAAAATTTAGGAGTTCGACTCCTATAAATTGCAACAATCATCATCGGCATAAGGGGTATCGAGTTCAAGCAAGCCAAAACCAGCAAAGCAAAAGGAATAAAGTACTTACTGAAATTGTAATCAAACTCGATCAATTTCAAAGAGACCGTGAGCAAAACAGAGAAGCATGCGATCGACGAAGCAAACAAAGTGATAAATCTTCCATTCGATCTAGCAACCAAAGCCGACCTCTTTGAAATCACGAAAGCCCTAAATTTGCAAAGCCCTAAATCAAAGCCGTCATTCTCAAGATAACGGAAAGGTTGACATAATAAAAGAAAAAGAAGAAAGGGCCGGCGAATTTCTCTACTATAATTCATTTTGGGCTGGCCTTCTTTTTAAGAGCTTTCTTTTTATTATTATAAAGGGTTTTTTTATTTTAAATTTAGGGTTATTTTAATTTTAAATTGTTTTTTAATTGTATTATAGTTTTAAACCGTTAAAATTTCTAGTCGTGTGACTAGGGGACAAACTACGTGGCGTAGTTTGAGAATTCGCAACTCAGTGGCTGAGTTGTGGCAGGGTTTTGAGCGTAGAGTTAGGTTTAGTCGATAGCGGATGTCGCGAGTTTACGTGTGTAAGCGTCTGACTATCTAATTTCTAGTAGAAACCTTAGGGGCAGCATGTAGGCAGGGTTTTGCCAAAGCTGGGTAAATTCTGTGTTGTTCTTTTTCTATTATCTATATTCTGCGATATCTGTGCTGCTATTATTCTGCTGTGAACTGTGCTGAAATCTGAATTGAATATTTTATAAGCTTCCGCAATTAATTTTTATAATTGATACCATCACCCTATTCACCCCCCTCTAGGGTGAAATCGATCCTACAAGTGATATCGGAGCTAGGAACAAAAGCCGTTTTTGTTTTAAAAATTTGATTTTACAAAAACCAATTTTTATTTTAAAAAGTTGAATTTTTAAAATGGCTTCTTTTAATACTGTTTTTGCTGAGGGCCAATCCATAGTTAGACCACCAATGTTCAATGGTGAATATGCCTACTGGAAAAATAGGATGGAAATTTTTCTGAAAACCATTGATGCATGGAATATTGTTGAGACAGGTTATAGAATACCAACTATAATTGTAGATAATCAGGAAATAGAGAAACCAAAGGAACAATGCACAGAACTAGAAAATAAATTATAAAATACTAATGCTAAAGCTATGAATTCTATTATCTGTTCATTGGATCAATATGAATTTAATCGTGTCTCACATTGTCTAACTGCGCAGGAAATATGGCACACTCTAGAAGTGACTCATGAAGGAACATCTCAAGTCAAAGAATCTCGCATTGCCATGCTAAGCAGCGAATACGAGAACTTTACAATGGCAAAGGAAGAAAATGTCAAAGAGATGCATGGACGACTTTCCAATATCGTATATAAATCAAAAGCTCTCGGAAAATCATACACGGAATTGGAAATAGTCCGAAAAATCCTCAGAGTCCTTCCACAAAGATTTGAATCAAAAGTGACTGCCATTCAAGAATCAAAAGATTTAAAATAGATGAAAGTTGAAGAACTCATCGGTAATCTCACCACTTATGAGCTAGAAATAAAGTTCAAGGAAGAGCGTGAAGGAAGCGACACTCGAAAGAAATCAATAGTGCTCAAAGGAACAACCGAAAGTGATGATGATAACGATGATGATGATGCAGCAGCAGAATTGGAGCTATTAATAAAGAAAATCAAAAGGTGGAATTACAAATACGGAAATTCAGCTCGAATTCAAAAGGTAAAAAGCAGAATAGTCAAAGCACTAGACAACTCAGACGAACAGAAAATCATCTGTCACAAGTGCAACCAACCCGGACACATCAAGCCTAATTGTCCTCAAATCCAACACGACTTTGAAAAGAAATCAAAAAGGAGAAATTTTGCAGCCACGTGGAATTCAAGTGATGAAAATAATCAAAGTACTAGCAGTGAGAGTGAGAAAGCAGGCATGTGCCTTCAAGGAAATATAACTGATAACGACGATGACAAGCCAAGCGGGGTATCAAAACTTACTCACTCTGAATTACTTATTTATTTCCACGAAGTGAATGGCTGTTTTGAACGACTTAGGGAAAAATATGCCAAACTTGAATCACAAAAAGATACTTTGATAGAATTAAATGAACAACTTGACCAATTAGTTGAAAACTATCAAGGAAGGATCCCTAAGTGTGATGAGTGTCCAATATTCGAAGAGGAAATTAAAAAATCAGAAATCAATATAAAATCACTTGAAAATGAAATTCTGATTTTAAAAGAGAGTGAAAATACTAGGAGAGAGAATTATATTAAAAAGTGCACACAATTTTTAAACGAAAATGAATCTCTCAAAACACAAGTCCAACAATTGTCAACGACTTTAGATAAACTTTAAAAAAGTGAAAAATCGTTGAATATGCTATTAGGAAAGCAAACTGTTAATACGGTTAGACAAGGACTTGGATATAATAGTTCGAAAATTGTTGAAAGCAATATTAATCAAGTTAGTTCCATGTGCACAATTTGTAGAAAATATGGACATAATCACAATAATTGTTGGTATAGACCCAAACATGTGAAAACTATACCGATTTAGGTTCCAAAAGGCACAAATATAAAATCTCTCAAAGTTAAACAAATTTGGGTGCCGAAGCGAACAATTATAAATAGTTTTGGGTCTCCACAAAATTATTTTTCTAAATTTTCTGCCACTAACAACCATGGACCTATAAAAACAAACAGGTCACATAAATCTTTTCCTGTGTAAGTGTGGTGGCAGGCTAAGGAACAACAACAGTGTTCTCTGGATTTTTGGCTGTTCCAGAAATACAACGGGCGACAAAGCAAAGTCCCTTAGCCTAGTATAAAGGTGACAGAATCACAATGGGCAACCATGAAAAATTATCGTAAAGTTAAAACAGGTAATGGTATATTTTGAACGATATATTAAATGTGATAATCTGCATCATATTCTGAATTAAATCAGCCAATAATGTGATGATGAAAAAATGATGATTTTGACTCTGACTTATTCAACATAGTTGGCCAAATTATATTCTTATGCCAAAAACACTATAAAATTCTCTAGATTCTTTGAATTACTTCATATATATCAGTTTAGATAAAAAATAGTGTGTTGTTGGATAATACATTTGGTTGTAAATATGGCTAACTCTATATTCACAGTTTTTGATTATTTACACGACTTCATTTCAAATTCAAAAGAATGTCATTTAAAATGCTGTTAAAATTGAGTTTGAAATTTTTGTTGCACACTTCTTGGTCGATCAAATTCAATTAATGATAATTTTGAGTGAAAAAGAAATTCTGATGCAGATTACACTGGTAATCTAGTGGTAGAAAAATTACTAGTTGAACGTGATTTTTGAGACATTTAGTAACTGCATCGTTTTTCAAAGAAAATATCTGCATATTTTTTCATTTCAAATAATTTTCATATAGCAGAAAATTTTCTTATAAAACCCCCTCGAGAAAATCATTTTTGACCATATTTTCAGATTAGCCATTTTGAAAAATTGATTTCGTAATTATTTTTGAATTTGATTTTAAATGACTATTTTGACTAATCTGACTCCCTAATGAATATTGAAAAGACAAATAGTGATTGAAAAAGTGATGAGTGTTGATATTGATCATATATTATAACTCGAGAAAGTATAATTAGAAAATTTCTTTAGAAATTTAAACAAGAGTTATGAAACTTTTTGTTGGTAAAAATTCCACGACCATCTCTATCTCTATCATATTTCTAGCGACCATCACTCATCAAAATTCTATATAGTTTGTCGATATGTGGTACTTTAAACAGGAATCGTTCGTTTTTCATTTTTACATTTTTTTTAAATAATAGAAAAAATTTATATAGTAAAAAAATAAATAAATAATTACCAAAGTATTACACTCATTTAAAAGTCCTCACGGTTATGCATGGGGGAATTACTTGGAATTTGTTATGTGCTTCTATGCTCATTTAAAAGTCCTCACGGTTATGCATGTATGGAACACATATCAAAAGTTGATTCTTAAAATAAACAAGTTGATTCTAATCCCATTTAAAAGTCCTCACGGTTATGCGTGGTTAGAAGATACTTGAATTCATTTTTTAAAATAAAATTGGAATACTACTAATCTCATTTAAAAGTCCTAACGGTTATGCATGGTCAGTAGATATTCTAATTCCTGATATAAATATACCACAAATAGACAAAACTGTATGGACATCATTCCCATCATTCTAAAAGTGGAGTATGCGCCTAACAAAATATTTATGATTTTTGTTTGATTTTTTATTGAAATTTAATATTTATATTCAGTTGAGTTTTAATGTTGAATTAATATCGATCAGTTTATCCCTATTTTCTCTAACACTATTATTCTTTTGCTGATAACAAAAGGGGGAGACAAAAGTTAAGATTTTGTCAAATAAAATCAAGCAAAGGTCAAATAATTTTCCATTTGCATCTAGGCTCATTTGCATATTTTTATTTATATGCATATATGTAGGGGGAGTATTGTGTAGAGAGGAAGCATTTAAATAGGGGGAGAAATTAGAGCATATGAATGATCAAATACATTTAACATATTCAAAATCTTAAATATATGTTTGTTGTCATCAAAAGGGGGAGATTGTTGAATATGCGCTTATATGATTTTTGTTTGATGATAATAAACATATATACATTCGTTTAAATGTATTTGTTAATGTACTATTTTATTTTTCATAGGTCAAATAAATATTTGCTGAATAAAATTAAATAACACAGAATTTGAATTCAAACAGAAATTTTATTCAAACAAAATATTTATTACAATTTTGAATAGTACAAATTCAAGCTCTCACTATTCGCTGTACAACTTTGATACAAATTCAATTACATCACAATTTTACAGTTGACCTCGCTACATATCACTCACACTCGTATTTATCTTCAACTTCATTCCAGTTAGAATCCAGCACCTGAGCAATCTGCAAAAATATTCACTAACACGGTAAAATTGAAAAAGAAATATTTTTGCAATATAAAGTAAAATATGGATTTTGAAAATATTATTTGCATAAGTTATTTGGGTTGTTCGTCATCATTTAATTTTTGAATCCATCATACATGAACAACTTGTGACATACACAGTGTGTCACTGTATATGCCACAAGGCCGTACACACCGATATACACTTGATAATGTTACAGGGACAGGTGAGCACGAGGTCAAACCCAAAACAAAAGGACGGGTTCAACTCAGGTGCAATATAAATAAAATCTCGACACGAGCACAAGGTTAAACCCCAGCGTTTAAGATGGATTCAACTCAATGTACAAAACACAATACAAAAATTGTCTGGATTAAATGCCAACAAGAAAGCAAGGCCAAACACCAGTAAATAACATATATGCAAATTGACTAGAACAAGGCAATATGGCAACATGATTATCAAAGAAATGAAACCAGAGTTCAATGCATATGAGAATAGCAATGCATATAACCAAGACACAAAGGAATGTCAAAATGATACAAGTAGTGAAACCATGGCATGAACCAAGTAAAAAGCAATGACCAAGGCTACATAATGAACAACTACCAGAAACCATCACACTTGTTACACATATGTAAGCAACTGAAGTGCAGCCTCAAACCACTGACTCCATTGAACAAATCAATAATGATGCAAGCATGTACATGTGTGGTCAACAAACACAAAGCTAACAACACTCAGATGAAAACATAATTAGATCAAACTCAATTCAATACGACTGTAAACAGTGCCACAAGACCACCATGCAAAGACCACAAAGTCAGTGCACAACAAACTTCAAATGACTCAAGTGAACATATCACAGTGAAGCTCAAAGTAGCCAGAGGCAAATGGACAGAGACAATAACAATGAACCAGTGGCCATAAATAGAGTGCATGCTACAACAAAGTGACTCAAGCAACAACACAAACCAAGCTACAAACATCAAGTGTCGACCAGGTAGCAAGCAAGATCAACACAGTGCATATATGAAGTACATCAGTGACACGGCAATGCTTAAAGACTACAAAGCCTTTAATAGTTATAACACATTCAAGTTGAAACCGTGCAAGTCCAGGATGACACAAATACAGGCAATGAAGAATCTCAAGTCAAGGCCGCAGCAGTATAAGAAAATTCAAGAAATCAAAAATTGGGCAAAGTCAAAGGAAATCAAAGCCGTGTTTCAAATCAAAATCAACACCGCGATGACCGAAATCAAAGTATGAACATGTCAAATTTGAAACCGTGATAGCCAAGTAAACAAACCAATTCAGTAATCAACACTGTAACAATCAAGCAACGCATTTGATCTAGTCAATGAAATCATCAGCATCAAAACAATATCGAACGACAGAAGGGAATTATTGAATAAATCAGACGACCTAAAATTTAGGAGTTCGACTCCTATAAATTGCAACAATCATCATCGGCATAAGGCGTATTGAGTTCAAGCAAGCCGAAACCAGCAAAGCAAAAGGAATAAAGTACTTACCGAAATTGTAATCAAACTCGATCAATTTCAAAGAGACTGTGAGCAAAACAGAGAAGCATGCGATCGACGAAGCAAACAAAGTGATATATCTTCCATTCGATCTAGCAACCAAAGCCGACCTCTTTGAAATCACGAAAGCCCTAAATTTACAAAGCCCTAAATAAAAGCCTCCATTCTCAAGATAAAGGAACGGCCGACATAATAAAAGAAAAGGAAGAAAGGGCCGGCGAATTTTCTCTACTATAATTCATTTTGGGCCGGCCTTCATTTTAAGAGCTTTCTTTTTATTATTATAAAGGGTTTTTTTATTTTAAAATTAAGGTTATTTTAATTTTAAATTGTTTTTTAATTGTATTTTAGTTTTAAACCGTTTAAATTTCTAGTCGTGTGACTAGGGGACAAACTACGTGGTGTAGTTTGAGAATTCGCAACTCAATGGCTGAGTGGTGGCAGGGTTTAGAGCGTAGAGTTAGGTTTAGTCGATAGCGGGTGTCGCGAGTTTACGTGTGTAAGCGTCTGACTATCTAATTTCTAGTAGAAACCTTGGGGGCAGCACGTAGGCAGGGTTTTTTCGAAGCTGGGTAAATTCTGTGTTGTTCTGTTTCTGTTATCTATATTCTGCAATATCTATGCTGCTATTATTCTGCTGTGAACTGTGTTTTAATCTGAATTGAATATTTTATAAGCTTCCGCAATTAATTTTTATAATTGATACCATCACCCTATTCACCCCCCCTCTAGGGTAAAATCGATCCTACAAGTGGTATCGGAGGTAGGAACAAAAGCCGTTTTTGTTTTAAAAATTTGATTTTACAAAAACCAGTTTTTATTTTAAAAAGTTGAATTTTTAAAATGGCTTCTTTTAATACTATTTTTGCCGAGGTCAATCCATAGTTAGACCACCAATGTTCAATGGTGAATATGCTTACTGGAAAAATAGGATGGAAATTTTTCTGAAAACCATTGACGCATGGAATATTGTTGAGACCGGTTATAGAGTACCAACTATAACTGTAGATAATCAGGAAATAGAGAAACCAAAGGAACAATGGACAGAACTAGAAAATAAATTACAAAATACTAATGCTAAAGCTATGAATTCTATTATCTGTTCATTGGATCAATATGAATTTAATCGTGTCTCACATTGTCTAACTGCGCAGGAAATATGGCGCACTCTAGAGGTGACTCATGAAGGAACATCTCAAGTCAAAGAATCTCGCCTTGCCATGCTAAGCAGCGAATACGAGAAATTCACAATGGCGAAGGAAGAAAATGTCAAAGAGATGCATTGACGACTTTCCAATATCGTATATAAATCAAAAGCTCTCGAAAAATCATACACGGAATTGGAAATAGTCCGAAAAATCCTCAGATTTCAAAAGCTCTCGAAAAATCATACACGGAATTGGAAATAGTCCGAAAAATCCTTAGAGTCCTTCCACGAAGATTTGAATCAAAAGTGACTGCCATTCCAGAATCAAAAGATTTAAAACAGATGAAAGTTGAAGAACTCATCGGTAATCTCACCACTTATGAGCTAGAAATAAAGTTCAAGGAAGAGCGTGAAGGAAGCGACACTCGAAAGAAATCAATAGGGCTCAAAGGAACAACCGAAAGTGATGATGATAACGATGATGATGATGCAGCAGCAGAATTGGAGCTATTAATAAAGAAAATCAAAAGGTGGAATTACAAATACGGAAATTCAGCTCGAATTCAAAAGGTAAAAAGCAGAATAGTCAAAGCACTAGACAACTCAGACGAACAGAAAATCATCTGTCACAAGTGCAACCAACCCGGACACATCAAGCCTAATTGTCCTCAAATCCAACACGACTTTGAAAAGAAATCAAAAAGGAGAAATTTTGCAGCCACGTGGAATTCAAGTGATGAAAATAATCAAAGTACTAGCAGTGAGAGTGAGAAAGCAGGCATGTGCCTTCAAGGAAATATAACTGATAACGACGATGACAAGCCAAGCGGGGTATCAAAACTTACTCACTCTGAATTACTTATTTATTTCCACGAAGTGAATGGCTGTTTTGAACGACTTAGGGAAAAATATGCCAAACTTGAATCACAAAAAGATACTTTGATAGAATTAAATGAACAACTTGACCAATTAGTTGAAAACTATCAAGGAAGGATCCCTAAGTGTGATGAGTGTCCAATATTCGAAGAGGAAAATATTCGAAGAGGAAATTAAAAAAATCAGAAATCAATATAAAATAACTTGAAAATGAAATTCTGATTTTAAAAGAGAGTGAAAATACTAGGAGAGGGAATTCTATTAAAAATTGCACACAATTGTTAAACGAAAATGAATCTCTCAAAACACCAACAATTGTCAACGACTTCAGATAAACTTTCAAAAAGTGAAAAATCGTTGAATATGCTATTAGGAAAGCAAACTGTTAATAAGGTTAGACAAGGACTTGGATATAATAGTTCGAAAATTGTTGAAAGCAATATTAATCAAGTTAATTCTATGTGCACAATTTGTAGAAAATATCGACACAATCACAATAATTGTAGGTATAGACCCAAACATGTGAAAACTATACCGACTTGGGTTCCAAAAGGCACAAATATAAAATCTCTCAAAGTTAAACAAATTTAGGTGTCGAAGGGAACAATTATAAATAGTTTTGGGTCTCCACAAAATTATTTTTCTAAATTTTCTGCTACTAACAACCATGGACCTATAAAAACAAATAGGTCGCATAAATCTTTTCCCGTGTAGGTGTGGTGGCAGGCTAAGGAACAACAAAAGTATTCTCTGGATTTTTGGCTGTTCCAGAAATACAACGGGCGACAAAGCAAAGTCCCTTAACCTAGTATAAAGGTGACAGAATCACAATGGGCAACCACGAAAAATTATCGTAAAGGTAAAACAGGTAATGGTATATTTTGAACGATATATTAAATGTGATAATCTGCATCATATTCTGAATTAAATCAGCCAATAATGTGATGATTGAAAAATGATGATTTTGACTCTGACTTATTCAACATAGTTGGCCAAATTATATTCTTATGCCAAAAACACTATAAAATTCTCTAGATTCTTTGAATTACTTAATATATATCAGTTTAGATTAAAAATAGTGTGTTGTTGGATAATACATTTGGTTGTAAATATGGCTAACTCTATATTCACGGTTTTTGATTATTTACACGACTTCATTTCAAATTCAAAAGAATGTCATTTAAAATGCTGTTAAAATTGAGTTTGAAATTTTTGTTGCACACTTCTTGGTCGATCAAATTCAATTAATGATAATTTTGAGTGAAAAAGAAATTCTGATGCAGATTACACTGGTAATCTAGTGGTAGAAAAATTACTAGTTGAACGTGATTTTTGAGACATTTAGTAACTGCATCGTTTTTCAAAGAAAATATCTGCATATTTTTTCATTTCAAATAATTTTCATATAGCAGAAAATTTTCTTATAAAACCCTCTCGAGAAAATCATTTGTGACCATATTTTCAGATTAGCCATTTTGAAAAATTGATTTCATAATTATTTTTGAATTTGATTTTAGATGACTATTTTGACTAATCTGACTCCCTAATGATTATTGAAAAGACAAATAGTGATTGAAAAAGTGATGAGTGTTGATATTGATCATATATTATAACCCGAGAAAGTATAATTAGAAATTTTCTTTAGAAATTTAAACAAGAGTTATGAAACTTTTTGTTGGTAAAAATTCCATGACCATCTCTATCTTTATCATATTTCTAGCGACCATCACTCATCAAAATTCTATATAGTTTGTCAATATGTGGTACTTTAAACAGGAATCGTTCGTTTTTCATTTTTACATTTTTTTTAAATAATAGAAAAAATTTATATAGTAAAAAAAAAATTACCAAAGTATTACACTCATTTAAAAGTCCTCACGGTTATGCATGGGGGAATTACTTGGAATTTGTTACGTGCTTCTATGCTCATTTAAAAGTCCTCACGGTTATGCATGTATGGAACACATATCAAAAGTTGATTCTTAAAATAAACAAGTTGATTCTAATCCCATTTAAAAGTCCTCACGGTTATGCGTGGTTAGAAGATACTTGAATTCATTTTTTAAAATTAAATTGGAATACTACTAATCTCATTTAAAAGTCCTAACGGTTATGCATGGTCAGTAGATATTCAAATTCCTGATATAAATATACCACATATAGACATAACTGTATGGACATCATTCCCATCATTCTAAAAGTGGAATATGCGCCTAACAAAATAATTATGATTTTTGTTTGATTTTTTATTGAAATTTAATATTTATATTCACTTGAGTTTTAATGTTGAATTAATATCGATCAGTTTATCCCTATTTTCTCTAACACTATTATTCTTTTGCTGATAACAAAAAGGGGAGACAAAAGTTAAGATTTTGTCAAATAAAATCAAGCAAAGGTCAAATAATTTTCCATTTGCATCTAGGCTCATTTGCATATTTTATTTGTATGCATATATGTAGGGGGAGTATTATGTAGAGAGGAAGCATTTAAATAGGGGGAGCAATTAGAGCATATGAATGATCAAATACATTTAACATATTCAAAATCTTAAATATATGTTTGTTATCATCAAAAGGGGGAGATTGTTGAATATGCGCTTATATGATTTTTGTTTGATGCTAATAAACATATATACATTCGTTTAAATGTATTTGTTAATGTACTATTTTATTTTTCATAGGTCAAATAAATATTTGCTGAATAAAATTAAATAACACAGAATTTGAATTCAAACAGAAATTTTATTCAAACAAATATTTATTACAATTTTGAATAGTACAAATTCAAGCTCTCACTATTCACTGTACAACTTTGATACACATTCAATTACATCACAATTTTACAGTTGACCTCGCTACATATCACTCACACTCGTATTTATCTTCAACTTCATTCCAGTTAGAATCCAGCATCTGAGAAATCTGCAAAAATTATTCACTAACGCAGTAAAATTGAAAAAGAAATATTTTTGCAATATAAAGTAAAATATGGATTTTGAAAATATTATTTGCTTAAGTTATTTGGGTTGTTCGTCATCATTTAATTTTTGAATCCATCATATATGAACAACTTGTGACATACACAGTGTGTCACTGTATATGCCATAAGGCCGTGCACACCGATATACACTTGATAATGTTATAGGGACAGGTGAGCACAAGGTCAAACCCAAAATAAAAGGACGGGTTCAACTCAGATGCAATATAAATAAAATCTCGACACGAGCACAAGGTCAAACCCGAGCGTTTAAGCTGGATTCAACTCAATGTACAAATCACAATGCAAAAATTGTCTGGATTAAATGCCATCAAGAAAGCAAGACCAAACACCAGTACATAGCATATATGCAAATTGACTTGAACAAGGCAATATGGCAACATGATTATCAAAGAAATGAAACCAGAGTTCAATGCATATGAGAACAGCAATGCATATAACCAAGACACAAAGGAATGTCAAAATGATACAAGTAGTGATACCATGGCATGAACCAAGTAAAAAGCAAAGACCAAGGCTACACAATGAACAACTACCAGAAACCATCACAGTTGTTACACATATGTAAGCAACTGAAGTGCAGCCTCAAACCACTGACTCCATTGAACAAATCAATAATGATGCAAGCATGTACATGTGTGGTCAACAAACACAAAGCTAACAACACTCAGATGAAAACATGATCAGATCAAACTCAATTCAATACGACTGTAAACAGTGCCACAAGACCACCATGCAAAGACCACAAAGTCAGTGCACAACAAACTTCAAATGACTCAAGTGAACATGTCACAGTGAAGCTCAAAGTAACCAGAGGCAAATAGATAGAGGCAATAACAATGAACCAGTGGCCATAAACAGAGTGCATGCTACAACAAAGTGACTCAAGCAACAACACAAACCAAGCTACAAACATCAAGTGTCGACCAGGTAGCAAGCAAGATCAACACAGTGCATATATGAAGTACATCAGTTACACAACAATGCTTGAAGACTACAAAGCCTTTAATAGTTATAACATATTCAAGTTGAAGCCGTGCAAGTCCAGGATGACATAAATACAGGCAGTGAAGAATCTCAAGTTAAGGCCGCAGCAGTACAAGAAAATTCATGAAATCAAAAATTGGGCAAAGTCAAAGGAAATCAAAGCCGTGTTTCAAATCAAAATCAACACCGTGATGACCGAAATCAAAGTATGAACATGTCAAATTCAAAACCATGATAGCCAAGTAAACAAACCAAGTCAGAAATCAACACCGTAACAATCAAGCAACGCATTTGATTTAGTCAATGAAATCATCAGCATCAAAACAATATCGAACGACAGAAGGGAATTATTGAATAAATCAGACGAACTAAAATTTAGGAGTTCGACTCCTATAAATTGCAACAATCATCATCGGCATAAGGGGTATCGAGGTCAAGCAAGCCAAAACTAGCAAAGCAAAAGGAATAAAGTACTTACCGAAATTGTAATCAAACTCGATCAATTTCAAAGAGACCGTGAGCAAAACAGAGAAGCATGCGATCGACGAAGCAAACAAAGTGATAAATCTTCCATTCGATCTAGCAACCAAAACCGGCCTCTTTGAAATCACGAAAGCCCTAAATTTGCAAAGCCCTAATCAAAGTTGCCATTCTCAAGATAAAGGAACGGCCGACATAATAAAAGAAAAAGAAGAAAGGGCCGACGAATTTTCTCTACTATAATTCATTTTGGGCCGACCTTCTTTTTAAGAGCTTTCTTTTTATTATTATAAAGGGTTTTTTATTTTAAAATTAGGGTTATTTTAATTTTAAATAGTTTTTTAATTGTATTTTAGTTTTAAACCGTTTAAATTTCTAGTCGTGTGACTAGGGGAAAAACTACGTGGCGTAGTTTGAGAATTCGCAACTCAGTGGCTGAGTTGTGGCAGGGTTTTGAGCGTAGAGTTAGGTTTAGTCGATAGCGGGTGTCACAAGTTTATGTGTGTAAGCGTCTGACTATCTAATTTCTAGTAGAAACCTTGGGGGCAGCACGTAGGCAGGGTTTTGCCGAGGCTGGGTAAATTCTGTGTTGTTCTGTTTCTGTTATCTATATTCTGCGATATCTGTGCTGCTATTATTCTGCTGTGAACTGTGTTGAAATCTGAATTAAATATTTTATAAGCTTCCACAATTAATTTTTATAATTGATACATCACCCTATTCACCCTCCCTCTAGGGTGAAATCGATCCTGCACTATGATTTATTGACAGAATTTGAGATGGACCAAATAAATCAAGGTGAAATAATTCAAGAAGTTTTGAGGTTGAAATCATACCTTTTAATTTGAAGGAACTTTTTCTAAGTTTTTCCAATTGACATGCATCACATAGACTATCTACTTTAAAATTCATTTTAGGATAGCTCTTACTAGATCATGTTTTGACAGTCTAGATAAGAGTTTGAAATTCAAATGTCCAAAACTCTTATGCCAAATCCAAGGGTCACTTGTATTTGCCAAAAGACATAAGTTATCATTTGAGACTTTCATACTAAGAATATAAATATTCTTTTTCCTAATTTCCTCAAATATCATGGTTGAATTATTATCTTCAATGTGACACTTATCTTTTTCAAATTTAATTTATATCCTTTATCGCAAAGTTGACTTAGGATTAACACTAGAGGGGGGTGAATAGTGTTTAAAGAAATTACTAAATCTTTTTGAGTTTTTGTTAATTTGAACACAAATGTATGCAATATCCAGACACAGAAATGATCACAAAATCAAACACAGATGAAGAAATAAAGTAAAAGGAGAAAAGAAAAGAACACATGGGATTTTATACTGGTTCGGAGTTACCCTACACCAGTCTCGCATACAAGTATGGATTTCCTTTCAAAAGCAATTGTACAATTACACCCTCGATTTCAAGGCTACTAGGTACACCCTCCAGATTCACAATCCTCTGGGTAGAGATACTTGATTTCACGGGCAACAAGTTCACCCAGTTGATTTCCTAGGCTACAATCACACCTTTTCTAACTTATTGATTTCCAAGGCCACAATCACACATTTTCTCGCTTAATTGATTACAAAGAAGTCAATAATTCTAAAAAGCACTGACATCTTGTTGAGATGATAGAGAATCAAACTAGAAATGATCTAGTTAGATTCAATATTGATTTCGACAGAGTAATGTTAAGAATATGTATAAAGAAATGTGGAAGAAGAAGAGGAGTGAAAACCAGAAAAATATATTAGAAATTCGTTGAAAACAGCCCCTATTTATAGAAGAACAACAACCATGTCCGTTCGTGAAGGGATATGACGAATAGACACTTCTTTTGAAATTCAAATTTTTGAAATCAACCGCCACTATGTCGACATGGTATCTTGAGTATGTCGACATCCCAAAGGAAATTTTGGTGGTTTGTTTTTCCTTGAAAATAACCTTTATCTTTTATTAAAACTATTTTAAACTTTTATAAATATACTTAAATATAGTTAAAATACATAAATAAATATAGAGAATAATATTTTGGTATATATAAAATTTTTGAGACGACCCGACTTCCTATCTCCAGGAAATCGCATCATTTTGAAGAAAGAAAGGGATAGAAGAAGAAAAGAAAGAGAAAGAAGAAACAGAACAACATCAGAGAACTCACAGCAGAACGAATAAAATATAATATATCACATAAATATTACATAGTATCTTATTACATCAGAGTACACAACTTAAACAACAGATAATAGACAGTTATAAACTTCTGTCTAACTATACAATTCAAGTACACAAGAAACAGATACCAAACAAACGCAGCGGAACCATAATATATCTACACGTCCAAGCCTCCTGCTCCATATCTCATCCAGAATTCGTCAAGCAAACCTGAAACACTTGACTACTCATACATAATATGAGTACCAAGAGTTTAATAAAACAGAAAATAAACACTCGGGTCAGACAGGGGTCTGGTGTGAGTAAACGGGTTAAAATTGCTTAACTTTAGAAAAACCTTTAAAAAGAAAAGGTATCACGTAGGACTTCCCACACATAAACATGGAAAAGTTTTTACCTTACGCTAACCAAAACATTTGATAGGAAATCCAGTGATATTATAATAGTGTCTAGGGTTTTCAAGTAAATATGAAATAGCCGAAATTGTTACATGATTAAATTCTAGCTACTAGCCACAAAAGTGGGTAATACAAACAAAACCGTAGGGTCTCGTAGGGAAAATGGGTTTCCATCAATGGCAGGGCTACTGGGGTACCGCCCGTCACAGTACGTGGCCTAGATCAACGTACCGAGGAGTACGCCCGCTCCCCTGCAATACAAGGCCGGAACCATTCCTTACTGAACAGTCCCGAACAAGACCACCCCGTAGTTGGCGCGACCAATCACACACTAAAACGAAATAGAAAGGGACCTCTAGACAGGGGTGAATCTCACTCTCAAGTGTGGGCTACCCACGAAGCCTTGCTGCACCTCCCCTGTTTTAGCCATTCCCGGTTGATGAGGCTTGAGGCTGCGATTACCTTTATAGAACACATCTATCTTAGAATGCTCATCGTCCACCTGACGATGTTCTGAAAGCATTCAATCCATACAAGTTCATTCCGGGTTCGAACGAAACCGAAGGCACTATCTCGTTGCACTCATTTTGGAATCACCCTTAGAGTCAACGACCATAGCCCTTGCACTCTAAATCACCATCTCGAACCTATAAGTACTATTCCGTCAAACTCATTACGGAATCACCCAGAGAGTTATACTGACGTATAGCCCTTACACCTCGAGTCTTCACTTGCTCCACTTGGATTAACGACCTAACGTTTAATTGGAATCGATGTGGTTTTCGGATTCCAAATATGGAAACCCGATCCCGGTCTCACCGAAACCAAACGCCATTTTAATGTCCAAGTTGTACTTAAGGGTTTAAACAATTAAACTTATATTCAGGATGATATAAACAGATAGATGAATCATATTATCACAATAGATAATTCATATCAATATTCATCTCACATAGCAGCATATCATATAACTGAGATATCCAGTATCAACCAATTTCAAACTGTTAACCCCGTTCCAGCATACGAGCTAAAAGGCCTACGAGTTAGAGGCGTCAACGGGTTAAGACTTGAAACGACCTACGACTTAAGGTGCCTAACGACTTAGGAGACCTCACGACTTAAGGAAAGGACCGACTCAAAGAATCCCCGACTCAACTAGTAGCGACTCAATGATACAGGCCGACTCATTAAGCTGCCGACCCAAGAAACCTCACGACTCATTGAATCACCGACTCATCTGACCTGGCTCCGACTCATCAAAGACCGACTCATTTGGTCGCGACTCATCCATTCGAGGCCCTTAAGTATTCCATTGGGTTTACGACTCAGGAGATGAACGGTTCATAAAACCTTACGACTCAAGTTCATTAACGACTCAACGACCCAAGGAGAGATCCGAGTCATAAAACCTTACGGCTCAAAAGACTTACGACTTAAGGAGTCTATGACCTAAGGCAGCTACGACTCAAAAGATAGGTTAATTCACGACACACGACTCAGAGACAAGCTCAGAATCATGCTGCAAGGGGATGACTCGTTGATGACTTAAGACTTAAGATGAGTCGTACATGATGACTCGTTGATGACTCAACCTGAAGCTGCTGTGTAGAAGACCAGGGTCGCCTCATCTTAGACGGCAACTTTTAACTCGCAGACGACTCACGATGAGTCGGCCACGACTCACGACTCATGATGAGTCGGTCACGACTCATGACTTGAAAGTTCCAGCCTAAAAATTTGCCTATAAATACATGGCCACATTCAATGTGAAGGGGACCTTTTTTTTTGGGCTAATTCTCGAAGCACCGTTACTCTGCCATTTTCTCAACTCAAGCAGCACTCCAAGCACTCCAAACTCCAAGGACGCTATTACACACTTCAAAGAAGAATCACAATCATTCAAGATGAATTCGAAAGATTATTCTTCATGGGAGTTTGAACTATTTGTCTGAAGTTAATTGTAATTGAAGAAAGTGATATAAATTGTACTCATATCAGCAATAAAGAGAATCTAAGTGGACGTAGGCCTGATTTTGGGCCGAACCACTATAAAAACTTGTGTTTTTACTGCTTTTCTGCAATCTCCTTACTTATAATTCTTTCCCGATCTATCGGGTGGTGCTTTCACAAATACACTTCACACACCGGGGTGTTAGCGTTCAAATTTAAGCGTTAACATTTTTGGTGCTTTCACTGAGAATCGAACTCAGGACAGCTGTCATCATTGCTTCGCAGAGATTTGAAGAAAGAATTTCCTTAAAAACCAGAAGTATATCTGAGATTATGGCTCCTGGAAGGAAAAGCAGATCTATCAGATCTGGGAACATTCAAGAGGGAACCTCCGCTTCCCCTGTGCCTAATCTACCCACTCCGTCTGTTGGAGTTACAAAAGCGGAATTGGATGCTGTGATTCTAGGGCTAAACCAGCAGATAAACGCCCAAAATGCACAACTAGAGGCTCAAAGTGCCCAGAATGCTCTGATTCTGAATAAGTTGAACGACTTACTTGGGGCAAACAATGAACCGGCTGGTAATGAAAGGAACTATGCTGGCAACATTCATGATGTTAATGAAAGGAATGCTCCTAAAAGGCCTACTAGTCCCTTTGAGCAGGCAGTACCTGACGCCGGTGGATCTAGAACTCGACATGATGAGGAATATCTTTCTGGAATGGTCCGGCAGATCATGAAAGAAAGTATGCAAAGGGTTGAAGATGAGAAGGAATGGGGTTTCGCTCCAAGTAAAACTCCGTTTACTGAAAAAATCTTGAAGGCGGAATTTCCAAGGAAGTTTGTCCCTCCGACTATTCCAGCTTACAAAGGGACGAGTGATCCGAATGAGTTCCTGTATAAATATGACTGGCACATGACAGGTGCCAGGGCCTCCGACGAAATAAAGTGCCGATATTTCCCCGTATACCTGGAAGGCGTGGCTTTATTGTGGTTCACCAAGTTACCAGTCCGATCTATCGATCAGTTTTCAGACTTGACCAGAAAATTCAAGGAGCAGTTTAGACTATATGCTTCGAAGGCCAAGGATATTATGTCACTATCGAGTTTAGAGCAGAATCCTGGTGAATCTATCAGATCCTTCTTGAACCGCTTCAATATAGCACTGGCTGAGGTGGACAATGCTGAACCACGAATGATATTGACTTATCTGATGAGGGCTATCGATAAGTCAAGCGAATTTGGGAAATGGTTAAATATGAAGGAGCCAACCTCTCTCGAAAAGTTCTACAAAAAAGCAGACGAGTTCATTCGCTTGGAAAGCCGTCCTTTACCAGTAAAGACAGTGTTAGAAAAAGCAGAAGACAACACTGTCGCTCCACGCAAGAATGAATCGGTGGGGGAAAAAAGGGAGAATAGTAATGGGAAGAAACAGGGTAATCTGAAGAAGCCCCGATCCTTCAAGCCATCAGAATATACTCCATTATCACATACACCGGAGCACATCTACCTCGCCACTAAAGATTCCGTCGATTTCCCTAAACCTATCCCGTTGAGAACTGGGAGAAAAGCCATACAAAGTGGGAAATTCTGCCGCTTCCACAATCAACCAGGTCATGAAACTGATGAATGCCGCCAGCTGAAAAATCTGATTGAAGAGTTGCTAAGAGAAAACAAGTTGCAGCAATTCGTAAAAAAGAATAGCAACAATCCTGCATCGTCGAGTCAGGGGCAGCGGGCCCCTGTTCATCAGCCTGGGGCAGGAGAGAAAGCTACGGGGCACGAATCTGGAAGGCCCGTTATCAATGTCATTTCAGGAGGACCTCACCCAGCTGGTAAAAGTTGGGGTGAGATGGAGAGATATTCCAGGGCTTTGAAATATGCTCCAGCCGAAGAAAACGTCTTTGTTCTAGAAGACACTACGCCCCTTAAACAACAGAAAACTTTCAGTGACGATATTATTTTCAGAGCCAGAGATTCTACAGGTATAGAAGCTCCTACTTTAGATCCCTTGGTCATCTCGGCTGGTATTGGACCAGCCATTGTCAGAAGAGTCCTCATTGACTGCGGAGCATCATGCAATATTCTCTTCAAGAAGACATTTGACCAGATGAAAATCCCTATGATCGATGTGCAAGCCTCATCACAGAAAATCGTGGGCTTCACAGGGGAGCCAAAGCAACCAGTAGGAACCATCGATTTGTTTGTAGAACTTGGGGAAGGAGAAAGGAAAGTGGCCCGAAAGCAAACATTTGTGATTGTCGATGAGTTTTCTGCCTATAATGCTTTTCTTGGCCGTCCAACACTCGCAGCATTCAAAGCTATCCTAGCCCCGTGGTGCCTCACTATTAAATTCCCTACTGACAATGGAGTAGGAGTTATAAAAGGGGATCAAAATGCTGCGCGAGAATGTTATTGGACAGAGCTGCGAGAGTCAAGAAAAAGAGAAATGGGAAAGGATGCGGCAACTCCAGTCCGCATCAAGGAACCAGCTTTGTAGCAATTACAGAGCGGACCCTGCACTGGCGAGCACAGCGGGGCACGGAAAGAAATGGATCCCAGAAAAGCCAGTACAGGGGAGAATAGAGTAGTACCGGTGGAAACGACAATTCCGGTACCTGTTGACCCGAAGGACCCAAATAAGGTGTTGAATGTGGGTTCGCAGCTTAATGTGTCAATTCAGAATGTCTTGATATCTTTCCTGAAAGCAAATCTGGATGTCTTTGCTTGGACTCATGCCGATATGTGTGGGATATCCCCAGAAGTTGCAGTACACGCTCTGAATATTGACCCAAAGTTTACGCCAGTTAAACAGAAAAGAAGAACCCAAGGTCCAGAAAGGTCAGCAGCAATAAAAGAAGAAGTTGATCGACTCATGGAAAATAACTTCATCAAAGAATCTACGTATCCGAATTGGGTTTCAAATCCTGTGCTGGTCAAGAAAGCTAATGGAAAATGGAGAGTATGCATCGACTTTTCTGATCTAAACAAGGCTTGCCCCAAAGATTGCTTCCCATTACCCAGGATCGATCAACTGGTAGACGGAACTGCGGGACATGAATTGTTATCCTTCATGGATGCCTACTCCGGTTATAACCAAATCATGATGCATGAGCCGGATCAAGAGGATACAAGCTTTATCACAGATGTTGGACTTTATTGCTACAGAGTTATGCCCTTCGGATTGAAAAACGCAGGGGCAACCTACCAAAGACTTGTTAATGCTATGTTCAAACCGCAATTGGGCAAAACTATGGAAGTCTACGTCGACGACATGTTAGTGAAGTCCAGGAAAGCAGTGGATCACATTGAACACTTAGCAGAAATGTTCGCAGTCCTCCGGAAATACAGAATGAAACTTAACCCTCTGAAATGTACATTTGGGGTCGAATCCGGAAAGTTCTTAGGTTTTATTGTCAGTGCTAGGGGCATAGAGGCTAGCCCAGCTCAAATTACCGCCTTAAAAGAAGTTAAAGCTCCTAGAACGAAGAAGGAATTGCAAAGTCTCAACGGAAAGGTCGCCGCTTTGAATCGGTTCATTTCCAAAGCTACTGATAAATGCATCCCGTTCTTCGATGCCCTGAAAAAAGGAAAGAAGAACTTTGAATGGGCTCCCGAATGCCAAAAAGCTTTTGAAGAGTTGATCCGTCATATGGAAACGCCTCCGATACTTTCTAGGCCAGGCAATGGTGAGGATCTTCTTATATACTTGGCAGTATCATCTCATGCTCTAAGTGCAGCGCTGATACGGGAAGACAAAAGGATTCAACATCCAGTTTACTATATCAGCAAAAGACTCACTGGGGCAGAGCTGAATTACTCCAAGTTGGAAAAACTCGCCTATTGCCTACTAGTTGCATCGAGGAAACTGAGGCAATATTTCCAAGCTCATCCTATCAAAGTACTCACTGATCAGCCTCTAAAGCAAGTCCTATTTCGCCCTGAAACTTCGGGTCGTCTTCTAAAATGGAACATTGAACTTAGTCAATATGACATCACCTATCACCCCCGAAAAGCAATCAACGGACAAGCTTTAGCTGATTTCATTGCAGAATTCACAGAGAAAGATAATGGTGAGGAAAAAGCGGTCAATGATTCTCCAATCCAGTGGAAGATGTATGTTGATGGCGCAAGAAATGACAACTGTTCTGGAGCCGGAGTGGTACTTGAAACTCCTGAAGGTCGATCATTATGTTATGCACTAAGACTGGAATTTCCTTCAACAAACAATGAAGCAGAATATGAAGCTCTTATTGCAGGTCTGAGAATCGCTAAAGAGCTGAACATTCAAGCATTACAAATTTTCAGTGATTCTCAGCTCATTGTATGCCAAGTCAAGAAAGAATTTCAAGCAAAAGGTGGAAATTTGCCTTCCTACTTGTCAAAGGCTTGGGAACTCCTATGTGAACTCGGTCACTATTCAATAAGCCACATTCCTCGTGAAGAGAATATGAAGGCAGATTCCCTCGCAAAGTATTCAAGTTCTGGTGAAGCTCAACTATTGGGATTGGTCCCTGTAGAAGTCCTTTCAGCGCCAAGTATAGACGAGATGGATATAGACTGGATTATGAATGTATCTCAAGAACAAGAGTCATGGATGACTCCAATCCTGGATTACCTACTCAGGGGTTCTCTGCTAGAAAACTCGACAGAAAGACGAAAGCTTCTAAGGAAGGCCTCTCGCTATGTAATTCAGGATGGCCGATTGTACAGACGGGGATTCTCAATGCCATTGCTTCGATGTGTATCCCGGGAAGAGTCCAAAACAATCCTAGCTGAAGTGCATGGAGGAGAATGCGGTGATCATTCAGGTGGTCAAACACTAGCAAAGAAAATTCTCCGATACGGATATTTTTGGCCAGAAATTAATCGGGATGCCGCAGATTACTCCCGAAAATGTGACAAGTGCCAAAGATATGCCAAAATTCCTAGAGCACCTTCTACCGAACTCACACAGATGGTCAGTCCATGGCCATTTGCAATTTGGGGAATGGATCTCATTGGGCCGCTACCAACTGCTAAATCAGGGATTAAATATGCTATTGTTGCAGTTGATTATTTTACTAAGTGGGCTGAAGCTGAACCATTGGCTACGATCACTTCAAAGAAAATGATAAGCTTTGTGACCAAGAATATCATTTGCAGATACGGTGTGCCTCAGAAAATAATCACAGACAATGGTACTCAGTTTGAAAGCGAGGAATTCCAGGATTTTTGTAAACGATTCAAAATCCAGAAAAGCTTTTCGGCAGTAGCTCATCCGCAGGCAAACGGGCAAGTGGAAGCAGTGAACAAGATAATCAAATCAACCATCAAAAAGCAACTCGAAAAAGCAAAAGGTGGTTGGGCCGATAAACTACCACTTGCACTATGGGCATACAGAACTACTCACAAAACTGCAACTGGGCATACTCCTTTTTCGTTAGCATACGGATCGGAAGCAATGATCCCGGTTGAAACAGAGGTCCCTTCACACAGAAGAATCCATTTCAATCAAGCGGAAAATGAAAAGCTGCAACTTGAAGCGCTGGATTTCCTTGATGAAAAAAGAGATGAAGCTAACCTCAGAGTTGCAGCTCATCAGCAAAGGATAGCCAGACATTTCAATTCCAAAGTTCGTCAACGCAGCTTTGAAATTGGAGATCTAGTCCTGAAAAGAATTATGACCGCGACAGGTGTGTTTGGGCCAAATTGGGAAGGACCATATGTAGTAGGTCAGAAGCTTCTTGACGGCACATTCAAGCTCACCACTGTTGATGGAGAGCAAATTCCAAGGGCATGGAACAGCAACCACTTGCGTCCATACTTTACTTGAAAATTTTGTTGAAAAATTGTAAAAAGAATTATGGATGTATGATTCTTGTAATTGAAAGCAATTGTGAAACTGATGCAAGCAAATAATGAAAAAAAAATATATATAAAGTGGATGTAGGCCCAATTTCATGGCCGAACCACTATAAATCTTGTGTTCCTTATTATCATTATATGCTTGCTTTGTTTTCGATATAAAAATACATAAGATGTATTGCTAAAATGTCAATTTAAATTTTTGCAGACCATGGAAATAAAACTTGCGCATAATAAGACTGAGCGATTCTCACCATCATTCAACAAACAAATTTCAAGTCACAAAGACCCCGAATTCAAATCCTAGATAGGAAATACTTCAATTGAACGGCTAATGATTTCAATAGAAACGAGCCCTTGCTGATAAATTGAGATCGTTTGAACAAACAAACATCCAATTAGGAAGCTAGTGCCCGTTCTCACGAACTTGCCTGGCAATGAAGTACACTTCCTTGGATTAAACAAGCCACTTGTGAGAGAAAGGGGAATGAAAACTTGAAAAGAAAAAAAAAAAAAAAAGGATCGCTGAAAAGGCATAAGCAAGTGAACAGAGGAACAACCAAAGCTACCATCAGCGGCACAAGTCCTCTTCGGAGGCGCAACTCTTCGGAGGATAAAAGACCTCTAATGGGTCATACGCCACAAAAAAGAAAGTTCTCTACTCAACAAAAAAGATTGGAGGAGTCATGACCCTCCAACCATGAGAGAGTAACTTCCAGGCGATGAAAACCCTCTCTGAGGCACATTGCACCAGGAGTTGAAGTGTTATAACCGCTCTTCGGGATTTCACTTCACCAGAGTTGAAATGTAAACAAAATAAAAGCCCTCTTCGGAGGCCCATTTCACCAGGAGTTGAAGTGTTATAACCGCTCTTCGGGATTTCACTTCACCAGAGTTGAAATGTAAACAAAATAAAAGCCCTCTTCGGAGGCCCATTTCACCAGGAGTTGAAGTGTTATAACCGCTCTTCGGGATTTCACTTCACCAGAGTTGAAATGTAAACAAAATAAAAGCCCTCTTCGGAGGCACATTTCGCCAGGAGTTGAAGTGTAGCAACCGCTCTTCGGAATTTCACTTCACCAAAGTTGAAATGCAAAAACAAAGACCTTCTTGAAAGCACACGTTTCACCGAGATTGAAATAAAACTTCCAAGTGTTGAAACGTGAAAAGGCTTTCTTCAAAGGCACAACTCTTTGGGGGTACACGTTTCACCAAGATTGAAATAAAACTTCCAAGTGTTGGAACGTGAGAAATCCCTCCTCAGAGGTACAACCCCCTCCCGGGAACACAATTAAGAAGAAAGACCTCTTTGGAAACCCACGTTTCACCGAGATTGAAATAAAACTTCCAAGTGTTGAAACGTGAAAAGGATTTCTAAAGCATAACTCTTTGGAGGTACACGTTTCACCGAGATTGAAATAAAACTTCCAAGTGTTGAAACGTGAAAAATCCCTCCTCAGAGGTACAACTTTCTATATATATAAAAAAAATCCTCATCAAAAGCGTACTTTAACTTTCAAAGGAAAAGTAATTTGCCTACTGTGGAAAATGATCGTAAAAAAAAAAAAGAAGAGGAAGTTAAAGTACCCTTCAGAGGTCCGCTTTACCACATAGAGGAATTCACTTGGTAAAATATGCACATAAGCAAAAGAAAAAAGAGATTTCTTCGTACGACAAAGCGTAAAAACTTATACGAAGGGAGTTGTACTCTATAAAAATTTTCTTTAAAGAATAAAATAATTATTCTTTAACAAATAAGAGTGCAAGTCCCCTCGAAGTATAAAATATTGTAGCAAGCTTAAGGCATGGGGGCAACATGGTATAGTAGCATAGCTGCATCAGTAAAGTAATACTCAAACAACATACCATAAGCCCGCTGCAATATCGTGTAAATAAACTTGTGCAAGAAATAAAATAAATAGTAAATGCATTCTCAAATTCAAACAGAAGTTTGTACAAACGAAGAATCATTTTATTCAATTATAATGCAGATACAGGTTTTCAAAATAAAAGCGGGGGCCGGTACCCGCACAACTCTCGGCCAGTTCATACAAAAGGCAAAAAGCTAAAATCTTCACTTCTTCTTCCCTCCTTTGGACCCTTTACTCGGTCGAATAACCAGCTTTTCAGGACGGCCAGTGGGTATAAGGGAAGTGGGAGAGGCAGGTGTAACCGGTCCAACTTCCGGCTCCTCTTCAGTGGCGGTGATTTTCTTCCCCCTCCTCTTTGATGTCCCACGCTTCTCTCTCCTCTGTGAGGAAGACTCACTCCCCGGAGTGACAAGTTTTGATAGAACAATGTCGTCAGAAGGAGTCCGTTCCGGGGAAATGTCACCTCCCTCAGGTCTCTCATCTTTCTGCTCTTGCGAAGCGATGGGATCATCCAAGCCGTGAAGAGCCTCTATTTGTTCCTCCTGTGATCCAGGTTGCGAGGCAGAAGGAGGCACCGCCGGAAGAGACGAAGGAAGGATGACCGGAGGAGTAGAAGTTTGAGCAGTGCTTGGTACTCTCTCTACAGAAGAAAAAAGGTTAAAGTCAGTAAAAAGAGGAGATGAGGGTTCACCAATGAAGTCAGTAAAGAGAGGAGATGAAGGCTCGTCAAGGTTGAGAAAATAGCCAAGGAGCTCGTGAAACTCATGTGAAATAAGCGAGTAACCAGCTTGAGCAGAATTGACAGTAGCGAAATTAACAGTGAAGTTACCTGAAGAAGCTGGTTTCCTGATATCGACTTCATAAGCTTGCGTATCAGCGCTCTCTTCACCCTCGTCTCCACCTTGTGTGCTTGTAATATCAGCGGTAACTTTGGTGGGAGAAGCGAGATGGGAACTGGAACCAATAATGTCGACTTCAGACGAAGAAGGTGGCTGGACTAGAGTAGTTGAAGTGGTTTTCCCCAGCTGATCCCCTTCCGTCACTTCGGTTCTTAGTTTGGCAAGTTGTTCCTTTCCCCTGGCGAGAGCAGCGCGAGCGTCTTCATCAAAATAATGCCTTTCCAGGGCTGGCTCATCATAACCAGCACCTTCAGCACCAAGCATATCGAGGGCGGCCTCCCACACTTCAGCTAAAGTGATCTCATACTTGGGACCAAGAAAGGCGAGGCTTCCACGCCCCAAGACGCTATGCAAGTAGAAGTCGAATAATGTTGAGCCGAAGCTGTTTTTGGTCGCCTCATGAGATTCTTCGGCTGCGATTTTGCCGGCGACAGCCTCATCGCGCTCCCTTTCAGTTCTGGCAAGCTGAAGCTTGAGCATTTGTATCTCCGCCTCCTGGGAGTTGTTTTTCTTTCGAAGCTCGGCAATATCAGAGACATAGCCGTCACTGATTCTTTTTTGTACTTCAAGCCTGTCCTCAGCGTCTCTCTGACTGGCATGAGCATCTCTAACTTGTCTGAGAAGCACTTCTTCTTTTTGAGAGTATGAAGTAGAGGAAGCAGCAAGCTCATCTGTCAACTTCTCAACCTTTGCTTCGAGCTCCTCATTGTAGGAAGTAATACTTCTCATCTCGGTATCATGCTGCTCAAGGACCTTTTGCCACTCAGCCTTATCGTTTTCCATGGTGAGCATAGCCTCTAAGTTGGCGCGGTTAACTCGTTGAAGCTCATCAACAAGCTTCTGCCAGTTTGACATCCTCTCGATATCAAGTTTAACGGCATCAAGATTTCGTAGCATAGCAGGCTTGTCAATAGGGACTAGGTCGAGATCGAACCTCACACCCTTTAAACACCACTGCGGAAAACGACTTTGTAAAGTGGCTGGGCCCGGTCCCACTTGAAATTTAGGCCTACTTATTATTGTCTGGATGTCCTCCTTCCCAAGAGCAGGAGAGTCAGAAGTAATGTCAAGAGGGGCAGGGGCAGTAGGCTTTTCGGGAATAGCGGAAGCATGTCTCTCACCATGTCGAGCTCGTTTGCCTGAATCTTCAGCTACATGACCTTTTCCTCGGTCGTCGTGAGATTTCCTTTTGTGCGAGTCATCACCCCTCTGCAGAGAATCATGGTGCTCATCCCTATCCCTTCTGTCATAACGCTCTTCTGCATCCCTCCTTTCACGAGCCTTTCGAGCAGCCCTCTCTTCGTCAGACTCTCTATAGGAGGGAAAGTAACGCCGATAATCATATTGACCACGCCCCCCGTAGCGTTGGAAATCCTGATAATATGATCCGCCGCGTGTCATTAAAGAATCTAAAATAAGAAAAGAGGAGCTTCAGAAATCTTTAAAGTATAAGAAGATAAGTGCATAAATGTGCTGGAAAATCCTAAGTGTTGTGTGATGTGCAAGCTACACGCATTAAGCTACAAACCACTCTTTGGTGCAGAGGTGATGAAAGCTTGGGTATGAGGAGTTGGTGTTTGTGTTGGTGTTTGTCGAAGAAGAGACGTCGCCTCAATTACAGGAGAGATAGTTTTAGATACATCATCTCTAAAAAGCTCCTGCGAAGTCACTATTATGTCGCTCAACCCCTCGTAAACATCGTCACCATCACGCTTGGTGGGACTTGTTTTCTCAATTCCTACATCAGCTAACCCCCCGAGAGGCCGTGAAGGTTCTTCTTCTTCCTCGATCGGGGTAAGCACCGTCTTACTGGATGACCCCATAATGTCGGTAGAAGTGGAACACTTCACCAAAGAAGCTTCAATATTAGACTCTTTTGATGCGAGTTGTTCGACAGTAACTGGGGCGTCAGGAGTTTTCGTCGGAGAATCGGGAACTTCTGTTGGAACTTCATGAGCATGCGTAGAACGAGAAGCATGTAGAAGCCCATATTGGTGTAAAAATTCATCCTTCAGCAGAAATTTTATGCTCCTTTCTTCCGCAGCCACGACACTCAACCTCTCGAAAACTTGTTTATGAATCGGATCTCTAGAAGGGAGAGGAAGTGCTGAAAAGAGCAAAGAATGAAATTAGCAGCTGAGAGTTCAGATCTCGAGAAAGTTTCAAAACGGAAAAAGTAGAGACAGGAAATCTTACTTCCCACTCTCCAGATGGCATAAAACCCTGGAGGGCAGCGAACGAAGAAAAACTGATTCAAAAATCCGTGAGCGCTTTCGGAGAGATCAGTAATAAGTTTGCGATTTCGAGCGCTTCTTACAACCACGATGGAGGGATGGTCTTTAGTTTTCGTGAATGAGCAAAAATAGCAGATCTCCTCGAAGCTTGGTAACCGATCCAAAACTCTCCTGGATAGAACACATAACCCCATCAGAATGGCGTAGCCATTGGGGTGTAATTGGAATGGAGAGATAGACAACCGAAGCAGGAACTGTTGGAGAAAGTCGTTAAAAGGAGGAATCGCCCCACTTAAGCACATTTGGCGATTGACTGCAACAAAGCCGTAGGGAGGATTGTCAGCAGTGTCATTTGGCCCCGGAAATAGGATGTCGGCATCATCAATGCCAAACTGGACGCGCAGTTGGTTAAATGCCCGCTGATTCAAAGTTGTGGATGTTCTCTCCGGAGGGTTGTCTATAGGGATGGCTACTGGAAAGACATCTTCAGCCTGGTCCATCGGCTCTTCTTGATGAGAGGTCATTCTACACAAGCAACCGGATGTTCAAATGCGAAGGTACACGTTTCCTAAAAGTGTGAAATGTTGTGCAGAACTAATGAAAATAAACAAGTAAATATAACTGAAGTTAAGCTAGTTGGCAGTTGGTTGACTACCAAATTTCAGGACTTATTAACTTAAAAGTTCAGGTGTGGTGTTAGTGCAAACCGGTCAATTTCAGTTGACTGTTTCAATATTGCTTTAGCATTCTACTTGGATTTGTTAATTTAGAGCACTTCTTTCACACAATTTGTTTAAATTGATTATCTGCTATAAGCTAATCTGTCATTTGATGTGGGCAGTCAATGGCAGTATATTCGTCCCAATTTTCTGTAAATATTGTGTTGGACAGATTGTTAGCCTGCAAGTCAAGGTAACCCGTCAATGAACGCAATAGGGTTCAACGGTTCAAAGACCATGTAATGGTTCAAAGTTCGAACAAAATCCATACAAGTCCTAACCCATCAACGACTCAAGAATCTTTCCTACGAGTTAAGAGCTTTGAGTCATAAGTCATAAAAACAGTGGGAAAATCTCCAAGTCCTGTCTCGGGCACGACTTACGGCTTTAGTCATGGTGTACGTTAGGTCGGTTCATGGTTAAGTCGCAAGAAGCAGCTCAGAATGGAAAATAGCCGAGTGCTGAGTCGTTCACGACTCAAGGCTTAAGTCGTGCATGGCTTAAAGAATAGGTCGTGCAACAAATTCAAAGGACTGGGTCGCTCGTACAACCGAAGCTGTAAGTCGTCAGACAACCAATACAACCTAAAATCTAAGCCGTGTGCAATTGAGATTGCGGAAAATCCTTAAGTCGGAAGATCCAAAAGACGATAAAGTCGTGAAGTAGGTCTGGAATGCAAACTCCTCAACTAAGCCTATTACTCATTTATCCCACCAGTTTATCAAACGCCGATCCAAAACTGTTATGAAGCTGCCACAAATCAAGGGCGATGCTATAATCTAGAGGATCACAACAACAACGTAGCCAACAATGATCAGAATCGTTCACAACTCAAATCAAAGCCCAAGTGAGACATGCGGCGATGATTTGGGAACAGGAAGCGAAAATTTGTGCCTTAGCAATGGACGTTGTTGGATTGAAGTTCGAAATCACTTACGCAATGTAGTGGAAAGGATGGATTGATGATCAGCTAACTTGGATTCGCCTTCGAAAGGTTGAAAGGTCTCTAATGGCAGATGCGGCTCTGGGATAAGTAATAAGAAGTGAGAAAGAGGAGAAGCGACTCAAGCATTTTTATACCTGGAAATGTTGGGACTCGACTCGGCACGGGTCATGATGAGTCGAAGCACACGACTTACGACTTAAGCGTGTGCTTCGAGGGGCAAATGTTAACCCCGTTCCAGCATACGAGCTAAAAGGCCTACGAGTTAGAGGCGTCAACGGGTTAAGACTTGAAACGACCTACGACTTAAGGTGCCTAACGACTTAGGAGACCTCACGACTTAAGGAAAGGACCGACTCAAAGAATCCCCGACTCAACTAGTAGCGACTCAATGATACAGGCCGACTCATTAAGCTGCCGACCCAAGAAACCTCACGACTCATTGAATCACCGACTCATCTGACCTGGCTCCGACTCATCAAAGACCGACTCATTTGGTCGCGACTCATCCATTCGAGGCCCTTAAGTATTCCATTGGGTTTACGACTCAGGAGATGAACGGTTCATAAAACCTTACGACTCAAGTTCATTAACGACTCAACGACCCAAGGAGAGATCCGAGTCATAAAACCTTACGGCTCAAAAGACTTACGACTTAAGGAGTCTATGACCTAAGGCAGCTACGACTCAAAAGATAGGTTAATTCACGACACACGACTCAGAGACAAGCTCAGAATCATGCTGCAAGGGGATGACTCGTTGATGACTTAAGACTTAAGATGAGTCGTACATGATGACTCGTTGATGACTCAACCTGAAGCTGCTGTGTAGAAGACCAGGGTCGCCTCATCTTAGACGGCAACTTTTAACTCGCAGACGACTCACGATGAGTCGGCCACGACTCACGACTCATGATGAGTCGGTCACGACTCATGACTTGAAAGTTCCAGCCTAAAAATTTGCCTATAAATACATGGCCACATTCAATGTGAAGGGGACCTTTTTTTTTTGGGCTAATTCTCGAAGCACCGTTACTCTGCCATTTTCTCAACTCAAGCAGCACTCCAAGCACTCCAAACTCCAAGGACGCTATTACACACTTCAAAGAAGAATCACAATCATTCAAGATGAATTCGAAAGATTATTCTTCATGGGAGTTTGAACTATTTGTCTGAAGTTAATTGTAATTGAAGAAAGTGATATAAATTGTACTCATATCAGCAATAAAGAGAATCTAAGTGGACGTAGGCCTGATTTTGGGCCGAACCACTATAAAACTTGTGTTTTTACTGCTTTTCTGCAATCTCCTTACTTATAATTCTTTCCCGATCTATCGGGTGGTGCTTTCACAAATACACTTCACACACCGGGGTGTTAGCGTTCAAATTTAAGCGTTAACACAAACATTCAACAGAACTTGCTGCGCCCCCCTGGGGGGTTGCCCCCCCTCCCCGGACCCCCCCTCCGTAGGGGATCTTATATGAAAAACATTCAACAGAACTTGCTGCGCTGATTTCCTTGGATTTTTATCACATCTCCGAATGTGATCTTTGTGATTGATTGTTTCTACAATCGCTTCTGTGATTGGTCACTTTAAAATATAAAGGTTTCAAAACTAGTAGTAAATATCAAAACTCTTTCAATAAAAATATTTCAACTCTATTTTTAATAACAAAGCTCTTTTCTTAACCCGTTTTCCAATCTATTAGTATATACAAACCTTTACTTCACTCGTATGAGAAATCTAATTAAACGACTTAGTAAAACAAGTGGTATGAAACGCTTGCGTTTACTTCGTTGGTTAATTCTTGGACTTGTTCGATTGAATCTCTTGTGACAATTTTCTAGTGGAGATCTACAGTTTGTTAGTAAATATTTGAGTTAAGAAAGTGGTTATGGGACATGAAGCTAAACTTTTATATTTACTAACTTAGTGTAATTGACACTTCTTGATGATCATGACGATCATTTTTGTGTTTTAGACTAGCAACTGTGCGATGTCTCTTGGTATGCGAGGGAGACTAGACCCCGCTCTTGTGATGTTTCGCCATCGCATTTGTGTGATGTTTCGCCATCACATATGTGGGGTAGCGCCCCACGGTCTTCGGGCCATTCGTGTGTCAAAATTAATGGCTTGCAACCATAAGATAGCTTCTCGCTTTGTGTTACACGTGTAGGTGAGTTTTCATGCTCCCATTTTGTGAGTTTTCATGCTCCTATATTGTAATTTCTGGATTTCTTGTGTAGTCTTCTGGAATTTGTGCTTCACCTATTTTCATGACTTTCATTGTTATGATTTTCCAACTTTTATGTTTAGGTGAATTTGGATCTTTTAGAAGATTCTTTTGATATTGTTTGATCTCTTGATGATCTTCATTTACATGCTTATCATAGTATGTCTTTATGGTTACTATATGTTCTTGCCATATCTATTGTTTATATCATGTTATCTGATATTTATAGCTAGATTGATTCGTTTATTATTTTCTTATAAATAATACTCGGGTCAGACCGAGATATTGCAGGTGCTTCTGCTTGACTTCTCCCCCAGGGATTTACTACTCTGACTTTTGGCTGACCTTTTAGATTAGCAGTTTTTGTCATTTACACTTGAGATATAGACTCATAGATGTATTCTTTTGTATAGCACGTGTTGCTATTCTTTTGTATTATTGTGGATCTTTTTTACCACTACTCTGATGTACACTTTCATGTGTTAGTTATATATTCATATCTTCTTCCGCCTTTGTGATATGGATGTCTGTGACTGATTTTTGTTATGCATATTTCTATGTTTGTTTTCGAAGATTATTTATAGCCACCGTGTGATAAGAAATCACATGGATGGTCGCTCCTCAACAGCCTTATTCTCCGTGCTAGCTGACAACACTACACCGTAGTGTTCTTGGCTAGCGTGGGTATAGAGGTGGGGGGTCACAAAAACAAAACAACACTTTATTTAAATCCTTTTTAAACTATCACATGTAAAATAAATAACAAATCTTATATTTTGAAAACAAATAAATTAATCTTTAAATTAACCTTCGAAAAATATTTAGTCTTAAAACAAAGCTTTAATTAAATTTCAAACAATTCCAAATTATAACATATACATACATATATATTACAATTTGCAAAACTCAATCTTTAATTTGAAACAAAAGATCTCCTATTCACAATATATATCAAATGTATATATTATAAACAGAATAAAATTTCATTAAATTTGAAAAATAAAATCTTATCCATTTTAAATTGTTAAAAAGGTATTGATCACAATTATCAGATTGAATTAAAATTATAAAGAAAATTATCAAACCAATTAAATTATTTATACAGATTATTAAATTTATATTGCCCAAAATTCCGGGTCGTTACAATCCTCCCCCCATAAAAGAATTTCGTCCCCGAAATTTAAAAGCAAAGGTAATTTAATAACCCAGTACAGATTTTAATTTGAAATAGCAAAGCATACTTATCATCCAATTACTAACACCCATAGCACCCAATTAAAACAAACAAACCTAACTAATTATCCTGACACAAATCAGAATAAATCTTACTAACACTATCTCGAGTTTCCCAAGTATAAATCACCGGAAGACTCGCTCTATAAAATCCAACAAACTAACTACACTACCAAAATCTAGAGCTCCTCTCATATCCAGGTGAATCAATCTGAACAGAACATCAGTCTATACCCAAGTCTAGCTCAACTTCTAAATCCAACTGAACTACAGATTCAACAACCAATCGATGAATCATACACGTACTCACTCAGAGACACTTGTTACAAAATGAATTCCAGCTATCCAAACTGGCAATTCAATCTTATCCTATCAAAACACAGATAAGAAATCACAAATGCCTCCAAACCATCCATCCAATCTAACCCAATTTCAGCTCCCTTAACCAGAGAATTCTCAACAAAAATGAAGTCTCCAACTTCGAATTCCAATCTCCTTATCTCATATCTTCATAACTCAACAGACAATCTAAGGCTGCCAATTTCTTCCGATCAGCTCAACCTATGCTGATACTTCCAGAAACAACTAGACCAAAGCAAACCAGTTTCTGGATCCTATTCAACAGAAAAGTCTTCCAAAATCCGTGTAAATCCAGAACTCAAGCTCTACTACCCAAATAATAGCAAACAAAACTAACTTCCTTCCTTACATAGCAGCTACCTCGCTTCTGCTGCACAACTCTGATTCTAAAATAGATGAGAATATTGCTGATGAACACGAATACAAACTTATCCACTATATCCGGAAAACTTTTTTCATTAAATCCATAAAAATCTGAGTGACACATCAGACTTGGTCACACATCCTCAAAACCGAATCCTATTCCAAAAGCTATATCAGTCCAATTCCAATTCCAAAAATTCTGAGCTGCTACTCCAACTCTACTACTAGGCGGACTACCAAAATTACTTCTGGAACCAAAACAATATGGAACTCAACTCCAGATGCATACAAACTTCAGATTACTTTAGTAGCTCCTACTTCCATATGAGAACTCTCAGTCTCAAACAAAAGATAGCCTAAGAAAAAAATTCCAATCTAATAGCAAGTCACTTTTGCGATCCAACTTAATTCAGATTCCAAAGAAACTGTCCTCCTTTTACCAATTAGAACAGCCTAAAGCTTTTCCAAACAAAGGTTAACCCTCTAGAAAACTTCCACCATCAGCCCGGACTATTGATAGAAGAACTTCAAAGATTCCTGAACCATCGAAGAAACAAGCCACACAGTTGCTTCCAAACTCTACCTCGATGATACTGCAGAGCTAAAAGATCTCCTTGACAGCACACCGAACACTTTGAGCTGAAACAGCTACCACATCTAACCCAAGACTCTAATCCAAAGGCTTCTCCAAAACCCAAACCACCAACAATCCACACAACGGCCCCCCGAAATGGCAGACAACCTCTCAAGAAACTTGGACTCCAAACCAAGCATCCACATCTCATTCTCCTTAAAGAATGACAATGAGACCATGCCAAACAAATAACTTATAGATCTTAGTCTCATATTCCAAAACCGCCAACCTCCATGCTAAAGATCCAAACAACTTATACACAGATGAATCATCTTTATGGCAAATAAAGACTGCTCCTCAACTACTACTAAAACTGCTTCAAGAGAAAACACCTTCAGAAAATATCCATGGATACTGCATCTCATCACGCAGTTATTGAGATATCATCACTCACTTTCGCACTTCCGACAGATCCAAACTCAAGAAAAATTCGCTCACCCGAGAAAAATCCAAACTTACACTTCAAAGACGAACTCCGAATCTTTAAAAGATTTCCTTCGGATATCAGAGAGACCCTCACTCCAAACTACAAATCTTATTCGAGACGGTATTAGGTCTACAGTCTCGACAAATACTTCCAACCTCAACATATGGACCTCTTCCATTAGTGATAGTTGTGTTACACACACACCACTGCTCCATCTACCTCAAAAACTTATGTTGGAAAATACGAACAGATAACCCAACAGATCAGGTAGATATATATATATATATAGTTATATATATATATAAATACAAGTACGCTCTCTCAAGAAAGTCACCACTCCAGAGCCTAGGTATTCGCTCAACTAATGCTCCCTAAAGAAAGATACACTTTAGAGCCTAGGTATCCACTCAGCCTAATGCTCTGATATCAAAATGAGACGGCCCGACTTCCTTTTTCCAGGAAATCGCATCATCTTGAAGAAAGAAAGGGATAGAAGAAGAAAAGAAAGAGAAAGAAGAAACAGAACAACATCAGAGAACTCACAGCGGAATGAATAAAATATAATATATCACATAAATATTACATAGTATCTTATTACATCAGAGTACACAACTTAAACAACAGATAATAGACATTTATAAACTTCTATCTAACTATACAATTCAAGTACACAAGAAACAGATACCAAACAAACACAGCGGAACCATAATATATCTACACGTCGAAGCCTCCTGCTCCATATCTCCTCCAGAATTCGTCAAGCAAACCCGAAACACTTGACGACTCATACATAATATGAGTACCCAAGAGTTTAATGAAACAGAAAATAAACACTCGGGTCGGACAGGGGTCTGGTGTGAGTAAACAGGTTAAAATTGCTTAACTTTAGAAAAACCTTTGAAAAGAAAAGGTATCACGTAAGACTTCCCACACATAAACATGGAAAAGTTTTTACCTTACGCTAATCAAAACATTTGATAGGAAATCCAGTAATATTATAATAGTGTCTAGGGTTTTCAAGTAAATATGAAATAGCCGAAATTGTTACATGATTAAATTCCAGCTACTAGCCACAAAAGTGGGTAACACAAACAAAACCGTAGGGTCTCGTAGGGAAAATGGGTTTCCATCAATGGCAGGGCTACAGCCCGTCATAGTACGTGGCCTAGATCAACGTACCGAGGAGTACGCCCGCTCCCCTGCAACACAAGGCCGGAACCATTCCTTACTGAACAGTCCCGAACAAGACCACCCCGTAGTTGGCGCGACCAACCACACTAAACCGAAATAGAAAGGGACCTCTAGACAGGGGTAAATCTTACTCTCAAGTGGGGGCTGCCCACGAAGCCTTGCTGCACCTCCTTTGTTTTAGCCATTCCCGGTTGATGAGGCTTGAGGCTGCGATTACCTTTATAGAACACATCTATCTTAGAATGCTCATCGTCCACCTGACGATGTTCTGAAAGCATTCAATCCATACAAGTTCGTTCCGGGTTCGAACGAAACCGAAGGCACTATCTCGTTGCACTCATTTTGGAATCACCCTCAGAGTCAACGACCATAGCCCTTGCACTCTAAATCACCATCTCGAACCTATAAGTACTATTCCGTCAAACTCATTACGGAATCACCCACAGAGTTATACTGACGTATAGCCCTTACACCTCGAGTCTTCACTTGCTCCACTTGGATTAACGACCTAATGTTTAATTGGAATCGATGTGGTTTTCGGATTCCAAATATGGAAACCCGATCCCGGTCTCACCGAAACCAAACGCCATTTTAATGTCCAAGTTGTACTTAAGGGTTTAAATAATTAAACTTATATTCAGGATGATATAAACAGATAGATGAATCATATTATCACAATAGATAATTCATATCAATATTCATCTCACATAGCAGCATATCATATAACTGAGATATCCAGCATCAACCAGTATCAACCAATTTCAAACATCCGATATCAATCACCAAATATTGATCATCCAATATTAATCAATTAACCAATATTACTCAATCAACCTATATTAATCAATCATCCAAACAGAATTGATTATCTCTTATCAATTTGATTACCATAATCCTTCTTCATTAATTATTATTCTAAATAAATTAATCATCTCTAATGATTTTCCTTAATTAATCTTCCTTGATCAATTATATTTAATTACATTCAAGAAATTATCCTTAACCATATTCAGTAATTGTAACGACCCGCCGCTCTGACCGCCTCTAGTCGGTAATTAAACCAACTCGAAACGTTCAAAATGACGGATTGTTGTTCAGTTTATAAAGTTTAAACAGAATCAGCCACAGAATCACAGAATAATCATAATATTATTCATAAATGAATTTTTCTTACATACATATATATATCAGAGTTTGTACAATGCATTAATTTTTATACAGCGGAACAAATTATTTTCATTAAGTACAAGAAAAATTTTCTTGAAAAACTTTAGTGGAGTGCTTTTAATCCCCCTCTCTCTAACTTCGCGGCCTGGAAATCTTCAAGCTGTAAAAATACTCGGTCTGACCCGAGCGTTAATTGCAAAACACAAAACACTCGAGTCAGGATTAATCTTAACTCAAGTAAATAAATTTGTAATGAACTGAATAAAATGGTGACAGAGACGACGAATCACATAAATCAATTTAAAATCTATTATGGATTTTTATATTAACAACTTCAAATTTTTATTCTCTGTCAATCCCGTGTGGCTGCAGTACACACGTATACTTTGCACACATGTGCACTGCCTCGCCAACACGTGTGCAAGCGCAAATCGGACAAATCACTGCAAAGAAATGCTCAAGGCAAAACTAGTGCCAACTTGAACAAAACAGTAAGCAAACAAACATGCAGCAGCAACATGCAATCCAAATCGGGTACAGGGCAGTAAAGCATACAACCTCAAATAACCACTGCAAAAATATTTTAAAATGGAGGCAGAACAACAATAAAAAGACAAATGCACAACTAAACCAATATTGCAAGAGGCAACAAGAATGGCCAGAACAGTGAATGGAAACACACACTTGCAATAGAAAGTTTTGAAAAGGAGAACCAGAAGTGCAAGTGTGTAAGCACTTCACAACAACCAGGCGATGCACTATGCAGTGGACAACAGCACCAAAGTGCAAAATCTCAAGTGACCAAAAACACCAAAACCAACTACACTACTCAAAGTACACAGTGGCCACAGTTTAACAATCAAGTGAAACAGAGGGAACTGAGAACTGTGCGTACAGGGAAACAACTACTCAGTTCAAATGGAATACAAACATGTATCAGTGGATCTGCATACATGAACATCAGATGCTCAAGTGAAGTTCAGGCAAAAGATATGGAGACCAGAGCATAGGAATGCGCAGATTCAAGTTAAAGTATCAGATCATCAGCATGCAAATGAAACTGGGTTAGTGCAGACAAAAAATTTCATTTTCAAAACCTTGAATTAAGTCTTCAACTTAAACATGAATTTCATTAAACATGAAAACTGCAACTTCTCTGTTATAAAACCCTGCAAACTGTTTTAATTTTTATTTAAAACAGAATTTAATTTTAAGATTTCACTTTTTAAAAAAAAAATTTGAACTCAAAACTATATTTGAATTCAGATTCAAATATTACCTGAATCAAGTTTCAACTTAAAATATGAATTTATTCTAAAATTTAAAACTGCAAAGCTTCTCGGGCTTAAACCTGAACTGTTTTCAAGTCTTGATTCACACAGAATTTAAATCTTACATTTGATTAAATTTTAAATCTTTAAAATAAGAGTTTCATTCAAGATTTTAAAACTGTAAAATCGCAGTCTCAAAAACCTGCACAAAATTCTCAGGTTTTAAAACCTTATGCTCCGAGTCAAAAACACAATCACCCGAGTACCACTTCGGGTCAATCAATCCCCTGCTTCGGGTCAGAAGCACAAAAACTCGGGTAAACTGCAAACACTTCAGTGGCATATGTATATGTATGTAACATCATCACAATCTCATAGCAACAGCTAATAACTTAATTAAACTTTAGTAAAAAGTTTACTCACATGCAAAGATTTTAAACTTGATCAAAAATCATATGTTTCTGAACTAAGAACAGAGAAGTTAGAAACCATAAATAAGCATTCATCAAATAAACACAGACTTACTCACATGCATACATACATATCAGTTATCATCTCAGATTTTAAAATCAACCACATAATTATCTGCTTAGCTTAAATTTGTAAGTGTTTACTCACAGTGACATGCATATGCATAAATACATATTCACATAATGGTTCCAAGAACTTTAGCATGCATCATTTTCACCAAACAATTGGTTTAAACTTGTCAATTTTGTTATTTTCAGATTATAAGATGTTCACAGACCTTTATAACTGAGGTCATTCATATATAGGCATGCAAGCATGATACACAGCAAAACATCAAACCATAGAGGGTTTTATAGGCACATATATACAACACATGCAGCAACATAAACAAGCAAAGTTTTTGGCATAGCATCTGTTCTTAACAGTTAAAAAAAATTAACAGCATCTGTTCTTATCAATTTAAAACAACATTTCAGTAGCATCTGTTCTTAACAGTTAAAAAAAATTAACAGCATCTGTTCTTATCAATTTAAAACAACATTTCAGTAGCATCTGTTCTTAACAGTTAAAAAAAATTAATAGCATCTGTTCTTATCAATTTGAAAAAAATTAAATTCAATAGTATTTGTCCTCATCAGTTTAAATAACAAATTAACAGAGCAATTCATAGCAAAAGAACAACCAACAACCAACATGCAGTGAGTCATCTGTTCTTATTAGTCTAGAATTCAATTTTAACCGAGCAACTGAAAACCACAAACCACCAAAACAAAGCATGCAATCAAGTACTTATTGGTTCAACAGTTTAGATTAATTTATCCGGGCAACTGATAATGCATAACCCACAATTCCTAGCATGCAACCAAGCATTCACTTCAAAACAAATCTAAAAACTTGCATGAAGATTAATCGTGAGGAGAAACTCACCTTTACTCGAATTGAAATGGAGCAACGCAAACGAAGAAGAATTTGAGATGAAAGCCCTAAATTTGAATCGCAGAAGCAAAGCAATCGAACAGGAGGACGAATCAAAGCAGAAGAACCGAACTCGAACGAAATTGTCGAAGTCGAAATTGAAGCCGCCATTAATTCGCGAAGCCCTAGCTTTTTGCAAAGAAGAATGAAGACGCCATTTTTATTTCTTCGGTTTGAAATTGTTTAGGGTTCGAATGAATTGGGGGAAAGGGTGTCGTGTTTTTAAGGAGAAGAGAACGTGTGTTTACGTGGTTGAAGGCGTGTAAAGCGGCTTGGATTTAGCTGATAGGTAAGGTAATGTATACTTCTTAATTTATTTATTTATTTTATTTATCTTTTCTTATTTATTTTTTTCTTTCTTATTTTAAATCCAATTATTTTGTTTAAAATTATGTTGTTAAATTTTCTCAAATGTAATTACATTATATTTTTCAAAGTTTTATAAATATGTTGTTTGAATTTTTACTATGTATATTTATTTATTGATTTTATATTGATTTAAAATCTTATTCTATTTTATTTAAATAAATGAAAAATGTTATTGAAACTAACTACAAATTTATTAATTTTCTTCTAAGTCATTAGTTTGAATTTTAGATACAACTTCAATATTCAATTTCAAACTTCAAAGTTAAATTCAAATTTCTATTCAACTTTAAATAGATTAAATTCAAAAATTTAATCGTCAACTTCATAGTTTTATTGGAATTCAATTTAAAATTATCTCAAATATTTAAAATTAATTAAATATCTTCATTTTTAAATTGTTCAAAATTCAGGATCGTTACAGTAATTAACCTTTAATTACTATCATTAATTAAATAATTAATGATCCTTTATTAATTAATTAACTATAATTAATTACATTAAACCTTAATTAATTACCATTAATTAATCACACCTAAATTAATTACTTTTATTAATCAACCTTGATTAATATCATTAATTATATTATTTAGTGATCCTTATTAATTAATAACTACTTTAATTAATTACATAATTAACTTATAATTAATCAACTCATTAATCACAATTAGTAATTAACAATTTGTAATTATTTATCTTAATTAATTAACTTCTTAATTAATTAATTTCTAATTTAATTATATTAATCCTTGATTAACTAATCCAACTAATTAATCCTTAATAACTTCATTAAGTAATTATCAAAAAATTTAATTAATAAATCAAACCTTAATTAATTACTTTATCAATTAATTACAATTTTAATTATAATTAATCTTAAGTTAAATTAATTCATTAATTCATTAATTACATTAATTAATTAACTAAATAATTAAGTAATTAACTCTTAGTTACTTACATAAGTAATTATCTCTAATTACTTCCATTAATAAATCTCGATTACTCTCTTAATTAATTACTTAACAAATAATTAATTCCATTATTAAATAATCCTTAATTCATTAATTAATTAATTACTCCATAGTTAATTAACTTCAAAAAAATAATTATATTAATCAATCCTTTAATTGATATCATTAAATGATTAACCAATAATCACTTCTATTAAAATACTCCTATGAGTAATTATCATTAATTTCTTCCATAAGTAATTAACTTCCTTAATTACATTCAACAATTAACCATTAATTACTTTATTAAGTAATTACACTTAATTAATCCATGATTAAGTGATTATTTAAAATTAAACAAACAATTAACTAATTATTTAAAATTAATTAAACAATTAATTCATTAACATCTTATATTTAAAAATCCTTAATTAATTTAGGAATTCATTAATCTTAATAAAACTCTTTACTTATTAACAAGTCATATAATCAAATACTCTTAAGTTCATAATCAAAGATAAATTAACCATATTTATCTACATAAATAAATTATTTGAATTAATCCAATTTAATAACTTAAAAAAAACAAACTTTTTAATTTTGATAACAAAATTATATTAGTATTCTTATTTGAAAATAAGGCATTAAGAAGTCAAGTTTATAATTTAAAACGCTTTAAATTATCTAATATTAACTTATTTATTTTCAATATAAATTTGAAAACTTTGTTATTAAAACCTTACTTTAAAAATTTATTTCTTTTATAAAACTTGTGTATAATTTAAACCTGATCTTAATTTGTTTCTAAATTGAAGTTTAATTTGCAACCCAAAATCATTACAGACCTTATCTAAAACACATCAACCTAATTACTCGAGTCAAACCCAGTATCCATGCGTGCCAGCCCCGAAGCAAACCTACGCCCCTTTACTTCGAGTCGTCCCTGATGCAAACTCGAGAGCAACCCGAAAAAACCTCATCTTCCCCAACCTGACACTTCCAGTGCACAACCAAATCACGGTGCACATGCACCTTCACCGCCGGCCTCCATCGTCCATCGCGACAACCCACCACATTTCCAAAATCACTCGCGACTGCGAATCCAAACCCAGATCGAAGAAAGCGCCCTCGAATCGAATTCGAGTATCGAGCTTCAAACACTCTGCATAAACACAAGCACAAACCAACCCATCGCCGACCATCCTCGCCGTCGTTGAACTCCGCCAGACTCACCATCGAACACGACATCCAAGCACAACATCCACCCCAGAAATGAACAAGCTCGATCGAACATTCAAGATGCAAAAGCTCCTACAGTTCGGCCGAAATCAAACTACTCTAAAACCCTAATCATGCCAATTCCCATCGATCCAACCAATATAAAAATTCTTTTGCATTTTTCCTAACATCTTCATCCTACAAACAAGCTTCGATCCAAGTTCCACACCAATTCAATGTATGGATAATCGGTAATTTCCAAAACCCCCTTTTTCGAACAAAACCAAATTTCTAATCAATTTGTCAACTAATTTTTTTGATATTAACTCCTAAATTCATTATATGCTGCCATGATTACAATCATGTAATCCAAATCCAAAATTGAATAAGTTGATTTTTAACTATTTTTAGCTCTTCACTGTATTTAATATTTTTATGTGAAAAGTACTAAATATAAAATCTTTAAACTATTTTTAAAATTAATACCACACAGAAATGAACATTTTCCATTCATAAATCAAAACCTAAAATCAAATGAATGAAGTGAAATGAAATTTTCCTTAGGGGAAAGTTTAGCCTGTACACAACAGAGGCTTATACTTATATCAAATTACAGACATTTTCATAGGCATATCATAATTACATAAAATGCATTCATATTCATACATGCAAATAAATAACACTGCATTACCACAAGATTTTTATCCATGCATTTAAGGTTTGATCTCAGATTTAAACTGTTTTTAAATTTAAAATTTACTCATAGGTTAAAAATCTGTTTTTAAAGAAGAATTTACTCACCTTTTCTATTATGCAGAGCAGAGAACAATGCATAGCAGTTTTGATACCCAGGCTTTAAAATTTTGATCTGTAAAAGTCATTTGATTGCTTACTGATGAATACTCTCTGCATCCATCAAATTGTTGATTTAGAGTGTAGAAACTTATGTTGTTCTTCCATTTTAGTTGCATATTTTAAATTTCCAGATCTTTCCATTGAAATGCAGGTTGATGTTGCAACTTTAATTTGAATTGCAAGTTGATTTAGGATTTAGAAACGCAGACTTCCATTTGCAGGTTGATTGCAGATTTGAACTTCATGCAGGTTGGTTTGTTGATATGAAGAACATTCAAATTTGCAGATTTTACTTTCAGTTTTGATTTTTCTCTTTGATTTTAAATTTCAGATTTGAGAGAGTAGTTACTGGTTGCCATTAATTTGTGTTAGAAGTGAAAACAAAGAAAAAGGTTTGTGAAAACAAATTTTCTTCTTAATACATTTATTAAAATAAAAATAAAAATAATGCCATATGTCCAAAAAGACTTACATTTGTCACCATAGCATTTAGTTTTCTTACAAGTGTTAAAGATGCATTTCCTTTGTTTTACAAGTGTGATATTTTATAAACAATTGCTTATGGTTTAAATCAAATATATGTATTATATGTTTTCTCTAAATTTGTGAAATATGAATTTGTATTTATATTTATGTAAATGTGAATTTAGTAATTTATTTACATACTACTTATGTTAACAAATTATTCTAAATTTAAGAGATTATTTTAAAAAGAGTTTATTTATAACTTTGTATATTTATAACCATTTCATAATAAGCATTTTAAAAGAAAACGAAACAACACTTTATTTAAATCCTTTTCAAACTATCACATGTAAAATAAATAACAAATCTTATATTTTGAAAACAAATAAATTAATCTTTAAATTAACCTTCGAAAAATATTTAGTCTTAAAACAAAGCTTTAATTTAAAATTCATACACATAAAAATTAATAGATTAAATTAAATTTCAAACAGTTCCAAATTATAACATATACATACATATATATTACAATTTGCAAAACTCTTCTTTAATTTGAAACAAAAGATCTCCTATTCACAATATATATCAAATGTATATATTATAAACAGAATAAAATTTCATTAACTTTGAAAAATAAACCTTATCCATTTTAAATTGTTAAAAAGATATTGATCACAATTATCAGATTGAATTAAAATTATAAAGAAAATTATCAAACCAATTAAATTATTTATACAGATTATTGAATTTATATTGCCCAAAATTTCGGGTCGTTACAATTTTGCTATAATTTTATATTTAAATCTAAGTATAAATATTAAAAGTTAAATATATTATTATTAAAAGATAGTTTAAAACTAAGGATAATTTGATTTGAAAGATAAAGATTATTTTGAGGCTAAAAATAGTTAAAACTAGGATAGATGTTTTTGATTCTTTTAAAAGGAAGGTTTTGAAATCATTTTGAAAACAAGATATAATTTTGTAAAAACATTTTCAATAAAAGTTAGTGGATACAAAACAATGTTCCACTAGATTTTTCGTAGGTTCCATTCTACTTAGGGTTCCATCCCTTTAACAGGCTCGAAGTGGATTCCATTCCATGAATAGATTGGATTTTAAGATGCCGGTGCTTTTCTAGGAGTTTTAACAAAATTCCTAATTAAATTACTTATTCTTGAAATCTTGAACTCTTGATAATCTTGATATTCTTGATACTCATGAGTCTTCAATCTTGATATCTTGAATCTCTATACTGTATAGTCTTCATTCTTGGTACCTGCATGGTTAAATCCTGCATATACATATATTTCTAAACCATAATGTTAGTATTCATATTTTATAATCCTATTCTAAGGTTGTTGTCATCAAAACCATCATCTCAAGGACTAACAGTGCCACTCAAAGTATGATGTCAAATAATGATGTTACGATAGCAGTGGCTCGCTACTGATATAGTGTTTATGCAATAGACACAAAACTTTCCAGAAGATTCTTCCACCTTCGGGATTCCAGAAGTATATCGTAGCCATTTTGTAAACAAGGGACCATCGACCCCTGATGTAGTGGTTACTACTGATTAAATGATTTACGCAATGGATGCACTTCCTTCCCAGAAGATCCATAAACAACAGATCCCATGATCGAAAGTGCCTCCATTGGGTAAACTAAAGAACCATCTACCTTGGAAAAAAATCGAGGAACTCATGAGTTTAAGTCCGGACAACCATATTGGTTCGAATCCATTTTTGAATTCACCCAAGTATATTGGGGTTTATCAGTCGAATCCATTCCTGGATTCCCCATGTCCATCTGGGTCGAAGCATATCATACTATACTTCTTCGCGGAGGGTACTTCCCCATTCCTTTTACTTTAAAATAATAACAAACCATATATAGTACTCTTTTAAAATCATAACTTCAACTATCATACTTATATAAATTCCATTATATATAAGATTTCATTTTCAGATAGAGTACTTTCCAAAGTCAATAGTCTCGAATATATCAAATTATTCTTATTTAAATTCCGTTATATATAAGATTTATCTCTTCAGATCGAATACCCTCCAAAATCAATAGTCCTCCAAATCACCATATACTTATATAAAGTCCATCTTATATAAGAATCAAATTTTCCCAAAATCAATTTCGTTGTAAGAAGATCAATATGGGATTAAATATCTTTGCTTTATAAAAGGTTTTGAATTTAGAATAGTTTTGTATATATAAAATAGTTTGCATGTAAAATAGTTTGAAAAATAGTTTGTAAATAAAATAGTTTGTAAGTAAAATAGTTTGTAAAATAGTTTTGTATATAAAATATAATAAACTAGTTTGTATAAGATAAATAAAAGAAAATAATTTGGGAAAATGGTTTTAAATTAATAGTAGTTTTGCATAAAAGAAAAATTCTAATTTAAATTACAAAGAATATCCAACCCAACAACTTTCAACTTCAACGTCAAAGCATATCAATAATATTAGAACAAAAGATGCACATATGTCATCATTTCGCAAAATCACATTCGATCGCTCGCTTGATCACGCAAGTTCGCTTTTGAACTTGTATTGTTCATTCGACTTTCCTAATACGGACTTCGATAAGGATTTTTGACTAAAACCATTATTATCGTTGCATAGCCATACACTATGATAGAGGATTTTAGAATCAAATCAAAAATCCATATCAAATATTCACCACTAGGAATAGAATAAAAAATCCTAATACGAAATGGTGTAATTCACCTCGAACTTGTGTATCCAAATCCGAATCAAATTAATTATGCGAAGAAAACAATATACGTACAACTTACGTACTCATTCTAATTTGTTTCATCACCATTACATTTTGATTTATATTCATTATTAATCTCATCGGTTAACACAAATATCACTTCACACTTTAATATTTGTTTCATAGAATTTCTCCATTTAATATAAAACATTAATATATTCATTCTCATAATATTTCTTATATTTCTCTTCGTAAATTAAATTAAATTCAATTTCACATGTAATATTTCTCATTTAATACTACATTTATTGCAACATCCATTTATTTCATAAACAATTTACATGTCATGACTTTATTTAAAATCATTTCACTTTTAGTTCATATTCGTTTATCCAATTAGTTTTCACTTACTTTTCAAATTCATTTATGCCACATTCCATAAATTTAATTAAGTTCATTACACTTTTTTTAAAATCTCATTTACAGCTTTTCCTTAATCACAATTTCGATTTAAACATGCCAAGGCTTAAAGTTCATACTTGTATAGTATTACATTAACTGCCAATAATGTATAAAACAATTCTATTCATTTACTAACATAGATACAACAAATTTAACCTTGTTTCACCTGCTTTCAATTTAAGGTTACTAAATTCAACTGCATAATTCAACAAAATTTCTACATTTCAACCATATATCAATTCAAAAGTTTCGACTATCCAAAATATCTAGATATTCCATTTTAGTTCAATAGTTGAAACTACCAATTAACAAAAAACAATATTCAAAACAAAACATTTCAATTTCATAACCAAATATCCTAATCATTCATTTTATTCTCTTTAATACACCATTACTAAACTAGTGTTTAGTCCATAAATTAAATCAACAATAATTAGCCAATGCTTATACACTGACTAAATACAATAAATCAACAATAAATGATAATAATTAAATATTACCATTTTACGAATCAAACACATTACAAATAACTATAATAGTTATGAAAATTTTATTCCTTTATATATAACACATAATATTAGGAAAAATTATTTCATTTCAAAACTTATATAAACAATTTATAACACTAACAAATGCACGCTCTCGTATATACACTCAGACAACTCACTCTAGGATATTACTATCCTATCTCTAATGAGTTAACCCCAACAGGCTAAAGTATGTCTAAACCTGCCTCTGATACCAACTGTAACGACCCACCTTTTTGGACGGTTGAAATCGACAATATACCACATATATCAGACTCAAACCATTCAAAAGGGAAGATTGTTAACGAGGTAAATAAGAAAAAAAGGAAAACAAAACACAGAATCTCGCAACGGAAGGGCAAAATATAATCATCAAATAATGGCCGTGAAGTTGTTTTACAAATAACATTTGATTATACTTTTAAAATTCAAAACAGAGTTATACATACATTAGAAACAAACAAATAATGCAGCAAAACATAGAATGCGATGGAATAATAAATAGCAATAATATACTAAATCTTCATCTTCGTCCTCAAGAAAATAGTCTTCAATACACTGAAAAAGTTCAGACTGACCCGAGCATAATGAAAACATAAAATACTTGAGTCAGAACTTAAAGATCTTATGTAAGTCAGATCAAAATAAGTAAAATATAGATATTAGAGCAATGGTTTCATAGATGTTATGGGATTTTAATCTCCTATCGAGTGTACAATGTGAATATAATTATTTAAAGGGTTTCAAATAATTCGAAATATCAATCTTAATCATCTAATTAAAACAAATCCAAAGTTTGAATTAACTTAAACCCTTCAAATAATTCAATTCCAAATAAATCCAAGGGAAATAAATTTTATGGGTATAGGTCATTTCAAACAGTATCAAAAATCAACAATTTTAAATCAATGAAAATCGCTTGGGTTTATCATTTTAACCCATAACAATTTTCCCCTAATTTATAAGATCGTTTGGGTATGTATCATTTCAACCCATTGGGAAACCGAGATATAGACATAAATAACATCCAATCATCCAAAATGTCAACCAATAACATCCATCCAATCACCCAAATATCAACAATTGAACATACAGCACAATCATCATTGAAATTAACGAATAACTACGAATAATTTATTGGTTGTCATTAACAGGTATTTAACAGGCAATTTAAATTTCAATATTAAATTAAATGGCAATTAAATTCAATAGATGTCAAATTTAACTGGAATGATAATTTATAATATACTAAACAACAACCAATCAATTTCTAATCACACTATAAATTCAATTTAACCAACATAAGAAAATCTCGTAGTTTGTGAGTGTTTGCTCACCTTTCGTGGCTACAAAGGTGATGATAAAAATGAATCAATATGGAGATTCCTAGTAAAGATCCAAGAAAATCCAACAAATCTTAGACACGAACACGAATCAATAAACAAGTTTCAACTAGTTCCAACTTTCAAACAACCCAAGATCCAAACTAAGGACAAACCTGAAACTAGGTCATCTTTAAGAAAGTATTCGGACCAGAATATTATGGAATCGGTAAAAATGACTAACTAGAAAGTTTTACATATTCTTTTCTCTCTAATTTCTAAAAAAATCACTCAAAAAGCTTCATCCTTGAGGAAGTTATGGTCAAAACAAATAGAGGTGTTTTCTTAGTTGAAAATCCAAGTTCAAATATACTTCGAAAAGATTTGAGTTTTTGGCATAGCAAATTATGGAATTTGAAGAACCTATCTAATAGAAAGTTGAATTCACTGGAAAAATAAATGGTTTAGAAAAAAATCACATAATTTGGTTCATTCCTTAAAGAGATATGATTGATAAAATATAGGGTGTTTTCAGCGAAAATTGGAACCGAGAAACGACATGAAAATGGAGTATTTAATATAGAAATATCTGGAATCGGAAGATGGGTTTAACAACAAAGGTTTTGCCATTGAAATTGTACACAGTTTCAAAAAAAATATTTGATTTGGAGTAGTCTAATGGAATATAAAAGCCATGGAAATAAGGAGAAGAAAGAGGGAAAATTAGGAAGGGGAAAAGAAGGGAAAAAGGAGAAAGAAGAGGAGAGGAAAGGTGGAAGGAGATGGCCTTGGAGATGGTGGAGAGGGTGGTGGCTATAGGGGAGGAGGAAGGGTTGAAGTAGAGGAAAAAAGTGTTTTGATTTGTGAGATTTTTGGACTTTTAGATCTAGAGTTCTTTGTAGATTTTGAGGAGAAAGAAGAAGTTTGCAGAGAAAGCTTCTCAGTAGAAAATTTATGTACATAGATGTTATCAGATAAGAAACATAAGGTCGTAGGTAAAGGAATAATCACATGACTGACTAGAGTCTCTGTGTTAACCAAGGCCCATTAGGCCAAACAAACCCAATATGCCTTAGCCAAATAAAACACAACTAAACATACCAATTCATGTTAATTTTTGGCAGTAATTCAAACTTTTAGAGCAATAGGAATTTGATTTTGGTGAAATGAATAGTGGAGAAAAGATCATAATTCAGTCCAGTATCATATAAAAAGAATAAAATTTTAAAATTTTCAACCAAAAGTCAATCTTTGACTATGACCAAAATTTGAAATTTCACAAAAATTTTATTTTATTAAATTTGGTCAAATAAACCACTCAACATAACAAATTCAAAAAAAACATATTTAATTTTTTTTAAATTCAAGGTACTGCCATTTTAAAGTCGTTATAAGTTGCGGATAGTTACACTTTATCTTAATTAGAAGATGTAATATCAATTAATGTAATATTAATTTGTTTCCCCTTATTATATTTAAAAGGTTACGTTCCATTAACTACTCATCCAGTTCTCATCCAATTACATTAAAAGTTATGTTATCATCCTTATTATTCAATCAACAATACCATATGAATTATATTAACGTAAGTTTACATTTTATTACATTCGTTATTTTACCGTTAACATCTTTTACCATATTAACTGCAATAATTAATTACAAAATTTTCACTGGTTTCCAAATTAATTCCAAACATATTAAATAATGAGATGATAAATGAACAATTGTTGCCTTTAAGTAATTTAATCATATTTATAAGTTTATTATGTACAATAAATGTTATGACCATTTACACATCAATAATTTTATTCAATTTCAATTAACAATTTATAATTCCAACATTCAATTGTCTTAATTCCATTAATTACCCATTTAATATTCAAACGGACAAATTAATGAGAAGATAATTACAACCATCGTTTATAATAATAGTTCATATCCATTATCTTATCATTTACATCCAAGGGTTATAAAAAATGATTTTATATTCTGTATTAACCTATTCCAACCAATTACATATAATCTCATCATTAAATGCATCATTTAATTTATTTCATAATTTAAATTATAACTAAATAACCTTACAATTATATCCATTGATAGAAATTGGATTAAAATGGTTATCAATTACATTAAATCAACATTGCTAGATTACATTCTAACTATTTTATCATTACACATCGTAAACTTTAATTTCTTATAATATTAATATTTCAAAATCTTATTAAATTAATATTTTAATTACCGAAAAATAGGGGTCGTTACAGACGTTGTCTACATCATGGAGTGGAAGTGGAATTTATTTGCAGCTGGAAGTATTTTCAGTTTCAAATAAAGGTGGGTGTTTTATACGCTCGTGATTGACTGAAATATTTTTATGCTAGTTAGATTGAAATTCTGAAGTGATTTAAATTATTGAATGTTGTTTGGTCAATTTAATTGTCATGGAAACCGATATAGAAATTTATATGTTATAATTTGAATTAACAGTTAAGTTAGAATTATAATTAAACAGCTAGTAAAATTCCTTATTATCGATAATTGGTTAATTGTTGTGATTATTGATTGTTTGGATGTTGGTTGTGATGGATGAAAATTGATTAATATTTTAGGTAATTTGAATGTTTATTTATTTGATATATCATATTATCATCCTGTATATTATTTGCAGTATGTAAAACTGTGAATTGAATTATTTCAAATAAATTAGGAAATTAGGTTGAATGATATATACCTATGAGATTTACTTTGGGTTGAAATGATATATATCCATCCCTGAATTAAAATTGAAACAGCCAATTCACTTGGCCACAAGATAGAGAGTTATATATGTATAAGGGTTTTGGTTAAATTAAATGATTATGAAATTTTTTGATTTGAAATTATTTAAAATGATTTGATTTAAGAAGTAAAAATCAAATTTATAGGAATCGAATTATTTTCAAACTTGAGCTTGGAATGTTGAAATTTAAATTTAGAAACAGGAATTATTTAAATAATCGACGTTGAGATATCGAAATATGATTTGAGTTTCAGAAATTGATTTGTTTTAAAAGATTTGACTTCTATTTGAACTTTGAATGTTTCTAAGTGAAAGTGATATAAAACAATATTTCAAAATTGAGCTCGGAATTGAATTATATTTAAAGATATGAATCTTAAATTGAACATTGAAGGTTAATTTGATTTAAGTGATTTGAATCGATATTTAAAAAAATAGAACTTGAAATTAATATAAATTAAAATAGTTTAAATTTGAGAATTACGCTGAAATTATTCATTGAATTGGATAGTTGAAATTGAAATTTATTTGGTATTTAAATTGAAATTAATTTGGAATTGATTGGAAAGAAAAATTGAATTAATTCAAATCAAAATCGAATTAGTTTGAACTGAAATTGGAATCGAAGTAAAAAAAATTCGACTTGAAATTTGAATTGAATCGATTAAATCGAAATTGAGATTGAAATGATTTGAATTAGACGATTTGGAATTTGATCACTTTGACACTAAAACTATTTTTAAATAAATTATTTTTATTATAAACTGTTTTAAATCTACCTTTTTAAATATACAAATTACTTTGATTTTTCAAACTATCTTCCTATATAAACCATTTTCAATACTCAAACTATTTTATATTAAACTATTTTAAGTTCTAAATTATTTAAAAAATTACAAACTATTTTTCTAAAATTCAAACTGGTTAAGGCTGGAATTTTTATATTTAAAAGTTGCTTTAAATATGAAGTAGGTTAAAATGAAGTTATAGGCTAAATTGAAATTCGAAAATTTTTGGAGGCGAAATCGAGATATTAAGGCGAAATGATTTTGAAGTGAAATGGTATGTTTTGAGTAAATATGATGATTTTGAAATAAAATTGATTTTTGAAATGAATATGATATTTTGTATCAAATATGGATCGTTTTCGAAATGTTAAAGAACCAACGGTGTGTAAAATGACGTTTGGTTGTTAAAGAGATTGAGGCCTTTTATTGGCAAACTCTCTATCATTATTGGAACCACTTTGACAACCGTGTACACGGTGGATGATATCCAGAATGTAGTGGTTGAATTGGTGAACGTTTACTGGAATGAAGTAAGAGAACGACGATGGATAGCCTTAAAACTTGTGTCATAATTAAAATGACTGGAATAGGAGCCTATATCTGGCCAACGAGGTTAGCTACCTCTGGCGGCATTAATACATCGTATTACTATCGTGATTTTTTGTAACGACCCGTAAATTTCGATAATTAAATTTATTGAATTATAAGAATTTTGTAATTAAATTTTAGAAAGAAATAAAAATGTTATGATTTATAATGAAGTAAATGTTTAGAATGAATTGTAGCAATGTTTATTTAAAACTAATTTTTGACAATTGAATTTGAAATAAATAAACAAAATGAAAAAGGTTAAATTGTTGCACTTGGGAATTAAATTGACAATAAGTAAATAATTGTAAGTTAATAGTTAAAAATTTGGATGTAATTCCAATAAGTGAAACAATGTAAATATTATAACTTGGTTACAAAATTTATATACGGAAGTGGATATAAATATGAATTAATTAATGAGATAATACATTGTTGATAGTAATTGAATGTAAATCGAGGAAATATGTTAATGCAAGTTATAATCTTATGAACTTGATTTAACATTCCAATTTAATAAAATAATTTAAAAGCTATGACTTAGTTATAAATGGAATATAATAAAAACAAATGTAATTATTGTATTAATGTGTGAAATAATAGGATAAAGGGTAATCGTTGTAGGGAATAACCATACAAGTATTATAGAGAGTATAATTGTGATAAATGGTTATTACAAATAAGGTAATTAAATATTACTTTAATGAAAATAAATGTAGTAACGAAAGTGTGAATGCAAATTTATAGAAACGTAAATTTATTTTAAGGTAGAAATTGGTGAATTGAGAAACAAGTTCAGAGTATGTTAATTGATGGATATATATATGTAATGTATGTAAGTAATAAACTGGTACAAGAATGGTGTAAAGACCCGTAAGTCCGTACTCCTTGAATAGACACTAATCTCCTTTGTTTAATTCAAGATGAACGAAAATACGAACCCTTAGGGGTTTTAAGAAAAAGAATTTAGGAAAAGAAAAGAGAAGAAGAGAGAAGATAGAAAATAGAGAGAAAAGAAAATAGAAAAGAGAACAGAAAATTTAGAAATAGAAGAAAAAGAGAATAGAAAGAAAAAGAAAAACAGAAGAAAATAGGACGGGACAGAAAACAACAGAACAACATCAGAATCTCACAATTCGCAGCGGAACAACATATAATAATAAATGAATAATCTTTAAACAAAGAACTATATCAGTTATTACATTTTATACATTACATTACATCATATCATCAGAGTGTACAACAACATACAACAATAAACAGTGCAGCGGAAAAAGAGATACTATATAAGTAATATGCCATGCCATCCAGCTTGCCTCCAGCAACTCCTGAATATCCTGAATATCCTGATAAACCTAACTCTTAACTGCCCGTGTGGAAATTGGTGGGCACCCAGAGTTTAGGAAGGAAAACAATAAACTCCAAGTCAGTCATGTGACTGGTGTGAGAACTCAAAATAGTTTATTTATCTTTAAAATCAAAATAGAGGAATATTTTTAAATCAATTCGCAATGCTTTTAAAAATGAGACTACCATAAGGCCTCCTGCCACACACACAATGCAAACGCAGACTTGGAGAAGATTTCTCCTTATGATAGTCAAACATGCTTGATACGCATTTAAAAAGAGCATTTGATATTATTATTAGTGCATAGTGTAGGAAAAATTCATTTCGAAAGTAGAATATAAATCTTAGCCAGCATAGGTACCATTATATTATGCCTACTAATAGCTACCATATTAGATGGCAGGTTCTACAACTAAAACCGTACAAGTTTCGTATTGGGAATTGGATTTCCAACGAATGATCAGGCCAAGGAACTTCCCATTGCCACATGAGAATGCCTCTGGATGGACATCCCCGAGAACCAAACCGGATCTCTACCAACACAAGGCCGGGTTACTCCTAACTGAGTAACAACTGACCGAATATGCCATCCCCCGGTCCTTTGGGACCTTTATCACCGAGCGCTCGTAATCAATTCACACAATCATAAAGTGTTTTCAACATGAGTAAGTATCTGGGCTCCATACCATGATACCACCCTTTTCCAGAAGGAAATGGACACATCCTAAAGGGTGCTACCCCTCATAACCTTGCTGCTTCTTTCCTGTTTTGACCATTCACGGGATGTGAGGCTCGACGAAGTCACGTCCACAAAAACATACTTTATACAAAAGCCATGCTTTGGGTCAACAAATGATCAACACAATGATCACAAGGATAGACGATCAAATAAATGATCCTATCACAAATAATCAACACAATGATCATTTCAGCATCACTCAGCATGTCACATTACCAAATTGGGAATATATCGCTGATAACATTCAACTATATAACCTTTGAGCTCGTACGTCTCAAAGAAGGGTGTTAAGCAAAGAATAAATTCTCCGCCACCAACAGAAATATATTTGAAAGAAATCGGCTTTATATCTCAACTTGTAATGTCAGGCATACAATCCATACAAGTCTGTTCCGGGCTCGAACAAAACCGAAGGCACTTACAAAGAAGTCCTTGCAATCCGGATATTCACAATCCTGATCGGATTCACCATCACATATGGAGAACTCAATACCGTAGCTACTCGGTGCAGAGTCAATCGATAGTTCATCCTATCACTCTTGCAAATACCGGTCTTCAACACCGATCTTCAAATGCAATTCACAACGACGTATCACATATTCGGAGTGGGTTATACGACCCCATGGTCCTTTCCCGGTTAACCCGAATAGTGAGCGCTTATTCAAAAATAAGTGTGCATTCAAATTCAATCAATTCACATCAAATACCCATTCAAAGGGAAATATTGATAGTCGGCTATTGAACTATCAATGGATATGCACACATCACCAGATTCCAAATAATTTTCCAAATTATTTATTCTTCAAAATATCTTTACAAGATATATATAATTTCAACACTTCAAAAATAAATCAATATTTATTTTTAACAAGTTCCACTTTCACATATAAATTCCATAATGAATTTATATTTTCAAGATATCCATGCATATGCGATTTCAATAATTCATTTCAATTTATCTTCAGAAAAAGATAAATTCTAATTATTCACTTCATATTGGAAAACATTTCCATACTTATCTATTCATAAGTAATTCACAAATTCCTTTTATTTTCAACACTTAGAAAATATTCAATATACTTAAATCGAATTAAGTATATATTTCATTCTTTAAGGGAAATCATTCTCTTAAACATTTTTATTTGGGCCAAAACGAATGTTACGTAAAACATCGTTACGACAACCCAAAATCACTAGTATAGGGATTCGAAATTAAAATAGATATATAAATCCCAATACTATACAAAACATTTCCTTTCGGAAATCATTTACTATAACAACAGTGTTATAGTCCACCATTTCCTTTTATTTCTCGAAAACGTCTATTTCAACAATAAATGTTGAAATCTATGGTTTCGAATCTCAACACCTTTAAAACATCGTTAGATCGTTTTAATTCTGTTTAAAATATCACATTCTAAAACATTTTCTTTAACATGTTATTCACTATTCAAAAACGTGAATATACTATGTTCACAAATTCCATTATTTCTATTCACTTTAACTTAAAGGATTATTCACTGTCTAAAACGTGAATATAACTCCATTTATAAGTTATAACAATTAACTTATCAAAATAAGTTATTTGCGGATTTACAAAACAACGTTTATAAATTCCGTTTCTTTTTATTTATAAAAACTTCCTTTTTATAAATTCCTTTATTAACCTATTTCAGTTTATAACTCAATTATAAACTAAATGTTTATATTATAAGTTAAATACTTATAAAACGATTATTTTACAAAATCGTTCTTTTTAAAGACTTTTCAATTTATAAACCTTATAACTTATAAGATTTATTTATTTAACCAAATCTATTCTTCAATTAACTTCACAAATTTATAATCTTACTATTTATAAATTTCATTTATAACTTCACAGTTTATAATTCTATAAATTTCATTCATTTATGAAATTCACTTTCACTACATTCAAACACTTATAAAAACTCGTTTTATAATGTCTATATTTCAATTTATAAATATCCATTTATAAATCTCTTAATATAAATCAGTTTATATTATTATTCTAAAACGTCTTTAAATTCCTTTATAATTTCATCATTTCGATTTATAAAATAATCAAATTTTATAAATCCTATATTTAAACTTTTATCATATATTCAAAAATCCAATCTAAATTATTTTATAAAATCATTAGTTCATATTTCTCAAAAAATCGACTTTTAATCGTATTTCTAAAAATCAGCTTTTTTAACTATATTTCACAAAAACCATAATTTTTATAATCTTTAAAAATTATAACGTTTATTTATTTATAATGGATCAATTCAAAAAATATAGTATATTTTCAAAATCACTTTAAAACCATTTTAAAATCCCAAAATCTGGGTCCAATGATGCTACACACCAAATAGTCAATCATGACTAACAACGATATCATATATCGATATGATAATCCATCAAATATCAAAATATCTGAAATAAAATAAATACTGTTGAGGAATCTAGTTGGATCCCTCCAACCTGTTTCCTGCATCCAAAAACATTAGCACAATACCAATTTCGCTCCAGTACGAAATTATCGCGGTACATGTTCTTATTAAATATTATCCGCTTAATAACGGCGTAATAGGGTCTCATCCGCTAAACAAAAAATGCGGGAAATCAACAACTGCAATATATACATATGCCAATATATATATATTGATATTATATATAATACCAATTTCACTGTTTATGAAATATTCGCGGTATATGTTTATAATAAATAACATCCGCTTACTAACGGCGCATAATGTCTATTTTAACAATCAAAAATTTACAGTCATCATTCAAACATGCATTCAAATATTTTAAATCTAACTATTTAAAATAAAAATCGAAATCTATTCGATTGAGTGAGAAGTTCTCACCTTGGTTTTAATTTCCGTTTTAGCTTTTATTTCGAATAAAATTAAACGCGCGTTTAATTTTACCCGAAATTCTCACTAACTCCAAACGACTCCAAACCAACTCCATCGCGTAGTGCTCGTCCATACGATTCCTACGCAACTGAGTTTGCATTTTTTCGACCTCGTATGAAAAAGATATGAATTTTTGAAGTTACACACGATTTTAATAGCTTAAATTCAACATAAACTTAACTTTTTATAACCCACAACTAACATGAGCCATTGGATCTTGCTCCAACTCATCACCACCGTGCTCCCCTTCTTCTTCAACATTCACGCAAGCTCCAGTAAACAATTTTCAAGGCCGAACCCAATTTAGTTAACTAGGGTTTGATTATTCTCCTTCCATAATCAACGAAATTCGATCACTCCAACGCCATGACGAAGCTCTCGACAAGAGCTACCTCCACCTGCCACACCATGAAGCTCGGCCTCATCTAGGTGCTCGCGCACGCAAGTGCACAGCCCACGCACGGCCCCCTCTAGCTCCCTCCACACGACTCCGTTTCCGATCACCACCGTTCAATCTCTAGCTCTCATCGCCCTCTCCAACTTTCATGTTGACAACTTCCTCTAATTGTTGACGGATTGGAAGATCTTTGGTGATGAAGATGGAGCATTTCTGGCCTTAGAATAGAAAGTGGCGGCTAGGGTTGAATTAGGGTTAGGTTTTGATATTTTTATCAATTTATGAAGACAAGGGGTCTATTTATAAGGAAATCGAACGACACTATTCATCCCGGAAATTCCGAACTCCGATTTAGACGCCGTAACCAGCGTACCTAGGGTTTATCCCGCGTTCCGGACACAATGGAACAGGTTTCGGAAGCTAATTCGGAAGTATGTGCGAGTTATGGCTGAAAACGTTCAATTTAAATTAAACCGATTTAAATCGATTTCTAGGCGTTTTAATTTGTACCGGACAAACGGTAAATCCAATTGACTTGAAATTTGAAATCTTACAATAATATCATATTACGGATCCGATGAAACTGGTTTCGTTGAAATCTGAGACTTTTTGAAAAATGGCTATTTTGACTCGCCAAATTTAAATTAAAAACGAATCGATGCGTTTCGAGCTGCCACGATCAAACGATAACTCCGATTGACACGAAAATTGAAATCCGGTAATAACTAACTATTACGGATCCAATGAAACTGGTTTCGTTAAATTCTGAGACTGTTCAAAAATTGACTATTTTACAGTCGATTATTAAATATTAAAATATTCAATTTTCACAAATTAACTTTTAATTCGATTTTAAAAGTTCTAAAATATTTCTATAACTCCAGTATGATTAAATAAAATTTTCCAAATTATTTTCAATCATTTTTAACTCAATTTTTAATTATTTCCATAATTTAACATATTAAATTATCGATTTAATTATCCAATTAAATCCAATAATTCAAATAAAAATTTATTTGACTTATAAATTCACTTATTAATATTTAAAATTAATTAAATATTCAAATTTTAATTTCTGAAAATTCTGGGTCGTTACAAATGGGATTAAAGTAAATTCATTTATTGGTTTTAAAACCTTAATTAATGTGTTCAATTGATAGAAGTACACATTTAGAAATGTAATATTTATTCAAATTAAGATGTAAATAGGCGTATATTAATGAAATAAAATTAGCTTTATATATGGGATTATAATCTGGATTGATAAGTAACGAACTTATAAATGCAATTAAAAGCAAATAGGTTGCAATTTATATAGGTTGCTTGTTTATTTAATGTGTTAAATAAACTTTGGTAATCAATTACAATAAATCCAAATTTAACGTTTTGTAAGGTAAATTAAAGTAATAGTCGGAAGTAATGTTAATTTTATTCATAATATGAATTGGTTGATTTAAAGAATGGAAATAAAAAATTTATTTATTTAATTGAAATGTAAAATTCAATAATTGGATTAAATGCAATTAAATGAAATTGAAATAGCTAAATAATACGTTATTTGAAATGAAGATGGAAATGAGGAAATTTATGTAATAGCCATCTATTTGACAATAATGAATGGAATAATTTTTGATTGATTGCATTAAATAAATTGGGGAATAAATTTCATTAAAGGTAATTAAATACTATCTTAATGTAAATTAGGATAATATTTGAAATTAATGTTAATTTTATTCATAATATGACAATTAGTTGAAGTGTGAGAAACTTACGTGTAACATTTGGCTTGTAAACAAATATTATAAGTTACATGTTTAATTAGTTGATGGAATTAGAATTGGAAATAAATGTTAATAAAATAAATAAATGTTACATTAATGGGAAAAATAATAAGAGGTTTAGGAGTTGTCAAATTTGAGTATAGTAAAGTGATAAAAGGATTGGAGTGGAAACAAACCAATTTATTGCAATTTAATTTATAATAAATTGAATTTTCGTAGCAAATTGAATTTAATACTACAATGATTAGAACTAAGAGAAAATTGTGAAACATTAAGGTAATAGATATGAAACAAAATAATTATACCATAAGAAGAATGTATTGAAAATAAATGGAAAGCTAATTTCATTGAAAATTTTGGAAATTTAATGTATAATCTATAAACAATTGAAATAGAAGTTAAAGCTTTGAAAGTGTGGAATTTGCAACATCTAATCCATATGAGGAATCTTTAAATTAAAAGGAAAGAGAAGTTAATTGAAATTTATGGCATTTAATATAAGAAACATACATTTTGGATTAAATAGAAAGAGCATTTTTAATGAAAATAAAAGAATGGTTTGAGAAAAATAAAATGAACTTTTCGTTTTAAAGATAAGTAAAATTTTATAAAAATGGAAAATTTTGAATTTTGAAACAACATTTTACAGTCATTTTATAACAATCAAAGGTAGTATAGAAGTGATTTTAATGCTAACCTTATATTTTAAAGTAAATTAAATATTTTTAATCGTGATTGCACGCTGAGAAAAACGCCCTTTTTTAATTTGAATTTCCAGTCTGGTTCATCTTTTATTGTGTGCAGCGGCGGTTACCAGTGGCATTAATTGGAGTGTTACATTTTATTAAATGTGTGTTAATAAAATTTAATTGGGTGTTAATAAGGTGTATATTTAGGGTTAATAGAAATTAATTTAGCGGAGTAGACGTTTTGAAATTGGATCTCAAAGTTTTGGTACAACTGGTCCCTTTGTTACTTTATATTTATTATTTGTTACCAACTCTTTGTTTGCAATGTCTAAATTTTTATTTTTACTACCTGAAGCATTCGTTTCATTGGTTCCATCCTCTTTTAGCCTCATTTCAATTTTCCAATCTTACCGAACTTCATTTTGCAAACATGACCCTATTTCATTTTCTCCCTCACCTGCTTGCAACACTTTTTCCTAATCCTTCTAGAAGCTTTGAGTTGCGTGAAAGCCTCTCCACCTCACCAAGCCTTGCCACCACCTTGTCAGCAGGTACCCTAATCTCCTCATCCCAAAACGTGAAATTTAATATTTATTTTGTTTATTTTAATATCACTATATATACATACTTTATTATGGCAATAGTCATCTTATAACTTGAATAACTTTCGCATACGATATCCGATTTACGCGCGATTTTTTTGTTAGGATCGTATTGAGATTTCTGACATTTTGACGTTGGTTTGTACGAATTTGGAGACTATGAAATTTTTGAATTTAAATTGGATTTAAATTTAATTCAAATTCAAAAGGTGGTTGTTTTAACCCACTCACAACTTCTAGAATTTCTTACGTTTGTTAAATTTAATTTTTGTTGTGATTATGCATTTATTTATGACGGCTTAGTATGTTTTAATCATCATCTTAGTTAATTGTATTTATTTAAATTAAATCATTATTTATTTTATTATTGAATATAACTTCCAGTTAATTACCTGTGAAATATTATCAGTTATATATTGTTAGTTGATTGATTGTTTTGGATGATGATTGTGATGGATGTATGATTTTATGATGGGTGAGTGGATGTTTATTTATATCATCATAATCTGTAAGTGCTTTATTGCTTTATCATTATTGATTCAGGATTGCGGTTTGAAATGATATATAACCGTATTTTTATTTTAAATTACGGATTGAAATGATAAATATCTGTATCACTTGACCATATGATAGAAAATTATAAACAGACACCGTCAGTCTATATATATAAATATTTTGAAATGATTTCTATGGTTTTGGAGAGAAATATACGGTTTAATAAATAATAAATTTTGATATGATATAAATATTATTTGTATATATATAGTTAAAATTTTGAATTTAAGCTATGTATAAATTTGTGTAATAAAAATAAGTTTATTCAAGGAGTTTGATTGTTCTATATTATATGGTTAAGTACCTGTTTAAGATATTGTATATATATAGAGTTTTAAAGACTTAAATAAAATTTAAGTTGGAAGATAAATATGAAATTGGTTAAGAATTTTACTCGAATAAATTTGATTTGAAATTTAAATAAAATTGAGATTTATATTATAAGTTGGTTTGGCTTAGAGGGATTTAAATGAATATATTAAGTTAAATAAATTGAAAGGATATTCAGTTGTTGAAGTTAAGAGTTTTACTTAAATTATATTGGATTTATTAGGTAGACATTTCAAATCTACATAATAGTAATTAAATTTGATATATATGGAATTATCAAAGAATTAGTTTTGAAATGGTGGAATATTTAAAGCTTTGAATTATATGGAAATTGAAATGGTTTAATTGGAGGTTCAAATCGGTATTTGGAATTTATTTGTGAAATTTAAAAAGCTATTTTAATATATAAAGTAATTCAATATTTAAACCATTTAAGTATTCGAAGTTATATTTCAAAGCTATGGGGTTCAAGATATATAGATTTGAAAGTACTATGATTTTGGAAAAAGATATATTTTGAAATAAAAATGATATCATATTGATTTGGTTTTTTTAAATGGAAATAATATCATAATTATATGGATTTGAAATGAATATTTATTCTGTTTTGAAGTATAATTATATTAAAATGACTGTGGTGTTTTAATAACGTTTGGTTGTTGAAGAGACCGAGATCAGAAGTTGTCATTTTCTCTGCCAACTTCGAAAACCACTTTAACAACCGTGTACGCGGTGGAGATTTCAGAATGAAATAGGATGATGGCGGCGTTTCCTTTGAGGTAAATACATGGACCCGACTCTCGTGAGTTGGCATAAGGTGGCTAAAACAGGAGCGATTCTCGGGCCAATGAGGTAGCACCTTTGATCGGACGCATCCCTTTGATATTATACTTTGACCTTTGGATTGATTCGGTGGCCACTTTTATTTTTTTATTTTTGGGGGTGTGTCTCGAGGTGGGCGGTAGCTGCGGCTATGCGTTACCACCAGTCCGGATAGCAATTGGTATATCTACCTTGGCATTGCTTAGTTGTACCGTGTCACCTACCCTAGCGCGCCTTATACGATTTTGTTTTGTACCATACCTATGGAGTGCCCTCTGACGACGTCCAGTACGGGGGATATTACGGTACTGTATAGACTATGCGAATATAAAAGTGTGTTAAGGGCTATATGGGTAACCCCTTAACGCTATTTTCAGTATATTATACTTTACTTTAGACACTATTATAATAGCGTATATTACTACATAGTAGATATTTTAACGGATCCTTAGGGTGTGTGAATCCCAAACATCTCTTAAGTTACTGCACTCATGTTGGACACTGGATAGGAGATGTTAAATCCCGTAAACATCTCTGACGCCGTTACACTCATATTTATTTCTGTTGATTTAACTCACATAAGATATTTTAGTTCTGACTCGAGTGTTTTGTCTTTTCAGTTTGCTCAGGTCAGCCTGAGCATTTCAGGATTTGGAAGATCGTATTCTAGAGGACGAAGGCGAAGATTTATCATTATATATTATAGTATTCCACTACTTTCACATTGTTCCGCTGCATTATTATTGATTATTCTCTGGTATGTGTAACTCTGATATTGTATTGTATAAGTAAAGAAAATCAAATGTTTTTGTAAAATAGCTTCATGAACTGTTTTTTTGATTATTATATTTTATCGTTCTGTTGCAAGATTCCGTTTTGTTTTTCTTTCTCTACTTTTTCTTATTTACCCCATAACAATCCGCCCTTCTATATGGTTTAAGTCTGACGTGTGTGGTTTATCATCGATTTAAAGCGTGCAAAAAGGCGGGACGTTACATCTGGTATCAGAGCTTTGGTTTAGCGATAAACCTTAGCTTTGTGGGGTTTGACTCTTTACTAATAGGGTAGTAATACCCTATGATGAGTCGCTGAGCGTATATATATGAAAGAACGTACTTGTTAGTGTTATAAAAAGTTTTAATATTGTTTGTAACGACCCAGAATTTTTATTAATTTAAATTTGAATATTTAATTAATTTTAAATATTAATAAGTGAAATTATAAGTCGAATAAATTTTTATTTGAATTATTGGATTTAATTGGATAATTAAATCGATAATTTAATATGTTAAATTATGGAAATAATTGAAAATTGAGTTAAATATGATTGAAAATGATTTGTAAAATTTTATTTTATCATATGGGAGTTAGAATGATATTTTAGAACCTTTAAAATCGAATTAAAAGTTAATTTGTGAAAATTGAATATTTTAATATTAAAATCGACTAGTGAAAATAGTCAATTTTTGAACAGTCTCAGAATTGGACGAAACCAGTTCCATTGGATCCGTAATAGTTAGTTATTACCGGATTTCAATTTTCGTGTCAATCGGAGTTATCGTTTGATCGTAGCAGCTCGAAACGCATCGAATTATTTTTAATATTAATTTGGCGAGTTAAAATAGCCATTTTTAAAAAAGTCTCGGATTTCGACGAAACCAGTTTCATCGGATCCGTAATGTGATATTATTGTAAGGTTTCAAATTTCGTGTCAATTGGATTTACCGTTTGTCCGGTACGAATTAAAACGCCTAGAAAATCGTTTAAATCGGTTTAATTTAAATCGAACGTTTGTTGCCATATTTCGCACAGATGTTCGAATTAGCTTTCGAAACCTGTTCCATTGTGTCCGGAACGCGGGGTAAACCCTAGGAATGTCAGTTTCGGCGCATAAATCGGAGTTTGGAAAATCGGAATGAATAGTGTTCGTTCAAAACTCTATAAATAGCCCACCATTCTCACAAATAAAAAAAAATATCTCTAAACCTAACCCTAGCCAGCCGCCTCTTACAAACCAAGGGCTGAAAACATTCGATTTTCTTTCCTCAATTACTTCCAATCCGTGAAGTTTTAGCCAAAATTATTAACTACAACATTGAAGAGGAAGGAGAGCTCTACGATTCTATACGGATATGATCTTGTTTGGAGCGTCGAAGGTGGAGCAGGAGGGGGCCGACGCCTGGGGCTTACGCACGGAAATTGAGGCAAATTAAGGGGCCGAGCTCATGGCGGTTGAGGCCGTGCATAGAGGAGGTGAAGGGGGTCGAGATGCAAGTCCCTGATCGTAGTATCGATGGATGTGGTGGCCGAAAGAATGAACCCTAATTTGACGGTATGGGTTGTGCGTGTTGAGTTTTACCTGTAGAATGATACGAGAGGGGGAAGAAGGGGTATGCACGGTCAGGATGATGGAGGAAGTGGATCCAAGGGTTGATATTTGTGTAGGTTTAAAATTATAATTAAAATGTTGTAATTGTTTATATAAATTCGTGTAAACTTATAAAATGCATAACTTTTTCATACGAGGTCGAAAACGCGCGAAACCAGTTGCGTTGGAATCGTATAGACGAGCACTACGCGATGGAATTGGATTGGAGTCATTTGGAGTTAGTGAGAATTTCGGGTAAAATTAAACGTCCGTTTAATTTTATTCGAAATAAATCGCTAAAACGAAATTGAAATCAAGGTGAGAACTTCTCACTCAATCGAATCAGTTTCGATTTTATTTTTAATAGTTAGATTTAAAATATTTGAATGCATGTTTGAATGATGATTGTTATCTATTGATTGTTAAAATAGACATTATGCGCCGTTAGTAAGCGGATGTTATTTATTAAAAACATATACCGTGAATATTTCATAAACAGTGAAATTGGTATTATATATAATATCAATATATATATATTGGCATATGTATATATTGCAGTTGTTGATTCCCCGCATTTTTTAGCGGATGAGACCCTATTGCGCCGTTATTAAGCGGATAAAATTTAATAAAAACATATACCGCGATAATTTCGTACTGGAGCGAAATTGGTATTGTGCTAATGTTTTTTGGATGCAGGAAAACAGGTTGGAGGGATCCAACTGGATTCCTCAACAGTATTTATTTGATTATGGATATTTTGATATTCGTTGATTATCATATACGATATATGATATCGTTGTTGTCGTGATTGACTATTTGGTGTGTAGCATCATTGGACCAATTTTGAAACTTTAAAATGATTTTTTAAAGTGATTTTTGAAAATGTACTATATGTTTAGAATTGATCCATTTTAAATAAATAAACGTATAATTTTAATGTTATGAAAATTATGATTTTTGAGAAATATAGTTAAAGATTGATTTTTGAGAATATGATGCTAACGATTTTATAAAATAGTTAAATCGGAATTTTTGAATTTATTATAAATTGATTTTATAAAGGATTTATTAATTGATAATTTATAAATAAAAATATTTGAATTATAAAACGAGTTTTTATAAGTGTTAGAATGAATTGTGAATGAATTTTATAAATGAATGAAATTTATAGAATTATAAACGGTGAAGTTATAAATGGAATTTTATAAGCAGTAGGTTTATAAAATTTGAAAAGTTAATTGAAGAATGGATTTTTGGATAAATACTTGAATCTTATAAGTTATAAGATTTATAATTATGAAGTTCAAAGGAACGATTTTTGCAAACTAATAAATTATAAGTATTTCACTTATGATATGAACTTTTGTTTTATAATTGAGTTATAAATTGAATAGGTTTGTAACAACCCGCATATTTATCGAGTTTGTATTTAAATATTTTATTTAAATATTAACTCGTTAATCGGATTTTGGTCCGAAAAGCTACTTTTTGCAAACGGTCAAATTAGGACTCGAGACCACTTCCATTGAGTTCGAAATGTCGTTTACAACTTTTTAAGTATAAACATCGATAGGTTTGGAGTTAGTGAAATTTCACTAACTTTTCCCGCTTTGGACTTTGGGTTAGTTTAGCCTATTAAGCCCAAGTTCCAACCCTCTTCTCCTCACTCTTCATAAATTTCCTAACTAATCAAGCTTTGGCATTAATGGTGGAGGGAATGGGAAATTAAAACTCCAAGCACAAATTCAATTGCAAATCCAACATTCAACTCCAAATTCAAGTAGAAGATATTGGATTCAAGCTTTGGATTGCTTCTCCTTGCTTTCAAGCTTCATCTTCATAAACTTTAGTGCAAAGGTAAGATTTTTATCTCACAAATCTAGTCTATAACTATATTGGACTGTTGGGAATGATTCCCTATCACTTTTGCATGCACATTCGCATTTGGTTTGGATTGGATTGGTAAAAAACTCCAAATTTTAGTGTTTTTGGTAAAAAACTGCTCTTAGGTCGTTCTGTCTTCATTAGGTCGCTCGGGGTGGAAAAGTCACGGCCTTCGTATTTGACTCACTCGGTTTTAGGTCGTAGGTCGCAAGCCTTTTAGGTCGTAGGTCGTATGGTCGTTAGGTCGCTCTGCTTTGACTCTGGCCACTTTTGCTCACTCGCAGTTAGGTCGCTCACGACCTAGGACTTAGGTCGCTCGCGAGTTAGTGGCTTAGGTCGTTGGGTCATATAACCCATTAAGTCGCGCTCCTTTAGGTCGCGCCTCTTTTAGGTCGCGCCTCTTTTAAATCGCCCTGCTTGTTTGAGTTAGGTCGCGCCTCTTTTAGGTCGCGCCTCTTTTAAGTCGCCCTTCTCTGGACCTTGTTAGGTCGCTCAACATTGACCTCGTTAGGTCGCTCAACACACCGTGTCGCTAGGTCGCTCGACTCTGGACCTCATTAGCTCGCTCAACCGTCTACCTTTTAGGTCGCGTGTTGCACTAGGTCGTATGACCTTAGGTCGTTAGGTCGTATGGCTTTAGGTCGCTAGGTCGTATGACCTTAGGTCGCTAGGTCGTTGGGCCTCGTTTCTTCTTAGGTCGCTGCTTCTTATAGGTCGCTCGGCTCCTTAATTTCTTTAGGTCGTTTGAGTGTTAGGTCGTGAACCCATTTTAGGTCGCATGACCTATACCCTTTAGGTCGCTGGACCACTAGGTCGTGCCCCTTAGACCCCTAGGTCGCAACCATTAGGTCGCTCGACCCTATCCCTCTTAGGTCGTTAGACCTCATTTTGTCTTCACTAAGTCGTACCGTTTTGGACGGGGCCCTGCCCCGCACCCCGCCGGGGGCGCTGCCCCCTGGACCCCCGCGACCTGACCGGGCAGGTCGAACCCCGTAAGCGGTGGCGTTGCCCCCGCACCCCCACCTTGGGGGGTTGCCACCCCCCTGGACCCCCCCTCCGTAGGGGATCTTATCTGAAAAACATTGAGCTGATTTCCTTGGATTTTATTCGCATCTCCGTATGCGATCTTTGTGACTGATTGTTTCTACACTTGCTTATGTGTTTTGTCACTTTATAATATAAAGGTTTCAATACTAGTAGTAAATATCAAAACTCTTTTAACAAACAATTTCAACTCTATTTTTAATAACAAAGCTCTTTTCTAAAACCGTTTTCCAATCTATTAGTATATACAAGCCTTTACCTCATTCGGATGAGAAATCTAATTAAACGACTTAGTAAAACAAGTGGTATGAAACGCTTGCGTTCACTTCGTCGGTTAATTCTTGGACTTGTTTGATTGAACCTCTTGTGACAATTTTATTAGTGAAGATTTACAGTTTGTTCGTAAATATTTAAGTTAAGCAAGTGGTTATGGGACATGAAGCTAAACTTCTATATTTACTAGCTTAGTGTAATTGACACTTCTCGTTGATCTTGATGATCGCTTTATGAATTAGACTAGCAATTGCGCGATGTCTCTTTCATTGCAAGGTTAGACTAGACACCACTTGTGTGATTCCATTCACACATACCTTTCTGCTTTTTGGTTAGTCTTGACCTCAATCTGTGTGATTCCATTCACACATGCGGGGTAGCTCCCCTTGGTCTTCGGACCGTCATGTGATAGACCTCTTTCCCTTTTTATGATTTCTGGATTTCTCGTGTTGATTTCTGGAATTTATGTCATTGACTTGTTATGAGTACAAGTTTAGGGTATGATGCCCTCTTCGAATCTTTGAGAAGATTCTTGTGATATTGATTATCTCTTATTGATTGATCTTCTGTTGATCATTATTTACATACTTATAGTGGTATGTCGTTATGGATGTTTATGTTTATGCCATATCTTTTATGTTATATCATGTCATCTGATATTTATAGCTAGACTAATCCATTTATTATTTTCTTAAATAATACTCGGGTCAGACCGAGATGTTACAGGTGCTTCTGCTTGACTTCTTCCCAGGGATTCATCACTCTGACTTTTGGCTAACTGTTTAGATTAGCAGTTTTTGTTGTATACACTTGAGATATAGACTCATAGTTGTATTCTTTTGTATAGCACGTGTTGCTATTCTTTTGTATTATCGTGGATCTTACTGACCACTACTCTGATGTACACTTTCATGTGTTAGTTATATATTCATATCTTCTTCCGCCTTTGTGATATGGATATCTGTGACTGATTTGTGATATGATTATTTCTATGTTTGTTTTCGAAGATTATTTATAGCCACCATGTGATAAGCAATTACATGGATGGTCGCTCCTCAACAGCCTTATTCTCCGTGCTAGTTGACAGCACTACTCCGGAGTGTTCTTGGCTAGCGTGGGTATAGAGGTGGGGCGTCACAGCTTGGTATCAAAGCCAAACTTCGGAACAATGTAGAATAACTTAACAAGGATCATCGTCCTAAGTCTATCTTAGGAGTCATACCATAGGATTAATTCGAGTCTTCGTACCGATTCATCCTATTTCCTTTATGATTCCTTGTTTTATCTATCAAGATTGCTTGGTGTTCATTGGTGAATAACCTTCTTCCTTCTCTTCTTTCTTTCTTTAAGGAAGAGAATGTCTAGACCAGGCCGTCCCAGAACTGGATCATCTGGTGCTGCTCCTCCGGATGGAGTTTTTATGACTGCTCAACAGATTCTTGATTTAGTAACTAATGCTCAAGCAGCTGGAGCTAACCCAGAACCCACTCACCCAAAGTCGGGATTTGCACGCTTGTGCAGCGATTACACCAACTTGGGTGGGAAGCCCTTCAAAGGTTCGGAAAATATCATCGAGGTCCAGGCTTGGTTAAAATCATGTGATCGAATCTTCTCTCGCATGAACCTTATCGATCTCCACCGCGTTCAGGTGGCTTCCAGCATGCTCCAGGAGAGAGCATTGGACTGGTACGAACTCCTTATTTCAGAAATTAATGAAGCGGATCTCACCTGGGAGCAATTTCAGGGACGCTTCGAGTTAAAGTTTGTACCAGAAGCTGGGAAAGTAACCTTGGCTCGACGTTTTATAGACCTTGTTCAAGGTCAATCCTCTGTGACTGATTACGTCACAGCCTTCGAGTCGCTTTCCAAATATGGGGTTGAATACATCAACACCCCATTGAAGAAGAACCAGATGTTCGTTTATGGCTTAAATAAGAATCTTAAGAAGCCATTGCTCCTGAAACTAGAAGTCGCATTTGATCAACTCGTCGATATCGCTCTTCGTCTTGAAGAGGCTGATAGAGAGAGTGATGTTGAAGTGGAAGGCGCTAAACCAAACTTCAACAACAAGAAGAGGCCAAACAAATTCAAGGGTCCTTATCCCAACAAAAAGGGTAAGCAGGCAACCCCTGCGGCAAAGTCTCCTTCTCTTAGTGGTGCGAGTTGCTTCAACTGTGGGTCTGGGGATCATTATGCGAATAAGTGCTCTAAGCCCAAATCTTGTCGCTATTGTAAGAGCCCGGATCACTTTATACATCAATGCCTCAAACGTAAAAGCAGGAATGAGGGAAAGTTAAATGTGGCTCAAGCCCCTGGCAACACATCTCGTGGCCAAGGTATTTCTCATTCCATTCTTGATGGTATTATTTTATTTCATGATCAACCTATTAGAGTTCTCTTTGATACGGGTGCATCCCATTCTTTTATATCAAAGGAACTGGTAGACACTTTTTCCTTAAGTGTTACTGCATTGATGACTTCTTTAAAAATTGCGAATCCTGTTGGTGGATCCGCAACTCTTAGTTTGCTTTGTAAAGATGTGGAGATTATTTTTTGCGATCTTTCTTTCCTAGCCGATTTGCATGTCATGCGTTACTTAGGCTTTGGAATAATTTTGGGAATGGATTGGCTTAACCGTTATCAAGCCCATATCCTATGTCCTGAACGGGCTATTCATCTCCGTCATCCACTATCTATTAATCAGATTTCTGTTAATCTTAAAGATTCAGAATCCTGTTTGGTGGCATCTTTATATTCTTTAAATCCTCGTGATAACGATGATGATGATGAAGATGATATTATTTCTCGTATTCATGTTGTTCGTGAATTTTCCGACATATTCGAGCCCGTTTTAGGTTTGCCACCTAAACGAGCAATTGAGTTCAGAATTAATCTTGTTTCTGGAGCTCAACCTATTACTCGTCCTCCTTATCGCATGTCCAATAAGGAAAATGAGGAGATGCGTAAACAATTATCTGAGTTGGAGACGAGGCAATTTATTCGCTCTAGTTCCTCGCCTTGGGGAGCTTCGGCTATTTTCGTAAAGAAATCCGATGGTACTCTGAGGCTCTGCGTTGATTATCGCAATCTTAACGATCTTACTATTAAAAATAAATATCCTTTACCTCGGATTGATGATCTATTCGATCAGCTTAGTGGTGCTAAGGTCTTTTCACAATTGGACTTGGCTACCGGTTTCCATCAGCTTCGTATCGCTGAGGATAGCATTCCTTTGACATCATTCCGTGCTCGATATGGATCTTATGAATGGCTTGTTATGCCATTTGGGTTAACGAATGCTCCAGCTTATTTCGTTGACCTCATGAATCGAGTTTTCAAAGATTTCCTCGATCGGTTTGTTCTCATATTCATTGATGATATTCTAGTGTATTCAAAAACCGAGGAGGAACATGAGAAACATCTTAGGATTGTATTGGAAACACTTAGGAGTAATCAATTAAAGGCGAAATTTTCTAAATGCCACTTTTGGCAATCTCGTGTGAAGTTTCTCGGTCATATTATTTCCGAATCCGGGATATCCGTGGATCCTTCAAAGATCGAAGCGATTCAAGATTGGAAGAGACCGGAGAGTGTGACAGAGATTCGTAGTTTTCTCGGATTGGCGGGCTATTACCGCCGTTTTATTAAAGACTTTTCTAAGATTGCCGTGCCCCTTACTGGCTTGACTAAGAAGGGAGTTAAATACATTTGGTCGGACAAATGTGAGGCCTCTTTTCAGAAATTGAAAGAACTCCTTTCCGATGCTCCTATTCTTGTGATTCCCGAGGGGAATCAAGATTTTGTTGTTTATACCGATGCTAGTCACGTTGGTTTGGGTGCCGTTCTTATGCAAAAAGAACGTGTTGTTGCTTATGCTTCTAGGCAATTGAAGCCGGCCGAGACTAGATATGCCACACATGATCTAGAGCTCGCGACTATTGTTTTCGCCCTTCGAATGTGGCGTCATTATCTATTGGGAGAGAAATTTATTCTTTACACGGATCATAAGTCTTTGAAATATTTATTTTCTCAAAAAGAACTTAATTTACGTCAACAGCGTTGGCTCGAGTTCCTTGCACCTTATGATCTTGATATTCTTTATACCCCCGGTAAGGGTAATCGTGTCGCCGATGCTCTTAGCCGTAAGCAACAAGCAGTTGTTTCTATGATGATATCCGAATGGAACGATCTTGAGATCTTATCCACTTGTGAGATTCGAGAGCGCGTATCCGATTTATGCTCATCGCTTGTTTTATGTAGCCTTGAGGCTCATCCTTCTCTTTTAGACCGCATTCTTGAAGCTCAAGGGCTAGATTCTGAATTGGCTCTTCTTGGCAAAAATGTTAAGGATAAAATTGATATTGAAGGTTTGAAAGACTTTGATATTGATTCTCGTGGCGGCATTCGAAAATTTGGTAGACTTATCGTACCAAATATTGGAGATCTTCGTAAAGATATTTTAGAAGATTCCCATCGTTCTAAATTCACCATTCATCCTGGTAGTAGTAAAATGTACGCTGATATGAAGCGAATTTATTATTGGGAGGGAATGAAATCTGATATTGCTAACTTTGTTAAGTGTTGCATGACTTGCCAACTTGTCAAGGCCGAACATCAAAGGCCTGGTGGGTTATTGCAACCTTTAGAAATTCCAATTTGGAAGTGGGATCAAATTTCCATGGACTTTATAGATGGACTTCCCCGTTCTCGTTCGGGTCATGATAGCTTATGGGTGATTGTTGATAGACTTACTAAATCCGCCCATTTTATTCCGGTTCGGTCTAACCAAACCGTTCCTCTTTTGGCCAAACTATTTGTCAAGGAAATTGTAAAATTGCATGGGGTTCCTACTTCTATTGTTAGCGATCGTGATCCATTGTTTACTAGTGGATTTTGGAAGAGTCTTCAAAAAGCTTTAGGAACGAAGCTTAATTTTAGCACCGCTTATCACCCCCAGTCCGATGGACAAACCGAGCGTGTGAATCAAACTCTTGAAGATCTTCTTCGTGCTTGTGTGCTTGATTTTGGTGGAAGTTGGGAAGATCATATTTCACTTGTTGAATTTTCCTATAATAATAGCTTCCAATCTAGTATTGGTATGGCACCTTTCGAGGCACTCTACGGAAGGCCATGCCGATCTCCTTCTTATTGGCTTGAGGCCGGTGAGAAGCTGGTTTTAGGTCCAGACTTTATTCGTGATTCCACGGAAAAGATTGAACTTATTCGACATAGGATGAAAGAAGCCCAGAGTAGACAAAAATCCTATGCCGATACTCGAAGAAGGAAATTAGAATTTTCTGTTGGGGATCCTGTTTTTATTCGTGTTTCACCTATGAAGGGTGTTGTACGTTTCAGTCGATCGGGGAAGTTAGCGCCTCGATATATTGGGCCATTTCCTATCACTGAACGTATTGGTTCCATGGCTTATCGCCTTGCATTGCCGGCTCAGTTTTCTGCTATGCATGATGTATTTCACGTTTCTCAATTACGGAAATGCCTTCGGGATTCCGATTCTATTCTTGAGCCTGCTGTTGTGGAAGAAATTGAAGTTTCGCCGAATTTAACTTATGAGCAGCATCCTATTCGAGTTATAGCTTCTGAGGTTAAACGACTTCGAAATAAAGATGTTCCGCTTGTGAAGGTTCAATGGTCCTCAAATCCTAAGGATTGTTCTTGGGAATCCAGAGAATTCATCGAGCGTACACATCCGGACTTGCTTACTCCTTCTCCTAGAGGTGAACTTCTTATTTCAAAATTCCTCTTGTGTTAATATGCTTTTATGGTTGTTACTTTTTATTTCCATCTTATATATATTGCGAGGACGCAATTTCTTTAAGGAGGGGAGTCTGTAACAACCCGCATATTTATCGAGTTTGTATTTAAATATTTTATTTAAATATTAACTCGTTAATCGGATTTTGGTCCGAAAAGTTACTTTTTGCAAACGGTCAAATTAGGACTCGAGACCACTTCCATTGAGTTCGAAATGTCGTTTACAACTTTTTAAGTATAAACATCGATAGGTTTGGAGTTAGTGAAATTTCACTAACTTTTCCCGCTTTGGACTTTGGGTTAGTTTAGCCTATTAAGCCCAAGTTCCAACCCTCTTCTCCTCACTCTTCATAAATTTCCTAACTAATCAAGCTTTGGCATTAATGGTGGAGGGAATGGGAAATTAAAACTCCAAGCACAAATTCAATTGCAAATCCAACATTCAACTCCAAATTCAAGTAGAAGATATTGGATTCAAGCTTTGGATTGCTTCTCCTTGCTTTCAAGCTTCATCTTCATAAACTTTAGTGCAAAGGTGAGATTTTTATCTCACAAATCTAGTCTATAACTATATTGGACTGTTGGGAATGATTCCTTATCACTTTTGCATGCACATTTGCATTTGGTTTGGATTGGATTGGCGAAAAACTCCAATTTTTAGTGTTTTTGGTAAAAAACTGCTCTTAGGTCGTTCTGTCTTCATTAGGTCGCTCGGGGTGGAAAAGTCACGGCCTTCGTATTTGACTCACTCGGTTTTAGGTCGTAGGTCGCAAGCCTTTTAGGTCGTAGGTCGTATGGTCGTTAGGTCGCTCTGCTTTGACTCTGGCCATTTTTGCTCACTCGCAGTTAGGTCGCTCACGACCTAGGACTTAGGTCGCTCGCGAGTTAGTGGCTTAGGTCGTTGGGTCATATAACCCATTAAGTCGCGCTCCTTTAGGTCGCGCCTCTTTTAGGTCGCGCCTCTTTTAAATCGCCCTGCTTGTTTGAGTTAGGTCGCGCCTCTTTTAGGTCGCGCCTCTTTTAAGTCGCCCTTCTCTGGACCTTGTTAGGTCGCTCAACATTGACCTCGTTAGGTCGCTCAACACACCGTGTCGCTAGGTCGCTCGACTCTGGACCTCATTAGCTCGCTCAACCGTCTACCTTTTAGGTCGCGTGTTGCACTAGGTCGTATGACCTTAGGTCGTTAGGTCGTATGGCTTTAGGTCGCTAGGTCGTATGACCTTAGGTCGCTAGGTCGTTGGGCCTAGTTTCTTCTTAGGTCGCTGCTTCTTATAGGTCGCTCGGCTCCTTAATTTCTTTAGGTCGCTTGAGTGTTAGGTCGCGAACCCATTTTAGGTCGCATGACCTATACCCTTTAGGTCGCTGGACCACTAGGTCGTGCCCCTTAGACCCCTAGGTCGCAACCATTAGGTCGCTCGACCCTATCCCTCTTAGGTCGTTAGACCTCATTTTGTCTTCACTAAGTCGTACCATTTTGGACGGGGCGCTGCCCCCTGGACCCCCGCGACCTGACCGGGCAGGTCGAACCCCGTAAGCGGTGGCGTTGCCCCCGCACCCCCACCTTAGGGGGTTGCCACCCCCCTGGACCCCCCCTCCGTAGGGGATCTTATCTGAAAAACATTGAGCTGATTTCCTTGGATTTTATTCGCATCTCCGTATGCGATCTTTGTGACTGATTGTTTCTACACTTGCTTATGTGTTTTGTCACTTTATAATATAAAGGTTTCAATACTAGTAGTAAATATCAAAACTCTTTTAACAAAAAATTTCAACTCTATTTTTAATAACAAAGCTCTTTTCTAAAACCGTTTTCCAATCTATTAGTATATACAAGCCTTTACCTCACTCGGATGAGAAATCTAATTAAACGACTTAGTAAAACAAGTGGTATGAAACACTTGCGTTCACTTCGTCGGTTAATTCTTGGACTTGTTCGATTGAACCTCTTGTGACAATTTTATTAGTGAAGATTTACAGTTTGTTCGTAAATATTTAAGTTAAGCAAGTGGTTATGGGACATGAAGCTAAACTTCTATATTTACTAGCTTAGTGTAATTGACACTTCTCGTTGATCTTGATGATCGCTTTATGAATTAGACTAGCAATTGCGCGATGTCTCTTTCATTGCAAGGTTAGACTAGACACCACTTGTGTGATTCCATTCACACATACCTTTCTGCTTTTTGGTTAGTCTTGACCTCAATCTGTGTGATTCCATTCACACATGCGGGGTAGCTCCCCTTGGTCTTCGGACCGTCATGTGATAGGCCTCTTTCCCTTTTTATGATTTCTGGATTTCTCGTGTTGATTTCTGGAATTTATGTCATTGACTTGTTATGAGTACAAGTTTAGGGTATGATGCCCTCTTCGAATCTTTGAGAAGATTCTTGTGATATTGATTATCTCTTATTGATTGATCTTCTGTTGATCATTATTTACATACTTATAGTGGTATGTCGTTATGGATGTTTATGTTTATGCCATATCTTTTATGTTATATCATGTCATCTGATATTTATAGCTAGACTGATCCGTTTATTATTTTCTTAAATAATACTCGGGTCAGACCGAGATGTTACAGGTGCTTCTGCTTGACTTCTTCCCAGGGATTCATCACTCTGACTTTTGGCTAACTATTTAGATTAGCAGTTTTTGTTGTATACACTTGAGATATAGACTCATAGTTGTATTCTTTTGTATAGCACGTGTTGCTATTCTTTTGTATTATCGTGGATCTTACTGACCACTACTCTGATGTACACTTTCATGTGTTAGTTATATATTCATATCTTCTTCCGCCTTTGTGATATGGATATCTGTGACTGATTTGTGATATGATTATTTCTATGTTTGTTTCCGAAGATTATTTATAGCCACCGTGTGATAAGCAATTACATGGATGGTCGCTCCTCAATAGCATTATTCTCCGTGCTAGTTGACAGCACTACTCTGGAGTGTTCTTGGCTAGCGTGGGTATAGAGGTGGGGCGTCACGAGGTTAATAAAGGAATTTATAAAAGGAGTTGTTATAAAATAAATAGAAAAGGAATTTATAAACGTTGTTTTATAAATTCGCAAACGACTTATTTTGATAAGTAAATTGTTGAAACTTATTTATGGAGTTATATTCACATTTTAGATTGTGAATAATCCTTTAAAAATAAAATAAATAAAAGGATGAAATTGGTTAACGTAGTATATTCACGTTTTTGAATAGTTAATAATATGTTAAAGAAATTGTTTTGAATGTGATATTTTAAACAGAATTAAAACGATCTAACGATGTTTTAAAATGGGTTGAGATTCGAAACCATAGATTTCAACATTTATTGTTGAAATAGACGTTTTCGAGAAATAAAAGGAAATGGTGGACTATAACACTGTTGTTATAGTAAATAATTTCCGAAAGGAAATGTTTTGTATAGTATTGGGATTTATATATCTATCTTAAATTCGAATCCCTATACTAGTGATTTTGGGTTGTCGTAACGATGTTTTACGCAACATTCGTTTTGGCCCAAATAAATATGTTTAAAAGAATGATTTCCTTAAAGAATGAAATATATACTTAATCTCGATTTAAGTATATTGAATATTTTCTAAGTGTTGAAAATAAATAAAATTTGTAAATTACTTCTTAAATAAGTATGGAAATGTTTTCCAATATTAAGTGAATATTTTGAATTTATCTTTTTGAAGATAATTGAAAATGAATATTAGAAATCGAATTGAATCGTATATGCATGGATATTTTGGAGTATAAATTCACTATGGAATTTGTAAAAGAAAGTGGAATTTGTTTAAAGATAAATATTGATTTATTTTTGAAGTGTGAAAATTATATATCTAGTAAAGATATTTTGGAAAATAAATAATTTGGAAAATTATTTGGAAACTGGTGATGTGTGCATATCCATTGATAGTTCAATAACCGACTATCAATATTTCCCTTTGAATGGGTAATTGATGTGATTTGTTCGAATTTGAATGCCACACTTATTTTGAATAAGCGCTCACTATTCGGGTTAACCGGGAAAGGACCATGGGGTCGTATAACCCATTCCGAATATGTGATACGTCGTTATGAATTGCATTTGATGACCGGTGTTGAAGACCGAGTATTTGCGAAAGCGATAGGATGACCTATCGATTGTCTCTGCACTGGGTAGCTCCTGGTATAGAGATTCCCTAAGTGATGGGAAATTCGATCGGGATTGTGAATATCCGAATTGCAAGGACTTCTTTGTAAGTGCCTTCGGTTTTGTTCGAGCCCGGAACAGACTTGTATGGATTGTATGTCTGACATTACAAATTGAGATGTAAAGCCGATTTCTTTCAAATATATTTCTGTTGGTGGCGGAGAATTTATTCTTTTAGCTTAACACCCTTCTCTGAGACGTACGAGCTCAGAGGTTATGTAGTTGAAGGTTTTTAGCAATATATTCCCAATTTGGTAATGTGACATGCTGAGTGTTGCTGTGAAATGATCATTGTGTTGATTATTTGTGATAGGATCATTTATTTGATCGTCTATCCTGGTGTTCATTTATATGATCATTTGTTGACCCAAAGCATGGCTTTTGTATAAAGTATGTTTTGTGGACGTGACTTCGTCGAGCCTCACACCCCGTGAATGGTCAAAACAGGAAAGATGCAGCAAGGTTATGAGGGGTAGCGCCCTTTAGGATATGTGCATTTCCTTCTGGAAAAGGGTGGTATCATGGTATGGAGCCCAGATACTTACTCATGTTGAAAACACTTTATGATTGTGTGAATTGATTGCGAGCGCTCGGTTGAAAGGTCCCAAAGGACCGGGGGATGGCATATTCGGTCAGTTGTTACTCAGTTAGGGGTAACCCGGCCTTGTGTTGGTAGAGATCCGGTTTGGTTCTCGGGGATGTCCATCCAGAGGCATTCTCATATGGAAATGGGAAGTTCCTTGGCCTGATCATTCGTTGGAAATCCAAAGAAACAATACGAGACTTGTACGGTTTTAGTTGTATAACCTGCTATGGAATGTGGCGGTAACCTGCTATTGAACATAGTTAGCTATAGTAGGCATAGTTCGGAATGTCTATGCTGGCTAAGATTTATATCTTTATTTTCGAAATGAATTTTTCCTACACTATGCACTAGTAATAATATAAAATGTTCTTTTTAATACGTATCAAGCATCTTTGACTATCATAAGGAGAAATCTCCTCCGATTCTGCGTTTGCATGTGTGTGTGTGCGGGAGGCCTTATGGTAGTCTCATTTTTAAAAGCATTGCGAATTGAATTTAAAAATATCTCTCTATTTTGATTTTAAAGTTAAATAAACTGTTTTGAGTTCTCACACCGGTCACATGACTGACTTGGAGTTTATTGTTTTCCTTCCTAAACTCTGGGTGCCCACCAATTTTCACACGGGCAGTCAAGAGTTAAGGTTTATCAGGATATTCTGGATATTCTGGAGTTGCTGGAGGCAAGATGGATGGCATGGCGTATTACTAGTATATAGTATTTCTTTTTCCGCTGCACTGTTTGTTGTTGTATGTTGTTGTACACTCTGATGATATGATGTAATGTAATGTATGAAATGTAATAACTGATATAGTCCTTTGTTTAAAGATTATTCATTTATTTATTATATGTTGTTCCGCTGCGAATTGTGAGATTCTGATGTTGTTCTGTTGTTTTCTGTTCCGTTCTATTTTCTATTTTCTTTCCTCTCTATTTGCTCTATCTTTTTCTCTCCTCTTCTCTCTTTTTCTTTTTCTTAAACCCTCAGTGTTCGGTTTTTCGTCGTTCGATTGCTCGGCAGTCGATAAAGTGAGTATCGATGCTGAATTTTCGACAGACGAAGAATCGGGTCCTGACAATGTGGTATCATAGCATATGGTTAAGCGACAACCATGGTTCTGTTGGGTATTACTCATTAGAGATAGAGTCAGTAGTACTCTAGAATGAGTTGAGAGTAATAATAGCTATGAGAGCGTATTTGTTAGTGAATATAAAATTGTTTATATTGTGATGATTGGTTTGTTGAGTGGCATATGAACTTTCATCAGCGCGGTCTGCAAAACTATGCCGAAGGGGTTTCTAAACACTTGAATAGAACAATTCGACACAATATTGTTTTAAAATTGGGTAAATGAAATAATTTTGCCTTGATTATATTTTTATATATAAAGGAATAATTTTTCAGAATTATTAAAGTGCATATAAGTTGATTGTTTAGTTGTTTGAATAATCTAAATAAAAGAATAATTGTATAAGCAAATGAATTATAAGAATTGAATTATAATTAATGTGATTAACAATTGTGAAATAAACTTATATATATGAGAAGTGAAACTATGTGAATATATTTATGAATATGAGTTGTAAATAAAAAATGAATTTAAAGTTAAATGGAAATTTACTTGGAATTTAGAATCTGAATTGATGTATAAGTGGGAATTTAAGTTATGTAAAACCAAGTAATGTTTGTAAAAATGAAATATAAATTAAGAGATATTGAATGAAGTTGATATTGGTATCAAAGTAAATTAATAAAGTTAAGTGATAAATGTGAACTTAAGTTATATAAAGGAAATTCAACTTTAGAAATTGAATTGAATGAATGGATTGAATGATAATCAATTGAATGTAAATTAAGTTGATATGGAATAATGAATATAAGTGTTAATTCATTAAAATCAAATGTTATTGGAAGTAGAAAGATTGAATGCAAAAATCAATTTAATTAAACCAATTGAAAGCAAAGGAATTTGGTTGTAATTAATAAACATTGATTGTTATATGATTGTTAGTTGATTGTATATAATTCATTAAGTGTTAATGAAATTGAATTAATCCAATTGGAAGTTAAGTGAATCTTGAATAGAATTGAATTTGATTTGGAAGTAAACCAACTTGAATATGGATTAGTGAATATAAACTAATTGAAAATGAATGTTAGTAAAAAAATCCAATGTAAATGAATCAAATGTGATTTAAATTGAAAACCAATTCATTGAATATTAATGAGAATATGAATGAATATTTATTGGTTATGAATTAGTTGGATGATAGTTGGTTGATGGTTGAACATATTGCTTTTGTTTCATTTTCTATGTTGGCATGTATAGTTATTATGTTGCTATATGTTGTATATCGATACTATTTTCATATATACATGTTCTCATGTTGTTTGTTGAGTGATTAGTAGGTGCGGATTGCGTTTGCTTTGCATTTGGAGCTCGCTTTCGCGCTATATTAGCCGTATATGCTTGCTAATAAAATATAAGGTACATATCTCGGATTAAATATCGTACTTTTACAAAATTTTCCCTTCGGGATGCCTCATTACTTGATGAGATGTATATTTGTGATATATATACTGTCATTTTTTTTCCGGATCGAGCCGCGCAAAGGAGACTATGGCGAATTTTTCCGAAAATTTAAGGCGTTAGAAAATTTTTGAGAAAATTGGAAAATTTTGAAAACTTTAACTTTGATTTGGAATTGGAAATTAAACCATAGTAGTTGTTTTTGAAAAGATAACTAAGTATGATTTGAAAACTTAGTAAAGTTTTGTAAGAAGTTTAACTATGGATTTTGGGAAAGTTAATAAATTCTATAAGTTTTCTTACTTAGTAATTTCGAGGACGAAATTCTTTTAAGGGGGGAAGATTGTAACGACCCAGAATTTTTATTAATTTAAATTTGAATATTTAATTAATTTTAAATATTAATAAGTGAAATTATAAGTCGAATAAATTTTTATTTGAATTATTGGATTTAATTGGATAATTAAATCGATAATTTAATATGTTAAATTATGGAAATAATTGAAAATTGAGTTAAATATGATTGAAAATGATTTGTAAAATTTTATTTTATCATATGGGAGTTAGAATGATATTTTAGAACCTTTAAAATCGAATTAAAAGTTAATTTGTGAAAATTGAATATTTTAATATTAAAATCGACTAGTGAAAATAGTCAATTTTTGAACAGTCTCAGAATTGGACGAAACCAGTTCCATTGGATCCGTAATAGTTAGTTATTACCGGATTTCAATTTTTGTGTCAATCGGAGTTATCGTTTGGTCGTAGCAGCTCGAAACGCATCGAATTATTTTTAATATTAATTTGGCGAGTTAAAATAGCCATTTTTCAAAAAGTCTCGGATTTCGACGAAACCAATTTCATCGGATCCGTAATGTGATATTATTGTAAGGTTTCAAATTTCGTGTCAATTGGATTTACCGTTTGTCCGGTACGAATTAAAACGCCTAGAAAATCGGTTTAATTTAAATCGAACGTTTGTTGCCATATCTCGCACAGATATCCGAATTAGCTTTCGAAACCTGTTCCATTGTGTCCAGAACGCGGGGTAAACCCTAGGAACGTCAGTTTCGGCGCGTAAATCGGAGTTTGGAAAATCGGAATGAATAGTGTTCGTTCAAAACTCTATAAATAGCCCACCATTCTCACAAAAAAAAAATATATATATATCTCTAAACCTAACCCTAGCCAGCCGCCTCTTACAAACCAAGGGCTGAAAACATTCGATTTTCTTTCCTCAATTACTTCCAATCCGTGAAGTTTTAGCCAAAATTATTAACTACAACATTGAAGAGGAAGGAGAGCTCTACGATTCTATACGGATATGATCTTGTTTGGAGCGTCGAAGGGGGAGCAGGAGGGGGCCGACGCCTGGGGCTTGCGCACGGAAATTGAGGCAAATTAAGGGGCCAAGCTCATGGCGGTTGAGGCCGTGCATAGAGGAGGTGAAGGGGGTCGAGATGCAAGTCCCTGATCGTAGTATCGATGGATGTGGTGGCCGAAAGAATGAACCCTAATTTGATGGTATGGGTTGTGCGTGTTGAGTTTTACCTGTAGAATGATACGAGAGGGGGAAGAAGGGGTATGCACGGTCAGGATGATGGAGGTTGTGGATCCAAGGGTTGAGATTTGTGTAGGTTTAAAATTATAATTAAAATGTTGTAATTGTTTATATAAATTCGTGTAAACTTATAAAATGCATAACTTTTTCATATGAGGTCGAAAACGCGCGAAACCAGTTGCGTTGGAATCGTATGGACGAGCACTATGCGATGGAATTGGATTGGAGTCGTTTGGAGTTAGTGAGAATTTCGGGTAAAATTAAACGTCCATTCGAAATAAATCGCTAAAACGAAATTGAAATCAAGGTGAGAACTTCTCACTCAATCGAATCATTTTCGATTTTATTTTTAATAGTTAGATTTAAAATATTTGAATGCATGTTTGAATGATGATTGTTATCTATTGATTGTTAAAATAGACATTATGCGCCGTTAGTAAGCGGATGTTATTTATTAAAAACATATACCGCGAATATTTCATAAACAGTGAAATTGGTATTATATATAATATCAATATATATATATATTGGCATATGTATATATTGCAGTTGTTGATTCCCCACATTTTTTAGTGGATGAGACCCTATTGCGCCGTTATTAAGCGGATAATATTTAATAAAAACATATACAGCGATAATTTCGTACTGGAGCGAAATTGGTATTGTGCTAATGTTTTTTGGATGCAGGAAAACAGGTTGGAGGGATCCAACTGGATTCCTCAACAGTATTTATTTGATTATGGATATTTTGATATTCGTTGATTATCATATACGATATATGATATCGTTGTTGTCGTGATTGACTATTTGGTGTGTAGCATCATTGGACCAATTTTGAAACTTTAAAATGATTTTTTAAAGTGATTTTTGAAAATGTACTATATGTTTAGAATTGATCCATTTTAAATAAATAAACGTATAATTTTAATGTTATGAAAATTATGATTTTTGAGAAATATAGTTAAAGATTGATTTTTGAGAATATGATGCTAACGATTTTATAAAATAGTTAAATCGGAATTTTTGAATTTATTATAAATTGATTTTATAAAGGATTTATTAATTGATAATTTATAAATAAAAATATTTGAATTATAAAACGAGTTTTTATAAGTGTTAGAATGAATTGTGAATGAATTTTATAAATGAATGAAATTTATATAATTATAAACGGTGAAGTTATAAATGGAATTTTATAAGCAGTAGGTTTATAAAATTTGAAAAGTTAATTGAAGAATGGATTTTTGGATAAATACTTGAATCTTATAAGTTATAAGATTTATAATTATGAAGTTCAAAGGAACGATTTTTGCAAACTAATAAATTATAAGTATTTCACTTATGATATGAACTTTTGTTTTATAATTGAGTTATAAATTGAATAGGTTAATAAAGGAATTTATAAAAGGAGTTGTTATAAAATAAATAGAAAAGGAATTTATAAACGTTGTTTTATAAATTTGCAAACGACTTATTTTGATAAGTAAATTGTTGAAACTTATTTATGGAGTTATATTCACATTTTAGATTGTGAATAATCCTTTAAAAATAAAATAAATAAAAGGATGAAATTGGTTAACGTAGTATATTCACGTTTTTGAATAGTTAATAATATGTTAAAGAAATTGTTTTGAATGTGATATTTTAAACAGAATTAAAACGATCTAACGATGTTTTAAAATGGGTTGAGATTCGAAACCATAGATTTCAACATTTATTGTTGAAATAGACGTTTTCGAGAAATAAAAGGAAATGGTGGACTATAACACTGTTGTTATAGTAAATAATTTCCGAAAGGAAATGTTTTGTATAGTATTGGGATTTATATATCTATCTTAAATTCGAATCCCTATACTAGTGATTTTGGGTTGTCGTAACGATGTTTTACGCAACATTCGTTTTGGCCCAAATAAATATGTTTAAAAGAATGATTTCCTTAAAGAATGAAATATATACTTAATCTCGATTTAAGTATATTGAATATTTTCTAAGTGTTGAAAATAAATAAAATTTGTAAATTACTTATTAAATAAGTATGGAAATGTTTTCCAATATTAAGTGAATATTTTGAATTTATCTTTTTGAAGATAAATTGAAAATGAATATTAGAAATCGAATTGAATCGTATATGCATGGATATTTTGGAGTATAAATTCACTATGGAATTTGTAAAAGAAAGTGGAATTTGTTTAAAGATAAATATTGATTTATTTTTGAAGTGTGAAAATTATATATCTAGTAAAGATATTTTGGAAAATAAATAATTTGGAAAATTATTTAGAAACTGGTGATGTGTGCATATCCATTGATAGTTCAATAACCGACTATCAATATTTCCCTTTGAATGGGTAATTGATGTGATTTGTTTGAATTTGAATGCCACACTTATTTTGAATAAGCGCTCACTATTCGGGTTAACCGGGAAAGGACCATGGGGTCGTATAACCCATTCCGAATATGTGATACGTCGTTATGAATTGCATTTGATGACCGGTGTTGAAGACCGAGTATTTGCGAAAGCGATAGGATGACCTATCGATTGTCTCTGCACTGGGTAGCTCCTGGTATAGAGATTCCCTAAGTGATGGGAATTCGATCGGGATTGTGAATATCCGGATTGCAAGGACTTCTTTGTAAGTGCCTTCGGTTTTGTTCGAGCCCGGAACAGACTTGTATGGATTGTATGTCTGACATTACAAATTGAGATGTAAAGCCGATTTCTTTCAAATATATTTCTGTTGGTGGCGGAGAATTTATTCTTTTAGCTTAACACCCTTCTCTGAGACGTACGAGCTCAGAGGTTATGTAGTTGAAGGTTTTTAGCAATATATTCCCAATTTGGTAATGTGACATGCTGAGTGTTGCTGTGAAATGATCATTGTGTTGATTATTTGTGATAGGATCATTTATTTGATCGTCTATCCTGGTGATCATTTCTATGATCATTTGTTGACCCAAAGCATGGCTTTTGTATAAAGTATGTTTTGTGGACGTGACTTCGTCGAGCCTCACACCCCGTGAATGGTCAAAACAGGAAAGATGCAGCAAGGTTATGAGGGGTAGCGCCCTTTAGGATATGTGCATTTCCTTCTGGAAAAGGGTGGTATCATGGTATGGAGCCCAGATACTTACTCATGTTGAAAACACTTTATGATTGTGTGAATTGATTGCGAGCGCTCGGTTGAAAGGTCCCAAAGGACCGGGGGATGGCATATTCGGTCAGTTGTTACTCAGTTAGGGGTGACCCGGCTTTGTGTTGGTAGAGATCCGGTTTGGTTCTCGGGGATGTCCATCCAGAGGCATTCTCATGTGGCAATGGGAAGTTCCTTGGCCTGATCATTCGTTGGAAATCCAAAGAAACAATACGAGACTTGTACGGTTTTAGTTGTATAACCTGCTATGGAATGTGGCGGTAACCTGCTATTGAACATAGTTAGCTATAGTAGGCATAGTTCGGAATGTCTATGCTAGCTAAGATTTATATCTTTATTTTCGAAATGAATTTTTCCTACACTATGCACTAGTAATAATATAAAATGTTCTTTTTAATACGTATCAAGCATCTTTGACTATCATAAGGAGAAATCTCCTCCGATTCTGCGTTTGCATGTGTGTGTGTGCGGGAGGCCTTATGGTAGTCTCATTTTTAAAAGCATTGCGAATTGAATTTAAAAGTATCTCTCTATTTTGATTTTAAAGTTAAATAAACTGTTTTGAGTTCTCACACCAGTCACATGACTGACTTGGAGTTTATTGTTTTCCTTCCTAAACTCTGGGTGCCCACCAATTTTCACACGGGCAGTCAAGAGTTAAGGTTTATCAGGATATTCTGGATATTCTAGAGTTGCTGGAGGCAAGATGGATGGCATGGCGTATTACTAGTATATAGTATTTCTTTTTCCGCTGCACTGTTTGTTGTTGTATGTTGTTGTACACTCTGATGATATGATGTAATGTAATGTATGAAATGTAATAACTGATATAGTTCTTTGTTTAAAGATTATTCATTTATTTATTATATGTTGTTCCGCTGCGAATTGTGAGATTCTGATGTTGTTCTGTTGTTTTCTGTTCCGTTCTATTTTCTATTTTCTTTCCTCTCTATTTGCTCTATCTTTTTCTCTCCTCTTCTCTCTTTTTCTTTTTCTTTTTCTTAAACCCTCAGTGTTCGGTTTTCTGTCGTTCGATTGCTCGGCAGTCGATAAAGTGAGTATCGATGTTGAATTTTCGACAGACGAAGAATCGGGTCCTGACATTGTTTTAATTTGTTCCATTTTATATTTATAAATTTTGGTTAATGCATGGGACGCTGTGACATTAATAGGGATTTCTAAACACTTAATAGGACAGACCGAAATAATATTTGTTTTAAATACAGGCGAATGAAATTTTTTTGCCTATTATATTTTCTATATATAAAATAATTTTTTTTGTAAAGGATATATATTTGGTTGCAAATATTGGTTGTTAGAAATTGAAAGTATAAATAATAGTTGAAATGAGATTGAAAATAAAAATAAATGAAATTGGGAATTTAGAACTTAAGTCCCGGAGTTTTTGAAAATTTCTTTCAAATGATTTGGAATATAATAATAATATTATTGGAAGTATTTATAAATATTTCAATATAATTTGAAAGAAATGTTTTAAAAGAAATTTTGGAAAGAAATAAGTTTGTACTCCCCTCTCTATCGCTGGAAAATAATTTCGATGATGAGTGCACACATCATCGACATTCATTTTCGAGTTTCGAAATGGGAAGGCCACTGTAGTACTTTTACTACAGGTTTATTTTGATAAACAAACATAAATTTTAATTTTTTTTAAATATAATTGGATATATAAATACGTTTATCTATTATTTTAAAATGATTTGAGATTTAACCCCGTATTTAGTTCTTAAGTTTCCAATAATTATTAGTTTCAATTATTGTAGTGAATTGGAACGTAGGTAATTAAAAATTGAAACCTCTAAAGGATATAAGAGATTTAATGCTAAGTATAAATGGAATTAAAAAGAAAGTTGAAATTTGTAACTTATAAAACAAAAGATGTAATTATTGAATATTTAATTAATTAAAAGAATTGAGAAAAACTTATATAACTTTCAATTACATTCTTAAAGGCATGTATATAACTTACCAAAAGATATAAAAAGTTGAAATGTTAGTAAGAAAATGTAATAGATATTATACAAGTAATGAATTGGAGGTAATGAAAGTAATTAATGAAATTCTTTAATAAATAAGAATTTGGTGATGGAGTTGTTATAAACTTAAGTATAATTGAAATACTACTAATTAAATATAATAGTAGGTAGGTATTGTAAGTAAGAAATTTTAAACTTAAGTAAATAAGTTGAAGTTATTTCTAAATAAAACGGTGAGAAATAAATGTAAATAAAAAAATACAACCCATCATATGAATGAAAAGGAGAAATCAAACTACAAATATATGAATGGAATTAATAAGGATAACCTTAATTTGTTGTTGAAATTGTTGTTGTTTGCTTTGGTTTATGTTGTTTGGGTAATGATACTTTAAAATTGTTTGGATGTATGAATAATCTATTTAGCTTCATCAGAGACTGTTGAGTAAATGGCGTGCTCAGTAGTATATTTTTCATTCTATACAATTTAAAGTTTTGAACCCGAATAACTATTCGTTTTGTCTGATATGGATTACTAGTTGAATTGTGTTGATTCTATATGATGTTGTATGCTGTTGTTGCAAGTAATTGTTGTTCGTATTGATTTGTTTGGTAATGAATGAAACAACTTTAATATTTCATTTATATAATTATTAACTCTTTTTAGACTATATAAGTGAAATGCAGGTTATAGAAGCAATTGCTACTGCTTTTGGTTTCATAATTAAGCGTTAATTGCCCGACAAATAGGTATGTTTTCGGATTATGGTTTATAGCACTATTATATTATTTTTCCCGGGTTGGGATATATATTATTTTGGAAGTATATGTTGTATATTGTTATTTTTGACATTATATTTTCTTCCGAGCCTCTCCATACAAAGGAGGCTCTGTCGAAATTATCCGTAAATATTGGACTTAGAAAAAATTTTGAAAATGTTTTCCAAACATTATTAATTTAAGTATAAAAAGAATTAATGTTATAATTTGGTGAATTTTACTCAAATTAATTAATTTTGTAAATTTATTTGTTTATAAATTTAATATTTTAGATAAGATATATTGACTTCTTAATTCTTCATTTCCCTCCATTTCCTTTTCGGGGATGAAAAGTTTTGAGTGGGGGAGAGTGTAACGACCCGTAAATTTCAATAATTAAATTTGTTGAATTATAAGAATTTTGTAATTAAATTTTAGAAAGAAATAAAAAATTTATGATTTATAATAAAGTAAATGTTTAGAATGAATTGTAGCAATGGTTATTAAAAACTAATTTTTGACAATTGAATTTGAAAAAAATAAATAAAATGAAATAGGGTAAATTGTTGCACTTGGGAATTAAAATGACAATAAGTAAATAAATGTAAGTTAATTGTTAATAACTTGGATGTAATTCCAATAAGTCAAACAATGTAAATGTTATAACTTGGTTACAAAATTTATATACGGAAGTGGATATAAATATGAATTAATTAATGAGATAATACATTGTTGACAGTAATTGAATGTAAATCGAGGAAATATGTTAATACAAGTTATAATCCTATGAACTTGATTTAACATTCCAATTTAATAAAATAATTTAATAGCTATGACTTAGTTATAAATGGAATATAATAAACCAAATGTAATTATTGTATTAATGTGTGAAATAATTAGATAGAGGATAATTGTTGTAGGGAATAACCATACAAGTATTATAGAGAGTATATTTGTGATAAATGGTTATTACAAATAAGGTAATTAAATATTACTTTAATGAAAATAAATGTAGTAACGAAAATGTGAATGTAAATTTATAGAAACGTAAATTTATTTTAAGGTAGAAATTGGTGAATTGGGAAACAAGTTCAGAGTATGTTAATTGATGAATATATACGTAATGTATGTAAAGTAATAAACTGGTATAAGAATGGGATTAAGGTAAATTCATTTATTGGCTTTAAAACCTTAATTAATGTGTTCAATTGATAGAAGTACACATTTAGAAATGTAATATTTATTCAAATTAAGATGTAAATAGGCGTATATTAATGTAATGAAATAAAATTAGCGTTATATATGGGATTATAATCTGCATTGATAAGTAACGAACTTATAAATGCAATTAAAAGCAAATATGTTTCAATATATATAGGTTGCTTGTTTATTTAATGTGTTAAATAAACTTTAATAATCAATTACAATAAATCCAAATTTAACTTTTTGTAAGGTAAATTAAAGTAATAGTCGGAAGTAATGTTAGTTTTATTCATAATATGAATTAGTTGATTTAAAGAATGGAAATCAAAATTTTAAAATGTAAAATTAAATAAATAGATTAAATGCAATTAAATGAAATTGAAATAGCTAAGTAATACGTTATTTGAAATGAAGAGGAACATGAGGAAATTTATGTAATAGTTTTGAATCCAATGTTAAATCTATCTATTTGACAATAATGAATGGAATAATTTTTGATTGATTGCATTAAATAAATTGGGAATAAATTTCATTAAAGGTAATTAAATACTATCTTAATGTAAATTAAGATAATATTTGAAATTAATGTCAATTTTATTCATAATATGACAATTAGTTGAAGTGTGAGAAACTTACGTGTAACATTTGGCTTGTAAACAAATATTATAAGTTACCTGTTAAATTAGTTGATGGAACTAGAATTGGAAATAAATGTTAATAAAATAAATAAGTGTTACATTAATGGGAAATGTAATAAGAGGTTTAGGAGTTGTCAAATTTGAGTATAGTAAAGTAATAAAAGGATTGGAATGGAAACAAACCAATTTATTGCAATTTAATTTATAATAAATGGAATTTTCATAGCAAATGGAATTTAATACAACGATGATTAGAACTAATAGGAAATTATGGAAAATTAAGGTAATAGATATGAAACAAAATAATTATACCATAAGAAGAATGTATTGAAAATAAATGGAAAGCTAATTTCATTGAAAATTTTGGAAATTTAATGTATAATCTATAAACAATTGAAATAGAAGTTAAAGCTTTGAAAGTGTGGAATTTGCAACATCTAATCCATATGAGGAATCTTTAAATTAAAAGGAATGAGAAGTTAATTGAAATTTATGGCATTTAATATAAGAAACGTACATATTGGGTTAAATAGAAAGAGCATTTTCAATGAAAATAAAAGAACGGTATGAGAAAAATAAAATGAACGTTTCATTTTAAAGATAAGTAAAATTTTATAAAAAAGGAAAATTTTTAATTTTGAAACAACATTTTACAGTCATTTTATAACAATCAGAGGCAGTATAGAAGTGATTTTAATGCTAACCTTATATTTTAAAGTAAATTAAATATTTTGAATCGTGATTGCGCGCTGAGAAAAACGCCGTTTTTAAATTTGAATTTCCAGTCTCGGTTCATCTTTTATTGTGTACAGCGGCGGTTACCAGTGGCATTAATTGGAGTGTTACATTTTATTAAATGTGTGTTAATAAAATTTAATTGGGTGTTAATAAGGTGTATATTTAGGGTTAATAGAAATTAATTTAGCGGAGTAGACATTTTGAAATTGGATCTCAAAGTTTTGGTACAACTGGTCCCTTTGTTACTTTATATTTTTTATTCGTTACCACCTCTTTGTTTGCAATGTCTAAATTTTCATTTTTGCCACCTGAAGCATTCATTTCATTAGTTCCATCCTCCTTTAGCCTCATTTCAATTTTTCAATCTTACTGAACTTCGTTTTGCAAACATGACTCTATTTCATTTTCTCCCTCACCTGCTTGCAACACTTTTTCCTAATCCTTCTAGAAGCTTTGAGTTGCGTGAAAGCCTCTCTACCTCACCCAAGCCTTGCCACCACCTTGTCAGTAGGTACCCTAATCTCCTCATCCAAAAACGTGAAATTTAATATTTATTTTATTTATTTTAATATCACTATATATACACACTTTGTTATGGCAATAGTCATCTTATAACTAGAATAACTTTCGCATACAATGTCCGATTTACGCGCGATTTTTTTTGTTAGGATCGTGTTGAGATTTCTGACATTTTGACGCTGGTTTAGACGAATTTGGTGACTATGAAATTTTTGAATTTAAATTGGATTTAAATTCAATTCAAATTCAAAAGGTGAGTGTTTTAACCCACTCACAACTTCTAGAATTCCTTATGTTTGTTAAATTTAATTTTTACTGTGATTATGCATTTATTTATGACAGTTTAGTATATTTTAATCATCATCTCAGTTAATTGCATTCATTTAAATTAAATCGTTATTTACTTTATTATTGAATATAACTGCCAATTAATTACCTGTTAAATATTATCAGTTATGTATTGTTAGTTGATTGATTGTTTTGGATGATGATTGTGATGGATGTATGATTTTATGATGGGTGAATGGATGTTTATTTATATCATCATAATCTGCAAGTGCTTTATTTCTTTATCATTATTGATTCGGGATTGCAGTTTGAAATGATATATAACCGTATTTTTATTTTAAATTACGGATTATTGAAATGATAAATATCCGTATCACTTGACCATAGGATAGAAAATTATATACAGACATCGTCGGTCTATATATATATATATATATATATATAAATATTTTGAAATGATTTCTATGGTTTTGGAGAGAAATGTACGGTTTAATACATAATAAATTTTGATATTATATAAATATTATTTTTATATATATAGTTAAATTCTTGAATTTAAGCTATGTATAAACTTGTGTAATAAAAATAAGTTTATTCAGGGAGTTTGATTGTTCTATATTATATGGTTAAGTACCTATTTAAGATATTGTATATATATAGAGTTTTAAAGACTTACATAAAATTTAAGTTGGAAGATAAATATGAAATTGGTTAAGAATTTTACTCGAATAAATTTGATTTGAAATTTAAATAAAATTGATATTTATAGGGTGGGATTCTTATAACTTGGTTTGGCTTAGAGGGATTTAAATGAATATATCAAGTTAAATAAATTGAAAGGATATCCAGTTGTTGAAGTTAAAAGTTTTACTTAAATTATATTGGATTCATTAAGTAGACATTTCAAATCTAAATAATAGTAATTAAATTTGATATGTATGGAATTATTAAAAACTTAGTTTTGAAATGGTGAAATATTTAAAGCTTTGAATTATATGGAATTTGAAATGGTTTAATTGGAGGTTCAAATCGGTATTTGAAATTTATTTGTGAAATTTAAAAAACTATTTTAATATATAAAGTAATTTAATATTTAAACCATTTAAGTATTTAAAGTTATATTCCAAAGCTATGGGGTTCAAGGTATATAGATTTGAAAGTACTATGATTTTGGAAAAAAGATATATTTTGAAATAAAAATGATATCATATTGATTTGTTTTTTTAAAATGGAAATGATATCGTAATTATATGGTTTTGAAATGAATATTTATTTTGTTTTGAGGTATAATTATTTTAAAATGACCGCGGTGTTATAATAACGTTTGGTTGTTGAAGAGACCGGGATCAGATGTTGTCATACTCTCTGCCAACTCCGAAAACCACTTTAACAACCGTGTACGCGGTGGAGATTTCAGAATGAAGTAGGATGGTGGCGGCATTTCCTTTGAGGTAAATACGTGGACCCGACTCCCATGAGTTGGCATAAGGTGGCTAAAACAAGAGCGATTCTCGGGCCAATAAGGTAGCACCTTTGATCGAACAAATCCCTTTGATTTTATACTTTGACTTTTGGATTGATTCGGTGGCCACTTTTATTTTTCTTATTTTTGGGGGTGTGGCTCGAGGTGGGCGGTAGCTGCGGCTATGCGTTACTTCCAGTTCGAATAGCAATTGGTATATCTACCCTGGCATTGCTTAGTTGTGCCGTGTCACCTACCCTAGCACACCTTATACGATTTTGTTTTGTACCATGCCTATAGAGTGCCCTCTGACGACGTCCAGTACGGGGGAGATTACGGTACTGCATAGACTATGCAAATATAAAAGTGTGTTAAGGGCTATATGGGTAACCCCTTAACGCTATTTTCAGTATATTATACTTTACTTTAGACACTATTATAATTGCATATATTACTACATAGTAGATAGTTTAACGGATCCTTAGGGGGTGTGAATCCCGAATATCTCTTAAGATACTGCACTCACGTTGGACACTGGATAGGAGATGTCAAATCCCATAAACATCTCTGACGCCGTTACACTCATATTTATTTCTATTGATTTAACTCACATAAAATATTTTAGTTCTGACTCGAGTGTTTTGTCTTTTCAATTCGCTCGGGTCAGCCTGAGCATTTCAGGATTTGGAAGACCGTATTCTAGAGGACGAAGGCGACGATTTATTATTATATATTATAGTATTCCACTACTTTCACATTGTTCCGCTGCATTATTATTGATTATTCTCTGGTATGTGTACCTCTGATATTGTATTATATAAGTAAAGAAAATCAAATGCTTTTGTAAAACAGCTTCATGAATTGTTTATTTGATTATTATTTTTATCGTTCTGCTGCATGATTCTATTTTGTTTTTCTTTCTCTACTTTTTCTTATTTACCCTATAACAATCCGCCCTTCTGTTTGGTTTAAGTCTGACGTGTGTGGTTATCGTCGATTTAAAGCAAGCAAAAAGGTAGGACGTTACATTTTTTTACTCGATGGGTGTGCCTTCTGTTTGGATTGATGGTCGCGGTTAGCCACGGATAGATTACGACTAGCCAGAAAGGGTAAACTGTTAGAATTCTACCTTGGGCATTGCCTCACGTGCCATGTCATATTTATCCTTATGCGAGCGCATTACGACTTTGGTCTAGTATTGTACCTATAAAAATGTGTTAAGTTGGATCAATGTAAAGCCTTAACGCTATTTTGATAGTATTTTACCGACAAACATTACCTACTATAGCGTATATTATTATACATAAATAGTTTAACATATTCTTAGGAGATGGAAAATCCTGTAACATCTCTTAAGTTATTGCACTCACGTTATACACTGGATATGAGATGTAAAATCCCTTCTGATGCTGTTACACTCATATTTCGTGATCTTGATTTGACTTACATAAGAGTATTTTAGTCCTGACTCGCGTGTTTTGTCTTTCATTACGTCGGGTCATCCCTGAGTTTTTTCAGCGCATTGAAGATCATTTTTCCGAAGGACGAAGATGAAGATTCGGTATGTCATTACTATTATAATTATTTGCATCATGCTATTCTGTTGCATTGATTATTTATCCTTGATGTATATATAACTCTGAAAAATTTATATAGAATATAATCAAATGTATAATATAAACAGCTTCATGAACTGTTTATTTGATTATTATATTTGTCATTCCGTTGCGAGATTCTGTGTTTGTTTTCTTATTCTTTCCTTATTTTTCTAATTAAATCCCAATGATTGTCTATGTTTCGGATTGTTTAATTTGTACATTTTAAACCTTCCGAAATATGGGTCGTCATAGTTGGTATCAGAGGTAGGTTTTACGATAACCTTAGCTTTATGGGGTTTAACTCATTAGAGAAAGGTAGTAATACCCTAGAATGAGTCTGTTTGAGTGTATATATATGAGAGAGCGTAATTATTAGTGTTATAAAACATTTTATATTGTGTTTTTATCCATTGAGTTGTTTATGAATTCTGGTCGATGGTGGAACGTCGTTTTATCGATAAGGGTTTCTAAACACTTAAACGAGGCAAGTCGACGTAATATTATTTTAAAATCGGGTAAATGAAGTAATTTTACCTAAATTATATTTTATTTATAAAATATTAACTTTCATGAGCCTATTTGACTATTAATGAAGTTGTTAGGAGATGATAATATTTAGTTATCATCGACTATTGGTTGAATTAAAATAAAACGAATACTTTGTTAATTTTATTTTAGGAAGCATTCAATAATTAAATTGAACTAAAATTTAATTATAATAATAATTGTTTGCAATTAAAATTTTGCAAATTAATAAAATTATTTGGTAATAAGATAATGAAATTACATAAGTATATTTATAATATAGCTTATAAATAGAAAGGATTTAAAAGCTAAGAATTTTAGAATTTAAAATCCCATTGATTTTCAAATTTATTTTCAAAGCCCTAAAAAAATAGTAATAATATTGTTTGAAAGTGTTTTGACTAGATATATTTTGAAAAGATTTTTTAAAGAAATAAAAGCATTAAACTCCCTTTACTCGTTGGAGAATAATTCTAGGGATGACTAAAATATAGGCAATATTCATTTTCAAGTTTTTGAGTGAGAATTGCTACCAAAAGAAATTTATTTTCGATTAAAATAAGTTTTGATTGTGAAAAAATATTTCAAGTATGATTTGATACATATATGAAAATAGTTTTGAACTTATAAAAAAATAGTATAGATAATAGTAAGTTTATAACTTATAGATTTGAACAGGAAAATAAAACCGATTTTTAAAAGGGTTAAACATTTTGATTAAGCAAATAAAAGAAAATTGAATTCAAGAAATAAAATAAAATAATCATAGTGATATTTGAAAGTGTTTTCAAATAGAAATGTTTCAAAAGAGATTTGAAAAATTGTCTTCGAAGGATTTTAAAAGAAGTTAATTCAGTACTCCTCGCTTTTGTCACTAGAAAATAATTTGGATGATGAGTGCACGCATCATCGACATTCATTTTCGAGTCTCAAAGTGAGGGAGACCACTTAGTAGCTATGCCACAGAATTGTTTTGATAAAAAAATTTGAATTAAATTTCCAAAATATAATTTAATATACAAGATATATATATATATATATATATATAATTTCAAAAAAATTGAAATTAAACCCAATATTTAAATTCCCTTAGCTTCTATGAACCAACGATTGGCAAATTCTAAAAGATGAAATAAGAATTGAAGTCTGAGTGTTTAAAAGAAATTATAAATCGAAGTTATAACTCTTAAATTGGAAGATAAAGGGAATTCAAAACATATAAAATTGTTGAACATTCTTATTAAATAAAATGAATAAGCTTAATTTGTATAATACTCAATTACATTCTAAAGCATCAAAATAACTTATCATAAAAGTTTAAGAAGTTAAAATGTTTATAAGAATTAGTAATGGAACATTATACAAGTGAAACGGAAGTACTAAAAATGTTCAAATTAAGATTGTGTTTAAAGAAATGTTTGAAGATAAAAGTTAAGTTGTTATAAGAATGTTAATACACTTAATTAATGTTAAAGAAATATCAAATGAATAAATTGAATAGTAAAAGAAGATATTATTTAAGTAAATGAATATAAACTTAAGAAATTGATTAATGAACCATTTTATTAATGAATTTGATATTAGATAGAAAATATGAAATACTGGAACTAAGTGTAAGAAATAAAATGTGAAATAAATTGAAAATTTATAAATATAAATAAAATTTAAGTTGTTATAGTAAATATTATACACTTAATTAATGTTATGAAATTTAATTCAATTAAGTAGAGTTAAATAAATGAAATAAACTAGTAAAATGGATTGCGAGGTTTGATTTAACTTAAAGGAAGTTAATGGAAATGAATAACAAAATCCATTAAGGGAATAAATTAACAAAATGAGTCCAATAAAATAGAATTTAATTCAAAATGAAATGAACTTAAGTTGTAAAGTTAAATTGAATGTAATAACTTTAATCATTGAATATAAGAGCAATTTGATTTCAATGAATGTAAATAAGTGAATATGAATCAATTTAAAATAAATGTAAGTGAATATGAGCATAATAAAATTTAAATGAATGAAGAACCAATTGAAACGAATGAATTAAATCAAATTAAAAGTAAGTGAACGTGAATGAATGAGATATGAATAAAATGAAAGCAAATCGATTAGATATCAACATGAAATGAATGTTAATAAGTGAAATAATTGAAATCGAATAAGTTAAATGTGAACAAATTAAATGTAACTAAATCCAAAGTAAGCAAAATGGAATATAAACAAATTGAAATAAAATCAAAGGTAAATAGAAGATGCTTGTAACAAACCAGATTTTCCATTATTTGGATTTGAATATTTAAATGGTTTTAAATATTTGATTTGGAAATATAAATTGTGTTTTGAATATGAAGATTTGGGTTGAAATTGTAGAATGAATTTAAATTTCAGACAAAGCGATTTATCGTAATACGAAAATGTTGAATAATTAAAATTTGACTTGAATATGATTCGAAATAATTTCTAATGTTGATATAAATTTTATTTGAATTAAAACCGTAAGTTTTTAAACTGAAATCTCAAGTGATTTAGCCAATTTTTGAAATCATCGATTTAATCAATGCATTAAAATAGCGATCTGAAGCACAATCTCGAATTCTAACGAAACCAGTTCCGTTGGATCCATAATAATGTACTATTATTGGATTTCAAATTTTGTAGCATTTGGATTAACCGTTTGGTCGTATAGAATAGAAACGCGTTGAAATTAATATTGAAAATTTAATATTATAATTGGATTCAAAAGGCTATTTTCTCCATACGATCGAATTAGGTCTCGAAACATATTCCATTGCGTTTAGATTAGGGGTATGACATTGGAAATGCAAGTTGGCATGCCTCAATAGGGGTTCAGGATTTTAAGGTGCCTTAATCGTCATATTTTGGAATTAAATAACATTATAAAATTTTAAAAGTCAACATCTAGCCGCACACTAACCCTGTGAAACGCCGCCCTATCTATAAGGACCCGTAAATTTACCACTTTGAAATGGAATATTTAATTTATTTAAATATTCAAACGTAGAATTTTCAAACTTAAACAATCATGTTTTATATGATAAATAAGAATGACAAACTTATTTTTGATGTTAAATAAAGATTTTGGATTTCCATTGTAAAACTGACAAAAGTCAGATTCCAATAAAATAGGATAAATATTCATGAAATTTGTTTAACGGATAAATAATTCCTTTTAAATATATATAATCGATATCGGACTCATTTGATAATAATAGTAATTTAATTTATAATGGTTCGATAAATATATTAAACTTGTTTTATAAAAGTTGATAAATTTCGTCGCAGAGCAATAAATCAATGTCATATTTTTACAAATAGATTTGGATATTATTTTATATTAGTTTATAAGTCAAATATACTTGTTTTTATTATTTAAATATAATAACAAATCAATTTTGAAGTTTGGTTTACATAGATAAATAGTTTAACAAAAACGTCAAAATGCGACCGTAAAACTTTTTCTCGAAAACCAACGTTTTGTTCAAAATAAGTTGCCGCAACGTTATCACACCTTTATTAACATGTTTTAACATATATATTACACATTTTAATAACTAAACATGTTTATTTTTATTAATTAAGATTGGAAAACTTCTAGAAGTCATTAGTAAAAGTAAGTAAGAATTAACAAAAGGAAGCAAAAGTAAACATCAATTCAATATCACATCAAAAACCAACATAATTATTATTTTACTTAGCTTAGTTCTTAAGGGATTAAGACATAAAGTAAGGATGTGAAAGGTGATGGTAAGTGTTGAAAACGTAAAGGTTTCTTTGATTGAAGTATGGTTAGTTTGGTAATTTAGTAAGTGCTTATTTTGGTAAATTTATCACTTCTTTCTTTTTCTATAGATACCCACCTCCTTCTCACTTTCATTCACATTTCTTCTTCTTCTTTTCTCAAGCTTCTTCATCTTCTTCCTCTTCTCTTTAATGGCTTTCTAGCCGTATAAAAAAATTAGAAGGAAATAATGTCAAAATATTTACAAAATATTCAAAAGAAATCAATGTTCATCCTCTTCAAATCAAACACCTTTTTTCTTCATATTTTACCTCTTCTTCTCTCGGCCATAACTTCTTCAAAACCAAAGAAAAATGAAAAATTATTTATTTAAAACCATGTATTTTCCAGTGGCAACAATTTCATGTTGACCACTTTGTCTCATTTTAACGTTAACTATGTCAGAAATACACTTCTTCCAGTGCATTTTCTGGTCTAGTTTTTAAGCCAGATAATATGCCCTTTTTTTATCACAACTTGATCATAAATGTAACGACCCGTTAAGTTCGACCATTTAAAATTGTTTGTTTAATAGGATTTTGTAATTTATTTTAGTTGAAAGAATAAAGGTGGTAGATAAGTATTAAAATGAAGGCTAGAATAAATTATATAGAAGTGACTTAGAAACCTATTTAAAGACATATGAATAAAATTCAAATGAATTAAGTAGAGAAAGAAAGAAAAATTCTTACCTGTACATAAAATTTAATATGGGAATATTAAACCAATTTAATGCAATAAAAGATTGTGAACGATAAATTGAATAGATTAAGAAACCCTGTTATTGCAAGTCAATAAATTTGTAAACCCTAATGAACATCTCAAAATTTATAAATTTATTGAAATTTAAGACATAGCATAAGCGTAGAACTATAGGTATGATGACAAACTTTTATAAATTGTCTAATTAAGGGTCAGCAAATTTATTTGGAAATCAAACTCAATTAAGGGTAAGTAATTATGATGGATTGATGGCATAAACGTTACTAATTTTTATCATAGTAACGGAAGTGCAGATGGAAGGCAACTGTAGAAATTTAAGTACGTATTAACAATTGAAAGGGACTGTCGATTGAGTGGAGTACTTTAGGTTGTCTTACTAAATTTAGAATTTAACATAAGACAAATAGAAATAAATCAATAAACGTATAGATTTTAAGTTTATTATGATGAATTATTTTAGTGATATGACTTAGAATAAATGAAATAATTTGGGTTAATTGGTATTTAATGGAATTAAAGGTTGCAATATTCATAGGTAAGGATTTAGATGAAATAGATTGATGTATGAAAAATTTAATTTGATAAATGGCAATTAATTCCTTTAATTTGTGCAATTAATGTATGTTTAATTGATAACGATAAAAAGTTGATTTTTTTTCAGTGTAACCAACGTAAAATATTATCATAGCATGATACTTGGTTTGAATAGAAGGATTTGATTTAATGTGAAAATTTTTGTTCTAAGTATTGAATAAAATTGGGAATCAAATTTTTTTTTTATGATAATAACGTTAGTATTGGTTAATAAATAGATTTCAATGCAGTAACCAAATAAATGGAATAAGATGAGTATATATTGCATAGAAATGAAATGATAAATTATTGATGTAATGGAAGATATAACCATGTCAATTATGCATATAAGGTAATAAGGTAATGAAACCGAGGTAAATTAATTAATTGAGACTTTAAGTAAAATTAACGTGTGGAATTGACCAAGGTTCAATAAAATGAGAATTTGATTGGTTATATTTATTGGTTGAGAAATGTAAATGTGTATTTGGGGAATAAATTTAGTCAGACTTAAGTATTGAATTTAATTAATTAATATATATGATAAATGATGATTAAATAAAAACCCAATACTCTATATATATGTATAATATTTGAGTGAAAATAATAATACACTTATAAATGTGGAATTAAGAGTTTACAACAACTATTTTAAGTAAAGAAATTGTTCATTCAAGTAAATTTGAAACATCGCAATAGGTGTAGATTAAGTGTTGCGTTAAATAAATTATAAAGGAATAAATTTATAGAAACGTAGGAACGGAAGAATGAACATTATAGTAACGTAAAACGTATTGTAGGATAATAATTAAGTATAGGCTTGTAAATTAGATGTATGACAATAAATTTTGTACGTAAATCTTTCTATTAGTTGATAAGTCTTATTTTGATCAATTTAAAGGAATACACTAAATTTTATAGTTAGTACGGAATATTGATGAGTGAATGAATAAGATGAAACAAAGGTGGAATGTATTAGTTGAGGTTTTAAGTTATTTATGTGATAAGTTACCAAAATTACAATTTTATCTAAATACAGTAATTTATGCAAACAAAAGATGAACATTTTGAAATATTACCACAGTGATATATAAAAGAAACGTTAACTATGTAGTTGGAGAATAATTGATATATTTTGAGTTGGATAATAGAAATCAAGTTATTTATATAATTAGATTTAAGATGAGAGTATAAGTATATGATTAAATAATTGGGTTTTGCGAATAAAATTTATAATTCCCAAATAATAAGAAAACGCAGAGGTTAACACTGCGAAATTTATATACTTATAAATTTTAATTCACATCCAAGCTTGCTAAATTATTGGGAATTGATTGGATTATATAAGTAATGAAATTTGGCCAATATTTAAAGTTGAAAGAAAATTTGGATTTTATGATTTATTTTAATTTATTTAATAAATATTAAAAATAGTCATTTTTGTCACGGACTCGGATTTCGACGAAACTAGTTTCATCGGATCCGTAACGGTGAATTATAATAATGTTTCAAGTTTCGTTGCGATCGGACTTGTCGTTTGATCGTACGGACTCGAAACGCCTTGAAATTTACGCATTTTGAAATCAATTTGAAATTTTTATTTTTTTAGCATAACTTCTTCATACGATCGAATTTGGTCGCGAAACTTTTTCCATCGCGTTCAGAATATTTTGAAACACCTATTTGGATATATAGTTTTAACAAATTCGACTCCGGAGGCAGAACGGGCTTTTTGGGCCAACTATCGTTTAGCACGTTCGTTATCCGTACCCACCTAGCCTTCTTTTATCTGTCTATATATTTGCGATTATAAACCCTAGCCACTCCTTATTTTCATTTTTCTATACGTACATCTCCTTCTCAACTCCTCATTCCAATGGCAGAAAAAAACCTAATTCCCAAATTCCAAAATTTTATTTCAAAAAAAAAAAAAAAAAAAAAAAAAATTTTTTGTGGATCTGCAGCAGCTTCTGGTCGCGCTTCGGGTTTCAGAGGAGAAAACCCTAGAGCAACTTCGGGTCAGGAAGAAAATGACTCGGGTCGCTCCGGGTCGTTTTGGCGAAAACTCCAAGCAAGCATCGGGGAAATGAGGCGGCGCCCCGAAGTCGAACCCGAAGTTGACCCAGGACCAGAATTTTTCATTTTTCAAATTTTCATAACTTTTGCATACGAGCTCGGATTCACGCGCGGTTTGTTTTGCTGGGATCGTATCGGAATTTCTGACGTTTTGGCACTGGTTTGGATGAATTTGGAGACTGTCCAATTTTTGGGTTTAAATTGAATTTGAATTCAATTTAAATTCAAAAGGTGAGTGTTTTAACCCACTCACAACTACTAGAAGCTTTTATGTTTGTTAAATAAATTTTAGAAATGAATAGAAATTTATTTATGAGCTTTTGGCATGTTATTTCATTCATATCTGTTGAATTGCATTTTATTGAATGTAACTGTTAATTTAATTGATTTATTGCGTGTTAATTGGCTGTTAGAAATTTTTGGTTGCATATGAACTGCTAGTTAACAGTTATGTCAATTATCACTGAATATAAATTGTTAGATTAATAGTTGAAAAATTTAATTTGAATAAACTGCCAGTTATCACCTGTTATATATGATCATATATATAATTGTTATTGATTGATATTGCTTGATGTTTGTGACTGGATGATGGATGTTTTGTTGAATGGATGTTTTATTTGATATCATTAAACTGCAAGTTAGCATACATTTTACATTTCATTCGGGATTGTGGTTTGAAATGATAAAACCGCAAAGTTTTATTTTTTTAAATTGCGGATTGAAATGATAAATATCCGTATCACTTGACCATAGGATAGAAAATTATATACAGGCACCGCGGTCTATATATAACTATTTTAATGTGATTTCTATGGTTTGGATTGAATACGGTCTATAAATCTTAAATTTATATTGTATAAATATTTTATTTCATATTTATATACCTATGAAGTTGAAATTTTGAAATTAAAAGGAATATAAATTTCTTTATTGAAAATGGAAGAAATTAAGAAAATGGAGTTTGATGATTTATATCCTATGTTTAAATATTAAGTTGGAAATTTTAAAGATATGATATTTATAATTGGATTTTTCCCAAAATATTTTGAAATGAATATTCTAGTAAAAATTGAATTTGGAAATATATATATATATATTTTACTAGAAATTGAAGTCTTATTAATTATGGATTTTATGTGAATGGTCAAGATTAATTAATAGAATATTGATTTTGAAAGGATAAAAATCCAACTTTAGTTGAAATATTAATGCTCAAAAATGGATATAAATATATATAAAATTGAAATGGTTTTGGGACTTGAAGTAATATTCTGGATTTTGGTTTAACTTTAAAAGAAGAAATATTTGGAAAGCCATGTAATTTATTTCTTTGTAAAGCAACAGTAAAGTTAAACCTTTTTAATTCGCATACCGTTGAATATCCAAACCATTTAGTTTTGAAAATAATGGTTTTAAAATACTATGGATTTTCGAAGAATTATGTTGAAAGTTACAAACAGAATATTGGTTACATGGGATATTAAATAATAAAAAGTGACATAATTTTTTTGGAAAGGAATAATTTTATTTGGGATAAACGATATCATATTGTTTTGGGTTTTAAAAGAAGAAATGATATCGTAATATTACGGTTTGAAATGGATTATATTCTGGTTTTAAAAGTATAAACTATTTTTAAATGACCGCGGTGTTATAATAACGATTGGTTGGCAAAGAGACCGGGATCGGATATGGACATACTCTCTGTCGATACCGAAAACCACTTTGACTAACCGTGTACGCGGTGGAGATTCCAGAATGAAGTAGGTGGTGGCGACGTTTCCTGTAAGGTAAATACGTGGACCCAACTCCCATGAGTTGGCATAAGGTGGCTAAAACAGGAGCGATTCTCAGGCCAATGAGGTCATTCCTCTGATCGGACGCTCCTCTTCGATATTATAATTTGACTTGGATTTGATTCAGTGGCCACTTCTATATTTTGATTTTGGGGAGTTAGTCCGAGGTGGGCGGTAACTGCGGCTACGCGTTTCCACCAGCCTGGATAGCAATTGGTATATCTACCCTGGCATTGCCTAGTTGTGCCGTGTCACCTACCATATCGCGCCTTGTACGAGTTTGGTTTTCTCCCGTAGCCCGTGTGGTATCCTCTAGTGGCTTCCCGATCAGGAGGGGCTATGATATTGGACGGACTACTGGGACTATTACGTGTTAAGGTGGAAAATGTAAAGCCTTAACGCTATTTAAAAGTAAGTTTATTTTATAAATAGACACTATTATAATAGCGCAATATACTACATAGTAAATAGTTTAACGGATCCTTAGGAGATGTAAATCCCGAACATCTCTTGAGTTACTGTACTCATATTTATATTCTGTTTATTTAACTCACATAAGATATTCTAGTCTGACTCGGGTGTTTTTGTCTATTCAAATTCGCTCGGGTCAGTCCGAGCATTTCAGGATAGCAGATTTTAGCTTTGGAGGACGAAGACGAAGAATAAGTATTATGTTATATATAGTATTACACCACACTCTTTCTATTCCGCTGCATTGCTTGTATTGGTATGTGTAACTCTGATATTTATTGTAAAAGAAGGATCAAGCTTTTGTAAACTGTTTATGAACTGTATATTTGTTATTATATTTTATCCTTCCGCTGTGAGATTCTGTTTTTGTTTTTATTTCTTCTCTGTTTTCTTATTTACCCCATAACAATCCGCCCTTGCGTATGCTTTGAATTGGCACGTGTGTCGGTTTAAAGTGTGCAAAAAGGCGGGATGTTACAGTTGGTATCAGAGCTTTGGTTTAGCGATAAACCTTGGCTTTGTGGGGTTTGACTCTTTGTTAATAGGGTAGAAATATCCTATGGGAGTCGCTGAGTGTATATATAAGAGAGAGCGTACTTGTTAGTATTAATAAAAAGATTTTAATATTGTGTTAATCTGTTCCGCTTTGTATTTATAAATTCTGGTTGATGCATGGGACGCTATGTCATCAATAGGGATTTCTAAACACTTAATAGGACAGACCGACATAATATTTGTTTTTAATATAGGTGAATGAAATAATTTTGCCTATTATATTTCTATATATAAAAATAGTTTTATAAAGATATATATATATATTTGGTTGCTATAGATTGGATGTTAGGCAATAAAAATATTTATAATAACTGAAGCTAAGTGAAATTATAATAAACCAAATTTGGAGATTTAGAACTTAAGTCCGGGATTTTTGAAAATTTGCTTTCATAGAATTTGTGAAATTTATTGATTTGGTTTATAAGTATTTTCTTATATAAATATTTCGTATAAATTGGAAGAATTGTTTTAAAGAAGATTTTGGAAAAGAATTAAATTCTGTACTTTCCTCTCTGTCGCTGGAAAATAAATTCGGTGATGACGGCCGCATCATCGACTTTCATTTTCGAGTTTCGAAGGGGAAAGGCCACTGTAGTAAATTCTACTGCAGATTTATTTTTGAAATTTTCTAAAAATTTTCTTTTATTGTTCTAAATATAATTAGAGATATAAAAGTTGTAAGAACTTATTTATCTATTATTTTGAAATAGATTAAAATTTGACCCGGTATTTAATTCTAAATTTTTCCGTTAATTAATTGTTTAAACTTTGTTAGTGAAATATTAAGTAAGAAAGTTAATGCTAGGGATAAGGGAAGTAAAAGTTTTTAACTGATAAATAATGGAAAAGATTTATTGAAGAATGAATGAATTGAAACCTCTAATTGGAATAAGAGAATAACTGCAAAGCTATAAAGAGGAATTTGCATACATATGAGACAAAGGGTAATATGAATAAACATTAAATTTAATTAAAAGAATGGAGATTAAACTTGTATAAGTTCAATTGCAATTTCCTTAACATAAATAACTTACCCAAATATAAAAGTTGAAGTGTTAAATGAGAAACTGGAATTGAATATTTTACAAGTAGGAATTTAGGAAATAATGAAAGAATTTATTGGTATAAACTTAAGTGATAATTGAAATTTTACCCAAATTAAAGGTGAGTATTATTAATAGGTGATTTTAACTTAAGTAAATAAAATGAAATTCTTTAATATTGATGTGTAGGGTTATAAACTTAAGTATGATTTAAAATGCTACTAGTAATATAATAAAAAGTAGGTAATATAAATAAATGTCTGTAAACCCTAGATAATGAATTAATAAAATCCTTTATTTATAAAAATGGAGGTTTTAAGGTTAATAATTTAAGTGTAAGTAGAGGGTTACTGTAATTAAATATAATAAAACATAAACATTAAATAAAGGAATGAAATTAAGGGTAAGTTGAAATTGTAATTTATAAAACGAATATATATTTATTGAACCGTTAATAAATAAAAAGGAATTGAGAAGAAACTTGTAAATTTTCACTTGCATTCTTAAATATACATAACTTACCATATAATAAAAGTTGCAATGTTAGTAAGAAAATGTAAGGGGAAATCTTACAAGTGAAGCTTGAGGTAATTAAGGTATTCAATAAATTTGCTGTTATAAATGAGAATTAACTGTATAAACTTAAGTTAAATTGGAAATTTTACTATATAAGAAAGGGTAAGTAGTATAAATAGATGATATAAACCTTAGTCAATAAATTGGAATACAATATAATGAATTTTGTAACAAATGGAAAATGAAAATTGTAAGAAACAAAGAAATCCCTCCATAAATGAAAGAAAGAAAATCAAACCACCGAAGCATGAAATAAATGTATAATAAGTTAATTTGGCTGTTAGTTTGAATTGTTATTGTTTGATTTATGTTTGTTGGGTAAGGAATTTGAAGTTGTTGGGGAATAAATAATCTATCCTTGTTCCATCTAAGACTGTTGAGTAAAGGATGCACTTGATAGTTAATTTCATTTCATACAAATTTCAAATTTGAACCCAGACAACTAATTGTTTGATGGTTTAAATGGTTGCTTCACTTTGTGTATGTATGTTATTTGTAAGATTGATAATTGTTGTATTGATTGGGTGATTAATGGTTGAAACCACCTAAACATTTCACTTTAATATAAATATTTAACCTTTTAGATTATATAAGTGAATGCAGGTGATGGAAGCAACTGCTTTTGGTTCCATAATAATAAGCGTATTGCCCGACAAATAGGTACGTTTTCGGATTACGTTTAAAGCGCTATTTTATATAGTTGCCCGTGTTGGGATATAATATTTTGATAATATTTGTAATATATTTGTTATATTTTGATATTTTATTTTCTCCCGAGCCTCTCCGTACAAAGGAGACTCTGCCAAAATTTTCCGTAAATTTTGGACTTAGAATTTTGTTGAAAATGTTTTTCCAACTTTAATTATTTAAGTATAAAAGTTTATAATGGCTATAAAACGGGTATATTTCATTAAAGGAAATTAATCCAGTAAATTATTATTTATAAGCTAATATTGAATTGAGATGTACTGTTTTATTCTTCCTTCTCCCTTCTTTTTCCTTTTCGGGGACGAAAAGTTTTGAGTGGGGGAGAGTGTAACGACCCGTTAAGTTCGACCATTTAAAATTGTTTGTTTAATAGGATTTTGTAATTTATTTTAGTTGAAAGAATAAAGGTGGTAGATAAGTATTAAAATGAAGGCTAGAATAAATTATATAGAAGTGACTTAGAAACCTATTTAAAGACATTTGAATAAAATTCAAATGAATTAAGTAGAGAAAGAAAGAAAAATTCTTACCTGTACATAAAATTTAATATGGGAATATTAAACCAATTTAATGCAATAAAAGATTGTGAACGATAAATTGAATAGATTAAGAAACCCTGTTATTGCAAGTCAATAAATTTGTAAACCCTAATGAACATCTCAAAATTTATAAATTTATTGAAATTTAAGACATAGCATAAGCGTAGAACTATAGGTATGATGACAAACTTTTATAAATTGTCTAATTAAGGGTCAGCAAATTTATTTGGAAATCAAACTCAATTAAGGGTAAGTAATTATGATGGATTGATGGCATAAACGTTACTAATTTTTATCATAGTAACGGAAGTGCAGATGGAAGGCAACTGTAGAAATTTAAGTACGTATTAACAATTGAAAGGGACTGTCGATTGAGTGGAGTACTTTAGGTTGTCTTACTAAATTTAGAATTTAACATAAGACAAATAGAAATAAATCAATAAACGTATAGATTTTAAGTTTATTATGATGAATTATTTTAGTGATATGACTTAGAATAAATGAAATAATTTGGGTTAATTGGTATTTAATGGAATTAAAGGTTGCAATATTCATAGGTAAGGATTTAGATGAAATAGATTGATGTATGAAAAATTTAATTTGATAAATGGCAATTAATTCCTTTAATTTGTGCAATTAATGTATGTTTAATTGATAACGATAAAAAGTTGATTTTTTTTCAGTGTAACCAACGTAAAATATTATCATAGCATGATACTTGGTTTGAATAGAAGGATTTGATTTAATGTGAAAATTTTTGTTCTAAGTATTGAATAAAATTGGGAATCAAATTTTTTTTTATGATAATAACGTTAGTATTGGTTAATAAATAGATTTCAATGCAGTAACCAAATAAATGGAATAAGATGAGTATATATTGCATAGAAATGAAATGATAAATTATTGATGTAATGGAAGATATAACCATGTCAATTATGCATATAAGGTAATAAGGTAATGAAACCGAGGTAAATTAATTAATTGAGACTTTAAGTAAAATTAACGTGTGGAATTGACCAAGGTTCAATAAAATGAGAATTTGATTGGTTATATTTATTGGTTGAGAAATGTAAATGTGTATTTGGGGAATAAATTTAGTCAGACTTAAGTATTGAATTTAATTAATTAATATATATGATAAATGATGATTAAATAAAAACCCAATACTCTATATATATGTATAATATTTGAGTGAAAATAATAATACACTTATAAATGTGGAATTAAGAGTTTACAACAACTATTTTAAGTAAAGAAATTGTTCATTCAAGTAAATTTGAAACATCGCAATAGGTGTAGATTAAGTGTTGCGTTAAATAAATTATAAAGGAATAAATTTATAGAAACGTAGGAACGGAAGAATGAACATTATAGTAACGTAAAACGTATTGTAGGATAATAATTAAGTATAGGCTTGTAAATTAGATGTATGACAATAAATTTTGTACGTAAATCTTTCTATTAGTTGATAAGTCTTATTTTGATCAATTTAAAGGAATACACTAAATTTTATAGTTAGTACGGAATATTGATGAGTGAATGAATAAGATGAAACAAAGGTGGAATGTATTAGTTGAGGTTTTAAGTTATTTATGTGATAAGTTACCAAAATTACAATTTTATCTAAATACAGTAATTTATGCAAACAAAAGATGAACATTTTGAAATATTACCACAGTGATATATAAAAGAAACGTTAACTATGTAGTTGGAGAATAATTGATATATTTTGAGTTGGATAATAGAAATCAAGTTATTTATATAATTAGATTTAAGATGAGAGTATAAGTATATGATTAAATAATTGGGTTTTGCGAATAAAATTTATAATTCCCAAATAATAAGAAAACGCAGAGGTTAACACTGCGAAATTTATATACTTATAAATTTTAATTCACATCCAAGCTTGCTAAATTATTGGGAATTGATTGGATTATATAAGTAATGAAATTTGGCCAATATTTAAAGTTGAAAGAAAATTTGGATTTTATGATTTATTTTAATTTATTTAATAAATATTAAAAATAGTCATTTTTGTCACGGACTCGGATTTCGACGAAACTAGTTTCATCGGATCCGTAACGGTGAATTATAATAATGTTTCAAGTTTCGTTGCGATCGGACTTGTCGTTTGATCGTACGGACTCGAAACGCCTTGAAATTTACGCATTTTGAAATCAATTTGAAATTTTTATTTTTTTAGCATAACTTCTTCATACGATCGAATTTGGTCGCGAAACTTTTTCCATCGCGTTCAGAATATTTTGAAACACCTATTTGGATATATAGTTTTAACAAATTCGACTCCGGAGGCAGAACGGGCTTTTTGGGCCAACTATCGTTTAGCACGTTCGTTATCCGTACCCACCTAGCCTTCTTTTATCTGTCTATATATTTGCGATTATAAACCCTAGCCACTCCTTATTTTCATTTTTCTATACGTACATCTCCTTCTCAACTCCTCATTCCAATGGCAGAAAAAAACCTAATTCCCAAATTCCAAAATTTTATTTCAAAAAAAAAAAAAAAAAAAAAAAAATTTTTTGTGGATCTGCAGCAGCTTCTGGTCGCGCTTCGGGTTTCAGAGGAGAAAACCCTAGAGCAACTTCGGGTCAGGAAGAAAATGACTCGGGTCGCTCCGGGTCGTTTTGGCGAAAACTCCAAGCAAGCATCGGGGAAATGAGGCGGCGCCCCGAAGTCGAACCCGAAGTTGACCCAGGACCAGAATTTTTCATTTTTCAAATTTTCATAACTTTTGCATACGAGCTCGGATTCACGCGCGGTTTGTTTTGCTGGGATCGTATCGGAATTTCTGACGTTTTGGCACTGGTTTGGATGAATTTGGAGACTGTCCAATTTTTGGGTTTAAATTGAATTTGAATTCAATTTAAATTCAAAAGGTGAGTGTTTTAACCCACTCACAACTACTAGAAGCTTTTATGTTTGTTAAATAAATTTTAGAAATGAATAGAAATTTATTTATGAGCTTTTGGCATGTTATTTCATTCATATCTGTTGAATTGCATTTTATTGAATGTAACTGTTAATTTAATTGATTTATTGCGTGTTAATTGGCTGTTAGAAATTTTTGGTTGCATATGAACTGCTAGTTAACAGTTATGTCAATTATCACTGAATATAAATTGTTAGATTAATAGTTGAAAAATTTAATTTGAATAAACTGCCAGTTATCACCTGTTATATATGATCATATATATAATTGTTATTGATTGATATTGCTTGATGTTTGTGACTGGATGATGGATGTTTTGTTGAATGGATGTTTTATTTGATATCATTAAACTGCAAGTTAGCATACATTTTACATTTCATTCGGGATTGTGGTTTGAAATGATAAAACCGCAAAGTTTTATTTTTTTAAATTGCGGATTGAAATGATAAATATCCGTATCACTTGACCATAGGATAGAAAATTATATACAGGCACCGCGGTCTATATATAACTATTTTAATGTGATTTCTATGGTTTGGATTGAATACGGTCTATAAATCTTAAATTTATATTGTATAAATATTTTATTTCATATTTATATACCTATGAAGTTGAAATTTTGAAATTAAAAGGAATATAAATTTCTTTATTGAAAATGGAAGAAATTAAGAAAATGGAGTTTGATGATTTATATCCTATGTTTAAATATTAAGTTGGAAATTTTAAAGATATGATATTTATAATTGGATTTTTCCCAAAATATTTTGAAATGAATATTCTAGTAAAAATTGAATTTGGAAATATATATATATATATTTTACTAGAAATTGAAGTCTTATTAATTATGGATTTTATGTGAATGGTCAAGATTAATTAATAGAATATTGATTTTGAAAGGATAAAAATCCAACTTTAGTTGAAATATTAATGCTCAAAAATGGATATAAATATATATAAAATTGAAATGGTTTTGGGACTTGAAGTAATATTCTGGATTTTGGTTTAACTTTAAAAGAAGAAATATTTGGAAAGCCATGTAATTTATTTCTTTGTAAAGCAACAGTAAAGTTAAACCTTTTTAATTCGCATACCGTTGAATATCCAAACCATTTAGTTTTGAAAATAATGGTTTTAAAATACTATGGATTTTCGAAGAATTATGTTGAAAGTTACAAACAGAATATTGGTTACATGGGATATTAAATAATAAAAAGTGACATAATTTTTTTGGAAAGGAATAATTTTATTTGGGATAAACGATATCATATTGTTTTGGGTTTTAAAAGAAGAAATGATATCGTAATATTACGGTTTGAAATGGATTATATTCTGGTTTTAAAAGTATAAACTATTTTTAAATGACCGCGGTGTTATAATAACGATTGGTTGGCAAAGAGACCGGGATCGGATATGGACATACTCTCTGTCGATACCGAAAACCACTTTGACTAACCGTGTACGCGGTGGAGATTCCAGAATGAAGTAGGTGGTGGCGACGTTTCCTGTAAGGTAAATACGTGGACCCAACTCCCATGAGTTGGCATAAGGTGGCTAAAACAGGAGCGATTCTCAGGCCAATGAGGTCATTCCTCTGATCGGACGCTCCTCTTCGATATTATAATTTGACTTGGATTTGATTCAGTGGCCACTTCTATATTTTGATTTTGGGGAGTTAGTCCGAGGTGGGCGGTAACTGCGGCTACGCGTTTCCACCAGCCTGGATAGCAATTGGTATATCTACCCTGGCATTGCCTAGTTGTGCCGTGTCACCTACCATATCGCGCCTTGTACGAGTTTGGTTTTCTCCCGTAGCCCGTATGGTATCCTCTAGTGGCTTCCCGATCAGGAGGGGCTATGATATTGGACGGACTACTGGGACTATTACGTGTTAAGGTGGAAAATGTAAAGCCTTAACGCTATTTAAAAGTAAGTTTATTTTATAAATAGACACTATTATAATAGCGCAATATACTACATAGTAAATAGTTTAACGGATCCTTAGGAGATGTAAATCCCGAACATCTCTTGAGTTACTGTACTCATATTTATATTCTGTTTATTTAACTCACATAAGATATTCTAGTCTGACTCGGGTGTTTTTGTCTATTCAAATTCGCTCGGGTCAGTCCGAGCATTTCAGGATAGCAGATTTTAGCTTTGGAGGACGAAGACGAAGAATAAGTATTATGTTATATATAGTATTACACCACACTCTTTCTATTCCGCTGCATTGCTTGTATTGGTATGTGTAACTCTGATATTTATTGTAAAAGAAGGATCAAGCTTTTGTAAACTGTTTATGAACTGTATATTTGTTATTATATTTTATCCTTCCGCTGTGAGATTCTGTTTTTGTTTTTATTTCTTCTCTGTTTTCTTATTTACCCCATAACAATCCGCCCTTGCGTATGCTTTGAATTGGCACGTGTGTCGGTTTAAAGTGTGCAAAAAGGCGGGATGTTACAATAAAGATCCAAACTAAGAAATTATTTTTTTAAAACCATATGAAATTCCTGTGGCTACAACTTTAATTTCGATCACAACTTTCAGTTTTGAGGTTTGCTATATCTTAAACTCAATTCTTTGAAGTTCATTTTTGAGCTTCATTTTTGTCAATCTGACAATACCTCTTCTTCATTCTATCATATCTTCTTCATAACTAATCAGAATCAAGTGATTCATTACTTAAATTCAAGGGAAATGAATTTGCAACAACTTTTCAGTTAACAAGTTTTTTAAATTTTGAGAGTAAGAGAGTCAAAAACAAGAGAGAAGATAACCTATTTTTTGTGTCTAAATTTGAAAAGCTCTACCGCTTCTTCTCTATACTTTCGGCCAACCTCCATCTCAAGCCTCGACCAAGCTATTGAAATGGAGAGGGTGTTGTTTTCTAGTGTTTAAGTGGAATATGGAGTAGTTAGTGAAGCGTGGATTAGTTTGAATGCTGGTAGGAAGTTAACCGCTTTGGTTTATGGTGAGAAACTCTATTTAGCATCTTTATTTACATATATACATGTTTGATGATGTGTTATGATTGCTATGGATGCTTATATATGTTTTCATCATCAAGTATTGATTGTTTGACATGATTGTTGAATTGTTTTACTAAGTCACGTTAATACACGTCGATAAGCATAAAGGAAATGCCATTCCTCTTAAAAATGAAATGGTGTATATGCTTAAACCGTTTGGAAATAGTTTTAAAATGAGTTAGAAATGTTTTATAAAAATTTAAATATGTTTAAATAAATAAAGGAATAAAATCAAGGTTTCATCTTATATATTTTAAAACATATACAAATCAATTTTTCAGAAAAACCACGCCTTTTGTAGTAAAGTGGCCAAAGTTTAAAATTGATATTTTAAATATTTTAGAAATATGAAATAAATTATAAAAATATGTTTAAATATATTAAAATTAATTTAAGTTGAAAATATGGATAACTAAATGAAATAAAAGTCTTTTTGAAGAATATAGCTTCTAAAACACTATTTGCAACACTTTCCACAGCAGTTTTTAATAAATTTTGAAATGTAGTTTTAAACTTAATGATTCTTTCCTATATATTTTGTGAATGATTTTAAAATAATAATTAAGCCATTTAAAGATGATTTAGAAGTTTTAGTGAGAGTTTGAATAAATGGGTAAGAAGAATTGTGTACACCACTTAAACAAAAAGTGAAGAAGATTTGAATTGACAACAAACTGAGTAATGCGAAAATGACTAGTACATTTGTCCTACTTGTGAGATCTGAGAAGATAAAACAAGGTGTTTAATTAAGGTTAGAGATGGAGCAACCAGTGTCCTGAACTTACATGGCGTATGTTTTCGTTTCTTAGGCGAGGGGTGGAACAGATCGAAAGGAAAGCTCTAATGCTCTAAAATAAAAAGATTGTATTAAGTTCCCAAAATAGAAAAAGATTAGTATTATCCAAAATTTAAGCATTCTCCAAAATGAATAAATTACGACTTGGATTGCATAGAGATAATCTTCTTATACTTGGTATTAAAATCCGAAGAGGGAACTCGTCCTATTCGTGGAATTTAAAAGGTGATCTCACCGTTATTACGCCCATAACACTTGTTGAATACAGAAAGTGATGTTGAGTAAAATTAGAATGATTTCTATGATCCTATTTACTCAAAAATATTTGCTAATATTGATTTTAGGGTTTATCATAAACGATGTCTTAAATAACAGTAACCGCCCGCAAATCCGTACCCCTTTGAGCTGACAATATTCTCCAACAGTTCAACTCAAAGTGGACGGAAATACGAACGATTAGGGTTAAAGAAGAAAGACGTAGAATAAGAAATAGAAAACAACATCAAAATCTCACAATCGTAGTGGAACAACATACAATATATAACAATAGATTTTTATACTAAAGAATCTGTAACTTATAATACTTACAATCATCAGAGTACAACACAATCCATAACACAAAACTGGATAGTTATAATACTTGTCCTCACAAAAGCTGACTATACAGCTTACACTGCACAGCGGAATATACATCAAGTACGTGTGATACGTCTCGCCATCCAGTTATTCTCTTGAGCTCCACAGCATCCTATCCTGAATCTGTAATACTCGGTCAGACCCGAGCATTATAATAAAATAACACCCGAGTCAGTCTGAAAAAATAGTGTGAGAAAACACACTCAATTGAATTATTAAAGTTTTCAAAATCCTTTGAAATCAAAGGTATCTCGTAAAACCATGCCATAAATGAACAATGAAGGGTTTTCACCTTACGATAACCTAAAACATTTTTATCAAATCCGTCTGATATTATAACAGTGTCTATAGAAAGTAAAATAGTATCAAGCTGAAATGCTTGCATCTCACATTCCAGCATAGTTAGGAACAATCAAAACCGTACATGCGCTTATTGGAGATTGGATTCTATACAATGACAGGGCAACCGAGGTACCGCTTGTCATAGTACATAGCCTAGACCAGCGTACCGAGGACCACTCCCAATCCCTGCAACACAAGACTGGAGCTACCCCTTACTGGATAGTCCGAATAAGACCAGCCCGCGGTTGGGATCAGCAACCGCCCACTAAGCCGAGATCAAAAAGGGACATCTCGACAGGGATGACCTTACCCTACTTGGGTGCTACCCACTTAGCCTTGTCGCACCTCCCATGTTAATCCATTCCCGGCTGATGATGCTTGAGGTTATGCGTTACCTTTTTAGAACGAATTTCACTAGAATGCTCTTGACCTCCTGATGATATTCTGATAGCATTCATCCATACAAGTTGTCCTGGGTTTGGACAAATCGAATCACCATCTTCATCATCTTCAAGGTCTTCATTTGCAAATGTTCAAACCGGATCGAAATGGTTTTCGGATAATTAGACCCGATCCCGGTCTCTTCGAAATGATCAACGCATTGGCCAATATTGATAGTCGGTTATTTAACTATCAAATTAAACAATCATTCAACCAATTGTTTTTATTCCCACTGAAAAGCACCAAGTCCTTTAAAATTTAGCTTTTAAACGAATTAATCACTTTATCCAAAATATACACTTAAAACATTTAAAATAAAACTACTTAAATCAATTTATTCAAAATATTAATTATGAAATTCCTTAATAATTTCCCAGGTAAAGACTTAAGCCAAACACTACCTTTAATATAAAACTATAATATAAGGTATAATATTTAATAGTTATCCTTTACATCAAAATACTAATTTAACCTTTAAAAATAAATTCTACTATAATTAACTTAGATAAATATTTACTTTAACAATTTTTAAAACAAATAAATGATATATTTTCTAAAAATTCTTTTCAAATACTTTTGAAAACTTCCAATTTATACTTAAAATCTTCTTTGAAAATATACTCATCTTTTCAGGAAAATGCACCTATAATCCGTCTAATCGTTTATAAATCCTCCTCGATTAATTTCAATTTAATTTACGTCCCAATCCCGTAAATTTTCTTTCCCATACATTTAAAAATAAAACCACCTTCTTATTTTTAGAACGAATTACCCTTTCCTTATAAATTCCCATCGTTGGTGATCCATCTTGATGGATGCTAGCGACACATGTAGGTTGGTTCCCACTACCTGAAATTCATTATGTAAGTCCCACACAACCTCAAGAGTGTACCTCTAAAGTTTCATCTAATTTTGTTAATTTTTCAATGAGGTATGGATGATTTTTCTAGACCAGATGGCCCATGAAGACGGATGATCAAACAAACTTCAAACAACTTAATATTTGGACAAGGCACTCAAATAGAAGATAGGAAGACAACCAAATGAAGATCACTTAAAAATAAACTAAGCGCATGGATCTTTAGCGATCCATCACCTATGGATGGCTAGCGATACATCAGCTTTGCTTGGGTCGCCTTCAAACTTCTGAGCTCCTTTATGACGCTGAGTACATGCTTCTAGCAAAGCGGCTTTGGCCCAATGCTCTCCAACCCCTATAAATACAATCCTACCAACAACATAAACATGATCTTCTGGACTGGCTGTTGTAACTCGATAAAGATTGTTCTTTATTGTTATTCTTCACTCTTCTTCTCCCACATAATAGTCATCAAGGAATGACTATGATTCTCCAGTCATCTTTAAGTACTTATGACTTGATCTTACTTAGGATATTATATCATATTGTAATCTACTTCAACTTGAAACGACGGTCAATTAATAAGAAAAGTTATAAAGTGGACATAGGCTTCATTAACAGTCGAACCACTATAAAATTCTCTTGTCTCTTTTCTATTTCTGCTCTTTTTATACTTATTTCCTGTTTTATTTGCTTTGATAAATAGGGCTGGTGCTTTTATGATCAATCCACGCTGTTGATCCATTTTTTGGGTTAATAGACCGCATAACAGTTAGAGGAGGGTCCCTCGCTCGAGTTTAGAAGTGATCCATTTGATGAACTTGACTGGAGGGATGGAGAAGAGGGGGTAGCAGAGAGGTTGGAGAGGCAGTGGAGTTTTTAAAAGTTGACAATGATGTCACAACTAAGTTAATGAAAATCAAATCCTGATTAAAGTAGATTTAAAGGTATAATTGATACGGTTTTTGCTAGATAATCAAGATGTATTTGCATGGTCCCATGCAGGCATATACAGAATTTCCCTAAGTATCCCATGTTATGCCTATTGATCCAAGAAAGAAATAAAGGAAAAGAAGTATGGACCTTGAATGATTGATGACTGTTAACGAGAAGGTAGAAACCATACTGGGCAAATGGATTCATTAGGGAGTCTCACTACCCGAAGTGGATAGTAATCCAATGCTAGTTAAGTAGCCAAATGGGAAGTGGAAAACGTGTATTGACTTTTTCAATTTGAATGATGCCTGCCCAAAATATTGTTTCCCACTATCAAGGATGATCGTTTGGTAGATGGTACTGTAGGACATGAACTCTCATCATTTATGGATACATACTCTTGGTATGATCATATCTTTGTATATGTTCCATACTAGGATAACAGTAGCTCCATTGTAAACTTAGGCTACTACTATAAAGTCATGCCCTTTGGGCTTTAAAATGTCAGAGCAATGTACCAATCTTTCCTGAGAAGCTAACTCAAAATAGGTCCAAGCGTTAAAAAAACATTAAAATCCCTAAATACAGAAAAAGATGCAAAGTTTAAATGGAAAAGTAGTGACATTAAGTTGATTCATATCTAAAGCAATAGATAAGTGTGTTCCATTCTTCAAAGCACTAAAAATGAAGAGAGGTAAGTTTACCTGGATAGATGAATGCCTGGCTACATTTCTTAATCTAATGAAATATTTGCAAAAGCCACATGTTATTTCCACACAAGTAGAAGGGGAAGATCTATACCTATCTTAGTAGTGTCAGCACACATCTTGAGCGCATCATTGGTGCAAGAAGAAGAAAGGGTATAGCAGCCGTGTATACGTGCATTTCACTGTATTGGAATCTAGATATCCTAAATAAGAAAAATTAGCTTACTATCAATTGATAGCATCTAGAAAGATGAGGCATTATTTCCAATATTATCCTTTTTGGTTATTGAAAAATCATCTACGAAGGAAGGTCCTACATAGACCAGATATGTTTGGTAGATTAATAAAGTGAAGCGTTGAAATAAGTCTATACGAAATCACCTATCATCCCTAAAAAACAATCAAAGGGCATGCCTTGGTAGACTTTATTACAGAGTTCACTATCAAGGATAACGAAACACCATTTGGAGAAGAGGAAACTCTTTGGTGGAAAATGTATGTGGATAGGGCATTAAATGAACATGGCTCCGGCACTGGAGTGGTGCTGGTTACACCCAAAGGGTGAAAGTTGAGCTATACAAGTGCGATTGGAATTTAGAGAAACAAACAATGAGGCAAAATATGAGGCGCTAATAGTGGTACTAGAAATAGCAAAGGAATTAGGGATAAGATCGTTATGCATGCACGGTCACTTCCAACTTGTAGTCAACCGAGTGCTTAGGGAATTCCAGACTAAAGAATAGCGTGTTATATAAATAAGGTAAAGGTATTACTCAATGAACCAGACTACTACGTGTCAAATATATTTTGAGGGAAGAAAATCAAGATGCGAACGACTTAGCAAAGTTGGCAAGCTTTGGAAACAGTCCATTTATTTGCTCAGTTCCAGTAATGACCCTACTAACATCAAGTTTTGAGGAGGTAAACACAGTTATGGCTATCAATGGAGAAGAAACCAGGATGACCCTGATCATCAAATAGTTAAATAAAGGAGTTTTGCTAATCAATGAAAACAAAGCTAAGAAAGTGATGCAGAAGATACCTCGCATTACTATTTAGGAGGGTATGCTATACCGAATGGGATTCTCTAACCAACTATTATCATATGTTGTCAAAAAGGTAATTCATGAAGTGTTGGATAATATACATGAGGGATGCTGTAGAGTCCACACTTGGAGGAAAATTTAAGAAAAAAAGGTGTCGCAATATGGATATTACTAGCTAACATTGAACCGCGATGCAATAGACTCTGCAAAAAGGTGTGATAAATGCTAAAAATTCACAAAGAACCCAAGGCGTCGATAACCAAACTGACACATATGGTTAGCTCTTGGCCTTTTGCGATTTGGGGATTGATTTGATTGGATAGCTCCCTATGGCTATGTGCATAGCTAAATATGCAGTAGTGGCGGTCGACTATTTTACTAAAGTGCCTTTTACCGAGGTCATCAACTTTATGATCAAAAATGTAATATGTAGGTAAGGGGTCCCACTTTGGATCATCTTGGACGATGGGTTATTGTTTAATAGCTAGGAGTTCATTGAGTTCTACCGACAACATGGAATAAAAAATGTTTTTTAGTGGCATACCTATATGTTAATGGATAGGTAGAAGCAGTCATCAAGGTTCTTGAAACTCTTATAAAGAAACGGTTGGAAAAGATAAAGGGGACATGGACGGAAAAACTCCCATTGACACTATGGACTTGTCGCACTTCCCATAAAAACACAATGAGGCGTGCCCCTTTTTGCTTTGGCTTATGGGTCATAGGCCATGCTCCCATTAAGGTCATTGTGCTATCCCATGAAGGGACTCATTATGACCCGAATGAGAATGAGGAATTGCTAAATACGTCGCTGGACATGATTGACAAAAAACATAACGAAGCTGCCCTGAAAGCTGTTGCACATAGGCAAAAGGTTGCTAGTTAATATGACTCCAAAGTTAAACACCCTGCGCTCAAGGAATGGGACTTGGTCTTATAATGATCCATCTGGGAAGGACCTTACTTAACAAAGACTTAGGTGATGGAGCATATATTCTTAGAATGGTAGATGAAGCTATTTTCAAAAATGCATGGAATATAAAATCTTTGTCGTTATTTTCCTTAGTTTTAGCTGTTCTCATTTAAATATTTCTATCGTTTAATAAAGTAACTTTAAGGAAATTATTAGTAAATGAATAAGCATTTTATGAAATCTTATTATGTTAGGTTCTCATTTTTCTTACACGTGGTTTATTACAATTGCTTGGATTATGAAATGAGGCATCACTGATCGAATATGTTTCATTAACCTTCATTAATAGGTTGTGAAATAAAGATGAGTGTTCGAAATCGCATAGTCTCAATAAAGATCACATACCCATGTTAACTAATGTTTATATAACTTCATAGGTAAGGTCCCCATACACTTAGGAGCATACTATGCCAAACCATCGCAAGAATCAACTACGAGAAACCTTGACCAGCAGTGGTGGACCAGGCTTAACTGTGGTCTGTCAACTGGGTATTGACAATCGGCCTAAAAACTTTGACTGGCAATGGTTGACCGTACTAACCCATGGTAAGACGTGATTGGACTGGGTAGTCCACCATTGATGATCGACCTAAAAACATCGATCGGGCATGGTGGATCAAACTTACAACTGTCAGGATATGACCATCGATTGGGTATTTCACTATTGAGATCGGTCAAAAAAACCCTCGATTGACAGTAATGAATCATACTCGCCCACAGTTGGAATGCAGGCGAAGGAGAATAAAGTCCCGGAAAGAATACTATATAAGATATTTTTGCTCGACTAAGATTGTCAGTGATTGATTGTAAACAAGCATGCCAGGAAGCAAATTTTTAGCATGTGGACATGCAAGCAACGGTATATGTAGGTCCAACGTATTACAACAAAAAAGATTGATAAGGTATGAACACTTAGGTAAAACACATGATATACACATGGATTCATTGAATTGAATAAGTGAGACAAAGCATGATGTAGAGTAGTAGAATAATAAATTATATAAAATTTCAACATTTAACACAATAATAATACAATTAAGTATCAAAATCAATAATCATAAGAATTAGAAATAATAAAATACATGCCCTCAAAAAAGTTACCAAGACTGGCATGTGCCACTATATTGTCGGTATAAAAAATTGGTATCGAGCATCAATCAGGAAGGTAGTAGCTGTCACTTGGATCGGGATGAATTACTCTTCCCAAATGATATAGATCTAGTCAGCTTTGTTTTCTCTTTTTCTTTCATAGAATTTTTATTAGGCGACAGCATCAAGCTCATCTTGTTTCTTCTTTATAATCCCGAGATCCTCCGCTGCTTCAAGCTTGACTCTTGCCATCTTTTTTGGATGCTTTGCAATTATGCTACCCTAAAGAACCTCAACTTTATCAAAGTCATCATTCCACTTGGTATAGCCTACCATCTCTATGTTTATGAGATCTTTTAAAGCAGAATTCATCTTTGGGCATGACTCTTCTACAATTTGCTCAAAAGGACATGGGAAAGCAAGAATACCAAACTATAGGTGGTCAAAGGAATCGCACCTCTTGATAGATCTACCATATAAAAACAAGGGGGCTATCAGATATTAACCTACCCAAATGAGCTCGACTATGATGAATAGTGGTTCATGAGCTATAAAGAAGATACCTCCTGAAGGAACCGGCGGAGCATTATCCAAATGCTGGCTTGCAATAACCCAGGTCAAGATTACCTAAACTTAAAATTTTGAATATGGTTTAATCAATTATAATTAATTAATTAAATTAATCTTGGGAACTTGTAATAATTTCATTTCCAAATTTAAGATGGATTTGGAATAAAATAAATTGGGAATTTAATGAATTATCCTTTTATGTAATTTAATCCTTATATTTAATGATAAAAGAACTATCTTTGAGAAAATAAGTAAATAAAATATATGAAAATAATTTTATAATTTAAAATATGAATTTTTAAAGTGTTTATTTTTTTTAATATGAGATTTATAACAAATAACTTTCAACTCTAAAAATTATCACAACAAATATTGTAAATTTATATTTAATATTGAGATTTATTGTTAAAAATGAGATTTTTCAATTAATAATTTTATTAGAACTAGTGGGAATAACTTTTATATTTACAAGTTGTATTTAAATTTTATAAGATATTTGAATATTAATAGAAATAAGAGTTTGACATGTTATTTGTTTTGGGAAAATTATACAAATCAATGGTTGTTAAATAAAACATTATTTAGTATAAGTTGGTGTTAATAAAGTAATAAAACAAAACAAATTAGTAACACCTTTCTGTTGGAAAATTAGCAACGCTTTGTTGTTGGACTCATACCTTAACCCATTTACCCCAAATAAGAGAAATAAGGAATGAGAAACTTATACGTACAAGTTCTCATTCTAATTTTACTTCCGTTAACCAGAAAATCAAAATTCACTTAAGTCTCAAAACCCTAATCCCCAAATCAAAGCTAGAAATCAAAAAGCTTGTGATTAATTCAAGTGTAGATTTATAAAAGGTAATCTTTTCCATCTATTCGTGTATCTATTATTGATCGATTTCAGTTTTAGTCATGGATTGTAATCTTTTCTCTCCTATTTTTGAAATTAACCTCGTTTGAAGCTAAAATGGAAAAGCTTAGGAAAATACAAGCATTATTCCTCAATTTCGGAGTCATTTAGATGAGTTTATCTCACAATTTCTAGTCTAAAATGGATGTGTGTTTCTGATATATGAAATTACTTAAATCGATAGTAAATATGATCTCAATAGGGTATTGAATCTCTTGTCACTTTGAATTAGTTCTTTGTTTGCTGAAAACCTACGTTATATAATCATGATTTACATTCAATTGTATATGTTTATATGTTTGCAAGATTTCTAATTCAGTATCCTAGACTTTGAGGGAAGCAACAAACGAAAAATGGGTGGAATCAGATCATTGGGGAGCCATCGAAGCCAATTAGAAGTCGGCCCAGGCGAGGCAACCAGTGCATTGGTCGTAACCTAGAATTGACTTCCAAGTTATGTTCAGGTCTTCCAACTAGATGCTTTTAGAGCAGACTTCCTATCGGTTAGCTAGATGTTTACTTTTGTCAACACTATGTTATATTCATGTTTATGATGTATATTATGTCGAGCTAGACTCTTTTTGTGTACATATTAATATTTTTGGGATGTAGCACTTTTCTATTATGTAGTATACATCATGCATCTTTTTATATCAGTTCAACCTTGTAACTATTTTTATTCCGCTATGTATGATCTGTGATCCACTAATTTGTATTTATCATATGTTGTTTAGGATTTCTATTATAGCTATCATAGTTTTGTTTTAAGCAAGAATTGTATACCTTGATTCCAGTTGAGAAAAGAAATGTATAACATATTAATCGACGTATCGATAATTGCTTAAAGTAAAACTCATAGATAGTCACTCCTAACTAGCCCTATTCTCCGTACTAGTAGATGGTATAACATTATAATATCCTTTGTTAACATAGGTCTCGGGATAGGGCATCATAGCTTGGTATCGGAGCTGAGTTCAAACCAAAATATGATATTGTGGACATGAACTTGTCTTAGTCAAGTTTTAGGAATCGTCCCTTAGGATTTCATGGTAGCATACTCCTTAGTGTCTAACTTTAAAATTCTTATCATCGAGTCCTATAACTTTTGAATAATCCTTTATCTTATCTTATTCCTTTAAGAATTTTAGATGGTTGGCGGTAGATCACCTACTTGTTTTGTCTGTGGGCAATCCAGTGGCCCTCCTTAGGACATAGTGTTTATGTCCGTCGAGCAAATCATGGAACTCGTTCAGAACACTCAGCCTTCCGGGCCTCCTCCTAATTCTTCTTCCCGCAAATAAGGTTTTACACGTATATGCGGTGACTTTGCACATCTTGGTGGAAATCCCTTTAGAGGTTCTGAGAATGTTATTGAGGTGCAGACATGGCTTAGGAAATGTGAGCGGATATTTTTTCACATGGATCTTTCTAATTAGCATAGATTTCAGGTGGTGTCAAGTTAGCTCCAAGAGCAAGCTCTAGATTGGTATGAGCTTCTAATAGAAGAGGTTAATGAGTCTACTCTATCATAGGAGTAGTTCAGGGAATGTTTTGAGTTGAAGTTCGTTCTCGAATCTGAGAAGGCCTTGTTAGCTAAAAGGTTTATTAAGTTGAAGCAAAGGAAGTCTTCGATAGCAGAATAGTATCGACTTTCGAAGCATTATCCAAATATAGGTCAGGCACATAAGTACACGCTAAAGAAAAATAAGAAATGTATGCATGGATTAAAGAAGCATCTTAGGAAGGCGTTATTATTGCAAATGAAGGTTTCATTTAAGGAGTTAGTTGATTCAGCTCTTAGGCTTGAGGATGTCGAGAAGGATAGTAGTGAGGAAGATATAGTGGAGAAAAAAGGCTTTCATCCAAAGAAGAAGCACCTATTCAACAAGTCCAAGCCTTTCCATCCTAATAAGAAGTTTAGGAAAAAAAGGTTCAAGTCCTACAACAACACAACCATCTCGAGGAGAATGCTTTAGTTGTGGTTCTAAGGAACATTTCATTAAGGATTGTCTGAAATCTCCAATTTGTCGATATTGCAAGAAGGAAGGTCGTCTCTTGGCATCTTGTCCTCGAGCAGCTAAAGGACTCAATTTAGGGAAGCTTGGTATTGTGCAAGCGTCTGGTGGATCTTCTCAGTGTCGAGGTATATCTCATTCTACTCTTGTAGGTGTTACTGGTTTTCAGAATCTTTTTATTTGGTTTCTTTTCAATATAAGGGCATCTCACTCATTCTTATCAAAGGAACTTATAGATAATTCATCTTTAAATGTTGTATGCTTAGTGAATTCACTGAGAATTGTGAACCCTATCGATGGGTCCGCAACCCTTGGTATGCTTTGTAGAGATGTGGGGATCATTTTATGTGGCCTTTCCTTTTATGTCGACCTTCATGTCGTGCACTATCTTACTTTTGGAATGATATTGAGAATTGATTGGCTTAATCGTTATTAAGTCCATATCCTATGTCTCGAAAGAATTATCCACCTTTGACACCGAGAATCTATTGAACCGATTTCTATTATTCTTCTTGTTGACAACTTTGATTTGATATCATCTTATTTTATTTTGAGTCTCGTGAAGCGGATGATTCTCCCGAATCCCTATTATTTGTGATTATCTTGATATCTTTGAACATGTTTCGAGGATGCTTCTCAAGCGGGCGATTGAGTTTCGAATTGATCTCATCCCTAGAGCTCAACTAGTTAGTCGTCCTCCTTATAGGATGTCCGCCAAGGAGAATGAAGATTTGAGGAAGCAGGTGTCGAACTTGGAAGCGAAGCAGTTTATCCAATCTAGTTCTTCTCCTTAGGGATCATCTATTGTGTTTCTAAAGAAGACCGATGCTACTCTTAGGCTTTGCATAGACTATCACAAGCTTAATGAGCTTACCATTAAGACCAAGTATCATTTGCATAGGACCGATGATTTATTTCATAAACATTGCAGCGCTAAGGTATTTTCCTAGTTAGACTTAGCCACTGGGTTTCATCAGCTTTGAGTAGCAGAGGATGACATTCCTCTGACATCATTCCAAACCTGTTATGGATCTTATGAGTAGCTTGTTAAGTCCTTCGGGTTAACAAACACTCTAGCCTATTTTGTTGATCTCATGAATTGAGTTTTCTGGGAATTTCTTAATTGATTTATTCTCATATTCATTGATGATATTCTTCAAGGAAGAGTAGAGGAGCATTTTAGGATTGTATTAGAGACATCTAGAAGAAATTGGTTGAAAGCAAAAATTTCTAAGTGTCATTTCTGGTAGAGACAAGTAAAGTTCTTTGGGCATGTAGTTTCAAAAGAAGGCATTTTTATCGATCCATCAAAGATTGAAGCTTTTCAGAATTGGAAGCCAAAGAATATACCGACGATTCGTAGCTTTCTTGCATTGGTGAGGTATTACCGTCGATTCATAAAGGACTTTTCCAAGATCGTCTTACCTCTTACTTCTTTGACTAGGATAGGAGTTGAGTGTGTTTGGTCAGATTAGTGTGAAGCTTCGTTCCAAAAGTTAAAGGAACTCCTTTCCAATGCTCCGTCCTTCTGGTCTCAAAGGGGAAAGACCTTGTGGCCTATACAGACACTAACATATTTGGTTTAGGAATGTACTTATGCAGAGGGACCATGTTGTTGCTTTTGCATCGAAGCACTTGAAGCCGAATGAGGTGAGATACACTATGCATGATTCTGAACTCATGGCTATTTTCTTTTCTTTGAAGATTTAGCATCATTATTTATTGGTTGAGAGATTTGTTCTTTATACCAACTACAAGTCATTAATGTACTTATTCACTCATAGAGAGATTAATATGCGACGACAGAGATGGCTTAAATTCATCGCTTCCTATAATATCAATATTCAGTATACTCCAGGGAAGGGGAATCGAGTAGCGGATGCTCTTATCATAAGTAGCAGGTTGTTATTTCTTTGATGTTAGCAGAGCAAAAAGATCTTGAGGTTCTGTCTTCTTGTAAGATAAGAGGTCATATTATGAATTCTAGTTCTTCTATATTATTATTTAGCCTAGAATCACTTCCTAGTCTTTTAGATCGAACTGAGGAAGCCCAGAAGCACGATCTAGATCTATCTTATCTTTTTTACTAGTGCAGTGGTGTTTTCCAAAAGTGATGAGTTGAGAGATTTTTTAGTTGACGCTTGTGGTTATATTCGTAAGAGAGGTAGGCTTTTGGTGCTAGATGACGATGATCTTAGGGGAGATATTCTTGAGGAGTTTCATCGCTCCAAGTATACTATTCATCCTGGTAGTAGTAAGATGTATGTTGATATGAAGCGTCTCTAATATTGGGAAAGACTAAAGAAGGATGTGGCGGATTATGTGAAGGGTTGCATGACTTGTTAGCTTGTTAAAGCTGAGCATCAACGTCACAATGGTCTTTTGCAACCGTTGGAAATCCCGACGTGGAAGTGGGACCAGATATTATGAGCTTAAATTCATATTTAAATCCTCTTGTGTGTCAATCTAGTAATGATCTTAATCTTGTTCTTTATTTTTCTTTTTATTTTTTTTCGAATTTTATTGATGGTCTTTCTCATTCGAGGGTTGGCCATGATAGCTTGTGAGTGATTGTTGTTCGTTTGACTAAATCAGGCCACATTATTCCTATCAAGTCCAAACAGACCGCCTCTCAGCCAGCTAAAATCTATGTTAAGGAGATCGTAAGACTTCATGGCATCCCTAGTGCCATTGTTTATGACCAGAATCCTTGTTTATAAGCGGATTCTGGAAGAGTCTCTAGAAAGCATTGCGTTTGAAGCTTAGTTTCAGCACTGCTATTCATCCATAGATGGATGGGTAGACGGAGCGAGTTAATAAGAACTTAGAAGGTTTACTTCCTGCTTATGTTCTCGACTTCGGTGGAAGATGGGAAGAACATATCTATCCTATCGATTTTTGCTTATAACAACAATTTCCAGTCTGTGTAACGGCATGGCTCCTTTCGAAGCTCTTTATGGAAGGCTGTGTCGATCACCTTCATGTTGGCTTAAGTCCAGGGAGAAATTCATCTTAGGCCCTGACTCTATTCATGAAGCTTCAAAGAAAATCGATCTCATTTGACAAAGAATGAAAGAGGCATAGAGCAAGCAGAAGTTCTATGCAGATAATAGGAGGAAAGCATTGGAATTCTTTGTAAAGAATAGGGTCTTCATTCATGTATCTCCAGGTGTGAAGCGTTTCATTCGTTTCGAGAAGTTAGCTCCGAGTTATATTGAACCATACCCAATCACTGAGCATATTGGCCTTGTTGCCTATAGGGTATCTCTTCTAGCCTAATTATTTAGTATTTATGATGCATTCCATGTTTCAGAGCTTCGAAAATGTCTTCAAGATTTTGATTCTATTCCTGAGCCAAGGATCCTTGAGGAGCTTAAGGTCTCACCCGACCATACTTATAAGTTGAGACCTATCCATATTGTTGCATTGAACGTTAAACGCCTCCGAAATAAATATGTTACGCTCGTTAAAGTCCAATGGTCTGAAAATCCAAAGGACTATTCTTGGGAGACTAGAGAGTTTATTAAGCGAACACATCCTGAGTTATTTTTTCATGCTCATTAGGGGTGAAACTCTTGCTTTATATTATTCTGTGCTTATGATTTTTTTCTCTTTTAATAGATGCATCTTTTTAATTGTTATCGACCTTCCCTTAAGGAAAGTTATGAGGACGCAATTTTTATAGGGGAGACTACAATAACCTTGGTCGAAATTACCTGAAATTAAATTTTAAATATGATTTAGTTAATTTTAACTAATTAATTGAAAAAATTTGGGGAATTTATAATTACTGGATTTCCAAATTTAAAATGGATTTGGAATAAACTAAATTGGGAATTTAATGAATTTTTCTCTTATGTAATTTAATTCTTATATTTGATAATATAAGAAAAATCTTGGAAAAAATAAGTAAATAAAAATATGTGGAAATAATTCTATAATTTAAAAAATGAATATTTCTTAGTGTTTATTTTTTTATTTTATTAGGAGATTTATGACAGATATCTTTCAATTCTAAAAATTATCACAACAAGTGCTATAAATTTATATAAAGGTTAATATTAAGATTTATTGTTAAAAAATTAAAATTTTCAATTAATAGTTTATTTTATTAAAACCATTGAGAATAACCTTTATATTTAAAATATTTTAATTTTATAAGATATTTCAATATTAATAGAAATGAGAGTTTGACTTGTTATTTGTTTTGGAAAAATTAAAGAATTCAATGGTTGTTAAATAAAACATTGTTTATTATAAGTTGGTTTTTATAAAGTAATAAAATAAAACAAATTAGTAACACTTTTCTTCTAGAAAATTAGCAAGTATTTGCTATTGGATTCATACCATAACCCATTTAACCTAAATAAGAGAATAAGGAAGGTGAAACCCGTACGTATAAGTTCTCATTCTCATTTCACTCTTATAAACCAGAACATCAAAATTCTCTTAAATCTGAAAACTCGAATTCCCAAATCAAAGCTAGAGATTAAAGGGCTTGTGATTAATTCAAGTATAGATTTATAAAAGATAATCTCTTCCACGTATTTGTGCATCTATAATTGATCAACTTCATTTTTAGTTTCTGACTGTAATCATTCCTCTCTAATTTCTAAAATTAATCTAGGTTGAAGCTGAAATAGAAAAGCCTAGGAGAATCCAAGCATTACTCTTCATTTTTAGATTTATTTTGGTGAGTTTATGTCATAATTTCTAGTCTAAAATGAATGTGCTTTGCTGATATATGAAATTGCTTGAATCAATAGTGAATATGATCTCAATAGGGAATTGAATCTCTTGTCACTTTGAATTGATTCTTCATTTGCTGAAAACCTACTTTGTATAATAATGATCATCCAATTGTACAGGTTTACATGCTTGCATGATTTCAAATTAAGTATCCCAAACCTCTAGGGAACCAATGAAGGATAAATAGGTGGAATCGTACCATTGGGGAGCCACCGAGGTAGCCTGGAACTAAGCCCAGGTGAGGCAATCGATGGACCGGTCTACCTGACCGGTGCGTTGGTCGTAGCCTGGAATTGACTCCCGGGCTGCGTTCTATTTTTCCTGGTCGCCCTATTCACCTCTTGTTTATCGGTTGATCTCCTAATGTTGTTTGCTTGATTTTGATGTTGCATTCCATATCACTTTCATTTCCCTTTTTAGATTTTGATTTGTGAATTAATGAAATCATTTTACTATCTCTATACCATAGAATTCCTCTATAGGGCTTGGGAGTAGCACACACTTTTTGATGCATGTTTTAGATTGGACTTATAATAGGCTGATTTCTTAATCCAACCATTTTATTGAAATCTTTTTAAGTATAAATCTAATTTGTATATAAAGAATTTTAGATATATATATATATATATATATATATATATATATTATCATTAGCAATGGGTTTTAAAGATGATTTGGAGCAATGGTTTAAAAAGTGTACTTATATATATTCTAGCTTATAAACCAATACTTTGCAAAAATAATTTTAAAGTGGAATCTTTTACAAAATTGCACGACGTCAATCAAATGAAAAATTGATTTAAATGGTTAAATAAAACCATAGGTATGAAACGCTCTTGTTTGTTTTATTGGTTACTTCCTGGACTTGTTCGACCGAACCATTGCTACAAATAAGTGGAGCTTACTATCATATAAAAAAAGTTTGGGTAAACCCATGTGGTATGGTACACATGGTAGTTACCTATTTGGTTGAAAGTACTTAATACTTATATCGATGAGTTTATGACTCGCCCTTGGAGTACTATAGGTCTTGTACCTATCTTGGAGTTTTTATAGGTCTTGTACCTATAATATAGTTTATAGGACTTGTTTCTATCTTGGATTTTATAAGTCTCGCACCTATCTTAGAGTTTTATAGGCTCTCGCCTATCTTGAAGTTATTATAAGAATTATACCCATCTTGGAGTTTATAGACATATACATCTATCTTGGTGTTACATGTATGTAGATGAATTCGTTCACCAATCCAGGAGTTCAGAGCCTTTTTCCCCTTTAATGACATTTCTGGATTCCTGCTTATGATTTCTAAATTCGATGTTATTTGTGTTATCACCAAATAGTTTTAGGGATCTTTCTTATAGAAGCTATCTTGAGTTTTGATGTTTGGTGATTTCATTCTTGAAGTTTTGAAGTATGCTTGATATTTGTCGATAGGTGACTTAATGACTATATTTGAGATCTAGTTTATTTTATCTATCATTTATATTGCTACTCATTTATTTTATCCTAGACTAACCTATTTATTATTTATAATACTTGAGTCGGTTGAGATATTTCAGATCCTTCAGCTTGAAACTTTTAGAGCAGACTTCCTATCGTTAGCTAGATGTTTACTTTTCTCATCACTATGTTATATTCATGTTTATGATGCATCTGTGCCGAGCTAGACTGCTTTTGTGTACATATTCATATTTTAGGGATGTAGCACTTTTGTATTATGTAGTCTAATCATGTATTTGTTTGTATTAGTTCAGCCTTGTATCTATTTGTATTCTGCTGTGTATGTTCTATGATTCTTTAGTTTGTATTTATCATATGCTGTTTGGATTTTTGTTATAGCAACTTTAGTTTTTCTTTAATCCTGAATCGTATACATCGATTACAGTTGAGAAAAGAAATGTATAACATCTTAATCGACATAGTGATACTCACTAAAGGTAAAAATCATCTCATAACTAGCGTTATTCTCTACACTAGTAGATGGTACTACTTTGTATTATCCTTTGTTAGTGTAGGTCTTGGGGTGGGGCATCATATGGCTTTTGGCAGTCACATCTGAAGAAACATGGTAAATAGTTAGTGGGACATTGTGTATAGGGGCATAGAAAATTGGTTTGGAGGTCTAATCTTAGGCCATGGTGGTAGAAGTAGAGCCACCCTCTTTCTTGTCACTTCCCTCCTATTTTGCCCTTTCCACTTCTTCAATAGCCAACTAGAGATAGCCTTACTGGATATCCTCTTTTTCTTCTTCAAAGAACCAGGCATCAATGGCATCCAAGTTGAAAGGTGGCCCTCCTTGTTCACTCACCTCTTTAGACTCCATTATCAACCTCTTATGAATAGATGCCATGACATCCAGGTAGTTGTCCATCTGCTTCAAATTCCCCTCCATGTACATCCAAAACTATAATTTGTCAAGAAGCTCTTTAACTTGATCCAACTAGCTATTAAATACTTTATTCTTTACCCAGAGTCTCTTTCAATGTCTGCCCTAACTTCCCACTCTATAGACAAGGTTCCAACTTTTGCTTGAAGGGAAGATTTCTTGCCTTTCCACTGATCGACAATCTTATGCATTTCATCGCTATCAGCTTCTACCTTCTCAACCTTAGCCATAATCCCATCCAACCTCTTTATATATTTATCTTTATATTTTATAATCCTCATATAGCTCCGTAGCCCTAGAGTTATACCCGTTCCTCAACACCCTGAAGTTAGTAGCATGTTGTTTTTTAATTATTCCACTTCCTGAAGATGGCCATTCTTAAGGTTTTCATCACCCGTAGTATGGTCCTCTCCAGATCATCAACAACCTTATGTGTTCCTTATCCTTCTGATGAATTTTTTCCAAAGGTCAAAAATCTTCACGTTTTGTTGACCAATCTCTTCTCCAGCCTTCACTACTATAGCATGGACCCGGATACTGCCCTTCACACCACTAAGCCCATTCCTAAAAAGGTTGATTACATCATCAAATATGGTGGGAGGAGCACTAGCTATCAGTCAAGCCAAGGAGTTTCTGAGCTGATAATCTTATTGAAACTCATCGTAGTTACAATAGGTGGGATCAATGAACACAACAACCCTCTTCCTCACTTCCCCCCCTATGGGAACCTTGGCAACAACTCTTGAAGTGGAAGTCTTCTAGGTAGCCTTATCACTTTCCCTTTTGTATTTCCTCTCCTTATGTTTAGAAGACTCTAACCAAGAAGGAGCAAATGGAGACAATCTAGAGACTTTGCAGAAAGGTGATGCATCTTAGGTTTTAATTTTTCTAAGGAACGAGGACTCTTTTGTAAACCACCCTGGCAGTCTGGATTAACTTGATCTCCAAATAGACAACAGCACACCTTATGCCATATCCTAAGCTATGTTTTTGACTACCCTACATTTTGACTTAGGCCGAAAGTTGAGGCTACCATCTTTATTTTCTTCGGGTCTTCCTCCCAACTCATTTGCTTGAATTTGGATTAAAGCTTGCTCCTTTTGGAACTGATGCCTACTAAAAGAAAAAGGGACTGGAATATTAGAGTTGTTTCATTGTAAGCAAAGTTCATTAATGCAACATATATAAATTCGGGTGTGTGATGTGTGCATAGCATTTAAACAAACCCTTAGGTTCCTTAAGAATATCTAGTTATTGCTGAATCTCTACTAAGATGCAGATTCCTTATAGTCAATGCCTAACTCTGGTCTTGTAGATAGTTAGAAACCTTGATGTCATCAGGGGCGTACTCTTCCTTACTCTCTGACCCAAAGATCTTACATAATGTCGATCTTATAACAACAAGATTTGTCAGTGGAACGAGACTAACGGTTTCGGGGAATGGAATTCATCCTAGTTAGAAATGGTGGCCTCATTGTCATTGGGTGTGAACTTTCATTGTCTTAACCATACTCTCGACACCATCATCATCCCACTCTCTAAGAGATTTTAATTAGACAGCGTGACAAGGTTGAACCAGGAAAGACTTTGAATCTGTGACTTCTGTGTCGGCCCTAATTACGATGCCAGATAGGGCCACGACCAAATTAATGTCAAACGTGGGGTTAGGTGGACTACTCCCTGCTTGTCTCGATGGTCTTAGAAGATTTCACTTTTCCTTTCCTCACTGGCCTTTATGCTAAAGGGGCTCTACTTCTCCAAATCAAACAACCTTCGGCTAGTAGCCTATACTGTCTAAGGGACTCATCAGCCACTATACAAGGGACCTCTCTTAACTTAGAGGGAATTCTTTTTAGATTCTTGAGCATCTCTACAAGATCAGCACCAGTGGTAGCCTTCATGACACTTGAAGAAGCAATTAAGAGAATAATCAATACAAATACCCAAAGATAAAAGAAACATGAGTTACCTTTTAAAGATATACTTACACCATGAATGCTATTGATGAAAACAAGGAGTGCCATCCCTAATGAAGAAGTACTCCCATTTTAACAAGCGATATTTGGAGTATAAGTCCTGCACGAGCTTAAACGTACTACCTACCTCAAGATAGAAAAATGGTGAGCACTTAGCTTTTGCTCTTAATTTCATATAGAAATCTAATTTGCCTATGAGTTAGGGTGCCTAAAATTCCTTCATGAATATGATATAAAGGCATGTCAAAATAGCATAATTGTTACCTGGGTAATTGACCCGGTAACGCGAGGATCACCAAGAAATTACATCGCATGGCACGAAGAACCGTTCAGCATAAAGCATCGTTCGGCACGAGGCCTCATTCGGCATAGAAGGGTCGTTCGGCATAGAAGAGTCACTCGGCATATTTCCTCATTCGGCATAGAAGGGTCGCTCGTCGTTTTGCCTCGTTCGGCATAGAAGGGTCACTCGGCATAGAAGGGTCGCTCAGCATAGCACCTCATTCGGCATAGAGAGGTCGCTTGGCATCTTGCCTTGTTCGGCATTAAGAGGTCGCTCGGCATAGATTCCTCGTTCGGCATTCAGGGCTCATTAGGTACAACACCTCGGTCGGCATTGAAGGATTGTTTGGAATTGAAGGATCGTTCGACACAACACCTTGTTTGGCATAAAGAAGCCCTTCGGCACAGCACCTCGTTCGACGTACGAGTGTTGTTTGGCCTGGATGTGTGGCTTGGCATGCGAGTACCATTCGGCATGGAGGCCTCGCTCGGTATCCTCTGGTTCGACCAACCTTGCTCGGAAATTGTCGTTCGGCATTTATGGCTTGGCGTGTAGAAGTTAACATAGGCCGAGGTACTTTGTTCCTAGGCCCATGAGGAAAGTCCGACCCGTCTTCGTCTATAAATAGAAGGGCAGAGGCACAGTGAAAGGGACCTTTTTTCAAGAACACTGGGGAGACTCTGCTGCATTCAAGATTTATTCCATTTTACTTTACACTTGTATTCAAGTCATTATAGTATGGATTGTATTTGTGTTTAATCATTTGGGAAAGCAATAAAGATCAAAACTCAAAGTGGATGTAGGCAGTTACACTGAACCACTATAAATCCGGTGTTCTTGTTTTTGCATTTAATTTAGCATATAATTCTCCGTTTTAATTTAATTTCTTCATTTATCTCTTTACATAAGCTTTCTTAAGGGTGTTAGAGACCAATTCTGGTGCTAACATTTTGGTGCTTTCACAGAGCCAAATTCTCAGGCCACTAGGATCTGCTTTGTAGCTACCGGATTGAATAAATCCCCCGAAGGAGATCCAAGTTATTCACAAGACGTCCGTTGAATCTACTCAGAGTTTCGTTCAACAACTCTACTATGTGAAGACCACATAGCAGATCAGCCTCTCATAACGTGGACATCAATGAGACTGCTAGCATACAACAAATAGGACCTAGCAATCAGCAAGTTAACCCTGCGTAAGGACTGCTGAAGCCCATAGCCAGATGGAAGTCGTTACTAGGACGGAGTTCAATGATCTGATGAGAGTACTCATGGAAAGCAGGAGACAACTTGCTGAGCAGATTCAAGCTAATGCTAACCTTATGACTCGGCTTACTCAGCAACAGCATCAGAATGCTGGAGGTAGCCCCATTCCTTATTCTTCATCCAATAGTTCGACCTTGTCCGACAAACCTCCCAAGTGTAGACGCCGCAAAACAGAAAATGCACAAGTAGGTGTTGTTGATCGATCAACTAGGGATCGCTTACATCTTGGAGACCATATCCAGGCTGGAGCAGGAAACTTAGGAGCAGGAGCACGTGTGGAAACTAGACGCCCGGCTCACCAAGACCCTAATGAAGCTAGTCTCTGAGATACACGTTTGGCAGATCGCCAACAGAGGAGACACCAACCCGAGCGGTCTCGTAAAACAGAGTCCAGCCTTCCATCCTCCATACAAACTCCAGACTTATCGGCTTTGGTCAGGCAGTTGATGAGAGAAAATCAGGGCTTGGCCAATGAAGATTGGGGAATATCTCAGAGTCATACTCCATTCACAGATACTATTCTATAGGCTGAGTACCCTAGGAAGTTTAGCAGGCCAACTATCCCGGCCTACGAAGGAAAGACTAATCCCAAATAACATGTGATGAGGTATGAATGGATGATGGATTTGGCCAGAGAGAATGACGCGACCAAGTGTAGATTCTTTCCAATTACTTTATCCGAAATCGCCACCATGTGGTTCACTCGACTTTCCCCATGTTTTATATCCAGCTTTGATGAATTGGCGACGAAATTTGTGAAATAGTTCAGGATACATGCCACTCGTACCAAGGATGTGATGTCCCTATCCAGTGTAATCCTAGCTTCGGGGGAGTCATTGAAACAGTACTTACAGAGATTTCATGTTACGGCTACTGAAGTTAGCAACTATAATGACCATGCAATTCTAATGGCGGTAATGCGAGGAGTGGATCCGGATTCAAAGTTTGGAGATTGGTTGGCAGGAAAGCCTCCAACTACGCTGGAGCGTTTCCATTCAAAGGCTCATCAATTCATAAGAAGAGAGGAGGCCAAATAGACGAGGCGAGATAAGGCACAAGGGCCTATTCAGGAGAATGTGAAAAGCAACATCATTGTAAAACAGTCGATGACAATTCAAGGAAGGTTCAGGTCAATGTACAGGATAAACCCGGGCAATCTAAAGGGTTTGGAGGAGGAAATCTTGGAAAGAAAAGGGAGATAGGGAAATGGAAGTCAAGAATTCCCACTTACAACGAGTATACTCCTTTGAATGCATTTCTGGAGACTATTTATCTGTCGACTTGTAATACTTTCCAATACAGAAAGCCGCGCCTAAAGAGGTCAACAAAGGAACAAAAATGAACTGGGAAGTACTGCCGCTTTCATGAGACTTACGGGCACAATACAGAGGAGTGTAGACACCTCCATGATGCCATAGAAAAGCCGATCAGACAGAAAAAATTGCAGGATTTTGTCAAGAACCCCCAGGAAGGTAGGCAAAGAACATCGGACCAGGAAGCGGACCGGCCCTACGCCATTCGAAGGAACCTGCCCGAACTATAGGTAGACTGGTCATAAACACTATAGTCGGTGGACCTCATCCTACAGATAAGAACTGGCAGGAAATGGAGCTGTATGCTAACTCCTTAAGGCATGCAGATTATGAGTGTTGTTCGAATATGGAGGACGGGACCTCCGCTAAACAACAACGCATGATGATAGACGATATAGTGTTTAGGAGCCGAGATGCTGGCAAGGTGGAGGCTCCTACAGTTGACCCGATGGTCATATCCATGACAATTGTGCCAGCATATGTGAAGAGAATTTTGACTCATTGTGGAAGTTCTGTTAACATCATCTTCAAAAAGGCATACGACCAAATGAAGATGGAGACGAAGGATTTGAAACCGTCTTAAACCCATATCCATGGCTTTAATGGTGCAGCGACTGATGCAGTAGGATATGTTAAATTGCCAGTTGAACTGGGACAAGGTGAGCGTAGGAGGGTACGAATCCTACCTTTCATAGTGTTGGATGTTGATTCCCCATATAATGTGTTTCCGGGTCGAACGGCCCTGGCAAAGTTCAGGGCAGCTTTGGCCCCATGGTGTTTGACTTTGAAATTCCCGACAGACAAAGGAGTTGGTGTGGTGCATGGCGATCAGGCGACCGGTCGCGCATGTTATGTGGCTGAGCTGAGAGAGGCCCAACGGAGACAGAATGGAAAGTTTATGGACAGCTCCATCCGCATCCGGAATACTGACAATTGACAAGTAGTGCCCGAACCCTGGCTCGGGCGATATTCTTGGTTCTATAGAGACATAGATCCGAGGGATGATGATGGGGAACTCAGGAAAGCAAAAGCAGCACCGGCTAAACTGACAATTGACATTCCAGTCAAGATGACCCATCACGAGTACTTAAGATTGGATCACAACTCGCCTCTCAGTGGTCGAGGATCTTTTTGATTTCCTCTGAGCGAATCTGGATGTTTTCGCTTGTACTCATTCTGCTACGTGTGGGATTTCTCTTGCCATTGCAAGTCATATGTTGAACATAGACCCGAAGTACATTCCTATAAAACAGAAAAGGAAAGACATGGACCCGGAGAGGTCCGCTGCTCTCAGAGAGGAGGTGGACAAATTGAGAGCCAATGGGTTCGTTCGTGACGCCCTCTACCTTGAATAGGTATCTAACCCTGTGCTAGTAAAAAAGAAAATGGGAAGTGGAGAACTTCCGTTGATTACTCTGATTTGAACAAAGCATGCCCGAAGGATAGTTTCCCTTTACCCAGAATCGACCAGTTGGTCGAATCAATGGTTGGACACGAGTTACTATCATTTATGGATGCATACTCAGGATATAATTAGATTCTCACATTCCAGACAAAGAACACATCAGTTTTGTTATAGATGTTGGGTTATATTGCTATGCAGTGATGCCTTTTGGATTGAAAAATGCAGGAGCGAGTTGTCAGCGCCTGGTGAATCGAATGTTTAAAGACTAGATTGGTAGAATGATGGAAATCTATGTGGATGACATGCTCTTGAAGTCACGGCAGTCAAACGACCACATTCGGGACTTAGCGGAGATGTTTGATATACTCAGACATTATGGAATGAAAATCAATCCCTTGAAGTGTTACTTTGGCGTTGCGTCAGAGAAGTTTTTGGGTTTCATTGTGAATGCGCGGGGAATCGAAGCTAACCCAGAGAAGATTCAAGCAATTTGAGACATACAAGTGCCCAGAACTATAAAGCAGGTACAAAGCTTGAATGGAAAGGTGGTCGCGCTGAATCGATTCATATCCAGAGCTATAGATAAGTGTATTCTTTTCTTCGATGTAATAAAGAAAGGAAAGAGGAATTTCAAATGGACATCCTACTGTGAGGAAGCGTTCCAAGCTCTGGTAAGGCATTTAGAAAGTGCCCCGGTACTATCGAAACCGGTAGACCATGAGATGTTGTATGTATACTTGGTTGTATCCCAGCATGCTATTAGTACGGCTTTGGTTCGAGAGGAGGACCGAGTTCAAAAGCCAGTGTACTATGTTAGTAAACGTTTAACCGGGGAAGAAAGAAATTATCCTAAGATTGAGAAACTAGCCTATTGCTTGGTGACCGCATCACGCAAGCTCTGACCGTACTTTCAGGCGCACTCAATCAATGTTTATACCGATCAGCCCTTGCGGCAGGTACTCCAACGACCAGAAACCTCTGGAAGGATGTCAAAATAGAATATCGAGTTGAGTCAGTTTGATATTACCTACCTTCCACAAAGGGCCATACAAGGGCAAGCGCTAGCAGATTTTATTGCTGAATTCACCATGTCAAACGAATCAAACGGTCACAATGTTATACCTCATGTTCGATGGAAGATGCACACCGACGGGGCATCTAACGATCATTGCTCAGGAGCTGGCATAGTTCTTGTGACTCCCAAAAACCGATCAATTTGTTACGCTTTGAAGCTCAAATTCCCAACAACAAATAACGAGGTCGAGTATGAAGCATTGATCACTGGCTTGAAACTTATCAGAGAGCTGGGAGTAAAACCGGTTGAGTTCTTTTGTGACTCACAATTGGTGGTATATCAGATGCGAGGGGACTATCAAGCGAAGGGACAGAGACTTGCCCCATACCTTGCAAGGATTCAAGAGCTGCTAGAAAATCTAGAATATTATGATATTTCGCATTTCCCGCGTGAACAAAACAAAGAAGCTGATTCATTGGCAAAATTTGCAAGCACTGCAGATGCATAGCAAATGGGATTGGTTCCCATCGAAACCTTACATACTCCAAGTATAAGTGTGATGGAGATAGATCTCTGTTAGAAACAGAAATGAAGAAGGAGTCGTGGATGACCCCATTCAAACAATATTTGCTACACGGGATCTTGCCCGAAAGAAGGAACGAAAGACGACAAGTCATTCGTAAGGCTTCACGATATGTAATGCAGGACGGAATAATGTATCGGAAGGCATTCTCGACTCCCTTACTCCGGTGCATGGCCCACGATGAGATAAAATGTGTCTTGAAGGAAGTCCATGAAGGAGAATGTGGTGACCATACTGGGGGTAGACATTAGCAAAGAAAATCCTCCGCTATGGATACTATTGGCCAATTGTAAATCAGGATGCTGCTGACTGTGTAAGAAGATGTGACAAATGCCAGAAGTATGCAAAAATCCTGAGATCTCCGCCAACGGAACTCATGCTAATTGTTAACCCCTGGCCATTTGCAATGTAGGGAATCAATATAATCGGTTCCTTACCCATATCTAAAGGTGGTGCGAAATACGCGATAGTTGCGGTCGATTATTTTACCAAGTGGGAAGAAGCAGAGCCCTTAGCCACGATCACCACCAAGAAGTTCATTAATTTCGTTGTGCGAAATATTATATGCCATTTTGGCCTCCTACGGACAATCAATACAGACAAGGAACTCAATTCGAAAGAAATGAGTTCAAAGAATTTTGTCAAAAGCATGGCGTTGAAAAAAGGTTTGCAGCAGTTTCTCATCCAAAAGCCAATGGACAAGTGGAAGCTGTGAACAAAATAATAAAGCCATATTGAAAAAGCGTTTGGAAAAGGATAGAGGCAAGTGGATGGTTGAACTTCCAACAGCACTTTAGGCTTATAGAACCACCCACAAGTCCGAGACTGGCCACACTCCAAATTGGCATATGGTACGGAAGCTGTTATACCCGTAGAACTTGAAGTTCAGTCACATCGGGTAACTCATTACGACCGCAAGACGAATCAGGAACTTTTGTTGGAATCACTGGACTTCATTGATGAAAAACGTGAAGAAGCTGATTTAAGAGCGGCCGCATATAGACACCGAGTCACTCGATATTATAAAGAAAAAGTCCGGACAAAAGTCTTTGATCTGGGCGACCTTGTTTTGAAATGAGTTTTTTGGTCCCGTCGCATCTAAATCCCACATGGAAAGGTCCATACGTCATTGAACGGAGGCTTGGAGAAGGAAATTTTAAGCTAGCGACCGTTGATGGCGCAACACTCCCCTGAGCGTGGAATAGCGAGCATCCACGACATTATTATACTTAGTTTATTCATTTTCTATATTTGCTGCAATTATTTTTGTATGTTTTTATTTCGTTGGTTCTTAGTTTTCAGCATGTATTAAGACAATTTAGCTTGTTTTCATTAATAAAGGCTTGAAGCCATTTTTCTATGAATTATATATGTTTCCATGTGTGATAATTCTATGGCAAAAAACTAGAGTTACATTATTCTGTCTGACGTACGAACGAGCATAAACGACTCAAAATCTCTAGGTCCCCAGAGTGCGGACTGGAGTACTCTGATTCCCCAGAGTGCGGACTAGAGTATGAACGACTCAAAATCTCCAAGTCCCCATAGTGCAGACTGGAGTACTCTGAGTCCCCAGAGTGCGGACTAGAGTAGAAATGACTCAAAATCTCCAAGCCCCCAAAGTGCGGACTGGAGTACTCTGAGTCCCAAGAGTGTGGGCTAGAGTAGAAACGACTCAAAATCTCCAAGTCTCCAGAGTGCGGAGTGGAGTACTCTGAGTCCCTAGAGTGCGGATTAGAGTATAAACGACTCAAAATCTCCAAGTCCCCAGAGTGCGGACTGGAGTACTTCGAGTCCCCAGAGTGCGGAGTAGAGTATAAACGACTCAAAATCTCCAAGTCCCTAGAGTGTGGACTGGAGTACTCTGCGTCCCCAGAGTGCGGACTAGAGTATAAACGACTCAAAATTTCCAAGTCTACAGAGTGCGGATTGGAGTACTCTGAGTCCCCAGAGTGCGGACTGGAGTACTCTGAGCCCGCAGAGTGCGGACTGGAGTATAAACGACTCAAAATCTCCAAGTCCCTATAGTGCGGACTGGAGTGAAAGTGAATAGGACCGTGTAATATGGAATATAACTAAATATAAATGCGGAAATAGATGATAATAGCAAAGTAAATAACTATGAGTAAAATAGAACAAGCACACTAGAATTTTTATACTGGTTCGAACTTCCCGTTCTACGTCCAGTCCCAGACTAACTTCTGGAATTTCACTACAACAACCCTCACTTAACCCGGAGGAACAGGTCTATACAACCCTAAGCAGCAGAACAGGGACCTGAGCAGCAGAACAGGATTTCGCCTCAGCATCCGAAGAGGACTTTCTCTTGCCTGAGCAGCAGAACAGGACTTTAACAAAATATGAAAGTAGTTTGACTAAGTGTGTTCTTGATAACACTGATTTGTCAATTAAGATTACAAACTTCCTATAATCAATTCCTCAAGTATATAAATAGTATGTGAAGATTTGAGAAGGAAGAATATTGCTAAGAATCAAAGTATATAGAGTATAACTCAAAGATTCAAAGCAATGGAAAGTATGAGAGCACTTATAATAATCACAAGAGAGAATAGAGAGTTAGAATTAGAGATTGGAGTGTTTTTGAAGAAGAGAGAACTCTATATATATTCATTAGAAAATTGCAACCCTTGGTGAAGAGTTTCAGCCAAGAGAAACAACTTTTGATGGTTTGCAACTCTTCATGGAAGAAGATGTCTATTCACAATTTTGCAGTTGAAGCCGGTTCAGACGACTAGAGATTGTGATCAGTCGACTGGTATTTGAAATTTTAAAAAAATGTGTATTTTAAAATTTAAAAGAGGTCACGACTGTGCATATGCATAGTCAGTCGACTGGCATAACCAGTCAGTCGACTGGCTGTGCATATTCTGCACAGTGAATTTCTTTTTTAAAGAAATATTCTTTTTAAAGAAATATTGAAAACTTGAGGATTGATTTTAACATATAACTAAGACTCAACACAAATAATAGTTACTTTAATCATAGAGTTGTAGCCTTGATCCTCTGTTGTCTTCTTTTTGTTATGAATGAATGTAAATTCTTTTCTTGGTTTCTGAACTGATTTGTCATAATCAAAACAAGTGATTCAACATTCTCCCCCTTTTTAATTGATGACAACCTGTATATATATATTTTTTTAAAATATCTCCCCCTGAATGTATGATATCTTTTTCCTGCATCAAATATGTTAGTGCACATACTTTTCTCCCCCTTTGTCATCGATAAAAAGTAGACATAGCATAATATATAAATGTGAAGAGAAGAAATATAGAAGCGAGACTATTTAGTACAAGTCTCAATATTTAAATAAGTGACAAGATTTAATACAATATTCAAATATGTTCGAAATTAAAACAAAAGCTATAGATAGATAATGCATACTTATCTCCCCCTTTATCGTAAAGCCTACTCATCAAGATGTCAATCGAAATCTTCCTCTGGTGCAGGTTCTTTTCCAGGCCTAGAAGTTCCATGAGCACCACTACCTGTGCCACTAGTATCACTACTAGTATTCTCTTCAGATGTTGACCATGTAAACCTTGGTGCTGGTCGTTTACCATGAGCTATTGAGGAGGCAGTTGTGGAAGTTGAACATGAAATTGCGTCCTAAAGAATAGAGAAGAATCCTTTTACTTTGTCCAATTTTTTATCCACCTTCTTCAAACGAGATCCTAATATTTGTTGATTCTTAGAAAGAATTTCAACGGATTCTCGTAAACTAGCTGAAGTTGCAAGACGAATTTCTTCGTCTTCTTTGGGAAGAGAAGTACGTTCTCGAATAATTGGCCCACCTGATGAACGTTGACGTTTCTGTGGATGCCATTCTTTAAAGGAGGTAAAAGTTGGTGGAACAGATGGTAGTTTCATGAGACTTAAAGTGCGAATAATGATAACTCCAACGGAAGAAGTTTCGGATTCCGGTTGAGGAGTATCCACATTTAAAAGCAATCGCATTATATATTCTCCAAAATAAATCGTTCTCATATTACCATTGTTGAAAGTGAGAAACTCGTCCAATATTCTTCGTAGCCAATTTACTTGAATTCCTCCCCAAAGTGCATATAGAGATTTGAAATTTTCTGGGTAGATAAGTTCATATGACCCAGTTCTTGGTAATATACTCCTCATGAGAGCTTTGTGAATAACTCTCGCTTTTGGTCGAAGTAGACTAGATTTCAATTCCGTCATGGTATCTCCCATGAACATATGGCTAGTTCGATTCCTTTTTCGAATATTGCATTCGACATCATCAAGTGAAATGCCATGATTAGGGGTTTGAAGAATGTGTGCCATTCGGTCTAAAGAAAAAAATATTTGTTTTCCACATACTAAACTCCAAACACAATCATTCGTATTAGATGGACGTTGATGAGGTAGATTGGCATAAAATAATTTTACCATAAGGTGGTTGATTTTGTGAGAATTTGCATTCAAATCGAGTAGAGACTCCAATCCAGATCTACGCATGAGTTCTTGTAATCCATAAGCCGCGAAGTCGCTGTAAACCATGAATGAACCCTCAAAAATCCTTGAATTTTTCATCTTGTGCCATCTTTGTACAGCCACATCATTATATAACCATTGTGCGATTTGAGCGTCGGCAGGATCGATGGATGAGGAACCTTGCCTTTGACGCTTTGGAGGAGCCATTTGAAGAACTTTTTATGAAGAAATTGAGTGAAATTAGGTTTCTAGGGTTTGTGGGCGAAAAAAATTGGGTAAAAAACTGAAAGGAGTGAAGTAAAAAAAGAGAAGGAAGGAAAGTAAGTAGGGGTTATATGTACAGCCAGTCGACTGGAATAATAAACCAGTCGACTGGTATATGTGAAATTTTAAATAAAGTGACTAGTCAGTCGACTGAGTATAGTAAGTCAGTCGACTGAATGGTTTCCCGAGAGTTTTTGGAACCTGCAATCAGTCGACTGACCTATCTTCTCAGTCGACCGACCTATCTTCTCAGTCGACTGACTGTAACTTAACATGCAGTAGGGATTTGAAAATGAAAATTTATTAAAAACAAATATAAATATGGAATACAGGAATTTTGAAAACAATATTACACAAGAATTGATGATTAATTAGGGACTTTTGGTGATGATTCTTGTGGTTCTACTTTTGTATTCTCAACATAGGGTTGTAAAGGCGACCAATATTTTGGCGTTCCCATGAATTTGGAGATGCCTGAGGTTGAGATGGAGTTTGTTCCCATTTATTCCATCCAGAAGAGCTTGGTTGATGGGATGATGAAGGTTGAAAAACATCATGCTTAGCCGATTTGCCACAGAATTTAAGAGCGATTGATTCAATAAGACTAAGGCGATTTGAATTCATTCGCTATTCATAGAACATTTCTCTTTGTAGATTAACTTGCTCCTTTTGATAATGATGTATTTCATCAATTTTCTCTTTAGTTTTTGGTGAAAAGAACAAAGATCTTCTAGACTTCTTTGGCTTAGGTGAAAATCCAGTGTGATGTCTTCCTGGTTCATGAACAGGAGTAGGGGTTGGCAAAGAAGGTGTTGAACTGCTGGATGAGTTATAGCTACTAGGAGAAGATGGAGTAGCAAAGGAAAGTTTTGAGTTTGATGAATTATAAGAGTTTGGAGAGTCCATTCTTGAGGATGTTGAATCTACAAAGCTTGTTTGAAATAAATTTTAATGTGAATAAGAAGAGTAAAGAGAGAGGTTTAAATAGTTGTAATGGAGCTTAGAAAGAATGGTTGTAAGCAACCATTGGTTAATAACCAGAGATGAAAATAGTGGTTTAAAATTAAAAAGAATAAATGGTTTAAAACGAATGAAAACATGTGGTTCAGCAAAAAAGTGCATAGCTCAGCTGGTAGTCTGTTGAACTATCAGCTGGAAGAACCCAGTTCAAATCCCGGTGGCTATGTTTTTTTTATTATATTTTTTTTTTAAAAATCAGAACAATCAAAAATTTGAGTGTGTATATATACATACATATATATATATATATATATATATATATATATAGACATATATGAAAATATACATTTTGTTAAAAATGTAAAATAAATATAGATAGTATGTATAAAATTTATAAATTTTTAAGAGAAATAATGCCAAGTTCTCGTCTTAAATTAATGAAAGTATTTTCGTTTAAAGGTTTTGTAAATATATCTGCCAATTGTCTATCAGAGGAAACAAATTCTAGATTTATCAAATCTTTTTCAATATTATCACGAAGAAAATGACGACGAATGTCAATGTGTTTTGTTCGTGAGTGATTAACAGGATTTTTAGATAAATTAATAGCACTAGTGTTATCACAATAAATTGTTGATTTATTTAAATTAAAACCAAAATCTTGTAATGTTTGTTGCATGTAAATGACTTGAGCACATGCCAGAGCTGCAGAAATATATTCTGCTTCACAAGTCGATAATGAAACACAACTTTGTTTCTTACTAAACCAAGAGACAAGAGACCGTCCAATGAAGTGACAAGTCCCACTTGTACTTTTTCTATCTGTCCGGTTTCCTCCAAAATCAGCATCACTATAGGATACTAATTCAAAAGGACATTCTTTTGGATAGAATAGTCCAAAGTCCTTGGTTTTGTTAAGATACCGTAGTATGCGTTTCACTGCTCGTAAATGTGATTCTTTGGGATCTGCTTGAAATCTTGCACATAAGCAGACACTCATCATTATATCAGGTCTACTAGCTGTTAAATATAGTAACGATCCAATCATACTTCGATATAATTTTTGATCAATACTTTTGCCATTTTCATCTTTATCAAGATGTATGGTTGTACTCATAGGAGTTGGTTTGGTAGAAGTATTTTCCATACCAAAGCGTTTAATTAGATTGTTACAATATTTTTCATGATTAATAAAGATACCATTTTCTAGTTGTTTTATTTGTAAACCAAGAAAGTAATTTAACTCACCCATATGTGACATTTCAAATTCATTTGTCATTATTTTAGAAAATTCTTGACAAAACTTTTCATTTGTAGAGCCAAAACTTATATCATCAACATATATTTGAATAATTAAAATATCAAGCTTATTTCTTTTAATAAAAAGAGTTTGATCATCCTTTCCAATTTCAAAACCAAAATTTATTAAATAGCTTTTAAGACGATCATACCAAGCACGGGGTGCTTGTTTTAAACCGTATAAAGCCTTTTTGAGTTTATAGACATGATCAGGAAATTTTTCGTGTATGAATAATGGAGGTTGTTCAACATAAACATTTTCTCTTATAAAACCATTTAAAAAAGCACTTTTGACATCCATTTGATATAATTTAAAATTATGAAAACATGCAAATGCTAGTAAGATTCGTATTGCTTCTAGTCTTGCGACTGGAGCAAACGTTTCTTCATAGTCAATTCCTTCTTCCTGGTTATAGCCTTGAGCAACTAATCTAGCTTTATTTTTAGTAATATTTCCTTATTCATCTGCTTTGTTTTTAAAAACCCATTTTGTACCAATAACTGATTGATCATTAGGCCGTGGAACTAAATCCCAAACGTCATTTCTTTCGAATTGGTTTAGTTCTTCTTGCATAGCGATTAACCAGTTTTCATCAGTAGATGCTTCTTTAATATTTTCGGGTTCAATATGAGAGAGAAAAGCTACATGACCCATTTGATTTAATTGACTTCTTGTTCTAACAGATGAATTTAGTTCTCCAATAACATTAATAGAAGGATGATCTCTTAATACTCTAGGTGGAGATCTTAATGCACTGTTATTGTCAGCAATGTTTTCATTAATTTCAAAAGTTGTAGTTTCTGTATTAGAGCGGTTTTCAGGAAAATCTTCATCATCTCTTATTATTTGAACTGGTTTAAAATTTTCATCGAATGATACATGAAGTGTTTCTTCGATAATATTTGTTCTTTTATTATAAATTCGATAAGCTTTGCTTCAATCCGAATATCCTAGAAAGATTCCTTCATCGGATTTTGGATCAAATTTACCAAGCTGATCTCTTGTATTTAAAGTAAAACATTTTGAACCGAAAACTCTAAAATAAGAAATATTTGGTTTTCGTCCATTAAAAAGTTCATAAGGAGTATTCTTAGTTAGTGGTCGAATAGAAACACGATTCAAAACATAACAAGCTGTGGAATTGCTTCAGCCCAAAAATGTTTTGGTAACGTACTTCCATTTAACAAGGTCCTTGCACATTCTTGTAAGGTTCTATTTTTACGTTTTACAACCCCATTTTGTTGTGGAGTTCTAGGAAACGAAAAATTATGAAATATTCCTTTTCTCTTACAGAAATGTTCAAAGGCTTCATTTTCGAATTCACCTCCATGATCACTTCTTATATTTTTGATTTTTAAACTTTTAAAATTTGAATTCTTTTGACAAATGATTTGAAATTATCAAAAGTATCACTTTTATTTTTCATAAAAATAGTCCAAGTATATCTATAAAAATCATCAACAATTACAAATACATATTTACTGTGATTAATGGATTGTACTTGTGTTGGGCCAAATAAATCCATATGCAGTAATTCAAGTGGTTGTAAGGTTGAAATAACCTTTTTTGATTTAAAAGATGATTTAGTCAATTTTCCTAACTGACATGCATCACAAATATGATCTATTTTAAAATTCATTTTAGGTAGACCTTTTACTAAATAATTTTTAGAAAGCTTATTTATAGTTTGGAAGTTAATATGATAGAATCGTTTGTGCCATAACCAAGGATCATTTTCTTTGGCTATTAGACACATATCTGAATTATGATTTATTTTCATATTCAGAACATAGATATTTCTGTCTCTATTTCCTTCAAATATAAGATTTTGATTTTGATCAAAAATACTACATTTGTTTTCAGAAAAAGTGATTTTGAATCCTTTGTCACGCAATTGGCTGATACTAAGTAAATTATGTTTTAAATTTTTGACAAGCAAAACATTTGAAATAAGAGGTAAATTTGAGATACCATTGTTGCTCACAACGCCTTTACCGATGATATATCCTTTGGAGTTGTCTCCAAATGTGACTGAACCTCCATCTGAGTAAATAATATTTGATAGCATATCTTTGTCTCCAGTCATATGTTTTGAGAAACCACTGTCGAGTATCCATTTTCCTCTTTTCTTGAGTGGGACCTACAAAAAATAAACGATAATATTGGTACCCACTTTTTGATAGGGTCCTAAGAGTTAAATCTTAGGAAACCAAACCCAAGAGGGCTCAGTATCCCATTTAAAAATGTAATCCTTATTTTTATGAACAGTTTCAAGAAAAGTGTTTATATATTTCTTCCTAATTAAATTGTTATTTGTTTTAGGAACCCATATTTTTATACTTTTTGAGAAAGGATTTTTTGTGTGTATTTTAGTAGGATTAACATTTCTCCTAATTTTCTTTCTAGGTGGAGCAGTTGTTTTGTTAACATATCCTAATCCTTTCTTACTTGAGATAGATTGAGAGCTATCAATAATTTTTGATAAGGTTTCTCTTCCTTTATTAAAGTTTGAGACATTTCTAGTAATGCTTTCTAACTTAGTTTTAAGACTAGTATTATCCAATTGTATCAATTTTACTTTTGTTTTTAGTTCATGATTTTCAGAAACAAGAGCGTCATTCTTTTCTTTTTGAGTTTCAATTTCTTGACTCAAAAGAGTGAGTTGAGAATTGATATTAGAGAATGATTCTTGTAATTTTTCAAGTTCTTCCTCTAGTATTTTTTTCTCATCTTTAAGCATATCTCTCTCAAATTCCGCTTTGTTCTGAAGTTCACGAGACTCTTTATATTTTCTTTTGAGATTTTTCAAAGTATCAATTAGTTTTGAATTTATCTCAATCATATCTTCAAAAGTAAAATCACTAACCTTATTTTCAGTAGCCATGAAGCAGATATTAGATTGCTCGTTTTCACTGTCACTACTGTTTTCTGATGAAGAAGTATCTGAGTCATCCCAAGTTACTGAGAATGCTTTCTTTTTCTTGTCTTTTATGCGCTTGATATATTTTGTTCTTTAACTCTGGGCATTCCTTTTGAATGTGACCTTTCTTATGACAATTATAACATTCTAGAACTAAAGATGATGGTTTGATTGGAAAGTTCCTTTTTCCATTATTCTTGTTGGTTTTCTGGAATTTTAAGAATTTTTTGAAATTTTTAGCAATAAATGCTAAATCTTCTTCATCCGAATCTTCATCCTTTTCTTCTTCAGCATGGAAAGCTATGTTCTTTTTGTCTTGAGCTTGTACTCGTTTTGCCTGCAAATTTACTTCATAGGACATTAGATTTCCTATTAACTCCTCTGGTTTTATGGTAGAGAGGTCATTAGCTTCCTCAATAGCCAAGACTTTTCTTTCCCATTCATCTGTTAAAGAGTTAAGGATTTTTGATACAATATCAAAATCAGTGTATTTATCTCCTAATCCTAATAGTGAATGATAAATATCTTGAAATCTAGAGTACATATCATTGATGGTTTCATCTTGTTTCATTCTAAAGTTTTGAAATTGATTTTTGAGCATGGAGATTTTGCTTTGTTTGACTTTGTTGGTTCCTTCATGAGTAATTTTAAGTGTTCTCCATATTTCATAAGCAGTTTGACACATACTAACACGATTAAATTCATTTCTATCTAATGCATAGAATAGCATGTTCATAGCTTTAGCACTGGCAGTAGCATCCAGTTTTTGTGTGTTTGACCAAGTGGAATATTCTCCAGTAGGAAGAGTATATTCATTTTGAGTGATATTCCATGATTCAAAACTATTAGATTGCATGTAGATTCTCATACGAGTAGACCAATAATTATAATTCAAACCATTAAAGAATGGAGGTCGTGCAGTAGATTGACCTTCAAGAAAACTAGTGTTAGTGACAGTGTTAGTGGAAGTGCTGGTGTTATTTTCCATATTTAGCAAGATATCAGATAACTTTGTAACGGTTATATGATGCCTTGCTCTGATACCAAATGAAAGTGAATAGGACCGTGTAATATGGAATATAACTAAATATAAATGCGGAAATAGATGATAATAGCAAAGTAAATAGCTATGAGTAAAATAGAACAAGCACACCAGAATTTTTATACTGGTTCGAACTTCCCGTTCTACGTCCAGTCCCAGACTAACTTCTGGAATTTCACTACAACAACCCTCACTTAACCCGGAGGAATAGGTCTATACAACCCTGAGCAGCAGAACAGGGACCTGAGCAGCAGAACAGGATTTCGCCTCAGCAGCCGAAGAGGACTTTCCCTTGCCTGAGCAGCAGAACGGGACTTTAACAAAATATGAAAGTAGTTTGACTAAGTGTGTTCTTGATAACACTGATTTGTCAATTAATATTACAAACTTCCTATAATCAATTCCTCAAGTATATAAATAGTATGTGAAGATTTGAGAAGGAAGAATATTGCTAAGAATCAAAGTATATAGAGTATAACTCAAAGATTCAAAGCAATGGAAAGTATGAGAGCACTTATAATAATCACAAGAGAGAATAGAGAGTTAGAATTAGAGATTGGTGTGTTTTTGAAGAAGAGAGAACTCTATATATATTCATTAGAAAATTGCAACCCTTGGTGAAGAGTTTCAGCCAAGAGAAACAACTTTTGATGGTTTGCAACTCTTCATGGAAGAAGATGTCTATTCAGAATTTTGCAGTTGAAGCCGGTTCAGTCGACTGGAGATTGTGATCAGTCGACTGGTATTTGAAATTTTAAAAAAATGTGTATTTTAAAATTTAAAAGAGGTCACGACTGTGTATATGCATAGTCAGTCGACTGGCATAACCAGTCAGTCGACTGGCTGTGCATATTCTGCACAGTGAATTTCTTTTTTAAAGAAATATTCTTTTTAAAGAAATATTGAAAACTTGAGAATTGATTTTAACATATAACTAAGACTCAACACAAATAATAGTTACTTTAATCATAGAGTTGTAGCCTTGATCCTCTGTTGTCTTCTTTTTGTTATGAATGAATGTAAATTCTTTTCTTGGTTTCTGAACTGATTTGTCATAATCAAAACAAGTGATTCAACATGGAGTACTCTGAGTCCCCAGAGTACGGACTAGAGTATACACGACTCAAAATCTCCAAGTCCCCAGAGTGCGGACTGGAGTACACCTAGTCCCCAGAGTGCGGACTAGAGTATAAATGACTCAGAATCTCCAAGTCCCCAGAGTGCGGACTGGAGTACTCTGAGTCCCCAGAGTGCGGACTAGAGTATAAACGGCACAAAATCTCTAAGTCCCCAGAATATGGACTGGAGTATTCTGAGTCCCCAGCGCGTGGATTAGAGTATAAACGACTCAAAATCTCTAAGTCCCCAGAGTGCGGACTAGAGTATAAATGGCTTAAAAATCTCTAAGTCTGCGGAGCGCGGACTAGAGTACAAATGACTTGAAGTCATCAAGTCCCCAGCGTATGGACTGAAAAATATTCTAAGTACCTGAAGCATGGAATAAAGGATGTACAATCCCAAAGAATTTCCAAGTTATATGAAGATGAATTGGTGGTTTATGTAACTCACAGTAGCTCAGGTTTCGACCACAATTATACAGAAAGCTGAACAATAAAAGTCGTTTGAAAGACAAAAGAACTAAGTTTTATTTATTAATCCAAAATGAGATTCTACTACAAATCCACCAAAACTCTGAGTCAAAAGTTTATCTACATTGACTATGAAAATAAATAAAAATAATTACATAATCTAAGCTAACTCTCGTTGAACGAGTGTAACAGCTACTTCTTCGATTTCATTGGTTTTATTTCCTCCTTCGTTTACTCAGACAACTCCTCCCCCATGCATTTTCGCTTGGACATTTTGCTTGATTGGGAAGTAACGTTCGAGTAGGAATGAGGGACTTCTAATGGCCTGGACCCACCAGGAAGGATGACCTTCAAAGGCCTATTCAAAGGATCATCTAGATCCACAACTCGGGGATCAACTTTGATTTCAGCTTTCTTTTTCTTATCCTCTGCGAGTTGTTCCTTCATGCTCATTTTTGAAGTGTCTTTAGAGGCGCCTGTAATCTCAATTTCATAACTTTCTTCAATGGGAGACGAATTCTCGGACTTGTCCTCGTCAAGCGCCCTAATCACTTAAGCATCAGGGCCAGGAGTCTCTCCCGCTTGAATTGCGTCGCTCGTCTTCTCCTTCTTCTCCTTGGCGTCATCGCTCCTAGGAGTGGGCTTGGGGTCAGAGCGGCCTACGTAAAACCACAAGAGACAACTGTTAGAATATAATGAACTCACGCCGAAAACAACGGCTCTTTGAACTTTAAGAAGAAGAGTTATTTACCGGTTTCTTGCTGGCTCTTGACCATCTTTGGAGTCTCGCCCTCTGGAATGGGAGATAGTACATGAATGTCAAGGCTAGGGGATTTTGGGTCATAACCAACGTGTTTTTCAAACGGATCAAGTTTCGGTCGACCAGTCGATTGAGTAAGGGAAGGAGCAGGGGACTCGGTTCTAGATGGACCGGTGATCTCATCTTTTCCTTTTGATGAGGAGGAACCTTTGTTGTAGAGGGCCTTCGCTACAGACAAGTCTGAAGGTTCGTTCCCCCTGAGAAATTCTTTTACCAACGCCTCCTCATCAACCTCTTCAGTGACCACTCGACTTTTCTGAACTTTATCAAAGTTTCCCATGCCTCGGCTAGAGATTCAAGGTATCCCTCGCCAAGAAAAGTTAAGTTTCGATGCATGAGGACACGAGCGTTGTATTCTGCTATAAGCGGGTCGAACAAGCACTTGATCTCCTCCCTACCAGCCTTCATAGCCGCCTCGAGGCGAGAGTCAATCTCCGTGGATGCTATTCTTTTTCCCTCTCCACGGGCTTCATCCTTCAGCATCCCAACCTTAGAGAGCTCGTCGTTGAGCTTTACCTTCAGGAGTCGCATAGCAACAATCTCATCGCAATATCGTTGCAACTCTTCCTGAGCAGCAGTTTTTTTCCTCCCTCTCTCTTTGCGTAGTAGAACATCCAACTCTTTGACTTGCAAGGCGAATTCCCCCTCCTTCTGATTGAAATCTTTCTTCAAAGCTAAGGCCCCGCAGCGTTGGACCGTCTCGTCAATTTCTTTCTTATGTGACGGCTCCAGACGATTAACGGCCTATGCTATGTCTTCAGCGCTTTTTTGGGTAGCTTCGAACTGAGACTTGTATGAAGAGAGCTCTTCGTCCTGAGCTTTAATAATGTCTTTATCATAAATAGCCTTGAGCTTCAGGCGATCAATTTCGTGTTGACTCTCAATAACGACTTCCGAGACTTTTTCAACTAGGTGGATAAATGTGTCATGATGAACATAGACGTTGTTAGTACAAGCAATAGCGCTTTGTTTGACATGTCCCGGAATGTGATTAATCACTGGGAGAAATTTCAAGCCATCAAAGCATATTTTTGGGAACGTGGCTTTAAGCTCGGCAAGTTGTTCTACTACTGATGGATCAGATACAGGAGTGGGAGGAGTCTGCCTGGAGACTATAGGTCTTTTGTGGGGATCCCGGGATTTCCTGGTACTGGATGAACCGACATGTTGATCTCGATGGGCCTCGGGCTGGGACCCCTTATGCGTGGACTTCTCCTTGCTTTGCTCTAATTGAGAAGGAGGATCGTAAGAGTATGAGGACTGGCTATAGGTTTTTCTTTGGTAGGATGATTCTCAATGGCGGTAGTCTCGATCGCGGGTGTCATCTCTGTCTCGACGTTTGCAGGAACCCGAATCCTGGATGGAGTGGTGAAAAATAGATGACCCACGAAGACGGTCAAGTCCGTGAGTGCGTCCCATATCGCCTGCGTGGAATGTGAAAAATAATAAGTTAGCAAAGAATAGAGTGATGGTTAAAATTGAAGTGCAAAATGAAGTGCACGTGTCTATGTGTGTCCTAGTGTTTCCCCCCCAACGGACCAGCTTCTTTATCTCTACTTATGGGAGTTTTTCTCCCTGAACATGGGCTTAAGCGCCTGCATCGCCTCTTGCGGGAGAATGAAGTTTAAGCGCTTTCGGATCATTGAAGCTGTAGTTAAGCAAATCGTTGGGAATAGTAAGGTCTGATAGGCCTTTCAATGAACTTTCTAAGCGTAGAGGAGAAATCTCTCTCTCCAACGGGGTGATTGTGACTTTAGAAGTTTCGCCCGTTGTCTTCTTCCTTAGATTGTAAGTCAATTTTTTCTTTCCCTTCGCGGGGGAGGCGTTACTTCGATATCGTGCACCTCGACTACTGGCTCCCGAGCGGGGATAAAATTCTCGCCATGTACTTTGGGCGTTTCAGTTTCTTTAATCTCCCCCTCCTCAGATGTGTCAAGGGCGTCACGTGCTGAAGGCCCAGCTTGCTTTTTACCTTTGCCCAATTCAGACGCTGTTATAGTGACACCTTGAGGAAGGCTTATCTGGTAGCCTGCCGCCAGTAGCCCAAACTTCAAGAGCAATTCGTTTCAGATAAGAGATCTAATGTCCCGATCTCCTACGGGAATGGCTTGAATAGCCTAAACAGCTTCAGAATACCCGGAGCCTTCGGTACGTGGGCCGATACCTGTAAAAGTAGATAAAGAGTTATAAAAGGATCAATTAACGTCGAATGCAAGTATTAATCCATAAAAGAAACTTACTTCCTTCCACCCATCTCCTTGAGAAGCCAGGAGAACAGCGCACGTAGAACCACTCCTGCTTATGCTGGGCAAATTTGCTCCATGCCCTGGTCAAAATTTGACACTTGTTGTGTGGTTAAAGAAAAGATGTGTTGTCTGATCGTCTCTTGAAATGATAAATGTATTGGATATCGCCGGGTGTCGAGAGCCTAAAAAGGACGCTCATGAAGAGGATGCAAGCGTCATACACGAATGCGTGATGGTTTGGATGTAATTGCGATGGAGTGATCTCAATATACTGTAGCAGGTCACGAAGGAAGGAGTTGAACTGTGGCATGCTAACAACCCTACACATAAATTTGTTGCAAGCCGCATATCCGACTGGGGGCTGGTGAGGACGATCTTGTCCTGGTGGAACCAACAAATCATCGAAAGGAATCCCGTGTACCGAGAATATGCGACGAAGAGCGCTTTCGTTAATTCTCGAGGCTTGAGAATCGATCGGATCGTCTAAAAAGATCGTTGCATCCAAGGCATCAGGAGCCAAGTCGATGGATGTGATCGTGGGGCTCGGAATGTCTTGTACAGGAGTAATCGACGGATTTGAAGTCCCAACTACTTCTTGATGAGAAGATGGTCCGGGTCAGTCCAAGATCATGGAAGAACTGGTTTCCTAGACATCTCTAATGTGTGTAGAATCTGATGAAACACCTGTTTAAACTATACTTGAAAAAAAATCAACATTAGACATAACAACAAGAATATTTCCCCCGTGTGTTGTGTGAACTAGTGCAGTCGTGTGAGTATAAGTGTCAAAGGATTTAAAGTCATGAAACTAATACGATAAAGTAAAGTACAGGTGTCCGGTGATGGTTTTTAATTTTGAACTCGTAAGTTCATAATATATGTCGAAGGCTATAGTCTATTTTTACCGAGTTAAAATTCAGATTTATAGTTCTTGAGTCAGGGGAGTTATCAGTCCGGATTGGTCAATATGATTATCAGCTTAAGTCCTTGTCCTTGTTTTCGTCATATGTTCAGGCATAATAAGTAAGTCAAGTTAGCACGAGCTATGTTTGAGTTAGATGGTTTCAACCATTGTTGCCTATTTCAAGACTTGATGTAAAACGGCACTTAAGAGACTTAACTAACCAACCCCGTCGATTCGCTCGCACTCCGAAGGGTTAATGTCGAGCCGCATCACTCGGAACTCTAGGTTCAACGCTTCTTTCTTGCTTTCCCTCTTTCTCTTTGGCATGAGGGGGTCATGCCGAGCCGCGACAATACCAAGCCACATCGCTCGGCCTCCTAAGCCCAACACTCACCCATGTTCTCTCTTCGCCGTTTGGCATGACTCATGTTTCTCTCCCTCCGTCTCTCTTTGTCGTTCGATACATGAATGTCGTGTCGAGCCACGGCCATACATTTTCTTCCAACTCGCACACAATGCTTAACCTACACTCCCTGACCTCACTACTTCCTATTGTTCCAAACACCCTTTATATTCCCTTACTCAACAACTTATCAAGAACTCATGTCCTAAACACCTCTAACACCCTCTTCCTTCCTCCACTCTGCCTAGCCTTAATACATGTTCTAACCGCGATTCGATTTTCTTATCTATGCGGTTCCTACTGTCCTCGATTTTGCAAAGATTCACAAACTTGAATCTCGTGCTAAGTTTCCAAGTCGGGATAAAGCGTTTAAAGAAGAAGTCATTACCTAAGGAATGGATCGAAAATTAGAGAGGTTTTGGAATAGGAAACGAGATTCAGGTCAGGTTCGTTGTTGGGGAAGGATGTGGGGCAACGTATTGAGTTCGAGAAGAAAGGGGAAGGGTAAATTGTTAGCACAAGTCTGGTCAAAGGAGAGTTCATAAGTCCCGTAGAGAGGATATGAAAGTAAAAGAGAGAGGAAGAAGAAGTATCAATTATATAGAGAGAAGGGAAGTTTAACAGGCAACGTTCGGTGGAGCCGGTCAACGTATCTCGATGGTTCGGCATACTTATGCCGAGTGGTATGTGACTTGCCGAACGACTCACTCGGCAGCTATATGGAACGGTCTCTTGTGTATGTCACAAAGGAAAAGAGGGAATTGGATACTAAATCAAAGCGTGTGTGTTGCCTCACACGACACACTTTGGGGGACAAGTGTTACCCGGGTAATTGACCCGGTAATGCGAGGATCACCAAGCAAGTACATCGCAAGGCACAAAGAACCGTTCACCACAAAGCATCGTTCGGCAGGAGACCTCGTTCGGCATAGAAGGGTCATTCGGCATAGAAGGGTCACTCGGCATATTGCCTCGTTCGGCATGAAGTGTCGTTCGGCATAGAAGGATCGCTTGGCATGTTGCCTCGTTCAGCATGAAGCATCGTTCAACATAGATGGGTCGCTCGGTATTTTGTCTCGTTCAACATAGAAGGGTCGCTCGGCATAGCACCTCGTTCGGAATAGAGAAGTCGCTTGACATCTTGCCTTGTTCTGCATTGAGAGGTCACTCGGCACAGATGCCTCGTTCAGCATTCAGGGGTCATTCGGCATAGCACCTCGGTCGGCATTGAGGGGTTGTTCGGCACAGCACCTCGTTTGGCATTAAGAGGTCATTCGACACAGCACCTCGTTCGGCATGAGTGTCGTTCGGCATGGATGTGTGGCTCGGCATGCGAGTGTTGTTCGGCATGGAGGCCTCGCTTGGCATCCTCTGGTTCGACCAACCTCGATTGGCAATTGCCGTTCGGCATTTATGGCTCGGCACGCAGAAGTTAACACGGGCCGAGATACTTTTTTCCTAGGCCCATAAGGGAATTCTGACCCATCTTCGTCTATAAATAGAAGGGCAGTGGCACGGTGAAAGGGACCTTTTTTCGAGAACGCTGGGGAGACTCTACTGCATTCAAGACTTATTATATTTTACTTTGCACTTGTATTCAAGTCATTATAATACGGATTGTATCTGTATTCAATCATTTGGAAAAAGCAATAAAGATCAAAACTCAAAGTGGACATAGGCAGTTACGTTGAACCACTATGAATCCAGTGTTCTTGTTTTTGCATCTAATTTAGCATATAATTCTCCGTTTTAATTTACTTTCTTCATTTGTCTCTCTACATAGTCTTTCTTAAGGGTGTTAGAGACCAATTATGCTGCTAACAATAACCATTATGGTGGAGTTGGAATGGAGCAATCTCTCAGTATACCAAAACCCTTGTTATCCATTGATGAAGGGGAGATAGAGTCCCTACTAAGCAACAATATCAAGTATAGCTATATAGCACTCAGGGGAAGCATGAGCTCGTTGGTCTAGGGTCGTTAAGAGAATAACCCCTTGATAGTCCATGAGCCATAGGAATGGTGTCCATATGCTTGGAAGTTAATGTAGTACCGGGTGACTTCAAGGGATCCACAAGTAGTTGAACAGGAACATGGATGTAGACCAAAGAATGAGCTGAATTGGGCTTGCTAACCCTAGACCAAGATCATAAAGACTCCATGGCAATGGATAAGGAAGGAGACCAAGCTCTAGAAGCACTCGACGATCTAGTTTGGTGCATGGTCAACATGCATGTCTAATATACCAACCTGCCCAATACACTACCACTGGGTGTATGTGTATATGCCATGATAAATGGATAAGGTATTGAAAATACATGTAAGGAAATACTAGAATGAAAGTGAGGATGATACTAACAAGTGTATGGTTCAATTATCAGACCAAGAGAGGCCTAGAGTCCTTAAAGTTTGTTTAAGTCCCTCGTTCCGTAGTTAAGGGTGCCAAACTAACGTGTGTAACTCTCAAAGGAATCCAATCACTAAAATAAACTATAAAGCTGAGAAGGTTGGGCTATTGACTACATATAGTAGCCTAGATAGTCCTAACTACCAAGTAAGGGTCAAACCCAACTTTTGATCCGGCAATTTCAAAACTTAAACCTTGCAACAAAACCCAGTAATCAAAAATATAAACAAGATTATCAACCCAATATAGTAAACTAGTGAATACAACGTGAATGTAGCTAACAGTGTTAACAGTAAGGCTTAGGTAACACAAGACATCTCGGTCTATTACGATCAAAATATGCAAAACTAAAACGTTGCCTAAACCTTAATAATTTGTAGTAGACAAAGTCCTAAATCCTAATTCATTGAACCTGAACAACAAGGCATTCAAATCGATGCTAGTAAATTAATATGTTAGGTGTACATTAGCAAGTAGAAATTTATAACTTGTTAAAATACAGAGGTAACGAAGAAAAAAGAAGCTTAGGATGATTTGGACCAGATCTAGGCATATGCATAGGCAGGAGACGAACGGTCCTTAGTTTTGAGAGTGATATTTGAAATGAGGGATGTATGAGTGGCATAAGGTTTGCAAGCGTGTATATAGATCACAACAGCATGGTCCGATACCGGATATAGGATTTACAAACAATCTTTATCCAAATAGAAAATTTTGGACAATAAATGCCAAACCAAATTTGAACTGAAGGGGATGAAGTAATGAAATGACTACGGAAGATAACATGCTAGCTAGGTGGATAGTGACAAGCTCTATATAGAGAAATAAACAAAGCATACTATGTACTCTTCGATGCAATCTTTGGGTAGTAAATGTTGTGGGTGTTTCCACCTATAGAAAAGTGAATATGAATAGTTGATGCAAGGAACAAGGACAACTAAAATGGTAGTGATATAAAGGTTGCCACTTGACTGAGGATTTATAACCGAAAGGCGAGAACATCATGAAATGGCAAGAGAAGAGGTGAAAAAGAAAACAAAGAAAAGCACAAAAGCTTTCTTTGCCTCGTAAGACCACTATCGAATACAGGTTCATGTCTAGTAGTATTTCTTTCGGACAAGCTTTCCTGTCCAATAGTACCACTACTAAACATGAATTTGTATCCTGTAGTATACTCACAAAACAAGATTCCTTATTGGTAATGAAACTATCAAACAAGAATTCTTGTTCAGTAGCCCAGAAATGTCGGACATGGAGATGGCAAAGATTGAAGGTGACCAAGGATTAGCCTAGGCTTACCTACAGGCTAAAGTACTACCAAACCCATGAACCACCCATCGCATATAAGAAAACTATGGATTCAATATTTTATATATAGAAGTTCTAGATCGTATCTTCATTATATAGAAATAACTAAACCAAGCGAGGTAAATAAGGAAATTTCCTATTTAATCGGCATAGCCTCCTCATATTTTCACTCTTACGAATACTCAAGCTTCTAACAACAATGAAGGACAATTCTAGAGAGCTCAAACAGCCAAATCAATATAGTAGGACAACAATCTTAGAAGCTATAATTCATTCTAGATTATTGCATTTTGCATTCTAATTATTGTTAATCTATAAGAAAACCAATGAAAATGGATAATGGATGTAGGCTATTCTTACTAAAACACTAAAAATCTTGTGTACTTTACTTTGCTGCAGTTTTTTTATGTCTATAAAACGCTCTCTTAGGAAACTACATATAACATGGTTGTGTCATGCAGTCATTGACATTGACATTTCCTATATGTCCGACAAGGAAAATGCAGTTAAAGATGCTCTGAGTAGAAGACATGCTATTTTGGGAGAAATGTTCCTAGAGTACACATAGCTTGAGTACTATGACTTCATACCTTCATGTGAGCTTGAGCTTGAGCTAGAGATGTTGACTAGTTTGACCACAAAGCCTACTTTGACTGAGAGTATCAGTACTAGTCAAAAGTGTGATGCCAAAGTAAGAGGGATCATGACTAAGTTAGTGGAAGGAGTAGTGTTTGAGGAGATGAAGCAATTCTTACTCGACTGAGATGGTTGGATCTATAAGGATGTGAGGTTTTTTAATACCTGATGTTGATGGATTAAGGGATGAGGTGTTATGAGAGTTCCATCATTCAAGATTGACTATACATTCCGGATGCAATAAAATGTATAGAGATATGAGATAGATATTTTATTAGAAGGGGATAAAGAAGGTCATCGGGCACTCATCTCGAGATGTATGAACTATCAGCTAGTAAAAGCCAAGCAGAGGAAGGCAAGTGGTATACTACACCTAGTTAAGAGTCTTGAATGGAAATGGGAACAGATGTTGATGAACTTAATCGATGGATTGACAAGGACTAGAGGAGGGTATGGTAGCATCTAGGTCATTGGGTATAGGTTGACAAAAAGTGCTCGATTCATATCTTTTAAGTCAAATAGAACGGCAACCAAATTAGCTGAGTTGTATGTAAAGTGGATTGTACGATTCCACGGTGTGCCAAATGGCTTAGTGAGTGACGAGATCCATTATACACTAGTATGTTTTGGAGAAGTTTATAAGAGGTGTTATGAAAAATTGTATCAAATCAGTGAGATTATATAGAGATTGAACTAGAAGCTTCAAGGCCTCGTAGGCTAATTTGTATCATAAGACGTGATAGGAAATAGCTTACGAGGAAGATGGTGAAGTGATGAGAGTTCAGTAGAGTGAGAGTGAAGGTGGTTGCATATGGGAGATTGAGGAGAGCACAAGGGCTGCTTATTCGAAGCTCTTCACTAGGTAAGATTTTTATTTTATCATTAGCTTTCACATTTGATATCACATTTGATGCTTTATACCAGATAGTTTAGTATCATGTGTATTAGGATAGGCATAGATGTTACTTCTTGATGTTTAATGTTATGTGTGCATGTTTGATGTTTGATAGTTGATGTTCGATGTGATTGCTTAGGGTTGTTAGGCACGCGGCATAGCTATCTTTGACCATACCTTATTTGGTTGGGATTTCAAAGGAAAATTTCTTAAAGGAGGATGGTTAAGCGAACCATATTTTACGTATTATATGGTTATATAATATTATTTCCAAATTTATGTTGGGTTGTATTTGGCTATAACTTCGGGTAATGTTGATTATTTATATTATTTTTTACCCTTATTCATTTTCATTCGATGATTTTGACCTTGATTTTTGTATGATATATTTTTCAGTATTTTCGACGGTTATAAGTAGTTCACAAATATGCGCGACTGACAGGTATCGAAGTATTTGAATGAATGAAAATGTCCCTGGGTCAACAAAAAAATCATATGAGTCACATAGTCGAAGAATTTTTGAGATAGGGTGTTCCAATATCCCGTACAACTTATAAATGCCCAAAAACAGCCTCTTGGGGCACAATCTTGGATTTTGATGGAATTATACAGTCGAAACGAGAACAGTATGAAGGGTTCGTCGTCAAACGTCATCATAATCTGACGTTCTTAGAAACCATACTACCACAAAACATGCATTGGAATTATAAAAGTAAAAGAAAATAGGGTATTTTCAAATCCTAACCCTAGTCGTCACTCTATAAATAAGGTGTATATTATAGGCGCATGTTCACTCCCATATCCACAATGTTTCCTTCTCCTTTTCCAAAAATCATCTTACCGCTGCTTCATTGTTCCCTTGCTTAAGTAAACGATCAATGTTTGGAAAAAAACTTGGTTCCCTTTATTTTTTTCGAGAGCTATGCAACTTTCGGTTCGACACAACACCACCTATAGTCGCTAGAAAATTAAATCCGAAAAAGGGAGCGATTTTTAAGGTGAACCTATTTGGATTTGGAGGGTACGGTTGTGTTTGCAGCGGAGAGAGGATCAAAATGGCATCGGAATAGGTCTTTTATGGTACGATGAAGGAGTTATCAGAGTTTAATGGAAAGATTTTCATTGCTTTTTACGATCTAACCATCGTGGAAATAAGTTATATGGATTTGTTCATCTCAATAAGAGGAGTTTGGAAGTGTAGACGAACGAGGCTAAAGATGGATGGATTAGTAGTGAAATGGAGGAGAAAACCCAAAACTAATGGTTTTCTTTACGTTTGCATGGCCAATGCCGCATTCGTGGGTTATAGGGATGGCTGGAGCAGTGTAGGCGGTAGAGGATAGGTGCAGGTGGTGGTCCTGATGATGCGTAGCAGTTTCTAGTGAATGGTGATGACATGTAGGGTGGCGTGCATGCATGATAATGTGGGTTGTAGAGAGAGTATGGGGTGATGGGTATAGGGAAAGTTACATATAAGAGAGAGAGAGAGAGAGAGAGAGAGAATTAATTATGAAAAAAATTGATTAAGTTAATTAATGATTAGTTAGGTTAACTAATTAATCAACTAATTTAATATATTTATATCTTATATCGTCCATATCTTTTGTATATGATAACCGACCTGGACGTGGTTTCTCGCATAACACTCATATTGGAGTTCTCTATGACATAGAATAAGGTTGGTAGATTTTATTAAGTGAGTGATTTTTTATCTCACCATACTATGATTAATAGTGTTAAAGATGTTTTGTGTGACGACCCAAAATTTTTGATATTTGAAATTGAATTATTTGATTGAATTTTAATATTTAGAAGTTGATTTTACTTGAATTTTAATTATAACTATGAATTTGGCAATTTAATTATTGAATTTAACTTATTGAAGTTGGATAAAAAAAATTGAATCTTCAGTTTTAAGCTGATTAAAAATATTTTCAAGGCTTAGAAAATTTATATTGATGATACTAGAGATAGTAGAATTTTTAAAATTGAATTCAAAAGCGATTTGTTCGGTTTTGAAATTATATTGTTTAAATCGATATTTAAAAATAGCCTTCCGAGGCATAGTCTCGGAATTCGACGAAACCATTTCCATTAGATCCGTAATATTGAATTATTATCGGAGTTCAAATTTCGTAGCTTTCAGAGTTATCGTGTGATCGTACGAGATATAAACGCCTAGACAATAATTAATCGACTTAATATAAATTTATATACTCTAGTCAACAGCCGAAATTTCATCCCGTCAGCTGCTTTTCTTTCCTATCAGCCTTTCATCTCGGCCGACCTCCTCTGAAATAAGCCACCTTAGTAATCGATCCTGTCTTCCTTTCTCGTTTAAAACATGCAACCTCCTTTCTTACTTCCTCAGTTCAAAAATCAAAAGATAATGGCCTTGTTCTTTTTCCTTTGAATCGCTGCCCTCTTGACAAATCGAAATTCCCAAATTAAATGCCAAGCCTCTTCAAGAATCTAGATCCCAAATCGCGATGGTGTGTGTGGATGAGCAAGCGACGGTAGGAGAGACGACGTGAATTTTGAGTGGCGCACGAAGGAGGGCTGAGCGTCGCGGGTGGCTGGGGTTATCGCGATGGCGAGAAAGTGGTTTGTTCGAATCTTGGGATCTGATGGAGACGTGCGCGACGCAGGAAGCTCGAGCGATAGCGCAAGTAGGGAGGAGTTGTTGAGGCAAGCAGCGACGTCGGTGGGTTGGGGTAGCATCCAGATCGAAGGTTTTGCGCGTGGGTTTGTGAAGGTATCTTTATCTTTATAATTTATATATATATACATATGTACAAAGAAAATTTTACAGTAAAAGGTATAAAGTAAGCCTGGCTTCAAATTGATATACACATACTTATATACATATACTGGTAAAGGAATTATTAATTTACAGTAAAGTATTACCCTTAAAAGAAAAATGATAAAGGAGTAAAACAGTATTTTAAACACGAATTTTAAAATGTCTGGGTCAGAAAGGTTTAATTTAAATTTAGGTTATTTATTTATACAAGAGTTAACAATATATATATATAAGTATATAAAGGTAAAATTTCCAAGGAAATGGGAATTTTTTTAGGGAGAATTAGTTTTAAAAAATTAATTATTTGTTTAAGTTTTATCACCAGTTAAAATTAAATTATTGGAGTTAAAGAATAAATTTATTAAACGGTAATTAATCATTCGATTAGTTCAAATATTAATAAAATCATATAATTGTTTATATAAGGTCAAAAGTCGGGAAATCGGGTCAAGACTGAAGAGGATTGCAACTTAAAAGCAAAGGTGAGATTTTCTCACTCATATGGACGCCTTGTTAATTAAATGTTAAATTTAAATCATTGAATGTGCTTGGTTGATTTATAATAATTTATTTACTGGATGATATTATATATATATTAGTATATATATTGGAATGATTGATTTTCTCGCACTATATAGCAGATGAGACCCTATGCGCCGTATAATAGCGGATGATATTATATAAACCCATATACCGCGTTATTCCACCTCGAAGTGGAATGGGTATTTAATTGTTATTCTAACGTCTGTGGATGTAGGAAAACAGGTTGGAGGGATCCAACTGGATTCCTCAAATATTTAATTTGTTTTGTATGTTGTATGTTGATTATTTATAATCTGTGTTTGATTATTTGTGATTGAAACCGTTGAAGGCTATAATTTAGCCGAATATATTTTTAGTATCGTATGATACTAGAAATAAATAAAAATTGGATTTTGAAATTTGGGTAGAAAATTTATAATAAATTCATTCAAAAGAATTGGGTGAATTTTAAAAGAAGAAATTTAAATATATAAAGTTTTATTTTGAAAACTTATTAAATAAATTCCAAGATATGGGAAAAGTTTAATAGATGGATTTTGAATAATATTATTAGTTGAAGAATTTATTTAAAATACAGATTTTAAATATTTGAAAGAGGTAAAAGAATTTATTTCAAAAGGAAATAAATTTAGAAATTAAATTTGGGATTTAATTTGGGGTTTGAAATTAGTTTCAGAAATCGATTTGAAAAACTTGATTTGGGGTTTTAAAATAAATCTTTAGGAAATCGGTATGAAAATTGATTTGTTAATTGAAATAAATTTAGAAATCAATTTGGAAGATGATTTGGTGATTGGAATAAATTTGGAAATAAATTTGAAATTGATTTAGTGTTGAAAGTGAATATTTGAAAACGATTTGAAAATAGTATATCAGTGGATATTTGAAAGTTTAAAATTCACAATGGAATTTTATAAAGGAAAGGGAATTTTGTTTTAAAAATAAATATCGGTTTATTTTTAAAAATATGGAAAGAAATTTACAAATTTGGAACGTAAATTAAAATAAATCGAGAAGATTTATTAATTTATTTGAATAGACCATTTTGTAATGGAAAAAGAGGATTTTCTCTGGAAAGCCGAGTATATTTTTAAAATATCTTTTGAAATAAAATTAAAAGTTCTAGATTTGGTTTTAAAAGAATATTGTTGGAGAGATTATATTTGAAAATTGTTTTGAATCTTTAAAAGTACAGATTTATTTAATTAAGTATAGAAGGGATTGTTTTAAAGTTTTAATTGATATATGTTTTAGAAAATGGATATTTCAATATTTATACTCTATCTACTAATTTTATTTTAAAATTAGTTTGGACTTGAATTTTTATACGAGATATTAGTATAATATTTTCATAACTAATATTTAAGCAAGCGTTTCAAAATGATTTTATCTTAAATGTTTCCAAGTATATTTTGAATAAGTATTTTAAATTATTTTTAAAAGTATTTGAACTCGGCAAATTTTCAGTGGAATTAAATAAGTATTGGAAATTTATTCCACGTGAGGAAGGTGATTGTGATGGATCTTTTGTTTAAAAGATCAAAGTGGAAATTTGTTGTGATTTGTTGAAATCTGAATGTAACACTTATTTTTAAAATAAGCACTCGTTATTCGGATTAGCTGGAAGAGGACTTTGTGTCATAAAACCCATTCCGAATAATGATACGACGAAATGGGATTGCATTTGAAGACGGGGTTGAAGATCGGGTATTTTCGAAAACGAAAGGATTACTTGTCGAATGTCTCTACACCGGGTTGCTCCGGTATAGAGATTTTATCACCCTTTGTGATGGGGATTCCGGACGTGATTAGTGAATATCCGGATTTGCAAGGGTTTCTTTGGAAGTGCCTTCGGTTCCGTTCGGTCCCAGAACGGACTTGTATGGATGTGTGTCTGACGTTACACTTTGAGATGTAAAGCTGGTTTCTACCAAATACATTTCTGTTGGTGGCGGAGAATTTATTCTCTTAGCTTAACACCCTTTTCTGAGACGTACGAGCTCAAAGGTTATGTAGTTGATGGTTACTAGTGATATACTCCCAAATTGGTAATGTGGCATGCGAAGTGCTGCTGATCATTTGTTGATTGAAGCATGACTTTGTGAAAAGTGTAGCTTTGTGGACGAGACTTCATCGAACCTCACACCCCAGAAATGGTCAAAAAAGGAAAGATGCGGCAAGATTATGAGGGTCGTGCCCTTTAGGGTATGTCATTTCCTTTTGGAAAAGGGTGGTATCATGGTATGGAGTCCAGATATTTAACCTATGTGGTTGCTGTAAATCTATTACTCTTTGTGGTTGTTGCTTTGTGGTTGAGGATCCTCGGATAAAGGTCGCAAACGACCGGGGGATGACATACTCGTGTAGTAGTTACCTAGTTACAGAGGTAACCCGACCTTGTGTTGGCAGAGAACTGGTTAAGTTCTCGGGATGTCCCTCCAGAGGCGTACCCATGTGGCAGTAGGAAGTTCCTTAGGCTGACCATTTGTTGGAAATCCATAGAAACAATACGCGCCATGTATGGTTTTAGTTGTAAAATGTGGCGGTAATCTGCTATTGAACATGGTAGCTATAGTAGGCATACAATAATGGTTGTATGTTGGCTAAGATTAATATTATACTTTCGAAATGCTTTCTGCACTATGCACTAATGATAATATTAAAAAAGATTTTGCGTATCAAGCATGTTTGACTATCATAAGGAGAAATCTCTCCCAAGTCTGCAATTGCATTGTGTGTGTGCCGGGAGGCCTTATGGTAGTTTTATTTTCCAAAAAGCATAGCGGATTTCTTTTCCTTTATTTGTGGAAATAACTGTTTTTAAGATCTCACACCATTCCCACGACTGACCTGGAGTTTATTGTTCCCTTTCTAAACTCTGGGTGCCCATAATTTTCCATACGGGCAGCCTAGAGTCAGGTTTCAGTTATTCTGGAGCGAAGTCAGAAAAAGAGTTGCTGTGGAGATCTGAAGGCAAGTTGGATGGTGAGATGTATCATTATATTAAATTATCCATTGCGTTGGGATTGTTGTAAGTCCAGTTTTAATTTGGATTAGATGTTGTAAATGCCTAGTGTTGAATGGTGTCGTTGTAAACTTTGATAATGTGATGTATGTAAAACTGATATAGTTCTTTGTTTTAAAGATTATTCATTTATCTATTATATTCGTTCCACTGCGAAATGTGAGACTCCGATGTCGTTTTCTTTTCTTCTTCTTCTACCTGTTTCTTCTTTAAATCCGAAGACTCGTACATTTGTTCCACTTTGGGCTGAATTGTTGTGGAATTTTGCCAGCCCAAAAGGGATACGGATTTGCGGGCCTTTACATTTTGAAAAGATTTTCAGCTTCAAAATGTGATTTTTTTTTAAATATTTATAAACCCACATCTGATTTTATAAATGCACTTTAAAATGTTTTAAACTAAATTTGAAATCGAATATTACACGGTTCTTATGGACAAACTATTTTATAAAAATCCCAAGATTTAGTAAATTTTTGATATGAAGAAATTGGTTGATATAGGTGTATTGTACATGTTGTATACATGTTATTTTAGTTGTATGTATTCAATGTTAGTTGTATGTATGCTTGTTTGCTTGGTTGAAAGCGCCAATCAATAGACACTATACTGTTAGGAAACATTCTATGAGATAGAATTTCATGCATATCGATGAACACACATATGGTAGGAACTCGAATGGATGTGATAAGTATGTAAAAGAGTACTAGAAAGTGAAACGGTCGATTTGGAGATGAACGATGATAGATTGGGGTGGCTTTGAGTTTTAGGAGGGCACTTGGTTTGTACTTAGTCATTTTTCGGCTAATTACTAAATCAAACTGGCCAGCACCAACCATTATGGAGTGATCGGTATCTACCATTATTGATAGTGGCATTTTGGCTAGTTTTTTATATGGATGATGAAGAGATTTGGGGAGCGTGATGTGGTGGTTCGTTCGTGCACTTGATGTTTGATTTACCCAAGATATTAAAAACAATGGGCTATGGATTTTATAATTTTACAACCTAAAATATATATGGATAAAAACTGATAAATCTCGCAGTAGAATAAAAATATACATGTCACATGTTTGACCTCGTACAAGATCTAATACATATATTTACCCTTATTCTTTCCACTACATTAATCATCATTAAATAAACAGAGAATCTATCTATGTTGCAAAAGATATATATGGAATCAACATCTTGCGGATACGATCTATATCCAAACCTTAATTTGTACAGACCAATCAACATTAATAACACAAACATAAAATCATCAAACGTATACTAACCAATCAAGTTTGGTAATATAACATCGATATCATCCGAACTATTAATGACCATAATTAACTACTTATAATCCATCACTAATAATGGTACAATATCACACACTCAACAAAATGTGATTTCAACATCATATAACAAACATATGTGATAATACAATTAATAATTATATTTTACGATCATCCAAAATATTATATCTTCGGCTATTATACTTCTAAGTATATAATTGTTTTATTATGTTTATTAGTAAAGCACCTTTACTTATTTTATCTCAAAACAACAATATTTTTTTAAAAACAATAATATAATTCAAAAATCCTTTATTGTACTTATATTTCTTCAAATGCCCTAAAACACTGTATTCTAATCAAAAATAGTAATTTACATCAAATTATTTTCCAAAACAATAATATTGTTACTTTATATCAAAATAATAATATATTAAACCACTTTCATTATTTTCCAAACTAATTTAATCTCAAAAATAACAATATTCTATATTACACACAAAAGCTCCTTTTTTGCTATTTATCTAAAAACAATTAACTAAAACACCTTTGAAAACATATCTTCACTCCTACTACTACTATTATTCTAAAAATATCTTTTATAATTTTACCCAAACAATAATAATAATATTTTCTTCGATAAACAACGTAGAACTAATTAATTTTTCAATTACCATATACAGTCCTTACCAAAACCACATAATTATTTATGAAAGCTTACTTTATTTTATAAATAATAATAAAATCCTCAATTTTAAATTTAAAAATAGATTTATGATTACTATATATGAATTTCCACAAAAATTAATGATAATAACCTTACTAAATTTCCCATACTAATTTCCCCTTATTTCATTAAATTGTTGTTATTTACAAATTTCACTCAAAATCAATAAATAACATTTTCCTTCATTAATCTCTATTTTTTCATTATTATGCAATTCAAATTCACAATTATTTATTTTAATCTCTATTTTTTCATTACTCTTATTTTATTTTAATTAATTATTTTTCCATTCAAATTCACAATTATTTATAATCATACATCCAATACAATAAACAATAATAAATAGTTCAATCGAGGTAGAACACATCCAATCATCACAATAACCAAACATCATCAATCAGACATTACACAGATCAACAACATATAAATTTTCATCTATGAATATACATTTAATATTTTTAAAACTCAATTAGTTAAAATAAATAAATTATACCGTGCGCTTTTTCAAATAACGTCCAAACCCATGTTATAATGTCCAAAATTTCAAAACAAACCAAACGCTAATGGTTTTACTCGAATCTGAGGTCGTATGTAAAAGTACGATGATTAGAGCATAGTTTGAAATTGTTAAATCGGAAAGAAAATAAAATAGTAAAATAATAAATGAGTTTATGTACCTTTATGTTCCACGGCCCTAAGCACTCACGCACAAACTCATTTTGCCCTTGACCACCCTACTTTGGTTGCTAATTGCTCCTCCCTTCGACCACCATTCAATGATCGAAGATCAGCGTCGACATTTGCACTTCACCACCTGTAGAACCGACCCACCCTCGTCAACCCTGCCATCGTCGTGAGTCATCTACCGCTATTGGAATTTTTGATGTTTGGAGGATGATTTAGGCCACCTCGACTACATCCGAGACAATCGAGAACCATATATGCATCCCAGTTGTCATCCCCTACATAAGAGTGCCTTTCGATCATCGATTAGTCATTGTTTCACCGTTGAATCAAAATATGGTCTATGGACGGTCAAAATAATTCATCAATTTCTGACCACCTCAAGCATCTTTTCCAAAAACGAACACTTTCTCTCTTATGCTCATCATGTCCATATATAATAAGCTAGGTTTCAAGCACTTTGAATTTTTGATGATTATTAATTATTTGTTGATCTGCCATTAGAGGGTGATTACGGGAATTTCGAGATTAGAAAGAAGGACTGAGGTGATGGCTGCTATCTAGGGTTTTACAGTAACATATATGTAGACACAATGAGGTGGGTCCGGTATATGCAACTGTTTAGACCAAAAGTGGTTATGTATCCTTGATGGTTGTTTTTTATAAGTGTTTTTGTACCACTGCTTTTCCTTGGTGGCTGTTTTTTTGGGATGCAAGAAGAAAAAATTAATCGCCATCTTCTCTGAATTCTACAAATTCATAAGATTACGATGTTAGGGATTTATTTACTTCATTTATTTCAACATTTGATTTTTCTCAGTGCATTTATGACTTGCTCCATTTCTTTAGGAGTGAGTTTGTACACAAAATATTGACCGAGCGTGATAGTCTTTCATTGCTACGACTTTATATCCACTTCGGGGTATCTATAAAGGTTTAATATTGTCAATTTAAAGCCACATAAATATGACTAGCAGATATTGGCATGATAAACATTATTTCCATATAAAAGTTTATGGTAAATATGTGATATTTTCTGCTTTTAATGTAAGTGTACACTATAATTTCAACCTACCAACAATCAAAACTATGTATGAAAAATATTTGACATTTTAAGTACATGTAGTAAAAAAATTCTTATATATTTAGCAATTTCTAAATAAATTATTTATGACAAATATTTATTGTATTCGCGTCATCATCTGATTGTATATTACAATTAGAATTTGCCATCAATCAAAACCATACGGTAAATATTTAACATTCTGGGTATTTGTGGTAAGATTTTTCTAATATATCTAACATTTACTAAAATAAATTATTTACGACAAATATTTATCATCCTCGTAAAATCATCTAATTGTATACTACAGTTTTAACATATCATCAATTAAAACTATGTAGGGTAAATATTTGAAATTCTTAGTATTTGCAGTAAAAAATTTCTAATATATAACAATTAATAACAAAAATTTTTTACGGCAAATGTTTGTCATTCTAACTTCATCATTTGATTGTATACTACAATCGAAACCTACCATCAATCAAAACCATGTATAGTAAATATTCGACATTTTAAGTATTTTTAGTAAAAGTTTTTTAATATATTTAGCAATTACTAACATAAATTATTTATAACAATTATTTGTTATCCTCGTCTCATCATATGATTGTATACTACAATTGCAATCTCCCATCAATCAAAACTATTTATGGTAAATATTATACACTCTTTGTAATTATAGTAAAAAAATTCTAATGTATCTAGTAATTACTAACTGAATTGTTTATGGAAAATATTTATCATCAGCACTTCATCATCTGATTATATACTACAATTAGAACATATCATCAATTAAAACCATGTACGACAAATATTTGACATTCCCAATATTTGTAGAAAAAGCTTTATAAAATATCTAACAATTGCTAACATGAACTGTCTATGGAAAATATTTGTTTTTGTAGTATTTAATGTAAACCTATTAAATAGTAGTAAAGCGGAAGAATTTTCAGCTCTCTTGTTAATTGTAGGAGTTTTCTCTACCCTCCTTAACTCTCCCTAGACATTTTATTTTTAAATTTTTATAATTTATCAATTTATAGTTATTTTACTAAACTTATCATACAAATTCACATTCAAATACTTACTTTTAAGTTTTTTATGATTATTCATAAATGCATCTTTATTTCTCTCCTAATATTTTACATTGAAGTCCATGCATATAAATTAGTTACATAATTAAAAATTTTAATAATCTAATAAACTCAATTAACAAATATTCAATACATCAAATAAATCCTAATATGACAATTTCAATCGCAAGTCATAATCAAATCAATAAATTGGTAAAACAAAATCTTCATTTAAATATGAAGATATGTAAATCACATAGCATAAATCAAATACATCAATAATAATAACAAATTTATTCTATAATACATTTATCTTAGTGAAGTTATCATGCATTTAATGAAAAATTATATTTTTAACTTCAAATATCTATATTTTAAATTTTCCATAATTGTTTGCATATTCTTCTCAATCCTCTCCTAATATTTTTATATTGAAGTACCAATAGTTAACTAATTATTTAATCTTTAATTTAAACTATTTAATTAAATTCAATTAACTATTCATTAATTCGTCTAATAATTCCTAAAATAAGCTCATTTAAGTGTAACGACCCATAATTTTATCACTTTGATTTTTGGAATATTTAATTAGTTTTAAATATTCAATTTGAGATTTTTATATAATAAAATCAATGTTTCAAATATTTGTTCGATTTTTGAAGACGTACCGTTAATTTAATTTATAGAATTTTTTCGTAAATTTTTAATTTGGAAAATAATTGAAGTTCCATTTAACATATTTTATGTCGAATGTGAATTTTTGAATTTAACAGAATTTGTTAACCGGTGTGTTTTATTATTGTTTTGTGATTATATTACATTAGTATGCACAATCATATTTGATTTTTGGTCATTCGCGCCTCGTATAGAAACATTGAGATGAGTAATGGATACCAAATCTAACACATGCACACATCTGAGTACACACAGAGTACAACCATCATCAACTCAGCCAACTTTTGCTTTCCTTCTTCCCTACCTTCTGCCGTTTTCTTTCCCCTGCCCTTGTTCCCTATCACCTCAGAAGCCACTTTGCTTCCTTGTCCCCTTGATTTTAACATGAGAGTTGATTTTTATTTTGGTTGTTTAAATTTGAGCATGTGTGTGTGTGTGCTCGGGAAAGTAGAGTTTCTTCTCCTTTTTTATTTTGGTTTCTTTGTATATTTTCAAAAGCAATGAAAACTTAACTCATCCTCCTCTTCTAAAATCAATAATTCTCAAACCGTAGTGAATTCCAATATACCATCAAATGGAGAGTTGTTAATTTTTGAGACTAGTTTATTATAAAAATAGTTCCATGAGTTTTCGTCTAGTAATTTGGGATATTTTAGTAAATAACAGCAAGTGGTTGAGAAAATGAAAGTTTACGATGACCATGAATTAACGAACTGAGGGTATAATCAGGTGCGTATAGACGATTGGGGATTTTTAGAAGTATTCACGTGATTTTTAGTAGCTTGGTTTATCATGAAGAGGAAGATGATCGGAATTGGGTTAAAAATTAATTTTCGATGAACCAGATGCCGTGAGATGTATCGTAGGTGTCGGGGAGGGGCCTTGGGACGAGGCAAAGGTGATGATCATGGCTGATTTTTAATTAGTACTCTAGAATATTGGGAATGGCTAAAACTAGGGTTTATGGGGTATGGTTTCTTAGTTTCGGGTTTTAATTCTCTGTCATCGTCGGAGGTGATCGGAGGTGATCGGAGGCTGCCGCAGTTGGGGCATGAGGTAAGGTGGAGGAAGGCAGTCACGACGGTATTGGTAGCAAGGGATGTAGGTGATCAAGTCAACTTTAGGGAGGTATAGACGCAACTTGTAACTAAATGGAAGGTTCGATCATAAGGTCAGTTTCCCAGCTAGGGCAGCTGAGCATGGCCTTGGGATAGGGATGGACGAGCGCGTGTAGTGAGACTTGTGCATGGCTTTGGTTTGAGGATCGGTAGCCTAGGGCGTCGTGCATGTTTTCCTTTTCCTGGAGCTTGTGATTCGAAGGCAGGCTTTGGGGAAGAACGGGGTGTAGCTCATAGGTTTGGGCTTCCTAGAGATAGGTCGCGCCTGGTTTAATTTGAGATGAGAAAATTGTTTAGTTTAAATTTTTATAAATTAAATATATGTGATATTTAAATTGCAATATATCATTCATTTTAAATCCGATTAACTAGCGGATTTTTGCATTGTACTCGTATTGACGAGTATAATGTTATAGTGTAATATGTTGATAAATTTGGTAGGGTACAAAATTATGATATATTAAAATGGACTAAAGTTTAATTACGTTATTTTTAAATAATAACGTTGTTAAATTTATATACCTTTATCGTATTATCTATTTAGCCAAATAAACATCGTACTGCTAAAATGGATTAAATATGGTAATCTGAACACCTATTTAGTGAAATAAAACACCATCCCCCTAATTAAATTAATTTGACATTTAATTAGCAGAATAAATCTTCGTTCTACTACTTTATAGATTTGAACATCTGATTATATACCATAGTGATTACTGGGACTCTTTCGAAATTGAAAAGTTAACAATTGATTTGAAAGTTAATTTAAGAATAATTATTACCTATTATAAGGTTTTAAAGATTTTTACTATTATTTAGTGATAAGATTTCGAAGGTAACAACTATTTATTAATAATGTTTTAAAATAAATAATAATTGTTTTAATAATTATTTAAAGTTAGTTATTTTATTAATATAATTCATAAAAGTTATCTCTTAAAGTTATTTAAGAATATTTAATTATTATTTTAAATTTATTTAATTATTGTTCTAAATTGTTTTAATTATACTTTAATTATTTATATTAGTTATTTAAATTTAATTATTTTATATTTTAAAGTTGATTATTTTATTTCAAAGTTATTTTTTATATAAACAATATTTTAAAATTTATTTTTATTATCAAAATAGTATCGTTTGAAAGTTAATTTATTATTATATTATTATTGTTTAAAAAGTTAATTTATTTATATATTAATGTTGTTTAAAAGTTATTTAAGTTGATTTTAAGTACTGTTTAAAGTTACTTAATGATGTTTTAAATATAGTTTGAAGATAATTAATTATTTATTTAAGATGTTAGATAATAAAAAAATTCATAAAAAGGTGCTTGAAAATAACAAATTATTTATTTAAAAGGAATCATTTTAAACGGAAAGGCTTGTATAAATGTTTTATTTAATGAAAGAATTCAATTAAGATATTTATAAAATTTGGAAAGAGATTTTGGAAATTGGATAGAAGTTTGGTTTAATGGAATCTGAGATTTATAAAGGGAGTTTTATAAATGGTTTTGGAGATTTATTAATAGAGTTTTATAAAATAAACTTGAAGATTTATAAAAGAAATATTATAAAGAGAATTGGAGATTTTTAAAGAAGATATTCATAAAATAAAAGAGATTTATAAAAAGAAAATAGTGTCTTAGGTTGTTAATATCTCAATTTAACGACATTTGGATTTGATTATTTTAACATGATTTTGAAATAAGAAATCTTTCTTAAATACTATGTAAATATACATATATTATTGCATGAGTATATGGGAAAGTTTTCCAAGTTTGAAAATGAAAGGTTTTGTGAATATACTTATACCGGTGAGATAAGTATATGAATATTTTAATAAATATTTGAAATGTGATTTTAAGTTAATGAAAGATTAATCTAAGAGGCTTAACGATTTCCATGAGAAATGTAATATCTATTTGAATGTTTTTTTATAGTTAAATAACCGATTATCAAAAATATGAACCAAAATATAATTTGGAAATATTTAGGAGAAACATGAGAATTATATGATACAGTTACCGATGGTGGTGCTATATTGTATGTATAAGCTCGCTTTGTTCTTCTAGGTTAAATGATAAGAAAATCTGTCCACTAACGGTTAGGAGGCGATCTCCGCTCTTATCTTTTATCTACTTATTTCTTAAAGAACCAAGGTTAAATTTACCGAAATTATCGAAAGTTGTTTCGAAGAGACTGGATCGGATATGTTATCCGAAAACCACTTCAATCCAACTCAAGCGTTGCGAAGTGAAGACATCTTGAAGATGATGGAATTGAAAACGCGTCTCTTCAAAGTGCAGTGGTTGCTTGCTACTAATCCTGAAGGTGATTTCAAAACGGATGTAGAAGTGGTGCATTTAGTTTCGTTCAATCACAGAATGAACTTGTATGGATGAATGCTGGCATTGCACTACTACTTGGAGGGCATTGTAGCTTTCCAAATGGGAAGTGCTATATAAAAATAAAATGTAGCCTCAATACTCATCAACCGGGAAATGAAAAAAATCAGGCATGTAGCAGGGTCATGCGGGTCGCTCCCATCAGGGTATAGTCATCCCAAATCTAGATCGATTATTATCTGTTGATGTATGCTTCGGGGCCCAAAGTGAGGTGATCATATTCAGTACTGCTAGTCAAGTTGTAGACCAGTCCTGTATGGCAGGGGTACAAGATGTTTTTGTCGGACCCCGGTGCATTTTATCTAGAGATGTACCATCAGAAGTTAGTTTCTTGCCTTCCCATAGTATGTAATCCATTCTCCAATACTTGCCTTTACGATTTTAGATGTACCCGACTATGTTGAAATGTGAAATGCAAGCACTTCAGCTATATTCATATTTTACTTGAACTGTTAGACATTATTATAATATCATTGGGTTTTTTATAAAAGTGTTTTGGTTATCGTACGGTAAAAACATGTCCGTGTTTATATGCGGCTAGGTCTTACGAGATACCCTTAATTTTAAAATTGTTTTAAAAGAAATAATTTAGTTGTTTGAGTTTACTCACACCAGACCCATGTCTGACCCGGAGTTTTATTTTTATTTTCTTTCCCTAAAACTCTTGGATGCTCAAATTTTTATGGACAATCGAGTAGTTCATGTTTTTCTCGGATGCATCTTGGAGAAGCTTGGAGTGGGAGGCTTCATCGATAGTTAGTTATTTTCTTGTTTTCCATTGTATTTTATGTATCCTATATCTGATATGTAGGACCAGACAGTTATAACCATCTAAGGTAGAATTGTATTAGTATGACTCTGATGTATCATTTTGAAGATGACTTTGTAAAGAATTATGTTGATTAATATATGTTAATCCGTTGTATTGTGAAATTCTGTGATTGTTTAGTTTCTTCTTATTTGTTCTATCTTTCTTTCTTTCACCCATAATGACATGTCTTTCGAACACTTAAATGATCGACGCATGAATACTGTGGATGTATTAGTGTCGTCTTTAGGTGTAAGAAAGCCAAATCGTTACATTAACTATGTATACAACACTTGTATATATAAATTATTATTTTTATTCGTATACAAAAGTATATAAATTTCATAACATAAAATGTATACTTAAATAATAATAAAAATTTTAATTTATAATTCATTTTTCTAAAAATTATGCATTGCATTAAAAAAATTCATTTTTTACAACTTTTAAAGGGTAGAATTATACTTTACAACATTGCAATGTGAAAGCACATATTACACTAATAAAAATTAGTTTACGTAGACATTCTTATTTTCAACACGATATTAAAACTTGCCTAATTCATACTTATCCAAATGCCATAGAATATTATTTTTCTGTAATTATCGAAGTTGTAAACACGACTCTCTTACAACAAAAAGAAATTATGATTAACTATAAAGTTAAAATGGTTTACTAATTGAAATCTCAGATAATGGATAAAAGTTCAAATGCATATAAGTTGACCATAAGATGTTCTTCTCAACTATAATTATAGACAAAACTCTTCTCAATTTTCTACTACTTTTTGTCATTAAACTTCTTATATTTAATTAGTTAAATTGATCTTTGACTTAAAATATTTAAATACCTTCAATTATGTAATATTAATTAATTCATTTATATTCCTTAAATATATATATGCAACATTCGTATTAACAAAAACGGTAAAAGTTACCACATACATACATACACATCAGCAAGGACCGGCTATACATCATTTTTGCTACACTTCAAGTTCTCGCTGATTTAAATAATTATATTTTCTCTCTTGTCACTTCATTCTAATTTTTAAATCAAAACACGTGATTGAAATCAACGGAGACATGAGGTGTACCCGATCGTTGCCCCGTATGTATTATGTTAGGACATTAATTACCAAAAGAATATAAAGTTAGCGATGGTTGAACCATCTACCTTACATCTGGGCATCACATGTCCATTTACGTTATAATTCCTTCAATAAATTTATCTTTATTTAAAATAAATATCTATTTTTAACCATAATTAAAATTTAAATACTTTTTTTTAACAATGCTACCGTGTGCAACGCACGGGTTATGCATTAGTATGTATTACTATTTCAATTTATTATCTACCGATACCGTGTGTGAGAAATATTTGACATCATCGGTGTTTAATAAAAAAATGTAATATTTCAAGCAATTATCGACAAATTTTACTTATGGCAAATATTTACCGGACAAATATTATGATAGCAACTATTTCACTCTATTATCAACCAAAATTATGCTTATCAAATATTTTCCATTATCAATTTTTATAGTAAAGTTTCACTTATATACCAACCGTATATACCAACCGTCCGTTAACCAAAATCATGCTTGTCAAATATTTGTCCAATTTTAAATTGAAATAGTATTATTTCAATCAAAATTGTACATTAGTATTATTTCAATCAAAATTGTACATGTTGAACATTTGCCTTTATCAATATATATAGTAAAATATAGATTTATATTATCTTTTCTTTTTTGTTTTGGAGATTTCCTTTTCGTATTGTTGCATGTTGTTCACGGTGGGAATCGTTAGTTGCCATCTTTGAACATCGAACATCTCTTTCTACAAATTTGCAAATATCTTCCATTTTTTCTCTCCTAGAATTAGGCTTTTATTTCAATTTGTTCTTGGATTGTGAATTGTTCTCCGATTGGAGGTTCCTTCGACTTGATGTTTGTGGATTATATTTGAGAACTACAGGTTCTTCGACGGTGATTGACGGGAGATTTTGATATTTTTTTAATGAAAGTTATAAAATCTCGCAAGGATGTGGATTTGAAAATTTTTTATGCACAATGCAGGACGTTAAAGGGTATTCTGGTACATTTTATTAAACAATTAAAAACAGGAATGTATTTTATAAGTTTTCATTGAAAGGGACTTGGACCTAATAACATTTAGCTTTAAGGATGTGAAATAAAATTCCGCGTGAATTTTTAACCAACTTGGTTGAATACCATGTAAGTTATGACAAAATTTAAAACACTTACCATGCAATGCTAATTAAACAAAATCATCCCACGGTTGCTTAGCTTATAATGAACAACAAAACAACAATATTTGCTTTATGCGACTAATTTGCATCCGATACAGCCTATAAGCAATAACGTCAGTTATATTTGTGTAAACATTAAAGTGCAGAAATCAATCTGTAATAAACAAAAAAGAATAAAAAGCTGCCACTCCAAAACATTAACGTGCAAAAGCATCCAAAATAAATAGACTTAGACATCAGAATTGCAGTTATAAATTAGTATCAAATAAAAACAAAAAGCTTATGGTTTACCCATGGTAAAAACACAGTAACACTATCGTGGTTGCTCGTTCCGTCTATCGTATGTAAAGGAATAATAATGGAAGTTAATTAGTTGCCTTGTATGTTTCCTCTATGAACTATTATTTGGCTTATAAGACTACTTATATGTGATTTGTTAGGTACTTCTCCACTTTGCAGATCGACTTTTCTCTGTACTTTCGTTTAAATCAGACTCTAAGATGGCTTTCTGTCTGTTGTTTTGCCAGAGATTTACTGTAGAATTTAGTTTGAGTCTTAGTAACAGCGAATTTGCCATGACTCCTACAGAGCTCATTCCCATTAGAGCTCCTGCAATTGAAGGTGTAAGCATGGTACCAGTTACAGGAAGTAGGATTCCAGCAGCGATTGGTATTCCAAACTGCAAAACCAAAAAATGACTTCATTGAATATAATTCCTTGAGATAAACATCATTAATAAAAATTAGATGGACTTTTATTTTTCTTTATCACCTGGATCCTTAGATTTAATCCAATTTCTTCGATTTCAACTAGTCTAATTATTATTGAGACAAAATATGGATGAAACTGCAAAGGCGATTATGTACATTGAGCAAGGATATGAAAATCCTAGTATATCGGCAACACCAAGAAGCTCAAGTGACTCGTAGAGAGATAATAGAGACGTAGATAGATCTCAAAGTTGTACAAAACAAAACAAACAACATGAGATATGATTTTTGCAGCTTCCCATTTTGCTCAATTAAGGCACTTAATAAAGAGAGACTATACTATAAAATAGTGGAAATAATGTTTACCTCCCTGTAATATTTCATTTATTCTTAAATCATCCTGCTGCTTTTCATATTTCAAAATACCTTCCTATTTTTATTTATAATACGAGTGCTACAGCATGCATGAATTATTTTCCTTGTAAATTGCATATGTTTGAATCAATCAAAAAAAAATGATTTTTTATTTTGAAGTGATATTAAGATTTGTATATCTGTTAAGAAGTATTTTGAATTTGTAAAGGAAGTTTAATTTTAGATTCTGTTTTTAAAAGCGTTTTAAATTTGCAAAACACGTTTAATTGTTAGATCCTACTTTTAGAGACGTTTAAATTTGTAAAAGAAGTTTAATATTAGATCTTATTTTTGTGTGATTAAGATTTGATAATATATAGAGGGGCGTTTTTGGTAGTTCACGTTGATACCAAAAAAGTGTGACACCAAAGCTATTACAAATATTATTAAAGATAAAACAACGCAAGTTTTCTTTCTGAGGTCACAATTTAGAATTTTCATTTTTTTATTTTTTTATATAACATTCAAAATTGTCGTTTTATGCAATTTTGGTAACTTTCATCGTATTTGGCAAGCTTTTTAAAAATTCTGAATTTATTTATTTTAGTGGAAAACTCTAGCTTTATGCAATTAAAATGATATGTTGTAGGAAACAAATGTTATAAACTAGTAAATGTTCATATTTATGTCTTTTGGGCAACCTTGATTGCTTTTATTGTACCTTACTTTTTTACAGTGCAGGCCACTGATTAGTGTAGAGTTTCGATGAATGTTCAGCTCCTTGCATATTATAATGCAAGTAACATAAAGATTAAAATTTATATATTTTCCTAAAATATCTGGCTTTATATTATATGTGAAAATGATATAGCTCATGCATATAAATGACACGGAAATAATATATGTTCAAAATATTGTAAAAATAATATATGTTCAAAATATAATCCATTTGTGTATTGTACCTTACATTTTAAACAGTGCAAGCAACCTTATATAATATAACCATCGTTGTTGCATGATAAATTTGGGTTTATGATTTAGATTGCTAAAATTTTTTTATCGAGACGAATTTGTTAATCTTGGAGATTAGATTTACAAGATGAAAAAAAGGACAATTTCCCCTTAATATGAAGGTGTATAGGGAGATCTTAATTATTACCATAAAAAAATGGAGTTAAAACTAAAAAGGCATATACAATATAGGCGAACAAGTAAGCCGAACATTACCTGTTAACTTTTGATGTAATATCCAGCTACCTCACAACACATATTTGAAATAATTCAAAAGGATGTACGTCGTAGAGATTCCTTGCAACCACTCATCTTCAACATGATGTCCTATTAATCCCAAAACCGCTCTTTGGGAGTGTGAAATACATCTACCTCACAACACATATTCGAAATAATTCAAAAGGATGTATGTCGTAGAGATTCCTTGCAACCACTCATCTCCAACATGATGTCCTATTAATCCCGAACCACTCTTTGGGAGTGTGAATGTGTGTATAAATTGTGTGATGGGAAGGGGAGGTGTTTTTAGTTTAAATATATAAGTTTATTATATAATCATAATCATATTGAATCAACATTAAATGTAACACTGAAGTTACTATATGATGGATAGCTAGTTTTCTGTCACCACCAACCTACAATCAAAGTGTTGCTATATGACCAGTATAGATGTGCATATTGCTTTGCTTCTTGGCCTATACGGTTTCTAACATTTGTCGTCAGCTCACCATTAACTGATGTACGGTCAATAAGCAAGACAGGTCCTGAAGAGGGGCCTGAGGAGCGACATTTCGGAGCACCATTTCAAACAGATGAAGATATAAAAAAAAAACAATGTAGTTTGGTGTTAGAAAATCAATATCGTTTACAAGAAGTTAAAAGTTTAAAACTGTATATGACACATGATCTTGTCTGTTACATAAGTTCATTTGTATATTATTTTTTCTTCTAATTTTGAGAATAAAATCCTACTTTTCTAACACTTTAACACCTTATATCACATATTCCCCCTTACAACATTCTCATTTCCATCTACCTCACCCCCTCCATTCATTATTCCATTGTAATTGAAATGTAGTTTTCTTCCTCTTCTATGTTCCTTCTTATAAGATTTTTTGGTTTTCGCAGTTTTTTCTCATCTTCAACCTTTTCTTCTTCTTATTTGATTTTTTCTCACAATTCTCTTCTCCTCTTTTCCAATTTCATATCCGTAGTATACTATAGTTAAAAAGAAATCTGTTCTCAATCGGAACCAAATTTTGGGACTCTTTCTAAACAGTTTCTTAAGTGATCTCATCAATTTTTTTTTATATGATTAGAATTTAATTGAATTCAATAACAATTCTTAACTTTTGTATTCACTTTAATTTTGTTGCGATTTTATTCATTTTTACAGTGACCATGTTTATAACTATTGCTTTTAGGGCAAGAGTTATTATTATGGACAAATTATCTAAAGGTCACCAAAAACCTAAAGGGTTTTGATCTCTGTATTATCATTTGTTTTTCATTTATTTCAAGGATGAATTTATTGTTATTGTTCTAGTTTTTTAATTTAAAATCTTTGCTTCTAGATTTGTGTTCAAAATTCCATTTTCTTCTGATATTTGTTTCGATTTTTTTAATTATGAATTTCGTTTCTTCATTAATTTTGCAAGAGATTGTTGGATTTATTAATACATGAATACCATAGAATCTTCGGCCGTTTTTGTAAACTCTATTGCAGGTAGAGTTGAACTATTGTTTTTCGTTCTCAAATTTTGATTTATGTTTGATTAGCATGATGATGAATTTGGTTTTCTTCATGTTTCAAGGTATTATTGATTTATAAATATACCAAATTCTACTAATGACCACTTATCTGAAGTGGTAAGGCTTTTAGTTTAAATTGATCCCCTAAACATATATTAAGAACCAGTATTAAAAGAAAATACCAAAAATCATCAATAGTTTGCATAATGTGTAAGAAGTAAAGCAGACCCTTTTTTCATTCTCAGACATAGTTATATAAGAGAATTAAGTTGGGCGTAAAACATTATATCTAAAATAAAAGAATATTCAAATAATAAATGCGATGCGTATTTTGGGCAAAAAATATAAGTATAAGCAACGTTTAGTTCTGGTTAAGTGTGCTACTTTAAAATTTTGTCGAAAATTTTAGTTTAAAATGTTTGTCCTATAAACTAATTTCTTTTTAAAATGTCTTAAGTAGTGTTAGTCAACTTAAACTTATTTTTGCATAATTTGGTATTATCTTTCTTAATCAACGTAGAATTTAATATATTTTTCTATAGTGTTGTTTAATAGATAATGAAACGTGCATAAGCAACACACATTTTTCTACTTAAATTCGTGGTTTAAGGTTACCTCCTAACACTTGAGGATATTACGAAATAATGAGGTAATTAATCTATGATTTCCTACAGTTTTGTTTTATGTTACGTTATTTTGATTTTTTTTCCAGATTGGAGATATCTATATAATAATATGTTGGAGATGTGGGGTGCGTTCGCTGCAATGAACTGAGAAGTTCAAATGTTCGACGTATCCAACGCAACGGAAATACTGAACGGGACGAAGCCCCCATTTAATCCGTTGCTGGAGCACAAGAAATCTCGACCGTTTGTTGTCGACGCCTATGCGTCAATAACACCCGATCCAATATTCTCACAATGGCTATTTTTTCAATTTTCTTTATAAATTCACATCCCCTTCAAAACTTCTTTCATGCCAATCTCACTTTCTTCGTCTCATTAAAATGTCACAAAAACTAGTCTGATATTGCTACTTCACACTCTGTACGTTGCACTATGGACGCATATGTTGCCACTAAAACCAACAAAAAACGATGGTATAAAAAGGTATAATAGCACTTGATAAAGCTTTGAATGGGTGTCCTGAAGAACCAAAAGTAACCGACGATAAGGCAAAAATATGAAGCACTAAAAAATTAGTGATTGGTCTGACAAAGTTTGAGCAAGAAAGCTAGGGTGGGACGGGATCCTATAAAGAAAACGTATCCATTACCGAGAAATGGTGGATTGCTCGATCAAGGAGTTTGGCACTTCTATTTTGAAGCGTAGAAGGGGATTAATGGAGAATGTTGAATCTTTACAAATAACATATCACGGTTTACATGTTACTGGATTCGTTGCATTGTCGCTCACTACTATGCCAAATGAAGAAGCACATCAATCTCCCCCACATTCTCATATTATCAAACGATCTATCGATCAAACCTAGACATTTGATGCAACGTACAATAATCTAAGAAACGTTCATGTACAATCTACCCATTTATTTTCTATTTTGTCTCTTACACTTAGGGTGGATTGAATCATCTTGTGGAACTAAATTCATACTAGAGGAGGCTGAAGACGTCGATATGATACCCTAGAAAAGACAAATAATCTTATTGATGTGATATATGAACGCCAAATAAAGAAATCTCAATCAAAAATACAAAGTCCAAGTAGCATCCAAGCATTACTGCAAACCCAAATCCAACGAACAATACAAATAGTACATGTTCTACTAGATCGTCTTCATCGTATATCGCTCTTGCTAACAGTGTGAAGAGATGGAACAAATTGACGTTGATAGAGCGTTAACAATTCTGAAAAAAAAAAGAGAACGAGAATTGTTCGCTGTTTTGAACAAAAAAAATGCATAAAGCTAGTTGGATGTTGATAAAGAACAGATGAAGCACAACATTCAATACCAGCAATATTTGATCAATAAATCTCTTCGTAATCCGTAGAATTTGTATTTTTTTAATGTATTTCTATCATGCATGCTGTATTTTTTTAATTTCAGTGTACCATTTTCTTTTTAAATGTATTCGTATTTCAATTTAGTGGTTTTCACATTAATTTATAACTTAATATCAATTATAATATTCACTCGACAATAATTAAAATGATTAAAAATAATTAAAAATAAAATATAAACAAACAATCATTTTTCTTTTGTTGTCCCTTTCGCAGCAAAAAAACGATTTCTCTTTCGCCGAACTTTCTCCATTCATGTCCCGTTCAAAATACTGAACTCGTTTCGGACGCATCATTCGCTTAACAAAGATTGCAACCGTAGTTACTAATAATGCAAGTACACTAACTTCAAATAGTAAGACCGTATCAAATGGTATTACCATGCGACTAATAGGATTAATTAAATGAATTAATTGCTATCAATTATATTCAATTCTAGTTCAAACTTATTAGAATCAATTATAACTGATTATCTTTCACTGGAATTCGATTTAACGAGAGAACCGGTAGATATTATTCTCCTTAATGCTAATGAAGTAGAGATGTAATTTGTATTTGATTTCTTTTAGTTAATTTCTTTTGTCACAGAGAAGTCCTGACTTTCCTAACTCGGTAAGAGAAAATGTTACTTGAATTACCCTGCAAATTTTGAATGCTTCCTTACATAACTCATGTGCCACAAAGAAGTAGGAAGGTTCTTATTCTTAAAATGTACTTTTCATTAACAAACTTAGCAAAAAATGAAAGGGAAAAAAATATTTGTCGACAAATTTCTTCAATTAACTTACTTGAGTGTTGTTATGGTAGCATTTGCTTACGCTTTAAAGGAAGCATTATAACTTATATATTGTCGATGTTCCGTGTACAAATGAAAAATATTACAAGCATTCTACAGATGTTGCATCGATACCCCCAAACAAAATACATGGCCAATGTCCAATCACAACCATAGAGAAAAGTCGTTTTCGATGTTTGGAGTCACGATATTATGAGTAAAAAAGAATAAAGGTTGATTACATTAAAAAAACGGTTGAAAGTGAAAATTTGTTGAATAAAAAGTCGATTTCAATTAAAAATATGTTTGAATACGGAGCTAGGTATGAGATGACATCAGTTTCCCGAAGGAGGGGTATAAGAGATGTTTACTCAATTAATTATTTTAAAGAATTTGTAGAGAAATAATGAAGATTTATTATGGACATGATTGATACGCAAGTTTTGTCTATGCTTTTTTTGGAAAAAGGCACGCCTACAAATTTTAGTTAAATAATAAAACAAAATAACTTTGGCTACTTCTTACGTTTTTTAAATAATTGTCTTTTTATATGTCACTGCTTTCATTTTAATATGTGTTGCTTCTGTGCATAGGTACCTATTTTATAAAATATTTTCTTCTGCTCTATAATATAGCCATCTATAAAGATTTACTTCAATAACAATAATCTGTTTTTATAGTTTTGCTTCATTGACTGCATTTCCTTACATTATTCAATCTTATTGTTATCTTCATGAAATGACATCCAAAGTATTTTATGATACGGTGATACATTATTTCATTTCAATTATATTATCGTTGTATTGTTTCAGTTAACAAAGGGAAAAAATTATTTGAATGCTCAACATTTATACTTTACGTATATTTCTCACATCATCTGTGCTATATGTATTAGAAAACATGATGTTTCAAAGCTACTGTAGAATTTCCTAATCTAGCTTGTATTAAATAATGTCAAAAGGTTTACTAGCAGATGTTGTAATGTTGTTTCTTTGAATCAATATTGAAACACTACATCACTTAGAGAACAATTACTCTATACAAGGTTTGAAAGACCATTATACCAGACCATGAACATATTTGAAGTTATACGCTACACATAGGATAAACCCACATTGAAGTTGCTTACATTTTAAAGTTAATATGCATGTCTGGTAATGTAAATGCTTACCAATTAGGGAATAGCCCATACATACATGTGTGTGCGTGCGCGCGCGCTCTTCGGTTGAAGTAGATTTATCAACAAATGCAAGCCAATGGAACTCAAGAAAAAGGCTCATCTAAATTCGTTGTAATCCATAAGCATATGCTTTCATTTCATACTACTAAAAAAAATCTAGAAATGCGCACTAAATATATTATGAGGTGAACCTCATGTGCGTAGCATGGATTATGCACTAGTTTTGGTATGGTTTTTTTTTTTTTTAACCATGCTGCTAGAAGATGAATAAACATTAGGCTACCACAGCAAAGTTTCAGGAAAAGAGAAAAAACACGTTGCTTTGCATAACAGAGAGTTATCAGAAGTTAAGGGAGTAAAGCCTAAGTTGTTTGCTTGGGCAAGGATAACAAATAAAGGCAGACTTACAATATTATATGCAAATGCCCACCACAAATTTTGCTTAACTGTAGTCATTGTCTGTTTGCTCAATTCCAGTGCATCAATCAACTGGAGAACAAGAGACGAAAAAGAAATTCTGAGTAAGCCCAATATCAAAATATGAAGGCACTATCAAACAAAAACGATACCTGAGACAATTTGTTGTGCATCAGCACAATCGAAGACACATCACTAGCTGCGCCAACACCATCACCCATTGCAATTCCAACATCAGAAGAGGCTAACGCAGCAGCATCATTAATGCCATCACCAACCATAGCTACCACCTTTTTATCTTCTTGAAGTTCAGATATAAATCTTTTCTTTTGGTCAGGTTTGATCCCAGAGAGCACCTATATATGCAAGTCATCGAATAAAGTACATTGTGAGCTCAGTGCTTTTCTGGTTGAACAGTTGGATGCACTTATTTGCACACCAATGATACATTATAAAAATAGTACCTAATATGTAATTCCTACTGTAAAATGCAGATACAAAATACACAAGATCATCAAGCGAAGAATACTTAAGATCTTAATCAAGTAATCCTCAAATCATGCCACTTTCTTACAAGGGTATCAAAGTTCGGTCATGCACATATATAATCAATAAATTATATTACTAGACATTTCCAGGATAACAATGAAAGTGTAGAGCTAACCTAATTAAATATGAAAAGAAAACACACAGTTTTCATACCCTGTCCTTCTTGATCCCAACAATAGATGCCACATGCTCAGCTGTGCTCTTCTTATCTCCAGAAAGCATATATATGTTGAATCCTTGATTATACAGAGTATCAATAACTTGGCATGCATCTTCCCTAATCTTATCCTCAAAATAAATCAACCCAGCTAAAGTACCATCAACCCCGACATGTACAATTGATTGATTATTAAGCTCTGCATCTGGAAACGGATTGTGAACAACACCATACCTGCAAAGAAAATGTTCTTAAGGTTGGCAGTTGCAACTTTTCACGTCTATGCCATTATTTTTCCCACCTAATGTTACTTGCACCATCACATAAGTAGTCCATTGTGTAAATTTCAAGCAATAGTGTTAGTTCTGGAACTATACAAGCATAAAGGTTTAGATGTGCAAACACAACTACAGTTCATTACTGATATCTACCCAGAAATATTATGAAATAGGACTTGGCTCCATCATGTAGCATATGATCATCTAGGCTAAAACATCAAAACAAGTGGTGTAAATAGCAATGAATTTGTTGCATCGTCTTAAAAAATAAGCTTTTAATTGAAATACCTTTTCACCCAGTTTAATGTACCGACAGCAACCTTTTTCCCCTCAACTATAGCAACAGCACCAGACCCAGGCTCTTCATTGAATGTTCCATCTACTGCCTACAACCATACAACAGTTAGACTGGAAGAACAGGGAAAGGATGATTTAGATACTATATTAATGTATGAGGTGCATGTTCCATTGAACATATATTCAGTAACTTGACATAGATTGCATAATTTGCATTAGTAAGACTCAAAGTGTCTCGTAGTATATCCACATACAAATGTATAATAACCTAGCTTCTCATACTTAGTCAGAAACCATAGCATGGGTTGAAGATTACAAATCACATGCAGACATGTTTGGTAATCATTGTGACACCAAACTTATATACAATATGTTCCAGATCATTCTATCAATAACCGTATTGGAAGTAACTAAAGGAAAAAAATGTATAATGGAATCATGAAACTTTAATTAGCATTAACCAAATGTAAGTTCACGTAGAATGAGAACAATATGACTTGCAGCTTGTTTATAAAGTAAATATTAATTATCGAGCACCATTCCGATCAAATACTGTCTGATTCAACTTTATTAGCTTATCAAGCTACATCAAAAACAACTTCGTAGTGTAATATGACTAATAGAAGTGTATTCTCTGACTTCTTTTCAGCTTCTACACATGATCAATTTTGCAACCAAAAGAAGCTGATGTACTAACATAAATTTAATTTAAAAGACAACTAAGAAAAAAAATCTAATAACCCCAAATGTAAGCCTAAACCTTGGAACACACACCAAAATTAAATGAGTTGAGAGTAAGATATACTCAAACAAACTTGGTTGGTGTATACAAGATTGTGTGCTAGCTTGCTAGATCACAAAATGAGCTTTCAAACCATAAGGAATACACATTTGATTATGACCCCAAATTTGGTGACATCTTGGTTGCAAGATTTTTTTTTAATGCGAAAATACCTGCATAGGGAAGGATTTAGAAGCACGAAAAGCATCCATTATTGCTTTCCCAAGTGGATGATTTGTATTTGATTCAACTCCTGCTGCCAATGCCAAAATTTCCTCTTCTGTCCATTTTTGACTTGACAGATCCCTATAGATTAGTTGGTTTTTAAGCCCACGTATTTTGTTTCCATGATATTAAATAGATTAGAAACATGAAAGAGGTGGGAACACAAATCATGATGCATTTGGCGTCAACTTTAAAATATTCAATTATAGAGATATAATCTGATACATAATGATCAACAAGGTGAATAATGCATTCAAGAGAAGCATAATTTCTGCACAGTATCAACTTATATAACTTTTATGTAATCTTCAAATGTGCTTCAAAGTAAAATGCTCATTGCAAGAAGATTATACAAAATTATCCAAGAATGTAAAATGAATGCACATTTGTAAGCCGACACATTGGAAGATGTAGAATGCATGCAACTTAATGTCGTCATTGTTAACTATCAATGGTGACAACGGTATTCAAGTAGGATGCAACCTACCGTCTCTTGAACAAATTCCAGATGTTACCACTGATCGACAAATCTATATCTATAGCAATCCTAACTTTCAAGTACTTGTATATGAGCATTAAACATCTTCCTTGGCTAGTATTTCCAACTTGAGTATGCTTTTACTGCAGAATGTAAGCACTAAATGCAGTTGTTTTTGTTTACCTAGAATTCCACTAACAAAATAATGCACATATATAATAGCATATCTAGTGCACACTTACTTAATCACTTATCAGATGCACGTGTGTATTACTCCTGCCTTTGGTACCAATATGTAAAGTTGGAAATTAAGCATATTACTATTAACAAGTGGCCATCTAATGTTCCATGCTTATTTACTAAACAAAATTAAACAAAAAATAACTGCATGTTTACATGCGAGTAACTTCAAAATCTAAACAGAGCACCACCAATGTGTGCATCCAATATTTGTGAGTTAACTATATGTAAGTTAATGTCCTACAATGTTAGTTCTACTTAACTGTATATCAGGGTCTTCATACTGAGAAGCCATAATTTTTGTTACAACAGGTCTGCCAATTGTCAGCGTTCCAGTTTTGTCAAATACAAATGTGTCAACCCCTGCAAATTTCTCTAGAACGTTCCCACCACGTAAAAGAATACCTTTAGTAGCCCCTAATGAGGTTCCAACCTGGTATCAAGTATAATTTAAAAAACTAAATAAGCATAGGCTTGTGTTACTTTTGTCAAGTATATGTTTATTAAAGGGTTAAATTGGTACCAAAACAGCCGTTGGTGTGGCTAGACCGAGCGCACATGGACATGCCACTACCTGCAGTGAAAGTGTAGCAATAATAAGAAAGTAAAAGGGAAAAGGGAAAAAAGGAAAGAAAAAACAAGTTATCAAAAAGAAACATGGTTATAAAAAATCTTAAGATCCTACGATTTAAATCTCATTTCAAATCAAATCTCTCCTTTTACGATTTGATTTACTTTCCCATTCAAACTCAGGTAAAACCGCAATTGAGAAAAAACATTCAATCCATAGTGATACATTCAATGTGCTTATTTGAATCCATAATTTCAATTATAATGTTGATTTAAACAAAATAAAAAAGAAACAACAGAGAAAATTGAGTTTTAGGTTTTGATATAGAAGTTTAAACATCAAATTCAAGTTTTAAGTGTGTGGAAACCTCAAAATATGAGCCTTTTGAATTGACAATTTACAGTTTAAATCCCGTTTCGGTTTAAAGCTTGGACTTTATGATTTACAGTTTGAATCCATTTTGAAAACCTTGGAAAGTAGCCTTAAAGGAAGGAGACTGCTAATTGCGAAAAATTTAAGTAAATAAAATAATTTTTGAGAGGCCAAATAGGTAAAGTAGATTAACATTAAATCCTAATGTAATGCTGTGATATCAGATAGAAGAACAAAGAGGAGCAGGTTGGCAAGTACAGTAGTAGTAGTCAATTTGAGATAAACCAATGTTCTTCATAGACTGCTAATTGCTAAAAATTAAACTAAATAAAATTATTTTTGAGAGGCCAAGTAGGAATAGTAGAATATTGTTTAACCTAATGTAGTGATATCAGTTAGAAGAACGAAGTGGAGCCGGTTGGCAAGTACAGTAGTAGTAGTCAATATGAGATAAGCCAATGTTCTTCCTAATTGTATCTGGCAGAGAATCCTATGTTATTTTTATTTATTTATTTAAAGGACAGGAAACTGCATGTTTTAGTTTGAGTCAAAAAAGATTGCAAGATCACAGGTAATGGTATCCAATGATCCAATAATAAACTAAAAAATTTAATCAAGAGAGGAGCTTCAGGTGACAGTTATAATTAGCTAGAGTCATCTATATGGTTCAGCTCAGACTTTTCTAAATGGTTCATATATGTGTATTTATGTAAAATAGATTACCCATGTGAAATAGACCTATATAGCAGGAGATGTAATTCCTATATGTGTAATATGTTTCATAGAATGGAGGTTAGACTTTAGAACCTTTTTTTTATAGAAGCACTTACTGCTGCAAATTTTTATGCAAGGTATGTCATCCAAAATAAAAGTCAGCACCAAATTCTATCGGTGATGCTAAACAAAAATGTTCCTCATTTGCAAGAGAACCGGACTTATCAGTTAGCTGAATTGAAACCACTGCAAATTTAAGTCACACGTGGAAAGAAAGGAATGATAAAGTTTCTAGGACTGAGAAACTTAACGTTTTGCAGGAGTTCAAGTTGATTAAAGAAGGCTATGGCATTTAGTATCTAAGGGATATTAAAGATAGGAGACTATAATAACAGCATATTGTTAAATTCACTAGGAACCATTTAGATTAGACGTAAAAACACGAAAGAACATTTAAGAAGTGTGCAAGTTGTGCACACGCAAAATGTATATGATAGCTTTTAGCATATTGTAATTGGCTTAAATACAGATAAAAACTTGTGGCCTATTTGATTTTGTCATTTTTGGGGTTTTTTAAACTTTGATTTTATCAAGACATTTGGTCTGTATCCGGTTGTTATCTCTTAATGCATCTTCGAAAATATCCATTTCTCAAAAGAGATTAAACATATGAAACGCAAAAGGTTTTTACATGTTTTGAGTGTTTAAAAATAAACAAATTTAAAAGGAGGAAAACCATCTAAAAATGTGAAAAACATATTAAAAGGGGGAAATGTTTAATAAAGACGGAAAACTAATAATTCAATTTTTGATTTGAAAAGAATTTTTTAAAATATCTAAATTAAACATGTTTTCTATTTATTTTTCAAAACCAAACACTGCCTTAGCTTCTGCCCAAAAATACAGGGTTCAAATTGCACTAAACCAGTGACCCCTTACCAACATTTAAACTAAAATGGCAAAAGGTTTTTCTTAAGACAAATGATATCCACATAACTTGTTAAATATGCAACTCAAGTTAGCCACTGATTGACTCTACTCTCTAACCTGACTCAACTTGCACTTGATTAGATATGGCTACGTCTTCTTCTTTTTTAAAAAGAAAGAAAGAAAAGAAAAAATCAAAAAATTCTTCTAAATTTGAGAACAACATTCTTAAAGCAAGAGTGGACCTTTCAGTAGAATTAGTTTGATGAGCAGATGTGAGAAGAAAGAATGATAATGTATCTTCCACCTACGGAACTTTTTCTAAAACACAAAATGGCACACCCAATAAATTTGCAAGTTACAGTTGAACGGCAACGGGATGTTGAGAATGCATACTATATTTAAACAAGATACTTTATGCAATTTGTGTTGTATATATACTCAAAGAAGCAAAGCTTTAAATATTGTATTTATGTAATTTATGAATTAGAAAACTGTCAGCATAAAAGGATAGAATATGTAGCTTCAGATAAGAACCAACAGTCAGAAGCAGCATAGTGTGCATGTGCGTAGTTAGTAAATCTTCGATCATGTCATAATAAAATATAAATGTGACAAAAAATACCAGTACAAAATTATTATTATTTTCAAAAATACAGTTAAATACAAAAAAAAACACAGGAAACTTACCAAAACACTACATGAAAGCTGCAACGCCAAAGATAGTGGACTTCCTCGAATAGCAGCCGGGACAAGTTGTGAACCAAAATAATTCCAAAACAAGAATGTTGCAGCAGAAACTGCCATGACACCATACGTAAAATGACCAGCAACCTGCTTTTTAGCACCTTTAACTAGGATTCAGCATGAATACAAGTAAATACAAATTCCTGGTTTTTTAAGTGCCGGATGAAACTGGAACAGGTGAGAATACAGAGCATGGAACGCTTAGTCTCAAAAAGGTGGAAGAGTTAGAAATATCCAAAACAGTTGCATAAGATTGTTGACCATGTTCAAAAAAGAAAAAGAAAAAAAAACATATCATTCATGTAACTGTAATTTCATGTACTTGGGCTGACAGGCTCAATCTGTCACAGACCAAATGAAAGTGAATAGAGATCGTCCCGAGTTTTACCATGATGGTAAGCAGTGATCCCATATTCAGATTGATGCGCACACGGATATCAATTTTCTTGTGCACAAAAAGATGCACTGCACCCAGTACAAAGCCTTAGTTCCTTCAAAGATCAAACCAATATTTACCACTTTTTTATTGGAGATATAGTTGTCACTTCGAAAGTTCAGTGAAAACAATTGTTTTGAGGAGCATACCACACGTGCATTAAGTTAATGCATAAAAAGATGAACTACACCCAACACAAACCATTAATTCCTTCAAAGTTCAAGCCAACAGTTACCTCTTTTTATTGCGGATATTGTTGTAACTTGGAAAGTTTAGCGTAAATTATAGGCACAGACCATACATGTGCATCAAATTAATAAATAACTATATCATATTTGACACCAGCAAAAATATACTAACATGTTGGCATTTTTAGAAACTGCTACGTGCATGCTACCATGACCTTACCTTAGACAAACCCCAGACACAACACACATAACACAATGGCACTTGAACAAAAAACTTCTACCAGTTACTCAGACATGCTGTGCAAAGGGGAAACAGGAAAGAAACAACAAAAGAAGTGTTACATAGAGATCTTCAAACCTTGTCTGCCAACCTTTGCACGGGAGCTTCCCGTGTCTGTGCTTCTTCCACCAAGCGAACAATATCTCCCATTACAGTTTCACCACCTGGCCTTCTCACTTCTACAGTTAGTGTACCATTCAAGTTTATGCATCCAGCTGTAACTTCCGTCTGCACCGAAAATACTTGAATATAATTTTTAACAACATAAGACAAAGCATAAACTAATAATTGTGCGTGAACAATACCCCAGGTATCTTTGTCACTGGCATAGGCTCCCCAGTGAAACTTGACTCATCAACTGTGCTTCTTCCAGCTTTGACAAATCCATCTGCTGGAACACGATCCTAGATTGTCAAAGAGTGTGTAAATAAATTCACTAAGAACAACATAACATGAGTCATTAATAGTAATACTTGAAGTGGCAGTGATGAATTTTCTTTAAAGAAGTACTAATAAAGATATTAATAACTTCCACCAAAGCACGGTGCAGTGGCGAAGCTAGCTCATGATTTCAGATAGCATGACATTCGGATTGTGTAGAAAACCATAGTAAGTATATATAAAAAATGTAATTAAAGAGTATACATAAAATCACATGCATGCTTGGTTGTGGAAAGACATCCAAAAGTGGGTAAGTGGATGGTATTATTGGAATGAATATAATATAGTTTGGGCTTACATTATCTTGGATTCACTTGAGAATTGAGTTAGGGCAGCTATTTAATTTGAGCGAAGGCAAAAGTGAAATTTTGTATATTTGTTAAAGAGTGAACATTTTGAGCTAGGGCAATTACCCTAGCTAGCCATAATCTGCATCCGTCGTTGGCACCATGTGAACAGAAACTAATTGTCTAAAGTGCAGATTTTAGCATAATCCATTTTCAACTAATGTTACATATATTGATAGGCTAACAAGCCTTGTGGATGTCTGCAACGTGTAATATGATACCAGTACAAGAAACTGCACATATTTTGTTGAAGAAATATTGTTAACTACACCTTTATTCTCAACTCTGGCCTGAGCAGTACATGCAACAGACTTCAACCCTATTCATCGTTTTTTGCAATAACATGTATTTAAAATGAAATGGAGAAAAATACACACTTTCAGTTTTATAGACCATTTATACAAATTTTCTACCATGTAATCTGATACCAATTAATACAAGAAGTCTGATCCACGGGGAACATTTTGCACATAAAACTTCAAAACACGCGCGCACGTGCACACACACATAGTATCCTTATAAATCTAGAATGCATCAATTTTTATGTTAAATTACTAACCCCGGGTAATACAACAATTTGATCTCCAACAGCAAGGTTGCTGCATGGAACTTCAACAAGGGAGGATGACTGTTCAGTACCATTATTTACCAAAAGACGTGCTTTTGATGGTAAGATATTAAGAAGGCCAGTCATATCACTGGTAGCTTTTAGCTTTGCTCTTTGTTCAAGGTTTTTCCCCAGCAAAACAAATGCTATCAACATAATTGGTTCCTCAAAAAACATTTTCCATCCCTGCAGGGGCATCAGATACAATTGAACAAAATTATGATCAATAATTTGTAATATAATTTAACATTTAAGCTTTAGTTATGATACGGATAAATAACAGAAGTCCGGAATAGCAACATACATGTGCATCCTGACAGTCATATAGATCAGTGTATACAAAGTAACTGTGAGAAGAGCTCGTCCAATTAAAAATTCCAGATATTACTGAGAAAATCTGAGAAGTAATGTCTAGAGTTTTATGAACTCCTTGGGGTGCATGTTGATGTGTGTATGTTGTAGGTGCATGCATTGGAACGAATTATGCGGCTAAACTCATGTGACTAGAAATAATTTGATCAAATACTGCAAGTTTCTTGGAAACCTATTTGTCAGAAATAAGTTACAGTGGCATTAGTATGAATTATGTGGTTCAAATGAAATGATAGGTGGTATATGTCCTGTTTGTCAGAAATGCTGAAGTATGCACGGATGTTTGGTAAATATTTAAATAAAAATCTGGCACGGCTAAATCAATTGTTTCATACACTAATCATGTGAAACTCAATAACATCAAAGTTGTATAAACTACAATTTTGCTGCTGGACTGTAACCTACAGCAATTTTTTTTAGCCAATATAGACGAGGTACAGTCATGGTGTAACATTTTCTGGTCGTTTTCATGAAAAACGTTGTTAGTATATATATCTAGTATGTGAATACAGGGATAGATTATTCATATTGCTATTGTAACAAGTTCCAACAAAAAATAAGGAGGATGCAGGATTGATGTCTTATTATTAGGAATTTTTTTCCACAAAGGACCACCTTTTCACAAACTAATAAAATATATGCCCTTTTAACAGCATGAGGGGGAAAAAAATGACATATTACAAAGACATGGTTCTATGTTACATCTATTATTTATTTATTTATTAGTAAAGAAATATCATATTGCACTTCCAGATAGAGCGAATATGTAGTCGAAAATGGTATTTTATATCGAACATCTTGCGGAAATAGCTTAAAAAAAATACAACTGCCTCATTTTATAACAACACCAGTTATATTTTCCCAAAAAAAAGCATGGGGGATTTTCAAATAGTAGCAGTGTATATCTCTAGCTATATATTAAAAACAAGGAACTTTTTCATCAACTCATTTTCATTTATTTCTTTTAAAACCCAGAGCGTTCATCTTGTTTCCTCACCTTAAATCTATCTCTGAATAACAAAAAAAATGAAATTTAATAAAGACTTGCTTCTACAATCATAAGTATATCATCTTTTATAGTTGAACCCTAACCGTTTTTATAGCTGTTAACTAGTATAGAATCAAAATGTATAACTGAAAACTAAGAATGTATCTTTACAAATATCATAGGTTGTGGAATGAGTATTATAGATTAGTTGACATGTTTTACGTTTTTACTTATTGCAGAGTACCAATATTATACCCACAGTTTTCTACTTTGACTGTGAAACAACCCAATGAACTAAGAGTATGTCATGTTGCACATACAAAAAAGTAAAAGGAGCAACACATAAAGCCAGATAAAACCATTCTTAGAAATTTAGTATTGAATTTGTATTATAATTGGAATGTTGATTCGGAACAAAAATTGAAAAGAAGTAATGATGATGAAGACATCAAAGTGATGTCTAATATAGGAACGAAAGCAATAGAGCTTTTATGTTATAAGTTACAAAAAAAAAAAAAAAAAAAAAAACGCATGTGTTGAAAAATTATTTACTTTCTCCAATACTCAAGTCAACAGTGGAATTGAAGATTACACAAATGTTAAAACAGTGGATACTTTTCAGCCAGTGTCTCCTACTTATAGTAATTACACGAGCATAAAATTCTATTCCATCACAAATGAATTTTGACTTCTCTCCTTGTATGAGTTGTTTTTATTCCACACCCCTGAGTTCAATCTAAGTTAATTTTTACAACAAAATTGTTAATGTCTCGTATATTTATATATAACAAAATATGTATGCTTACAGTTTTATGCCACGTAAATTAACTGAAATTATGAGAGAGAGAAAATCATGTAGGTTGGAGCTAAAAGTTTGAAAAGTGCTTGCGTAGGTTAGTTGCAGTTTTATTGCAACAAGTGCCTATCCATTTTATTTCTAGGACACAAATATTTTTAATCGTAAGAAAATGAGAGATATAATACGAGGTTTTATTGCTAAGTGGGATCTAGGCATTTTTTGTCACGCAGTTAATATCGGATAACGTCACAAATCAGTGACATATTATATATATTGGGCTTTAGTTGATTATTATTTGTCTGAAATAGCGACAATGATATATAGTTTGTGCGATATATCAAAAAATGTATCAAATACTAACCACTGTTTTCGTTCTGAAATTAAACATAGCCCTTCTTATTCTTATCATCGTCTTTATTGAAGTACGATAAATGGTAGTGAATTGGTTAATGGACCCACCAACAGTATATATTTTTCATATTAAAATCATATCATCTTCCATCGCTCTTTCTTCTCAGTTAATTTAATTGCATTTTACTTGGGAGCAATTGCACTCATGAACCAACTGCTAAACCAATTGACAATGCACCCATGTAAATTGACAATGCAATTAGTAAGCCCACATCATAGTTGATTAATTTGTCACTAGAGTTGTCAAATTTTAGCAATGCTATTGCTTGAGCAATGTGTTAGCTCCACCACACGTATACCATTTCGTAGGAAAAATATGTTTGCATTACTGGTGTATTGCTAATTGTCAATCTCTACGTTGAATTGCTGATTTAGTTGGTAGTCAGTAATTCACAATTAAAATGGATATGATTAGTCTAATGAAAACCCAGTTCTCTAAATTTCAAGTGGTATTTTTATATGAATTATTTACTTATAATTGGTTTTAACCCTACATACAGCTTTAAAAATACTACCACCTATTAGCACTAGTAAATTACCGAAGAACGGTTAGAAAAAAAATTCAAGGAGGGGGGCGCGGTGGGGGCCCAAATTCCCAACTTTGCCTTTCCCACCCCAGTTCTTCTTAAAAAAAGGTTTGCATCCCTTTAGTTTCTCCATCCACGCTATATTATGCCAATAATACCCTTCACTGTTTTTACTGCATTCTCATTTTTCACATATATTCACTTTCACTTTCTCTCATCCTTACCTTTTTAATTCATCAATAAGAATTAAAACCCTAATGAAATTCTCAGTTTCGTTGCCATTATAAAAGAGTCAAGATCTAAAGCTAAAGTGAATATATTGTTATTCACTTGCTTTGTGGTTTTCATTTGATTTAGAATTTAGGGTTAGTTATAAAAAAAAATCTACGTTAAATCAATCCTTCACAAACATGTTTAGGTCATAATGACCTGGCTTTTCATAGAAACATGGAGGATGCTACACTAGGTTTAAACAATTTCCGAGCAAGCTCCATACTAGATCTATATGGATTAGATTTTTATGGGTTTCAAGCGTCTTAGGAACTTGGTTTCTATCAACTTCTACTACCATGACAGCATATTTCTATTAGAAACCTAGCATAGAACACACTATCAAATGATCAGTGGCTAGGCAATAAAAATGAATCATAGTTATTTCTCCGTTACACGGTGGTCGGGCAATAAAAATGAATCATAGTTATTTATCCCTTACACTTTGCTCCATTGTTTTCAAAAGAAAAAAATGAAATGAAAAGTTAGTTTAAAGTTTAGGGTTTGTTAAGAATAAATAATCCTTGTATTTTGTTTAAATTTTATTCAGGTGGGAAAGGCAAAAGGTGGGGGCTTAATAGAATTAGCTATAAAATATTTTGGCCGATACAAGTCTTTACTAATTACAACAATACATATTTTTATGTTTTTTATTGTCAGATTTCTATGCATGTTAAAGAAACTAGCATAAAACCATGATATCTCTGAGACTGCTTATTCGGAAGTATGTTGCTTTAGTCAATATGAGTAAATGCAATTGCTTTATTTTGCAACTGCTATATGAAATGGCTTATTTATTTTTATTTTTATTGATCTAAAATGACTGATTATATTGTTGCCCCTATCCTATTTGTTAGATTACATTTACACGTCAGATTTAGAGAGGAAATTTCATGTTACTTGCTTAATGTTCATCTTCTACTTGGGTAATTACTTCTTTAAAAATCCATTAAGTTGGCACCATAATTATCAAGGCGCGCGCCTAGGCTCAGGCATACGTGCGCCTTCTTGCAAAATTCAAATTTTAGTTCACAAGATAGTTAAATAAAAAATTTAAATAATTGAATGAATTATAAAATATGATTTAGAATTTAAAATTTAGATAATAAAATATGTAAATAGTTGAATGAATTATAAAATATGATTTAAATTTTAATTTGTAGTTGGTAAAATAGTAAATCAAACTTGTATAAAAGACATGCAAAAAGCCCAAGACTCAAGGTTTGGCATTTTTGCGCCTTAGCGCTTTAACTACCATGGTTAGCATTGAGCTTTTAAAAAAGTGTTGATTTAGAGAGGAAATTTCATGTTAGACAACACTGATATTAATGTATTTGAATTACTTATGTATTTATCTTAATGTTCATCTTCTACTTATGAAATTTAGATAGAACATTGACTTGATGCATTTGAATCCACATCCATTAGAAGATTTAGAGACAACCTATGTATTTAATGTAAAATGCAATCTAACGAACCTATAATTACTTGCTTGTTAGATTTAGAGACAATTTATGTATTTGAATTACTTATGTAATTTCAGATTTTATAGTGCTATCCAAGTTACTTAATGTATTTGAATTGCCTTTTTAATCTCAACGTTGTCATTTTTCTTTGATTGTGTATATTTGGGTACTGCTTACTGTTTAATATTGCTATCGTTAATGAATTGATTGTATTCATAATAGCTTGAATGTGATGGTTTGAAACTTATGATTGTCAACATGTGATGGATTGACGAAATAACTACACTGTTGCTATTTGAAATAATGCCAATGTGTTTAACAAATTTATGATGGCTGCATTCGAATAGCTCCTGTAATTTTTAGAAAAAAGTATACACTGGTATGATTTGAAAACACACCAGCATAATCGATCTTTTTCTTTTTTCTTTTTTCTTTTTTTGTCATGCTGGCAGGAAACATTCTATATTCGTAAATAGTTTCTAAAGTGAACTTATAAATTGTAAGAAGTAAACCAGTCTGGAAAAAAAAATATCTTATTACCATGTAAAATTTCCTGAATCTTAAAAGGAAGAGGGTAAAATCCCAAAAACTCTCTTGCTGGTTAAGACAAGGTAACTACTCCAAAAAAAAGTACTCTTCTACAAACTTCAATGTTGCCATGCATGCTTGTGAATCGAAACTAAAATGCAAGGTTGCATAAAATATAAATTACCAATTCTGGAACAAGAGCTGCTATGGAACTGACAGAAAAGGATGATATGGCACCTAAGCCAACTAAAGTATTCATATTTGGTGAACCCTTGAACAAACTTCGTATCCCGTCCATAATTAGCTTGCGACCTGGTCCAATGAATGCGAATATTGACAGTGACAGATGAAATCCATTTGAATGCAATGCATGTATCCATGAGGGGGCATTGGCTCCCAAAAAATGAGAAGTGTGTCCAAGAAGACAAACTGCACATAATGCCCACGATACAACAAGCTCTCTACCTAAGGGATAAAAAATTTGACAAAATTAAAATTACTGCTCGAGTAATTATTAAAATGACAGATTGAACTGCGAGAAGTTAATGGTTAACTAGGTATGCACTGAAGTAATTTCGTAATATTGCAGAATAAGGGGTTTAAAGGTGCTCATGTGTTGACCGTTACAGCATCATTTGAAGTGGTGACTTTAAGAGATGGTCGTGTTCTGGGAAAATAATCATCCACTTAGTCCTGCCTATAAGCATGTTTAAAACTAATGTATGGAATCATTACGTCAACTTTGAGCTAATGACTTTATTTGATGTCCTTCATTTTCAAAAAATATGGTTGTTGATATTTGAAAAGAGTGAAAATCTTTTGTGGTTAAAGTAATGTCATCATACGGTCAATAATGGGTATATTCATATATTTACTCGTATGACCTTCCACATGAAAGTTGATGTGTGCTTTAAATATGTTGTCAAAATCTCCAAAATGGTATAAATATCATGCTTGATAAAGCAATTAATTCAAGGAGTATACCGCTTTCTCTCAATTGCTGGAGCTTTTCATCGGTCTTCCTCTCAAAAACTTCAAACAAGTTCTCTTTTGCAGAATCTAATAGCAACAAACACTTCTAAGATTTGATCACCCATACAAACGGTAAAAATATTACATGACGTACAAGGATTACCTCGAATATTGGATTTAAATCCACAAGTGGTTAAGTGGTTTGCAAGCTTTTCCCCCAAATATTGTTGCCATTTGTGTGTGGCATTAGCTTCAGGAATAGCCCACACTACTGCTGTTTCAGTAGCAAGATTGACGCTAGCAGAAGAGACTTGAGGCTGCACAGTTGAAAAGAAAATATAAATGGAAAATGGGTATGGTGATGACTGAAATATACTGATAGGCCAATAATCCTTATCTAGGAACAATGGATGGCGATAAGGATGCAGGCACCCATAAACATTAGGGGGGGGGGGGGAGAGGGGGAGGGAGGGAGGGAAATTTTAAAGAGACGGTATATATTATATTTTAATGCATTTTTAAGTAAAACTATGCATGTGCAAAACAATATGTAATAAAATAATTTATACAAAAAAAATCGATAGTATATCTTCAGTCACATATAAGAATGTTTCGAGGCTGCAACAGACGAAGGTTTATTTTTCTATATCCATCTCTTTGAACAGTTAATGTGTCCGAGAAAAGCCAAGGCAAATACAAATATGGCAACTATTGGACAAAGGACACCTCGCTTTTCAAGAAGGGATTTTGGAAACAGGGGTTCATTACTTGTGCGGTAGGATTTATATATTTATGCATTGTACTGAAAGTACACAATTTCAAAACACGGCGCCGCAAACATCGACATTTCCAAAAAGGAAAAAAAAAGGCACCTCCAACTCCTAGCATGTTCTAAAAATGCGCCAGCATCCACGTTTAAAAATATAGAAAACAGCGTAAAATCAAAAGCCGCACAAATCTGGAAATCTTCATGGATTTTTATGCAATTTCGAAAGTTGAAAGTGCAATACACCTTGCACTTTTTGAAAAAAAACGGAAGTAATGTCAAAATAAATATGTAAAATGCATAACTTGCAGTAAAGATGGACGCACTTCTTCATGTTAAGAAAATATAAAATTTACCAGAAAAACATATCTTTAATAATAGTTTTAATATCATTTAAAAATAGGATCTAACAAATAAGTTTCCTTTACCGATTCAAAACGCCCCACCGCTGATATTATCGAAATCTTAATATCACTTAAAAATAGGATCCAACAATTTATTTATTTTTTCAAACTCGTTCTTTACTAACTAATAACAGAAATAAAAATTCAAACTAAAATTAAATGATAGAAATAAAAATTCATACTAAGAAAAAATTAGATGTTGCAATTTAAAAAGAAAATTTGAAACTAACTGCATATCGTTTCAAACGCAAAAATATGATTAAATATTTGTGCAAATCATATTATTTTGAACGAGTTATACATATGCAATTTGTAAAAAAAAAAAAAAGCCCGAAGTGCGTGACATCGTCATGCACGAAGCACGTGCCATAACGCTCGTCTTTATTAATAGCTGTAATAGCTTTAATGTCACACTTTTTTGATATCAACGTGAACTGCCAAAAACACTCATCTGTGTATTTTCAAATCTTAATCGCTTAAAAATAGGATCTAATATTAAACTTCATTTATAAATTTAAACGCCCTTAAAAGTATGATCTAACAATTAAACATGCTTTACAAATTCAAAACACTTCTAAAAATAGAATCTAAAATTAAACTTCCTTTACAAATTCACGCGAAACGCATGCCATAACACTCGTAATAAGAAAGTTCATAACATGTATTTTTAAAACTAAAAGTGCAAAACATCAGCGGTTTTTGAAATACGTGTAAAAGATAAAAATAATGCAGATTACATATAGTTGAAAAAATCGCTATAATACACAATTTTGCAACAAAAACTTACAAACCAAAGAAGTTTTGGATATTTTATGTGGAGGGTGTAACTTTCAAAAAATAAAAAATAATATGCAAACGAGAAAATTACTAGCAGTAAATTGAATATATCGTTAAAAACAAAATTAACGATGAAAAACATATTCTTTTTGAAACGCAGACATCATGCACTTTACCCAAAAAAAAAAACTAGAAATGCAAACCACTTTCAAAAATAATAGAACCGGACTGCAGAATATATGCAGTTCAATAAACAATTATTTTAGTATTAAAAATGCAGAAATGAAATTAAAATAAGAAAATATAGGACTTATGCAATTTTGGATTTCAAAAAACTATACAAGACTCAATGAAATGCTCCATGTCGTGGTTCATAATTTTGTACGGATTTATGTTTTTAGTAAAAACGCCCGTATTTTAGGGTAAAATCATCAGGGCAAGGGTTTTGGAGATATCAGAATAAAATTGGGACTTGCCGGCAAAAGTTTAGGATTTGCAATACAGCATTAGATTATCTAAGCTCTTCCACTCTCTTCATTTATTTTAAGAACTTGTTATTTTTTCTTCCTACAAGAACTCCTAAAATACCAAAATAACAACATTTCTCAAATCATCATTTTAAGTACGTTGCTTCCAGTTAGGTATTACCAACCATTGAATTTGTAAATTATGTACTTGAGTGAATAATGCATAGGCAAATACAAACTATTCCAATGTCACATGTAGCTGACAATAGACACTGCTGAGCCCAACATATTTTGAATGTGTCATCAATTGTCGTTCACATCAACGAGTTCAGTTTATGAACGGCCATTCCTAGTGGAAAGATAAGTATTTAGATTACTTTTGTTTTGTTTAAGGTTTAATAAGGCAAATGAAAACACACAAAAACATCTAAACACTATGAGGCACAGGCTTACTGTACATATATAGTTTGATAGAGAAGAAAACTTGTCCCCTCCAGTGAAGAATATATGCACATGGTTATATTTGAATTTGAAACCCAGATAAAAAGTCAAAGCTCTACCCACACCAGTCCTAAAATAATCCGGCATGTATATTCAAAATGCAAAATGCTACTATGACCGAAAAATAGTTTGTCAATTTATGCGGAAGACATCGGAATCATCGGATCTGCAAAGGCCCCCGATTACCGCCGCTTAATTTTTTATCCGGACGATTATACTTACACATTTCGGTCATTCTAGCACCATTCATTCAAGATATATGATTGCAAAATGATTCAGCTATTGAGCCAACCTACTATGAGGGCAACCTTACAATAAGAAATGTAAAATTGCAACCATTATCACTGAGCTGAACATGCACTCATATAACTAACTTATACACTTCTTTTCAGATATAGATCCAAGAGCTGTAATGCTCAACTTCATAAATGTTACTATAAGGTTAACCTCACTTTAGCATTTGGCTTCAGATATCTCCAGAGCTTATCCTTTCAACCAAAGAATGAATTTTCTTCTCATGGATTAAAATAAGTTTGTAGATGCAACAATTTGCAAACAAGATAAAAATAGTGATGTAATGTTGCTGAAATGTTGAAATTGAGCTAGTAATAATAATCTTACTTGGCTTTCAAGAATTCGTTTCACGCTTGCAGCGCATCCACCACAGGACATTCCCTGAATCAAATTAGTCAGTGGAACATTCAAAACTGTAACTACGGAGATGAACATTATAAGCACTTAGAAAAAAAATGAAAACATATACAAAGAGTCTGATTCATATTGACTCGTCCACTGCCAAAAGGTATCACTAGCGTGAAACCTGATGCTTAGCACCATCCTCTTTATAAGAATGCAAGAAATGTAAAATCAACCAAAAAAAAATATCACAGTGAAAATATTACCCCAACATCTAAAATTATAACATGAGGCTTACTCTCCTCTTCAATCCCAACTGCAACAACTTCCGCTCCACCACCACTACCGCCTCCTCCATCACCTCCACCGGAGACACGTCCATCGCCGCCACCTCCGGAAAACGCTGGGTTGGAAATCGACGCCAGACCTTTCCATGGAAAAGTAATAGAAGAAGCGCTTCTGAGCAACTTATCAGCTAATGAAATGAAGAGAAGCTTTTGAGGTGAAGGCTTGTTGGGATTGAAGAAGCAGTGGGTGGAAAAGCGAATGCGTTTAGGGTGAAAGAAGTGGGTGGGTGTTGAGGCGAGTTTGAAGGTTTTGGAGAGAGCGAGGAGGGGTAGGGTGGGAAGTGGTTTTAAGTCCATTTTATTTCCCGGAGATGGAATGTATTTGTCTATGTGAAGTGAGAGAGGTGGTAGGGGTGATGTGGAATATTAGGTGCATATGAAGTATTTGAAGGGGATTTCCATTTGCACACACCATAATAAACAAAACAAACCCAACCCACCCCTACAATACCCCTGCACATTCAACCACCATCTAAATAACTGAGCATACCCACTCAACCGCGTCAGTTTTCGTTGGTTGAAGCGGTCTACTTCTCGAACATCTACACAATGCGAGATAGCGGCTATGCCGAAGAAGGAGAAGGTGAGTTCCGACCACAAGGCTGAGGAAGTAAGTTTTTTTTCACCTAATTTGCTGTTTTTTTACCTATTTGACCAAAGTATTAACATGAAATTGTTGATTGAAGATGTAGATTATGCCTAATTTTTAGTTTTTAACCTTGAAATAACACTCGGCTATAGAAATTATGTATTATCGAATGTACCCGATTTTATATTATCGAGTGACATGTAGTCACGACTTCTTGGACTTTTTGTGTTTTTTTTGGTAAAAAAAAAAATTGTACTCATATATTAGGTTGTCATTTGACAAAGGGCATAAAATATGGAAAAGACGCAGAGAAATTGAAGGGTGTTAAAGCGATGTTGGGGCGTATTACTAGTAAAGGTAGTAGCAAATAGTTCGATGAGCATAACGAAGAGTCGTAGGATGTACACGATGATGAAGAATTTGAAGTGAAAATGGCACCAATGTCTACTCGTTTGCGTGCGTCTTCTTCTGGTACCAATACGGAGAATGACAAATGATCAAAACAGCAAATTTGGCACACCAAGAAGCGGAGATTTGATATGGCTCTAAGCCGTATCAAATTGCCTCTGCGATCCACACCCCCCACAACACCTAGAATCTAACCCTACGTTTGAAAGGCCGCGGATCACTACATTTTGTTCGCGCTAGTTTTCATTTCCCGCACTATTCTCATTTCGCTCCATCCCTAAATTACACAATCCCTAAATTAAATCACGCCCTGCTCACAATCCCTAAATCTTAATTCTAGTAGCACAAGTTTCATCAGCGAGCAAGAATGATGACTGCGGAAGGAAAACATGGTTGGATTCGGTCATCAAGGCAAAGCGTAGGATGGTGACTGGCGTGTGTTGTAAGGGTTGCAAAGAATGGGTGGTGGAACGATGGGCTGAGGGCGGCACGTGGAAAACGAGGAGAAGGCGGATGAAGGTGGCGGTGGCTGAGACATGCTAATGGTGGCAGATGGTGGTAGGTCGGTTCAGGTCAGGGAAAAAGGAGTTTCATGAAGGGATGCGGTTGTGCTGACAAGGGTGTGTGGTTGGAGAATGGTCTAAGGTGGTGGGCTCTGCGATGTCAGAAGGTGGTAGTGCTTCAGAGGGAGATCTGGCGATGCGGCTTCGGGTTGAAGGTGGCAAAGGCTGGGTGGAAGATGAGTCGGTAGTGCTGCTCACAAGGCTCGGGTGGAAGAGAGTCATGAAGTGTCGGAGGTGGAAGCGGATCTAGTCAAGGGTGGGGTTTTGGCTATGGCTATGGGCGGCGACCTGGTGGACGTGGGCTGTCTTGGTGGGGTTGGTGGTTGATGTGGGGAAGCACGAGGAGGTGAGTGAAAGATGTGCAGGCAAGACAAATATGTAAGCAAACTTTTAATTTTTTTTTTTATGAGACGAATGTCAGAACAGAAATAAAAAGGGAAAGAGAGATGGAAGGAGATGGATCAATTTGGCAAAAAGGACCGGGTTTCGAAATGTATAAGCAACTATCTTGGTACCTACTAGAAATACTAATATTTTTCCCTAAGCACATCACTTTTGGGTCGGAACTGATTATGACCGTCATTTATCCCACCAACTACATGATTCCGCCAAAATTTTCTTTTGCCTTCACTATGTGAATTACAGTGGGTGAGGATGGGTTTTATCGAACATATTAGTTTGAAAAATTGAGGTAATGGTTTTATGGCAAAAATGGAATTTTAGTGTTAGTTAACATATACGTGTGTTATGCAGCTGTAAAATCGGGGTAATGGTTTTATGGCAAAAATGTTCATTTGATCTTTGTTTCTTTGGATTCTTTTTGATACAGAATTCAGATATCATTTTCAGGGTATTTAGTTCTTCTTTCATTTCAACATCATTATTTTAATAGTTAGTTCATCATTTATTTCATAAGTATATGTAGGTGGATTTAGTAGGAGGGTACTATGATGCAGGAGACCATGTGAAATTCGGACTGCCAATGGCATTCACAGTAACAATGCTATCATGGAGCGTTATCGAATACGGAAAAGAGATTGAAGCAGCAGGGGAGCTGAAACATGCTTTAGAAGCCATCAAATGGGGCACTGACTATTTCATCAAGGCTCATACTCATCCTAATGTCCTCTGGGCAGAGGTGCATTTTCTTTTTTATAATACCCAGATAAAACAAATGCTTGCACATCTACATTGACATCAATTAATTTTATTGTTTATCATAATCAGGTAGGAGATGGAGGCACGGATCATTACTGTTGGCAGAGACCAGAAGACATGACAACGTCAAGAAAAGCATACAAAATCGATTCAGAAAACCCCGGTTCAGACCTAGCATGCGAGACAGCCGCCGCCATGGCAGCCGCCTCAATAGTCTTCAGAAAAATTAACCCTCATTATTCTCATTTACTTCTCCACCATGCCCAACAGGTAACTGCTAGTGTTTATACACATTCCTTAATGAATGTTATCCAAAATATAACATTCCTTGAATTAATGACTGCATCTTAGTTGTTCGAATTTGGGGACAAGTACAGAGGAAGCTACGGCACGAGCATTGGGGACGTGAAAAGTTACTATGCGTCGGTGAGCGGATATAGAGACGAGCTACTGTGGGCGGCGCTGTGGCTGCAGAAGGCAACAGGGGAAGTAGAAGAAGGGAACAAGTATTTGGAATACGTAATTGACAAGGCGCACTTTTTTGGTGGGATTGGTTGGGCCATTACAGAGTTCAGTTGGAACGTTAAATTCGCTGGTATAATTGTATATATTGTATATGTTGATCACTCATAGACAATGCTCTATGGTGTTTATACGTAATTGACAAGACATATATTGTATATTTTTCCATGTTCAGAAGCATGCAAAGCTCTGCAAGAAAGGAATGGTTACATTGTATAATTGTATATCTTATATAGAGTTTCTTATATGTGTTAAACATTGTATAATTGTATATCTTATATTCATTTTTATACGTTCTAAGCTTGTCCATTTATTTGTATTTTTAATTGACTGCTGACCGTAGGCATCGATGTAGAAGAAGGGAACATGTAATGTGAAAAATAGAGAGCAATGCATTATTTTTTTTACTTTAATACATTAATTTGATACGGCTCAAAGCCATATCAAATTCATGAATTTGATACGGCCCAAAGCCATATTAAATTCATGAATTAGGAAGTGCTTTGAGCCGTATCAAATTCATGAATTAGGCAGTGCTTTGAGCCGTATCAAATTCATCAATTTGATACGGCTTTGGGTTGTATCAAATTTTTAACCACGCCAAAATTTGATACGGCCCAAACCACTGCCTAATTCCATTTGATACGGCCAAAAGCACTGTCTAATTGGCATTTCAGGTGTAGTGTCCCCCTGAAAATCCTGTCTAAAGTATATGTAAGCCTTTGATCATGCTTACATGGCTAGTCAAAGTGCCTCGTAGTGGGAGGACGAAGTAAACCTATGGTGTCGCCTAAGACGATCTGACCAAAGCACCGAACCAGCCTTTAGTATCGTCTCTAAGACCTCACTAAAGAGCCTCCCATAAGGAAGTCGGGTAAGTCTTTAGTTCTGCTCAAGGGAGAAAACCAAACTCACCGACTTAAATCATCACCTAAGATGGTAATAAATGGTTTGATCCAAGTTGAGGTCATCACCTAAGATGATGTCAATCAAATTCGAAAGCAAATCTAATTTTATCATAAAGAATGGATTAAAAACAATCTTCTAGAGGAAGATCTATCAAAAGCAAGCCATTTGTACTCCAAAACAAAAATAATCATTTTAGAGGAAGATCTATCAAATATTAGTCGTTTATGCTCCAAAGCAATAGCATCCCCTATCTTGAGGCCTAAAGCTAAGCACTACAGATGCTGCAGTCATCCATGGTATTAACTTTCGATGATAAAATATGGTAATGTTAATGATATCCATAATATCAAAAGCATGTGAATATAAAATAAAATCAACACAGATTTCGAAACAGCTTTTCTGGTTACATTTCAAATCAATATTTCATATTCAGATACATAATTGCAAAATTATTTTGCAGGTTTTGATCAAATATAATTTTACAAATTATGCTAAGAGTGACAAATAAAGATGCCCCTTTGATCAGTGTACTAAATAGGCATACCAGTCTTAACGCGTCACAGCGGAAATAATACTAAATAACTCCTATATAACTAGCTTTTCCTCCTACACGTCTTCGAAAGCTTATTCGTCTAACCTACTAAACCTTAAAAGTCATTAACTCTTAATCTACTCAAATCAAATTTTGAGCATCGAGAGTTGGAGGGAAAAACTTAAACTTCAAGTCAGAAATAAAGCCTGATGTGAATAACACTGCTACATCTCGGTTTACTGATTTTAAGTGAGACCACGCAGCTTAGCGGAACAGGTTTCCCCTCACTAATATCCTTTTAAAACCATATCTTTTGCAAATCAAAACCCTGCAATCAAACTGATTATAACAATTAAAGCAAATATATATATGCATAAAATTAGGAAATCCATGGACTATCTATTCATGCTATAGTTTTACCTGGCTAACTATTAACCGTTGGCTGATTCGGACCTACCAGACATAATCAATTATCTAACTTCTGTTAGACACACTACTGGGCTAACTTCCCTTAAATTTCTTTTTCTAGGGTCAATTGAACCTAATGGTTTTACAGCCTCACCACTAACCTACATTTACTCCGTATATTCCCTTCCATATGTAATCTAATTTCAGTCTCACCTGTGATAAGTCCTACATACTGGAATATTGGATTTGTTTTAGCTATAGGCTAATAGCTAAAGTATAGGGCGCGACCCTGCACCAGTCTCATCTGGTCTCCTAATAGTTGAGTCATTTACTTAGGGTTAGCTACCCCATCCAATTTTCCTTGAAAACATTTCTTTCAAATTGATTTAACCCTTTTAAATCATACTTAAACAAGGAAAATATACCCTTTGCTTTACCTTTGCCATGATATATTTTTTACACAAAACAATGTTGATGAAAACCTAAATCAATAGGTTATCTATCCCTTTTAAAAAAGTTAAAGTCTTTTCAAACTTAGGAGAATTTAGGCCATGGAGCCAAGGTAAAACCTTCGAAACCCTTGTTTAAAAACTTTAAACAATGTCTTTAAAAATCATTGAGAATAGCCCTTTCGAAAGCTTTATTAAAATCTTAGACATCCCCTTTTAAAACTATTTTAGACTTGCCTTTCGAAAGCATTGGAAACCCTCCATTCAAATACTCAAAATAAACCTTTCAAAAACGTTAGGGATCTCCCCTTCAAAACCATAATATATATACCCTTTGAAATCATTGAAATTCTTCACTTAAAGCGTGCCTTATGAAAGTATTGGGTTCAAGTAAAAGTTTGTGGAAATATTTCTTCGAAACCATTTAAAATAATTCCTTTCGAAACCTTTGGCTTTAACTTTTAATATAACTAAGGGTCGTAAAAAACTGGGGCGAAAGCATTGGTCCTAAGTAAAAGAAAGAGGATAGTTTCGAAATCAACCCTTTCAAAAAGCATTGAGAAGCGGCTTCAAAGTAAGAAGGTGAAAGCACCCTTTGGAAACCATTGTTTAAAGGCTATAAAGAAAAGCGACCTTAATTAGTTTGAAAGGTAGAATACAACAACTATGTTTAGAATATGTTCAAAGCTATCCTTTCAAAAGCTTCTTTTAAAACTAAAAGGTAGCAACCCTTTCAAAATCTCCTTTCTAAATAGAGGCAAGTTGATTAATTCAAAAGCTAATATAACCCCTTCGAAAGCATCTTTTTTAAACAGTAGTAATTCAAAGTTAATAAGAGTAGCTTCTATCCCTTTGAAAGCTAGGTTTCGACGTTGTACCTTTTGTCTTTCTCTAATGCACCACATATCAATTCCTTGCTACCATGTGCATTGGTTTCGAATGGGTTCATGGGCGAAGGTATGGTGTCGAAAGCTACTAATGGAAGTGGCGAAGTAGTAATTCTAAGGAAAACCGATTTTTAGCCTTTAAAAGAAATTGCTTTTCACCTAACTTGCCTTATTTGTAAATACTTAATTTGTTACCAATTCTTTTCATAATCTTCTTTTTTAAAAGTGCCGTCGAATTCAAAAATTAGCAATTTAAAAACATTTAACAATTAAGTCCTTCTCCTCGATAAAACATATAAAACATTTAAGTCTCATACCTTAAATAATTTATAACTATAGTAAAATACTTAGGAAAATTCCCCCGAAATTACCATAATTCACTTCTAATATGTTTTCAAACATATTCAAATTTCAGACTTAAAAGCAATATATAATTGTCATGATTAATTTAAACCCAATTTTAGCTATTTTCTTTCATGAAAATTCATAATAAATCCACAATAACTTAGAAAATTATGAAACTTGAAACCCACTTCATAAATAATGTTTTGGACCATGTAACAAAAATGCAAGTCATTTGGATGTCATTTAATAGGTTTTTCAAATCTAAACTTATCATAAAATCTATATGAAGCATCATAAATCATCTACAAGCATGTATATCTATTCAACAATCATATCTTGGCATATTATTTGCAAAATTAATTCAAATCTAACTAGAAACAGAAATCAATAAAAATGAGGTGTAAGATCATCATTCACCTTAACTTGTTGTTAATAAGGTTGAGATATTCTCTTTGATTGATTTGCTTAAGCTTCTTACTTTAATCCTATCTTTTCTTCTTCTTTAACCTCTTAATGGTGGGCGGCCGAGGTTACTATGATTTTAGTTTTGTTTGCAAATTTTGAAATGAGTAAGAAATGAAGGTAAGAAGGGTTTAGGATATAAGAACAAAGACTATTCTTATTTTGTCCTTATCATATTCCTCCTTCTTACTCCATTTTAATTCTCTTTTGCTTATATTATTAAGGCATGACCCTTATTAATTAACAAATCTCCATCTCTTAACCATCTATATTATTTCATTTAATTTATCTAATTAAATGTTCTAAATGATGTTACTAAAAATTAGGGTCATTACAAAAGCAAAAGCAACCTTCAATTGCCAGATGGGTTTTCAGTTCTTCTATTGTTGCAAGATGAGTTTCTCGATCTTTTATTATTATAGCCAGATGGGTTTTTTGGCCAACAATTATTGCCATATGGGTTTTCTGATCTTCTATTATAGTTTATATTAAAGTCAAAGGGTATTTATATCTTAAAGCAGAATACTAATTGTCAAACAATTTCAAAGACAAACTAGTGTTCAATTCAAAGTTACATACCATGAAGCGAGTATGCATATTCAATTTAGCAAATTCAAAAGGAAAATCACATACGGTACATTCGAGGTAGCATACATTCAAGTACAAATTTATTTACAATCTAATACGTTATGTACAAAAGTTGAGGGAATTTATTTAAAGCAGTTCTTTGCTAAAGTCCAAGTCTTTGTGCCATCCTCTTCAAATCTTCAGTAACTAATGAAGAGTCGGTAATTTGGTGAATAGCTACCTCCAAAAGCTCTTTAAGCTTCTTCTCTTTTTTCTCGAGTGGTGTCTACATCATCAACTAAATCAATTTTAGGCTTCATTGCATGCTTGAGAGTCTTATTGGCTCCTTTTACTTTTTGTACCATGATTTTCAATTGATTAATCTCTTGTTCAAGAGAATGCTTCTCACACTCAAGATTTCAACCTAGCTTTCATTATCATTAAGACGTTAAGAAACTTTTTCACTCCATTTCTTGTTAAAAAACTACATGCACTCAAATTTGACTTACTTACTCCATTTAAAAATTTCTTCATTATTTAGACCTGGAGGTCAATTTAACAATGTGGGGAATTCTTTGCTAGCTAAAGACTAAGATCCTATCGTACTCCTAGGAGTAGGAGTATAAAGGCTAGTATCACCTCCACTTGTAATAAGTTCCAAAGATTGGCAGGATACTTAACTCTTCAATAGATCCACCTCAAGGTCCATTGCTATTTGATGTAATCATGCAATTTTTACATCTACTTCCATATTTTGGACTGAAAATCCATCTTGGCTGATGGCAGCGATTTTTCCTTCATCTCTTGAATCCTTCCATCTCTTTCTTTAATTTTATTTTCCAAATCGAAAGTCATTTCTCTCAAACTACTGAGTATTGACCATAATTTATAATACTTGTCAAGCCAATGTTGTACAGTTGGATTGTTTGGAAATTGCAAGCTGAAATACTTAAGAAGATAATTTCTTCTCAAATTCTACTCTTAATCTATCTTTAAAAGGATCGAGTCAAGTAAGAATATCCGAGCTGCTAGACGCAAGTGTCAATTATTTTTATTAACACGTAAATAGGGAAGAAAATCAATGCATGAAAAGTATTTTCTTTATTAAATGACAAAGGTTTATAGCTTAAACAAGTTCATAATTACACCAGTGCCATATATAACTAACTCTTAAATTTTTGAAATAATAGTTTTGGCCTTTTCAAATGACCCAACTGATAGGGTAAGAGTAGAATCAAAAGAAGTTTTAATTTCTTCTGGGATATTAACTGGAGGGAATCAACGATAGTCCCATTTCTCGATTGAAAGGCTTGTGTGACCACACTGCAATTTGGCATTGTAATGACTAGATTTTGCTAAGATATTTATTATTTCTCCTTGCCTAAGAAATCAAAATGAAGACGAGGCAATCACGTGTAGACTGCATATTGATCTTCAAGAAAGCAATGTTTTGCTAACCGAGACGTCCTGAGAGTTAAAGACTTCTCTCTGAAATCCCTGTTCAAATCGATATATTTATTCAAAAATTCCATGGGAACAGGACTATTTAGGGGTTCCTTAATTTGTGTGATATGTGAAAATTAGACTAAAAAGGAGAAAAAAGTGATAAAATTTATAAGCTACTAGAATTACATATTGTAGTCATATAATTATTCAGGTTTGTACAATATTGACCTTTTGTAAAATTCAGAAATAAGTTTCTCCTTGCTATACGTAACATTTCGGAAGGAAGAGTATTAGAAATAAGAGGAACACTAGCGACCACAGGTAAGTTCCAACAGGCCTCAGGATGAGGATCACTTTCATGATGGTCTAAGTATCTTTTATGAACGCATCTAATTAAACCCCCACTATTCTCACCTAAGTAGGAGAAGTCAACATATTTGCCTCTAGAATAAACTTTATAGAGAAACTCCACTAAAGCATTTCTATCATCAATTAACATCCAATAGAGGGCCATCAACTCGACATTCTCTCTCGTAGTTCTATCCCGACGCAAGTGAGCTCTTTTCAAGAGAAGGCAGCTTTCTTCTCCTTAAAAAACTGTAACTATGCAGTATCACCAGAGAGATGCTTATATTTGTCAAATAAGTCATTATATTCTTTAAGGTGCCTTTCAAGTTCTTTAGTCAGTTGGCTCTCCTTATTCACACTCTTTTCACAAAGAATCTCGTGATAATGTTAATTTGTTTTCCTTAACTAAAATAGTAAAATTATAAAATAAGAGCTAAGAAGGTAGTCTTAAATATTTAAATAAAGAACTCCATGGATATAGGGCCAGAACTTGAGTCTGAATTTTTTCCTTCGACTGTTGAATTGGGGGAGCACTATCCTTTAGGGAGGAATCCTTCCTTGTAGCATCATAAGGGTCAAGAAATTCAGTGAAACCCCCATCTTGAATAGTTGAATCTAAGTTAGGATCACCTAATCCATCTCCCATGTCTTTGGATCCAAAGGACCTTTTCCCCCACCGTCACCACTATTGTCATCATCATCATGATCATGATTATTATCATCATCATTGTCATCATGATCATCATCTTCTTCCCCGTCAAACTTTTTTTCTTCATCAACTGGGGGATTATCAAAGGCTAGCCACTTTTCGGTGTCAGCCTTTTCTTCAGCGGGAAATTCTTTCTGAAGAGACTTCTTATATTTCCTCAGCTTCAGACAAACTTTCTTTTAAAATTTTCATTCCACTATGGAAGAGATGTAAAGTCTAAGTCTGGGCACTTTTGAATGTTATTAGCATATTCCACAAACAAGGCAGTTTCATAACACTTCTCAGTACTCTTTGGGAGAGCATCGTTGAGGAAAGAAATTACTTTCTTTTTGGCTTCACTGATGATATTATTCGAGTAGGCCAAGATATTGGTTTTCCTTTGTAGCTTATCTTCTAGCAATTTATTATTATCAGCTAGCTTGGCCTTTTCTTTGTTAGCCCTCTCAAGGTCTATTTTTAATATTTTCACTTTCTTCTCGACTAGCTCGACTTTCTCTTTATTAACCTTCTTGAGGTGTGGTTTCAATGTCTTCAACTCCTTCTCTAGCAATTGCCTGGCATTTTCCTCCTTATTGAGTAAGGAGACAGGTTTTTCTTTTTTAATAGTAGCTTTGTGTCTTGCTAATGCAATCTCAATTATGCCATGATTAAGTGAAGAGATCCTTTTTTTGAGCTCGACTACTTCGTTAGAAGGTCATTGAGAAACCTCATGAAGGAGAAACATATGCTTAGCCATCTGAAATGATTGACAAACATAAGAAAAAACAGGATATGCATAGCTAAAAGATTGGATTAACCAAGCAGAAGGAATGTGTACCAAAAAAAGCTACTTAAGGATAACAGTAAGACGATCTCTTGTGCGGAATGAAGACTGCGGTAATGCAAGTGATGTCAATGAAGGAGATTGGGCCACTAGGTGAAGATAATACTCAAAACTTATAACGAGAGACCGAGTCTATGCCTTTAAAGGAAGAGAATCATCCGAAGAAGGAAATAAGCCAAAATCAGTGCATAAGAGACCAATGGTTGTTGGAGAGGTGGGAAATGCAATATTTAGAAAGGACATGGGGGTCTGAGCCTCCTTTGGTTGCTCCTAGGCTTTAGCTAAGTTCGTCGCCTCAAGACTCGAGTCGATGATTACATGTTCCTTCTCTTCCGTAATAACAGGAGTAAAATCACCCACAAGCTTAGGCTTTTTACTTAGGGCATGGAATGGAATATTCCAGTGGGAACCTCACTGTCCGCTTCCTTTTGTAATGCCTCAATTGCTTTGGCAATGGAGTCCTCAATGGAAGTAGGTTCTCTTAACTGAAATAAGGTGGGAACTTCATCTTTGTTTCTCCTTTTTGGGAGCATCATCTTTAACTTTTGTCTATTTAGAAGCAACGACGAGAGTAGACGAACTTAAAACAAAGAAAAAGTTAATAAAACAATGACATCAGTGATTCTATACTAGTTATATTAAATAACTCAATAATGGGCTCAAGTTGAATTGTAGAAGAAGTAGAGAAAATATTATGGTTGTTGTTGATCAATGATTGTTTCCCTTGGGTGTTTCCTTTTATCATTGGAGATTCCCCAAGTATTATATAGTTGTCTTGAATTAATGAGTGCTGAAAGAGGATTCGTTTCCATCAAAAGTGTAACTCTGTCACCCATGTTCTCGGATGCCAAAGTCAGGATTTGACGATCTTGCTATCAGTGGGGTTTAATTTCTTAGGAGTCAGATCTAAAGGAAAACTTCCATGTAAGAGAGTGATGAATATAACATTGGTAATAGAAGATATAAACTTATTGATGACGGAGATAGTTCCCCTAATTTTCAAGTAGCGTCCGACATAGAAAAAAATGTTTTCCCATTCCTTGGTCTTACTAATTGGGTTAGTGATTAAACTTTTCGATAGATCACGAATGCGATAGAATGAATTACCCTGCTACTCACCTATTTATCAGGGCTAGCCATGGTGTGAAGAATCTCTGCACTAAGAGAGGGAAGATTGGCCTCCCTGGCAAGAATTTCCATACAAGTCAAATAAGTATATGAATTGGGAGATTGTTGAATTGGAGAGATGTTTAGGTGCTCTAGAAATCTCGAGAGAAAGTCGAGGAAAGGAAGGTATCCAATGTGCCATATGTGTATTGGAGTGAAGGCCAAAAACCCTTCTGGGGGGTTGTAAATTCTGCCAAAAGGACCGGTAGGAATAACTTCTATGCCTATGATGACAAACCGTTTGAGAATAGAGTGTGCTTTTTCTTGGGTAGTAATATATAGTTGATTAATAAGATGATCCCCTTTCTTTAGTAGATGGAGAAGCTTTTGGACCTATACTGGTCTTCTTGATTCCTCTCTGGGCCGTCTTCTTGCCTACCATTTGCCTACCAAGTAATATTATTCCAAATCAGAAAAATACTAGATATTTCATAAAATTTGGAATGTTTATGATATAAAATATGCTATTAATGCAATGAAAAAAGGTAGCACGTTAATTACGAATTACCTAAGTTATGACATAAAAATGCTAAGGCCCAAAATCCACTGCAATGTTCACAGCAATTCAATGACCATTGCAAAGTCAATATCGAACCCGTAGAAAACTTAAACTTTTAGGTCGATTAAGAGTATGTAGATAAACGTTAGACTTACGGTAAGAAAGTAAGCATATAGATGTTTACAAGAAACTTAAAGTAAAAATTATCATAAGAATATCCAAAGTATTATGTTGCACTGATAAATCTACGTCGAATGAGTAAATCCATTCCGAATGTCATGACAGCCGTGTTATAAAATTTCAACGTAACACCACAACCATGGTCAATGTCAAAATTACCAGCATCAATGAGTAACGTCGACATGGCTCGATAATACTTTTGACCCTTAAATTTATTACAATAACTATTTCGTAAATGTCGTATAAGGTCTACATAAGAACGTGGAAAATGATTACCGGAGGAAGATAATAACATACGATAAGGTTATCAAGATCTTACAATAGCCCAATAAATCGACATCGAATCTAAGTGATAATACTTTCAGTATAGAAGTCATATATGTCGCATCTATAGCTAGTAATCGAAATAAACTTTCTTGCGACAGCAACTCTTATATTTCCAAATAGATTGTCGCAACTCTTTTTAGTTATTGACGACATAAATGTTTTATGCTATATGTTTTCTAAGCTTCGAAATTGATTATTAGAATAAAAGTCAAAGATAAAACTCAATTGACACTGAACATCGAAGTGACATCATAAAATATCAATCTTGAAATAAAATAGGATTAGCTGATCAATATCGAACACCCTGAGTTAACATTGAATAAATGCGATAATGATTTTAGCTAAATTCGCACCTCTATTTGGTAGGTCACAGTATGAAGGTCTTGTATAATAGAATTTTCTAACATTTCAAATTGATTGTCGAAAAAAAACATGGAATGAACTTAGTTGATGCCGAACGATTACAATAATATCGTAAGGTATTAATTTCAAAATGAAATAGAGTCACATTGGGTTTTGGGTGTAGTAACCTACTCGATTCGCCATTAGGCTAAAAGCTTCCAGTCATTTAAATCAATGTCTCCAAATTCAAATTGGCCCACTAAATTCTTTAGCAGTATAAAATTCAAAGTCAACTCTATAAATGCAACTAATCATTAATTTTTTCAGTGCTATGAAGATTAACAACAAAATTAAATGTCAAAACCTAGAATCTAAAACCCAGACACCGATTTGAAATTGATAAAACCCTAATGATGATATTGGTAAAAGTATTTTAATATAAGTTAATCGATGCAATTAGAATTAGAAACCGAACCTTAATGATGGCTTGGATGTCTGAAATTGCTTGAGAATGAAATGTAGGTAAAAGAGTAAAAAGGAGAAGATTCGACTACTTATAGTAGAAAAAGGGACATACAACTACCATTGGATCAATTTTAAATGTACGGGTGGATTTGCAAAGAATACGAATATGTGGTATATAGCCAATGCCGAAGATATTGATTTGAAAGTCAATGCTTCCTTTATACTAGTGGTAAATGTTCTATCATTATCAATCCCAAAATCATATGGCATGTCGACGTGGCCATGATCTCACATCCAGCAAGCAATGTTGAAAGTGTGAAGATAAGCCAATGACTACATGTAATGCCGCCCCTCATCAATAAGGGACACTAGACAATGTCGCAGGTCATCAATAAAGCTAAGGATGCTGAAGGCCACCAATGCTGAATATCACCTATAGAGTTGAATGAATGATGCTGAGTTTCTCATGCCAACAAACAATGTCGAATGAAACCATTGCTATGATTTAATCAAGGCAGAGATGATACCTGAAGTTCTATACCAAAAGTCATCAATGTTTTAGCGACACGATATGGCATTGATGACGCATTCCATCAATGAAGCACTTCTTCCATGAAGCCAAAAGAAACAATATCACCCTAGACTACCATCGCATATATCCAATGCCTCTTTACTCTAATGTCACCCTTCGAAGCAATGTCTCATTTCATCTATGAAGGAAAAATGGGTATCATGCTTAGTTAATACCGCCTTAAGTTGATACCACATCTCTTCAATGTCGTTTCATTCTAATGTCGCTCCTCTTTGATGCTGCTCATCGCCATTACATCTCTTATTAATGCCACTTATCATCAATGTTGCTTACTATCAATACCGCTTCTCATCAATGATGCCTATTATCGACGCCTTCATGTTATAAATGCTGCTTGTTATCGATTCCATACCTTGATGATTTTGTAGTCCATTAATACACATAGGAATGCCGTAAGTCATCAAATCAAAGCAATATCCTTAGCGCCATCGAGAAAAACCTCAATGTTGCTTAACAGGCATGCCGCATAGCATCTATGCTGCATTTTAGCACCCCTATAAATACCGACGTAAGGCATGAAGGAAGAGGTGGATAATTCTTCTCTTATTTCTTACATTTTAAACTTTATAATCCTAAATTAATTTTGGGATTTTAGTGTCGATTGTACTTTTGCACATAGGACGTTGTACATTCAAAGGTCCATGATATACGAATAAAGAAGTCTTGAATTATGCCTTGCTTTCAAATTCCAAAGTACTTGTATTTTTTAATCATAACTTGCTTCAAATTCCAAAAGAACTCATATTCTTTGTTTTATTTGCGTAAGATTGTTCTACGTAGTTTGAATTCTTTATCCACGTGATATGTTTTACATGGCGTTGCCTTATATTGAACATACATATGACTACCATGGATTCGATATGGAACATATGGCTTCCTAGCAACTCAGCCAAAGATTGCCTTAGCTTTTCCTTAATCCACTTTTATTACACTTTTAGGGTTGATGAAAAAATTTGTTAACATAATCTAATTGTAAATAAATAAAGTGATAGTATAAGTTAGGTTATCAGAAAGGGTGCTAGCACTGTTGAACATCCTTTGGTTTCTTTCGAACCAAAGGCACTAATAGGTAATTATGAAGATAGCGTCGAATAAAATTCCATAAAAATGGGTGTATTAAAGTCTGAGAACATTCTAGTAGTGTTCATAATTGAAATCCCTGTTAATTTAGTTGAACTTAAAATTTTGAAGAGTACTTACAAGAGTAGGATTAGTCAAAGGGAAATTGAAATATAGTTGCGTTATGTTTTCTAAGTTTGAGTTTTAAAAAAAAGTTGTCCAAAGGTAGGTTCTTTTTCTTTAAGAATCCAATGACGTTTAATTGTAGTGTATGGTTAGCCACATGTATAACTTTGTTTTAGTGGGAAATTAACTTTCCAAATCAGTCTGAAGGTCTTTTGCTTGGTCCCAGAGAAATTTAAGAATTTGTGAACTGAGGTTGAGGAGTATATTTCATTATTTTCCCAACATCAAATTTTTGTATCACTCTCGTTATCTAAGTTGTAGAACTCATGCACTGAACTAAGTGTTAACCCGCCTTTCGGCAAGGCCACGGACAGGCAAACTTAACAAAAACAACTTCACGATTATCGAGGCTAGTTAAAATGGATGGTGTTCACTTGGATAGATGATAAGTCGTTCGGTCGGAATGAAGTGGTTCGAAGTGTTTGGAATTCGACCTTGTGGCTTGGCCGTTCGGCATTGGAAGTCGTTCGGCATCATACCTCGCTGGGCATTGAAAGTCACTCGACATTGGATGTCGTTCGACATCATACCTCACTCGGAATTGGAAGTCGCTTGGCATTGGATGTCGTTCGGCATCGTACCTCGTCTGCATTGGAAGTTGCTCGACATTGGATGTCGTTCGGCATCATACCTTGCTCGGCATTGGAAGTTTCTCGACATTGGATGTCGTTCGGCATCGTACCTCGCTTGGCATTGGAAGTCGTTCGGCATTGGATGTCGTTCGGCATCGTACCTCGCTCGGCATTGGAAGTCGCTCGGCATTGGATGTTGTTTCGGCATCATACCTCGCTCGGCATTGTACCTCGCTCGGCATTGGACGTCGTTCGGCATTGAACATTGCTCGACAGTGTGGTTTGGCCTTGGTTGTCATTCGGCATGCGTAGGTCGGCATCAAGTGGCTCGGCATTGATGGGATGTGGCTCGGCCTAGGTGGCTTGGCAAATGCCGCTCGGTCGGGAACAAAGGATGAACATGGTTCGGCAGTGGCCTTAATGGGCCCAGACTACTAAAGAAGCCCAATAACCTGGTTTTGCTTATAAATACAACAAGTGGGTCTCCAGATGGGGGATTTTCTTCTCTCCACTCTCTAACTTTCAATTTTCTAAGGCTAAAGGTTACTCTATTAGTTTGTAACTTTAATTGATTCGAACATCAATAAAAAGGAAACTTCTAGAGTGGACGTAGGCTGGAGTTAGCCGAACCACTATAAAATTTGTGTTTTTACTACTTTCATTTTAATTTCGACTGTTCTTCATATTATTACTCTCTACATATATTCTATCTGTTATCTGCGACCGTTAGTTAGTGCTTTCGTTTACATTTGGGTGTTAGTAACCAATTTTGGCGCTAACATTTTGGTGCTTTCACTGAGAAGGCAAAAACTCAGGGATCTTGAAGCAAGGAATTCAAATTCTGGGAGGCAATGGCTAGGCCGTGGGCAAGGAAGCAAGTGACAGAAAGGAGCAATCTAGAAGGAAGTCAAGAGGCTTCCTCTAGAGCTGGAGCAGGTCAGGCATCCATCTACATCACCAGAGACGAGATGGCAGCAATGTTGAAAAGATAAGAGGAGATGATGCAGGCTCTTCTCAGACAGTTTACACAAGTAGGAAATGCAGGAGCTCAGATCCGTGGAGCTAGAACAGAAGCGCTCAATCAGCAAGCGGAGGGAAGAGCTTAGCAGGGGGCAGCCTCTAATCAGCAGACGACTATCAACCTGGATGGATCTAGACTCGGGGGCATACCACCAGGAAACACTGGACCAATCCATAGGGGGATACCAGATGATGCTATGCAACCCGACACCAATAGGAGTGCAGTAGTACGAGATGAGGAGTATGTGCCAGAGTTCCCTTATGAACTCAGGGGGCGGACCGGAGGAAACAGACAAGGATTACATCTCGGGGACAACGACAGAATGGCGGTGATGGTTAGACGAGCTATGAGAGGCGGATTGGTAAGACTTGGAGGATGTGAATAGGAGTCCCTTTACTCCTAATATCAGGCAAGCTAGGAATCCGCCGGACTTTAAGCTGCCAATGTTGGACATGTATGATGGGAGAACGGATCCCACCGTTCACCTGACAAGGTACATGAGACATATGGAGGCACTGGGGCATCGGATGATGTCATGGCTCGATGCTTCCCATTGTATTTGACGGATATTGCAGCTATGTGGTTCAGACAGCTGGAGAATGGTTCTTTCGGTAAATGGACGGAGTTGGTTGAAAATTTTATGAGATAGTTTGGGGTCCATATAGTCAAACCCAAAAACGTAATGACCCTAACATCGATAAAGCAATGGAAGGGAGAGTCACTTAGGAACTTCTTTACCAGATTTAACGCAAGAGTAGCATCAGTGGATCGACTCGATCCGTCAATGGTTTTGATGGCAGCAGTCTCAGGAATCACGGACAATTCAGATTTCAAGATATCATTGGAACGGGGCCCACCGAGGGACCTCGGGGAGTTCTACCATGAGGCGGAAAGGTTCCTGAGATAAGAGGATGTGTAGGCTGAGAGAGTAGGGAGAGAGGCTGCAGCTTATGCAGTGAGGGGTGGAGGTCCATGTTGGGAGGATCCAAGTAAAGATGATAAAGGAAAAAAAAACGAATGGCAACAGTGGCACTTCGAAGAGGCCTCGAAGGGAGTCAAAGTTTTCTTCTTACACAGATTTAACGGAGACTCTAGAAAGGATTTACTTGGATACTTGAGGGCGCCTCCAATTTCGAAGGCCGGCAAAGAGAGTGCTTTCAGAATACAAACGGACATCGGGAAAGCATTGCCTATTCCATGAGCTGGATGGACACAACACAAACGACTGCAGGCATTTGAGGGATATCATTGAGGAACATGTAAGAAATGGTCATCTACAATAGTATGTCAGGAATCGAGCTGTGGCAGTGGGACAGGAGCGACCACCGCCTACCTCGTACGAAGGTCACACTAGATCTGGTCAATGCCGGCTTGTTATAAACTGAATGGTTTTATGGTCTCGATTAAGTAATAGTACCCAAAGTAATACGGCTAGGTCACTTACACATATACGAGATCGAGGACGGTCCCTAGGCTTGCTCTGAGATGACGAAAAACCGTACTGCTCGGGTCTATGAAATCCAGTTATCTTTCTGTTTTTCTACAAACTTGGGTTTTTCCTTTGGAACTTTGGACATTTATTTTTCTTTGGTATGGTTTTGGAGTTTGGATTGAACTCCCGGTTTGGTTGGTTTTCTGGTTTGCCATTTTGGTGTGGATGTTTGATTTTTGATATGGATTTCTGGTTTTCTAATTGGATTCGTATCAATGTATTAAACAATTCAGGTTTTGCAATCACTGTCCCGACCGGAGACGGGGCAGTGATTGCAAGTTACAAGTCCTTTCGTCGGAGAGCGATGGAATGGACTCGAATAAAATATCAAAGTCCTTGGCCGGAGTGCCAAGGCCGTTGAATATCAAAGTCCTTGGCCGTAGTGCCGAGACCGTTGAATAACAAAGTCCTTGGCCGGAGTGCCGAGGCCGGTGAATATCAAAGTCCTTGATCGGAGTGCCGAGGCCGATGAATATCAATGTCCTTGGCCGGAGTGCCGAGACCGGTGAACATCAAAGTCCTTGGCCGGAGTGCTGAGGCCGGTGAATATCGAAGACCTTGGCCGGAGTGCCGAGGCTGGTGAGTATCGAAGTCCTTGGCCAGAGTGCCGAGGTCGGTGAGTATCGACGTCCTTGGCTAGAGTGCCGAGGCCGGTGAGTATCAAATTCCTTGGCTGGAGTGCCGAGGCTGATGAATATATAAAGTCCCTGACCGGAGAGTCGCGGCCGGATAACATACAAGCCCTTGATGGGAAAGTCGAGGCTAGAACAGGATAACGTGAACCGGCGAGGTCTAGGAATTCAAGGTTAAACCTGGAGAGGTCATGGACTTATGGTTATGAACAGGATATGGACTTCGGATATCGGATTTGAGGCTGTTCAAAACACACATTCCAATAGCAAGGCATGTTTTGGGGGGAAAGTGTTAACTCGCCTTTTGGCAAGGCCACAGACAAGCGGACTTAACTAAAACAACTTCACGATTATCGAGACTGAATATGATGGATTCAGTTAAAATGGATGGTGTTCACTTAGATAGATGATAGGTGGTTCGGTCGAAATGAAGTGGTTCGAAGTGTTTGGAATTCGACCTTGTGGCTCGGCCATTCGGCATTAGAAGTCGTTCAGCATTGGATGTCGTTCGGCATCATACCTCGCTCGGCGTCAGAAGTTTCTCGGCATTGGATGTCATTCGGCATCATACCTCACTTTGGATGTCGTTCGGCATCGTACCTCGTCGGCATTGGAAGTCGCTTGGCATTGGATGTCGTTCGGCATCGTACCTCGCTCGGCATTGGATGACGTTGGGCATCGTACCTTGCTCGGCATTAGAAGTCGTTCGACATTGGATATCGTTCGGCATCATACCTCGCTCGACATTGGAAGTCGTTTGGCATTGGATGTCATTCGGCATCGTACCTGTTTGGCATTGGAAGTCGCTTGGCATTGGATGTCGTTTCGGCATCATACCTTGCTCGACATTGTACCTCGCTCGGCATTGGACGTCGTTCGGCATTGAACATTGCTAGGCATTGTGGTTTGGCCTTGGTTGTCGTGCGGCATGCGTGGGTTGGCATCAAGTGGCTCGGCATTGATAGGATACGGCTCGGCCTAGGTGGCTCGGCAAATGCCGATCGGTCGGGAACAAAGGATGAACATGGTTCGAAAATGGCCTTAATGGGCCCGGACTACCAAGGAAGCCCAACAACCTGGTTTTTCCTATAAATACAACATGTGGGTCTCCAGACGGGGGATCTTCTTCTCTCCGCTCTCTAACTTTCAATTTTCTAAGGCTAAAGGTTACTCTATCAGTTTGTAACCGTAATTGATTCGAACATCAATAAAAAGGAAACTTCTAGAGTGGACGTAGGCCGGAGTTAGCCGAACCACTATAAAATATGTGTTCTTTGCTACTTTCATTTTAATTTTGACTGTTCTTTATATTATTACTCTCTACATATATTCTATCTGTTATCTACGACTGCTAGTTGGTGCTTTCATTTACATTTGGGTGTTAGTGACCAATTTTGGCGCTAACACTAAGTGCTATAAATAGTTTCAAGGTAGTATCTTTTAGGAAACGATTGATGTTAAAGTTCCATGGAAATTTGTTGTCGGGTCTATAAATCTCAGAAATCAAGACATTTTAAAACTGTAAATATCATAAAGATCCTTGAATTCCACTTGCAAAGATAAAGCCAAGATCCACCTATTATGCCAAAAAGAACCATTGTTACCCAAATGAACCGTGTGATCAATGCCAAGGTTAAAGATGTTAAAAATATTAAAATGGATATCCAAATGTAGGACAAGTTATTAGGGTTAGAGGATAATGATGAAGATTATAAGTTCAACCATAAAACTAGTCAGAATTATTTCTTTCCAAATTAGGTTTTCTTTATGGTTATTAAGTTCCCAATGCCATTTTGCTATAAAGACGCATTGATATTATGAAGGTCTATGATTCCTAGGCCTCCTTTCTCTTTAGATTTACAAATTGTTTTCTAATTAACAATACCGTTAATGCTGTTTGTGCCAAAATTGGTCACAAACACCCAATTACCGATGAAAGCACCAATTCGCAATCACAGATCACTGATAACAAGTATGTAGAGAAATAAAGATGAAGAATACTCAGAAAATTCAAAAGAAAACTGTAAACAACACAGAATTTATAGTGGTTCGGCGATCTGGCCTACGTCCACTCTGAAGTTGATAACTTTATTGATTCACTTGATGATTACAATCGATTATGGCGGACTACAAGGAGTTATAGATCTGTAATTCGAGTACAACAGCAATGATGAAATGCAACGTCGTATCTAGCAAAGTCTGGACGTTGGATATCCAAAAAGATCCCTTTTCTGTTGGTTTTGGGGTTCTATTTATAGACGTAGGAGGCTGATATCTCGTCCAAACTTCGGGAGACTCCTTCTGGCACGTGAGTGGGCTCACGCGATCGATCCCTTGAAGTTTCGACTCAATCCGTGATCGATACGAACCAATTTTGTATTGATCAAAATTTTGTCCAATGTAGTCGAAACTTGGCACGAACTTCTTTGGCTTGTACGTAAGATCCTGTGAAAATTTTATAGCATTTGGACCTGTGGTTTGTGAGATATGATCGATGCAATCTTGTGTTTTTCGAGGGCTTCCGAGTTCGAATCCATAGCCTTCGCATCCATCTGTTCGTATCACGCATTTGACATGTGCCCAGGAGTTGACGTGGCGCGCGACTTTCGAATCGATCCACATTTTACACCGAATTGACCGAGTCATTCCCACACATATTCCTTGCTCGTTTAGATCGCTCGGTGCTTACTTCGTATCGATGGATAGCCCCTTCGTATCGATCGTATGGCAGCCGATTTCGTATCGATGGGATTGATACGAAATAGTCCCCCGTGTTACTTCCAATGGGTTCGAATAGGCCAGTCGTCGATGGATAGGAAGAGAAGTTCTCTTATTGATGGATACAAAATGTAGTACATCTCGATGGATATGAATTATGTCTCCACGATCGACACGAACAGTTGTTATGTGATGGATACGAACTGCGTAATTCAGATGGATGTGAATGTACTGATGCGAACACGAGTTCCATGGATACGAATAGATGAGCATTGCACGGGTACGAACTCATCGATTCGAAATCATGCATAATAGATGGATGCGGAGCCCGACTGATATGAATAAGGTCCCTCTAGATGGATTTGAACAAAGTGGCCTCGGATGGATTCGAATCTGATCGATTCGAACGTGACCCTTTGACGAATACGGATAGAGCGACCACATGGATTGCATCGATTATATTTCTTACATATGAACTCCGATTGACCTGAAATTTGGAGCGCTGGTTTCTACGGCTTTGCTTGTTGTTTCATATCAATTATAGCTCGATCCAGACTTTGACAAAATTTGTCGATATCCATAGCAAGCCTACGTACAACCTATCTTCGTGATGAATTGTCTTCGTTTTCCCATTAATCTTTTGGTAACGTGGCCTTGTTAAAAGGCAGTATAACACTTGCCTCCCAAAACATGCCTTGCGATAAGAAGGTGTGTTTTGTAATGCCATAAACCGGATGTTCATATCCTGTAGACAACCTGTAAAGAAATTGATAGTATTATCTGACCACGAATGATGATCGTTCGGGATCGTATGTCATTCGAGGTGATACGTGATCATTCACAGTCAGATGTCATTCACGACGAATGGTGATCGTTCGCGACCGGGTGCCATTCGTGGCGAATCGTGACCGTTCGCGGTCGGGTGCCGTTCGAGGCGAATCGTGACTATTCGTGGTCGGGTGCCGTTCGAGACAAATTGTGAGTGTGACCGGGAGGGGACTTAGTACCATCAATACCAGATTTCACGTTCGAGTGAGTTTCTGAATGGTTTGTTAAGGCGGTTTATCTCCATCTCAGAGCATGCCTAAGGACCGTTCGCGACCCCGTACATGTGTAAGTGGCTTAGCCGTTTCAGAATTATCAAAACCAAATATCCATTCAACTGAGTTTTTCAACAGAAATGTCCGACAAAATCAAATCCAAACATGAGAAGTAAAAAACAAAAGCAAAACAGCGACGTCAGAGTGCAAACACCTACATCGATGTGGTTTATAGTTGTATTAGAGCATGCCTGAGGATTGTTCACGGTCCTATACATATGTAATCAACTTAATCGCGTCGGTGTGGAGTTTACCATTCGTTCGTCATTGTTTCAATTAATAGATAATAAGCTGATGCCTCGACCCTAAGCCGTCTTCAGTTGGTACATGTGATGGTCGTTCTTGTTCCGCTGTCGTGGCCCTGCTTCTCACATATTGCGATAGCAAACCATTCCCGATATGCCCCTCGACTTCATCTTTCAAGTGTCTACAGTCGTTTGTGCTATGACCATTCAACTCATGGAATGAGCAATACTTGTCTGACCTTCTCTCGTTGCTAGTTGGATCTCTCCTCATCGACTTCCGATAAGGAACCTGTTCCTTGGTATCGTGGTAGATCCGCTCCAAAGTCTCATTCAGCTCCGTATATGAGGTGAATCTTGGTTCCTTTCGTGGTCACGATCTATTATCGTTATCCTCATCCTTTCTTTTCCCTTTTCTAGTTTCTGCACCTTTTTCAGGAGGATTTCCACCCTTGACTGCATAAACGTCGATTTCTTCTCCTTCCTCTCTTTTAGCATTTGCGTCCTCTAACCGTAAAAATCCTTCGGCCTCATGATAAAATTCCCCTAGATCCATAGAGTGATCTCTTGTCAGCGAGTTCTTGAATTCTATGCCGTCAGCTATGCCTGATACAGCTGCCATCAAAACCATGGATGGATCTGGTCGATCCACCGATGCCGCAGCTGCATTGAATCGCGTCAAAAAGCTTCTCAAATGTTCCTCGGCTCTTCGTTTCAGTACTGCCAAACTCATCACATTCTTGGGTCTCGAAATGTGAACCTTGAATTGCCTCATAAACCTTTCAGTCAAATCAATCCATGTTCCGATAGATCCACTCTCCAGTTGCCTAAACCACAGTGCCGCAATGTCTGCCATGTATAATGGGAAGCACCGGACCATGACATCATCTGATGCCCCTAGCACTTCCATATGCCTCATATACTTTGTCGGATGAACCGTAGGGTCTGTCCTTCCATTATACATCTCCAACGATGGTCGCTTAAAATCCGGTGGGTTCCTAGCTCGCCTGATATTTGGAGTAAAGGGACTCCTATTCACATCCTCTAAGTCTCTATTTACCAATCCACCTCTCATGGCCTGTCTAACCATCTCCGCCAATCTGTCACTATCTCTGAGTTGTAGTCCTCGCCCACTGCCTTCAACCTGCCTCCCGAATTCACGAGGGAATCCTGGAATCTGTTCTCCTGGCAGAGCATTCGTTCCTCTACCAATGCCATGTTGTTCGGGTACACCTGATGTTTTCTCGGTATTGGGTCAATATGCTCTAAGTGAGTGCCCCTAGCTCTGGGGCTACGCCAGATGGTCCTTCTCCATTCTGAATTCTAGCAGTTCCGTGCTCCCAATTCCTATCTCCTGCATCTCCTGTGGTTGCATTGGCTTGATTTTGTACTCCGGTTTGTCAAGTTTGACGAAGCAAATTTTGCATCATCTCTTCTTGCCTTTTTAGAAATTCTTCGTGCATCGCTCCCATCATCATTTCCATTTCGTCTCGGGTGATGAAAGCTAAAGTCTGGATGGCTCCTGACGAAGCCTCCTTGCTTCCTTCATGTTGACTTCTCTCTATTCTTGGCCTTCTGCTTGATTGCCTTGTCATGGTGTTTCGAATCCGAACCCTTAAACTTTCGAATTCAACTTCTAAGCGATAGAATCCATGAGTTCAATTCTCAGTGAAAGCACCAAAATGTTTGCGCCAAAATTGGTTACAAACACCCAATTGCCGATGAAAGCACCAATTCACAGTCGCAGATCACAGATAAGAAGTATGTAGAGAAATAAAGATGAAGAATACTCAGAAAATTCAAAAGAAAACTGTAAACAACACATAATTTATAGTGATTCGGCGATCTGGCTTACGTCCACTTTGAAGTTGATGACTTTATTGATTCACTTGATGATTATAATCGATTATGGCGGATTACAAGGAGTTATAGCTCTGTAATACAACATCAATGATGAAATGCAACGTTGTATTTGGTAGAGTCTAGACGTTGGATAGCCAAAAAGATCCCTTTTCTGTTGGCTCTGGGGTTCTATTTATAGGCATGGGAGGCTGATATCTCTCTTAAACTTCGGGAGACTCCTTCTGGCACGTGAGTGGGCCCATGCGATCGATCCTGTGAAGTTTCGACTCAATCCTGATCGATACGAACCAACTTCGTATCGATCAAGATTTTGTCCAATGGAGTCGAAACTTGGCACGAACCTTCTTTGGCTTGTACGTAAGCTCCTGTGAAAATTTCATAGTATTTGGACCTATGGTTTGTGAGATATGATCGATGCAATCTAGTGTTTTTCGAAGGCTGCCGAGTTCAAATCCATAGCCTTCGCATCCATCTGTTTGTATCGCGCATTTGACACGTGCCCAAGCGTTGACGTGGTGCATGACTTTCGAATCGATCCACGTTTTGCGCCAAATTGACCGAGTCATTCCCACGCATATGCCTTGCTCGTATCGATCGCTCAGTGCTAACTTTGTATCGATCGATGGATGGCATCTTCGTATCGATCGTACAACAGCCGATTTCGTATCAATGGGATCGATATGAAACAGACCCCCGTGTTACTTCCAATGGGTTTGAATGGGCCAGTCGTCGATGGATACAAAGAGAAGTTCTCCTATTAATGGATACGAAATGCAGTACATCTCGATGGATATGAATTGTGGTTGCACGATCGACACGAACAGTTGTTATGTGATGGATACAAATTGCGTAGTTTAGATGGATGCGAATGTATCGATGCAAACACGAGTTCCATGGATATGAATAGATGAGCATTGCACGGGTACGAACTCATCGATTCGAAATCATGCATAGCAGATGGATGTGAAGCTCGACTGATACGGATAAGGTCCCTCTAGATGGATTCGAACAAAGTGGCCTCAGATGGATTCGAATCTGATCAATTCGAACGTGACCCTTTGATGGATACGAACAGAGTGACCACGTGGATTGCATCGATTATATTTCGTACATATGAACTCCGATTGACCTGAAATTTGGAGCACTGGTTTCTATGGCTTTTCTTGTCGTGTCATATCAATTATAGCTCGATCCGGACTCAGACAAAATTTGCCGATATCCATAGCAAGCCTGCGTACAACCCATTTTCGTGACGAATGGTCTTCGTTTTCCAGTTAATCTTTTGGTATTGTGGCCTTGCTAAAAGGCGGGATAACAAATGCTACTAAAATAACCGTCACCACTCCATAGCAAATTTCTTCTAATTTTATATATTGCTTCAATTACCCATTTTGGAAAGAGATAATAAGACATCTAGTATATGGGAAGTGACTGTCGAAAATAAAGTATTATTTATATCTATATATACATATGTATTATTTAATATTACACAAATTCATTTTACGAAAGATTTGATTTATATGTGTATATATGGCCAAAATAAAAGATAATTTTTTTTCTATTGTTGTTTATCTATATTTATATACAACATATATGACAAATTTAATTTAATTAACATATAATAGCAATTTAAATATATGTTATGTATGTCGATCAGGGCATGTGTAAGCATATATGAATGTATTAAATAAACAAGAATTTACCTTTGTAGATCCAGGCCTTCATGACATCTTGATTTGTGAATTCACTCCTAAACTCCTTGAATCACCACCTAATCTAATGATCTGCCTTTCTTACGCCTAAAGATGACACTTAATACATCATCGGTATTCGTGTGCTGATCATTTAAGTGTTCGAAAGAGTGGCTGTTTAGGATGAAAGAAAAAAAGGCAGAATAGAATCTCACAAAACGTGACGAGTAATATATAATATGAACAAGATCTTTACAAAAAAAATTATTTTTATTATATACAACATCAGAGTACACTATCCTATTATTAGCCTTGGACATTTATAATAACATGTCCTTACAATTGCTTATATATACAACAAACAAACATCAAAGACAACTAATAGCGGAAGTATATAAGATACATGAGTATGTCTTGAAGAATCCAACTCGTCTCCTGGAACCTCCAAAGGATCCAACTATATATGAAAAATGTGCTTGGGTTGACCCGAGCATTATAAGAAAAATAACGTCTCTGATAAATCTAGCGCGAGAAACTCAAATCACAATGAATTTTATTTCTTATAACTTGTAAAATCCTTTAAAATCATAGGTATCTCATAAGACCACACTGCACATAAATACGAATGGGTTTTTAACTTACGATAAGTAAAACACTTTCTATAGAAGATCCAACGATATTATAGTAATGTCTAGAATACAAATACATATTAATCATAGCAGAAATTGTTACGTTGATTAAATTCCAGTATAATAGGTATACAATCAAGTCTGAAGGAACATATTGGAGAATGGATTCCAACTATGAAAGGTAAGGGTCTACCCACCAAATCCGTACACCTCTAGATGAAATGTACAGGAGGCTACAATCTGATGTATCTCTACATAGCCGAATATGCTCACCCTTGGGTTGCGATTGAACTACCATAATTGGCCCTAAAGCATACATAGAGATATCGATACTAGATCTTAGGATGATCATACCGTAATGAGAGTGACTCACATAGCCCTACCGCATGTCCCTGCTTTAATCATTTTCCCGGTTGATGAGGCTTGAGGCTATGATTACCTTTTATATAGCAAAACAATATTGGAATGCTAACATTTCACTCCATGCAGCAATGCAGTGCAAGCATTCACTCACGTTCAGGGTTTGAATAAAACTGAAGGCACTACCTCTATTACATCTATTTGGGAATCACCCTAAGAATTAGTAGCAAGTAGACCTTGCATTTCAAAAGCTCTATCCTCGATCATTATTAAGACATCGTCAGCTCGAAACGCTTGATTTGGATCAAAGTGGTTTTCGGATAATTTATACTTATTTGATCCTAGTCTATTCGAAACAATATTCAATAGTTCTGATAAACTCAACCCTGGTTCTTTTGAAAATAATCAGACAACACATAGGAGCAGGAATCACCACCTAATCGTTTAAGTGGATGGATCTTCCGATCATTTGTTTTAGAAGAACAAAACGAAATTTATATATATAGTACAACATCATCGAAGATGACTATGCTATATAACTCATGTGTTTCTCCTAGATATTTTTGGAGTTATATTTTGGTCTAGAATTGATAGTCAGTTATTTACCTATCAAAGAAACAATGAAGCAACAATTCAGAGATTTAATTACCCATAACAACCATTAAGCCTTAAAATAAATCTTTCATTTATTAAAACTCTTTACAAAAGTGTTTTTCAAAAAAAAATTATATACTTATCTCGCTGACATAAGTATATCCACAAAACATTTGTTAAAGATTTCCCATTTCCAAATCATATCAAGGGATCAAAACAATATGTTATTTAAATTGGAGATAAAGATAGCTTTAAATAATATTCCTTCGGTATTAAGTGTGGAACGAATGTCCATACCACCAGAATTAAAAAGGCCGGTTAAAGGAAATCCAATCTCAAATCCTTTTATAAATTTACTTCTATAAAACCTCTACATAAATCTCTTTTATTTATGAATCTCCTTTACTTAAATTCCAAACCCGTTTACAAAACTCTTTATAAATCACTAAGTTAAATTTACAAAACTCTTTTATAATTATAAAAAACCATTTATATATCTCTTTATAAATCTTCAATTTTTTTTATAAAACTCCTTTATAAATATCCAAAATCATTTATAAAAATTTCTTTAAATATTCCTTATTTAAAACAAAACTCCGTTAATAAGCTTATTTAATAAAGTCCTTTTGATAAATAAAACGATTATTTAAAACACCTTTATTAAAATCATTACTTAACTTGAAACCATTATTAAAAGTATGATTGACCTTAAAAATCAGATAAAAGCTTAGTGCCACAATAGTTCTCATTTAACCGAGTTTACTTTTGAAGTTATAACATGGGTATTTTCATAACAAGCAGATATGTATAAGGGAATCAGGCAATAACATATAAGTAAATGTCCAAGTTACAAATATAGCAGAGGTGAATTTGTTTTGCTAAATGCATGTCTAGGTTAATATAATGGCAAAATGGGTTTTTAGTCTACCTAATAGATGTCAGAATAATCTAATTGGTGAACTATGGTAGAATGGTGATTTATTCTACCAAATAGATGTCAAATACAAGTTAATTAGCATAACGGCGATTTAGCAGAACGATGATTTATTCTACCAAACAGATGTCAAATACAAGTTAATTAGCAGAACGGTATTTAGTTCTACTAAACAGATGTCCTTGGGTTCCATATTCAATTGGGGTTACTTAAGGTTGGTCGATAAAGTAATCCCTTGGATTAAAATCTTCCTTTAAAAGAAAGTTGCTTTTTGAAAACAAAATCGATCTTTAAAAAATAAGGTGGCCTAAACTTTTAAAACTTTATTTAATAATTAAATAACAGTTAAAAAATTTATTTTAAAAATAATTAAATAATAACTAACTATTAAATAAATAAATAAATAAATAATAATTATCCTTAAATAATTAAATAAATAATAGTTAACCTTCAAATAAATGATTAAACTATAATTAATTATTAAATAATAATTTTAAACTTTTAAATAGTAATTAAATGTTATTTAATCTCAAATTGTTAACTAAATAATCTTTAATTTAAACTTAAATAATAAATTAAACCTTTATTTTAAATAATTAATCCTGAACTTAATGATTAATAATTATTTAATAATTAAAACCTTCTCAAATAAATAATTTGATTAATCATAATTAAATAATAAATAATCTCTAAATAATTAATTAAATAATAATTAAATCTTTATTAAATAACAAATTATAATTAACTTACTTAAAAATAATTCAGTATTGATTACCCCAACTTAATTAAGGATTAAGTACTAATTACCTTACTTAATTTATTGATTAAATAATCTTTAAATAAATAATTAAATAATAGTTGCTTTTAAATATTTAAAATATGTTTGAAAATAATTTCCAAAAAGATACCTAAGTTAAAACATTTTAAATTCAAAAAAAATTCATCTTTCAAAAACTGCATTTATAACGACTTTCGCCATATGATCTGAAATTTCCGAAACTTGTCTAATATAACAATTGACTTCAAACTTCTTAACTTTCACATACTAAACACATTTATGTCTTATTATAAGATTATGAAAAGTAAAGATAAGATTTAAAACTTTATAAAACATTTCTAAAAAGTAAGTTGCTAAAGGATTTCGAAGACGCGACTAACCACTTTAAACACTAATTTATAACTTAATATAAGATTCTAAAAACTAAAGATAAGATTTAAAAATTTATAAAACATTTCTAGAAAGTCGGTTGCCAAAGGATTTCTAAGTCACGACTAACCACATTAAACACTAACTTCCTTAGCTCAGAGCATCCTAAGCAAGATTACAAACTTATATACATGTTACCACAACATCCAACAAGTCAAGATTCTAGCTTTTCACCTTACTAACATTTAACTCATAACTTCAAGTTACATTACATCCATAACATAGTTTTATACCTAAACCAAATCATAACCAGCATGCATCTAAACACAAATAAAAAAATACAATCAAACATCATAATCAACCAATAAAGCTATGATCACATAAATAAACAACATAATTTAAAGCTAGAAACTTTAAATAAAATGAGTTAGTTTCTTACATAAAGTTTTTCAAAATCTTTTCTAATTTGAAAACAAGACCAAGTTCTTGCATAGCATTGGAAAAACTTGAATTTGGCCTTTAAAACTTGGAAATGGGCTCGTCCATGAAGTATGGAGCTTGGCCTAGAAAGGTGGAGGGACTTCAGATCATCATCAAATTCACAAAAATCAAACCCAAAAATAGGTCATCTTCCAACTGATTTTTGGACAAGATACTCATAGAACTTAGAAAAATGGTACGAGGAAAAGTTCTTAGATATTCTTTTTTTTATAATTAAAAAAAATCTTCCAATTTGGATCAATTTTGATGGAGATATGGTCAAAAAAAAGGAGGTATTTTAAACTTGAAAATCTAAATCGAAAAACGAGTCTGAAAGAATTGAGATTTGGACATAGCTAAGCTCAAAATTCGAAGAAGTGCTACACATAAAAGTTGTAGCTACTAGAATTTTCTACGGTTTGGAAAAAAGTAAACCTCCATTTGGTTAAGATATGAGAAAGATATGATGGAAGGAAGTGAAGGAAAAATTGAAGAAACGTGAGGGGTATTTATAAGCAAGAAACAAAGTAAATTACCTTAATGCTCTTGGTTCTTTACTCTCCACCTCCTCTTGCCACCTCACCAAGACCCTCTTCACCATGTACCCTATGCCGACAAGCTTGTCCTCTTACAAAACCCATGAGCCAACATGTTTAAATATGTTTTGTACTTAAGTTGCCAATATGTTATTTCATGCTTAAATGCATTTTTTAAATATATTTTGTTTTTCCATAAATTGTTACATCACCTTATATGCTTATGTATATACATACATACATATGTATAATATAATTCTAACTTGTCTAAAAATATGTGTATATTTATAATCTAGGGTTTACAACATTTTCGACAACTTTTATTCGATGAAAAGTCAAAAATTCAAAAAACAAATTTCGGTCACATTTAAGATTTTTCTTCGAACTATATATTTATGTAAACACATTTTGTAAAACTATTTCACCATCATTATTTATTATTTAAAATATTTTTATTTTAATTATAAAATCCAAAATTTAAACATTTAAAATTAATTAAATATTCGTATATTAAAGCGATGAAATTCCAGGTCGTTACACTCTTCCCTCTTAAAAGAATTTCGACCCCGAAATTTAACACAATCCTAAACCAGAAACACTTAACACTACTCACTAGTTTGTATGATGTACATAGACCGTTCTTGTGCAATATCTAATTTGATCACTCACTTGAATACATAACTTTGATTTTGTACTAGCATCACTCACTCGATTTCCTAGTGCAGTCTCCGATCATGCTTCTTAATTAGAAATCTCTATTTTCCTTACTTTGCCATGTACTATGATAGAAAATTTTGGTTTTAGATAATGAACCCTTACCGAGTGTTCACTGTCGGAAATCGAGTGAAAGATCCTTCTTCGGAATGGTGTGGAACACCATAAATCATGTACTAGAATCTTGGATCGAGAACTATATAAAAAGGGAATGGTCTTGTTTCTTTATTTACCCAACTTCAGTTATCCCTCCCAAAAAAAATATTTATGAAAACATTTCATAACAATCCTAACTTAAGTTTAAACAGTTTAAATTGTACAGCCTATTTATGAAACCTTTTCACAAAATCATTTTAATTTATTTACTGCATAATACTGTTCTATATCCTAAGAATATATACAAACATCTGATTTTAATTCTATGCACTTTTAACTATTCAAATGTAGGCCCAAAATAATTTGGGTCTCAAAATTGAGTCGACCAATCCAACCACTTTACCTAATCGTTCTAGCAAGCAGCTAAGAAGAGTAGGATGATGGTATCCCAACTCCGTCCTAAAATCTACTTTTTCTTAGATACTATAAGGTAAAGATGTTTATTAACCGACCCAATAACATCTAATAATCTTTCACACCCTAGATGTTAAAATCAAAAGACATATTTTAATAAAACCAAGTTTATTAAAAAAAAATATTAAATTAATTCAATTTTAAAACTTTATTTATTCATCTATTCTTTAATTAAAATATTTGAAAACTTAGGAGCCAAGTACTCGTGTTTTATTTCAAAAATCTTTTGAAATGATACTTTATTTTTAACCCTTAGAAAATATACATATAGTCTAAGTAATTCCACAATGAAACCAGAGAGCTGAGTACTACCAAACAGTAGTATAAATTCCCTTACCAAGATGGGTAATGCATAAATGAAGTGTCTACCACCCGAAAACATCTCCTGCCCATTTTTAGTTATTTTCGAGCCACTAGCACTAGTTAACTTAAAAACGCCTTTACTTTTCAAATCCCTTTCCGAAACAATACCATATATATATTTGTAACCAAATAATTTCAGCGAAATATCTAATTCTAATTTTCTCTGGATTCGTTCGGATTCGAACTCGTCTTGATCATGTAATGATAAAGAGAATAATTTAGTAAGTGCACTACAACATTTGCCTAGGCAAACATCTGATTGTGATTTAGTAAAATTTTCTAATCATCAAAAAAAATCCGGACTCATTTCCCAAACCAAACCATAGAAAGCACATCTTTCTATAAAATTTTCTTTCCAAAGTATTTATACTTTAAAGTATTTTTAACTAAAATTATTATTGCTTTTCCAAAAAATCTTTTGAAAACTTTATCAAGGTCATCGGGATTTAAATTCTTTCAAAATCCATCTTATTTTCAAAATATATTTTATAATTATGATTTATAAAACCAACTGAAATATTTCTTTTTAATAAACACCTTATATTAAATCCAGTTCTTTTAACCTAACACTATCATTAAACGTCTTATAATCAAACTGTTAAATTTAATTCATAAGGTGTTCATTTCAATGTTCCCACAAATTCTATCTACCCAATCTATGATGGAAAAAGGAAACCTACCAAAAAATCCAATATTTGTCAATGCTCACAATTAGATAAGCATGACTAATCAAATCCTATAAGATAGTAATTAAATATTACAAACTCTTAACAAACACATCCACAATAATTATACTTTATTTTTGAATATTATTTCTTTATATATAAAATAAATTCCTAGGTAAAATTATCTCATTACCAGATTTTATAATACTATATCGATTTGCCTAAGTTAATTATTTAGAAACCCCTATCAACACCGTGGTGCCCTACGTCTCGATCAGCATTCATAAACCACTCAACAGATAAATGAATACAAAATAAAACATTTGTATAGCACTAACAAATACACACTTAATATATATACTCAAACTTATTCTAAGATCTCATTTACCCTATCTAAAATGATTCAACCCCACCAAAGCCTGGTGTTCGCTCAACCTAAGCTCTGATATCACATTGTGACGCTCTGGTTTTCTTACATCTAAAGACTACACTTAATACATTCTCGGTATTCATGTGGCGACCATTTAAGTATTCGAAAGACACGTCGTTTGGGGTGAAAGAAAGAACAAGATAGAATAGAATCTCGCAAAACACGACGAGTGATATATAATATGAACAAAATCTTTACAAAAAAAATCATTTTTATTATATACAACATCAGAGTACACTATTCTATTTTTAACCTGGACAGTTATACAACCTGTCCTTACAATTGCTGATATATATATATACACATACACACAATAGACAAATATAAAGACAACTAATAGCGAAAGAATATAAGATACATGAGTACATCTTGGAGAATCCAACTCGTCTCCTAAAAAGTACCAAAGGATCCAGCTAAATTTGGGAAATATGCTCGAGCTGACTGGAACATTATAATAAAAATAACGCCCGGATCAGTCTGGTAAAACCAGCATGGGAAACTCAAATCACAAGGAATTTTATTTATCATGACTTGTAAAATTCTTTAAAATCAGTGGTATCTCGTAAGACCATGCCATATATAAATATAGATGGGTCTTTACCTTACGATAACCAAAAAACTTTCTATAGAAAATCCAGTGATATTATAATAATGTCTAGAATATAAGTACGTAATAATCATACCCAAAATTGTTACATTATTTAAATTCCAACATAGTAGGTATACGATAAAGTCCGAAGGTACTTACTATGAAAGCGTAGGGGTCTGCCCATCGAATCCATACATCTCTAGATAAAATGTATGGGAGGCTACAATCCATTGTATCTTTGCTACTTAGGACTAGCCCTACCCTTACTAGATAGCGCCGAATATGATCCCCCATTGGTTGCAACAACCATAATGGGCACCAAAGCATACATGGAGATATCGACACTAGATCTTGGGATTATCATACCCTAATGGGAGCAGTCCACATAGCCCTACCGCATGTCCCTACTTTAGTCATTTTCTCGATTGATGAGGCTTGAGGCTACGATTGCCGTTATATAGCAAACCATCTTGGAATGCTAACACTACCCTCTAGGCAACAATGCAACGCCAACATTCATCCATCAAGTTCGTTCTGAGTTTAAAAAAAACCGAAGGTACTACCTCTACTACATCCATTTTGGAATCACCATTAGGATTAGTAGCAAGTATCCCTTGCACTTCAGAAGCTTTTTCTTCAATCATCTTCAGTTCGAAACGCTTGAGTTGGATCAAACTGGTTTTCGAATAATTTATACTTAACTGATCCTGGTCTCTTCGAAACAACATTAGATAGTTCCAGCAAACTCAACCCCGATTCTTCTGGAAATAATCACATAATACATAGGAGTAGAGATCACCCCCTAACTGTTTAAGTGGACAGATCTCCTTGTCATTTGTCCTAGGAGAAAAACAAGAATTGTGAATAGCATCATCGAAGATGACTGTGCCATATAACTCACGTGTTTCTCCTATATATTTTCGGACTTATATTTTGGTCCAGAATTGATAGTCGGTTATTTAACTATCGAAGAAACAAACAAGCAAAAATTTAGACATTTAATTACCTATAGTTACTACTAAGCCTCAAAATAAATCTTTCATTTATTAATACTCATTTATTAACACTCTTCCAAAAGCGTTTATAAAAAACATTCATATAATTATCTCACTGACACAAGTATATTCACAAAAAATTTGTGAAAGATTTCTTATTTCCAAATCATATCTAGGGATCAAAACAAAATGTTATTTAAATTAAAGATAATGATAACCTCAAATAATATTCCTTCTGTGTTAAGTGTGGTACGAATGTCCATACCACTAAAATTTAGAAGGTCAGTTGAAGGAAATCCAATCTCAAATCCTTTTATAATTTTACTTCTATAAATCCTCTTAATAAATCTCTTTTATTTATGAATCTCCTTCACTTAAATTTCCAACCCATTTGCAAGACTCTTTATAAATCACCAAGTTAAATTTACAAATCCCTTATAAAAATATAAAAACCATTTTTATATTTCTATATAAGTCTCCAATTTTATAAAAATTCCTTTAGAAATATCTAAAATCATTTATGAAACTTTCTTATAAATATTCCTTATTTGGAACAAAACTCCTTTAATAAACTCATTTAATAAAATCCTTTTGATAAATAAAACGATTATATAAAACACCTTTATTAAAGTCATTACTTAATTTGAAACCACTATTAAAAATATATTTGACCTTAAAAGTCAGAAAGAAGCTTAGTGACCACAATGGTTCTCATTTAATCAAGTTTACTTTTGAAGTTATAACATGGGTATTTTCATAACAAGTAGATATGTATAAGGGATTCGGGCAACAACAATCAATCATGTAAGTAAATGTCTGAGTTATTAAAATAGAAGAAGAGGAATTGTTCTGCTAAACACATGTCTAAGTTAATATAATGGAAAAATCCCCTTTTTATTCTGCCTAATAGATGTCAACATAATCTACTTAGTTAATGTTAACCCAAAAAATGGATCAACATCCTGGATTGAGTGTGAAAGCACCATCCTTGTTCTTGCAGAGCAATAATATAGAAAATAAATGTCAAACAAGTAGAAATAGTAAAAAGACAAGAAGATTTTATAGTGATTCGACTATTAATGAAGCCAACGTCCACTTTATAACTTTTGTTATGAACTAACTTCAATTACAAGTTGAATCTGATTATAATTTGATTGGATATTGTAAGTTAGATCAAGTCACCAGTGTTAGAGTCCACTGGAGAATCACAGTGAACCCTTTAGATGACTATTGTGTGGGAGGAGAAGAGTGAAGAATCGTTTCTACTGGGTTTCAGTAGCCAGTCCAGAAGATCCAATTTATGTTGCAGGTGGAATTGTATTACAAGGGTTAGAGAGCACTTGGGCCAAAGCCGCTTTGCCAAAGACTTACATTTGAAGGTACGAAGAAGCTCCAAAAGTTTCGCAGCTTACTGACCCAATATAATGGATCGCTAGTGATCCATAGGGTATGGATCGCTAGCGATCTAGGAAGTTAGCACATTTTTAGCTCGTCTCAATTGGATCGTGTTCCTTTGGCTTGCATAGACGCTTTCCATATAATTTCATGACTAGATACTTTGCCTTGATGATGATTCATGTACTAGTCACATTGAAATGTTGCTTAAATTAAATGAATGCCCACTTCTCGATCTTTCTTGTTTGGAACATCGTGAAACTTCACAGGCATGCCTAGAATAGGTAATGCTTCATGATGTAAGAAGAATGGACGGCCCTTAAGCAATGCTTACGGCTCCCTAGCGATCCATAATCTTAGACGGGTTTGGCCTTTTTCCTCTTGTTTCTTTCTTGGTTTCTTCTTCTGATCCTTCTGGTTGATTCTTGAGTGTAATTTGACATGACACAGATGTTCTAACATCCATTGAATTCTATTGGGTTAAAAACCTGGATAACATTTGCCCCCCCAGAGTATGCTTTTGTTGGAAACAAGGCATGCTCTGAAAGTTATCGCTTTTGAGTTCCCGTTTGGTGAGGTTCAAATGATCATTTTGAGGCCATCGTACAAATTTGGCTTTTGGCTATTCAGCTGTGTATTGAATTCTATTGGGAATCGTCATAGCCATAACAATAAATCAATTTCGGTCCCACAATTTTCATGATGCTTGTGAATAACACGTGGATCATGCTTGGCAAATTTGCCGGAGATTGGTTGCAATTTGATGGATCACTAGCGATCGGTAGCCCATGGATAGCTAGCGATCCAAAGACTTAGCATTTTTTTGTCCAGTCTCCTATTTTGCTTCCCATTCAAGTCGACTCTTCTCTATCTCATTGTTTTGCGACTCGATCCTCCTACCTTGCTGCCCGAACCAAAATCTTCAAATCCTAACCTCGCTACTGCCTTCGCCGCCACTGATCTCCTCCGTCGAAACTCCTTTCCATCGATCATACTTTACCTCGCCGTCTCCTTAACCTAGCCCCTAGGTGTCGTTGCTTTATCTCTTGGATTGCCATCAACCCTACCCACTTAGGTCGCCGTCGATCTTTCCTGCCTTAGGTCGCCAACTCCTTGCCAATAACCTAAGTCAATAATCCACCTTTTGATTCTTGATTACAGGTGGATAATGCTGATTTTGGCATTTGTTTAGCAATTTGATAATGAGGTTTTACTGGTGGTGATCATTATGGAGAATTCGAGTTGATTGTGATTTTATGGAAGAAGATAGTAAATCGGGTCTAGAGTTCTTCATAGAACGAAATCTAAGCCGTGCCCTAGTGCTTGACATGCTTTGCTTCTTCGTCCATAGAATCAGAATTAACTTGCACCGATTACATTGTTAATCCGGCATGACGTCTTGCGGATTGGTTTTGGATTTTCTGGGAGGTGATGATAGCTCAAGGTAGCATCTTGTGCGCAGCTTATGCTGTTGCCACCTTCTGAAAGGCTGAGATCGATTTATGCTAAGATTTCTCCACTTGATTCGCACCGATGAGTCTATAGTGGCTCGCTTTGGATTGGTCCCGTTATTGCACGATCGATGTATCTGGAATGGGAAGAGCTTCCTATGTCGCTTCAGACAGCGGACCCATTATCGATCGTTGATCTATAACGAGTAAATGTAGGAGAAATAACTTTATCGAGTGATACGAGAAGCTTTTTTTTTCTTTCCTCACCGCGAGTGAACTATCTACATAGGATAGAGCATTTGTAGTGTACAGGACACCGAACCCATCCTATATAGATAACACATCGCACTTGCCCCAGTCAACACATAGAAACTGATATTGGCATAAATTGATATTTCTCCGGAGTTCAAGTGTCATATAGGGACTATCAATTAAAAATAGAATTATCTGACCGTGTTAGGTATAATTTTTGTTGTATAGAATGAATCGTAAGTCCAATGGAGAAAAGTCAGCACTTTCAAAAGCTGAATCGTCGTCGGTTGCGCCTTCGCAAACAGTTTCAGTAGCACCTACTTCTTCGATACCGCGAGTTGAATACGGTCAATTGATTCCGGTTGGTCCAATTGTAGATTAGACACCTCCAAATTTTAGAGTTCTACTCAATCCCTTAGAAAGAGCTTCCTCATTAATCTCTGCTAAAGTTCTGCATAACATTTGTTTACAACATGGCATCCCGGACGATGACGTGCGCCTTCCGTCAAAGAATGAGTTCGCACATATGCCACCTTCAGGGTACACCAGCTACCACCAGTGCATGTGCTTAAATGGAGCAGTTCTCCCTTTCAATCACTTCTTGAGAGAAACTCTTTTGAACTTGGGAATTGCTCCATTTCAGATTCATCCTAATAGGTGCGCAAACTTGATTTACCTTCACGTCTTACTTATGCGAACATTTAATCTTGCCTCGAGTTTCGATGAGTTGAGATACTTTCTCTCATTCAAGAAGAGAGATGAATTTCCATCACTCATCATCATCGAGGCTCAAAGAAACTACAAGGTTGTGCTACGACTTTAAAGCAACCTATTCCAATTCAAGACTCGGTATTTCTTCATTAGGTGTCTTGAGGGATCTAATCGTCTTTGGACGATGGGGGGTAAGTCGTCTCTTTTACTTATTAGGATTTAATACATCACTATGGGATTTTTGATAGATCGAATACTTCTTGCAATTATTCTGAGGCCGAACAAAGATCCATCACTCGATCTGATTTTTCATACTCCGAAGGCCATTGACCCCAAAGAGAAACTGGTCAAGTTTTTGCTAACGGACAACAATTTGCTTGGGTATGGGCTGTTGCATCCCATGTGATTTTCCATGGCCATTGAGGTTCTATCTCCTTTCCATTCTAGAATTCGAACATGTTCCACTTCTTTATCGCACGACTCCGAAGAGGGAGATCTTCCAGAAGGAGAAGATCCAACTGGCGCGTCGACCGAAGAAATTCATAAAGGAAGAGGTGTTACGACCGATACCAGCTCCCCACCCAAGATTCCTCCGATTCGGAAGGAAGAGAAAGAAGATTTTAAGTATTGTGAGGCAAGGCTACAGTGACAACAGAAAAGGAAGAGGGTGAAATTGAAAGCAGCAACAATTATGATTCCTCCACTAGTGATGATGAATTCGATGCAAGTTCTAGTGATGGAAACTTCGAATCGTGTGATGAAACTCCATGAATGAGTCATTTTCTCCTGGATTCGCCTCTCCAAGGGATTCGTGTTAAAGATGCCCCCCAGCAGCCAAGCAATTTCAGGATTCCCCGCTTAAGGAAATCGATATTGATTTTGGGAATTTGAGCAACGTTTACGTAGATATTAATGAACTCATAGGAAAAGATTTCAAGTTCGAGGGTTCATCTCCTCATCCCGGTCATATTATGTCCAGGGTCAGGGTGATTTCTACCTCGCCGACTTCCCAATCCGGGTTGTGACGTCCTTTCAGGCCGCCTATAACGTGTTATACATTTCACTAGGGTCACATTCACTTACACATGCATTATTTAGGTTCATTTCTTGTCGCTAAAGCTCTTTATTTTTTTATATCAGGTACTATGAGAGGTTGTGGACTTTACGAGAACCTTAAACAATTCACTGATTCACTACGCTAATCAAGATGGTCTTCAAGCCGCCACCAGCCCCATGAAACCGAGGAAGGGTGGAGAAAGAGGAAAGACTTGAAAGCCAAATACGTCATCGGGACGACGAAGAATGGGGTAGGGTTTACAAGAGTGGTTATGAGAAGAGAAAAATTCCTGATGATCGAGAAGAGGCATTCAAGAAGCCAAAGGTAGATTATGATTCTCATCTGTTTGAGCACCAAGCATTTGCCCCGGCCTCAATCTTTGTCGAAATTGAGGTTACGGCTTCCACTATTCAAGTTTCGCCTTCATACTAAGCTCCTTCGAATCACGTGGTGCCTGCTTCTGGTTGTTCACTTCCTCGCAGGAGATCGGCTTATATTCTTTCATCCGGTCTGCCTAAACTCGAAGCTGCACTCCCTGGGTGGTGGTTTCTAAAGGGAGTTAAATTTGACCGCGATCTGCGCCTAATCCGTCAAAATTCCTATATGCCCCATTTCTAGGCGATTTAAAGCAAATTGGGTCAAGCTGAGGGATGGAAAAAGTTATGCAAGCAATGGCAAACACGAACCGCAACAATTTTTAAGAAATCCTTTCTTTTGGATCAGAAAAGGACCATTATGTGAGGGCGTTAGCTAAATATGACGCTAGAATCGAGAAATTAACAAAAGAAAGGGGTGCTGCACTACGAGAGACTAAGAGAAACGCTAGCTTGCTGAAGGAACTGAAAGGGGCCCACACAAAAATAAAGATCGTATTCCAAGACGAAATCAAAAAAGCCCACGCAGATGAGGTTAAGCTGTAAGAGGAGCTTGAATCCCATGTCACGATCATTGCAGCTCTGAAGAAAAATATCACTGATTATAACAAATTCATCGAGGCATATAAAAAGATAATTTTTCACGTCCCTTGTAACATCCCACATTAAATTACAATCATATATGCAAATAAATTAATTAAGTTATATACGTTTGAAATTTTAAAATAAAGAAATGTTTGTAAATAAAGTAACTAATTAATATTATTTGGAATTCATATATATATTTGTGTAGCAGATAAATTAGAGAGAGAAATTATATAAAATCAATTAATAAGGAAGATTAGTTGACGATGTTTGTTTAAAAGGGAAATTAATATTCAATTAATTAGTAGAGGTGATTATAAGAAAGGGAACATATATTGTAGCAACTAATTGATATGATTAGAAACATATATGTTAGTGCAAGAGAATAAAATGGAGGAAGAGTAATTTATGCAAGTAATTAATTGTCAATTAATAAACATAGAGACTTATGGTAACATATATAATTAAGATTGTGATTCAAAATTCAATTGTAGAATATATGCAAGCAATAATTATGCGAATAAAATAAATTAATATGCATATATGTGACGAATTAATACGGTGTTGATTGGCATATTAATTTGGTAAGAAATCACAGTGCAGACAGGGATTAATTGGATAGTAAATTAATTCTAGGTATATATGAAATATATTAATTGGGTGATTAATAAACGAATCTTATTTAAAAGAAACATCACATTTAAAAATATATGTTTCCATAGATTGCGAGAGAGAAGGTGAAAGTGATTAATAAAAAGATTGTTGGAGAATCAATTTAAAATATTATAAAACACAGAAGAAAACATGTTAATTTAATATCCATAGACTGAGTGTACGCTTTAGATTTTAGGGTTTTATATCTCATGGTTAGCACTGATTTGAACCACTATAAATATAGGTGCAGAGTCTCATTTTTATTCTCATAATTTTTCTCTTGCCTACAGAAGCTCTGCCATTTTTCTATCTCTTCTACACTTTCTTAATAACGAAATTTTAAATCCAATTCACATAAATTTAGATCTAAATAGAAAGAGAATAGAATTAATTAGGGAATTAGGAATTGGTTCAAATTAAAAGGCTATGTCAAAGGTAAAACCCTAGATCTGAGATTTATTTGCTATTTCTTATCCAAATCTCTTCCTTTTCTCTTTCAAATACTATTATCTGCAAATATATCGTTTGTAATTCCAAATAGGGATTACAAGGGAGGTGAATATAGATGTTAGGGACAAATCTGAAAACAAAATTGGGAGATTTGAAAAGCTAGCAATGTGAGTGGATTTAATTATATTTTTTACGTTTATGATATATTATCGTTAAATTTCTATTAAATAATTTTATTTAGTATTTCAGTAATTAATTCTGTCAATTAGTTATGCTGAATTGTAAGAAATTTACAGTTATTTACATCTAATTTGAAGTTATAATTTAGCCTAAATGCTAATTTCTTTTTATTCGCTTTGTATGCGAATAATATAGTTAAAAAGAAAATTCGCGATTGTGGATTAAAATGGAAAAATACTAGATTAGATGTAAAATAAGAAAAGTTGGAATAAAGCTAGAAAAATGGAATTCTGCAATAAATTATGCTAAAACGGGAATATAAATTAATCTAATAACTTGATTTTGAAGTAAGTAATAGATTAATTGGTTGGTTTAGAAAATATGATACATTTCTATAATTTAATATTTAAAAGATAACTATAAACGTAATTGCAAGAATAAAAGAAAGAAAAAAGGAACTAGTGTAAAATAGAGAAACCATTGTATTTTACACTATTCCAAAATAATAAAAGAAACACCTTACAGTTACGAATTATTATTTATAGTATTATTTAGTATTAAAATATGAAAATGGACTTTTAGTATAGTTTTCATACACAACCAAATAAAATAGAATTACTTCCTAGAATAGAAGAAAATAAAGTAAAGTATGAAAGGAATCGAGTAAATTATTAGAAAAGAATTTGAAACTGTAAACGATACTGAACCTAGATCTGCATTTATTGCGCAAACTATACAATAAGACAGTTATTATAATAAGTGAATTATATAACATAAGAGAATTAAAGAGAATTCTATATCATAATAAAAGAAGACAGCCTTGAACAGAGGAGAGACACTTGTAATCATATACAAATTATAAAAGAAGATTAAAGTGACAATTTCAAGTAAAATTATAACTAAGGTTATAATTAAAGTAGAAAGAACGGAAAGGCTTATTTAAAATTTAAATTAAGTTAATAACAAATAGAAAAGAGATAATATAAGACGCTTAAACTTAAGACTTAAATTGAGTTAACTAAGCAAGGTAATAGAAGTGGCAGTACTAACATCATTTCCTATTAGAACAATGGTGGTCTCGTAATAGCCAGAAGTGAGACGGGGGAAAGATTATGCTAATTAGGGTAAATAAGTCGCCAATAGAATAAGAAAAGTAAACTGAACACAAATCAAAAGATTAGACTTAGGGTCTCATAAAAAAGCGAGAAGCGTTTGGAGTAGCCCAAAGGATGAAGAGCTTAACATAGTAGTTCATCATAGATTTCAGAAAAGGAGAAGCATGTCCAACTTAGTTATTTTGGGCTAGAAGAAAGTACGAGACTTCAACGGGACGTGAGGATACTCTAGGATGACCCTCTGGGTAAGCCTAATGAAGCTGCATCCCCAAAGGCAGGTCTGTAGGTGTTCCATCAAGAGATTATGCCTTGACTACTTTTTGCATGGCATGATCATTGTAGGCAATCAGAAGGGGTTGGTGTTCAGAGTTGAATATTCGTATGTCCCAGTACTTTCAAGTAAGTTTAGAGGGCAAGATCCAAAAGGATAGTTGCATGCGGATATCAGCTAGCATCAAAACCAAGAGCAAGTTGGGGAAATACTAGAGCTAAAACTAAAAGTCTAATGATTCTTTGACCATCGAGAAATTGGATGAGCGGCACCGCCAATTGGATGTTAGATTGTTTGTAATAGGGCATGACTACTTAACTCTTTAGAAGTCTTTCGATTAGTTGAAGGGTGGCTGCATGGGGCCATAGCCAGAATAAGAAAAGAGACAGACCAACTAGAATATTTGTATTATAGGCCTAACAAAGCTGTCCTTTACAGATATAGAAAATCCTCGACTGAGTTCCGTACAAGGTAGACCCTTTTGGAGGGATTTAGAGAGTAGACAAAATGATTATGTATAGTCCTCAATGTACGCACTGGGTGATACGTTGCGGACGTCCGAGCATTAGTATAGACTAGTGCGGACACAGTTTTAGGTTTTCATAATAGACGACAGAACATCTTTATTGTAGGGCTTACAAAGCTATCCTTTACGGATGTAATCACAGAACTCTATAGGAGCAAGACGATGGAGTCCTTTACGAGGAGGATATGGAAGGTACTATGGGTAGTATCTAGGACCAACATGGTCATTGGGCATATAACTTCATATATATATATATATATATATATATTAGTTATTAGGTCTTAATCTACTAAGGAGTAGATGGGTATGATTCACGCATAGAGGTGAGAGTATGATAAACCTAGTGAACTTAATACAACAGTAAATGGATGAGTTAAGCTTAAAAGTGTATAATTTACTCATTCACTAGAAATTTTGTTCTGACCCTCTCCTCATAACATCCTATAGGTTAGGTAGATGGCAAAGACTTCTCGGCTTTATGACACTTTCTTAGAAAGTGTTATTATTTGGGTGATTATTTACTTACTATTATATTTTAGTCAATCCCGCTATGAGATAAATTATTGAGCTCTGCTATATTTGTCTTTACCTATTTGCAAGATACCAGATACCTAACTCGGGATTCGGTGGGCTTGGGTTTAGCATATCTGCAAAAAATCTAGACCATTGGAGTTCGGGTTGTTACATGCCATATCTTGAGGCCTAAAGCTAAGCGCTACAGATGCTACAGTCATCTATAGTATTAACATTCGACGAAAAAATACGGTAATGTTAATGGTATCCATAATATCAGAAGCACATGAATATGAAACAAAATCACAGATTTCAAAAATAACTTTTCTGATAACATTTCACAATATCACATTTCATATCCAATTATATAATCCCAAACGTTTCGCAGACACTGGAAAAATTAATTATTACAAAATATGCCAAAAGCGATATATGAAGATATCCCCTTGGATGATCAGAGTACTAAATAGACAAAAACCATCTTGATATATCACAGTAGAAATAAAAACATAAAAACTCCTAAATAGCTAACATCGGCTTCCTACTCATCTGCAAAAGCTTTATTCGTCCGCCTACTAAAACCTATAAATCCTCAACTCTCTATCTATTCACATTAATTTTGAGCACCCGAGAGTTTAAGAGGAAAGCATAAACTTTGAGTCAGACATAAAGCCTGGTGTGAATAATACTATTACATTTCGGTTTACTGATATTAAGTGAGACCATACCGCTTAGCGAAATGAGTTTTCCCTCGCTAATACCCTTTAAAACTTATCTTTTTTCTAATCAAAATCCTGCAACCAAACTGGTTAATCAAACTGATTATAACATAATAGCAATATCATATGTACTCAAAAGTAGGTGATAAATGGACCATATGTCTGAATAATATAGTTTTGTTTGGCTAATTACTCACCATTGGCTGACTCGAGCCTACCAAACAAAATAAACAAATAGTCTAACACCTGTTAGACAAACTTCTGGATGGTCTGTCCTTAACTTATTCTCCAAGGGTCACCTGATCCTAATGGTTTTGCAGGCCCACCAATAACCTATCCTCCTTCTCTGTATATATTTCTTTCTGTGTGTAACCATCATTTAAGTCTTACCTATGACTAAGCCCTACACACTGGAATCTTGGACTAAATTAGCTAGAGGCTATAGCTAATGTATGGAGCATGACCCTATACCATTCTCATCTGGTATTCTAGTATTCGAGTCATTTACTTAGGGTTAACTACCCTTTAAATTTTCCTTTAAACCTTTTTAAACTGATTCAACCTTTTAAATCATATTTAAACAAGGAAAATATACTCTATGCTTTACTCAAGTCACTTTGCCATATTATATATATACTTTACACAAAACATTGTTGATGAAAACATTCGAAACCTTTGTTTAAACCTTTAAACAATATCTTTTGAAACCTTTGAAAGTACCCCTTTCGAAACTATTGAAAGTACCCCTTTCGATACAAGTAAGCTACTTCACTTTATAACCTTAGGCTAAGAGGCCAAAACATACCTTTTGAAACCATTCGGAATAGACGTTTTGAAAACATTGAAAGTATCATCTTGAAAGCTTTTTAAAACCTTAGACATCCTCTTTTCAAAACACTTTAAACATGCCTTTCGAAAACATTGGAAACCCACCATTTAACACTAAGGTAAACCTTTCGAAAACATTAGGGAACCACCCTATAACATCTATCTTGAGGCTCAAAGCGAAGCTCTACAGATGCTATAATCATTTATAGTATTAACTTTCAGCGATAAAATATGGTAATGTTAACGGTATCCATAATATAAGAAGCACATGAATATGAAATAAAATACAGATTTAGAAACAACTTTTTGATCACATTTCACAAAACATGTTTTGTATTTCATTACATGATCCCAATTGTTTCCAGCTTTAGATCAAATATAATTATTACATAAATACGCCAATAGCGACATGTGAGGATGCCCCTTTGGATGACTAGAGTACTAGATAGTCATAACTGACTTGATACAACACAGCGGAATAAAACAACAAAACAACTCCTAAATGCTATCCATCAGCCTCTACTCGTCTTCAGAAGATTTATTCGCCAACCTACTAAAACCTGTAAATTCTCAACCCTCAGCCTACTCAAATCAATTTTGAGCACCTAAAAGTTTAAAAGGAAAAACATAAACTTTGTGTTAGACATAAAGCTTGGTGTGAATAATACTATACATCTCGGTTATTTGATATTAAGTGAGACCACGCAGCTTAGTGGAACAGGTTTCCCCTTACTAGTATCCTTTTAAAACATATCTTTTGCAAATCTTAATCTTGCGACCAAAACTGGTTAAAATAATAAAGCAATATCATGTAATCATATAAATCAGGTAATAAATGGACTACCTGTCCGAACAATATAGTTTTGCTTGTTTAACTACTAACCTTTGGCTGAGTCGGGACTACGAGACAAAATAAACAAATAATCTAACTTCTATCAGATACGCCTCTTCTGGATTGTCACAACCCGTTTTTCTAAGCCCAGAAATATGCATCACGAATTAAGAAAGAAAGGGATAGAAGAAGAAAAGATAGAGAAGAAAGGATAACAACAACACTAGAATCTCACAGCGGAACGAATAAAATATAATATATCACATAAGATATTACATAGTATCATATACATCAGAGTTACATAACTTATACATCTCATATTAGACAGTTATAAACACCTGTCTATTATACAACTCTAGATATCATAGAGATACAGACATAAACACAAACATAGTGAAACCACTATATATCTACTCGCTGAAGCCACCTGCTCCAAATCTCCTCCAGAATTCGTCAAAGCTAACCTGAATCCCTTGGCTACTCGTAAAAATTTAAGTATCCAAGAGTTTAATAAAATAGAAAATAAACTCCGGATCAGACATGAGTCTAGTGTGAGTAAACGGGTTAAAGTTGCTTAACTTTTTTAAAAAAATCTTTGAAAACAAAGGTATCACGTAAGACTTCCCACGCATAAACATGAAAAAGTTTTCACCTTACGCCAAGCAAAATCTTTGATAGGAAATCCAGTGATATTATAATAGTGTCTAGGGTTTTCAAGTAAATAAGAAATAGCTGAAATTGTTACATGATTAAATTCCAGCATCCTAGCCACAAAGTGGGTTATACAATCAAAACCATAAAAGGCACGTATGAAGAATGAGTTTCCATCAATGGCAGGGCTACTGGGGTACCGTCCATAATAGTATGTGGCCTAGATCAACGTACCGAGGATCCCTCCCGATCCCCTGCAACACAAGGCCGGAACCATCCCTTACTGGATAGTCCCGAACAAGACAATCCCTTGGTTGGCGCGACCAACCACACACTAAGCCGAAATAAAAAGGGACCTCTAGACAGGGGCAAATCTCATCCTACTTGGGTGCTACCCACTTAACCTTGCTGCACCTCCCATGTTTTAGCCATTCTCGGTTGATGAGGCTTGAGGATGCGATTACCTTTATAGAGCACATCTATCTTGGAATGCTCATTGTCCTTCATTGATGATGTTCTGAAAGCATTCGATCCATACAAATTCGTTCCGGGTTCGAATGAAATCGAAGGCACTATCTCGTTACACTCATTTTGGAATCACCCTCAGAGTTAACGACCATAGCCCTTGCACTTTGAATCTCTATCTCAAACCTGAAAGTACCCTGTTAACTCATCTTGGAATCACCCTCAGAGTTTAAACGATGAATAGTTCTTACACTTTGAGTCTTCACCTTGATCTTCACTTGGATTCGTGACCTAACGTTTAATTTGGATTGATGTGGTTTTTGGATATCCAAATTTGAAAATCCGATCTCGGTCTCACCGAAATCCAAAACGCCATTTTAATGTCCAAGTTGTTTAAGAGTTTAAACAATTAAACTTATGTTCAGAATAACATATACAGAAAGATGATTCACATTATCACAGATAGATAATTCATATTAACCAAACATCTCACAAAGCAGCACATATCACATATGAGAGATATCACATTCAAATCATCCAATATCAATCAATCATCCATAAGAAAGTTTGATTCACTCTTAATCAATTTAATTAACCTCTAAATAAATTAATTACTAACCTTTGATCACTTGGATTACTTTAATCCTGCTTACTTAACATTAATTAATTATAAATTAATTAATCATCTCTTAATGATCTACCATAATTAATCTTCCTTGATTAATTATTCTTTAATTACATTAAGTAAATAACCTTTAATTAATTACACAAATTAATTATCCTTAACCATTTACAGTAATTGACCTTTAATTACTTTCATTAATTAATGACCCTCCATTTACTTCCACTAATTAATTAACTATAATTAGTTACATTGATCCTTAATTAATTCCATTAATTAATCATACTTTAATTAATCATTTCCATCAATCAACCTTAATTAATCATAAACAGTAATTAACAATCCTGTAATTACTTACCTTAATTAATTAACCTTTTTAATTAATTATGTTAATCCTTTGATTAATTACACAGATTAATTAATCCTCGATTACTTCCATTAATTAATTATTAATTAATTACATTAATTAATAATCCCTAATTAATTACTTAATTAATTAATCACACTTTTAATTAATTACATTTAGTTTAAATTAATCACATTCATTAATTAATTAATCATATTAATTAATTAACTAAATTAATTACACCACCCTTAATTACTTCCATTAAGTAATTATCCTCTAATTACTTCATTAAGTAACCCCCTTTAATTAATTACATCCAGTAATTACCCATTAATTACTCTACCAAGTAATTATACTTAATAATTCATAATTAAGTGAATATTTTAAATTAACCAGACTAATTAACTAATCATTAAATAATTAATTAATTAACACCTTATATTTAAAAGTCCTTAATTAATTAAGAAGATCATTTATCTTAGTTAAACTTTCACTTATTAATAAATCATTTACATTAATTAACTATTCTTATATCAATAACAATAATTAATCAACCTTTATTATCTTCACAAATTAATTATTTTAAATTAATCAAAATCTTAATATCTTAAAGATAAACTCTTTATTATAATTGATTTTGCTTAATTATATCATTAAACCTTATTAAAAATAAAACATTTAGAAACCAATTACAACTAAAAGTAATTAAACTTTTAATTTAACCTTTAAATCTTTGAAATCTTTCCAAAATTGTTTAATAAATTTTAACATATAGTTATTTTAAAACTTGATTACATATCTTTAAAAACTAATTTATTTTAATATACATTTAAAAATTGTTAAACATTTCTTTTGAAAACTAGAATAATATCTATAACTTTTAAAACTTAACTTGCTTTGTTTTAAAAAATTATAAAACTTGATTAACATTTATTTTGTAAAGAACTAGCTTTTAAATTTGTAAACTTGATCTCCTTTTACAAAAAATTTCCTTCATTTAAAACCAGATTATCACTTTAGAAAAAAAACTCGAGTCAAACACTATTAAATCCCGAGCCACCATCGAGTCCTCTGCAACACTCATCTACTTTGAGACGAACGCGAGAAAATTCGAAAAAAACCCTGAGCTCAAACTCTTCGTCTTCAAGCCATTGAAAAAAACCAGACACGACGCAGTGCTTGTGCACGTGCACGTCGAACTAGCATCGACTACAACCATCCTCCGACCTGCAACCAATTGCTCCCGACCTCGACAGCCCATACGATCACCCAGAAACCAAATTCCAATAGCAAAACAAAATTTCGACCATCGATCGAAATATAGAGCAAAGATCGATCCAAAAAACCCCCTGCCGCCGTTGATCACATCGACCGGAACCTCCAGTACTTCTCCCAGAGCACCACCATATCACCTCCCACCATTCCTCGACTCGCGATTGCACCCGGTCCTTCACCCCCGTCAAAACTACCTCGTCAACCACGATGAAAAAACTCATACCTAAACCCTAGTTCGCCTCAGCACGACCACCATGGCCATCAAAAAAATATGAAGCCATTTTTCACACCATCGGCAACCCTCCAGCCAACTTCGCCCAAGAATTCGACTCCATCCACCGTGTCGATCAACGACAATCGACCCAAAAGCCCAAACCGTTCAACTCCAAAATTCCAATGGATTATCAAACTAAAAATCATGAAATGTATATTAAAAATCATGGTTTTCAATCACGGATTCATTCATGCAATTCAAAACAGAAATTGAATTGGTTGATTTTTAATATACACACACACACACATATATATATATATTCACTATTTTTCTCATTTTAAAAATTATTTGTTGAATTTAAAACCCGAAAACTATTTTTATAATCATCTGCAGACTTCAACAAACAGCTTTCATTTGAATATCAAAGGCTAATATGGATTCGATTGAGATATTTGAATTTTTAAAAGCAAAAGCAGAGCTGTAAATCAACATAGACCAGACTTTCTATATTTATATATATACCTACTCACACAACATATATATATCAATTCTAAATGAATTCAAGCTGAAGAACTTCCATACAAACCAATATCATCACATGCATCCAAATCAAACTGTTTTTGAAAAGGTTTACTCACCATTATATGAAATAGAGACCAGATTTTCTTGTCCAGGCTTTTGATCTGGAATTTTTTTACATTTGATTTGATTTCCTGTTGCATGCTTACTTGATTAAGTTGAAGTTGATACAGGTGTTGAAACTTGCTGTTAATCTTCATGTTGATTTGCAATATCTCAGGTTGTATTTGAAAATTTGGAACTGATGTTGAATTTTGCCTTCATTTCTTTCTCAGATTTTGGTTTTCCAGGTTTTATTTTACTTTCTTTGATTTGTATTAGTTTTTTAGTTGAAAAAGAAGAGGAGAAGGATTTAGAACTGAGAATGAAAACAATTTTCTCCTTTACATTTTATAATTTATAAATTTTAATTATCAAGGGAAAAGTTATTGCCATTTGTCCTTAAGGTTTGTTATTTAGCTTACACATATTCATATATTTTACAAATGTCTTAAATCACCCTAATAGGTTTACAAGTGTTAGCTTTCTTTTATTAAGTATAATTTTTTTAATTAAATTATTTAAGTTTATATGTACTTATGTATTACATTTAACTGTATATAATGTTTGTCTTTTTTTTATATAAATAAGCTTTTAAATTTTTTTTTTTGAAATGGTACTTTATATACAACAAATCATTGGGACAACATATCTCATGTCAGTAAACGTCCGAAAGCAAGTTTCGAACTTGTGACCTCTTGCACCAAAGTCGAATAAATTAACCACTTGGACAATGGTGCTTGTCACGCTTTTAAATTTTTATATATATACAAATGCGAATTTATGTAGATAACATTATATATTACTTATTTTTTGAATCAAATAAATGTATTAGATGCTTTGTAGATTTTTATTTTTACTTTTATGTATTTACTGACCAAATTGCCTCATGTTTAAATTTTTAAAAAGAAAGAATATTGAAAACAAAAGAAAATGAACTTATAATGAAATCCCATTTTAAACTTAAGCTAAAATATAATTTTAAATAAATAAGAAATTATCTTTGTTGATAACAAATATAAAGTTTTAAATTTTAAATAACCATTGAAAAGTATTATATTAAAATTTGAAAGCACCTTTATTAAACTCAAACCAAATACTTTCCATTTTAATCTATACAAATATATACATTTTAAATAGAAAATATAACATTAGTTTTGAAAATTATTGTTTTGAATTTTAAAACCAAAACTTCAAATCACAATATATACATACATATATATTACAATTTTAAAACATAACTTTTATTAAACATAAAGATTCCCTATTCACAATATATATACACACCAAAATATACATTATAAATAGAATATATTTTTATTAGCTTTTTAAGATAAATCTTACAAATTTTAAATTGTTAGAAAAGATATAAATATTGCCAAATTAAATATTTATTAACTTTTAAAAGAATAAACTTTGCAATTAAAATAATTATAAAAGGAAATTACCAAATCAATTTTATTATTAGTTTTATAAATATAAATTTTTCCACATTAAATATTTATGAAAGAAAATTATTAAACAATACTATCAAATTTAAATCAATATTGTCAATTTAAATAATTTTCAAATGAAGATTATCAAATTGCTATTGTCCAAAATTCCGGGTCTTCACATTCCTTCCCCCTTAAAAGAATTTCGTCCCTGAAATTAAAAAGCAAAGATAATTTAATAATCTATCTAAGGTTTTTATATTCAATCAGCAAACATATGTATCAGCCAGATACTAATAACCATAGCAACCAATTTATTTTAACAAACAAATCTAACAAATTATCCTGACACAAATCAGGATAGATTTTCTTAACTTTATCTAGAGTTTCCCAGGTACAACACAGGGATACTCGCTCAACAGGACCTTAACTCTACACCACTATACAGATCTGAGCTCCTTCTCATCTCGATCTATAATCTGAACGAGATATCGAACTATACTCAAGTCCCAAATCCTTCTGAACTGCAGATTCTACAACCAGAGATAGACTATACACATACTCTCTCAGGGATACGTGAAATACATTGAATCCCACCCATCCAAACTGGCAATTCAATCCTATAGACAAAAGAACTTATCCTATCAAGAACACAGATAAGAAATCCCAAATACCTCGGAGCTAGCTTTCTAATCTTACCCAATCTTACTGCTCTATCTTAACTAGAGAAACCTTAACAATAACGAAGTCTCCAATTTCGAATTCCAAATTCCCTTGTCTTTTATCCACAAAACTCATTTGACGATCCCGGGCTACCTATCTTCCTCCTGACCAGCTCAACCCATGCTGATGCTTCTTGAAACAACTGGACCAAAACAAACCAAATTCTGGATCCTACTCAACAAAATAGTCCTTCCAAAATCTACTGAAATTCAGAACACAAGCTCTACTTCCCAAGCATTAGAAGATTGAACTTACTTCTCCCATTTGGAATAGCCAAAACAGGGTTACTCGCCAATCTGATCTTCAGATCCCAAAAACTTCCTATAGAAACCCTCTAATCCAAAACACTGCAATATCTGGTTCCTTCCCCTCTAGAACAGCTACCACCTTGCTCTCGCCGCACAACTTTGATTCTGGAATCGATGAGAATACTGTTGATGAACACGAGTACAAACTTATCCAACATATCCCGAAAACTATGTTCATCAAATCCTCTAAATTTTAGTGACCCATCTGACTCGATTACACAACCTTACAGTAGAATCCAAACTTGAAAACTAGATCTGACCAATCTATCTCCAAAAATTCTCGAGCTGCTTCACCAACTCTTCTCTCTCTAAGAACCATCCTACTACCACGTTAACCACCGGTATCGCTTCTGGAACCAAATCGATATGGAACTCAACTCCAGATGCATACAACCTTTTGACTTTCTCGATGACATCCGAAAAATCTCTGACTACTTCAATAGCTCCTACTTCCACATGAGAAGCCTCAATCTTAAACAAAAGATTACCCAAGACGAATTCCCAAACTAATCGCAAGCAACTTTTGCGATCCTACCTAGTTCGGATTCCAAAGAAACTGTTCTTTCTTTACCAATTAGAACAACTTTAAGATTTTCCAAACAAGGATAACCCTGCAAGATAGATTCACCATCTGCTTGGACTGCTGATAGAAAGAACACAAAGATTTCTGAACTATCGAGGAAACGGACCACACTGCTGCTTCCAAGCATTACCTCGATGATACCGCTTAGCCAGACGACCTTCTTGTCGGCACACAAACACCTCCGAGCTGCACTAATGCCTTAGATATCAGAACTTCTTATCAATAAGCTCTTCGAACCCCAAGGCCATCAACAAACTTCGCAAAAGACCCCTCGAGATGGGCAGACATCCTCTAAAGAAACTCAGGATCCTAAACCAAGTATCAATATCTCGCTCTTCGTAAGGGGTGAAAATGAGACCATGCCCTAGCGAAGCAACTTATAGACCTTAGTCTCATTTTCCAAAATAGTCAACCTCCTTACTAGAGATGCAGATAAATTCTACACAGACAAGTCTCCCTTACAGTAGGCAAAGACTGTTCCTTGAATACTTCCTTAACTTGCTCCATGAGAAATCACCTTCGGGAACACCCAAAGTTACTGCATCTCACCACGCAGCTGATCCTTCTTAAAGATGCCAAGATACCATCACTTGCTTCTGCTCATCTGACAATTCCAAATTCTAGAAAATTCGCTCACCCGAGTATAGCCAAACTTGCACTTCAATGATGGGCTCTGAATCTTTAAAAAGATTTCCTTCGGAGACCAGAGAAATCCTTACTCCAAACTGCAAAGCTTACTCGAGAAGGTATTGGGTCTACAGTCTCGACAGATACACCTCCAACCTCAATATATGGACCTCTTCCACTAGTAGTAGTCGTGCTACACATACCACTACTTCATCTACCTCTAGAACTTATGTTGGAAAACCCGGACAGGTAACCCAACAAATCAGGTAGATATACAAATATATATAAAAATACAAGTACACTCTCTCAAGAAAGATAGAAATCACTCCAAAGCCTAGGTATTCACTCAACCTAGCGCTCTGATACCAACTCTCACGGCATGTCTTTCTAAGCCCAGAAAGACGCATCATGAATTAGGAAAGAAAAGGATAGAAGAATAAAAGATAGAGAAGAAAGAAGAACAACAACAACACTGGAATCTCACAGCGGAATGAATGAAATATAATATATCACATAAGATATTACATAGTATCATATACATCAGAGTTACACAACTTATACATCTCATATTAGATAGTTATAAACATCTGTCTATTATACAACTCTAGATATCACAGAGATATAGACACAAACAAAAACACGATGGAACTACTATATATCTACTCATTGAAGCCACCTGCTCCAAATCTCCTCCAGAATCGTTAAAGCTAACCCGAGTCCCTTGGCTACTCATAAAAATTTGAGTACCCAAGAGTTTAATAAAACAGAAAATAAACTCCGGGTCTGACATGGGTGTGGTGTGAGTAAACGGGTTGAAATTGCTTAACTTTTAAAAAAATCCTTTGAAAAGAAAGGCATCACGCAAGACTTCCCAAACATAAACATGGAAAAGTTTTTACCTTACGCTAACCGAAACCTTTGATAGGAAATCCAGTGATACACATCAAGGTTTTCAAGTAAATAAGAAATAGCTGAAATTGTTACATGATTAAATTCCAACATACTAGCCACAAAGTGGGTTATACAATCAAATCCGTAAAAGGCACGTAGGAAGAATGGGTTTCCATCAATGGCAGGACTACTGGGATACCGCCCGTCACATTACGTGGCCTAGATCAACGTACCGAGGATCCCTCCCAATCCCCTGCAACACAAGGCCGGAACCATCCCTTACTGGATAGTCCCGAACAAGACAACCCCGTGGTTGGCACGACCAACAACACACTAAGTCGAAATAAAAGGGACCTCTAGACAGGGGTAAATCTCGTCCTACTTGGGTGCTACCCACTTAACCTTGTTGAACCTCTCCTGTTTTAGCCATTCTCGATTGATGAGGCTTGAGGCTGCGATTACCTTTATATAACACATCTATCATGGAATGCTCATCGTCCTCCATTGATGATGTTCTGAAAGCATTCGATCCATACAAGTTCGTTCCGGGCTCGAACAAAACCGAAGGCACTATCTCATTACACTCATTTTGGAATCACCCTCAGAGTTAACGACCATAGCCCTTGCACTCTGAATCTCTATCTCCAATCTGAAAGTACTATCCTCGTTAACTCATCTTGGAATCACCCTTAGAGTTTAAACAATGAATACTTCTCACACTTTGAATCTTCACCTTGATCTTCACTTGGATTCAAGACCTAACGTTTAATTTGGATCGATGTGGTTTTCAGATATCCAAATTTGGAAATCTGATCATGGCCTCAACGGAATCCAAAATTCCATTTTAGTCTCCAAGTTGTTTAAGAGTTTAAACAATTAAACTTATATTCAGAATAACATATACAGATAGATGATTCACATTATCACAGATAGATAATTCATATTAACCAAACATCTCACAAAGCAGCACATATCACATATAAGAGATATCACATTCAAATCATCCAATATCAATCAATCATCCGTAAGCAAGTTTGATTCACTCTTAATCAATTTAATTAACCTCTAATTAAATTAATTACTAACCTTTAACCACTTGGATTACTTTAATCCTGCTTACTTAACATTAATTAATTACAAATTAATTAATCATCTCTTAATGATCTACCTTAATTAATCTTCCTTGATTAATTATTCTTTAAGTACATTAAGTAATTAATCTTTAATTAATTACACAAATTAATTATCCTTAACCATTTACAGTAATTAACCTTTAATTACTTTCATTAACTACATTAATTAATGACCCTCCATTTACTTCCATTAATTAATTAACTATAATTAATTACATTGATCCTTAATTTATTACATTAATTAATCATACATTAATTAATCACTTCTATTAATCAACCTTAATTAATCATAAACAGTAATTAACCATCCTGTAATTACTTACCTTAATTAATTAACCTTTTTAATTAATTATATTAATCCTTTGATTAATTACACTGATTAATTAATCCTTAATTACCTCCATTAATTAATTATTAGTTAATTACATTAATTAATAATCCTTAATTAATTACTTAATTAATTAATCACACTTTTAATTAATTTCATTTAGTAATTAAACTTAAATTAATCACATTCATTAATTAATTGATCACATTAATTAATTAACTTAATTAATTACACTAAGTAGTTAACCCTTAATTACTTCCATTAAGTAATTATCCTATAATTACTTCAATAAATAATCTCCCTTTAACTAATTACATCTAGTAATTATCCATTAATTACTCTACTAAGTAATTATACTTAATTAATTCATAATTAAGTGATTATTTTAAATTAAACCAACTAATTAACTAATCATTAATTAAATAATTAATTAACTCCTTATTTTAAAAGTCCTTAATTAATTAAGAAAATCATTTATCTTAATTAAACTTTCACTTATTAATAAATCATTTACATTAATTAACTATTCTTAAATCAATAACAATAATTAATTAACCTTTATTATCTTCACAAATTAATTATTTTAAATTAATCAAAATCTTAATAACTTAAAGATAAACTCTTTATTATAATTGATTTTGCTTAATTATATCATTAAATCTTATTAAAAATAAAACATTTAGAAATCAATTATGATTAAAAGCAATTTAAACATTTAATTTAACCTTTAAATCTTTGAAATCTTTCAAAGATTGTTTAATAAATTTTAACATATAATTATTTTAAAACTTGATTATCATATCTTTAAAAACTAATTTATCTTAATATACATTTAATTTTTGTTAAACATTTCTTTTGAAAAATAGAATAATATCTATAACTTTTAAAACTTAACTTGCTTTGTTTTAAAAAATTATAAAACTTGATTAACATTTATTTTGAAAAGAAATAGCTTTTAAATTTGTAAACTTGAATTCCTTTTACAAAATTTTACCTTTATTTAAAACCAGATTATCACTTTAGAAGAAAATAACTCGAGTCAAACACTATTAAATCCCAAGCCACCTTCGAGTCCTCTGCAACACTCATCTCCTTCGAGACGAATGCAAGAAAATTCAAAAAAAACCCCGAGCTCAAACTCTTTGTCTCAAAACCATCAAAAAACCAGACACGACACAATGCCTATGCACGTGCATGTCAAACTAGCATCGACTACGACCATCCTCTGACCTACGACCAATTACTCCCAACCTCGACAGCCCATATGATCACCTAGAAACCAAATTCTAACAGTGAAACAAAATTTCGATCATCGATCGAAATCTGGAGCAAAGCTCGATCCACAAAACCCCCTGCCGCCATCGATCATATCTACTGGAACCTCCCGTACTTCTCCCAGAGCACCATCATATCACCACGCCACCATTCCTCGACTCGCGATTGCACCCGATCCTTCACCCACGTTGAAAATACCTCGTCAACCACGACGAACAAAACTCATACCTAAACCCTAGTTCGCCTCAACACGAACACCTTGGCCATCAAAAAAATATGAAGCTATTTTTCCCACCATCGGCAGCCCTCCAGCCAACTTCGTCCAAGAATTCGATTCCATCCACCGTGTCGATCAACGACAATCGACCCGAAAGCCCAAACCGTTCAACTCTAAAATCCAACAGATTATCGAACTAAAAAACATGAAATGTATATTAAAAATCCTGGTTTTCAATCACAAATTCATTCATGCAATTCAAAACAGAAATTGAATTGGTTGATGTTTAACATACATATATATATATTCACTGTTTTCTCATTTTAAAAATTGTTTGTTGAATTTAAAACCCTGAAACTATTTTTATAATCGTCTGCAGACTTCAGCAAACAAGTTTCATTTGAATATCATAGGCTAATATGGATTTGATTGAGATATTTGAATTTTTGAAAGCAAAACCAGAGCTGTAAATCAACAGAGACCAGACTTTCTATATATATACACACACACACCTTCTCACACAACATATGTATCAATTCTAAATGAATTCAAGCTGAAGAACTTCCATACAAACCAATATCATCACATGCATCCAAATCAAACTGTTTTTGAAAAGGTTTACTCACCATTTTATGAAACAGAGACCAGATTTTCTTGTCCAGGCTTTTGATCTGGAATTTTTTTACATATGATTTGAATTCCTGTTGCATGCTTACTTGATTACGTTGAAGTTGAATCAGGTGTTGAAACTTTCTGTTAATCTTCATCTTGATTTGCAATATCTCAGGCTGTATTTAAAAATTTGGAACTGATGTTGAATTTTGCCTTCATTTTTTTCTCAGATTTTGGTTTTCCAGGTTTTATTTTACTTTCTTTGATTTGTATTTTTTTTTTAGTTGAAAAAAAGAGGAGGAGGATTTAGAACTGAGAGTGAAAACAGTTTTCTCCTTTGTATTTTATAATTTATAAATTTTAGTTATCAAGGGAAAAGTTATTGCCATTTGTCCTTAAGGCTCGTTACTTAGCTTACACATATTCATATATTTTACGAATATCTTAAATCACCCTAATATGTTTACAAGTGTTAGCTTTCTTTTATTAAATATAATTTTTTTAATTAAATTATTTAATTTCATATGTATTTATGTATTACATTCAAATGTATATAATGTTTGTCCTTTTTTATAAATAAGCTTTTAAATTTTTATATATATACAAATGTGAATTTATGTAGATACATTATATATTACTTATGTTTTGGAATCAAATAAATGTATTAGATGCTTTGTAGAGTTTTATTTTTACTTTTATGTATTTACTGACCAAATTGCCTCATGTTTAAATTTTTAAAAAGAAAGAATATTGAAAACAAAAGAAAATGAACTTTTAATGAAATCCCATTTTAAACTTAAGCTAAATATAATTTTAAATAAATAAGAAATTATCTTTGTTGATAATAAATTTAAAATAACCTTTGGAAAGTATTATATTAAAATTTGAAAGCACCTTTATTAAACTCAAACCAAATACTTTCCATTTTAATATATACAAATATATACCTTTTAAATAGAAAATATTTTTAAAATTAGTTTTGAAAATTATTGTTCTGAATTTTAAAACCAAAACTTCAAATCACTATATATACATACATATATATTACAATTTTAAAACATAACTTTTATTAAACAAAAAGACTCCCTATTCACAATATATACACACCAAAATATACATTATAAATAGAATATATTTTTATTAGCTTTAAAAGATAAATCTTACAAATTTTAAATTGTTAGAAAAGATATAAATATTGCCAATTAAATATTTATTAACTTTTAAAAGAATAAACTTGCCAATTAAAATAATTATAAAAGGAAATTACCGAATCAATTCTATTATTAGTTTTATAAAGATAAATTTTGCCACATTAAATATTTATGAAAGAAAAATATTAAATAATACTATCAAATTTAAGTCAATATTGTCAATTTAAATAATTTTTAAATGAAGATTATCAAATTGCTATTGCCCAAAATTCTGGGTGATCACATGGATGGTCTGTCCCTTACTTACTTTTTCCAAGGTCAACCGATCCTAATGGTTTTGTGGGCTCACCAATAACCTATTCTCTTTCTGTATATTCCTTTTTGTAGGTAACATCATTATAGTCTTACCAGTGACAAAGCCATACACACTGGAATTTTGAACTAAGTTAGCTAAGGGCTAATAGCAAATGTATAGGGCGTGACCCTATACGAGTCCCATCCGATATTCTAATATCCGAGTCATTTTACCTAGGGTCAACTACCAATAAATTTTCCTTGAAAACCTTTTCTATTAAAATGATTTAATCCTTTTAAATCATACTTAAACAAGGAAAATCTTATATGCTTTACTCAAATCACTTTGCCATTATATATATATTTTACCCAAAACTTTGTTGATGAAAACATTTAAACCTTTGAAAGTATCCCTTTCGAAACCATTGAAAGTACCCCTTTCGAATCCAAGTAAAACCTTAGGCCGAAAGACCAAAACATACCTTTCGAATCCACTCTTAAAAAACATTTCGAAACCTTGAAAACCTTTCTTTCGAAAGCTTTAAAATCTTAGACAACCTCTTATCAAAACTTTATAAATATGCCTTTCGAAAACATTGAAACCTTCCATTTAGACCTTTCGAAAGCATTAGATCCATTAAACCTTTCGAAAGCAATTGGGTTCAAATAAAACATATGGAGCAACCTTTCGAAATCACTGAAAACTATTCCATTCAAAACCTTTGGGTTTATCTTTCAAAATCTCTAAAGGGTCTTACAAGAACAAAGTCAAAAGCAATACTTTCAAAAGCCATTTCCTATGTAAAGAAGTGATTGTATCAAAACCAACCCTTTGAAAGCATTGGAGAAGTGACTTTAATTAGAAAATAGGGGACCTTTTCGAAAGCACTGCTTCGAAAGGAAAAAGGCCGCTGCTAGGGGTTTTGACCCCTTTGAAAACAGTTACTTAAAATAGAAGGCGCAACCTCTTTCGAAGCCATTCCTTAAACCATTTAACCAAGTCGAAAGCTAACTAAGTTGAAGGCAAAGCAGGCGCATTTTCTTTTAAAGGAAAAGCAAAGCTTCGACCCCTTTAGAATCCCTTGTTTCAACCTTATACCTTTTGCCTCTGTCCAATTTGCTACGTACGAAGTCACTGATACCATGCACATCGGTTTCGATGGTGATGGAGGCAGACAAACTTAGTCGAAAGCTAGGTGCCGAAAGTGATAAAACATGTAAAAAGCATATTTAAACTATTTTTAACCTTTTAAAGCAATTCTTTTCAACTAACATGTCTTGTTTGTCAAAATGTGATTGGTTGCTTATTTCTTTTCTAAAAGTACCGTCGAAAATTTCAGAAATAGACAAATTAAATTATTTACAAAATGCCCCTTCTCCTTTTATAAATATTTAAAACATTTTGGTCTCATACCTTATATATTTTTATATATCTATTAAAACACTTAGGAAAATCCTATAAAAGTTCCCATTAATCATATTCTAATATGTTTTGTAACAAATATTAATTTTTGACCCAAAATCATTATAAAATAGCCATAATTAATTTAAATCTAAAATAGCTATTTTTTTCACTAGAAAATTTATAATAAACCCACATTAATTCAGAAAATTATGAAATTTGAAACCCACTTCCAAATTATCATTTCTGACCTTATCTAAAATCGCAAGGCGTTTGGATATTATTTAATAGAGTTTTCACATCAAACATATCTTAAAATCAATATGATTTAACGTAAATCATCAATAAGATAATATATTCAATTTATCAATCAAAACATGGCAACATACTTTGCAAAATATTCGGATCTAACCTAAAAACCAAACATCAAAAATATGAAATCTAAACTACTATTTACCTTAGCTTTGTGATCAAGGAGTTGAGATTTGATCTTGATTTAAGTTGATTAAGCTTCCTCTTGATTCTTGATTTATCTTCTACTTGATCTTCCTTAATGGTGGCCGACCTCTCTATAGCTTAATATTTTGATGGTGAACGTATGAAATGAATGTGGCTTAAGTGTTTAAGGTATAAGAATATACTTCTTCCTATCTTACCCTTTTCTATAATTCTTTAATCCATTTAATTCATTTGTTATATGGCATGGCTATCTTTCTATTAATCACAAATCTCAATCCCTTATCATTTTACATTATTTCGTTTAATTTTATTAATTAAATGTTCCTAAATAATATTACTTAAATTAGAGGTGTTACAGTCTCAGCTCCTTAAAGAATTTTGTCCTCAAAATTATGATAAGGTACGCATACAACTAATCATAAAGATAAAACATACCATCAAAGAAATCAAGATAAGTTTTTCTAATCTGGCTCTCAATCTCCTAAGTACAGTCTTTCTTATCGTCGCTCCACTGGACTTTAACTAATCTAACTGTCTTGTTCCTTAGCCTCTTGTCGTCACTTGTGACTATACTAATAGGTTTTCTAACTATAGTCAAGTTCGGTTCCACTATTAAGTCCTCTAACACAGTCGGTGCTATAGTTGTCTCCAGATTTCTAATACACATCCTCAGATGAGAAACATGAAAAACATCGTGAACTCCTGCCAAACTGTTCAGTAACTCTACTCTATATGCGAGTTTTTTGATCTTCTCTATAATAGGAAATGGTTCTATGAATCTCAGTGCTAACTCCCTTGGTTTCCAAAATCTGATAACCCCTTTCATCGGTGATACTTTGACGAAAACGTGATCTCCAACTATGAACTCTAAGTCTTTTCGTCTTCTATCGGCATAACTTTTCTGCCTAGATCGAGCTTTCTTCATCCTATATCGAATCAATTCAAACTTTTCTATAGCTTTTCTAACTAAATCTAGGCCAAGAAGCAACCTATCTCTAGTCTCTAACCAATAAATTGGAGATTAGCATGGCCTTCCATACAAAGCTTCAAATGTTGCCATCCCTATACTAGTCTGATAACTGTTGTTATACGAAAACTCGATTAGGTATACATGGTCTTCCCATGATCTTCCAAAATCTAATACACAAGCTCTTAAAAAAATCTTCCAAGACTTTGTTAACTCTTTTCATAAGCTTGGTTCTTAAAGTATCCTGTAGACTGTTTCAAAACTCATTAGTGAAGGAGGAATCTATATCACTTACTATGCTACTAGGAATTCCATGAAGTCTAACTATATTCTTCATAAATAACTTAGCTAAAACCAGTGCTGTCTTAGTTGAATTAACTGAAATAAAATAAGCACTCTTGGTTAATCTATCCACCATGACCCGTATACTTCCGTTTCCTTGATTTGATCTTGGCAACCCGTCTATAAAATCCATCAAAATAGAATCCCACTTCCATATTGGAATATCTAGTGGATGAAGTGATCCACTTAGCTTCTGATGTTTGGCCTTTACATGTTGACAGTTCAAACACTGCTTCACCCATAAGTTTATATCTATGTTCATACCTTCCTAGAAGAAACTCCTCTTTATATCCGGATACATCTTATTTCATCCCAGATGAATAGTGAAATTCAAACATTGGCATTCCTATAGAACATCTTTCCTAGTGTTTCCTACATTCAAAACACATAATCTTCCTTTCTTCCTTAACCACCCATTCTGGTCAAGACTGAATTCCTTCAAGTCATCGCTCTCCATTCCATCCCTTAACTTCTTGATCCATTCATCCAATACCGGATCTTCTCCTTGTTTAGAAGCAATCTTTTCAATCATTACTGGTCGAAATTCTAAACTTGACAACTTAGCTGTCTCCTTACTACATCTAGCTTCAGATCTCCACTGTATTCTACATGTCGTCAACGCATCCAAATCTTTACACTCAGCTATCATTGCCAAGACTGCATTCTGGTGTCTTCTGCTAAGTGCATTCGCAACCTTGTTGCCTTTTCCTGGTGTATACTCAATACCAAGCCATAAGTGGTTAAAAACTCTAACTACCTCTGCCATCTCATTTTAATTCCTTTTGAGAGAATAAATACTTCAATGATTTATGGTCCGTATATAACTCGAATCTCTCCCCAAAAAGGTAGTGTCTACACACGTTCAAAGCAAATATTACCACATCTAATTCCAAATCATGAATTGGGTACCTAACCTAATGCGGTCTAAGCTGTCGAGAAGCATTGGTAATTACTTTACCTCTTTGCATTAACACAGCTCGTAAGTTGTTCCACATGCATTCGTATATACTACTAAATCTTGATTCCTTTTTGGAACAACTAACACAGGTGAAGTGTTTCAGCTTTAGGAATGCCTCCTAACACAGATCAGTCCAATCAAACTTTACATCTTTTCGCGTTAGCGTGGTCATCGGTGCTACTATTCGTGAGAAATCCTTTATGAACCTTTGATAATACCCGACTAATCCAAGAAAACTCTTTATCTCAGTCACCGTCTCAGGTCTCTTTTAATTATTCATCGCTTCGATCTTAGTCGGATCTATGGACAACCCTTTCTCTAAGGCTACATGACCAAGAAACTTCACTTCCTTCTTTCAAAAATGACACTCCAAAAACTTCACCTTTAGCTGATGATGCCTCAGCATCTCAAGCACCACTCTACGATGAGCTTCATGCTCCCTTTCATCCTTAGAGTATATCAAAATATCATCCATAAATACCAACACGAACCTGTCCAAGTGTTCTTTGAAAATTTGGTTCATCAAATCTACAAAGAATACTAGCACATTAATTAGTCCTAATGGCATTACTAACTATTCGTATGATCTATATCTAGTTCTAAATGCCATTAAAGTAATGCTATCCTCTGCTATCCTAAGCTGATGGAAACTTGTTGCTAAATCCAACTGAGAAAATACTATGGCTCCACTCAACTGGTCGAACAAATCATCAATACTAGGCAATGGATATTGATTCTTTGTCGTCTTCTCATTCAACTTACGATAATCAATACATAATCTTAACGATCTGTCTAGCTTCATGGCAAACACTGCGATTGCTCCTCAAGGTGAACTACTTGTTCTAATAAAATTCTTGCCTTCCGAATTCTCTATTTGCACCTTTAGCTCCTTCATCTCGGTAGGTGTCATCCTGCTTGGCGGTTTACTTACTAGTTCTGCTTCTGGTACCAAATCTATCTGAAATTCAATGGCTAATTTTGGTGGCAATCCTACTACGAGTTCAAAAACATCTGCGAATTCTCTAATAACAAAAATGGGATCCAACTCATCTTCTACCTTCACAACACCCAACAAAGTGTTAATATCACAACTAGGGTTTTCTACGGTGTATACAATCTGATCACCATAGTCAGGGTGTCTAAGCGATATTTTTCTATCGTACTTACTTAACCAATCCATAGCCAAAATAATTCCAAACCCTACAAAATAAAACACATGAAAACTACAAAAAAAGGTATGACCTAACAATTCAAACTTTAGGTGGTCATACTTCATCCCAAGTGTCATACCCTCCTATCAAATTTGCAACTCTTAAGGAAGTAACTAAATATGAGAGTTCTAGGTTAAGCTTATTTACCAAACAAAGAGATATAAAAGAATGTGATGCACCGGTAGAACGATAATTGATATCCCATGAATCATAAGCGTACCTCCCAACACGGCCTTTCCTTTTTCCTTTGCTATTTGCCTCGAGGTAGCTGGCTCTAATGCAAACACCTTTCCTTTGCCATCTTTAGCTGGTTCTTTGCACTGGTTCTTACAATATCCAATTTGACCGTAGTTGAAGCACCCATACTCTTCTTCCTGATTGCTTTTTTTCCATCTTCCGAATGACATTCATTAGCAAATTCCCTTTCTTATCACGCTTAAAGTAGACAACCTCCGACTTCCCCTTCTTTGTAGCTCTACCTTTCGGAGCTCTGTTCTTATGGAAAAAATTTCTTTTCTGACTCTACCCCACTTGGACTTCCTTTGCCTTGTTTCTTTCCAGAAATCAAGCATCTCCACATTCCTTAAATCCATTTCCACTACAACATCACATGGATCCCTGATATGTGGTAACATAAACCTAGCAAGCTCAGACTTCAACCCCCTAATAAACTTCTCATTCCTCTTAATATTAGTATCAACCGTAGCATAGCCATATCGTGCTAGCTCCTCAAACCTCTTCGCATACTCCGACATAGTCATGTCCCTCTACTCCAGTTCTCTCCAAAGCAGAACAGACTTATCAACCTCCGACTTAAATCTCTCTCCAAACCTCCTTTTGAACTCATCCTATGTCATGGCCTCCTCATCAACTTCAGCTATAATGTTGTTCCACCAGTACAGTGCTTCTCCTTACAACTATCTCGAAGCGAGCCTTCTTTTCTGCTCATCATTGAGCCCTAAATCAACAAAACTCCTTTTGCTATAAAGCAGCAAACTCTCTGCTTCGATTGAAAGTCCTTGGTACCAATAAATGGTTTTCCTCCCAACCGAGCACAATCTCTACTGAATAGCATAATTAGTCACCACTGGAGTTTCTTGGTTTCCTCCTCCTGCATTTCTTCCAACCACCCCAACATAAATTCCTGCCTGCATCATGTTGACAAAGAACTGATACATTGCTCCCATGTCAGCTTACAGGACTCCAGCACCCACATTTCCAGATTCTACCTGACTTGGGTTTCTTGTAACAACCCAGAATTTTTAATAATTAAAATTTGAATATTTAATTAATTTTAGATATTAATAAGTGAAATTTATAAGTCGAATAAATTTTTATTTGAATTATTGGATTTAATTGAATAATTAAATCGATAATTTAATATGTTAAATTATGAAAATAATTGAAAATATAGTTAAAAATGATTGAAAATGATTTGTAAAATTTTATTTTATCATATGGAAGTTAGAACGATATTTTAGAACTTTTAATTTGGCGAGTTAAAATAGCCATTTTTCAAAAAGTCTCGGATTTCGACGAAACCAGTTTCATCGGATCCGTAATGTGATATTATTACAAGGTTTCAAATTTCAAGTCAATTGGATTTACCGTTTGTCCGTTACAAATTAAAACGCCTAGAAAATCGCTTAAATCGGTTTAATTTAAATTGAGCGTTTACAGCCATAACTCGCACAGATGTCCGAACTAACTTTCGAAACCTGTTCCATTGTGTCCGGAACGCGGGATAAACCCTAGGTACGTCAGTTTCGGCGCGTAAATCGGAGTTTGGAATTTCCGGATGAATAGTGTCGTTCGAAATTCTATAAATAGCCCACCATCCTCCTCATAAATTAAAAAAAAAAAAAATAAACCCTAACAAAACCCTAGCCGCCACTTATACAACCAAGGGCCAGAATTTGTCAAAATTCATTCATTAATCTCTCTCAATCCGTAAAGAATTAGCCAAAGTGCTCAACTACAAAGTCGAAGAGCTCGACGAGAGCTTCGATTCCATACGGTGATGATCGAAAATGGTGCAACGTAGGAGGAGCTATGGTGGGCCGTTTGCAGCAGCTCATGCACGTTTTCATAGGCACATGATGAGTCCGAGCTTCATGATGTGGATGGTGGAGGTAGTTCTCGCGAAGAGCTTCGATTTGCAAGTGGTTTGATGTGATTTCGTCGAGTATTGGAGGAGTATTATTAAACCCTAGTTGTTGATGAATGGGTTTGTGGTGACAGCCTCAATCTGTAGATAGAACGTGGAGAGGGAAGAAGAGATGGACGGTGGAGATGAGGGGAAGCAAGATCTTGTGGCCAGAAATTGAATAGGTTTAAAATATATAAAGTTTGTTGTAAATTAGCAAGTTTAAATACGTGTAACTTCAAAAATTCATAACTTTTTCATACGAGGTAGAAAACGCGCGAAACCAGTTGCGTTGGAATCGTATGGACGAGCACTACGCGATGGAGTTGGTTTGGAGTCGTTTGGAGTTAGTGAGAATTTTGGGTAAAATTAAACGACCGTTTAATTTTATTCGAAATGAATCGCTAAAACGAAATTAAAACCAAGGTGAGAATTTCTCACTCAATCGAATCAGTTTCGATTTTATTTTAAATAGTTAGATTTAAAATATTTGAATGCATGTTTGAATGTTGATTGATATCTATTGATTGTTAAAATAGACATTATACGCCGTTAGTAAGCGGATGTTATTTAATAAAAACATATACCGCGAATATTTCATAAACAGTGAAATTGGTATTATATATAATATCAATATATATATATTGGCATATGTATATATTGCAGTTGTTGATTTCCCGTATTTTTTAGCGGATGAGACCCTATTGCGCCGTTATTAAGCGGATAATATTTAATAAGAACATATACCGCGATAATTTCGTACTGGAGCGAAATTGGTATTGTGCTAATGTTTGTGATGCAGGAAACAGGTTGGAGGGATCCAACTGGATTCCTCAACAGTTTTTATTTGATTTCAGATATTTTGATATTTGATGGATTTTCATATTGATATATGATATCGTTGTTGTCGTGATTGACTATTTGGTGTGTAGCATCATTGGACCCAGATTTTGGGATTTTAAAATGATTTTAAAGTGATTTTTGAAAATATACTATATTTTTGGAATTGATTCATTTTAATTAAATAAACGTTATAATTTTTAATGTTATAAAAATTATGATTTTTGAGAAATATAGTTAAAAACTGATTTTTGAGAATATGATGCTATTGAGTTTATAAAATAGTTTAATCGAGATATTTTAGAATTTATTGTGAAAAGTTTAAATATAGGATTTATAAAATTTAATTATTTTATGAATCAAAATGGTGAAATAATAAAGGAATTTAAAGACGTTTAAAAAGAATAATATAAATTGATTTATATTAAGAGATTTATAAATGGATATTTATAAATTGAAATATGGACATTATAAAACGAGTTTTTATAAGTGTTTGAATGAAGTGAAAATGAATTTCATAATTGAATGGAATTTATAGAATTTTATACGGTGAAGTTATAAATGGAATTTTATAAGCAGTAGGTTTATAAAATTTATTAAGTTATTAAAATAATGATTTTGGATAAATGAATGAATCTTATAAGTTATAAGATTTATAATTTGGGAAGTTAAAAAGAACGATTTTGTAAAATAATCGTTTTATAAGCATTTAACTTATAATATGGACTTTTAGTTCATAATTGGGATATAAATCGGATAGGTTAATAAAGGAATTTATTAAAGGAAGTTGTTATAAAATAAATAGAAATGGAATTTATAAACGTTGTTTTATAAATTCACAAATGACTTATTTTGATAAGTTAATTGTTATAACTTATAAATGGAGTTATATTCACGTTTTAGACTGTGAATAATCCTTTGAAATAAAATGAATAGAAGTGATAAAATTGGTTAACGTAGAATATTCACGTTTTTGAATAGTGAATAATATGTTAAAGAAATTGTTTTGAATGTGATATTTTAAATAGAATTAAAACGATCTAACGATGTTTTTAAACATGTTGAGATTCGAAACCATAGATTTCAACATTTATTGTTGAAATAGATGTTTCGAGAAATAAAAGGAGATGATGGACTATAACACTGTTGTTATAGTAAATGATTTCCGAAAGGAAATGTTTTGTATAGTATTGGGATTTATATATCTATTTTAATTTCGAATCCCTATACTAGTGATTTTGGGTTGTCGTAACGATGTTTTACGCAACATTTGTTTTGGCCCAAATAAGTATGTTTAAGAGAACGATTTCCTTAAAGAATGAAATATATACTTAATTTCGATTGAAGTATATTGAATATTTTCCAAGTGTTGAAAATAAAAGATTTGTGAACTACTTATTAAATAAGTATGGAATTGTTTTCCAATATAAAGTGAATATTTTGAATTTATCTTTTTTAAGATAAATTGAAAATGAATATTAGAAATCGAATTGAAATCGAATATTCATTGATATTTTGGAATATAAATTCACTATGGAATTTATAAAAGAAAGTGGAATTTGATTAAAAATAAATATTGATTTATTTTTGAAGTATGAAATTATATATCTAGTGAAGATATTTTGTGAAATAAATAATTTGGAAAATTATTTGGAAACTGGTGATGTGTGCATATCTATTGATAGTTCAATAGCCGACTATCAATATTTCCCTTTGAATGGGTAATTGATGTGATTTGTTTGAATGTGAATGCTACACTTATTTTTTTGAATAAGCGCTCACTATTCGGGTTAACTGGGAAAGAACCATGGGGTCGTATAACCTATTCCGAATATGTGATACGTCGTTATAATTGCATTGAAGATCGGTGTTGAAGACCCGGTATTTGCGAGAGCGATAGGATGACCTGTCGATTGTCTCTGCACTGAGTTGCAGCGGTATAGAGACTCCCTAAGTGATGGGAAATCCGATCAGGATTGTGAATATCCGGATTGCAAGGACTTCTTTGTAAGTGCCTTCGGTTTTGTTCGAGCCCGGAACAGACTTGTATGGATTGTATGTCTGACATTACAAGTTGAGATATAAAACCGATTTCATTCAAATATATTTCTGTTGGTGGCGAAGAATTTATTCTTTAGCTTAACACCCTTCTCTGAGACGTACGAGCTCAGAGGTTATATAGTTGAAGTTATCAGCGATATATTCCCAATTTGGTAATGTGACATGCTGAGTGTTGCTGTAAATGATCATTGTGTTGATTATTGTGATAGGATCATTTATTTGATCGTCTATCTTAGTGATCATTGTGTTGATCATTTGTTGACCCAAAGCATGGCTTTTGTATAAAGTATGTTTTTGTGGACGTGACTTCGTCGAACCTCACACCCCGGAAATGGTCAAAACAGGAAAGATGCGGCAAGGTTATGAGGGGTAGCACCCTTTAGGGTATGTACATTTCCTTCTGGATAGAGGTGGTATCATGGCATGGAGCCTAGATATTTAACCTATGTGGTTACTACGAATTTATTACTTTGTGGTTGTTGGTTTTCGGGATCCCGTGAGAAAGGTCGTTTACGATCGGGGAATGGCGTGCTCGTGTCAGTAGTTACCCAGTTAGGGGTAACCCGGCCTTGTGTTGGCAGAGTTCCGGTTTGGTTCTCGGGGATGTCTTTCCAGAGGCATTCTCATGTGGCAATGGGAAGTTCCTTGGCCTGGCCATTTGTTGGAAATCCAAAGAAACAATACGAAACTTGTACGGTTTTAGTTGTAGAACCTGCTTCCTCAGGAGGTAGCTATAGTAGGCATAATATAATGGTACCTATGCTGGCTAAGATTTATATTCTACTTTCGAAATGAATTTCTTCTACACTATGCACTAATAATAATATCAAATTGATTTGATTTTAATGCGTATCAAGCATGTTTGGCTATCATAAGGAGAAATCTTCTCCAAGTCTGCGTTTGCATTGTGTGTGTGGCAGGAGGTCTTATGGTAGTCTCATTTTTAAAAGCATTGCGAATTGATTAAAAATATTCCTCTATTTTGACTTTAAAGATAAATAAACTGTTTTGAGTTCTCACACCAGTCACATGACTGACTTGGAGTTTATTGTTTTCCTTCCTAAACTCTGGGTGCCCACCAATTTCCACACGGGCAGTCAAGAGTTAAGGTTTATCAGGATATTCTGGATATTCAGGAATTGCTGGAGGCAAGCTGGATGGCATGGCGTATTACTAGTTTATATAGTATTTCTTTTTCCGCTGCACTATTTGTTGTTGTTGTTGTATACTCTGATGATATGATGAAATGAAATGTATAAAATGTAATAACTGATATAGTTCTTTGTTTAAAGATTATTCATTTATTATTATATGTTGTTCCGCTGCGAATTGTGAGATTCTGATGTGATTCTGTTGTTTTCTGTTCCGTTATATTTTCTCTATATTCTATTCTCTTTTTCTTCTATTTTAAAATAATAAAATTTTCTGTTTTCTTTTCCTCTCGATCTTCTATCTTTCTCTCTTTTCTTTTCCTAAATTCTTTTTAAAAAACCCTCAGTGTTCGGTTTTCCGTCGTTCGATTCCTCGGCAGTCGATAAAGTGAGTATCGATGTCGAATTTTCGGAAGATGAAGAATCGTGTCCTGACAATGTGGTATCAGAGCGAGGTGGTTAAGCGACAACCATGGTTCTGTTGGGTATAATTCATTAGAGATAGAGTCAGTAGTACTCTAGATTGAGTTGAGTGTAATAATAGCTATGAGAGCGTATTTGTTAGTGAATATAAAATTGTTTTATATTGTGATGATTGATTTATTGAGTGGCATATGAACTTTCGTCAGCGTGGTCCGCAAGACTATGCCGAAGGGGTTTCTAAACACTTGAATAAAACAATTCGACACAGTATTGATTTTTAAATTGGGTAAATGAAATAATTTTACCTTGAGTATATTTTATATATAAAGGAATAATTTTTCAAAATTATTAAAGTGTATATAAGTTGATTGTTAGGTTGTTTGAATAATCTAAATTAAAGAATAATTGTATAAGTAAAAGAATTATAAGAATTGAATTATAATTAAAGTGATTTACAATTGTGAAATAAACTTATATATATAAGAAGTGAAACTATATGAATATATTTATGAATATGAGTTGAAATAAAAATGAAATTCAACTTTAGTAATTGAATTGAATGAATGGATTGAATATTAATCAATTGAATGTGAATTAAGTTGATATGAAATAATGAATGTAAGTGTAATTCATTAAAATCTAATGTTATTAGAAAGTTTAATAATTGAATGAAAATCAATTAATTAAACCAATTGAAAGCAAAGTAATTTGGTTGTAATTAATATACATTGATTGTTATGTGGTTGTTAGTTAGTTGATTGTATATAATTCATTAAGTGTTAATGAAATTGAATTAATGAAATTGAAAGCTATGAAATTGAATTCAAATAGAAAGTAAATAAATTTGAATAGAATTGAATGTGAATTGGATTTAATTAGTGAATGCAAACTAATTAAAATTGAGAATGAATGTTGATAAAATCCAATGTAAATAAATCAAATATGATTTAGAGTGAAAACCCAATTCATTTAATATTAATGAGAATATGAATGAATATTTATTAGTTGGATGATAATTGGTTGATGTTTGCATTTGTTGCTTTTACTACATTTGCTATGTTGGCATATATATTTATTATGTTACTATATGTTGTATATTGATACTATTGTCTACATACATGATTCTCATGTTGTTTGTTGAGTGATTAGTAGGTGCGGATCGCGTTTGCTTCGCATTTGGAGCTCGCTTTTGCGCTATATTAGCCGTATATGCTCGCTAATAAAATATAAGGTACATATCTCGGATTACATACCGTACTTTTACACTTTTTTCCCTTCGGGATGCCTCATTACTTGATGAGATGTATATTTGTGATATATATACTGTCATATTTTTTCGGATCGAGCCGCGCAAAGGAGACTATGGCGAATTATTCCGAAAATTTAAGGCGTTAGAAAAATTTGAGAAAAATTGGAAAATGTTGAAAACTTTAATTTTGATTTGGAATTGAAAGTTAAACAATAGTAGTTGTTTTTGAAAAGATAACTAAGTATGATTTGGAAACATAGTAAAGATTTATAAGAAGTTTAACTATGAAATTTGGGAAAATTAATAGATTCTGTAACTTTTCTTACTTGGTAATTTCGAGGACGAAATTCTTTTAAGGGGGAAAGATTGTAACGACCCAGAATTTTTAATAATTAAAATTTGAATATTTAATTAATTTTAGATATTAATAAGTGAAATTTATAAGTCGAATAAATTTTTATTTGAATTATTGGATTTAATTGAATATTTAAATCGATAATTTAATATGTTAAATTATGAAAATAATTGAAAATATAGTTAAAAATGATTGAAAATGATTTGTAAAATTTTATTTTATCATATGGAAGTTAGAACGATATTTTAGAACTTTTAATTTGGCGAGTTAAAATAGCCATTTTTCAAAAAGTCTCGGATTTCGACGAAACCAGTTTCATCGGATCCGTAATGTGATATTATTGCAAGGTTTCAAATTTCAAGTCAATTGGATTTACCGTTTGTCCATTACAAATTAAAACGCCTAGAAAATCGCTTAAATCGGTTTAATTTAAATTGAGCGTTTACAGCCATAACTCGCACAGATGTCCGAATAGCTTTCGAAACCTGTTCCATTGTGTCCGGAACGCGGGATAAACCCTAGGTACGTCAGTTTCGGCGCGTAAATCGGAGTTCGGAATTTCCGGATGAATAGTGTCGTTCGAAATTCAATAAATAGCCCACCATCCTCTTCATAAATTAAAAAAAAAAAAAAAACCCTAACAAAACCCTAGCCGCCACTTATACAACCAAGGGCCAGAATTTGTCAAAATTCATTCATTAATCTCTCTCAATCCGTAAAGAATTAGCCAAAGTGCTCAACTACAAAGTCGAAGAGCTCGACGAGAGCTTCGATTCCATACGGTGATGATCGGAAATGGTGCAACGTAGGAGGAGCTATGGTGGGCCGTTTGTAGCAGCTCACGCACGTTTTCATAGGCACATGATGAGGCCGAGCTTCATGATGTGGATGGTGGAGGTAGCTCTCGCGAAGAGCTTCGATTGGAGGAGTATTATTAAACCCTAGTTGTTGATGAATGGGTTTGTGGTGACGGCCTCAATCTGTAGATAGAACGTGGAGAGGGAAGAAGAGATGGACGGTGGAGATGAGGGGAAGCAAGATCTTATGGCCAGAAATTGAATAGGTTTAAAATATATAAAGTTTGTTGTAAATTAGCAAGTTTAAATACGTGTAACTTCAAAAATTCATAACTTTTTCATACGAGGTCGAAAACGCGCGAAACCAGTTGCGTTGGAATCGTATGGACGAGCACTACGCGATGGAGTTTGTTTGGAGTCGTTTAGAGTTAGTGAGAATTTTGGGTAAAATTAAACGACCGTTTAATTTTATTCGAAATGAATCGCTAAAACGAAATTAAAACCAAGGTGAGAATTTCTCACTCAATCGAATCAATTTCGATTTTATTTTAAATAGTTAGATTTAAAATATTTGAATGCATGTTTGAATGTTGACTGATATCTATTGATTGTTAAAATAGACATTATACGCCGTTAGTAAGCGGATGTTATTTAATAAAAACATATACCGCGAATATTTCATAAACAGTGAAATTGGTATTATATATAATATCAATATATATATATATTGGCATATGTATATATTGCAGTTGTTGATTTCCCGTATTTTTTAGCAGATGAGACCCTATTGCGCCGTTATTAAGCGGATAATATTTAATAAGAACATATACCGCGATAATTTCGTACTGGAGCGAAATTGGTATTGTGCTAATGTTTGTGATGCAGGAAACATGTTGGAGGGATCCAACTGGATTCCTCAACAGTTTTTATTTGATTTCAGATATTTTGATATTTGATGGATTTTCATATTGATATATGATATCGTTGTTGTCGTGATTGACTATTTGGTGTGTAGCATCATTGGACCCAGATTTTGGGATTTTAAAATGATTTTAAAGTGATTTTGAAAATATACTATATTTTTGGAATTGATTCATTTTAAATAAATAAACGTTATAATTTTTAATGTTATAAAAATTATGATTTTTGAGAAATATAGTTAAAAACTGATTTTTGAGAATATGATGCTATTGAGTTTATAAAATAGTTTAATCGAGATATTTTAGAATTTATTGTGAAAAGTTTAAATATAGGATTTATAAAATTTAATTATTTTATGAATCAAAATGGTGAAATAATAAAGGAATTTAAAGACGTTTAAAAAGAATAATATAAATTGATTTATATTAAGAGATTTATAAATGGATATTTATAAATTGAAATATGGACATTATAAAACGAGTTTTTATAAGTGTTTGAATGAAGTGAAAATGAATTTCATAATTGAATGGAATTTATAGAATTTTATACGGTGAAGTTATAAATGGAATTTTATAAGCAGTAGGTTTATAAAATTTATTAAGTTATTAAAATAATGATTTTGGATAAATGAATGAATCTTATAAGTTATAAGATTTATAATTTGGGAAGTTAAAAAGAACGATTTTGTAAAATAATCGTTTTATAAGCATTTAACTTATAATATGGACTTTTAGTTCATAATTGGGATATAAATCGGATAGGTTAATAAAGGAATTTATTAAAGGAAGTTGTTATAAAATAAATAGAAATGGAATTTATAAACGTTGTTTTATAAATTCACAAATGACTTATTTTGATAAGTTAATTGTTATAACTTATAAATGGAGTTATATTCACGTTTTAGACTGTGAATAATCCTTTGAAATAAAATGAATAGAAGTGATAAAATTGGTTAACGTAGAATATTCACGTTTTTGAATAGTGAATAATATGTTAAAGAAATTGTTTTGAATGTGATATTTTAAATAGAATTAAAACGATCTAACGATGTTTTTAAATATGTTGAGATTCGAAACCATAGATTTCAACATTTATTGTTGAAATAGATGTTTCGAGAAATAAAAGGAGATGATGGACTATAACACTGTTGTTATAGTAAATGATTTCCGAAAGGAAATGTTTTGTATAGTATTGGGATTTATATATCTATTTTAATTTCGAATCCCTATACTAGTGATTTTGGGTTGTCGTAACGATGTTTTACGCAACATTTGTTTTGGCCCAAATAAGTATGTTTAAGAGAACGATTTCCTTAAAGAATGAAATATATACTTAATTTCGATTGAAGTATATTGAATATTTTCCAAGTGTTGAAAATAAAAGATTTGTGAATTACTTATTAAATAAGTATGGAATTGTTTTCCAATATAAAGTGAATATTTTGAATTTATCTTTTTTAAGATAAATTGAAAATGAATATTAGAAATCGAATTGAAATCGAATATTCATTGATATTTTGGAATATAAATTCACTATGGAATTTATAAAAGAAAGTGGAATTTGATTAAAAATAAATATTGATTTATTTTTGAAGTATGAAATTATATATCTAGTGAAGATATTTTGTGAAATAAATAATTTGGAAAATTATTTGGAAACTGGTGATGTGTGCATATCCATTGATAGTTCAATAGCCGACTATCAATATTTCCCTTTGAATGGGTAATTGATGTGATTTGTTTGAATGTGAATGCTACACTTATTTTTTTGAATAAGCGCTCACTATTCGGGTTAACCGGGAAAGGACCATGGGGTCGTATAACCCATTCCGAATATGTGATACGTCGTTATAATTGCATTGAAGATCGGTGTTGAAGACCCGGTATTTGCGAGAGCGACAGGATGACCTGTCGATTGTCTCTGCACTGAGTTGCAGCGGTATAGAGACTCCCTAAGTGATGGGAAATCCGATCAGGATTGTGAATATCCGGATTGCAAGGACTTCTTTGTAAGTGCCTTCGGTTTTGTTCGAGCCCGGAACAGACTTGTATGGATTGTATGTCTGACATTACAAGTTGAGATATAAAACCGATTTCATTCAAATATATTTCTGTTGGTGGCGAAGAATTTATTCTTTAGCTTAACACCCTTCTCTGAGACGTACGAGCTCAGAGGTTATATAGTTGAAGTTATCAGTGATATATTCCCAATTTGGTAATGTGACATGCTGAGTGTTGCTGTAAATGATCATTGTGTTGATTATTGTGATAGGATCATTTATTTGATCGTCTATCTTAGTGATCATTGTGTTGATCATTTGTTGACCCAAAGCATGGCTTTTGTATAAAGTATGTTTTTGTGGACGTGACTTCGTCGAACCTCACACCCCGGAAATGGTCAAAACAGGAAAGATGCGGCAACGTTATGAGGGGTAGCACCCTTTAGGGTATGTACATTTCCTTCTGGATAGAGGTGGTATCATGGTATGGAGCCCAGATATTTAACCTATGTGGTTACTACGAATTTATTACTTTGTGGTTGTTGGTTTTCGGGATCCCGTGAGAAAGGTCGTTTACGATCGGGGAATGGCGTGCTCGTGTCAGTAGTTACCCAGTTAGGGGTAACCCGGCCTTGTGTTGGCAGAGTTCCGGTTTGGTTCTCGGGGATGTCTTTCCAGAGGCATTCTCATGTGGCAATGGGAAGTTCCTTGGCCTGACCATTTGTTGGAAATCCAAAGAAACAATACGAAACTTGTACGGTTTTAGTTGTAGAACCTGCTTCCTCAGGAGGTAGCTATAGTAGGCATAATATAATGGTACCTATGCTGGCTAAGATTTATATTCTACTTTCGAAATGAATTTCTTCTACACTATGCACTAATAATAATATCAAATTGATTTGATTTTAATGCGTATCAAGCATGTTTGGCTATCATAAGGAGAAATCTTCTCCAAGTCTGCGTTTGCATTGTGTGTGTGGCAGGAGGTCTTATGGTAGTCTCATTTTTAAAAGCATTGCGAATTGATTAAAAATATTCCTCTATTTTGATTTTAAAGATAAATAAACTGTTTTGAGTTCTCACACCAGTCACATGACTAACTTGGAGTTTATTGTTTTCCTTCCTAAACTCTGGGTGCCCACCAATTTCCACACGGGCAGTCAAGAGTTAAGGTTTATCAGGATATTCTGGATATTCAGGAATTGCTGGAGGCAAGCTGGATGGCATGGCGTATTACTAGTTTATATAGTATTTCTTTTTCCGCTGCACTATTTGTTGTTGTTGTTGTATACTCTGATGATATGATGAACTGAAATGTATAAAATGTAATAACTGATATAGTTCTTTGTTTAAAGATTATTCATTTATTATTATATGTTGTTCCGCTGCGAATTGTGAGATTCTGATGTGATTCTGTTGTTTTCTGTTCCGTTCTATTTTCTCTATATTCTATTCTCTTTTTCTTCTATTTTAAAATAATAAAATTTTCTGTTTTCTTTTCCTCTCGATCTTCTATCTTTCTCTCTTTTCTTTTCCTAAATTTTTTTTAAAAAAACCCTCAGTGTTCGGTTTTCCGTCGTTCGATTCCTCGGCAGTCGATAAAGTGAGTATCGATGTCGAATTTTCGGAAGACGAAGAATCGTGTCCTGACATTTCTTCTCGTATTTGGTTGAGCATTCCCAGTTGTTGTGGTGCTTCCTCCACCTAGGTTGACTCTTCTAGCATCCATGTGTGCATTCGAGCCTTCGTGAGACATGGAAGAATATCCTAATAGCCTAATAGAGATAGGAGAATAGAGATATATCATATACATATATAGCAAATACAAATACGTTGCTATAGCGTTATCTCATACCCCGATCTTATCTCTAATTCCTTAGGATTATGTTTTCAAAATCATTTTAGTTTAAAGTTTTTTATAAACCTATGCTTTGATACCAAGTTGTAACATCATCTATCTTAAGGCCCAAAGCAAAGCGCTAAAGATGCCGCAGTCATCTATAGTATAAACTTAAGACGACAAAATACGGTAATGTTAATGGTATCCATAATATCAAAAGCACATTAATATGAAACAAAACACAGATTTAAAAACAACTTTTTTGATCACATTTCATAAAACATGTTTCATATTTCATTACATTATCTAAATCATTTCCCAAGTTCAGATCAAATATAATTATTGCATAAATACACCAAGAGCGGCATGTGAAGATGACACTATGGCTGCAACAACCCGCATATTTGTCGATTTTATATTTAAATATTTTATTTAAATATTTTATCGATACTCGAAATTTAGTCCGAAAAGCTACTTTTTGCATACGGTCGAATTAGGACTCGGGACCACTCCCATTGAGTTTAAAATGTTGTTTGCGACCTTTTTGAGTATAAGCTTCGATATGTTTGGAGTAAGTTGATTTTTGCTACTTCTTACTTAGGGTTTTGGTTTGGGCTGAGCCCATTAACCCCACTTAACTCAGTTCCAACCCTCTCCTCTTCATTCACTTCCTTTCTATTTTCCTTTTACTCAAGCTTTTATAACAATGGAGAGTGGAATGAGAAATTAAAACTCCAAGCCCTAGTTTTCTTTTGCAAATCAAACTCTAGCTCCAAACTAATAGAAGAACCCATTGGTAAGCTTCTCTTCTTCTTCTCCAACTCATTCTCTTATCAATTTCAGAAATTCCTAAACCTAATTTTGGGAATGTTCTTCTTTTAAAGCTTAGAATCAAGCTTCTTGAGTTGGATTTGAAGAGTGGTTGATTCTCCTTTGCTTCCAAGCTTCTTTTTCAATCGTTTGGGTTCAAAGGTGAGATTTTTATCTCACATCTTAGTCTATAACTATCTTCGATTGTTAGGTATGAATTCCTAACACTTATTCGTGTGCATTTGCTTTTGGTTTGGATTGATTTGGTGAATATTCCAATTTTTGGTGTTTTGGGTTAAAATCTTTAAAAATCCTAACTTTGATGTTTGAATGTGTTTTGGTTATGCATCGAAGAGCTTATAGGGCCGGGTAGTCGATTGGCATAAACCCTTGCGCCGTTGCTCGAGAGAATGCAATTTGGTCGAGGTTGGACCTCATTTGGATGGGCTGGGAAGAGACTGGCAACAGGTCCGGTCGACCGAGCCCTGCTGCCGGCCGACCGACCTGCTTCCAAGTGCATAAGCACTTCTCTATTTATGGTCCGGTCGATCAACTACAGGGTTCGGCCGACCGACCTGCTTCCCGAGGATTTTTCGGAACAGGGTCCGGTCGACCGAGCTCTACAACCGGCCGACTGGCCTATTTCGCCTATTTTGCGTGGTTTCCAAATTTAATCGATTCGTGTTATTTTCCTATTTATTGTTATCATTTTTTATTGACTTTGATGACTAATTTTCTTCTGGAATTCTTGGAATATCCATTTCGATGGATTCGGTATCGATTTCTTTGGATTTTCATTCACGTCTTCGAATGTGAATTTTAGTGATTGATTGTTCCTACAATCTTCTTTGTGATTTGTCACTTTAAAAATATAAAGGTTTTCTATACTAGTAGTAAATATCAAAACTCTTTCTTCAAATGATTTCAACACTATTTTATTACAAAGCCCGTTTTCTTAAACCATTTTCCAATCTATTAGTATATACAAACCTTTACCTCACTCGGATGAGAAATCTAATTAAACGACTTAGTAAAACAAGTGGCGTGAAACGCTTGCGTTTACTTCGTCGGTTAATTCTTGGACTTGCTCGATTGAATCTCTTGTGATAATTTTCTAGTGGAGATCTACAATTTGTTTATAAATATTTAAGTTAAGCTAGTGGTTATGGGACATGAAGCTAAGCTCATATATTTACTAGCTTACTATAATTGACACTTCTTGATGATCATGACGATCATTTTTGTGATTCAGACTAGCAATTGTGCGATGTCTCTTTGTCTACGAGGGAGACTAAACCCCGTTTTGTGGAGTTTCGACTCAAATTGATGGGGTAGCAACCCATGGTCTTCGGGCCATTCGTGGGTCAAAAATTAATGGTTAGCTACCATGAGATAGCTTCTCGTTCGTGTGATACATATGTTGGTGAGCTTTAATGCTCCCGTTCGTGTGATAGACCTCCCCCTTTCTTGTGATTTCTGGATTTCATGTGTTGAATTCTGGAATTTATGCTTCACCTATTGTTGTGATTTCTATTGATATGCTTTATCAATTTTTGTGCATTGGTGAATTCGTGTGTCATTGACTTGTTGTGAATTCAAGTTTTGGGTATGAAACCCCTTTTTGGATCTTTGTGAAGATTTTTGTGATATTGATTAATCTCATGTTGAGTTTCAATTGCATACTTATAGTAGTATGCCATTATGGTTATCATATGTTTATGCCATGTTGGGCGAATTCTCACCCAGAAGATCTCGAGACCGAAAAGTCACAGTTTCACCCGGGCTCGCAACCTCCACTTCGTTCGACAGCCAAGAAGCTCAATACTAACCTAGAAGTCCATCCAACATTCTCCATGAAGAAGCTCATTCGGCCCCAAGCCTCCATTCGGCTCCTTCCCATTCGGCAACACAAGCCCGAGTCCATTCGGCATAGCCAGCCTCCTTTCCACCGCCGAACCAGCTATCCACAACCTTTCCACCGGACCAACTCCCCTACCGGTCCACTCACTACCGGTCCACCAGCCTTCACACTCCAATACCGGACCAGCTCTACTACCAGACCAACTTTACTACCGAGTCACCAAGACGCCACTCCAGACCATCTCCTACAACCACTCCCACACTCCTGCCGAATCAAGACGGTACCGGTCCAAACGCCACCGGACCAACTGCCAAACCAACCAAGACCGAACCAGAGCTTCGCCGAACCAGATAATTGCCAGTCCAAATTTCTTCAGCCCGGGCCCACCAGCAGCTATATACTTCCAAGACCCCTGCCCCCTACCTCATTCTATAAATAGAGGGGCAGGGGTACAACAATGGCAGACAAGTTTGAGAGCTCAAGCAAGGAAGGAACTTTCAAACTACTTTCATATACTTATACACGAAGCATTGTACTTGTAATCTGAAAGAAAGAAGATAATAACATATAAAGTGGACGTAGGCACATTCTGGCCGAACCACTATAAATCCGCGTGTCTTTTACATTTCAGCCCCTACTTCTTTTATATTTACATACTCATCTAAAATCATTGAAAATCACATATAATCAACTAAATAATACGACTTGGAGGTGTTTGTCCATTTTTTGTGCAAACATTTTTGGTGCTTTCACTGAGAATTGAACTCAGGCTTCATCTTCTCCCACTCAACCTTCTTCCTAACAACATCGCTCGTTGCTTAGAAATCTTGCCTTCCAAACAGAGAAGGGATGTTAACAAAGGAAAGAACATCGCAACTAGCAGCCTTCCAGATCCAGTAATCGCAGATCAGCCCACTTCAACAGCAGTACCAGATGAAAATCAGGAAAATCCAACTGGTCCCGCAACGGAGCAACCAATCACTAGGGCAGATCTGGACAGGGTTGTGGCTGAAGTAACTAACCGCTTCGCATCCCAACAAGAAGCTTTGGTGGACCAACTCATGTCACGCTTAAGGGATGCTGAAGAGTCCAACCACAACACTGAATCATGGGGTGAGTCCCAATCCGGAGGATCTCGGAGGCAACAAAGGTCTTCCCTCTTCGAAGAAGCTATCAACAGGAACAACAATGATAGGGGCCGCGCCCGGACTCAGCCCGAATTCCGACTCGAGGAAGCCCTTGGAACCGAACCCAGCGGGGGAGGCACCAGGCGAGGGTCGGATGTAGCTGAGCCAGTCATGCCACCTAATCATAGAAACCCCGCTGAACGGAGCCAAGCTAGAACCCAGCCCGAAGTTGACCCCATGGATGTGCTCGAAACAGAACCCCACAGGGGAAGATCAAGGCAGGGGGCAACTGTAGCTGGTCCTAGCGTGCATCCGAGCAGCCAAAGACAACCACTGGATAATGCTAGAAGTGATAGACTGTACCATCCCTACAGGTCATCTGGACGAGATAGATCCCGCAGGGAAGAACCAAGCTCATTTTTGTCCGCTCCAAGTTCTGACGAACGAATGGCACGATTATTCAGAGAATGTGTCCAACGGGAGCAAAGGGACCGGGGAATAGGCGCTAGGGTCACCAGTCCCTTTACCCGAAATATCGAAACTGCCATCACTCCCCGGGAATGGAAAATGCCAACCATGGAACCTTACAAAGGAACTTCCGACCCCATCGTACACTTGCAGAGATACACCCAGCATATGCTCATGAGTGGAGCAACAGAAGGAGTGTTATGTAAATGTTTTCCGCTATTCCTAGCTGATCTAGCTACCTCCTGGTTCTGCCATCTACCCCAAGGATCCATCAGCTCATGGGAGATGTTGAAAGAAAGGTTTATTAGCCAGTTCTGCATCCATGTGGAACAACCCAAGGATGCTTATTCTCTATCCAATGTCAAACAGAAAACCGGAGAGACGCTGCAACAATATCTAACGCGGTTCAACGCCGCAGCGGCAGCAGTTCAAGATGCCGATGAAAAACTCACTCTAATGGCCCTCTGTAGTGGTGTACATCCAGACACCAAGTTTGCCAGAAGATTAACTAAGGAAAAACCAGCTACCTTGCCTGATTTCTTCCATGAAGCTGGAAAGTATATGAGACTTGAAGACGCTGCTACAGAGAGGCAATCAGGACAACAAGGTAAGACAGTCCAGGACAAGGAAATGAATCTAGAGACAATACTGGGGGCAGAAAGGTCGAAAAGCGCCAATATCGACCAGGACCGAGATTTGACTCCTACACTCCTTTGAACGACACAATCGAAAATATCTTCCTAGCCACTCAGGGCGAACTAGGATACAAGCGCCCCCCGCACAAGAAAGAATCAGATAACGCACTCAAGTCCGGAAAGTTCTGTCGCTTCCACGAATCCCACGGACATGACACCAATGAATGCCACCATCTTCGGGACTTGATCGAAGAACACATTAGAAGAAGAAGACTGGAACGCTATGTGAAGGGTCAGAACAGGACTCCAACTCCAGCCAATGAGAACTCAAAGCAACCCCTCTCAGAGGTAGGCGGAGGGAATCGCAACAATCATAACACCAGTGGCTCTAGTCAAGAGAAGATAGTGGTCCTTACCATCTCAGGAGGACCACACATCGCCGACAGAAGTTGGGCAGAGATGGAAAGGTACAGCAAGTCGCTTAGAAATGCAGAAGGCTATGTTAACTCCATCACGGAAGAACGCCACCCGAAACGAAAAGAGAACGACGACATCATATTCAGTAGGCGTGATTTGGAAGGAAGACAGTACCCACATATGGATCCTATGGTCATCTCTGCCTGGTTCGGTCCAGCTAAAGTTTTTCGGATTCTAATAGACACAGGAAGCTCCGTAAATATCCTATTCAAACATGCTTTCGACAAAATGAAGTTATCAATGAAGGATGTATCCCCCTGTGACAAACCACTGCACGGTTTCACTAGAGATGCAAAAATGCCCCTCGGGCAACTTGACCTCTTCGTCGAAATAGGAAGTCATCCCCGCTCCGTTGTGCGAAAACAAACGTTCGTACTAATAGAAAACCACTCGGCTTACAACGCCTTCTTGGGAAGACCAGCCTTGTTTGACTTCCAGATTGTATTAGCCCCCTGGTGCCTGAAAATGAAATTTCCAACAGACAACGGAGTAGGAGAAGTAGAAGGAGACCAAGATGCTGCCCGAGACTGCTACGTAACTGAACTTCGCGATAACCGCAGAAAGAATAAAGGAAAAGGTGCAGAGACTACTCTCTGCATGAAAAGCTTGGAGGCATAGCAACTAAAGAAAGCCCCTCCTCTTCGATACACAAGCGATCCCTTCAATGAACTAGACCCCAGGGATAAAGAGGAGGAGGCTACCGCCGAGCCTGCAGAGGCTATGGAATTCGTATCTGTAGACAAGCACGATTCAAGTAAACTATTAAAAGTCGGATCTCAGCTAAAAACGGAGTTGAAAGATCAACTCATTGACTTTCTCCGCCACAACTTAGATGTATTTGCGTGGACCCATGCCGATATGACAGGAATCTCCCCCGACATAGCATGCCACATGCTGAACATCGATCCCACCAAGGTACCAGTAAAGCAGAAAAAGAGGAGCATGGGGGCAGAGCGATCGGCAGCCCTTGATGAGGAAGTAAAGAATCTACTTGCTAATGGCTTCATACGGGAAGCCATCTACCCAGAATGGATCGCTAACCCAGTGCTAGTAAAAAAGGCCAATGGAAAGTGGCGAACATGTATTGACTTCTCCAATCTGAATGACGCTTGCCCAAAAGATTGCTTCCCACTTCCCCGAATTGACCAACTTGTGGACAGCACAGCCGGACACGAACTCCTATCTTTTATGGATGCATACTCCGGATATAACCAGATTCCCATGCACGCTCCTGATCAAGACCACACTAGCTTCATCACCGACCGCGGACTATATTGTTACAAAGTCATGCCTTTTGGACTCAAAAATGCTGGAGCTACCTATCAGCGCCTCGTCAACAAGATGTTCGCGGAACTAATAGGACGAACTATGGAAGTGTATGTGGATGACATGTTGGTAAAGTCCAGGAAAGCCGACGACCATGTAAGCCACCTGGGCGAGATGTTTCAAGTACTTCGCCGATATGGAATGAAGCTGAATCCTCTAAAGTGCTCCTTCGGAGTATCTTCGGGAAAATTCTTAGGATTTATCGTCCACGCCAGAGGAATCGAAGCAAACCCTGAACAAATCCGGGCTCTAAAAGAAATAAGGATACCCTCCACTCGAAAAGAAATGCAGAGCCTAAACGGAAAGGTGGCCGCCCTAAGCAGATTCATTTCCAAGGCAACTGACAAGTGTGTCCCTTTCTTCGAAGCTCTCAAGAAAGACAAAGGGAGATTCGAGTGGACCGATGAATGCTTAAAAGCCTTCCTCAACCTAATCGAACACCTTCAGAGACCACCAGTACTCTCAACTCCAAATGAAGGTGAAGTGTTATACCTATACCTCGCTGTATCATCTCATGCTCTAAGCGCCGCCTTGGTAAGAGAAGAAGACCGCACACAACGCCTGGTTTACTTTGTAAGTAAGAGATTTACAGGGGCAGAGGCCAGATATCCTAAACTAGAGAAATTAGCATATTGTTTATTGATCGCGTCACGAAAACTGCGACACTACTTCCAGTCTCACTCCATCAGGGTTCTAACCGATCAACCGCTAAGACAAGTGCTCCATCGTCCTGACACTTCTGGGCGACTCCTCAAATGGTGCATCGAACTAAGTCAGTATGATATCACCTACCATCCTCGCACCGCTATCAAAGGACAAGCCATGGCCGATTTCATTGCCGAATTCACTACCAACGAAGGCAAGGAACAATCCGAAGTAGCAAAAAATATCAAGTGGAACCTCTTTGTAGATGGAGCATCGAACGAACAAGGCTCGGGGGCAGGAATTGTGATCATCACCCCCAGGGGAAGAAAGTTGTACTATGCATTAAGGTTGGAGTTCACGGCCACTAACAACGATGCTGAATATGAAGCAGTAATAGCAGGATTGGAGCTTGCCCTGGAAATTGGAATCAATTCCTTATGTCTTCATAGTGATTCTCAGCTTATCGTAAACCAGGTGCTAGGAGAATTCCAGACTCGAGGAGAACGACTCACAGCATACCTAAAGAAAACCAAACTGCTGCTCGATCAATTGGACCACTATCTAATCAAACATATTCCTCGAGAAGAGAACCAAGAGGCAGATAAACTTGCAAAGCAAGCTAGTATGAAGAATAGCACCATTTTCGGAACACTAGCCATCTCAAGGCAGCTGGCCCCAAGCTTCAAACCAGTAAATCTGGTAACTGCAATCGAAGAAGGAACCTGGATGACTCCCATCCGGAAATATTTGCAAGATGGCACACTGCCCGACAGGCGTGACGAAGCCAAGAGGATCTTGAGGAAAGTTCCCCACTACACGATACAAGAAGGCATCCTCTATCGGCGTGGCTTCTTTGGCCCCTTATTGAGATGCGTCGCTGGAAGGGAAGCCAAGGAGATCTTATCAAACATCCATCAGGGAGGATGCGGAGATCACACTGGGGGGCAGACTTTGGCAAGGAAGATACTCCGATATGGATATTACTGGCCCACACTAAACAAAGACTCTCTAGACTTCGTCAAGAAATGCGACAGATGTCAGAAATTTGCCAAGATTCCTCGACTGCCTACAAATGAAATTACTCAAATGACCAGCCCTTGGCCCTTTGCTGTATGGGGAATTGACTTAATTGGCGAACTGCCAACGGGCCGGGGCGGAACCAAATATGCTGTAGTGGCAGTCGATTATTTCACCAAATGGGTGGAAGCAGAACCTCTAAATAAAATATCTTCAACAAAAGTTATAAACTTCTTGATCAAAAATATTCTGTGCAGGTACGGAGTCCCACTCAAGATCATATCAGACAACGGATTCCAATTTGACAGCGAAGAATTTGCCGACTGGTGCCAGGAGCATGGAATTCATAAAAGCTTCTCATCAGTAGCTTATCCTCAGGCAAACGGACAAGTTGAAGCTGTCAACAAAATTCTCAAAACCCTAATCAAGAAGAAACTTGAAAAGTCAAAAGGCGCCTGGGTGGACGAACTTCCTACGGCACTATGGGCATACCGCACGTCTTTCAGAACATCAACGGGACATACTCCTTTCTCCTTGGCATATGGATCGGAGGCAATGCTCCCAGTTGAGACTATTGTGCCTTCCCACCGTAGGATCCACTACAACGCAGAAGAAAACGAAGAACTCCTCCTCATGTCTTTGGATCTGATTGAGGAACGGAGAAACGATGCAGCACTTAAAGCAGCAGCTCACAAACAAAAGGTGGCAGCGCTATACAATTCCAAAGTCAAGCATCGCAGCTTACAAGAAGGAGATCTTGTCCTCAGGCGAATCTTTCCGCGCCCCGGGGCACTAGACCCCATCTGGGACGGACCGTATGTAATTCATAAAGATCTCCACAATGGAGCTTATATTTTGTCAACAGTGGACGGAGAGGTGTTCCAGAGGGCATGGAACATCCGACACCTCCGTCGATACTTTTCTTAACTTGTACTGCCCATATGAAGTGAATTAACAAAGAGAATCAGTGGACGTAGGCACTTTCGTGCCGAACCACTTTAAAAAATCTTGTCTCTTTTTAGCTTGTTCCTTTATGTCTTGGCTACTTGTTAAGTTTTATCCCTTTCTGTTGAACAAAATCCTATGGCATCTCCACTCAAGACGCACCGCGGCCTCATCTGGACTAGGCCTAACAGGTACGCTACGATTCTATGCACTCGCCAATGAGACACTTTTGCTCCAGCATCCCTCTGTTGCGGGTTAACTCATTGCGCGCCTGCCCTCAAAGCCAACTGTAATGAGCCGATTATAAGTCATCATAAAGGCCGACTATAGCCGATGGCAGCTCATTACGGCGTTCGGCTCGCCGGCAACTGTGAACCTACTTTAAGCCCCAACATAAGGTGTGGCCAGCCAGGGGTAGTTCACGGCCAACGGCACCCATGCTAGCCGGCCACGGTAAATCGAATAATACCCACGATTACGGACCATAATGGTTCGGGTAGTTACCGTGCGCGATCTCGGCTCCGATGTGTCTTAAGTGCGGCTGTGGTAAAAAAGAAAACTCCCCACGGAGGCGTAAGATGGGTGACAAATGTCTCCAAGACCCACAGCTAGGGAAAGTGACTACAAAACCCGTTTGCCACGAACTTAAGCACATCGACGGCCTTCCGTGACTGAAAGTTTTACTTTTACTATATTTCCATTTCATTTAAATACTTTTCTCCTATCCTGTATAACAAACTCTAAAGTACAGAAAACCAAATAGGAAGCGTTCACTCATGAGAAACTAAGCCTGCGTACTGGGTGGCAAGGTACTCAGCTATATCCGTGAACAGTTACATAAGATACTCTAAGCTACCGCCTGCGAATGGAACATAAAGGGCGGTACTCTCTTTTCTTGTACATAAATACGTAACTATAGCTTGTTCGTACAATAACATTGCAACACATGAAATTATATTTCTAGCAAAAAACTTAGCATCAAACACAACTAGAATCACAGGCATATACATAGTTATATTTCTCACGCAGCACATCAAGATGACAACAACATTTAAACATAACAACATCAGCTTATATTATAAAATCACACGAAGTTATTCTTTGCAAATAATATTGTTATAGTTACATGTCAATGACTAACGTAAACAGTGATAAAAAGAAATAAAAAGGTGGCAGCCGCGTCCACACTCCATCACCGACTTCCCCAGTCTACTTAGCCGCAGGATCAGAGCCCCCAGCGTGTGGATCAGGAGTCCCACCTGTCCAGTTCAGAAGAGGAATTCATTAAACGAACGATCAAGTTATGAAAACACGGAAAGGAAAGAAAGGGAAAAGAATAACTCACCAGCATCCGCCGCTTGATCCTCATCATCCAACTGCACGCCCGCTTCCTCTGCAGCAAGCAGCCGCATCCCCTCCTTCACCGCCGCTTGCTCCTCCTTCGAGAACTGGGCAGTAACCGCATCCAAATTGAAAGCCTCTCCGCCTTCCTTACCCGCGTTCACCCTGGCCTCCTCTAAAGCCTGGAGATACACCTTGGCCATCACCCGAGGGTAATCGTCCATCCAAGACAAGCCGCCCTCCTTCCAAGTGTGGAAGTACATGTCCTGCAGCATCTCATCCATCATCCCCTCATTCTCCTCAAACTCCCTCACCCGGGCCTCGGAAGCTTGCAACTTGGCGACGGCAATGTCCCTCTCTGATTGGTATCTCAAGCAGTCAGCCTGGAGAGACCTCCTCATTTCGTCCTCCTTTAACTTGAGGGACCTCCTCATCTCCTCCATCTCCTCCTTCAACTCGGCCTGAGCCATTTCCGCAGCCTCGAGCCTCCCAGACAACTCCTCTACCCGCTCAAGATCCGCATTTCGAACCTCGTCCACCGTCGTAATGGCCATGTTAATCCGTTCCCTGCAGGCGACCTCCATCTTCCGTAATTCCGCCCTACTGGCCTTCTCCATCGTCTCTTTCAGCCGCTTGGAGGCTTCCTCATGCTGGGAAATCTGTATGGCTTGATCGGCGAGCTGCTTGGCCTGATCGGCAACTTTTAACCTCAACCGAATATTAGCACTCCCGATCTCTTCCCCGGCCTTGGCCAATTTAGCATGATGCTCCATTAACTTCTTGGTCTCTGCGGCCACCCGATCGATGTTAGCCTTGGCTTCGTCCCCCATGGTGACTACCCGTGTAGTAAGTAAATCAAGATCTAAAGACTTGGCCTCGTCCAGCACTCTTACCATGGGGTTGCGGGGAAGGAGGTGCTCGCCCGTGGCCTCATCAAATGAGATATCCCGAAAGCTCGGATCTAAATCAGGATGACCGGCAAAAGGATCACGAGGCACGGGGCGAGGCGCAGCAGGACGCCTTATACGAATAACAGTTGGGCTCTTGAAAGGAGGATGAGGGGGGCCGGATTCCGTGCTCTCCTCCGTAGTATCACGAGGAGGCTGAGTAGGAAGCTGCGAACCAGGGGAAGACTCAAATAAGGAACGGTTCCGCTTCTTTTTCCGAATGCCCTCTTCAATGACCCCAAGAAGAGGGCGATAACTGACTACATCCCCAGTGCGACCAGTAGAGGGTTTCGCAGAAGCTCTCCTCGACTTAAACTGCTCAAGGCGGTGTCGAACGTCCGACGTTTTAACCACCTGGCCTGCCCCTGGAATAAAGAACAAGTGTTACGAACATACAATAATCCACAGTTCGAAAAATGTGTTAAGTTAAAAGGAAAGAAAAGTGAGAAGACACATCTATTATACAAACCCGGCGGAGGAGTGGGATACTGCAATAAGCCCTGGATCTCATTCCAGGACGGAAGTGAACCGTAAAAAATTTCTAAGTCCCTATCGAAAATGGAATCGACAGAGGACAAAAGTTCACCTTGCATCGCCGGAATCGCCCTAGCTGAGGAACCCTTAGAGGATGGGTCAGTGCCAGCCACAGCTTTGTCGGTTTCCTTTGCCTTCTCCGTTTCCGGCTCTCCCTCCGACTCCCCGAAGGCCCGACGGAGAGCCTCATCCAGTTCAAGGTCTTGTTCAGAGGATAGGGCACCGACGCCACTACCACCTTGACAGTCGCCATCTCCTCCACCCTCCGACCCTTCTCCAACCTCGCCTCCTTCCTCCTCTTCTACACCTTCCTCCTCCGGGACAGTCGGTAAAGTACTTGGAGAAGGGCCATCAGACTTCTTCAGTTTCTTCCCCCCGACAACGGGATGCTCTGCAAAAGGCTCCTTCTTACCGCTCTTCACCATAGCCCCCTCCTTAGCTTTAGCAGCCTTCTCCTCCGCCGTGTCTCTTTGCTTAACCACGTACTGGTGCGGTAAGATCAAATTATACTCCAAGAGGGTTGCGTTCCTGATCAAGAAGGAGGCCGACCGGTCCCGTGCCGGAATAGCCTTTAGTTCAGCAGCCATTCGCACCAAGGAATCATCCTCCACGACTGCAATACCACCTGTCGCTAGCCAGAAATAGAAGCATGTCAGAAAAAACACTACAGTCAAAACATGGAAAGTATAAATGAAATCCATCTTACAGCCGGAAGTGAAAAGGCGGAAAGAAACAGCATCGTCCTTGATGAAGAACCACTCTTTCTTGAACATGGTAAACTTGGAATATAAGTCTAGAACCGGTTTGAAGGGCACGGCCGCTTCCAGACTGATATACGGAGACCCCTTCTTATAGCCTCTCAGGTTGTACAAATATCGAATTTCCCGGTTAGAAGGAGGACGCCCGTACCTCCTCTGGAAGATAACAAAGAGGCTCACCAGGATGGCATAAGAGTTAGGCTGAAGCTGGAAGGGAGCCACCTTCAAATATGTGGTGAAGCTTACTATCCAAGCGTTGATAGGAGGGATAGCACCGCACATGCAATGGTATCTGCTATAAGCAAAGTAGCCCTCGGGAGGATTATATGGCATCACTCCATCTCCCGGCAGCAGCATAAGAGCCCTATCTATCCCGAAGGAACGGGATATGACGTCAAGTTGCTCCTCCTTTAGGGAGCTAGGAAAGCAATCAGGAGGCGAGATCAGAAGTTCCTGTGGACCATATCCATCCACTAGAGACCTCGGAATAGGTCGATGTTGCCCGGATCCTGGTTGGACTGGGGGCAAGGAAGAAGAAGACTCTCCTGTGCCTCTAGACTTCTTTCTGTCCGATCGTGTTTCCGCTTTGCGAGACATTTTCTGCAGCACAAGAAAAACTTGATATTAGAATAAGAAGTATAGGAAAATAAACAAGCAAGTATCTAAAGCAAGCATATAAAAGCCTAAGATTTCGCTCAAGATTCAAATTCCGAGTCTCATTCGGTATAAGCCTCATTCGGTAGTTCCATTCGGCATTAGAGGTTCATCCGGTATACGAATTCGTTCGGTAATACGGTGCAAGCAAATTCATTCGGCAATGGGGCATGAAGTTCATTCGGCACTAAGGCCTTAAACTCATTCGGCATACAGAAACATTCGGTAATAAAGGCATTCAACAATAGAGTGTGTACCTGATTCGGTAGAGATTTGGTTCGGCAGACGATTTGGTCCGGCAAGTCAGTTGATTCGGCTCTCTGGTTCGGTAAGGGAAAACCAAGGGGGGTACGACCTCTATATATAGGCGAGCTCAGGGCCGCCGAACCAACTGGTTCGGCCCACCGGATAGGAACACCGGACCAATAACAAATATACCGAACCAACTAGATGCCGAATGAAACCACAGCCGGATGAGAATAACCAAACCAACTAGATGCCGAATGAAACCACAGCCGGATGGGAATAACCGGACCAACAAAAAACCGAATGAACTATCTCTCTACCAACGACAACCAGGAACTAGGGGCATGCGGAGCGTCTCAATCAGATAAGTACCGAACTCTAGGACCTACTAATAAAGTAGAGAATATGATAACAGTGAATGAGTCGTAAATCTCCCACCAACGTGGGTTAATCATTTACACGTGTACGCGACCACGAACGGTCCATAGGCACGCTCTGAATGGCTATTAACCCTATCGTCGTGAGAATTTGCACTTTGACATCCTTTTTTAAGCTCATCGGTTAAATGGATATTTGATTCTGATAGTTATGAAATGGCTAAGCTACTTACACATGTACGGGGTCGCTAACGATCCTTAGGCATGCTCTGAGCTAGCGATAAACCACCTTGACGAACGACCCAGGGATCCACTCTAACGTGAACCTGGCATCGATAATGTTAAACCCCCTCGGGGCACACTCTCTCTCCTCGAACGGCACGATTCACTCTATCTCAAAAATTTCGATCCCGAGCGATCGTTGTTTGAAATCACACTAAAACTGTAAATTCCTTTGCAGGACATCAACAGAATACAAACATCCAGCCCATGGCATTACAAAACAAGCCTTTCTACCACAGGGAAACAAAGCGTGACACATGCAGGCACGTGCCCCACTTTGGGGGGCAAATGTTGGGCGAATTCTCACCCAGAAGATCTCGAGACCGAAAAGTCACAGTTTCACCCGGGCTCGCAACCTCCACTTCGTTCGACAGCCAAGAAGCTCAATACTAACCTAGAAGTCCATCCAACATTCTCCATGAAGAAGCTCATTCGGCCCCAAGCCTCCATTCGGCTCCTTCCCATTCGGCAACACAAGCCCGAGTCCATTCGGCATAGCCAGCCTCCTTTCCACCGCCGAACCAGCTATCCACAACCTTTCCACCGGACCAACTCCCCTACCGGTCCACTCACTACCGGTCCACCAGCCTTCACACTCCAATACCGGACCAGCTCTACTACCAGACCAACTTTACTACCGAGTCACCAAGACGCCACTCCAGACCATCTCCTACAACCACTCCCACACTCCTGCCGAATCAAGACGGTACCGGTCCAAACGCCACCGGACCAACTGCCAAACCAACCAAGACCGAACCAGAGCTTCGCCGAACCAGATAATTGCCAGTCCAAATTTCTTCAGCCCGGGCCCACCAGCAGCTATATACTTCCAAGACCCCTGCCCCCTACCTCATTCTATAAATAGAGGGGCAGGGGTACAACAATGGCAGACAAGTTTGAGAGCTCAAGCAAGGAAGGAACTTTCAAACTACTTTCATATACTTATATACGAAGCATTGTACTTGTAATCTGAAAGAAAGAAGATAATAACATATAAAGTGGACGTAGGCACATTCTGGCCGAACCACTATAAATCCGCGTGTCTTTTACATTTCAGCCCCTACTTCTTTTATATTTACATACTCATCTAAAATCATTGAAAATCACATATAATCAACTAAATAATACGACTTGGAGGTGTTTGTCCATTTTTTGTGCAAACATGCCACATCTCTTATTCTATATCATGTCGTCTGATATTTATAGCTAGACTGATCCGTTTATTATTTTCTTATTAAATAATACTCGGGTCAGACCGAGATGTTACAGGTGCTTCCGCTTGACTTCTCCCCAGGGATTTATTACTCTGACTCTTGGCTAACTACTTAGATTAGTAGTTTATTTTGTTGTATACACTTGAGATATGGACTCATAGATGTATTCTTTTGTATAGCACGTGTTGCTATTCTTTTGTATTATTGTGGATCTTTTTGACCACTACTCTGATATACACTTTCATGTGTTAGTTATATATTCATATCTTCTTCCGCCTTTGTGATATGAATTATCTGTGACTGATTTGTGTTATGCTTATTTCTATATTTGTTTCCGAAGATTATTATAGCCACTGTGTAGTAGCTTTGTGTTTGTATCGGTATGTCGGATTTCCTCTTGAAATAAAATGCATGTTATACTATCTGACATATCGGTGCTCATGCAAAGCAATTACATAGATGGTCGCTCCTCAACAGCCTTATTCTCCGTGCTAGTTGACAGCATTACACCGTAGTGTTCTTGGCTAGCATGGGTATAGAGGTGGGGCGTCACAGCTTGGTATCAGCGCCAAACTTCGGAACAATATGGAATATTATAACAAGGATCATCGTCCTAAGTCTTTCTTAAGAGTCGTGCTTTAGGATTTAATTCGAGTCTTCGTACCGATTCATCCTATTTTCTTTATGATTCCTTGTTTTATCTATCAAGAATTGCTTGATATTTATCTTGAGAATAACCTTTTCTTCTTCTTTATTTCTTTCTTAAAGAAGAGAAATGGTTAGACCTGGTCGTCCCAGAGATGGACCATCTAATGCTACACCCCAAGATGGAGTTTTTATGACTACCCAGCAACTTCTTGACCTTGTCACGAATGCTCAAGCAGCTGGTTCTAATCCGGAACCTACCCACCCTAAATCTGGGTTTGCACGTTTGTGCAATGATTACACCAACCTGGACGGGAAGCCATTTAAAGGTTCTGAAACTATTATTGAAGTCCAGGCTTGGTTAAGGACATGCGATCGAATCTTTTCTCGCATGAACCTCATTGATCTTCACCAAGTTCAGGTGGCTTCTAGTATGCTCCAAGAAAGAGCATTAGACTGGTACGAGCTTCTGATTTCTGAAATAAATGAAGCGGATCTCACTTGGGAGAAATTCCAAGAGCGCTTCGAGTTAAAATTCGTACCAGAAGCTGAGAAGGTGACTTTGGCTCGCCGTTTTATTGACCTTGTTCAAGGTGAATCTTCCGTGGCAGATTATTTCGCGTCTTTTGAATCTCTCTCTAAATACGGGGTTGAATATATCAACACCCTATTGAAGAAGAACCAAAGATTTGTCTATGGCTTAAACAAAAATCTCAAGAAGCCATTACTTCTAAAATTAGAAGTTTCTTTCGACCAACTCATTGATATCGCTCTTCGTCTTGAAGAGGCGGATAGAGAGAATGATGTTGAAGTGGTGGGTTCCAAACCAAGCTTCAACAACAACAAGAAAAGGCCCGGTAAATTCAAAGGCCCTTATCCCAACAAAAAAGGGGAAGCAAGCAACTCCTGCTGCAAAGACCTTTTCCTCTACTGAAGGGAAATGCCTTAACTGTGGTTCCAGAGACCATTTTGCGAACAAGTGTTCAAAGCCTCGTACTTGTCGCTATTGCAAAAGCCCGGATCATTATCTATCTTCTTGCCCCAAGCTTCTGGGCAGGAAGGAGGGAAAGCTTAATGTTGCTCAAGCCCCTGGCAACACATCTCGTGGTCAAGGTATTTCTCATTCTATCCTTGATGGCATTATTGTGTTTCGTGATCATCCTATTCGTGTTCTTTTTGATACGGGTGCATCCTATTCTTTTATTTCAAAAGAACTCGTTGATACTTTTTCTTTAAGTGTTGTTGCTTTAATGACTTCTTTGAGAATTGCGAATCTGGTTGGTGGATCCGCAACTCTTAGTTTGTTGTGTATAGATGTCGAGATTATTTTGTGTGATTTTCCTTACCTAGCCGATTTGCATGTCATGCGTTATTTAGGCTTTGGAATGATTTTGGGAATGGATTGGCTTAACCGTTATGAAGCTCATATCCTATGTCCTGAGCGGACTATTCATCTTCGACATCCTCAATCTGTTAAGCAGATTTCTATTAATCTTAAAGATTCGGATTCCAGCTTGGTTGCATCTTTATATTCCTTAAATCCTTGTGATGACGATAATGATGATGTGGAAGATATTATTTCTCTTATTCACGTTGTTCGTGAATTTTCCGACATATTTGAGCCCGTTTTAGGATTACCGCCTAAGCGAGCAATTGAGTTCAGAATTAATCTTATCCCTGGAGCTCAACCTATTACTCGTCCTCCTTATCGTATGTCCAATAAAGAAAATGAGGAGATGCGTAAACAATTATCCGAATTGGAGATGAAGCAATTTATTCGCTCTAGTTCCTCGCCTTGGGGAGCTTCGGCTATTTTTGTGAAGAAATCTGGTGGTACACTTAGGCTTTGCGTTGACTACCGCAAGCTTAATGATCTTACTATCAAAAATAAATATCCTTTACCTCGGATTGATGATCTATTCAATCAACTTAGTGGTGCTAGAGTCTTTTCACAATTAGACTTAGCTACTGGATTTCATCAGCTTCGTATTGCAGAGGATAACATTCCTTTGACATCGTTCCGTACTCGTTATGGATCTTATGAATGGCTTGTTATGCCATTTGGTCTAACGAATGCTCCGGCTTATTTCGTTGACCTTATGAATCGAGTTTTCAAAGATTTTCTTGATCGATTTGTTCTCATCTTTATTGATGATATTTTTGTGTATTCAAAAACCGAGGAGGAACATGAGAAGCATCTTCGGATTGTATTAGAAACTCTTAGGAGTAATCAATTAAAAGCAAAATTTTCTAAATGCCACTTTTGGCAATCTCGTGTGAAGTTTCTCGGTCATATTATTTCCGAGTCCGGAATTTCCGTGGATCCTTCAAAGATTGAAGCAATTCAAGATTGGAAGAGACCGGAGAGTGTGACAGAGATTTGTAGTTTCCTTGGATTGGTAGGTTATTACCGCCGTTTATCAAAGACTTTTCTAAGATTGCCGTGCCTCTCACCGGCTTAACGAAGAAAGGTGTTAAATACATTTGGTCGGACAAATGTGAAACTTCTTTTCATAAACTAAAGGAACTTCTTGCTAGTGCTCCTATTCTTGTTATTCCCGAGGGGAATCAAGATTTCGTTGTTTATACCGATGCTAGTCGCGTTGGTTTGGGTGCCGTTCTTATGCAAAGAGAACGTGTTATTGCTTATGCTTCTAGGCAATTAAAGCCTGCTGAGACTAGATATGCCACTCATGATTTAGAGCTCGCGGCTATTGTTTTTGCTCTTCGGATTTGGCGTCATTATCTTTTGGGAGAGAAATTTATTCTTTATACCGATCATAAGTCTTTAAAGTATTTATTCTCTCAAAAGGAACTTAATTTGCGTCAACAACGTTGGCTCGAGTTCCTTGCTCCTTATGATCTTGATATTCTTTATACCCCCGGTAAGGGTAATCGTGTCGCCGATGCTCTTAGTCGTAAACAACAAGCTGTTGTTTCTATGATGATATCCGAATGGAACGATCTCGAGATCTTATCCACTTGTGAGATTCGAGACCGCGTATCCGATTTATGCTCATCATTTGTTTTATGTAGCCTTGAGGCTCATCCTTCTCTTTTAGACCGCATTCTTGAAGCTCAAAGGCTAGATCCTGAATTGGCTCTTCTTGGCCAAAATATTAAGGATAAAATTGATATTGAAGGTTTGAAAGACTTTAATATCGATCCTCATGGCGGCATTCGGAAATTTGGTTGACTTGTAGTGCCAAATATTAGTGATCTTCGAAAAGACATTTTAGAAGATTTTCATCGTTCTAAATTTACCATTCATCCCGGCAGTAGTAAAATGTATGCGGATATGAAGCGACTTTATTATTGGGAGGGAATGAAACTTGACATCTCTAACTCTGTTAAGCGTTGCATGACTTGCCAACTCGTTAAGGCCGAACATCAAAGGCCCGGTGGGTTATCGTAACCTTTGGAAATTCCAATTTGGAAGTGGGACCAAATTTCCATGGATTTTATAGATGGCCTTCCCCGATCTTGTTCGGGTCATGATAGCTTATGGGTGATCGTTGATAGACTTACTAAATCTGCCCATTTTATTCCCGTTCGGTCTAACCGAACCGTTCCTCTTTTGGCCAAACTCTTTGTTAAAGAGATTGTTAAATTACATGGAGTTCCTACTTCTATAGTTAGTGATCGTGATCTATTGTTTACTAGTGGATTTTGGAAGAGTCTTCAAAAAGCTTTGGGAACGAAGCTTAATTTTAGCACCGCTTATCACCCCCAGTCCGATGGACAAACCGAGCGTGTGAATCAAACTCTTGAAGATCTTCTTCGTGCTTGTGTTCTTGATTTTGGTGGAAGTTGGGAAGATCATATTTCTCTTGTTGAGTTTTCCTATAATAATAGCTTCCAATCTAGTATTGGTATGACACCTTTCGAGGCACTCTATGGAAGGCCATGCCGATCTCCTTCTTGTTGGCTTGAGGCCGGTGAGAAGTTGGTTTTAGGTCCAGATTTTATTCATGATTCCACAGAAAAGATTGACCGTATTCGTCATAGGATGAAAGAAGCCCAGGGTAGACAAAGATCCTATGTCGATAACCGAAGAAGGAAATTAGAATTTTCTGTGGGAGATCTTGTGTTCATTCGTGTTTCACCTATGAAAGGTGTTGTACGTTTCAGTCGATCGGGAAAATTAGCGCCTCGATATATTAGGCCATTTCCTATCACCGAACATATTGGTTCCGTGGCTTATCGCCTTTTATTACCGGCTCAGTTTTCTGCTATTCATGACGTGTTTCACGTTTCTCAATTACGGAAGTGTCTTCGAGATTCCGATTCTATTTTTGAGCCCGGTGTTGTGGAAGAGATTGAGGTTTCGCCGAATTTAACCTTTGAGCAGCATCCTGTTCGTATTATTGCTTCGGAAGTCAAACGACTTCGAAATAAGGATGTTCCACTTGTGAAAGTTCAATGGTCTTCAAATCCTAAGGATTGTTCTTGGGAGTCTAGAGAGTTCATCGAGCGATCACATCCGGACTTACTTTCCCGTGCTCTTTAAGGTGAACCTTTTATTTCAAATTTCTTTTGTGTTGAATATGCTTTTATGGTTGTCACTTTATATTTTCTTCTTAAATATTGCGAGGACGCAATTTCTTTAAGGAGGGGAGTCTGTAACAACCCGCATATTTGTCGATTTTATATTTAAATATTTTATTTAAATATTTTATCGATACTCGAAATTTAGTCCGAAAAGCTACTTTTTGCATACGGTCGAATTAGGACTCGGGACCACTCCCATTGTGTTTAAAATGCCGTTTGCGACCTTTTTGAGTATAAGATTCGATATGTTTGGAGTAAGTTGATTTTTGCTACTTTTTACTTAGGGTTTTGGTTTGGGCTGAGCCCATTAACCCCACTTAACTCAGTTCCAACCCTCTCCTCTTCATTCACTTCCTTTCTATTTTCCTTTTACTCAAGCTTTCATAACAATGGAGAGTAGAATGAGAAATTAAAACTCCAAGCCCTAGTTTTCTTTTGCAAATCAAACTCTAGCTCCAAACTAATAGAAGAACCCATTGGTAAGCTTCTCTTCTTCTTCTCCAACTCATTCTCTTATCAATTTCAGAAATCCCTAAACCTAACTTTGGGAATGTTCTTCTTTTAAAGTTTAGAATCAAGCTTCTTGAGTTGGATTTGAAGAGTGGTTGATTCTCCTTTGCTTCCAAGCTTCTTTTTCAATCGTTTGGGTTCAAAAGTGAGATTTTTATCTCACATCTTAGTCTATAACTATCTTCGATTGTTAGGTATGAATTCCTAACACTTATTCGTGTGCATTTGCTTTTTGTTTGGATTGATTTGGTGAATATTCCAATTTTTGGTGTTTTGGGTTCAAATCTTTAAAAATCCTAACTTTGATGTTTGAATGTGTTTTGGTTATGCATCGAAGAGCTTATAGGGCCGGGTAGTCGATTGGCATAAACCCTTAGCGCCGTTGCTCGAGAGAATGCAATTTGGTCGAGGTTGGACCTCATTTGGATGGGCTGGGAAGAGACTGGCAACAGGTCCGGTCGACCGAGCCCTGCTGCCGGCCGACCGACCCGCTTCCAAGTGCATAAGCACTTCTCTGTTTATGGTCCGGTCGACCAACTACAGGGTTCGGCCGACCGGCCTACTTCCCGAGGATTTTTCAGAACAGGGTCCGGTCGACCGAGCTCTGCAGCCGGCTGACCGCCCTGTTGCTGTTTTGCCTATTTCGCCTATTTTGCGTGGTTTCCAAATTTAATCGATTCGTGTTATTTCCCTATTTGTTGTTATCATTTGTTATTGACTTTGATGACTTATTTTCTTCGGGAATTCTTGGAATATCCATTTCGATGGATTCGGTATCGATTTCTTTGGATTTTCATTCACGTCTTCGAATATGAATTTTAGTGATTGATTGTTCCTACAATCTTCTTTGTGATTTGTCACTTTAAAAATATAAAGGTTTTCTATACTAGTAGTAAATATCAAAACTCTTTCTTCAAATGATTTCAACACTATTTTATTACAAAGCTCGTTTTCTTAAACCATTTTCCAATCTATTAGTATATACAAACCTTTACCTCACTCGGATGAGAAATCTAATTAAACGACTTAGTAAAACAAGTGGTATGAAACGCTTGCGTTTACTTCGTCGGTTAATTCTTGGACTTGCTCGATTGAATCTCTTGTGACAATTTTCTAGTGGAGATCTACAATTTGTTCGTAAATATTTAAGTTAAGCAGTGGTTATGGGACATGAAGCTAAGCTCATATATTTACTAGCTTACTGTAATTGACACTTCTTGATGATCATGACGATCATTTTTGTGATTCAGACTAGCAATTGTGCGATGTCTCTTTGTGTACGAGGGAGACTAAACCCCGTTTTGTGGAGTTTCGACTCAAATTGGTGGGGTAGCAACCCATGGTCTTCGGGCCATTCGTGTGTAAAAAATTAACGGCTAGCTACCATGAGATAGCTTCTTGTTCGTGTGATACATATGTTGGTGAGCTTTAATGCTCCCGTTCGTGTGATAGGCCTCCCCCTTTCTTGTGATTTTTGGATTTCGTGTGTTGAATTCTGGAATTTATGCTTCACCTATTTTTGTGATTTCTATTGATATGCTTTATCAATTTTTGTGCATTGGTGAATTCGTGTGTCATTGACTTGTTGTGAGTTCAAGTTTTGGGTATGAAACCCCTTTTTGGATCTTTGTCAAGATTTTTGTGATATTGATTAATCTCATGTTGAGTTTCAATTGCATACTTATGGTAGTATGCCATTATGGTTATCATATATTTATGCCATATCTCTTATTCTATATCATGTCGTCTGATATTTATAGCTAGACTGATCCGTTTATTATTTCTTATTAAATAATACTCGGGTCAGACCGAGATGTTACAGGTGCTTCCGCTTGACTTCTCCCCAGGGATTTATTACTCTGACTCTTGGCTAACTACTTAGATTAGTAGTTTATTTTGTTGTATACACTTGAGATATGGACTCATAGATGTATTCTTTTGTATAGCACGTGTTGCTATTCTTTTGTATTATTGTGGATCTTTTTGACCACTACTCTGATATACACTTTCATGTGTTAGTTATATATTCATATCTTCTTCCGCCTTTGTGATATGAATTATCTGTGACTGATTTGTGTTATGCTTATTTCTATATTTGTTTCCGAAGATTATTATAGCCACTGTGTAGTAGCTTTGTGTTTGTATCGGTATGTCGGATTTCCTCTTGAAATAAAATGCATGTTATACTATCTGACATATCGGTGCTCGCGTAAAGCAATTACATGGATGGTCGCTCCTCAACAGTCTTATTCTCCGTGCTAGTTGACAGCATTACACCGTAGTGTTCTTGGCTAGCGTGGGTATAGAGGTGGGGCGTCACACTATGGATGACTAAAGTACTAGATAGTCATGACTGATTTAATACAACATATCGGAATGAAACAACAAAACAACTCTTAAATAGGTTTCCATCAACCTCCTACTCGTCTTCGGAAGCTTTATTCGTCAACCTACTAAAACCTGTAAATCCTCAACCCTCAGCCTACTCAAATTAATTTTAAGCACCTGAATGTTTAAGGGGAAAAACAAAAACTTTGATTCAGACATAAAGCCTTGTGTGAATTATACTATACATCTCGGTTATTTGATATTAAGTGAGACCACGCCGCTTAGCGGAATAGGTTTCCCCTCACTAATATCTTTTTAAAACTTTTCTTTTGCAAATCTTAATCTCATAACTAAAACTGGTAAAAACAATATAATGTAAGCGTATAAATCAGGTAACAAATGGACTATCAGTTTGAACAATATAGTTTTGTTTGGTTAACCATTGACCTTTAGCTGACTCGGGCCTACCGGACAAAATAAACAAATAATCTAACTTTTGTTAGATACTCCTCTTCTGGACGATCTGTCCCTAACTTACTTTTACCAAGATCAACGGATCCTAATGGTTTTGTGGGCTCACCAATGACCTTTTCTCTCTTTGTATATTCCAATATGTGTGTAACATCATTTTAGTCTTACCTGTGACAAATCCCTATTGTAACAACCTTGTATTTTGTAATTATTTTATTGTATATTTTAATTATTTATAATGTAAGATTTTGATTTAAAAACTTATTTTACTTATTTGAAATGATTAAGTTTATTATTTAAATATAATCTTGATTTTTATATGAGTTATAATTCCAAACTTGTGTAAGTTGAATATTTGCCTGAAATGCTGATTTTGGTCAAAATAGTCAAACTGTGACTTTCAACTTAAAATTTTAAAAGTTTAAAATTTTAAATTTTTTCTTTTGTTATGAAAGTACATAAAATTATAAGAACACCACTTTTCGTTTCGTTGAAATTGGATTTAAATTGTGAAAGTTATACCCTTTACAATATTGTGCGTATATAGGGTTATTTAACAATGACTATTTTAAATTGTATAAATTACTTCTTCTTTGTTTTATTTTATTTTAATATGTGATAATATGTTATATAATGTATATTTTGACTTTAAAGTATTTTTAAAATTATAATATAATTTTTCTAAAGTTCATTTGAATTTATTTCTAATTTTAAAAGCCTAGTCTACAATTTTAAGCCATTTTTTTAATTTAATTATATATAATTAAAATTTATTTATTTATTTTATGCACTCACTTTTATTTGCTGTGTTTTACTTTATTTTATTTATTTTGCATATATTTAAATTAAAGTAAATTTTTCCAAAGTGTATTGAAGTTATTTCTAATTCTTAAGTCAAGTTTTCATTTTCTGTGCTATTTTTCTTATTTTAATCATATCTACTTAATATTTAATTATTAATATTTTGTTTATCTGTTATATTTTCGAATTTTAACTGAGATTTTAATTATTTTCAGTTATTTAGATGTATATGAATATATATATAGGAAGTTTAAAAGGTTTGAAAGCAAAGAAACGTAAAATCGTTTTAACGTTTCTTCTTCCGTTTCTTTTCCAATTAATAGATTTAATTTCCTTTGACCGTTCCTTTCTTTATTGTAGCTGTGCATTTCTTACCTCATTTTCACATGAAAACATTCCTTTCCACTTCATAATAATTTTATAATGAAATGTATAATTTTCCAAGACTAACAGTGATTTATGCACAATTTTAGAACACTGTTTGGTATTTTTAAGGCATTTTCTTCATTATTTTATATTTTTTTCAAATTATACTATTTGTTACCTCATATTTCTAATTGATTTCGGTTTGTAAAGTATTTTCTCCTGAAATTTTGTTTATGTAAAGTTTTAAAAGGAAAAGAATATGAAAGATTGTAAATCACTTTGAAACGTAAGCCCTTTTATTTGCCCAAACCCTTCATTTCCTTAAACTCCTCAATTAATTGCCTTAGCCGTGTAAAACCCTAATGTAGCCGTCATCTCATTAGGTTTTCGCGTGAAAAAAAAGATCATTTTCATTTGTTTCTCACGGCTTCAAAGATCTGGTAATGGCTTCCCTTTCTTTTTCTTACTTTTCTACTTGTTTTCCCTAAATTTTAATTTTTTTCATTTATTTAAAGACTTTGGCTTTTGTTTTCTTAAAAATCTAATTTTGGAAATTTTCTTGAAATGATTTTTGATCATTTGTCCAAATAAAAATAAACAATGTCTGAAAATTTGATTTGGATAAAAAGTGTAAGTTTAATAGAAATTCTAAATTTTATAATTCTAAAGGCAAATTTTTCATCTTGAACTGTATACAATCGTGTAACATTTGTTTCACTTTTGTTTTGGTCAGATTTGTTGTATACTTTTTTTTAAAAAAAAAGTTAGTAATAATTAGTGTGAAACGGAAAATAAACTTTACATTTCTTTTACATATGTTTACATCTGTTTCTTAACTTTATATTTAACAATCAATTGGATGAAGCTAAATCAAATGATATTAATTATGGTACAATAGCTATTAAATTTTGGTTTAAAGTGATGGTTTATTTTCCTAATAGAAACGTTAGTATTTTAAATTTATTTAATAAGAGAAACAAAATAATTTGTACGTTATTTAATAAGAGAAACAAAATAATTTGTACGTTACTTTGGGCATATATTTAATTGTTGCTCTTGCCTTTTCGTTATCTATTTGATTTTTTTTTCTTGCGTTAACAATGCAAAGTTTTCAGCCGTATATTCTCTTTTGAGAATCCAAAATCTTGCTCAAATCTTGCCTTAAATCATTTCCGTGTGTGAATTATTTCTTTCCCTCTTGCCTCCCATACGTTTCCACCTATTGGATAGAATTGAATGCCTTAATTACCTCTACCGTTCAAGCATTTTTCTCTTGCCTGCCCTCTACATAAATTAGTGAGCAAATGTTAATATATATTTCACGTTCAAAAGTTCCATACCATAAATTATTCATTTTGCTTCCATCAAAATTTGCGTAAGCATCTCCTGAAGGTATGAACCGGCGCATGCTTTTCCTTTCATTTTTTTCTCTTTTTTTTTCTTTCTTTCTTCTTTTCACTCTTGTTTTATTTCATTTGTTCTCCTTTCATTGTTTTACTTTGGGTTGTTGATACAAAATCATATCTTGGCTATCTTTCAACTCAAATCAAAAGTCGTGAAATTGTGCTTGTCGTGCCTTTGGAGTCGTGCTTGTATGTTGTTTTGGTCTCTAGCTTTGAAAAAGGTGAGTCTTTCTCACTCTGACATATATACTTATGAAAAGTGGATTGATGACAAGTGTTTAGTAATGTAAAATGTTTATGCAAGTTAATGATGATCATATGATATGCTATGCCGTGTTATTACCATGTTATTACCATGTTAAAACTGTTAATTTTCACCTGACATCTGATACATGACTGTATATTGTGATATTGACATTGTTTATATTATTTCTGTATATGATCACACTGCAAGTTCCCTGTTAGGATAAAAATCATTATGGGCTGAAATGATAGGCCTGAGTTATTTTATTTATTTATTTAAACTTGGGATTGCGGGTTTGAAATGATAGAACCCATATTTTTACCTTTTAAAACTGCGGATTGAAATGATACATATCCGTATCACTTGACCTAGGTTAGAAAACTATATACAGACCCGTGGTTATTCTATAAAGTGCTTTGAATATTTTAAGTATTTTAAAATATAAAATTATGAAATTTGATTTAAATAGATTTTGAAAGGTTTTAAAATAAATAAATTATGATTTTTCTATGTGTTAAAAATGTAATTTATGAATGGATTAACTGGATTTTGAAATATAACTTATGTTTGAAATTTGAAATTTTGACTAAAAATGATATTTAAGTTACATGAATAAAATGGACTTTAATTTTATTTGGAAAATCGTAAATATGATAAATTGACTTATATTTGAATTTAAGTGATTTATTAAAGAATTATTGATTTTTCTATAGATTTAAGTGGTTGAATAAATGACTGTTGAAAAATGAAATTTTAAATTATAACTTGACTTGAAATGTGAAATTTGAGTTTTAACTAAAGATGTTAAATTAATTAAATAAACTGGAAGTTTAGTTAAATTTGTGAAATGGTAATGTAAATCTGAAACGTATAGGTTTTAATTTATGAAAGAAACGTATAGGTTTTAATTTATGAAAGAAACGTATACGTTTTAATTTATGAAAGAAACGTATAGGTTTTAATTAATGAAAGAACGTATGGTGTTCTAATCAATGATAGGAACATGTAAATTCCTAATTAATGAAAGAATGGTATAAGTTTTAATTAATGAAAGAAACGTATAAGTTTTTAATTAATGAAAGAAACGTGTAAAGTCCTAATTAATGAGAGAACATGAAAGTTTTAATTAATGCAAGAACATGTAAAGTTTAATTAAGAAAGAAACATGTAAAGTTTTAAGTAGTGTGGTATTGATTTAATTAATAAATGTTCATTATTGTAATAGGAATACAATATTTAAAATGTACATTTGACACGTAGATTTTAATCAATGTAATCGTGTATTTTAAATTGATTAAAATGATAAATGTTACTTCTTGTAATAATAATGTAAGTTAATAAGGTGCTTTTAACTTAACATAAGAATTTCGGTTTAAATTGTATATTACAGTAAGAAAGTTTATTTAACTATAAGGCTATGATAAATTGACATGTTAAAATTTTAAGCTTATTAATACTTTGATTATATACAATGTAAAGTGGAAAGTAGTACATTCCAAAAATGCTATGATTCCTTAAGGTAACATTTCCAAAATGCTATGATAATTTAAAGGAATATTTCAAGTTTAATAAATTTAAAGAAATATTCAATGATTTGAAAATTTGGGTTTTATTTGAATGATATAATATTGAATTATTTTTGAAATGGAAATGATACAATTGTGATATTGTTTTGAAATGAGTATGATATTTTGGTCTTGAAAGTATAAATTATTTGAAATAAATATCCATGGGTTATAATAACGATTGGTTGTTAAAGAGACCGGGATCGGATATTGTCTTATAGCCGGACAATACCGAAAACCACTTTAATAACTGTGTACGCGGTGGAGATTCCAGAATGAAGTAGGATGGTGGCGACGTTCTCGAGGTATGTTACGTGGACCCAACTCCCGTGAGTTGGCATATATGACTAAAACAGGAGCTATACCGGGCTACACAAAGGGTCGCACCCTTTCATCGAGCATGCTCCATCAGAAACTATTCTATTACTGTTGTGATTCGATTCGGTGGCGCCACTTTGATTCGGGGGTATTGTTCGAGGTGGGCGGAAGCTGCTGGCTTGCCGTCACCACTGGTCCGGGAGTGCAAACGGTGTATCCACCCTGGCATTGCCTCGCGTGCCGTGTCATATCCTTATATCGAGCCCACTACGATTTTGGTTTTAAAGATCCGACCGCGTTAAGGTTCACCATCCCCTTAACGCTATTTTCTATATGATTATACTTTACTGATTAGACACTACCGTATATAGCGTATATTACTACATAGTAAATAGTTTAACGGATCCTTAGAGGATGGGCGGTCCCAAGCATCCTTTAAGTTACTGATGCATTTTGTTACTGTTCACTTGAGTTGATTTACAGTTTATAAGTATTTATGTCCTAACTCAAGGGTTTTGTGTTTTGCTTTACGCTTGGGTCAGATTGATTGAGTTAGCATTCAAGATTCACCTTCGGAGTTGGAGCTTTCCTTGAAGATCCAGCCTTCTATTTTGTTTCAGTATCCAGTGTTTCAGTGATGTATCTTGTTACTCTTCTGTTGTATCTCATTTAACTCTGATGTATCTTATATTTTTTTTAGTAGCTTCATGAACTACTATCTCTTTTACTTCCGTTGCATTATTATATACTCTGTGATCTGTGATTTTATTTACTGTATATTCTGAGGTTTGCCAAAATTTTATTTACAACGAGGTATTTTGAGCAATTCAATTCCGGCATGAGTGTCTATCTATACACTTACAATGGACGTGAATGGTTGAAAATACCGGGTCGTTACACCTACACACAGGAATTTTGGACTAAATTAGTTAGAGGCTAATAGCCAATGTATAGGGCATGACCCAATACCAGCCGTATCTGGAATTTTAATATCTGCATCATTTTACTTAGGGTCAACTACCCATAAATTTTCCTTGAAAACCTTTTCTATCAATATGATTTAATCATTTTAAATTATACTTAAACAAGGAAAATATTCTATGCTTTACTCAAATCACTTTGCCATGTTATATATACTCTACCTAAAACTTTGTTGATGAAAACATTTAAACCTTTGAAAGTACCTCTTTTGAAACCACTGAAAGTACCCCATCCGAATCTAAGTAAAACTTTAGGCCGAAAGGCCAAAACGTACCTTTCGAATCCACTCTTAATAAATCTTTCCAAACCTTAAAAACCTTTCCTTCAAAAGCTTTAAAACCTTAGACATCCTCTTATCAAAACATTATAGAGGTGCCTTTCAAAAGCATTAGAACCTTCCATTTTCAGAAGCACTAAATCTATCAAACCTTTCGAAAGCAATTGGGTTTAGATAAAACATATAGAGCAACCTTTTGAAACCATTAAAAACTATTCCGTTCGAAACCCTTGGGTTTACCTTTCAAAATCTCTGAAGGATCTTACAAAAACAAAGTCAAAAGCAATTCTTTCGAAAGCAATTTCCTAAGTAAAGAAGTGATGGTGTCGAAATCAACCCTTCGAAAGCATTGGAGAACGGCTTTAATTTGAAAACAGGAGACGCTTTCGAAAGCACAAATTCGAAAGGAAAAAGGCGACAGCTAGAGGTTTTGACTCCTTTGAAAACAATTACTTAAAACGTAAGGTGCAACCTCTTTCAAAGCCATTCTTCAAACCATTTAACCAAGTCGAAAGCTAAACAAGTCGAAAGCAAAGCAGGCGCATTTTATTTTGAAAGCAATGCAAAACTTCGACCTCTTCGGAACCCCTTATTTCGACCTTATACCTTTTGCCTCTGTTCATTTTACTGCGTGTGAAGTCTTTGATACCATGCGCATTGGTTTCGACGGTGATGGAGGTGGAGGAACTTATTCGAAAGCTAGGTGCTGAAAGTGGTGAAAGATATAAAAAGCATGTTTAAACTGTTTTTAACCTTTTAAAACAATTCTTTTCAACTAATCTATCTTGTTTTTCAAAATATGATTGGTTGCTAATTTCTTTCTATAAGTACTGCCGAAAATTTCGGAAATAAACAAATTAAATTAATTACAAAATGCCCTCCTTTTATAAATATATAAAACATTTAAGTCCCATGCCTTAAATAATTTTATATTACATTAAAACACTACGAAAAATTCTGTAAAAATTCCCATTAATCACTTCTTATATGTTTTCTAACATATATTAATTTTTGACGCAAAATCATCATAAAATAGCCGTAATTAACTTAAACTCAAATTAGCTATTTTCTTCACTAGAAAATTTATAATAAATCCACATTACTTCAGAAAATCATGAAATTTGAAGACCACTTCCAAATTACCATCTCAGACCTTAATCTAACAAGACATTTGGATGTCATTTAATAGGGTTTTAACATTAAACATATCATAAAATCTATATGAATTGACATAAATCATCAACAAGCAAATATCAATCGAAATGTGGCAACATACTTTGACAAATACTTGGATCTGATCTAGAAACCAAAAACATCAAAAATATGAAATGTAACATATTATTCAACTTAGCTTTGTGATTAAGGAGTTGAGATTTGGTCTTGATTTAAGTTAATTAAGACTCCTCTTGATTTTTGCTTTATCTTCTGCTTGATCTTCCTTAATGGTGGCCGACCTCTCTATAACTTAATATTTTGGTAGTGAACATATGAAATGAATGTAGCTTAAGGGTTTAGGGTATAAGAATATACTTCTTCCTATTTTACCCTTTTCTATAATTCTTTAATCCACTTTAGTTCGTTTGTTATATGACATGGCTATCTTTTTGTTAATCACAAATCTCAATCACCTAATCATTTTACATTATTTTATTTAAATTTACTAATTAAGTGTTCCTAAATAATGTTACTAAAATTAGGGGTGTTACACACCCTTTCGAAACCTTCATCCTATGCTTTTCGAAAGCATCAAAGTCTTCTACTTAAAAAAACCTTTCGAAAGCGTTGGGTTCAAATAAAAATGTGTGGAACAACCTTTCAAAATTATTCAAAACCATTCCTTTAGAAACCCTTGGGTTTAGCTCTCAAAATCTAAGATGGGTCTTAAAAGAACTAACTCAAAAGCAGCTCCTTCAAAAGCAATTTCCTAAGTAAAAGAAGTGGATAGTGTCGAAACCAATCCCTTCGAAAGCATTGGAGAAGTGGCTTTTATTTTAAAAGAAAAAGAACCCTTTCGAACGCATTGCTTCGAAAGGTAGGATGCGGAAGCAGGGGTTTCAAACCCTTCGAAAGCATTTTCTTAAAACAAAGATGGCAACCTCCTTTGAAAGCTCTTTTCTTTTAGAACATTTGACTAAGTCGAAAGCTATCTCATCCAAAAGCTTTCTTTACGAAAGCAAAACAAGTGGCATTTCCTTTTAAAAGCAAAACAAGGTCTCAACCCCTTCGAAAGCCCCGTTTCGACTCTATACTTTTCGCCTATCTCCAATCCAATACGTACCAAGTCCTTGATACCCTGTGTATTGGTTTCGATTAAGGTGGAGGCAGAAGTATATGGTCGAAAGTGGCCGCCAAAAGTGGAGAAACAAAAAAATCCTTATAAAACTGATTTTTAACTTTAAAATGCAATTTCTTTTCAACTAAACTGCTTCGTTTGTCAATATATGATTGGTTTCCAATACTTTTCAAAAATCTTTTCTAATAATGCTACCGAATTTCAGAGATTAATACTTTAAAACGTTTACAAATTGCCCCTTCTCCTTTTATAAACATATAAAAAATTTAAGTCCCATACCTTAAATAATTTTATATACTTATTAAAACTCTTAGGAAAATTCTCCAAAAATTAATTCTAATATTTTTTCAGCATACATATATTTCTGACCCAAAGCCAATATAAAATAACCGTAATTAATTTTAAACTCGATTAACCATTTTCTTCACCAGAAAATTCATAAGAAATCCACATTAATTTAGAAAATTATGAAACTTGACACCGAACCCTAAAATAATATTTCCGACCTTATAACAAAATCGCAAGGCATTTGGATATCGTTTGATTGGTTTTTCAAGTTAAAACTTGTCATAATATTTATATGAAATAGCATATATCATCGACTAGCATATATCTCTATTTAAACAATCAAAACATGGAAAATCATTTGTAATATCATTTCGGATCCCAACCATAACTAAAAACAAGAAAATATAGGATGTAACCTATTATTTACCTTTATCTTGTTTGTTAAGGTGTTGAGATTTGATCTTGAATGAATTTGATTAAGCCTTTTCCTCTTGATTCTTGCTTATCTTCCACTTAGTTCTTCTAATAGTGGCCGACCTCTTCTTAGGTTTGTTTTAGTTTGTGAACGTGTAAAATGAATGTGGCATGTGGGTATAGGGTATAAGAATATGACTTATTCCTATTTTTCTCTTATCTATTACCTTACTTATTTCATTTTAATTCCTTACTTATTAGTTTATTAGGCACAACTACCCATCTAATTACACAAATCTCAATTCCTTAACCATTTACATTATTTCATTTAATTTAACTAATTAAATGAGCCAAATAATGTTAATCAAAATTAGGGTCGTCACGGACTTCCCTTCTTAAAGAATCTCGTCCTCGAAATTACGACAAGGCACTCATCAAAATCAATCATAAACGTAAAACATACCATGAAATAAGTCAGGATTAGTATCTCGAATCCTGCTCTCAGTTTTCCAAGTATAATCTCTTGCGTCGTCACTTCATTGGACTTTTACCTATCTAACTGTCTTGTTCATTAGCCCTTTCTCATCTCGTGCGACTATACGAACTGGGTTTCTAACTATAGTCAAATTCAGTTCCACTATTAACTATTAAGTCATCTAACACAGTCGATGCAATAGTAGTCTCTGGATCTCGAACTTCCTTAGATGAGAAATATGAAAAACATCATGAACACCTGCCAAAATATTCGGTAACTCTAATCTATATGCGAATTTCCCGATCCTTTCTACAATAGGAAATGGTCCAACGAATCTTGGTGCCAACTTTCCCGATTTTCCAAATCGAATTGCACCTTTCATCGGTGATACCTTGATGAAAACATAATCTCCAACTGGGAATTCTAAGTCATTCCGTCTCCTATCAGCCTAACTCTTCTGCCTGGATTGAGTTTCCTTCATTCTAGCCTGAATTAACTCGATCTTTTCTGCAGCTTCTCTAACCAAATTCAGAACAAGAACTAACCTATCCTCGGTCTCTAACCAACAAATCGGAGATTTGCATGGCCTTCCATATAAGGCTTCAAACGGTGCCATCCCTATACTATGCTGATAACTGTTGTTATACGAAAACTCGACTAAGTGTAGATGGTATTACCATGATCTTCTAAATCTAGCACACAAGCTCGTAACAAATATTCTAAGACTTCGTTAACTCTTTCTGTTTGCCCGTCTGTCCGTGGATGGTAATCACTACTCATATTGAGCTTAGTACCTAAAGTATCTTGTAGACTCTTCTAGAACTCACTAGTGAATACGGAATCTTTGTCACTTACTATGCTACTAGGAATTCCATGTAGTTTAACTATATTTTTCATAAATGACTCAACTAATACAGGTGTCGTTCTGGTTGACTTAACTGAATGAAATGGGCACTTTTGGTAAACATGTCCTCCATAACTCATATACATTCATTTCCTCTATTTGACCTTGGCAACCCATCTATAAATTCCATTGAGATAGAATCCCACTTCCATACTGGAACGCCTAAAGGCTAAAGTTACCCACTTCGTTTTTTATGTTCGGCTTTTACCTGGTGACAGTTCGAACACAGTTTCACCCATAAGCCTACATCTCTCTTCATACATTCCTAGAATAAACTTCTTTTCATATCCCGATACATCTTGGTCCCTCCAGGATGAATCGTAAATTTGGATTGGTGACATTCCATAAGAACTTCTTTCCTTGGGTCCTCAACATTCGAAACACACAACCATCCCTTCTTTCTCAACCATCCCTTCTAGTAAAGACGAAAATCCTTTAGATCATCGATCTCAGTTCCAATCTCAAGCCTTCTAATCCTCTTAGCTAACACCGGATCTTCTTTCTGCTTAGCAGCAATCTTTCTGATCCTCACCGGTCAAACTTCTATACATGCCAACATAGTAGTTTCCTTACTAGACCTTGCCTCAGATCTGCACTGTACCTTGCACGTAGTCAATGCTTTTAAATCTTTCCACTCAACTATCATTGCTATCATTGCATTCTGATGTTTTCTACTAAGTGCATTAGCAACCTTGTTGCCTTTTCCTAATGTGTACTCATTACCAAAGTCGTAAGCGGCTAAAAACTTTAACCATCTCTACTGTTTCATATTCAACTTCTTCTTAGAGTATAAATACTTTAATAACTTATGATCCATATATTGCTCAAATCTCTCTCCCATAAGGTAATGTCTCCACACCTTTAATGTAAAAATTACCAGCTAAATCCAAATCATGTGTTGGATATCTAGCTTCATGCAGTCTAAGCTATCGAGATGCATACGCAATCACTTTACCCCTCCGCATTAACACAGCTCCTAATCATGTTCCATATGCATCTGTATATGTACCACTAAACCCTGATTCCCTTCTAGAACAACTAATATAGGTGTATTAGTCAGTAAGTGTTTTAGTTTTATAATGCCTCCTCATGCTTATGGGTCCAAATGAATTTTACATCCTTTTAAGTTAGCTTGGTCAACGGTGCCACTATCCATGAGAAATACTGAATGAATCTCCGATAATGACCAGCTAATCCAAGAAAACTCTTTATCTCAATCACTATCTCGAGTCTCTTCAAATTATTCACTGCTTCGATCTTAGTCGGATCTATAGATAACCCTTTTCTGAGACTAAGTGACCAAGAAACTTCACTTCCATCTTCCAGAATTGGCACTTCAAAATTTTTGCTTTTAGCTGATAGTGCCTCAACGTCTCAAGCACCACTCTAAGATGAACTTAATGCTCTCTTTCACCCTTAAAGTATATTAAAATATCATCTATGAATACCAACATGAACCTATCCAAGTGCTCTCGGAAAATTTGGTTCATCAAATCAACAACGAATGCTAGCGCATTAGTTAGTCTAAATGATATTACTAGCCATTCGTACGATCCATATCTGGTTCTAAATGCCATCAAAAGAATACTATCCTTTGCCAGTCTAAGCTGATGGAACCTTGTCGCCAAACCCAACTGGGAAAATACTTTGACTCCACTCAACTGGTCGAACAAATCGTCAATTCTAAGCAACAAATATCGATTCTTTACCATCTTCTCATTCAGTTTACAATAGTCGATACATAATGTAATGACTTAGAATTTCTATCATTTGAAATTCGTATATTTAATTGATTTTAAATAGTCACAAGTAGATTTTATAAGCTGAATAACTTGCATTTGAAATATAGCGAGTTAATTGGATAATTAAATTATTGATTTAATATTTGAAATTACAGAAATAATTGATATTTGAATTTAATATGGATAAAAATGACTTATAAAGTTGAACTAAATTATATTTAAATTAGAATGATGTTAGAGAATTTTTAAAATCGAATTAAAAGTCAAATTATAAAAAAATTGAATATTTCAATATTTAATTGACGAGTGAAAATAGCCATTTTTCATACAATCTCGGATTTCGATGAAACAAGCTTCATTGGATTCGTAATATTATATTATTGTAAGATTTCAAATTTCATGTCAATCGGATTTACGGTTTGTCCGAGACAAGCCAAAACGCGTAGGAAATCGGTTTAAGTGAATTTTAATTTAAATAGTCGATTTGAAAACCTGTCTTCCACATATGATCGAATTGGCTCCCGATATACATTCCATTGCGTTCGGAAGGATAAAATATTATAAACGCTAGGTGACATGCTTCGTTTCGTGTTCGGAATTTTTTTGGGTAAATAGTGTTTCAAAGTTTTCTACAAAAGGACACATTTTTCTTCTATTTTCACTCAAACCCTAAGAAACTAGGGCTAGCCGCCAGTTTCCATTTAATGGATGAAAATATTGATTTCTTCTCCTCTTAATCTCTTCCAATCCATTCGATATTATTGAAAACTTTCCAAAATAAAATTGAAGAGCATCGCGAGATCTTCAGATCTATACGGTGATGATGAATTTTTGAGCTATGGATCAATGAAAAATCGAGTGCAAACATCAACCTTTCGCACATGGTTTTCCATGCGAATACAAGGCCGAGTGTGACCAGTCGCTCGGCGTTGATGGAGTCGGCTATGGGCTACGAAGTGATGGTACTCGATCGTCTTCAAGTCGATCGAGGAAGGCGCGACAATTAGGGTTGTGGCCACAAAAATGGGTTCGATCGCTTTTTTCATGAAGGAGAAAGAAGAAATAGACGTGCGGCATAGATCTGAGGTAGAGAAATCAAACGGCATGATCTGAAAATAGGTTTAAAAAATAAAATAAGAAATATAAATTAATTATCTTTTAACTCGCATTAACTTTAAAATGTTATAACTTTTTCATACGAGGTCCATTTCGCACGAAAGGAATTACGTTGGGTTTGTATTGACGAGCATTACATTATGGAGCTGGATTGTGATTTATTTGAGCTAGCAAAAATTTTGGTTGAAATTAAACGCTTGTTTAATTTTAATCGGAATAAATCCCTATCGCGACGACTACAAGCAAAATGAGTACAACTCACTCTTTCTGCCTCACTGATATTTTTATATAAGTGAGAAATAATTTATTATATGATGATTGATGACTGTTTGGATGATATATGATATATTGATTGGTATTTGGATATATACCTGCCTAGTGGAGCAGATGACCCTATACGTTCCCATGTATGAGCGGATGACCCTTTGTACGTGCATCTGCCTTGAAGCGGACATTGTTCACATATTCTAATGTGTATTTGTTGCAGGTGACAGGTTGGAGGGATCCAACTGGATTCCTCACCAGTATTGATTTATTTACAGTTATTGTGATATATGCTGTTATCATATGATATATGATGTTTGGATGCCGTGATTGATGTATTTTGTGCTATTGCAGCATTGGGCCTATTTTTGGAAATTTAAAAATGTTGAAGTGATGATTTTCAAATTTAAAGGGATTTTCAAGTGATGTTGAAAATATACGTTTTATTGAATTTTAAATTGTTAAGGAATTGATTTATTTTAAATAAATAAATGTTATAATTTTAATTATGTTTTTGTGAAATATAACCAGAATGCGATTTTTGAAATGTGAAGTTGATTATTTTATAAAATGGTTTAAATTGAGATTTTTGACTAATATAAATGGTTTATAAAGAAGATTTGTAAAATTGAATTTTTATAAATCATAATAATTGAATTATAAAGGAGTTTTTATAATTGTTAAAATGATGTTATAAATGGGTTTTATAAGTAAATGAGATTTACAGATTTATAATTGATGATGTTATAAAATGAATGATTTTTGTAAATAAATGAATTATAAGTAATTAACTTATAATTTGGGTTTTTGGCTATATAATTGAGTTATAAATGGAATTGGTTAATAAACGGATTTTATATATAGTAGTTTTTATAAAATGAAAATGGAATTTATAAACATTGTTTTATAAATCCATAATCAAATAAATTTGATAAGTAAATATAGAAATTATTAAAGGAGATATATCCACGATTTTGGACAGTGGATAATCCTTTAATTATATATATAGAAGTTTTGAATTTGGTTAGAGATTTATATCCACGATTTTGGACAGTGGATAATTCTGAATTAAATGTGTAAGAGCTTTAATTTGGTAAACGAATTATATTCACGATTTTTGACAATGAATTATCTTTTAAAAATGTTGAAATAATATTAAATTGGTTTACCGATTTATATTCACGATTTTGGACCGTGATTAATATATTAAAGAAATGTTTTAGAAAGTGAATATTTTTAAATGAAGTTAAATGGTTCGAAAATGTTTTAAAATGTGTTAAATGTCGAAACCATAGATTTCAACATTCATTGTTGAAATAGACGTTTTCGAGAAATAATGAATTAATGGACTATAACACTATTGTTATAGTAGATGATTTCCGAAAGGAAATATTTTGTATAGTATTGGGATTTATATATCTATCTTATTTTCGAATCCCTATACTAGTGATTTTGGGTTGTCGTAACGATGTTTTACGCAACATTTGTTTTGACCCGAATAAATGTGTTTAAAGAGAATGTTTTCCTTAATGAATAAAATATATACCTAATCGTGATTTAAGTATATATAATATTTTCTAAGTGTTGAAAATAAATTAATTTTTGAATTACTTATTATTAAATAAGTATATGGAAATGTTTCCAATATAGAAAGTTGAAATGGTTTGAGAATATATCTTTTAAAGATAAATTGAAGTAAATATTTGGCAATGATTTAATTAATAAAAGATTAATTAAAAGGGCCCAGTGATTGTTATAGTGCTGGATATTTATTTGTTTGTTTTGATAGTTAAATAACCGACTATCATACTTGGCCAAATTTTAGTTCCTCAACTTGATGTGGGAACTATTTAGTCGTACACTTAGTACGTAGCCTTCTATGTAGGCTTGATTATCGTTTGTGTTGAGGTGTTGTTTCGTATAGTGCGGAGTATTACTCCAATCTATCGAGCTTCCTTCTTGGCCCAATAGATAGAAAATTGAAAGTTGAAGACGTGATAAGTCTATGAGACTTAGTTTCTCTGTGAGGCTGATCAGATTTATCTGAAAACCACTTCAGACCAACGTATATGCAACGATTGTGCATGTAGCTTGTGATGATATTGATATTCCAGATTTTTATAGTAGGGGGACTGCTTGTTGATCGTTTGGGGTTAAAATCCCAATATACATCCAGTAGCAGTGGTCTCTTCATTATGAAATATCCAATGCAAGGGCTATTTGCTACTATTCTTAGGGATTTCCCGACAGGATGTGGTAGGATAGTACCTTCGGTTTGTCCTGTTCCTAGACAACTTGTATGGATGTTTGTCTGACGTTGTATTTCTAAAGATTACATATATTGGTTTTTACAAACGTACATCAGTGGTGGCGGAGAAGGCAACTTCTCTTAGCTTAACAACCTCCTTGAGACGTATGAGCCTAAGGGTTGTATTTTTGTGGAAGGCAATTAGTAGTCAATGGAAATGGCCATGTGGCATTCAAAGTGATGTGATATGTGATTGTGAAAGGTAATCGTTACCTCGTCAGGCTTCATCAACCGGAAATGACTAAAATAGGGTTAGATGTGGCAAGGCTAAGTGGGTCGCTCCCATCAGGGTATGATCATCCTCTTCTAGATATATCATTGCACGCTATGATGTCATGTATCTGATTATTATGGTTTGTATGCTAGAGGGCCCTCGGTAATGGTCGGTAACGACCGGAGGATGACATATTCGGTACTATCTAGTTATAGAGGTGGGCCGGTCTTGTGTTGGTAGAGAAACTTTGTGATGGTTTCTCGGTACATTCTTCTAGAGATGTACTGCCGGAAGGTAGTCCCTTCACCTATCATTTGTATGGAAATCCAAACTCCACTACGTACCTTCCATTTTATTTGTAGAGCTTAGTATGCTGGAATTTAATAATGGTAACAATTCGGCTATTTTGAATATTATTTGTATACTAGACACTAATATAATATCACATGAGTTTGATATGAAATGTTTTAGTTTTCATAAGGTAAAAACATGTCCGTGTTTATGTGTGGACTCGTCTTACGAGATACTTTTGTTTTGATAAAGGAAAAGTTTGATAATTTAATAAGTTCAGTTGAGTGTGTTTCTCACGCTGGTTTACCAGGTTGATCCGGGAGTTCTTCCCTTTCAATGCTCGGGTCAGACCGAGTACATTTACAGGTTCAGTTTTGGTGCTTTTAGAGCTTCAGAAGGAGAGTTGGAGATCTTAATTTCCGTATACACGTACTTGTTTCGATTATCCGCTGTGCTTTGTTTGTTGTTGTATATTATCGGCAATGGTGAGGACATGTTATTATAACCGTTCAAGCTAATAACTATTGATTGATTGTTGAACTCTGATTGATGTATGTATATATACAGTTTCTGTTTTGTAATGATCATTGATATGATATTATATGTTTTCCTCTGCGATGTGAGATTCTGTATTTTTCTTTTTGGTTCTATCTTCTCTCTTTCTTCTCTTCTCTTCTTCTCTCTTCTTTTCTTTCTCTTGACTTTCCGTCAGTCTGTGCTTTTTGGATCGGACATGTGTGGTTTATTGTCGATTCAAAAGGTATGGATTTGCGTCGTTTCATGTGGTATCAGAGCTTAGATTTTGTATATTCCTAAGCTTTGATGTGTAGTCAGTATAGATAGGGGCAGTAGCACCCTAGATTGAGTTTGAGTGTATTATATATATATATGAGTGCATATTTGTTAGTGAATATAAAATGTTTTATATTGTGTTTGCTTATCCGTTGAGCTGTTTGTGAATTCTGGTCAATATGTGGGACGCCATGTTATCGATAGGGATTTTTAAACACTTAAACGAGGCAAGTCGACATAGTATTATTTTAAATTGGGTAAATGAAATAATTTGACCTCTATTATATTTTATATATAAAGGAAACTATTTTTCAGAATTATTAAAGTGTATATATATTGATGGTTTGATTGTTTATAAAATGTAAATATATATAAGTTAATAAAGCGGGTTGAATAATCTAAATAAAAACAACAATTGTAAGAGAATAAATTACATAAGAAAGATTTTTAAATGCGATTTATAAATAAAAGGAAATTTTTTGAAAGAATATAAAGCACTGAATTCCTACTGTTGCTGGAAAATAATAAGGGTGATGACTGCAGCATCATCAGTATCATTTTCGAGTTTCCGTGTGATGGATTTGCTACTAATAGTATATTGAAATTGAAGTTTTGTTATGATAAACAAATTTAATTTAAAATCCAAGTTAAAATTGATAAAAATAAGTGAAACGAGTTTTGGACTTATAATATATAAAAGATAATAAAATTTTAGCTTTAGTAAAGTTGAAATAAATGTGAGTTAGCATAGTAAAATATATGATTTGAAATTTAACTGAAGGAAAGTTAAATAAATTGAATTGAATTTTAATTGGATTAGGTAAGTGATTATAATATGAATTTGAAATTTTAAATAAATCTAAGTTGTAAAATGATTGCATAACCATGAATTGAAATTATAAAATGAGTTTTGTAAATGGAAGTAAACTTAGGTAGATGTTTACGAAATTATGAATAAATAAGTTGTATAACTTATAAAATGAGATAAGGTAAGTAAAACCAATTGTTAAAATGTTAAACACTATTGGTTAGGCAAAACAAAAATCTGTGTTTGAATAGTGATATGAAATTTGACTTAAGTAAAAGTTAAATAAAATAGAAATTGAAATAAATTAGTAGTGAACTTAAGTTGTATAGTGAAAGTATATGCAAGTGAGAATGAAATGAAATATAACTTATGTAATGTTGAATAAAGTTGATTTTGGTATCAAAGTAAATTAATGAAGTGAACTAAATGAATGTGAACTTGAGTTATATAAAGAAATTCAACTTTAGTGGTAAAATGAATTAGCATTAAAAATGTTGTTGTTAAGAAGTTGTGAATTAATAATAACATTGAAAGTGTTGTATTAAAATGTGATTATAGTGAATACTAAAATTCAATCTGAAGTAGATGTTAAACCAATTTGAAATTAAATGATTTGAACCAAATTGAATGAAGGTAACGTAAATTAATTTGGTAATGTTGGATATGCATTGATTGTTATATGGATGCTAGTTGATTGAATAAAAATTCATATGAAATTGAATTAATAAAATTGAAGCTGAATAATTGAATTCAAATGAGAATTTAAATGAATTTAAATAGAATTGAATTTAATTTGAATTAGAAGTGAACTAATTTGAGTATGAGTTAGTGAATGTAAACTAATTGAATATGAATGAATGAATGTTAGTAAATCCATTGTTAATGAATCAAATGTGATTAAATTGAAAAACAATTCAATGAATATTAATGAGAAGTGAATGTATATTGATTTGGTTATGGATTGATTGGATGTAGATTATGGAGTTGTTGGACGATAGTTGTTTGATAGTTGGATTTGTTGCTTTTGTTGCATTGCTATATTGGCATGTATAGTTTTTGATATATGTTGTATATTGATATTACTTTCATATATACATGTTTCTCGTTGTTTGTTGAGTGTTTAGTAGGTGCGTATGGCGCTTGCTTTGCTTTTGGAGCTCGCTTTCGCGCTATATTAGCTGTATATGCCCGCTAATAATATATAAGGTATATATCTCGGATTACATATCGTACTTTTACACTGTTTTCCCTTCGGGATGCCTCATCCTCGATGATGAGATGTATATTTGTGATATATATTGTTATTTTTTTCGGATCGAACCACGCAAAGGAGATGCTGGCGATTTTTTTTGAAATTAAAGGCGTTAGAAAATTTTTGGGGAAAATTGGAAAACTTTTGGTAACTAAAGTTTGATTTTTGAATTAAAAGTTAAACGATAGTAGTTGGTTTTGAAAAGATAAGTATGAATGAATTTGAAAACTTAGAAATGTTTTTATAAGGAGTTTAACTAATGGATTTTGAGAAAAGTTAAAAAGTTTAAACTTTTGGTAATCTAATTTGAACGAATTATTTTGAAAAGTTAATGGATTTTGTAGCTTTTTCTTACTTAGTAATTTCGAGGATGAAATTCTTTTAAGTAGGGGAGAATGTAACGACCCAGAATTTCTATCATTTGATATTCGTATATTTAATTGATTTTAAATAGTCATAAGTAGATTTTGTAAGCTGAATAACTTGTATTTGAAATATAGCGAGTTAAATTGGATAATTAAATTGTTGATTTAATATTTGAAATTAAATAAATAATTGTTATTTGAATTTAATGTGGATAAAAATGATTTATAAAGTTGAATTAAATTATATTTGAATTAGAATGATGTTAGAGAACTTTTAAAATCGAATTAAAAGTCAAATTATAAAAAATTGAATATTTTAATATTTAATTGACGAGTGCCATTTTTCATACAGTCTCGGATTTCAACGAATCCAGTTTCATTTGATCCGTAAGGTTATATTATTATAAGATTTCAAATTTCATATCAATCGGATTTACGGTTTGTCCGAGGTAAGCTAAAACGCGTTGGAAATCGGTTTAAGTGAATTTTAAATTTAAATAGTCGATTTGAAAACCTATCTTTCTAATATGATCGAATTGGCTCCCGATATATATTCCATTGCATTCGAAATAGGGGCAAAACATTATAAACGCCAGGCGGCACGCTTCGTTTCGAGTTCAGAAATTTTTCGGGTGAATAGTATTTCAGAGATTTCTATAAAAGGACACGTTTTTCTTCTATTTTCACTCAAACCCTAAGAAAACTATATATTCCATTGCATTCGGAATAGGGGCAAAACATTATAAACGCCAGGCGGCACGCTTCGTTTCGAGTTCAGAAATTTTTCGGGTGAATAGTATTTCAGAGATTTCTATAAAAGGACATGTTTTTCTTCTATTTTCACTCAAACCCTAAGAAAACTAGGGCTAGCCGCCAATTTCCATTCGATGGACGAAAATATTCATTTCTTCTCCTCTTAATCTCTTCCAATCCATTCGAAATTATTGAAAACTTTCTAAAGCAAAATTGAAGAGCATCGCAAGATCTTCAGATCTATACAGTGATGATTAATTTTCGAGCTATGGATCAACGACAAATCGAGTGCAAACATCAACTGTTCGCACATGGTTTTCCATGTGAATACAAGGCCGAGTGTGACTAGTCGCTTGGCGTTGATGGAGTCGGCTACGGGCTACGAAGTGGTGGTACTCGATCGTCTTCAAGTCAATCGATGAAGGCGCGACAATTAGGGTTTGTGGCGGCAAAAATGGGTTCGATCTCCTTTTTTCACGAAGGAGAAAGAAGAAATAGACGTGCGGCCCAGATCTGAGGTAGAGAAATCGAACGAAACAATTTGGAAATAGGTTTAAAAAATAAAATAAGGAATATAAATTAATTATCTTTTAACTCATATTAACTTTAAAATGTTATAACTTTTTCATACGGGGTCCATTTCGCACGAAACGAATTGCGTTGGGTTCGTATTGACGAGCACTACATTATGGAGCAGGATTGGGATTTATTTGAGCTAGTGAAAATTTTGGTTGAAATTAAACGCTAGTTTAATTTTAATCAGAATAAATTGCTATCGCGACGGCTATAAGCAAAGTGAGTACAACTCACTCTTTCTGCCTCATTGATATTTTTATATAAGTGAGAAATAATTTATTATATGATGATTGATGACTGTTTGGATGATATATGATATATTGATTGGTATTTGGATATATACCTACCTAGTGGAGCAGATGACCCTATACGTTCTCGTGTATGAGCGGATGACCCTTTGTACGCGCGTCTGCCTTGGAGCGGACATAGTTCACATATTCTAATATGTATATTTGTTGCAGGTGACAGGTTGGAGGGATCCAACTGGATTCCTCACTAGTATTGATTTATTTACAGATATTGTGATATATGCTGTTATCATATGATATATGATGTTTGGATGCCGTGATTGATGTATTTGGTGCTATTTCAGCATTGGGTCTATTTTTGGAAATTTAAAAATGTTAAAGTGATGATTTTCAAATTTAAAAGGATTTTCAAGTGATGTTGAAAATATACGTTTTATTGAATTTTAAATTGTTAAGGAATTGATTTATTTTAAATAAATAAACGTTATAATTTTTATTATGTTTTTGTGAAATATAACCGAAATGTGATTTTTGAAATGTGAAGTTGATTATTTTACAAAATGCTTTAAATTGAGATTTTTGACTAATATAAATGGTTTATAAAGAAGATTTGTAAAATTGAATTTTTATAAATCAGAATAATTGAATTATAAAGGAGTTTTTATAATTGTTAAAATGATGTTATAAATGGGTTTTATAAGTAAATGAGATTTACAGATTTATAATTGATGATGTTATAAAATGAATGATTTTTGTAAATAAATGAATTATAAGTAATTAACTTATAATTTGGGTTTTTGGCTATATAATTGAGTTATAAATGGAATTGGTTAATAAACGGATTTTATATATAGTAGTTTTTATAAAATGAAAATGGAATTTATAAACATTGTTTTATAAATCCATAATCAAATAAATTTGATAAGTAAATATAGAAATTATTAAAGGAGATATATCCACGATTTTGGACAGTGGATAATCCTTTAATTATATATATAGAAGTTTTGAATTTGGTTAGAGATTTATATCCACGATTTTGGACAGTGGATAATTCTGAATTAAATGTGTAAGAGCTTTAATTTGGTAAACGAATTATATTCACGATTTTTGACAATGAATTATCTTTTAAAAATGTTGAAATAATATTAAATTGGTTTACCGATTTATATTCACGATTTTGGACCGTCATTAATATATTAAAGAAATGTTTTAGAAAGTGAATATTTTTAAATGAAGTTAAATGGTTCGAAAATGTTTTAAAATGTGTTAAATGTCGAAACCATAGATTTCAACATTCATTGTTGAAATAGACGTTTTCGAGAAATAATGAATTAATGGACTATAACACTGTTGTTATAGTAGATGATTTCCGAAAGGAAATATTTTGTATAGTATTGGGATTTATATATCTATCTTATTTTCGAATCCCTATACTAGTGATTTTGGGTTGTCGTAACGATGTTTTACGCAACATTCGTGTGATGCCCCACCTCTATGCTCACAATAACAAAGGTTATTATAAGGAATAACGTCTGCTATTGTGAAGAATAAGGCTTGTTAGAAGCGACCATCTGTACGTTATGCCTTAGACGAGCATTGATGACACCAATAGGAGTTGTATAACTTACTCCCAAAGATATAAATTCAATCCAAATCTAAAACGAAACTACGGTGGCTAAAGAAAATCCAGAACAACTCATAATAACAACAACACTGATAGTATAATCACATCAGAACAGAAATATTAGATATATAACGGAAGACAAGTCTGGATACATGCTACAACAATCGATCGTTCATAAGAACCAAATATACATATACATGTCACCAACATACATGAGACGAGAATCAATAAACCAAAAGTACTCCTCGGAGACTAGACAAAAGATGGAGTGAAATCCCAAAAGCTGCAACTGAATCAGGGATAGAGACTATCCCTGAAATAACTCGGTCTGACCCGAGTATTATTTAAAAGAAAATAATAAACGGATCAGTCTAATTTATTCTTAGAAGTGAATGCATCATAAACAACATCAAGCAAAATAATAATAATCTTGAATGAGACTGTTCAACATAAGAAATCAACATAGTTTAAATGAAGAAATCACATCAAACTCCATCAAAATCAACTTTCAAATTCATAATTGAATTCAAAACAGCAATTCACAAAATCTAGAAATCAAAAAAGATAACTAGAAAAATCAAAATAAAAGTGGATCGATCCCAGCAGATGACGAGTTTTAGCTTCGCCGCACGTGCATCTCATATGGCCGAAGCCTACCAAGTACTATAATTTTTGGCGCCCAACAAATGACCCGAAGGTCCAACAAATGACCCGAAGGTCCAACAAAGTGGCTCGAAAGCCCAACAAAATCATCTAAATCATCTAACGACAAATATTTCAATTAACAAGTCCGGAATTAACCGAAATAGTAAAAGTGTGGTTCCATACTCCGCACTTTCGCTAATTCGTTTAAATCTCTTCATCATTTCCTTGAAAGTGCAAAATCGTGTATTTTAATATAAATAAAATTTACATTTTCAAACGGACAAGTCCAAAATTAAGCGAATTAGTAAAAGTAAGGGTTCATAGTCCTCAATTTTGTGAAGCGTTTAAATCGCTTTCTCATTCTTTTGAAAGTGCAAACTGTAAAATTTTTGGAAACAAATTTTATTTTAAAATAATTTTTTAAACACGTGATAAAAAACAGCTACAACTATAGCAATTTTGATGAGGAAATTGTGCATCCCAAAACACCGTAAAAACAGATAACAAATCAGCGTTGCGGGATGACCATTTAAAAATTCACTTTAAATTAACGGTTACTGACGTTAAAATAACAGTAATTTTTATTCGTCAAAAATTTCAACAAACAACATGCTTCAAAAAATATAATACCGGTGTAAAAATTCCGTTATAAAAATAACGACAACAAATTACGTTTTGAAACGTAACACCAGTTCAATGTAAATTAAATATTGGACTGCACCACTATATTTTCATCGAAATAATTAGCACTGCCCGCTTGCGTAAAATAAAGTAGACAAACAATTAAAGTGACTAGGATAAACTATATGCATATGCAAAACGGCTTGGGCATTGTATTTTTACACCCGTACACATTTGTGATGCATAAAAAAATTATGAAGATTGTTGGTCTATGCATTACATTTTAAAATGAAAGGTCCTTACTGCTAGCCTCTCAAAGGCCAATGACAGACATGTCAAAATTCAGCATGCACAAACGAACATACAAGCTGTACCAATTATTTATCTTCTAAGAAAACAAACGTTAATGAAATGATTTAAAAAAAATCACCTTATATTTTTTTTCCTCTTTAAAACCCATGAACATTTCCAGCTACTACTACAAGTGTGAAAAATATATGCAGATATGGATAAACGTTTAGAAAAAATTTCCACATTCAATGTCAAATTTGCACTCATCAATATGAATTGAATCACATCATACTAAGCATGCACGCGCAAGTAGAAGAAAACCTGGCAACAAAGTTTCATATGCCAAAAAAGTGAAGGCAACCTGGACTATAGTTTCACACGCAAGGATAAAATAACAACAAAGAAGATGGCTTTGCATGCAATTGAAAATATGTAGACCTGGACACGTTACATGCAAATGAAGTTAATAATTGTAAAAAGGCTTGAATTTTTGGGGTTTCTATCTATGCACTTTTCACGCATGTAGCATAAAGGACGAGTAAACAAGGCTTGAAATTATGTAAACTTGTACACTTTCACGTAGCATAAAAGTTAACAATTATGATAACTTGGTCTGTGAAGGCATACGTGCACGCTTGTGAAAGAAAAACCCCTGGATAATGCATTTTCACGCAAAATTATACAACCTGAGATGATGAATAAATCAAAACTTATGAGTTTAGCACTCACTTTTGTTTTGGTTCAGAATCCGTAAGCAATAAGGATTCCACAGAGAGCAACCTTTAAAAATGCCATTAATAAACTTCTACTGAGCTACTGAAGAGAATGGTACAAGACAATGTAGCTGCTTGAAAATTGAATAAAAGGATGTTGCCGCATACCCTTCTTTTCTCAAAATTCTTGTACAAGTCAATACAATAAGTGCGCTGGCCAAAAGTTTTGTACAATGCATTTAATGCAAACATGCCTTTGTATGAAAGTACACGGCTACGCTACTTGATGATGGCAGAGCAAAGCAAAAGTTCAAAATTTGTTTTATAAATCTTTGTGTTTGCAGCTAGGCAAATAATAGGTTCCTCTTACCTGTGCATTTAAATCATTTTTGTAAACAAACATAAGTTCCAACTTTGTGATAGTAAAATCAATGTTCCAACTATTTTTTTTTCCAAACTGAATGTAACGGTGAAGCAAAGATGAAGAAAGAAAATAATGTGAAGTGTTCACTATTTTTGCTTTGAAAAGGACTATTTTGTTTACGTGTGAAGGCTATAAGTAAGTCATTTACAACGTACACCATACACTGACTTTGCAACATGATTTCACTCTTTTTTTCCCCAAATTTTAATTTAAAATTTTCTATTTAAAATATTCACTCCGACAGTAATTCAAAAATCACGGTCGTTACAGATTTTTAAAATATTTATTTCGACAGTAATTCAAAATCACGGTCGTTACAGACTCCCCCTTATAAAATTGCGTCCCCGCAATTTTCATACTAGAAGCAGTCAATAACACAAATAATTTATCACAACAAAGATTAAAATAGAAAAGATAGATTAAGAATGCTCACCCTCACCCGAAGAGGAGAGAAAACGCGGATAAGAACGCTCGATGAATTCTTTGGTTTCCCAAGTGCAATCTTTGGGGTTTGCGGACCATTGAATCTTCACGAGCGGAACTTCTTTGTTCCGAAGGCGTTTCACCTCCGTAGCTAGCACACGAATAGGATTTTTCACAATAGAAAAGTCGGGTGAGATCTCAAGATCTTGCAACACATGAGGATCAATAACAGAATCTGAATCTCAAAGGCATCGACGAAGCTGGGATACATGAAATACGTCATGAATTCCCGAAAATTGGATAGGTAGCGATACACGATAAGCAACTGGGCCAATGCGTTCCATAATAGGAAACGGTCCAATATAACGAGGAGCCAATTTCCTGGAGCTACTAAAACGCACCGCACCCTTCATCGGGGAAACACGAATGAATACAAGATGCCAACAGAAAATTCCAAAGGCTTCCTATGATGATCGACATAAGATTTCTGCCTATTCCGAGTCTCTTTCATTCTCTGTCTGATAATATCAATCCTCTCAGAAGAATCACGAATATAATCGGGACCGAGAACTAACTTTTCCCCCGATTCCAACCAACAAGATGGTGATCGACACGGCCTTTTGTAAAGATCTTCGAAAGGAGCCATACCGATACTTGATTAAAAACTATTGTTATAAGAAAATTCAACAAGAGATAAGTGGTCTTCCCAACCGCCACCAAAATCAAGAATGCAAGCTCGAAGGAGATCTTCCAAAACTGGATTAACCCTTTCAGTCTGACCGTCAGACTGTGGATGATAAGCTGTACTGAGATTGAGCTTAGTGCCCAAAGCTTTTTGAAGGCTCTGCCAGAAACCACTAGTAAAAAGCGGATCTTTGTCACTAGCAATAGAACTACGCACACCATGAAGTCGAACGACTTCTTTAATAAACAACTTAGCCAATAGAGGAGCAGTCCGATTGGACTTAATAGGAATAAAATGGGCTGATTTAGTCAATCTGTCAACAATCACCCAAATACTAGTATGGCCCGACCTCGAACGAGGTAGACCATCAATGACGTCCATGGAAATCTGATCCCATTTCCATAATGGAATCTCAAGAGGCTGCAAAAGACCACTGGGACGCTGGTTTTCTGCTTTAACAAGTTGACAAGTCATGCAACGACTTACATAACTCGCAACATCACGCTTTATACCCTCCCAATAGTATAAGCGTTTCATATCAGTATACATCATACTACTACCCGGATGGATAGTATACTTAGAACGATGACAGTCCTCAAGAATGTCATTTCTAAGATTAGAAACACTAGGCACGATCAACCTACCTTCTTCCGAATACAACCATGAACATCAATATCGAAATCTTTTAGATCACCACTTCGGGATTCCGATTCACAACTCTGAAAAGGATAAGCAATATGTGGATCATGATTCTGGGCATCGGCAACAAGATCCAACAAACCAGGACAAGCTTCCATGCTAAATAAAAGCACGGGAGAATCAGAAACTGAAGGACGGCCTCTAATATCATAAGGAGATAAAGCTTCCAAAATATTCCACTCTCCTAGCATCATGGAAACAACAACCTGCTGCTTGCGACTAAGCGCATCAGCAACTCGATTACCCTTACCAGGGGTACACTGAATATCCAAATCATATGAAGCAAGAAATTCGAGCCAACGCTGTTGTCTCATATTAAGCTCTTTCTGAGCAAATAAATACTTCAGAGATTTATGATCAGTAAAGAGAATAAAACGCTCGCCCAACAAATAATGTCGCCAAATCTTTAGAGCAAAGACTATGGAGGCTAACTCCAAATCATGGGTAGCATAACGAATCTCGTTAGGCTTTAGTTGTCTAGAAGCATAGGCAACTACTCTATCCTTTTGCATGATAACAACACCGAGTCCATAACCACTGGCATCGGTATAAACAACAAGATCATGATTCCCTTCGGGAACCACTAAGATAGGAGCATGAGTAAGGAGATCTTTTAACTTCAAGAAAGAATTCTCACACTTATCCGGCCAAACAAAAGGAACAGCTTTTCTCGTAAGAGTGGTAAGCGGTAAAGCAATACGAGAAAAGTCCTTAATAAACCGACGATAATAACCCGCCAATCCAAGGAAACTACGGATCTCAGTAACGGTCTCGGGACTTTTCCACTTCTGAATAGATTCGATCTTGGAAGGATCGACAGAAATACCATCGGAAGAAACAATATGACTGAGAAAACTTCACCCTATTCTCCCAGAAGTGACACTTAGAGAATTTGGCATAAAGCTGATGCTGACGAAGAGTGCTCAAAACAATCTCCAAATGCTGAATATGATCGGCTTCAGATTTGGAATAAATAAGAATATCATCAATGAAAACCAAGACGAACTTATCGAGATATTCCCGGAATATCCGATTCATAAGATCCACAAAATACGCCGGAGCGTTCGTCAAACCGGAGCGTTCGTCAAGTCTGGTTCCATACTCCGCACTTTTGCTAATTCGTTTAAATCTCTTCATCATTTCCTTGAAAGTGCAAAATCGTGTATTTTATATAAATAAAATTTACATTTTCAAACGGACAAGTCCGAAATTAAGCGAATTAGTAAAAGTAAGGGTTCATAGTCCTCAATTTTGTGAAGCGTTTAAATCGCTTTCTCATTCTTTTGAAAGTGCAAACTGTAAAAATTTTGGAAACAAATTTTATTTTAAAATAATTTTTTAAACACGTGATAAAAAACAGCAACAACTATAGCAATTTTGATGAGGAAATTGCGCATCCCAAAACACCGTAAAAACAGATAACAAATCAGCGTTGCGGGATGACCATTTAAAAATTCACTTTAAATTAACGGTTACTGACGTTAAAATAACAGTAATTTTTATTCGTCAAAAATTTCAACAAACAACACGCTTCAAAAAATATAATACCGGTGTAAAAATTCCGTTATAAAAATAATGGCAACAAATTACGTTTTGAAACGTAACACCGGTTCAATGTAAATTAAATATTGGACTGCACCACTATATTTTCATCGAAATATTTAGCATTGCCCGCTTGCGTAAAATAAAGTAGACAAACAATTAAAGTAACTAGGATAAACTATATGCATACGCAAAACGACTTGGGCATTGTATTTTTACACCCGTACACATTTGTGATGCATAAAAAAATTATGAAGATTGTTGGTCTATGCATTACATTTTAAAATGAAAGGTCCTTACTGCTAGCCTCTCAAAGGCCAATGACAGACATGTCAAAATTCAGCATGCACAAACAAACATACAAGCTGTACCAATTATTTATCTTCTAAGAAAACAAACGTTAATGAAACGATTTTAAAAAAACCACCTTATTTTTTTTTCCTCTTTAAAACCCATGAACATTTCCAGCTACTACTACAAGTGTGAAAAATATATGCAGATATGGATAAACGTTTAGAAAAAATTTCCACATTCAATGTCAAATTTGTACTCATCAATATGAATTGAATCACATCATACTAAGCATGCACGCGCAAGTAGAAGAAAACCTGGCACCAAAGTTTTATATGCCAAAAATGTGAAGGCAACCTGGACTATAGTTTCGCACGCAAGGATAAAATAACAACAAAGAAGATGGCTTTACATGCAATTGAAAAACGTAGATCTGGACACGTTGCATGCAAATGAAGTTAATAATTATAAAAAGGCTTGAATTTTTGGGGTTTTTATCTATGCACTTTTCACGCACGCAGCATAAAGGACGAGTGAACAAGGCTTGAAATTATGTAAATTTGTACACTTTCACGTAGCATATAAGTTAACAATTATGATAACTTGGTCTGTGAAGGCATACGTGCACGCTTGTGAAAGAAAAACCCCTGGATAATGCATTTTCACGCAAAATTATACAACCTGAGATGATGAACCAATCAAAACTTGTGGGTTTAGCACTCACTTTTGTTTTGGTTCAGAATCAGTAAGCAATAAGGATTTCACAGAGAGCAACCTTTAAAAACGCCATTAATAAACTTCTATTGAGCTACTGAAGAGAATGGTACAAGACAATGTAGCTGCTTGAAAATTGAATAAAAGGATGTTGCCGCATACCCTTCTTTTCTCAAAATTCTTGTACAAGTCAATACATCGAGTGTGCTGGCCAAAAGTTTTGTACAACGCATTTAACGCAAACGTGCCATTGTATGAAAGTACATGGCTACACTACTTGATGATGGCAGAGAAAAGCAAAAGTTCAAAATTTGTTTTATAAATCTTTGTGTTTACAGCTAGGCAAATAATAGGTTCCTCTTACCTGTGCAATTAAAACATTTTTGTAACCGAACATGAGTTCCAACTTTGTGATAGTAGAATCAATGTTCCAACTATTTTTTTTTCAAACTGAATGTGACAGCGAAGCAAAGATGAAGAAAGAAAATAATGTGAAGTGTTCACTATTTTTGCTTTGAAAAGGACTACTTTGTATGCGCGTGAAGGCTATAAGTAAGTCATTTACAACATACACTGACTTTGCAACATGATTTCACTCTTTTTTTCCCAAATTTTAATTTAAAAATTTCTATTTAAAATATTTACTCCGAAAGTAATTCAAAAATCACGGTCGTTACAGATTTTTAAAATACTTATTTCGATAGTAATTCAAAATCACGGTCGTTACAATTAGTTTTGACCCAAATAAATGTGTTTAAAGAGAACGTTTTCCTTAAAGAATAAAATATATACCTAATCGTGATTTAAGTATATATAATATTGTAACGACCCGTTAAATTCGATGATATTAAATGAGTTAATTTAATATGATTTCTAATCTAATTTAGAATGAAATAAAAGTCTTAAGATTTTATTTGAGTAAATGTAGGAATTAGATATAGTAACTGTAATTAAAGGTTAGCAAGTTAAATGTTTATATGGCAATAGATTGAAATAATGTAAATTGGCGTTTGTGGTTATAAGTTATAATTTGTTGATTAATACTGGAAGATATAAATCAGAAATAGTATTTATGAAATAATAACTGAATTCAATGGAAACTATATAAATGAAAGTAAATTTTATTTAGTGGATGTCAACATTGAATAAATTTATTTAAAATAAAAAGATTTAAATGCATGTTTGGATAGAATATATAATTGATGGATTAAGTGGTAAGTAATTAGAACTTAATTCTATAAAATTTGGAACTGAATGTATGTAAATAATTTTGTAGGAATAAGTTAATTAACAATTTATTTGCGCATACCCGATTTAATTGAAATAACAGGAAAGACAAGAACTTGATTTGCCTAGGTATTTATATATTGATAAGCTATAACTAAATAGAAAGTTTGGTAGTAAATAAGATATAAGATGACAAAGGCAACTAGTAAATTAATAAATGAATTCATAATAATAAGTAGTAATTTATGCATAAATATATTTGGCATTCGGGATAATTACAAAATTTTACCCATTCATCTAATTTATTTAGTTGAATCTAAATCTATGGCAACATTGTGTTATTGATGTTGTAAGTGAATTTGAATATAAAAGGGTAACAATATTTATTTTTAAGTTAACCATTTATTGAGTATGTTAAGTTAAGTATGGACATCGATTGAAATAAATCTAAATTATTTAATTTTGGTGTGTTAATGTGTTCTAGTAAATAAAGGGGAACTTATAGGAAATAAAACATGCACCAATGAAATGTATTATAATTCAAATATTATTTATACCCATAAAATGTCTATTTACTGAATAGAAAGATTTTAAATCAATAAACGGATTTATTGAGATTCCAATGTATAATTTATAACATTTAATGTAGATTTAATTTCAACTAATTGATTTAAACTGTGCAGTTAGCGTAGATTTGGTTGGTAATTGAAGTAGTTAATTCTATAAGAGGAAGTTAATGCTAATTCTATTTATAATTGGATCCTTTGTTGATATAGATTATAGAAAGCAGGATTTATAAATTTATTTAAGCATCAAAATTCAACATTTGCATTTATTGCATAATAAAATGGAATTTAACGGTTAAATATTAAGTTACTGTAATTAAAATGGATTTTTAGGATAATGATGTGAAGTCATGAACTAATGTTAGTGGCATCTTTATTTTGGATAAAAGTTGAGAATATAAGAGTTGAAAATCTAATAAATGGGTTTTGAGAATTTAATTTATAATTTCTAAATATAAGGAAGTGGATAAATTAACACTGCAATTGATAGACTTATCAACTTTTAATTCACATCTAAACTTGTTAAATTATTTAAATTGATTATGAAATATATAAGCGATAAAATTTAGCAAATTTTAGAATTTAGATATAAAATTGGATTTTATAATTTATTTTAATTTATTTAATGAATATAAAAATTAGCCACGGACTCGGATTTCGAAGAAACTAGTTTCATCGGATCCGTATCGGTGAATTATTGTAGGGTTTCAAGTTTCGTATCGATCGGACCTGTCGTTTGATCGTACGGACGCGAAACGCCTTGAAATCGATTTAATTAAAATCAATTTGAAATCAATTTGGAAATTTTGTTTTCAGCATAACTTCTTCATACGATCGAATTTGGATGTGAAACCTTTTCCATCGCGTTCAGAATATTTTAAAATACCTATCTGGATATATGGGTTTAACAAATTTCGTTCCGGGGTCAGAACGGGCTTTTTGGGCCAACTACCGTTTGGCACGTTCGAAATTCATGCCCACCTATCCTTCTACAATTTGTTTATATATATGTTGTGATAAACCCTAGCCTCCATCTTCTATCAATTGTCTGTACGTTCATTTTCTTCATACGATATCCGTTTCGCACGAAACTTGTTTTGTTAGGATCGTATTAAAATTCCAGATCTGATGACGCTGGTTTGGACTGATTTGGAGACTGTGCAATTTTTGGGTTTAAATCGAATTTAAATTCGATTTAAATTCAAAAGGTGAGTGTTTTAACCCACTCACAACTTCTAAAAGTTTTTATGTTTGTTAAATTTATTTTAGATATGAGTAAAAATTCATTTATAACTATTTGGCATGTTTTGTTCATCATATTTGCTAAATCGCGTTATTTAATTTAACTGTTAATTTATTTTATTTATTGCATATTAATTGACGGTTAGAATTTATTTATGTGCATAGGAACTGCTAGTAAACAGTTATAAAATTTATTACTAAATATAAACTGATAGTTTAATAGTTGATTAAATTTATTTTGAATATAACCGCCAGTTATTACCTGATATATATTATCAGATATATATTGATATTGAATTTTTATTGGATGATGATTGTGATTTGGATGATGGATGATGTTGATGAATGGATGTTTTATTTTATATCATTAAACTGCAAGTTATCATGCATTTTTCGTTTCATTCGGGATTGTGGTTTGAAATGATATACAACCGCAAAATTTTATTTTTAAATTGCGGATTGAAATGATAAATATCTGTATCACTTGACCATAGGATAGAAAATTTTATACAGGCACCGTGGTATATATATAAATTATTTTAAAGTGATTTCTATGGTTTGGATGGGATACGGTTTATAAAATTTTTTAATTTTGATATTTTATAAAGGTTATTCTTCTATATATATACATATGAAGTTAAAATTTTTGAATTTAAGCTGTGTATAAATCTATTAAATAAAAATGGGAAAATTGAGAAATGGAATTTGATAATTCATATTATATGTTTAAGTTTGGAAAATTTTAAGGTATGATATTTATAACTGGATTTTTCCAAGATAAATTTAAAATGAATACTCTAGTATAATTTAATTGAAGAAAATATTTAATTGCTAGAAATTGGAGTTTTATTTATGGATTTTTATGTAAATATTCAAGACTAAATAATAGAACATTTAATTTGGTTGAAGGAATAAATTCCAACTTTAGTTTTGAAATATTAATTCTCCAAATGGATATATATATATATATATATAGAAATTGAAGTGGTTTTGGAACTTGAAAGTGATATTTAAATTTTGGTTTAGACTTAAATAAAGAAACATATTTGTAAAGCCATGGAAATTATTTTCTTTACAAAGTAACCTTAAAGTCAAACCATTTATTTTATATACCGTTGAATATCCAAACCATTCAAGTTTTAGAAGTTATGGTTTTAAAATATATGAATTTCGAAATATTATGCTTTGAAAGTATAAGTCAAATATTTGGTTTCCAAATATTTTAAATTTTAAAGCAGTATGATTTTGGAAAAGAAATATATTTGGATAAAATGATATCATATTGTTTTGGGTTTTAAATTGATATCGTATTCATAGTTTTGAAATGGAAAATTTTATTCTGGTTTTAAAGTATAAACTATTTTTAAATGACCGCGGTGTTATAATAACGATGGGTTGGCAAAGAGACCGGGATCGGATATGGACATACTCTCTGTCGATACCGAAAACCACTTTGACTAACCGTGTACGCGGTGGAGATTGCAGAATGAAGTAGGTGGTGGCGACGTTTCCTGTAAGGTAAATACGTGGACCCGACTCCCGTGAGTTGGCATAAGGTGGCTAAAACAGGAGTGATTCTCGGGCCAATGAGGTCATACCTCTGATCGGACGCTCCTCTTCGATATTATACTTTGACTTTGGATTGATTCAGTGGCCACTTCTATTTTTGATTTTGGGGGAGTTTGTTCGAGGTAGGCGGCAACTGCGGCTACGCGTTTCCACCAGCCCGGATAGCAATTGGTATATCTACCCTGGCATTGCCTAGTTGTGCCATGTCACCTACCATACCGAGCCTTTACTACGAGTTTTGTTTTGTACCATACCTATGGAGTGCCCTCTGACGACGCCCAGTACGGGGGAGATTACGGTACTGTATAGACTATGGGAATATATTCCGTGTTAAGGGCTATATGGGTAACCCCTTAACGCTATTAAAAAGTAAGTTTATTTTACAATTAGGCACTATTATAATAGCGCAATATACTACATAGTAAATAGTTTAAAGGATCCTTAGGAGATGTAAATCCCGAGCATCTCTTGAGTTACTGCACTCATATTTACTCCTGTTGATTTAACTCACATAAGATCTTTTAGTTCTGACTCAAGTGTTTTGTCTTTTCAATTCGCTCGGGTCAGTCCGAGCGTTTCAGGATTTGAAGTTTAGCTCTGGAGGACGAAGACGAAGATTTGTAGTATTACTATTATTATTTATCTAGTGCACTACACACTGTTCCGCTGCATTGTTATTGGTATGTGTAACTCTGATATGTATTATATAAATGTTTGTAAACAGTTTTATAAACTGTATATTTTATTAATATATTTTATCCTTCCGCTGTGAGATTCTATTTTGTTTATTTCTTCTCTGTTTTTCTTATTTACCCCATAACAATCCGCCCTTCCGTATGGTTTGAATCGGCTCGTGTGTCGATTTGAAGCGTGCGAAAAGGCGGGATGTTACAGTTGGTATCAGAGCTTTGGTTTAGCAATAAACCTTAGCTTTATGGGGTTTGACTCTTTGTTAATAGGGTAGTAATACCCTATGGGAGTCGCTGAGTATATATATATGAGAGAGCGTATTTGTTAGTGTTATAAAATGATTTTAATATTGTGTTAATCTGTTCCGTTTTGTATTTATAAATTCTGGTGGATGCATGGGACGCTATGTCATCAATAGGGATTTCTAAACACTTAATAGGACAGACCGACATAATATCTGTTTTAATATAGGTGAATGAAATAATTTTGCCTATTATATTTTCTATATATAAAATAAAATTTTAAATATATATATTTTTGGTTGCAATAGATGGTTGTTAGGAATAAAATTTATAAATAATAGGTAAAATAAGATTTAAATTAAAATCAATGAAATTTGGAAATTTTAGAACTTAAGTCCGGGATTTTGGAAATTTGCTTTCAAAGGATTTATGAATTATAATAATTTTGTTTATAAGTATTTTCTTATATAAATATTTAGTATAATTTGGAAGAATTGTTTTAAAGAAGATTTTGGAGAAAATAAATTTTGTACTTTCCTCTCTGTCGCTGGAAAATAATTTCGGTGATGGCGGCCGCATCATCGACTTTCATTTTCGAGTTTCGAAGGGGAAAGGCCACTGTAGTAAATTCTACTGCAGATTTATTTTGGAAATTATCTAAAATTTTAATTGTTTTAAATATAATTAGAGGTATATAAGCTATAAGAATATACTTATCTATTGAAATTTAACCCGGTATTTAATTCTAAATTTCCATTAATTAATTGTTTCAATTATGGTAGTGAAACAGAATTTAATTAATAATTGAAACCCCAAATAAAATAAGAGACTTAAATGCTAAGTTATAAAGGAAGTTAAAATTTTAACTTATAATAAAATGGTAAAGATCTATTGAACAATGAATGAATTAAAGAATTGACATAACTTGTATAAGTTCAATTGCATTTTCTTTAACAGATATAACTTACCAAATATGAAAAGTTGAAATGTAAATAAGAGATTGGAATAGAATATTATACAAGTAGAAATTTTGGAAATAATAAAGTATTAAATGAATTTCTGTTATAAATGAGAATTTAGTGTTATAAACTTAAGTTATAAATTGAAATTTTACCAAAATTAAAGGTAAGTATTATAAATGGGTGACTTTAAAACTTAAGTAAATAAAATGAAATTCTATAATAAATAAGGATTGATGTGTAGGGTTATAAACTTAAGTATGATATAAATGCTACTAGTTGAATATAATGGAAAGTAGGTAACATAAATAAATGACTGCAAACCCTAGTCAAAGAATTAATAAAATCCTTTACCAATAAGAATGGATGTTATAAGGTTAAGAATTTAAGTGTAATAAAAAGGGTTACTATAATTAAATATAATATAAATGTAAGCATAAAATAAATGAGTGGAAATTGAGAAGTGCATTAAATGTAATACAAATAAAAAAAAAAACTTACATGACCTAAATAAATGGAAATGGATAATTGGAGGTAATAAGTGAAATTTAATGAAGCAAACATTTAATGAGTAAATGTAAATTAAAACGATGAATCACTGTATAGATAAAAAGATAATCAAACTACAAAGGAATGAAATGAAGTTAATATTAGTTAAATTGATTGTGTTGGAATTGTAGTTACTTAGTGATGGTTGTTTGGGTAAGGATACCTTAAAATTGGATTTGGGTGGACGAATAAATCTACTTAGTTTTATCTAAGACTGTTGAGTAAATGATGCGTTAGTAGTTTATTCTTCATTCCGTACAATTTAAAGGTTTTGAACCCAAACGACTATTTGTTGGTTGATTGAATGGTTGTATTGTATTTGTTGTGTATACTGTTGTTGAAACTAATGGTTGTTGTACTGATTGGATATTAGTGATTGAAACCACTTAAATATTTCACTTTATGTAAATTGTTAAACCTTTGGATTTTTTATAAGTGAAATGCAGGTATGGAAGCAATTGCTACTGCTTTTGGTTCCATATTAATAAGCGTAATTGCCCGACAAATAGGTACGTTTTCGGATTACGTTTTATAGCGCTATTTTGTATATTTTTCCCGGGTTGGGATATAATAAGTTTGAATATTATATATGATATTTTGTTATATGTAATATTATATTTTCTTTCGAATCTCTCCGTACAAAGGAGACTCTGCCAAAATTTTCTGTAAATTTTGGACTTAGAATTTTGTTGAAAATGTTTTTCAAACTTTAATTAATTAAGTATAAAAGGATATAATGATTATAAAACGGGTATATTTTATTTAAGGAAATTAATTTAGTAAATTATGGTTTATAAGTTAATATTTGAAATAAGATGTACTGTTTATCATTTTCTTCCTTCTCTTTTTCTTTTTCCTTTTCGGGGACGAAAAGTTTTGAGTGGGGGAGAGTGTAACGACCCGATTAATTCGATGATATTAAATGAGTTAATTTAATATGATTTCTAATCTAATTTAGAATGAAATAAAAGTCTTAAGATTTTATTTGAGTAAATGTAGGAATTAGATATAGTAACTGTAATTAAAGGTTAACAATTTAAATGTTTATATGGCAATAGATTGAAATAACGTAAATTGGCGTTTGTGGTTATAAGTTATAATTTGTTGATTAATACTGGAAGATATAAATCGGAAATAGTATTTATGAAATAATAACTGAATTGAATGGCAACTATATAAATGAAAGTAAATTTTATTTAGTGGATGTCAACATTGAATAAATTTATTTAAAATAAAAAGATTTAAATGCATGTTTAGATAGAATATATAATTGATGGATTAAGTGGTAAGTAATTAGAACTTAATTCTATAAAATTTGGAACTGAATGTATGTAAATAATTTTGTAGGAATAAGTTAATTAACAATTTATTTGCGCATACCCGATTTAATTGAAATAACAGGAAAGACAAGAACTTGATTTGCCTAGGTATTTATATATTGATAAGCTATAACTAAATAGAAAGTTTGGTAGTAAATAGGATATAAGATGACAAAGGCAACTAGTAAATTAATAAATGAATTCATAATAATAAGTAGTAATTTATGCATAAATATATTTGGCATTTGGGATAATTACAAAATTTTACCCATTCATCTAATTTATTTAGTTGAATCTAAATCTATGGCAACATTGTGTTATTGATGTTGTAAGTGAATTTGAATATAAAAGGGTAACAATATTTTTTTTTAAGTTAACCATTTATTGAGTATGTTAAGTTAAGTATGGACATCGATTGAAATAAATCTAAATTATTTAATTTTGGTGTGTTAATGTGTTCTAGTAAATAAAGGGGAACTTATAGGAAATAAAACATGCACCAATGAAAGATTTTAAATCAATAAATGGATTTATTGAGATTCCAATGTATAATTTATAACATTTAATGTAGATTTAATTTCAACTAATTGATTTAAACTGTGCAGTTAGCGTAGATTTGGTTGGTAATTGAAGTAGTTAATTCTATAAGAGGAAGTTAATGCTAATTCTATTTATAATTGGATCCTTTGTTGATATAGATTATAGAAAGCAGGATTTATAAATTTATTTAAGCATCAAAATTCAACATTTGCATTTATTGCATAATAAAATGGAATTTAACGGTTAAATATTAAGTTACTGTAATTAAAATGGATTTTGAGGATAATGATGTGAAGTCATGAACTAATGTTAGTGGCATCTTTATTTTGGATAAAAGTTGAGAATATAAGAGTTGAAAATCTAATAAATGGGTTTTGAGAATTTAATTTATAATTTCTAAATATAAGGAAGTGGATAAATTAACACTGCAATTGATAGACTTATCAACTTTTAATTCACATCTAAACTTGTTAAATTATTTAAATTGATTATGAAATATATAAGCGATAAAATTTAGCAAATTTTAGAATTTAGATATAAAATTGGATTTTATAATTTATTTTAATTTATTTAATGAATATAAAAATTAGCCACGGACTCGGATTTCGAAGAAACTAGTTTCATCGGATCCGTATCGGTGAATTATTGTAGGGTTTCAAGTTTCGTATCGATCGGACCTGTCGTTTGATCGTACGGACGCGAAACGCCTTGAAATCGATTTAATTAAAATCAATTTGAAATCAATTTGGAAATTTTGTTTTCAGCATAACTTCTTCATACGATCGAATTTGGATGTGAAACCTTTTCCATCGCGTTCAGAATATTTTAAAATACCTATCTGGATATATGGGTTTAACAAATTTCGTTCCGGGGTCAGAACGGGCTTTTTGGGCCAACTACCGTTTAGCACGTTCGAAATTCATGCCCACCTATCCTTCTACAATTTGTTTATATATATGTTGTGATAAACCCTAGCCTCCATCTTCTATCAATTGTCTGTACGTTCATTTTCTTCATACGATATCCGTTTCGCACGAAACTTGTTTTGTTAGGATCGTATTAAAATTCCAGATCTGATGACGCTGGTTTGGACTGATTTGGAGACTGTGCAATTTTTGGGTTTAAATCGAATTTAAATTCGATTTAAATTCAAAAGATGAGTGTTTTAACCCACTCACAACTTCTAAAAGTTTTTATGTTTGTTAAATTTATTTTAGATATGAGTAGAAATTCATTTATAACTATTTGGCATGTTTTGTTCATCATATTTGCTAAATCGCGTTATTTAATTTAACTGTTAATTTATTTTATTTATTGCATATTAATTGACGGTTAGAATTTATTTATGTGCATAGGAACTGCTAGTAAACAGTTATAAAATTTATTACTAAATATAAACTGATAGTTTAATAGTTGATTAAATTTATTTTGAATATAACCGCCAGTTATTACCTGATATATATTATCAGATATATATTGATATTGAATTTTTATTGGATGATGATTGTGATTTGGATGATGGATGATGTTGATGAATGGATGTTTTATTTTATATCATTAAACTGCAAGTTATCATGCATTTTTCGTTTCATTCGGGATTGTGGTTTGAAATGATATACAACCGCAAAATTTTATTTTTAAATTGCGGATTGAAATGATAAATATCCGTATCACTTGACCATAGGATAGAAAATTTTATACAGGCACCGTGGTATATATATAAATTATTTTAAAGTGATTTCTATGGCTTGGATGGGATACGGTTTATAAAATTTTTTAATTTTGATATTTTATAAAGGTTATTCTTCTATATATATACATATGAAGTTAATTTTTTTGAATTTAAGCTGTGTATAAATCTATTAAATAAAAATGGGAAAATTGAGAAATGGAATTTGATAATTCATATTATATGTTTAAGTTTGGAAAATTTTAAGGTATGATATTTATAACTGGATTTTTCCAAGATAAATTTAAAATGAATACTCTAGTATAATTTAATTGAAGAAAATATTTAATTGCTAGAAATTGGAGTTTTATTTATGGATTTTTATGTAAATATTCAAGACTAAATAATAGAACATTTAATTTGGTTGAAGGAATAAATTCCAACTTTAGTTTTGAAATATTAATTCTCCAAATGGATATATATATATATATATATATATATATATATATATATATATATATATAGAAATTGAAGTGGTTTTGGAACTTGAAAGTGATATTTAAATTTTGGTTTAGACTTAAATAAAGAAACATATTTGTAAAGCCATGGAAATTATTTTCTTTACAAAGTAACCTTAAAGTCAAACCATTTATTTTATATACCGTTGAATATCCAAACCATTCAAGTTTTAGAAGTTATGGTTTTAAAATATATGAATTTCGAAATATTATGCTTTGAAAGTATAAGTCAAATATTTGGTTTCCAGATATTTTAAATTTTAAAGCAGTATGATTTTGGAAAAGAAATATATTTGGATAAAATGATATCATATTGTTTTGGGTTTTAAATTGATATCGTATTCATAGTTTTTAAATGGAAAATTTTATTCTGGTTTTAAAGTATAAACTATTTTTAAATGACCGCGGTGTTATAATAACGATGGGTTGGCAAAGAGACCGGGATCGGATATGGACATACTCTTTGTCGATACCGAAAACCACTTTGACTAACCGTGTACGCGGTGGAGATTGCAGAATGAAGTAGGTGGTGGCGACGTTTCCTGTAAGGTAAATACGTGGACCCGACTCCCGTGAGTTGGCATAAGGTGGCTAAAACAGGAGTGATTCTCGGGCCAATGAGGTCATACCTCTGATCGGACGCTCCTCTTCGATATTATACTTTGACTTTGGATTGATTCAGTGGCCACTTCTATTTTTGATTTTGGGGGAGTTTGTTCGAGGTAGGCGGCAACTGCGGCTACGCGTTTCCACCAGCCCGGATAGCAATTGGTATATCTACCCTGGCATTGCCTAGTTGTGCCATGTCACCTACCATACCGAGCCTTTACTACGAGTTTTGTTTTGTACCATACCTATGGAGTGCCCTCTGACGACGTCCAGTACGGGGGAGATTACGGTACTGTATAGACTATGGGAATATATTCCGTGTTAAGGGCTATATGGGTAACCCCTTAACGCTATTAAAAAGTAAGTTTATTTTACAATTAGGCACTATTATAATAGCGCAATATACTACATAGTAAATAGTTTAAAGGATCCTTAGGAGATGTAAATCCCGAGCATCTCTTGAGTTACTGCACTCATATTTACTCCTGTTGATTTAACTCACATAAGATCTTTTAGTTCTGACTCAAGTGTTTTGTCTTTTCAATTCGCTCGGGTCAGTCCGAGCGTTTCAGGATTTGAAGTTTAGCTCTGGAGGACGAAGACGAAGATTTGTAGTATTACTATTATTATTTATCTAGTGCACTACACACTGTTCCGCTGCATTGTTATTGGTATGTGTAACTCTGATATGTATTATATAAATGTTTGTAAACAGTTTTATAAACTGTATATTTTATTGATATATTTTATCCTTCCGCTGTGAGATTCTATTTTGTTTATTTCTTCTCTGTTTTTCTTATTTACCCCATAACAATCCGCCCTTCCGTATGGTTTGAATCGGCTCGTGTGTCGATTTGAAGCGTGCGAAAAGGCGGGATGTTACAAATATTTTCTAAGTGTTGAAAATAAATTGATTTGTGAATTACTTATTATTAAATAAGTATATGGAAATGTTTTCCAATATAGAAAGTTGAAATGGTTTGAGAATATATCTTCTAAAGATAAATTGAAGTAAATATTTGGCATTGATTTAACTAATAAAAGATTAATTAAAAGGGCCCAGTGATTGTTATAGTGCTGGATATTTGTTTGTTTGTTTTGATAGTTAAATAATCGACTATGATACTTGGCCAAATTTTAGTTCCTCAACTTAATGTGGGAACTATTTAGTCGTACACTTAGTACGCAGCCTTCTGTGTAGGCTTGATTATCGTTTGTGTTGAGGATGTTGTTTCGTATAGTGCGGAGTATTACTCTAATCTATCGAGCTTCCTTCTTGGCCCGAAGGATAGAAAGTTGAAAGTTGGAGACGTGATAAGTGTATGAGACTTAATTTCTGTGTGAGGTTGAGAAACGCTTTTGTATTGTTGGTGCGAAGAGACCGGGATCAGATTTATCTAAAAACCACTTCGGACCAACGTATATGCGACGATTATGCAGGTTGCTTGTGATGGTATTGATATTCCAGATTTTCATAGTGGGGGGACTGCTTGTTGATCGTTTGGGGTTAAAATTCCAATATACATCCAGTAGCAGTGGTCTCTTCATTATGAAATATCCAATGCAAGGGCTATTCGCTACTAATCCTAGGGATTTCCCGACAGGATGTGGTAGGAAAGTACCTGCTTTTTGTCCTGTTCCTAGACAACTTGTATGGATGTTTGTCTGACATTGCATTTCTAAATATTACATACATTGGATTTTTCAAACGTACATCATTGGTGGCGGAGAAGCCAACTTCTCTTAGCTTAACGCCCTTCTTGAGACGTATGAGCTTAAGGGTTGCATTTTTGTAGAAGGCAATTAGTAGTCAACGGAAATGGCCGTTGTAACGACCCGTATTTTACGTGTCGATAGATCGTAGAATTTACAGGTCGTTAGCGTTATGTTATCCCTAGCCTAAGTCGTTTGGGAGGTTAACTTGTGTAGGCAGCTTAAGCTTAGGTCGTGATGGAGTTAGGTCGGTAGAGCGACCTAAGGTAGTTAGCGACCTAGGAAGTTAGGGTCGTGAGGAACGACCTAAGGAGATAGGCCGGTTTAGGTAGATTAGCGACCTATAGGGTATGGCGACCTAAGGAAGTTGACGAGTTAAGCTATGGCCGACCTAAGAGGGCAAGCGAGTCAACGGGTTAGCATGTGACACGAGTTAGGGTGTTAACGTGTTAAGAGTTAGGTCAGTTGAGCGACCTAAGATAGAGGAACGACCTAAGAGAGTGACCGACCTAATGGGAGTTAGCAACCTACGATAATGGGCGACCTATAAGGATGAGCGATCTAAGGAATATTGGCTTAGGTCGGGAGGACGAGTTAAAGATAGGTCGTGTGAAGGAGATGTGGTTAGGTCGCGAGCGACTTAGTGGTTAGGTCGTGAGTCGTTAGACCCTGTGTCTGTGGTAGGTCGGGTCTGTTAGGTCGCGCTTGTTTTAGGTCGTTGGGTTTGTTAGATCGCTAAGCCGCGTGAGTCCTTAACCCAGATAGGTTGTATGTTGTTAGGTCGCGTGAAGGCCTGGGGAGTTAGGTCGTTGACTCGGCATTTAGTTAGGTCGGCATAGAGATAGGTCGGCCGTGTTTGTTAGCTCGTATGTTTCTGGGTTGGTTAGGCCGTTAGGTCGTTGGAGTGTATAGGTCGGCAGCGACCTATGTTAGGTCGGGGTTTTTAGGTCGGCAACGACCTAAGTCTGGGCGATCTAAGGGTGATTTCAGCCTATAAATAGAGGGGTTTGGCCCACTTTTTGGCACCGGATTTTGAAGCGACGAAGTGCTGCCATTTTTAGAGCTCGACTACAACATTTCTTCACTTCATTTCTCCGCTTTGATCAAGTGCTAACATCCATCCAAGATCGAAGATCGAAGAGCCAAAGTTGAAGATCTTCTTCCGACGAAGCTAGATTTCACCATTTCAAGCGAGATTTCAACAAATCGAGCTTGAATCCTTGCTGTCCAGATCTGAAGTGATTAGTTTTTGAAGTGTTTGGGTGATTCGGTGAGTGGTGATTATCTCTCACACGGATCCAAAGGAGTATATTGGAGTGGTGGTTCGTTTATGTGTTAAAGATAGCGATTTCTCGCATTTCTCTTAAGTCTGCATGTAGATCCATTGTTTATGAAGATGTTTACCTATGCAAGTTCATTTATCGAGTTATAGGAACAAAACCCATGTTTTATATTTGATAGATCTATGCTAGAAATCCATAATTCATGTATGATAGACTTTCACTCATTTATTTACGAAATTGCCATTATAGTTAATATTGCTTATTAGATCTTGTTTGAATGATTGATTGTTTGAATGTATGATTGATTTGATTGTTTCAAGTTAGCTAGTAGTTGATTTGGAACAAGATGGTCGAAGATGATTCAAAAGCTAAGTGGAAAGGCTCTTGAATGGTGAAAGCTGCTTGTGGCATATGAAGCGGATGAGGAAGCTCATATGGATGGATTCGAGGACTTTGCGATGATACGAGGAAGCAAAGTATGATGATGATGGACTTTGCCGTGATATGATGAGGCGAAGCATGATATGGACTTTTCTAAGATGCGATGAAGCAAAGTATGATATGAGATAGTCTTGGTCTAATCCAGGCGGGATCATTCCAAGCATGATGTTAACTCGGTGATATGGTTCGAGTTTTGACGGATAACGGATGGCTCGAGAGGCGCTTGAGCTAGTATGGGAATAGTCGTCGAGGAGGATGACTATGAGGCTAAGACTTCATCGTTGTTGAAGGTTCTAGCATGCTCAAAGCAAGAGTACGTTGGGCGGCATTGATATCCCAGGCATGGGTCACGATGACGTGCTAGTACTCTGGGCAGCATTGATATCCTAGGCACGGGTCACGATGACATGCGGTGTTATGTCTAGAACCGGGGTTACCATTAGCCCTTGACTGACGGATGAAAGAATGTGCCGTTCATTCAACTAACGATGAAATCAAGGCAATGATAACAGTGATAGCCAGAGTCATGGATGTTGGTTATATCATCATTCGGTCTCAAGAGCGGTGTTTTCTGGGTGCTTATCTGATCTTGGTTTAGGCCTTGGGGGTTTGTATTTGGAAAACATCGACCTTGACTCGAGTGGTTATCGCTTTACTTTAGTTACCTGTTGCTATGCTTGCTTCTTATTAGTGTGTGTCTAGGGGCTATCACTGTAGAAAGAGGTGGAGTGGGATGATTTGGGTTCCTATTCCTTTTATCCTTTATGTTCCTTTGGTATGTTTGATTGTTGATTTACTGCTCACTAGGACTTTGTCTGACTCAAGGTTTTATGTCTCCTCTTATTACCTTGGGCTGTTCATCCATGTTTTGGGATGGGCAGACTAAGTGACAGGTGGCAGGTGCTGACCTTAGTGATTGACGATGCAGATGGCGAAGACGAGCAGGAGGCTTTTACATATTATTTTCATATTCTATGTACTGGATATTTCCGCTGTTTTGTTGTTACTCCGAGTGTTTGTAGTGAGGCATGATTGTACTAACTTTCAGATGATTGTATCAAACCACTATGATGTCTATGATGATATTCTGTTTTGGAGCTTCACTATATATATTTTTCTCTATTGTATTTGATCCATGCGCTGTGAGTTCTATGATAGAGATTCTGCGATGTTTATTCTACCCTTGACGGTCACCTATGGTTGCCTGGCACACTTTTCAGCACATTATTTCCTTATTTGGTGTGGGAGTCAAGGGCGGTCGTCACAGCCGTGTGGCATTCAAAGTGATGTGATATGTGATTGTGAAATGTAATCATTACCTTTTTAGGACTCATCAAACAAAAATGACCAAAATAGGGTTAGATGCGGTAAGGCTAAGTGGGTCGCTCCCATTAGGGTATGATCATCCTCTTCTAGATATATCTTTGCACGCTATGACGTCGTGTATCTGATTATTGTGGTTTGTATGCTAGAGGGCCCTCGGTAAAGGTCGGTAGCAATTGGAGGATGACATATTCGGTACCATCTAGTTATAGAGGTGGGTCGACCTTGTGTTGGTAGAGAAACTTTGTGATCTCGGTACATTCTTCTAGAGATGTACTGCCGGAAGGTAGTCCCTTCACCTGGTCATTTGTATGGAAATCCAAACTCCACTACGTACCTTCCATTTTACTTGCAGATCCTAGTATGCTGGAATTTAATAATGGTAACCATTTCAGCTATTTTGTATATTATTTGTATAGTAGACACTAGTATAATACCATATGAGTTTGATATGAAATGTTTTAGTTATCGTAAGGTAAAAACATGTCCGTGTTTATGTGTGGACTTGTCTTATGAGATACTTTTCTTTTGATAAAGGAAAAGTTTGGTAATTTAATAAATTCAGTTGAGTGTGTTTCTCACGTTGGTTTACCAGACTGATCCGGGCGTTCTTCACTTTCTATGCTCGGGTCAGACCGAGCATATTTATAGGTTCAGTTTTGGTGCTTTTGGAGCTTCAGCAGGAGAGTTAGAGATCTTCATTTCCGTATACACGTACTTGTTTTGATTATCCGCTGTGCTTTGTTTGTTGTTGTATATTATCGGCAATTATGAGGACATGTTATTATAACTGTTCAAGCTGATAACTATTGATTGATTGTTGAACTCTTATTGATTTATGTATATATACATTTTCTGTTTTGTAAAGATCATTGATATGATATTATATGTTTTCCGCTGCGATGTGAGATTCTGTATTATTCTTTTTGGTTCTATCTTCTCTCTTTCTTCTCTTCTCTTCTTCTCTCTTCTTTTCTTTCTCTTGACTTTCCGTTAGTCTGTGCGTTTCGGGTCGGACATGTGTGGTTTATTGTCGATTCATGGGGTACGGATTTGCGGGTCGTTGCACACAACCTCAGCGATTCGTACGGTTTCTCATTCAACTTGGTCCGATAAAATTCCTGCCTTCCAAATCCACCAACTACACTTGAGCTCCCTCATCTCGGTAGGTGTCATTCTTCTTGGTGGTCTGCTCACCGGTGCTGCTCCTGGTACCAAGTCTATCCATAACTCAATGTCGACGGCAATCCTACTACAAGTTCAAAAACATTCGTGAATTCTCTAACAATGACAACTCGATTCATCTTGTCTTCTGCCTCCACAACACCCAATAAAGCATTATCCTCAAAACTAGGGTTTTCTACGGAGTATACTATCCGATCACTACAGTTGCGGTGTCCAAGCGATATTTTCCTATCATGGAAAAATATCCTAGCATCATATTTACTTAACCAATCCATACCCAAAATAATTCCAAACCCTACGAAATCAAACACATGCAAACTACAAACAAAGGTGTGACCTAACAATTCAAACTCTAGGTAGTTACATCTCATCCCAAGAGTCGCATAACCTCCTATCGGATTTGCAACCCTTAAGAAAGTAACTAGGTATGAAAGTTCCTGGTCAAGCTTATCTACCAAACAATGAGATATAAAAAATGCGATGCACCCACAAATAGAATTATAACTGATATACTATACATAAAAAACGTACCTCCCAACACAGCTTTTCCCCTCTCCTCTACCGTTGATCTCGAGGTAGCTGGCTCCAATGCAAACATCTTGCCTTTCCCATCCTTGGCTGGCTCCTTGCGCTCATTCTTATAGCGCCCAATCTGATCACAATTGAAACACCTTATCCCTTTCTTTTCAGGAGGAAATTTTCAGCAGCTTTCCTCCTTTCGCCTATCCGGCATTCATAGGCATAGTGTCCTTTCTTATCACACTTATAATGGACAACCTCTGCCTTCCCATTCTTAGCAGCTGCACCCTTCTGAGCTCCTTTCTTATAGAAAAACTTCCTCTTTTGACTCTGCCCTCCTTGAGTTTCCTTTGCCTTATTTCCTTCCAGAAAAGAAAGCATCTCTTCATGCCTTAAGGCCATCTCCATAACAACATCACATGGATCTCTAATGTGCGATAACTTGGCCTTAGAAAGCTCAGGCTTCATCCCTCGAATGAACTTTTCATTCCTCTTAATAATAGTATCAGCCGTAGCATAGCCATATCTTGCTAACTCCACAAACCTTGTTGCATACTCAAGTACAGTCATATCCTCCCTGCTCCAACTCAGCAGACTTCCTGAGCAGAGTGGACTTAGAAATCTTTGACATAAACCTTTCTTCGAACCATCTCCTAAACTCAGCCAAGGTCATGGTCTCCTTATTGACTCTAACAATCACACTGTTCCACAAATACAATGTTGCTCCTTGTAGCTATCTAGAAGCGAGTCTCCTTTTCTACTCATCGCTGAGCTCTGAATCAGTGAAAATCCTCTCGCAATGAAATAATCAATTCTTCACTTCAATTACGTCTTCGGTACCAATAAATGACTTTACTCCTAGCCGGGCATAATCTCTACTCAAAATGGCATAGTTATTCACTACCGAAGCTTCTTGATTTTCTCCTACAACATTTCCTTCAACTACTCCAGTGGTAATTCTTGCTTGCATCATGTTTACAAAAAAATTAATACATCGAACTCACATCGACCCGCGGAACTCTAGCACCTACATTTGCAGCTTGTGCCTGACCTTGATTTCTTCTGGTATTTGGTTTGGCATTCCATTGGTTGTGGTGCTTCCCCCATCAAGGTTAGCTCTTCCACTTATAGCATCTAGATCTACATTCAAGTCTTTATAAGATACAGAAGAATAGCCTAAGAGAGATAGGAGAATAAAGATAAAGCGTATACTTGTATATAACAAATAGAAGTACGTTACTATAGCTTTGTCCCATACCCCAATCTTTTCTCTAATTCCTTAGGATTATGTTTTCAAAATCATTTTATGTTTAAAGTTTTTCATAAACCTATGCATCAGGGGAACCTCGGCTATCTAGGCCCTAAATTCCCGCTTACTCTTGCTGTGGTTTAGGAAGAAGTTCTGGCCCGTTTCCGAGAGAATGTGGATTTATACACCGAGCAAGAGTTGGAGGGTTCCTATCTCAATAAAGAATCGAAGAAAGATTTGATAGAGGGTTGGGAGAATATTCGAACTGAGAGGGAACAGGAGGTTGCCGATGCTGCCGCGATTGTAACTTCTAAAACGTTGTTATAGCCATTCATTTCCAGACCTAGCGAATCATCAAAATAACCTTGAGATCAGTTAGCAAATTCAGCCGGTACTACCTTATTGTTTGCCCTTCAAATAGCCATCTCAGAAGCCTTGGGTGGTCCCGGAACTTCTCCAAAGATTGTACAGCCATCCAAAGAAGGAGAAGGTGGGGAGTATGAAGTTGAAATTCTTGGCCATTCTTCTGATGCCCGTAACCTTCTTGTTTCTCCCGAGTTTGAGAATTTTCAGTTCACGCCGCAAGAACAAGAAAAAATGAATGCTTTACTTTTTGATCTTATAGGTCCGTCTTCTTTACCTACCAACCTGATGATTTCTTCAGTCCTTGGTCTTGCTATTATTTCTACTACCTCGATGCTTGTTTTCATAGCCGTTTCGATTGTTGCACCTATGTCTAGCTCAAAACTTGGGCCAGAATCTTAGAAGATTGCCGCATTGCACAGTCTGGACGACCCTTCTGTACCTTTGGAGGGCGATTTCGCAGCAGTTGAAGCTCGAGAGCAGGAAGATCAAATCGGCCAGCTTAATAAAACTGAACAGCAGATGGTAGCCATCACGAAGGAAAAGATCGAGGAGAGAAAATATTTAAGGAGCTCCCATAAATCCCCTAAGCGTAAGACCAAGGAGGTGTCTTCTGAAAAGGTCGAAGAACAAGGACGAGATGCCAGCACAGAGGAAATAGTTGATATTTCAGGCAGCAGCACAACTCCCAGCAAGGATTCTGAGAGGAAGAAGAAACTTTCGACCAAAGGCAGAAAGGGGAGTGGTGGAAAGAAACATTGATAGGCTTGAGTAGTAGTGGAGCCAGATTTTGGGGCACTCCAATTTGTTTGATACATATTTTGTAGAAGTGCAGAGTTTGCACTTTTGCTTCTATTATTATAGCATTGTATTTTTCATTTTTGTTGGTCGATATTGTGGGGGTACAACCCCCACATTTTGACTCTACATAGAAAATGCTATAAATAATACAATGTTAACATTTTAATTGTAACCTTATTTGTCTACTTATCTATGTTTCATGTATTTATGCTAATTTTATTTACTGCTATTCTATCTTGCCCCATAATTGTCGCCATTATTCTTTGTTTGCATCGATTGGAGTGACAAGACCGTGAAGAACTTGGTTTTTATTTTTAAGTATCTGTGTGTGTTCCCTCCAGTTTACATGGCTGTTTACTTCAAACACTTCACGAATGACCGGTTGATCCGTGTGACTCTTTGGATATCTACAACTGAGTCAATTTTGCGGTTCCTATCTATAGGAAGCTGCGATTTGAGAGACTCAATTCCAGAGATTTTGTCAGTCAACAATCGAAATTCTTTACCGATTTATAGTCGTGCGACATTGCTGGATTCATGCCCTTTACTCCTGATAGCGGGATTGGATTGATTCTTGTTAGTCTTGTAATAAACGCGTTTCTTGGCACTGCTAGGATGATACCGGTACTTACGAATGCGCGTGGCTCATGAAATGCATGGCTTTTAAGAGTATGTGCTACTTATGGAATGCGTGGCTTTTTGGAGTATGCGCGACTTTTGGGATGCGCGGCTTTGGGATCGATGTGACCCATCGATCCTGAACGGTGTTTGAAATTTCACGACATTACCAGTCTTTAGGCAACGTAAAGATTTTGTGTTTCGAGAGCGTGGTTCCAAAATTCAAGAAGCGATGTGCGACTTATAGAGGTGCACGGCTTTGATTGTGGCTTCCCGGCGCTGCCGAAGCAACATCGGTTCTTAGAAGGCAGAGATCGAGTTCCGTTGATCCAACGGTTTGAGTCGATTTGCTTCAGTTGACTTGGCGGTTAGATATGGCATACTTGAGTGTGGTTCCACTATCTTAAGTAGCAATCAGATGGTTTTGAGTCAGTTTGACTCCAAAATTGACTCAATAGTTACTTTTGTGAACACAGTTCTATTGGTTAAGAAAGCAAAGCAATTTCATTAATGAAAGTTGGGCAAGTTCTGCCTATTTACAATTCCTTTCGTATTCTGGGGTGGCTTATTTGCTGGAAATTGGAAATACATAAGATAGTCTTAGATAAAGTAAGGTTGCATCGATTCGTTGTTCCATGCTCGGGGAATTTAGGCTCCATCAATAGTTGTTAGCTTGAATGTGCCATCACCTAGTTTCTGACTGATCACATAGGGCCCTTCCCAATTTGGTCCAAATGCTCCCAGTACAGGGTAGACCCTTTTGAGGACAAGGTCTTACACCTTGAAGGTGCAGTTATGAAATTTGGAGTTGAAGTACGTGCGACCCTTTTCTAGTGAGCGGCAGTACTTAATTCGGCTTCTTCCCTCTTCTCGTTGTCCATATCGAGTGACTCGGGTAGGAGCCATTCGTTCTACCTTTGATTGAAGTTTCATCTCCAAAGAGAAGAGACTTCTAGCTCAACCGAGATCATTGCTTCTGAACCATATGCTAGGGCGAATGGAGAGTGACCAGTTGTAGATTTTTGTGTTGTCCAGTAGGCCCAAAGTGCGAGTGGAAGTTCATCAACCCAATTTTCTTTCGCTTTAATTAGCCGCTTTTTGATGGTGGACTTGATGATCTTATTTACTACTTCCACTTGCTGTTTTCTTATGGATGTGTGACAGTGGAAAAGCTTTTCTCGATTCGAAAGCGTTTGCAAAAGTCTTTGAACTCATCGTTTTCAAATTGAGTCCCGTTATCCATGATGATTTTCTGTGGCACCCCAAACCTGCAAATAATATTTTAGTAACAAAGTTAATGACTTTCTTTATGCTAATAGTGGCCAGTGGTTCTTTTTCGGCCCATTTGGTAAAATAGTCAACAACAACGGTACAATATTTGGCTCCTCCTTTAGTAATTGGTAATATGTCGATCAAATCGATTCGCCATATTACAACGGCCACGGGATGATCATCTGTGCTAGCTCCGTCGAGGGAGTTCTTTTGATCTTGCTAAACTTTGGCATTGATCGCACCATCTGGCATAATCCGCTGCACCATGGTTTACTATTTTCCAAAATTAGCCATACCAGAGCACTTTCTTTGCAAAGATTTATACCCAGATATGATATCCGCAGACACCTTCATGAACTACTTTTAGGGTCCTTCGAGCTTCATCATTGGCCACTCATCTAAGCAATAGGGTAGAGAATCCCCTTTGGTAGAGTATCCCATCCTGTATTACAAATCACATTGGCTTTTAGAGAAGCCTTTTGCGCTGGTTCCTATCAGTGGGGAGAGTTCCTATGAGCAGGTAGTTCTTGATCAGCGTCATCCATGTCTCTGGTTGTTTGGTTATCTCAAAAATCAGTCGATATGTATTTCGCTTATGCTTGGAGCTGTCAAGGTTTCCATTGGGACTAGCCCCAATGACTGAGCTTCTCCGAAACATGCCAGTTTGGCTAGATAATCTGCCTTCATGTTAAATTCCTTCAGGATATGAGTTATAGTGTAATGCTCGATTTCGTTTAGCAGTTCCTACACTTTAGATAGATAAGGTTCTCCCCTCGAGCCTAGTATTCGTCTTTCTCTTGACATACGACTAGTTGAGTGTCGTTGTATATGTGTATGGATTTTATCTCTAGTTCCTTCATAATCTTTAGCCCGACTATCAATGCTTCGTATTCTACCTCATTGTTTGTTGCAAGGAATTCCAAGCGCAAGGCATAGAAAATGGATCATCCTTCGAGAATTTCGAGCATGACTCCTGCTCCCGAGCAGAAATTGTTAGACGAACCATCGACGAACAGCTTCAACGTGTCTCCACTTCTTATGCCATTCCTTCCTCGTTATCTCGTATTGAAAATTCTGCAATAAAATTTGCTAACGCCTACCAATTGAACGCCTTTCGAGGATGGTATGTGATTTCGTACTGACTTAATTTGATCTTCCATTTGATAAGTCATCCAAAGGTTTCGAGGCAATATAACACTTGCTTCAAAGGTTGATCTATCAGCACTCTGATCGAGTGTTCTTGGAAGTACGGTCGTAACTTTTTGGATGCGATCAAAAGGCAATATGCCAGTTTTTTCAATTTTGGATAATTCTTTTTTGCTCTAGTAAACCGTTTACTGATGTAATATACGGGTTGGTGGATCTTCGCTTCTTCTCGTACGAGTGAGGCACTCAATGCATGGGGCAAGACTGCTAAGTAGATGTATAAATCTTCTCCGTCTATCGGCTTGGACATAATTGGCAGGGTTTCCATATGTCGCAGCAGCTCTTCAAACATAGTTTGATAAGCTTGATTCTATTCAAAGTTCTTCTTTCCATTCTTTATCGCATCAAGCTTGAGATGAACCAGCTCAATGCTGCAACCTTTCCATTCAATCTTTATAACTCTTTCCTATTCGTCGGGGCCTCGACTTCGCGTAAAGCAGTTATTTGTTCACGATTTTCTTTGATTCCTCTGGCGCTTATGATGAATCCCAAGAACTTTCGAAAGGCTACCTCGATGTGACACTTAAGTGAATTAAACTCCATTCTATGTTTATAGAGTACCTCAAACATTTCGGTGAGGTTGTCCAAATGATTTACAACTATGCATGATTTAACCAACACATCGTCTACATAATCTTCCCAATCCGATGCTTAAAAATGGCTTTCGCTAGTCATTATAGGTTGCCTCATCATTTTTAAGCCAAATGGAATCACTTTGTAGCAGTATAGTCCCAGATCAGTAATGAAGCCGGTATTTTCTTAATCGGGTTTGTGCATCATGATCTGGTTGTATGTCAAGTATTCATCCATAAATAATAGCAATTCATGTCCAACCGTCCCATCCAAAAGCTGATCAATTTTAAGAAGAGGAAAACTGTCTTCTAGGCAAGTTTTGTTTAGATCCGAGTAGTCGGTACAAGTTTTCCATTTCCCATAGGACTTCTTGAGCAAGACCGGGTTAGATACCCATTCGAGGTTGGTTGCGCCGCAGATAAAACCGTTCACCATCAGCTTTCCACTTCTTCTCTCAACGCTTTGGATCGCTCGGTTCCTAGGCAGTGCCTTTTCTGCTTTACTAGCATATAGCTAGGATCAATGTTAAGTGTGTGGCGTGCGATCTTCGACGACACCTTGAACATATCGGGATATGTCCAAGCGAATACATCAAGATTGGTGTGAAGAAATTTGATAATTTCCAATTATTTCCTATTTCCACGATGAGATCTGATTTTTAGGACCAGTGTTGGGTCATACATATCAACTGAGACAGACACCATCAATTCTGCCGGTGCTACTTATTCCTCCACTGAACTCTTCTTTCTAAGGTCCAAAGCCTTATTATATCGGTTATGGTCCCCAAGTCAGGGGCGGCTCTGTAGTTGCTATTCTATAGTTTCATGAATGTAGAGAGTTCTCCCCGCACTCTTACCCTTTTCTTTTCTTTTCTTTTAGACTCGCGTAGTTCCATGATATAACATTCCCTAGCGGCACTTTGGTCTCCCTTGATCACCTCCACTCCATTTTCCATCGAAAATTTTATAGTTAGACACTATTGAGATAAAGCGATCACAATATCTTCCAAGGCGGACCGCCCTAGGAAGTTATTATAGGTGAACATTTCATCTACGATCATAAAGATTTGGATGAGGAAACCCTTCTGTCACCTTCTCCGAGTTCTATGGGTAAGTCAATTGTTCTGATATGTTGTATGGGTTCACCAGTGAATCTTTGAATCTTTATTTGGCAGGCGGATATGTCTTTCATACTTATCTTCATCTGATTAAAGGTGCATTCGAAAAGGATATTCACAGAACTACTACTGTCTACCAATACTGGTCGGTCTATGGCATGTCTGATTCCTACTATCACAACTATAGGGTCGAGAGTTAGAGCTTCTATCCCTTAAGTGTCTCAATTCTAGAATACTATGTTGTCAATCAAGGTTCTCTACTGCTTAGCAGGGGTTCCATCTTCGATTGCAAAGAATGCATCTTTCGAAGCATGCTTAAATGATCTCCATACCGCTCCATTTATCCCCAACTCTTCTGTGCAAGATGGGGCCCGCCAGATATCGTTCCAATGATGAGTGTTTGGTCAGTCCGTTTGGGTCCCTCTTTGCTGGTTCCAACTTGATTCCCTGGTCTCTAGGAGATTGTGGCGCTACGATTTGGTTAGGATTCAGTGGTTTCCTCACATACCGCTGAAGTTTTTTTCCCGAATCAACTCCTCAATCAAGTTCTTCAGGTGTCGACACTCATTCATGTTGTGTCCATGTGTCTCATGTAAGTGGCAATACTTTCCAAAGCACTTTTACTGTTCAGTTGCATCCTTTTTAGGTGGTTCGTGTATTCTTCAGTCCCCACGTCATGAGATAGATGCTTTCTAGAGTATCGTTGAATGTTGTTTTCTTTGGGCTGTAAACCTTTGAGTCGCTTGCAACTTCCGTTTTCCTTATTGGAATACTGGTTCTTCCTGTTTTGATTCCTATTTTTTCCTGCTTTCCCTTCTGTGGTCCTAGAGGTATGTATGTCTTGGCTTGTCGCCATACCATTCTACCCAATGTTGTTTGGTCATGAATCAATAAATTTCCTTTCTAATTCCTATGCCTCTTCCAATCTCAAGTACTAGCTCGTCCTTCGGTTGAAGTCCTTCCTAGTGGTACGTTGTTTCATTTTGCTCCATTTCCTAAATTCAGTTTCAGAGTGAATTGTGCAGATTAAGGCTGTGGATACCATATCCTCATTCGATTTACTTACTTCAATTACCGCGGTGTTGAACCGATTCCTGAAAAACTTTAGGGATTCATTCCGTTCTTGGAATAGGCCAGATGGGGACATTACATCTTTTGGTAATGCCGTGTGAAGTCTAAGTTGATCAAGGAATCTTGTTTCTAGTTGATTGAAGGTGGAGATGGATCTTGGCGGAAGCCTAGTGAACCATATGGAAGCAATTCCCTCCATAAAAATCGAGAAACATCTACATCGAATGGCATCCAAAGCATTCGCTCTATCCATGTACCAACTATACTTATAAAAGTGGGGTTTCGGGTCTCTCGTTCCATCGTAAGATGGAATAGTTGGCATTGTGAACTTTTTGGGGGTATTACTCATTTAAAACGTCATCAGTGAAAGGAGTCTGACTTAGAGCGGATCACCATTCATCATCCCTTCTATCCTTACCTTCATCCATTAGCCGCTTGACCATGTCTGCGATACATGCCTCAAATGTGCGGTAACATAACGGTCCACTGTCACTGACTACACATGGGTTTGATTTTGCAAACGATCTTGGTGAGTAGGCTGAAGCCTAGGTTCTCCTATCTTTGGGAGGGCCACTCTCTCAGGATTCTGTTGGCTTCTAGTTGATCTGATGGGAATGCATTGGTATTTCCTTCCAACTTGTCATCATCAAGTCGTGCACCATCTTATGAGTTGGAGAGATCCATGGCTATATCTTCCCGCGGGATTTTCGCTCCTAAATTAAAGTTTGTAGCTATTGCTTTGCAGTTAGTGGAGTGTTTGCGTTTCCCTCCATATTGATTCCTATGGTCCCACCTATCACTCCTTTCTGTAGTTGCTTTTCGTTTCTCCTGTTTAGGCCAAAGATGGAAGAATTTTCTTGTTCCATGGTAGCCGCAGGCTCTTTCATGGTTCTTGAAGCAACATACTACTGTAAGGTCAATAGGGTGTTCAATTTTTCCATGAGAGCCCTACGACTTATTTCCATCTTCTGATTAATTTCACCAACCATTTTATTTAATTCATCTCTAGTGAAAACTTCACACTGAATAGAGGAACCTAGAACCTGATCTCTGAAATTAGCTCCCAACTGAAGATTTTTGGGGTTGTTGACTTCAATCTGCTGAGGGTTTGTTTCTTCTCCAGTAATGGCAGCTCCTATGGATCTTTCGAAAGTAGTTCTCCTTCTTCTAGGTGCCATTGATTCTCAACAATAGATTTGCTGAGTAGAAATTGAGGATCTAACTTCTAAACTTATATGATCCAAAGTAGATAGCTAGATCCAAGTATGAGTTCAATTCCCAGTGAAAGCACCAAAATATGTTAACCCAAAAAATGGATAACCACCCTAGATTGAGTATGAAAGCACCAATTCTGTTCTTACAGAGCAATAATATAGAAAATAAATGTAAAACAAGCAGAAATAGTAAAAAGACAAGAAGATTTATATAGTGGTTCAGTTATTAATGAAGCCTACGTCCACTTTATAACTTTTGTTATGAACTGACTATAATTACATGTTGAACCTGATTACAATTTGATTGGATCTTGTAAGTTACAGTGTTAGAGTTCACTGGAGAATTAGAGCGAACCCTTTAGATGACTGTTGTGTGGAAGGAGAAGAGTGAAGAATCGTTTCTATCGGGTTTCAATAGCCAGTCCAGAAGATCCAATTTATATTGCAGCTGGGATTGTATTTGTAGGGGCGGGAGAGCACTTGCGGCAAAGCAGCTTTTCCAAAGGCTTAGGTTTGAAGGTAGGAAGATGCTCCAAAAGTTTTGTAGCGAACTGACCCAATATGATGGATCACTAGCGATCCATGAAGTTAGCACATTTTTAGCTTGTCTCAATTGAATCGTATTCCGTGGCTTGCGTAGATGCTTTCCATGTAGTTTCATGACTAGATGCTTTGTTTTGATGATAATTCATGTACTAGTTGCATTGAACTATTGCCGGAATCAAATGAATGCCCACTTCTTGATCTAGCTTGCTTGGAACATCGTGAAACTTCGCAGCCGTGCCCAGAAAAGATAATGCTTCATGATGCAAGAAGAATGGATGACCCACGAGCGATGCTTATGAATCGCTAGCGATCCATCACCTTAAGTGATTTTTGCCTTTTTCCTCTTATGCCTTTCTTGGTTCCTTCTTCTAATCCTTCTGGTTAATTCTTGAGTTGTTTCGACATTATGCAGATGTTCTAACTTCCATTGAATTTTATTGAGCTAAAAACCGAATAACAATGCACTATGGTAGAATGATGATTTATTCCACCAAACAGATGTCAAATACAAGTTAATTAGCAGAACGGTGATTTATTCTACCATACATATATCAAATAAGGGTTAGTTAGTGGAACGCTGTTTTATTCTGCTAAACATATGTTCTTGGGTTTCATATTCAATTGGGGTTACTTAAGGGTGGTCGACAAAGAAATCCTTAGGATTGAAATCTTCCTTTAAAAGAAAGTTGCTTCTAGAAAACAAATTTGATATTTAAAAAATAAGGCGGTCTAAGCTTCTAAAACTTTATTTAATAATTAAATAACATTTAATCCTTTTATTTTAAAAATAACTAAACCTTTAATTAATAATTAACAATAATTAACTATTAAATAAATAATTATATAATAATTATCGTTAATAAATAATTAAATTATATTTAACCTTGTAACAAATGATCAAACCATAATTAATCTTAAATTAATTATTAAATAATAATTTTAAACTTTTAAATATTATTTGAATATTATTTAATCTCAATTAATTACTTAAACAATCTTTAATTAATACTTAAATAATAAATTAAACCTTTATTTAAAATAATTAAATCTAATTAAGCATTAATTAAATCTTAACTTAAATTTAGCTTAATTAATAATTAATTAATTATTAAACCCCTCTCAAATAAATAATTTAATTAATCATAATTAAATAATAATTGATCTCTGAATAATTAATTAAATAATAATTAACTCTTTTTTAATTAACAAATTATAATTAACTTACTTGAAAATAATTAAGTACTATTTACCCTAACTTAGTTATGGATTAAGTACTAATTACCTTACTTAATTTATTAATTAAATAATCATTAAATACATAAATAGTTGCTTTTAAATATTTAAAAATATGTTTGAATACACTTTTAAAAATGATACTTTAGTTAAAACATTTTAAATTCAAAAAGAGTTCGTCTTTTACGAACTGCATTTATAGCGACTATCGCTATATGACCGGTAATTTCCAAAACTTGTTTAATATAACAATTGACTTTAAACTTCTTAGCTTTCACATACTGGATGCTTTTATATCTTAATATAAGATTTTGAAAAGTAAAGATGAGATTTAAAACTTAATAAAAACATTTCTAAAAATTATGTTGCCAAAGGATTTTGAAGTCGCGACTGACCACTTTAAACACTAACTTCCTTAGCTTAGTGCATCCTAAGCAAGATCATATACTTATATACATGTTATCACAACATCCAACAAGTCAAGACTCCAGCTTTCACCTTACTAACATTTATCTCATAGCTTCAAGTTAAAATTACATCACATCCGTAACATAGTTTCATACTTAAACAAAGTCATAACCAACATACATCCAAGCACATATTACAATGCAACATCATACTTAACCAATAAAGCTATAATTTAGCAACCAAAATATAAAATATAAATTAAAGCTAGAAACTTTAAACAAAAGGAGTTAGTTTCTCACCAAAAGTTTTCCAAATTTTTTTCAAATTTGAAAATAAGACCTAGATCTTGTATAGCTTTGGAAAAACTTGAATTCATCATTTAAAACTTGGAAATGGGCTTGACTATGAAGTATAAAGCTCGGCCTAAAAAGGTGGAGGGACTTTGGATCATCGTCGAATTCATGAAAATCAGACCCAAAAATGGGTTATCTTCCAACTGATTTTTGGACAAGATACTCGTAGAATTTGAAAATGTTGTCAAAGGGAAAGTTCTTGGAAATTCTTTTCACTATGATTTCAGAAATAGAATCACCTAATTTGGATCTCTTGTTAGGGAGATATGGTCAGAAGAAGATGTATTTTCGAACTTGAAAATCTGGGTTCGAAAGTGAGTTTAAAAGAAATGAGATTTGGGCACAGCTAAACACAAAATTTGAAGAAGTGTACACATGAAAGTTGTAGCCGCTGGAATTTTCTATGTTCTTGAAAAAGGAAAATCTCTATTTGTTTAAAATATAGGAAAGATATGGTAGAAGGAAGAGAAGGAAAAATTGAAGAGATGAAAGGGGTATTTATAAGCAAGAAATTAAATAAATTACCTTAATGCCCTTGGTACTTTACCCTCCACCTCCTCTTGCCACCTATCAAGACCCCCTTCACCATGTAGCTCATGTTGACAAGCTTGTCACCCTAAAACACATGTCAATATGTTTAAACATGTTTTGTACTTATTTGTTTTATTTATCTAGTTAATTGAAATTTTTGTGAAATTTTAAATTTGAAAATAAAAATTTAATATTTGAAATACATCTTCTTAAACATAGCAACTGGAAAATTTTCATCTGATAATTTGGAAATTTATTTTCTTGTGTAATTCTATTCAAATCAGTTAATAATTGATGAAATAAAATGTTTTAAAAACTTGAATATTTTTATATAGAAAAATGGTAAATCATCTTTTGAGTAAGACGTCATATTTTGTTTCGTCAAAATTGGACTTCTATTGCTCCATTCATCTTATTTCTGACTTTTTGCAGCAATCTGGTACCGACACCGATTTTTGACCGGATGATCGTACCACTGGTATCTGTATACCATTTTGATTGTCTCGTCGTGCTGAGCTCTGCGATATATTCAATTCTGTGTTTTAGAGTCTGGAAAGTGACGAAATCCACGGAATGATTTCTTTATCGGTTCCGTAATTTGGCTTTTGATTTTTGTTGTTGTTGTGACCATTCAACTTTCCTCAGTATAACTCAACGGCCTTTAGAAATCAATATTAACTAATATTCAACCGATGTGGCTGTCACTGTTCCCCGTACCCATTATTGTATGCTGGTCAATATGTTGGTTCATTTCACTTTTTATTTTAGTTGATAATAAATTAATTCAAGCCTATATTTATTCATTGTGCCTTTTCATTTTGCCTAGCTGCTCGTTCTAAAGAAAAATAGTGGTAGGTCTGTCCCCTTCTTTGTAGCTCGTGACTCTCCCATAAATCCCCGAAGGAAAATTCATGCTACCACATATTTTCCCTGGAGCCATGCAGAGCCTCATTGCCGCCATCTCTTGCTCCTCTTTGCTGTGTTTCCCTTTCATCAATTCGAGCTATACCCAAGTATTCCACTCCTCTGACCCAAGCCATGACCCGAATACCTATCGCCTCACACAACCGTTGCCCCGTGCTCTTCTCCTTCCACCACCATGGCAATCCCTCTCCATCCACACCTTTTCGCTTGTGATGATGCTCCTCCACCCTCTTTTTCTATCGCTACCCTACCTCTGACTTGACAAAGGGATGCCATGAGTCCCCTCCTATTTATATATCTATTTGTTATATATGGGATATGGATGCTGCTGTATATTATACTGGTTATTATATATCGAGATTCGTATATTATATTGATTATTATATATTGAGATTTGGTTATAAGTTTGCTTATATCTGGCTTACTGTCATGGGTACTAAATATGTATTATTATATAGGTTACATTAGATATATATAGGTACAGTGTATATAAGTTTTAGTATTTTTTTCTGCACAGTAAACATATATATGTATATTTTTTATATATGTTGTTTTCGAAATCAGCATATATGTTTTATAATAAAGTTATATGTTATATATTTTATCAGTTGATGGAGTAAAGTTTACAATAATAGTTATATATATATTATGTTGATAAGTTAGCTTATACACACACACACACACACACACACACACACATATATATATATATATATATATGCATATTAAATTATATCAACTGATCTGTATATATAATCTTTGTTTCAACCAGTGTATTATTTTATATAGAGTATAAATATTAGTTGATATAAAGTTGTTGTAGTATATAATCTATAAGTTATAATATGTGCGGTTGTTGTCTTAAGATATGGCCCACATCTGTTATAGAATGAGCTCTGCTCTTGTTTATATACGGCTACTGTTTAAATACTGTTCAAGTAAAATGTATTTTGTGTGTGTGTATGATGTTTTGGAAGGATGTTATACCATTTATATTGTTGCACTTCGAATGTATACTGCCATGTATACACATATTTTGATTTTGTTTTTTATGCGTTTTAAAATTTAGCGCTGATTTTGTACTATAGTATGTATAGATTTTATAGAAATGTGTATTTTATTTAGATATTGATTTTATATATATACAAAGATTTAATTTTGGATATTGATTTTTATTTATGATATATAAGGTTTATTTTAAACATGTGTTTCCAAATTGATTTTTTTCTTTTTTTTTGAAGAAAAGTTATATCATAATATGCGTGCATCTGGTTTCGGTTACATAAGCTAGTTTTGATTCGTTTTCATTATTTTCAGTCTTGCTCTGATCGTTGAATTCGTCAATCCTGCTTTGCTTCGAAATCCATGCTTGGATCCGTAACTCATCCCGTCATTTTTCTCTCTAGCTCTTAAGGCGAGTTTATCACTCTTGACATACGTACTTTTATAATTGTGAAATGATGACATGTGAATATGTAAACTAATATGTTATGTTCATACATGCCTGTGATATATTTATATGATGTTAAATGCTGTTTGTATACCTGTTACATCATCTGATATGATATTATATGCTATTTTATTTTCTGTTTATCACACTACAAGTTCCCTATCACTATGGGTTGAAATGATACATACCCTAGCAGACATTAAAATAAGAAAAAATCATTATGGGCTGAAATGATAAGATCGAGTGATTTTTATTTTATTTATTTTACTTGGGATTATGGGTTTGAAATAATAGAACCCAGATTTTTCTTTCAAATACGGATTGAAATGATACATATCCGTATCTCTTGACCTAGGTTAGAAAATATTATATAGGCCCATGGTTAATATTTTTAAAGTAATATTTTTTTGGAAAAAAAGAAATTATTAAGTATTTTGAATATTTGGAATATGTGGAATTTTAACTTAAATTTGATTTAATGATTTGAAATGTAAAGAGATATTGGTTTTCTATAAATTAATTTATAAGTTAATAATTGGTTTCAAATTAAATTTAAAATTTTTGGTTTAAAATTGTAATTTAAAGATCTTTTTACGATAAATAACTTAATAATTAAATTTGATTTGATATGGAATCTTAACCAGTGATTTTATTGAAAGTTATTTCCTAAATGGGTATGTTTGTAAAATAAAGAATTCTGGTTTAAAGGGTCAAAATGTATTTAAATTATGACTTAATTGATATTTGGAAATTTGGTGTTCAAATAGGAATTTTGTGTTTAACTTATTGAAGGAATATCGTATTTATGAAATGGGTGTTTTGAATAAAGCATTAAGTTATTTGTTAAATTAAAAGTTAAGTAAATTATTGGAATTTGACTTAATAAATGAAGTATAGTTTAATTTGGATACTCTATTTATAAAAGTTCGTTTTAATAAATCATAAGTTAAATGATATCTAAACTAATATTTCTGAATCGTGAAAGTGCGTTTTTATAAGTTAAAAAGGGTAAAATTTGAAGTTTTAATGTTTTTGAAAAGTATAAATAAAATTTGGAATTTTTTTAGTAGCATTTCCAAAATGCTGTGGTTTTAAGATATCTTTGTTAAATGATATCAATTCTGAATTTGAAGTATTTCTGAAAGTACTAGTATGTCTACTATAACACTTTATAAATGCTGTTGTAGCTGAAATTTACAGTGTTTTGGAAATTTTAAAACTAAATGAATGAACTTAAAAATGCTACAACTTTGAAATGAATATTATTTGATATTGAATTTAAATGGTTTAAATTAATATTATTTTAAAGGTGTTATGATTTTCTAAGTATAAGGATTTCTAAATGATAATATTTTAAAGGGATATGATAACTTTGAAAGTACCATGGTTTTGGAAATGAATTTATTTGAAATTGAATTTATTTAAGAATTGTCTTTAAATATAGTGATTTGAAACTCATTGAAATTGATGATTTAAGAATATGACTTTATAACCTGGTTTTGGTTTAAGGTGGTTGTAAAGGGAATATTTCAAGTTTAAATAAATTGAAAGAAATATTCGGTGATTTGAAATTTGGTTGTATTTAAATGATATATTATTGGATTGGTTTTGAAATGGAAATGATACTATTGTGATATGGTTTTGAAATGGGTGTGATATTTTGGTTTTGGAAAGTATATATATTTTTGAAATAAATGATATGATTTGGAAATGGATATCCTATTTTGGTTTTGAAAGTATAAATGATTTTGAAATAAATATCCATGGGTTACAATAACAGTTGGTTGTTGAAGAGACCGAGATCGGATATTGGCATATTCTCTGTCGATACTGAAAACCACCTTAACAACCGTGTACGCGGTGGAGATTCCAAAATGAAGTAAAATGGCGGCGACGTTCCTTTGAGGTATATACGTGGACCCGACTCCCGTGAGTTGGCATAAGGTGGCTAAAACAGGAGCGATCGACGGGCTAAGAAGGTAGCACCTTTTATCGACACACTCCTTCGATACCATTCTATTACTTTGTGATTGATTGGGGCCCCTTTGATTTTTGGGGGTGTGGCTCGAGGTGGGCGGTAGTAGCTGCTACGCGTTACCACCGGTCCGGAAGCATAATTGGTATATCTACCCTGGCATTGCCTAGTTGTGTCGTGTCACCTACCCTAGCACGCCTTGTACAAGTTTGATTTATGTCGTACCTATAGAGTATCCTCTGGTAGCCTCCCGATCAGGAAGTATTACAGTACTGTATAGACTATTGGCACTATTACGTGTTAAGGGCTATATGGGTAACCCTTAACGCTATTTAAAAGTAAGTTTATTTTACTATAGACATTATTATAATAGCGAAATATTACTACATAGTAAATAGTTTAACGGATCCTTAGAGGATGGGCAGTCCCAAGCATCCTTTAAGTTACTTGCACCTAATATTACAGTTCACTTGAGTTTGTTTACATTGTATAAGTATGTATGTCCTGACTCGAGTGTTTTGTGTTTTGCTTTACGCTCGGGTCAGACTGAGTGATATAGCATTAGAGACTCACCTTAGGAGTTGGAGCTTTGCTTGAAGGTCCAGCCATCTATGTTGCTTTCAGTTATCCAGTGACTTCAGTTATCCGGTTGATTCCAGTGATGTATTCTGCTTTGTACTTGATTTTTCATATTGAGACTTCTGTTGTATCTTGTTTAACTATGATGTATCTATATAGTAGCTTCATGAAATACTATCTCTTTACTTCCGCTGCATTTTATTACTCTGTGTCTGTGATCTGTGATTTATTTATTTACTACATATTTTGAGTTTTTCCAAATTTAATTTTACAATTCGGTATTTTGAGAAATCCAAGTCCGACATGTGCGGATGCGAATGGTTGAAATATCGGGTCGTTACAGTGGTATCAGAGCTTCGGCTCTAGGCAAAATTAGCATATATGGTAAATTTATTTACAGAATCACTATCATTCGAGTGTGAATCTCTTCCTTTTTGGCTCGATTCCTTTGAATTTTTAAACGTTCCCTCGGTTCTGAAATCCATTCTTGTCCCTCACTATTCGTATTCTTTTGAATTCTGGAGCATTCCATAGCTCCACTGAATGACTTGTAAAGGGGTGAAACTCCTTTACAATAGGTATTGATTCATCGGAGATTTCTAAATCCTCGGTTTACGATGTTGTTATCTTCTGCTATGCTTGAATTCTATCTCTTGAGATCGAATGGAGATTTGCCCGCAAATTCCACATCGATCTAATGCTTGTAGTCACGGTTGACCCGGTTAAGGTTGCCCACGATTTATATAAGCCCATCCATTCCCTTATTCGGTTAGTTAATCATCTTATCTTTTTTTCTAACTTATCCTCAAATCAAAATTTTCTTTGCTTGAGTTAATCAAATTTGAATCTCTATCCTTGATTTGAAAATCTATTCCTATATAGTGTATTTGTAAATCTATATTTAAAAAAGTTTTATATACTGTGTTGTTTGAGTTGTTGATGTTGATTTGGGTTTTCGATCAATTCGTCTGATCAACGCTATCGATAGGATTTCCAAAACACTTAGAACAGAGCAAACCGACAAAATACTATTTTCAAATTTGGTGAATGAAATAGATTTTTGTATGATTATATTATATACATAAGTATAATTTTCTAAAAGTTATTGTTAAATGAATTGGTTAACAAAATAATAATATTTGATTTTCATTCATTGTTTTGTAAACCATTGATTTACCAACTTATAAATAAATGGAATTATAAAATTGGTTTATAAGTTGGTTTGGAAATTAGATAAATCTAAAGTAATAATTTGAGAATTTAATTTCCAAAAATTTCAAAATTTGGTGTTAAAAATTTTAAAATGTATCATCTAAATTATTTTCAAATAGAAATTGTTTTCTAAAGAATTTTAAAATTTTAAATCAGTGCTCTTCTCTTTGTCGCTGGAAAATAATTTCGGTGATGACGGCCGCATTATCGACATTCATTTTCGAGTTTCGAAGCAGAGAGACCATTCTATAGCCTTGCAACACTATTCTATTGGAAATTAAATTGATTTGAATTGCTGAAGTATGACTTGATTTATAATATAAGCATATATTTATAGATTTGATTTGACTTATATGCATATTTGTATATTTATCCCTAATGGTTTGAAGTGAATCAGAAATATAATTCTTAAATTTATGTTAAAGGTGATTTTAATTATAAAAAAAAGGAAGCCAAAATTTTGATTAAACATTTAAACTTAAGCTAATTGAATTAGAAAAATTACTTGTATAATACCCAATTACATTTATATAACTTACCTAAATTATTCAGGAGTTGAATATGAAATTGGATAATATACAATATAAAATGATTTTATAAATAAAATTTGAGTGGTTATGACAAATGTTATACACTTAATTTTAATTATAAAATATTAATAGGGATAAATAAAATAATAAGTTTCTTGAATAGTAAATGAGACAAATTAAATAAATTTTGTTTTGAAAGAAACCTTTCTTGAATCAAATATTAATAAATTAAAATAAAATCTACTTAACGAATTATCTTGAATTTAAAAATCTATTGTTGAATATTAATTTAATTTAAATTGAAATTTATATGGTTTGAATAGATTGTTTTACTTTGTTTTTAATTTATTTTCTTTCTGGTTGTTGCTATTCTCCTACCTCCTCCCTTTTTGAGGGAAGAAAAGTTTTGAGTGGGGGAGAGTGTAACGACCCGTAAATTTTTAATAATTTTATTTTTTTATTTATCTAATTAATTGAAATTTTTATGAAATTTTAAATATTGGAATTTGGAAATAAAAATTTAATATTTGAAATACGTCTTCTTAAACATAGCAACCGGTAAATTTTCATCAGATAATTTGAAAATTTATTTTCTTTTGTAATTCTATTCAAATCAGTTAATAATTGATAAAATAAAATGTTTTCGAAACCTGAATATTTTTATATAGAAAAATGGTAAATCATCTTCTGAGTAAGACGTCATATTACGTTTCATTAAAATTGGACTTCTATTGCTCCGTTCATCTTATTTCTGACTTTTTGCAGCATTCCGGTACCAACATCGATTTTTGATCGGATGATCGTACCATTGATATCTGTATACCATTTTGATCGTCTCGTCATGCTGAGCACTGTGGTATATTCTATTCCGTGTTTTGGAGTTTGGGAAGTGACGAAATCCACGGAATGATTTCTTCATCGGTTCCGTAATATGGCTTTTGATTTTTGTTGTTGTTGTGACCATTCAACTTTCCTCAGAACTCAACGGCCTTTAGAAATCAATATTCACTAATATTCAACCGATATGGCTGTCACTATTCCCCGTACCCATTATTGTATGCTGTTCAACATGTTGGTTCATTTCACTTTTTATTTTAGTTGATAGTAAATTAATTCAAGCCTATATTTATTCACTGTGCCTTTTCATTTTGCATGGCTGTTCGTTTTAAAGAAAAATAGTGGTAGGTCTGTCCCCTTCTTTTCCTTCTTTGTAGCTCGTGACTCTTCCATAAATCCCCGAAGGAAAACTCATGCTACCGCATATTTTCCCTGGAGCCATGCAGAGCCTCACTGCCGCCATCTCTTGCTCCTCTCTGCCGTGTTTCCCTTCCATCAATTCGAGCTATACCAGAGTATTCCACTCCTCTAACCCAAGCCATGACCCGAATACCTCTCGCCTCACACAGCCGTTGCCCCGTGCTCTTCTCCTTCCACCACCATGGCAATCCCTCTCCATCCGCACCTTTCTGCCTGTGCTGGTGCTCCTCCACCCCTCTCTTTCTATCGCTACCCTACCTCTGACTTGACAAAGGGCTGCCATGAGTCCCCTCCTATTTTATATCTATTTGTTATATATGGGATAAGTGTGCGACCGTATATTATACTTATTATTATATATTGAGATTCGTATTATTACATTGATAATTATGTATTGAGATTTGGTTATAAGTTTGCTTATATCTTGCTTGCTGTCATGGGTACTATATATGTATTATTATATAGGTTACAGTATATATACATATAGGGACATTGTATATAAGTTTTAGTATTATATTCTGCACAGTATACATATATATGTATATTATTTATATATGTTGTTTTCGAAAGTTTCATATATGTTTTATTATAAAGTTATATGTTATATATTTTATCAGTTTATGGAGTAAAGTTTACAACAATAGTTATATATATTATGTTGATAAGTTAGCTTATACACACACAAATATATATATATATATATATATATATATATATATATATAAAATTATATCAACTGATCTGTATATATAATCTTTGTTTCAGCCAGTGTATTATTGTATATAGGGTATAAATATTAGTTGATATAAAGTTGATGTAGTATATAATCTGTTAGTTATAATATATCCGGTTGTTGTTTTAAGATATTGTTCACATCTGTTATAGAATGAGCCACGCTCTTGTTTATATACAGCTATTGTTTAAATACTGTTCAAGTAAAATGTATTATGTGTGTGTGTGTGTCTATATATATATGATATTTTGGAAGGATGTTATACAAGTTATATTGTTACACTTCGAATGTATACTGCCATATATACACATATTTTTATTTTGTTCTTTTATGCGTTTTATAATTTAGTACTGATTTTGTAGTATAATATGTACGGATTTTATATTAATGTGTATTTTATTTAGATATTGATTTTATATATATACAAAGATTTTATTTTGGATATTGATTTTGATTTATTATATATAAGGTTTATTTTAAACACGTGTTTCCAAATTGAGTTATTTTTTTGAGAAAAGTTATATCATAATATGTGTGCATCTAGTTCCGGTTACGTAAGCTAGTTTTGATTCGTTTTCATTATTTTCAGTCTCGCTCTGATCGTTGATTTCATGCCAATCCTGCTTTGCTTCAAAATCCATGCTTGGATCCATAACTCATCTTGTCGTTTTTCTCTCTAGCTCTTAAGGTGAGTTTATCACTCACGACATACGTACTTTTATAATTGTGAAATGATGACAATTGAATATGTAAACTGATATGTTATGTTCGTACATGCCTGTGATATATTTATATGATGTTAAATGCTGTTTATATACCTGTTACATCATCGGATATGATATTATATGCTATACTGTTATTTTATTTTCTGTTTATCACATTGCAAGTTCCCTATCACTATGGATTGAAATGATACATACCCGAACGGGCATTAGATTAAGGAAAAATCATTATGGTCTGAAATGATAAGCTCGAGTGATTTTTATTTTATTTATTTTACTTGGGATAACGGGTTTGAAATGATAGAACCCAGATTTTTCTTTAAATTACGAACTAAAATGATACATATCCGTATCACTTGACCTAGGCTAGAAAATATTATATAGGCATATGGTTAATATTTTTAAAGTAATATTTTTCCAAAAAAGATAAATTATTAAGTATTTTGAATATTTGGAATATGTGGAATTTTAACTTAAATTTGATTTAATGATTTGAAATGTAAAGAGATATTGGTTTTCTATAAGTTAATTTATAAGTTGATAATTGGTTTTAAATTGAAATTTAAAAATCTTTATTTGGTTCAAAATTGTAATTTAAAGACCTTTGTTTATGATAAATAACTTAATAATTAAATTTGTTTTAATATGGAATCTTGAATCTAACCAGTGATTTTATTGAAATTTATTTCCTAAAATGGGTATGTTCGTAAAATAAAGAATTCTGGTTTAAAGGGTCAAAATGTATTTAAATTATGACTTAATTGATAATTGGAAATTCGGTTTTCAAATGGGAATTTTGTGTTTAACTTATTGAAGGAATATCTTATTTATGAAATGGGTGTTTTGAATAACGCGTTAAGTTATTTGTTAAATTAAAAGTTAAGTAAATTAGTGGACTTTGACTTAATAAATGAAGTATAGTTTAACTTGGATACTCTATTTATAAAAGTTTGTTTTAATAAATCATAAGTTAAATATATCCAAATGAATATTTCTTAATCGTGAAAGTGTGTTTTTATAAGTTAAAAATGGTAAAATTTGAAGTTTTAATGTTTCTGAAAAGTATAAATAAAATCTGGAATTTTATTAGTAGCATTTCCAAAATGCTGTGGTTTTAAGATAGCATTTGTTAAATGCTATCAATTCTGAATTTGAACTATTTCTGAAAATACTAATATATCTATTATAACACTTTATAAATGCTGTTGTAGCTGAAATTTACAATGTTTTGGAAAATTGAAAATTAAATGAATGAACTTAGAAATCTACAACTTTGAAATGAATAATATTTGATATTGAATTTAAGTGGTTTAATGAATATTATTTTAAAGGTGTTATGATTTTCTAGGTATTAGTATTTCCAAATGATAATATTTTAAAGGGATATGATAACTTTGAAAGTACTATGGTTTTGGAAATGAATTTATTTGAAATTGAATTTATTTAAGAATTGTCTTTAAATATAGTGATTTGAAACTCATTGAACTTGATGATTTAAGAATATGAATTTATAACGTGGTTTTGGTTTAAGGTGGTTGTAAAGGGAATATTTCAAGTTTAAATAAATTAAAAGAAATATTCAGTGATTTGAAATTTGGTTGTATTTAAATGATATATTATTGGATTGGTTTTGAAATGGAAATGATACTATTGTGATATGGTTTTGAAATGGGTATGATATTTTGGTTTAGGAAAGTATATACTATTTTTGAAATAAATGATATGATTTGGAAGTGGATATGCTATTTTGATTTTGAAAGTATAAATGATTTTGAAATAAATATCCGTGGGTTATAATAAGGTTGGTTGTTGAAGAGACTGGGATCAGATATGGACACACTCTTTGTCGATACCGAAAACCACCTTAACAACCGTGTACGCGGTGGAGATTCCAGAATGAAGTATGATGGTGGAGGCGTTCCTTTGAGGTATATACGTGGACCCGACTCCCGTGAGTTGGAATAAGGTGGCTAAAATAGGAGCGATCGACGGGCTAAGAAGGTAACGCCTTTTATCGGACACACTCCTTTAATACCATTCTATTACTTTGTGACTGATTGGGACCCCTTTGATTTCTAGGGGTATGGCTCGAGGTGGGAGGTAGTAGTTGCTACGCGTTACCACCGGTCCGGAAGCGTAATTAATATATCTACCCTAGCATTGCCTAGTTGTGCCGTGTCACCTACCCTAGCGCACCTTGTACGAGTTTGATTTGTGTCGTACCTATGGAGTATCCTCTGGTAGCCTCCCGATCAGGAGGTATTACGGTACTGTATAGACTATTGGCACTATTACGTGTTAAGGGCTATATGGGTAACCTCTTAAAGCTATTTAAAAGTAAGTTTATTTTACTATAGACATTATTATAATAGCGAAATATTACTACATAGTAAATAGTTTAACGGATCCTTAGAGGATGGGCGGTCCCAAGCATCCTTTAAGCTACTTGCACCTTATATTAAAGTTAACTTGAGTTGGTTTCCATTGTATAAGTATGTATGTCTTGACTCGAGTGTTTTGAGTTTTGCTTTATGTTCGGGTCAGACTGAGTGATACAACATTAGAGACTCACCTTCGGAGTTGGAGCTTTGCTTGAACGTCCAACCATCTGTGTCGCTTTCAGTTATCCAGTGACTTCAGTTATCCAGTTGATTCCAGTGACGTATTCTGCTTTGTACTTGATTTTCATATTGAGACTTCTGTTGTATCTTGTTTAACTCTGATGTATCTATATAGTAGCTTCATGAACTACTATCTCTTTACTTCCGCTGCATTTTATTACTCTGTGTCTGTGATATGTGATTTATTTATTTACTACATATTTTGAATTTTGCCAAATTTATTTTTACAATTCGGTATTTTGAGAAATTCAAGTCCAACATGTGCGTATGCGAATGGTTGAAATATCGGGTCGTTACAAGTTGCCAATATGTCATTTCATGCTTAAACACTTTTTTTAATTATATTTTTCTTTTCCATAAATTATCACATTACCTTGTATGCTTATGTATCTATGCATACACATGTATAATATGATTCTAATTTATTTAAAAATGTATGTATGTTTATAATATAGTGTTTACAATGTTTTCGACAACTTTTATTCGATGAAAGTCAAAAATTCGAAAAATGAATTCTGGTCACATTTTCGATTTTTCTGCGAACTACATACTTTTGTAAACACACTTTCAAAAACAATTTCATCATCATTATTTATTATTTAAAAAAATTATTTTAATTTTGAAATCCAAAATTTGAATATTTAAAATTAATTAAATATTCACAAATTAAAGAGGTGAAATCATGGGTCGTTAAACCTAATCTTGCTAAAATCAAATGAACCACTTTAATTTAATTTTATTTGATATTTTGGGTAAAAGTAGGCTCGACAATGATGGTAATGAGCAAGATGATGTCCTCGAAGAGAAAAGCAAGAAGAAAAGAAAGACTGAAATGAATTAATGTAGAAGGATTTTATAACATTTCCTATCTTGAGGTCTGATGCTAAGTGCTACAGATGCTACAGTCATCCATAGTATTAATTTTCGGTGATAAAATATGGTAATGTTAATGGTATCCATAATAACATAAGCACATCAATAAGAAATAAAATCAACACAGATTTAAAACAACTATTGTAGATACATTTCGAATCAATATTTCATATTTAGATACATAATCCCAAACAATTCCTAGGGTTTGATCGAATATAATTATTACAAATTATGCCAAGAGCAATATATGAAGATACCCCCTTGGATAATCAGAGTACTAAATAGACATATCAGTCATAATACATCATAGTGGAAATAAAACTAAATAGTTTCTATATAGCTAGCATTGCCTCTTGCACGTCTTGGGAAGCTTATTCCTCAAACCTACTAAACCTGAAGAATCTTAACTCTCATTCCACTCAAATTTAATTTTGAGCACCCGAGAGTTTAAGAGGAAAACATAAACTTTGAGTCAAACATAAAGGCTAATGTGAATAATACCATTACATCTCGGTTTATTGATATTAAGTGAGACCACGACGCTTAGCGGAACGGGTTTCCCCTCACCAATATCCTTTTTTTAAGCATATCTTTTGCAAATCAAAAACCTACAATTAAACTAATTAAAACAATAGTAGCAATATCATACATGCACATAAATTAGGTAATTCAATGGACTATCTGTCCAAAAAATATAGTTTCGTTTGGCTAATTACTAACCATTGGCTGACTCAGGCCTACCAAACATACTTAATTATCTAACTTCTGTTATCGGACCTTAACTATCTTCTTCTAGTGTCAACTGAACCTAATGATTTTAGGGCTCACCAATAACCTATCTTATCTTTGTTTATACCTTTCTATGTGTAACATCATTTTAGTCTTACCTGTGACAAAGCCCTACACACAGGAATTTTTAGACTTATATTAGCTAGGGGCTTATCAGCTAAAGTATAAGGCGTGACCTTATACCAGTCCCTTCTGGTATTCTAATATATGAGTCATTTACATAAGGTTAACTACCCCATCAAATTTTCCTTGAAAACGTTTCTTTCAAATCAATTTAACCCTTTAAATCATTCTTAACAAGGAAAGTATACTCTTTGCTTTACTCAAATATCTTTGCCACGATGTGTATATATATATATATATGCCTTACACAAAACAATGTTGATGAAATATAATGGGATTATCCATCCCTCCAAAGTAAGTTAAAAACCTCTTTTAACTCAAAAGATCTTATGCCATAAGGTTAAGGTAAACCGTTCAAAACCATTGCTTAAAAACTTTGTACAATGCCTTTCAAACCCATTGAAAGTACCCCTTTCAAAATAAATTAACTATTATACCTTGAAACATTAGGCCGAAAGGCAAAAACACATCTTTCAAAATCATTGAAAATATCCCCTCGAAAGCTTTATCAACCTTAGAAATCCTCTTTTCAAAACACTTTAAACTTTCCTTTCTAAAGCATTAGAAATGTTCCATTTAAAGACTTAAGTTAACCTTTCTAAAACACTGCGTATCTCCCCTTTGAAACCTACATTGTGTACCTTTTGAGAGTATTATAATCTTTACTCAAAACAATCCTTTCGAAAGCACTGGGTTCAAGTAACAGCTTGTGGAACATAGCTTCAAAACCAATTAAAACCATTCCATTCAAAACCTTTGGGTTTATCTTTCAATAGAACAAAGGGTATTAAAGAACTGGGGCAAAAGCAACTCTTTTGAAAGTAATATTTCTAAGTAAAACAAAGTAGTTGTTTCTGAAACCAACCTTTTCGAAAGCATGAAGAAGCGAGTTTAAAGTTTTAAGAAAAGATCCCTTTTTAAGGCATTGATTCGAAAGGTTGAATGCGGTAGTAGAGGTTTCAACCCCTCTGAATGCTTATTTTAAAAATAAAGGTGGCAACCCCTTTCAGAAGCCTTTTTTCTAAAACGAAGATGTATTTGACCAAGTCGAAAGCTATGTCCTTCGAAAGCTCATTTTGTAACCAAAACAGTTTTGAGTTTATAAAGACTACTTCTACCCCTTTGAAAGCTTGCTTCGACTCTATATCTTTCGCCTACCTCCTATTCACTACATACCAAGGCATTGATACCATGTGTATTGGTTGACTAGGTTGGAGGCGGTGGTATGGAGTTGAAAGGTGGCTACCGAAAGTGGCGAAGCAACAATCCTTTACAAAACTGATTTTTAACTTTTTAAATAATTTCTTTCCAACTAACTTTCCTTATTTGTCAACATATAATTGGTTGCCAATTTTTTTACAAATCTTTTCTAAAAGTGCTGTCGAATTCAGCAATTACCAATATAAAACATTTAGCAAATTGCCTCTTCTCCTTTTATAAGCATATAAAACATTAAAATCTTGTACCTTAAATAATAATATGTCCTTCATAAAATACTTAGGAAAATTAACCAAAAATTCAAGTAAATCACTTTTAATATATTTTCTAGCATATTTAAATTTCCGACGCAAAGCTAACTTATAATAGCCAAAAATAATTTAAACCCAATTTAACCATTTTCTTCACTAGAAAATTCATAATAAATCCACAACAACTTAGAAAATTATAAAATATTAAACCCATCTCTAAAATAATGTTTATGACCTTATATAAAAAATGCGAGCCATTTTGATGTCATTTGATAGATTTTTCGAATCAAATCTTATTATAAAATCTATATGAAATAACATAAATCATCAACAAGCATATACATCCATTTAAAAAATCAAAACATGGCATTTTTCTTGAAAATTTAGTTCGGATCTTATCTAGAAACCAAAAACAATATAAATGAGATGCAATCTATTATTCACCTTAGCTTAATTGTTAAGAAGGTTGACATTTTCTCTTGAATTGATTTGATTAAGCTTTCTTCTTGAATTCTTGCTTAAATTCCTCTTGTTTTCTTCTAATGGTGGCCGATCAAGCTCTTGGTTTAGTTTTAGTTTGTGAACATTAAAAATGAGAATGAGTTAAGAGTGTAAGAATATAACCTATTCCTATTTTTCCATTATCTTATTACCTTTACTTTCATTTTAAATTTTCATTTGTTTATTCATTAAGGCACGACTACCTTATTGTAACGACCCACCTTTCATTCCATAGAAAGATGCATCATTATTAAGAAAGAAAGGGATAGAAAAGTGAAAAGATAGAGAAGAAAGAACAAAACAACATCAGATTCTCACAGCGGAACGAATAAAATATATTACTTCACATAAGATATTACATAGTATCATATACATTAAAGTTACACAGCTTATACATCACAATCTAGACAGTTATAAAGACCTGTCCATCATACAACTCTAGTATCATACAGACATCATCACAGAGATACAACACAACGGAAATACAGATATCTAAACGATGAAGCCTCCTGCTCCAAATCTCCTCCAGAATTCGTCAAAGCTAACCTGAATCCCTTAGCTACTCATAAAAATTTGAGTACCCAAGAGTTTAAGAAAACAGAAAATAAACTCCAGGTCAGACATGGGTCTGGTGTGAGTAAACGGGTTAAAGTTGCTTAACTTTGAAACCTTTGAAACAAAAGGTATCTCGTAAGACTTCCTACACATAAACACAGAAAAGTTTTTACCTTACGATAACCAAAACATTTGATAGGAAATCCCATAATATTACAATAGGGTCCAGGGTTTTCAAGTAAAATATAGAAATAGCTGGAATGCTTACATCTCACGTTCCAACATAGTTGGGCACGTTTGAAACATACGGCGCTTGTTGGAGATTTGATTCCATACAATGGCAGGGCTACTGGGGTACCATCCATTCACAGTACGGGGCCTAGATCACCGTACCGAGGATCCCTCCTGATCCCCTGCAACACAAGGCCGGAACCATCCTTTACTGGATAGTCCCGAACAAGACAACCCCGCAGTTGGTGGACCAACCACACACTAAGCCGAAATAAAAGGGACCTTTAGTAAGGGGAAAATCTCATCCTACCTGAGCGCGACCCACTTAGACTTGCTGCATCTCTCTTGTTTTAGCCATTCCCAGTTGATGAGGCTTGAGGCTACATTACCTTTTTAGAACACATCTCTTAAAATGCTCATCGTCCTCTAGTAACGATGTTCTGAAAGTATCAATCGATACAAGTTCGTTCCGGGTTCGAACGAAACCGAAGGCACTATCTCGCTCACTCATTTTGGAATCACCCTCAGAGTTAATGACAATGGCCCTTGCACTCTGAATCTTCATCTCGAATCTGAAAGTACTGTCTCCGTTATACTCGTATTGGAATCACCCACAGAGTTTTAACAACTAATAATCCTTACACTTTGAGTCTTCATCTTCACTTGAGATTTCACGACGTAACATTAAATTTGGATCGATGTGGTTTTTGGATATCCAAATTTGGAAATCCGATCCCGGTCTCACCGAAATCCAAAAAGCCGTTTTAATGTCCAAGTTGTTTTAAGTTTAATTCAATTTTAATTTAATTTATATTTAGGTAATATATTCACACAGATAGATAATTCATATTATCACAGATAGATAATTCATATTATCACAATTCAACCAAAGCATCTCAGAGCAGCACATATCGCATATCAGAGATATCACACAATCCAAGGCATCCAATATCATTCAACCATCCATAAGCAAGACAGATTAATTCTTAATCAATTTAAATTAATCTCAAATTAAATTAATTACCAATCTTAATCACATGGATTATCTTAATCCTGCATACTTAACATTAATTAATTACAAACCAATTAATTAATCATCTCTTAATTATCTATCTTAATTAATCATCCTTGATTAATTATTCTTTAATTAAATTAAGTAATTATCCTTTAATTAATCACATAGATTAATTATCCTTTACCATTCACATTAATCAATCCTTTAAGTACTCTCATTAATTAATTAATTAATTAAAGATCCTCTAATTACCTTTATTAAATAATTACTCTTTTAATTAATTACATTTAATAATTAATCTTTAATTAATCACATTCATTAATTTACCTTAATTAATCACATTCAGTAATTAACTATCCTTTAATTACTTACATTAATCAATTAACTCTTTAATTAATTATTAATTAATTTTTTAATTAATTACACCAAGTAATTAATCCTTAATTACTTCCATTAAGTAATTATCCTTCAATTACTTCTATTAAATAATTCCCTTTAAATTAATTACATTCAGTAATTACCCATTAATTACTTACACTAAGTAATTACACTTACATTAATTAATTATACTTAATCAGTTTCATCAAGTGGTTATCTTTAATTAATTAAACAAATTAATTAACTTAAATTAATTACATTAGTTAATTAATAAATTATCACTTAATCAATAGTTAATGATTCACCTTACATTCATTAACCATTCACCAATTATGTACTAAGTAATTAGTCTTTGATTATTAACATTAATTAATTAACCTTTATTAATTTCATTAAGGGATTCACTTTAATTTAATTACACTAGTTAATTATTTTTAATTAATTGCAACCTTAATTAATAAAAGATAAATTCTTTATCTTAATTAAATACTTAATTACCTCATTTAGCCTTCATTAGAAAGCATTTAGGAATCAATTATATAATTAAAAATATATAATTTACTTTAACACAAACAATTTAAAACATTTAATTTTGATATTTAAAATCTTTAAAAACCTTTTCAACCTTGTTTAATAAATTTAACAGATATTTATTCTTGAAAACTTAATTATCATATCTTTTAAACTTATCCTTTTAAATATATTTTGAAAACTTGGTTTAAACATCCCTTATATTTACTTTAAATACACCTTAAAACTTGAAACATTCTTATTTAAAAACTTTTTTAAATTTCTTTTCTTAACAACTTTGATCAAGTATATATATTTGAGGACACCTTTGAATTAAATTTCAAAATTAATTTAGTTTATAATTACTTTTAAAAACAAATAACCTTAAACATTTTAAATCTTTGAAAATATATTCAATTTAAACACTCTTAAACTTGGTTAACATTCGTTTTGAAAACTTGTTTAATTAGACTTGCTTTTATTTCTTTTAAAAACTTGAACTTGAATTTCATCACTTTTGATAAAACTAGAATTTTGATTTTCTTTAAAATTTTAAACCCGTTACTTAAACAACCAACTCGATCCCTACAACATCTTTCCCGAGCCAACCCCGACACATTCCCAAATCACTACAACTTCGAGTCGCACAAGCATCTACACGAGATCGACCCCAAGCTGATCCTTCTTCCCAAAACCAAATCAACCTAGACACAAAAACAAGAACACATGCACGTGCACGATGAACTTGACAACTCCGACACCTTACCGGCCTCGCTCACCAGTCGACGATGACCTCACTGATCTCCCTGACCATCCAGATCGCCGATATCACCATCGAATAAAAACGAACCAAATCGAACAAGCCTGAAATCCACTATCATCGAAGATCCATCGATCATCGACGAACTTGTCCCAGCAAACTCACGCCGAATTCACCAAAGTTTGTCTCGACCTCCAGTATTTGATCCCTCCATGCGAACAGTCCCGATGCACCACCGTTGCCACATTCGCCTCAAATTCACGACCTACCCAAAACTATGACCAAACCCTACTTCGCCAATCTTAGACCACCACGACCATTAATAAGATACAACTCCATTTTTCCTGACTTTCCCCACATCACATCCTCCTATAGACCAAATCCCACTGCAATCCTCGTCGTCGATCTACGCAAATCGACGAAAATGTCGAAACTGACCATCTCCAAATATCTAGATGAATACTACATTAAGAATCATGATTTTACTATCTAAATTCATCATTTTCCACAACACATCACATTATAAAATCCAAATTCAAAACCTTAGATATTAATTTTTGACCAAAATTGATTTTCCACTATAATTTTCCCAATTTGAATTAATTTCTAAATATAGAATTCTGAAACCATTTTTCGAATTGACATTATATAGTTAGGAACAGTTTCATTTAGGAATTCAAGCCTGAAAGCAAATCTATGAGAAGATATAAATTTTTTTGAAAGGCTGTTCTTAAGCCTGCGAATAACAACAATGCATTATATACATGCACAGGCATATCTCAGACAAATCAAATGTTTGTACATACATTTACAACCCAACATTCAAGTAATCATCGTATACTATTATTTCTACAAATTTTCATCACATGCAACAAGTTTAATCATAGAAATTTAAACTGTTATTAAAGTAAAAGTTTACTCACCAAACAAGGAATAGACAATATGCTCTTGGATAAACGGAGGAAAACTTTTTAAGTTTTGATCTGGAAATTGTTAATTTGATTGTTGAAACTTGATGTTGATTTACTTGTTGAGTTTCTCTTCGAATTGAAGTTGTTTGATTCTTGTTCAGGTTGATATTTGTAACGACCCGTAAATTTTGATAATTAAATTGGTTAATTTAATAAGATTTTTGTAATTAAATTTAGAAAGAAATAAAAAAAAAATTAAAATTTAAAATGAAGCGAATGTTAGAAATGAAATGTAGTAATGGTAATTAAAATTAATTATTGACAATTGGAGTGAAATCCTAATAATGAAATAGTGTAAATGGTTGCACTTGGTAATAAAATTTAATATAAGTAAATAAGCGCAAGTGTTGTATAAATAAATGAATTAGTATAATTAATGGAGATTGGAAGAATTCAGTATTATGTAAGTAATTAAAATAATTAATTGAATACAAAATAAACTTAAGTGTAAATTAAAGGTTATGATAACAATTACTATAAGTTACCTATTTAATTTGTCAATGAAATTAATTGAAAATCAATTACATTTAAATGTAAGTAAATGTTAGATAAGTAATTATAATAATTGTTGGTTGATAATAAAGTATGAATGGGATTAAATTAGATGAGTAGTGATAATTATTAATTGTTCACCCATTTATTTAATTTATTGAATTAGATCTAAATCCATTGCAATTAAACGTAATTAAAAACTACATTAATATGAATTTAGTTGATGACTGTAAAAAAATATTAAGGGCGGCGGAGGAAGGACGTAGTGGCGCGTGGTCAGACCATTGCCTTGGTGGCCGTGGTTGCTCGCGATAGTGGGTTCATAGCAGCCTATAACAGTTCATCGCGTGTGAGAACGAAGGTTAGGGTTTCGCGTATAGCACGGTGATGTGGCTCGAGGTGGGCGGTAACTGCGGCTATGCGTAACCACCTGTCCGGATAACAATTCGTATATCTATCCTTGCATTTCCTAGTTGTTCTGTGTCACCTACCCTATCGCACCTTGTACGAGTTTGGATATCTCCCGTAGCCCGTGAAGTATCCTCTAGTGGCTTCCCGATCAGGAGGGACTATGATACTGGATGGACTACTGGGACTATTACATGTTAAAGGGAATATTGGATCACTCCTTAACGCTATTTAAACATATGTTTATTTTACTATAGACATTATTATAATAACGAAATATTACTGCATAGTAAATAATTTAACGGATCCTTAGGAGATGTAAATCCCGAACATCTCTTAAGTTACTGCACTCATGTTAGACACTGGATTGGAGATGTCAAATTCCGTAAATATCTCTGACGCCATTTCACTATATTATTCACCATTGATTTAACTTACATAAGATCGTTTTGTTCTGACTTGAGTGTTTTGTCTTTTCAAATCGCTCGGGTCAGCCTGAGCTTTTCAGGAGTTGAAGACTTTACTTTTGGAGGATAAGGACGAAGATTGTAGTACTATTATTTATTATATTTTTCCATTACATTCATACTGTTCCGCTGCATTGTTATTTATTATTCTCTGGTATGTGTAACTCTGATTCTATATTGTATTAGTATAATCAAATGTTTTGCAAACAGCTTCATGAACAGTTATTTGATTATTATATTTTGGCATTCCGCTGAAACATTCTGTTTTGTTTTCTTTCTTTCTTCCTTTTTCTTATTTACCCCAATAACAATTCGCCCTTTTGTATGGTTTGAGTTTGACATGTGTGGTTTATCATTGATTTAAAATGTACAAAAAGGCGGGATGTTACATTTGGTATCGGAGCTTTGGTTTAGCGATAAACCTTAGCTTTGTGGGGCCTGACTCTTTATAAATAGGGTAGTAATACCCTATGATGAGCCGCTGAGCATATATATATATATATATATATATATATATATATATATATATATATGAGAGCGTATTTGTTAGTGCTATAAAAGGTTTTGATATTGTGTAAATTTGTTCCGTTTTGTATTTATAAATTCTGGTTCGTGCATAGGACGCTATGACATCAATAGGGATTTCTAAACACTTAATAGGACAAACCAACACAATATTTGTTTTGAATATAGGTGAATGAAATAATTTGCCTATTGTATATTTTATATAAAAAATAAGTTTTTATAAAGGTTATATTTTGTAATATATTGGTTGTTAAGTAGCGAAATATATAAATATTGATTGGAAATAAGATTTGAAGAAAATAAAATAAATGAAAGATTGGAAACTTAGAACTTGAGTTCTGAGATTTTTGGAAAAATTTCTTTTGAATGATTTTGGAATAAATAGTAATATTATTTAGACGTATTTTATGAAATAAATATTTCAATAAGATTTGAAAGAATTATTTTAAAGAAAATTTTGGAAAGAAATAAGTTCTGTACTCCTCTCTATGTCGTTGGAAAATAATTTCGTTGATGAGTGCACGCATCATCGACATTCATTTTCGAGTTTCTAAGTGGGAAGGCCACTATAGTAGTTTAAACTACAGATTTATTTTGATAAACAAATATAATTTTAAATTGTTTAAATATAATTGGATACATAAATCGTAAGTGTATACATCTCTCTGTTATTTTAAAATGATTTGAAATTTAACCCGGTATTTAGTACTTAAGTTCTGTTAATTAATAGTTCAATTATTGTAGTGAAATGGAATGCAACTAATTAATAGTTGAAACCTCTAATTAAAATAAGAGATTAAATGCTAGGTATGAACGAAATAACAAGAAAGTTGAAATTTATAATCTATGAAAGCAAAGGATATGATTATTAAACATTAAATTAATTTAAAAGAAATGAGAAAACTTGTATAACTTTCAATTACATTCTTAAAGCATATATATAACTTACCAAATGTTAAAAGTTGTAATGTTTAGTAAGAAAATGTAATGGAAATTGTACGAGTAAATTTATGTTATGAAAGTGTTCAATAAATTGATTTTATTAATAAGAATTGATGTTATAGTTTGGAAGGTTAATGAAATTAAATGTGATAGAAAAAGGAATGTTGTAAGTAAAATATTATAAACTTAAGTTAATGAAATTGTTATGCCAAGTAACTGAATTGAATATGAATATTATTAATAAATGAATGTAAATAAATGAAATCAAGTAATGAATGAATAAATATAATACAATAAAAAGAGAATTGACATGATGTGAATAAATGAAATGAAGTTAGTAAGTAATGAATGTAATAAATGAAGATAAGTATTAATTGAATGAAAAGGAAATCAAACAACAAATGTTATGAAATGAAATTGATAAGAATAAACTCGATATATTGTTTGAAATTGTTGTTTGTTTGGTTTATGGTTGTTTGGGCAAGGATACTTTAAAATTGTTTGGATGTATAAATAATCTATTTGGTTTCATCTAAGACTATAGAGTAAATGGTGCACTTATTATTTTATTTTTCATTCTATACAATATAAAGTTTGAACCCGAACAACTATTTGTTTTGTTTGATATGAATTGATAATTGATTTGTGTTGATTTTATGTGATGGTTGTATGCTTTGTTGCAAGTGATTGTTGTTTATTATTGATTTGTTTTTAATGATTGAAAAAACTTTAAATATTTCATTTTATACAATTGTTAACCTTTTTGGGATTATAAAAGTGAAATATAAGTTATGGAAGCAATTGCTACTGCTTTTGGTTTCATAATTAAGCGTTGTTTGCTCGACAAATAGGTACGTTCTTGGATTACGGTTCTATAGCATTGTTATATTATTTTCTCGTGTTGGAATATATTATTTTGAAGTTTTTTGTTATATATTGTTATATTTTCTTCCGAGCCACTTTGTACAAAGGAGATTCTGCCTAAATTTTCCGTAAATTTTTGACTTAGAAAATTTTTGAAAAATATTTTCCAAACTTTATTATTTTGAGTATAAAAGGACTTAATAGTTATAAATAGATATATTTTATTTAAATTATTAAATTTTTTAAATTTATTTGTTTATAAAATTTATATTTGAATAAGATGTATTGACTACTTAATTTCTTCTTTTCCCTACTTTTTCCTTTTCGGGGACGAAAAGTTTTGAGTGGTGGAGAGTGAAATGACCCGTAAATTTTGATAATTAAATTGGTTAATTTAATAATATTTTTGTAATTAAATTTAGAAAGAAATAAAAAAACGTTATAATTTAAAATGAAGCGAATGTTAGAAATGGAATGTAGTAATGGTAATTAAAGTTAATTATTGACATTTGGAGTGAAATCCCAATAATGAAATAGTGTGAATGGTTGCATTTAGTTATAAAATTTAATATAAGTAAATAAGGGTAAGCGTTGTATAAATAAATGAATTAGTATAATTAATGGAGATTGGAAGAATTCAGTATTATGTAAGTAATTATAATAATTAATCGAATACAAAATAAACTTAAGTGTAAATTAAAGGTTATGATAACAATTACTATAAGTTACATATTTAATTTGTCAATGAAATTAATTGAAAATCAATTACTTTTAAATGTAAGTAAATGTTAGATAAGTAATTATAATAATTGTTAGTTAATAATAAAGTATGAATGGGATTAAATTAGACGAATAGTGATAATTATTAATTGTTTACCCATTTATTTAATTTATTGAATTAGATCTAAATCCATTGCAATTAAACGTAATTAAAAACTACGTTAACATGAATTTAGTTGATGACTGTAAAAAAATATGAAGGGCGGCGGAGGAAAAACGTAGTGGCGCGTGGTCAGGCCGTTGCCTTGATTGCTCGCGATAGTGGGTTCGTGGCAGCCTATAACTGTTCATTGCATGTGAGAATGAAGGTTAGGGTTTCGCGTATAGCAAGGTGACGTGGCTCGAGGGGACGGTAGCTGTGGCTATGCGTTACCACTAGTCCGGATAGCAATTGATATATTTACCCTAACATTGCCTAGTTGTGCCATGTCACCTACCCTATCGCACCTTGTACGAGTTTGGATTTCTCTCGTAGCCCATGGAGCATCCTCTGGTTGCTTCCCGATCAGGAGGGACTATGACACTGGATGGACTACTGGGACTATTACGTGTTAAGGGAAATATTGGGTCACTTCTTAACACTATTTAAAAGCATGTTTATTTTACTATAGACACTATTATAATAGCGAAATATTACTACATAGTAAATAGTTTAACAGATCCTTAGGAGATGTAAATCCCGAACATCTCTTAAGTTACTGCACTCATGTTAGACACTGGATAGGAGATGTCAAATCTCGTAAACATCTCTGACGCCATTTCACTCATATTATTTACCGTTGATTTAACTTACATAAGATCTTTTAGTTCAGACTCGAGTGTTTTGTCTTTTCAAATCGCTCGGGCCAGCCTGAGCTTTTCAGGAGTTGAAGACCTTATTTTTGGAGGATGAAGACGAAGATTGTAGTGATATTATTTATTATATTATTCCACTACATTCATACTGTTCCGCTGCATTGTTATTTATTATTCTCTGGAATGTGTAACTCTGATTCTATATTGTATTAGTATAATCAAATGTTTTGCAAACAGCTTCATGAACTGTTAGTTGATTATTATATTTTATCATTCCGCTGAAAGATTCTATTTTGTTTTCTTTCTTTCTTCCTTTTTCTTATTTACCCCAATGACAACTTGCCCTTTTGTATGGTTTGAGTCTGACGTGTGTGGTTTATCATCAATTTAAAACATACAAAATGGTGGGCGTTACAATATTGTTGAGTTGAAATCTTTGAAATAGCTGAAGTGTTTTTAGTTTGATTTTTCTTTTGGTTGTTTTTAAGAAGATGAGAGAAAGATACTTTAGAAATGAACATTAAAATGAAAAATAACTAGATTTCTCTTAGAAATACTTAGTTATATAATTAAAAAATTTAAAAGAAAAAAATATGTTGCCACTTTTAAAATTGTAAATTATCTCAAGCTACAAATGTCACAATATATATTAATTAGCTTACAAATGTCCTAATATACTTTTATACTAATTTTCTTATGTTTAGTATTAATATGTTAATGTCCTTATTAATTTATGTGCATATATATATATATATACACACACACACACACACACACACACACACACACACACACACACACACACACACACACACACACAAAATAATAAATTTTAAAGTAAAAAAGAAAGTATATTTTTTTCGGAACTAGGGAAACCTGTTCAATCACTACCGACAACCGATTCCTGAATAGTAAACCTAGGGAATAGATGGCTGGCCCGCCACAACCACTATTCCAGGCTAGCTAGACCTTTCAGTTGACACTTGGTCTAGGAAGCGCGAAAGTGAACCTCAAACCATCCCATGTGAAGGCGTATCTCCTCCCACACACAGAGGTGGTACTCGAACCTCGAACCTCACACCTGGGAGGCGTATCACCCCACCACTCGACCAAGGCCCGCGGACAAAAAGAAAGTATATTAAAACCAAAGAAATAAACCTTTAGTTAAATCTTATTTTAAACTTAAGCAAAAATATATTTTAAATAAATAAGGAATTATCTTTATTGTTAAGAAATACAAAGTTTAAATTTCAAATAGCTTTTGAAAAGTATTATATTAAATTATAACTTCCCAATTACAATATATATTAAAATTTGAAAGCACTTTTAATAAATTCAAACCAAAACCTTTCTATTTACAATATATAAAAATACATATATATACATTATGATTAGAATACATTTTAGCATTAACTTTGAAAATTATTATATTGAATTTTAAAACATAACTTCAAATCACAACATATACATACATACATACATACATACATACATACATACATATATATATATATATATATATATATGCACACACACATTACAATTTGAATTTTTTTTAAAACCAAAGACTTCCTATTTACAATACATATACACCAATATATATACACTATAAATAGAAAATATTTTAATTAGCTTTGAAAGATAAAATATTACTAATTAAATATCTATAAAAGAAAATTATTAAACCAATTTAATTATTAATAAAGATTATTAAATTGATATTGCCCAAAATTCCAGGTCATCACATTCCTCCCCCCTTAAAAGAATTTCGTCCCCAAAATTTAAAAGCAAAGATAATTTAATAACCCATCAAAGATTTTAATTTCAAACAGCAAGCATACATATCAATCATATACTAATAATCATGGAAACCAATTTATTATAACAAACAAATCTAACTAACCTGACATAATTCAGGATAAACCTTCCTGACACTGTCTAGAGTTTCCCAAGTACAAGCACTGAGATATTCGCTCTACAGAATCTAACTAGCTACAACATTCTAAACCTGAGCTCCTACTCATCTTGATCTACAATCTGAACAAGATATCAGATTACACTCAAGTCTAGTTCAATTACCAGATCCTTCTAAACTGCTGATTCCATAACCTGTGATGGATCATACACGTACTTCCTCAAAGATACGTGAAATACCTTGTGAATCCCAGCCATCCAAACGGGCAATTCAATCCTGTGGACCAAAGAACTAATCCTCCCTAGAACACAGGAAGATCCAAAATACTTCGGAGCTAACATTCCAAACTTACCAAACCTTATTACTCCCTTTACGGGAGAAATCTTAACAATAACGAAGTCTCCAACTTTGAATTCCAAATTCTTTCGTCTCTTATCCACAAAATTTATCTGACGATTCTGAACTGCCTTCATCCTACCTGACCAGCTCAACCTATGCTGATGCTTCTGTAAACAAATCTGAACCAAGAACAAGACAATCTCCAAATTCTACTCATCAAGATGATCCTTCCAAGATTTACCGAATAATCCAAAACATAAATTATTCTCTACAAGCATCAGAAGTCTTTAGACTTACAATCCCAATCCGGAAAAACCAAAACAGGTGCACTCGACAACTCACCTTCAGATCCTAAAACACTTCCTGAAGAAACCCTTTAACCCAAGAAAACTATGAACTTTCGATGAGTTCGAGGTTGCTTCCACTCTTGCACAACTGCTACCTTGCTTCCGTTGCGCAACTCTGATCTAGAGATGATGAGAATGCCGCTGATGAACACGAGCGTAGACATGATCAACACATCCCGGAAGACACACTTTTTCAGATCCATAAAGAGAAAACACAAAAGCTCTAAGAAATCCTGAGTCTGTTTCACCAAACTCTCTCTCTAAGAACCAAGTCGATACGAGAACTCAATCTTTCGATGCTAGGGAAAACCTTGACTTCTTTTGAAGACATCCGGTAAAAATCTCTAACAACTTCAATAACTTCTACTTCCACTTAAAAGGCCTCATCCCATGCAAAAGATTCCCAAAGAAAACACTCAACTATCGTAAGTCACTTTTGCGATCCTACCCAGTTCAGTTCCAAAGAAACTGTTCTCTCTTCATACATCAGAACAACTTATTCTTGTCCTACTGAAGAAGCTGGTGGTCCATCTTCAATAACAAAATCCCTACTCTGCTGAGCTTCCGAAAGTCTGGGCTGCTGACAGAAGAAACAAAGATTTCCGAACCATCGAAGAAACGGGTTCACTCTACTGCTCTGATCTCCATTCTAGGATACTACTTAACCAAAAGACCTTCCTGCTGCCCATAAAACTCTTCTGAGCTGCACTACTGCCATAGTTTCCAAAGACTTATATCCATAAGCTCTTTGACCCTCAAAGCCAAATCAACCAATTCCACAAAAGAGTCTTCGAGATGGCAGACATCTTCTCAAGGAACTCGGGTTTCAAACCAAAAAAAAATATCTCTCTTCCAAAGGGGGTGACAATGAAACCATGTCCATAACGAGGCAACTTAGAGATCTTAGTCTCCTACAGACAAACTTCCTTGCTTGAGATCCAGAAAAATTCCTTAACAACCGAGTCTTCCATGCGATAGGTAAAACTGCTTCTCAAAAATTTCGTCAAAAGAAAACACCTTCGGGAACATCCATGGTCACTGCGTCTCACCACGCAGCTGTTCTTTTCTGAAGCTGCCAAGATGCCATTACTTGCTTCTGCTCATCCGACAGATCCAAACTCTAGAAAATCCGCTCACAGGAGCGCGATCAAGCTTGAACTTCAAAGATGGTCTCTAAACCTTTAAAACGTTTCCTTTAGAGATTTGGTGAAATCCTCACACCATGCTGCAAAGCTTACTCGAGGCGGTATTGGGTCTATAGCCTCGGCAAATACTCTTCCAACCTCAATACTTAGACTTCTTCCATTAGTGGTAGTCGTGCTACACACACCACTACCCCTCTACCTCTAGAACTCATATTGGAAAACCCAAACAGGTATCACAACAAAATAGGTGTATATATATATATATATATATATATATATATATAACAAGTATGCTCTCCTAAGAAAGATATCACTAAAGCCTAGGTATTCACTCAACCTAGTGCTTTAGTACCAACTGTAACGACCCGCCTTTCATTCCACAGAAAGACACATCATTATTAAGAAAGAAAGGGATATAAAAGAGAAAAGATAGAGAAGAAAGAACAAAACAACATCAGAATCTCACAGCGGAACGAATAAAATATATTACTTCACATAAGATATTACATAGTATCATATACATTAGAGTTACACAGCTTATACATCACAATCTAGACAGTTACAAAGACCCGTCTATCATAAAACTTCAGTATAATACAGACATCATCACAGAGATACAACACAATGGAAATACAGATATCTAAACGCTGAAGCCTCCTGCTCCAAATCTCCTCCAGAATTCGTCAAAGCTAACCTAAATCCCTTGGCTACTCATAAAATTTAAGTAACCAAGAGTTTAAGAAAACAGAAAATAAACTCCGGGTCAGACATGGGTCTGGTGTGAGTAAACGGGTTAAAGTTGCTTAACTTTGAAAACCTTTGAAACAAAAGGTATCTCGTTAGACTTCCTGCACATAAACATGGAAAAGTTCTACCTTACGATAACCAAAACATTTGATAGAAAATCCAGTGATATTATAATAGGGTCTAGGGTTTTCAAGTAAAATATAGAAATAGCTGGAATGCTTACATCTCACGTTCCAAAATAGTTGGGCACAATCGAAACGTACGTCGCTTATTGGAGATTGGTTTCCATACAATGACAGGGCTATTGGGGTACCGCCCATCACAGTACAGGGACTAGATCACCGTACCGAGGATCCCTCCTGATCCCCTGCAACACAAGGCCGAAACCATCCCTTACTGGATAGTCCCAAACAAGACAACCCCACAGGTGGCGCGATCAACCACACACTAAGCCGAAATAAAAGGGACCTCTAGACAGAAGAAAATCTCATCCTACTTGAGCGCGACCCACTTAGCCTTGTTGCACCTCCCTTGTTTTAGCCATTCCCAGTTGATGAGGCTTGGGGCTACGATTACCATTTTAGAACACATCTCTTAAAATGCTCAGCGTGCTCCAGTAACGATGTTCTGAAAGCATTCAATACATACAAGTTCGTTCCAGGTTCGAACGAAACCAAAGGCACTATCTCACTACACTCATTTTGGAATCACCGTCAGAGTTAACGATAATTGCTCTTGCACTCTGAATATTCATCTCGAATCTGAAAGTAATATCTACGTTATACTCATATTGGGATCACCCTCAGAGTTTTAACGACAAATACTCCTTATGCTTCGAGTCTTCATCTTCACTTGAGATTTCAAGACTTAACATTAAATTTGGACCGATATGGTTTTCAGATATCTAAATTTGGAAATCCGATCCGGTCTCACCGAAATCCAAAACGCCGTTTTAATGTCCAAGTTGTTTTAAGTTTAATTCAATTTTAATTTAATTTATATTAAGGTAATATATTCACACAAATAGATAATTCACATTATCACAGATACATAATTCATATTATCACAATTCAACCAAAGCATTCAGAGCAACACATATCACATACCAGAGATATCACACAATCCAAGGCATCCAATATCATTCAACATCCATAAGCAAGATAGATTAATTCTTAATCAATTTAATTAATCTCAAATTAAATTAATTACCAATCTTAATCACTTGGATTATCTTAATCCTGCTTACTTGACATTAATTACAAACCAATTAATTAATCATCTCTTAATTATCTATCTTAATTAATCATCCTTGATTAATTATTCTTTAATTACATTAAGTAATTAGCCTTTAATTAATCACAAAGATTAATTATCCTTAACCATTCACATTAATTAATCCTTTAATTACTCTCATTAGTTAATTAAAGATCCTCTAATTACCTTCATTCATTAATTACTCTTTTGATTAATTACATTTAATAATTAATCTTTAATTAATTACATTCATGAATTAACCTTAACTAATCACGTTCAGTAATTAACTATCCTTTAATTACTTACATTGATTAATTAACTCCTTAATTAATTATATTAATTTATTCTTTAATTAATTACACCAAGTAATTAATCCTTAATTACTTCCACTAAGTAATTATCCTTCAATTACTTCCATTAAGTAATTCCTCTTAAATTAATTACATCCAGTAATAACCCATTAATTACTTACACTAAGTAATTATACTTACATTAATTAATTATACTTAATCAGTTTCATTAAGTGGTTATCATTAATTAATTAGACTAATTAATTAACTTAAATTAATTACATTACTTAATTAATAAATTATCACTTAATCACTAGTTAATGATTCACCTTACATTCATTAGCTATTCACTAATTACTTACTAAGTAATTAGTCTTTGATTATTAACATTAATTAATTAACCTTTATTAATTTCATTAAGTGATTAACTTTAATTTAATTACACTAGTCAATTATCTTTAATTAATTGCAACCTTAATTAATAAAAGATAAATTCTTTATCTTGATTAAATACTAAATTACATCATTTAACCTTCATTAGAAAGCATTTAGGAATCAATTATATAATTAAAAATATATAATTTACTTTAAAACAAACAATTTAAAACATTTAATTTGATATTTAAAATCTTTGAAAACCTTTTCAACCTTGTTTAATGAATTTAACAAATATTTATTCTTGAAAACTTAATTATCGTATCTTTTAAACTTATCCATTTTAAATATATTTTGAAAACTTGGTTTATACATCCCTTATATTTACTTTAAATCACCTTAAAACTTGAAACATTCTTATTTAAAAACTTGTTTAAATTTCTTTTCTTAACAACTTTGATCTATTATATATATTTGAAGATATCTTTGAATTAAATTTCAAAACTAATTTAGTTTATAATTACTTTTAAAAACAAACAACCTTAAACATTTTAAATCTTTGAAAATATATAAAATTAAAACACTCTAAAACTTGGTTAACATTCATTTTGAAAACTTGTTTAATTAGACTTGCTTTTGTCTCTTTTAAAAACTTGAACTTGAATTTCGTTACTTTTGATAAAACCAGAATTTTGATTTTCTTTAAATTTTTAAACCTGTTACTTAAACAACCAACTCGAGCCCTACAACATCTTTCCCGAGCCAACCCCGACACACTCGCAAATCACTGCAACTTCGAGTCGCACAAGCATCTACACGAGATCGACCCCGAGCTGATACTTCTTCCCAAAACCAAATCAGCCCAGACACAAAAACAAGAACCCATGCATGTGCACGGTGAACTTGAAAACTCCGACACCTCACCGACCTCGCACACCAGTCGACGACGACCTCACCGATTTCCCTGACTATCCCGATCGTCGATATCACCATCGAATCGAAAACGAACCAAAACGAACCAAAACGAACAAGCTTGAAATCCACTACCATCAGAAATACACCGATCACCGACGAACTTGTCCCCATGAACCCACGCCGACTTCACCAAAGTTTGCCTCGACCTCCAGTCATTGAACCCCCCATGCGTACAGTCCCGATGCACCACCATTGCCACATTCGCCTCAAATTCACGACCTACCCAAAACTACGACCAAACCCTACTTCGCCAATCTTTGACCACCACAGCATCAATAAAATACAACTCCATTTATCCTGACTTCCGCCACATCACATCCTCATATAGATCAAATCTCACCGCAATCCTTGTCGTTGACCTACGTAAATCGACAAAAATGTCGAAATTGATCATCTCCAAATATCTCGATGAATACTACATTAAAAATCATGATTTTACTGTCTAAATTCATCATTTTCCACAGAACATCACATTATAAAATCCAAATTCAAAATCTTAGATATTGATTTTTGACCAAAATTGATTTTCTATTGTAATTTTCCTAATTTGAATTAATTTCTAAATATAGAATTCTGAAACCATTTTTAGAATTGATATTATATAGTTAGGAACAGTTTCATTTAGGAATTCAAGCTTGAAATCAAATCTGTGAGAAGATATAATTTTTTTGAAAGGCTGTTCTTAATCCCGTGAATAACAACAGAGCAGATATATACATGCATAGGCATATCTGAGACAAATCAAATGTTTGTACATACATTTACAACCCAACATTCAAGTAATCATTGTATACTATTATTTCTACAAATTTTCATCACATGCAACAAGTTTAATCATAGAAATTTAAACTGTTATTAAAGTAAAAGTTTACTCACCAGACAAGAAACAGAGAATAGGTTCTTGGATAAACAAAGGAATTCTTTTTAAGTTTTGATCTGGAAATTGTTAATTTGATTATTGAAACTTGATGTTGATTTCTTGTTGAGTTGCTCTTCAAATTGAAGTTGTTTGATTCTTGTTCAGGTTGATATTGTTGAGTTGAAATCTTTGAAATATCTGAAGTGTTTTTAGTTTGATTTTTCTTTTGGTTGTTTTAAGAAGATGAGAGAAAGATGCTTTAGAAATGAACATACAAATGAAAAATAACCAGATTTCTCTCAAAAATATTTAGTTATTGTAACGACTCGGAATTTTCGACCTCAAAAATTCCAGATAGTTAGGAAAAAGAAGAAAAGAGATAGAAGAAGAAACAGAAAATAGGACTCAAATTCTCACATTCGCAGCGGATAACATATAATATCAAATAATAGCAGTTATACAAAGAATGCTGTATTAATTAAATTACATACAATATATCAGAGTTACAACAATGACACAACCACTGGACAGTTAAAATTAACTTGTCCCAGGTACAAATCAATAATTCTCAGCGAGTTACACTCCATACGTTCCATCCATCCAGCTCGCCTCCTTAACTTCAGAACGTCCTTACCTGAAAATCTGTAATACTCGGTCTGACTCGAGCATTACATCAAAGTAACACCCGGGTCAGGCTGGAAACCAGCATGAGTAAACCCATCTAACATGAAATACTAAACATAACTTATTTAAAAACCCGGGGGTAACTCGTATCTCACAACAAGTTCTTAACTAGCCAAAGTAAAATTCCCACCTTACAATCATATCTACCTATTATTACTCAGATTAAATGACCAAATTTATCTCATTTATTCCTTCCAGCCTAATTATTCCAAAATCAAATCCATAAAGAATTATTGTAGATTCCAAATCGAAGTGGTTTCGGGCATGTACTGATACCCGACCCCGGTCTCTTCGAATTCAATATCGTCTTAAAAACAAACTGTTTAAGTTTAAACAATTCCATTTATATCCAAAATTACATATTTACCTAGCCATTTATCACAGATAAACAAACCATATTATCCCAGTTCGGAAGAAACATATCATATCTCATAGCATCGCAAATCACTTGTCAGAGATTCCAAGGCATACTATATCATTCAATCATTCATAAGCAAGATTAATTTGTCACACCATTTCTTAATAAATTTAAATAAATTAAATTAATCACTTAAATCACCTTTTAAATCGTGCTTACTTAATCAATTAATTAATTACAAACCAATAATTTAATTATTCTTAATTATCATCTTAATTACTTTAATTAATTAGCCTTTAATTAATTACACAAATTAAATAACCATTCACATTAATTACCTTTAATTACTCTCATAAATTAATTAACAATAATTTATTACCTTGATCCTCAATTAATTACTCTAATTAATTATCCTACAATTACTTACATTAATTAATTATCCTTTAATTAATCACATTCATTAATTAACTAACCCTTTAATTAATTTCCTTAATTAATCAATACTTTCTAATTACACTAAATAATTAATCCTCAATTACTTCCATTAAGTAATTATCATTAAATAAATCAAATTTAGCAATCACTCATTAATTTTCCTCCTTAATTAATGACATTAAGCAGTTATCCTTTAATTACTTTCATAATCATTAATCAATTTCATTATGATTAATCTTTAATTAGTCATCTTGAAATTAATTACTTTAATTAATTAATCACTTTAACAAATCAATCCTTAAAATTGATTACACTAATCACTTAACCTTTATTAATTATCTAATGATTAAATTAATTAATTATTTCCTTAATTGATTACATTAATCAATTAACCATCCCTAATACATTAAATAATTAGCACTTTATTAAATTTCATCATTTAATTTACCTTTGAAAAATATATAGGATTTAACCCATTATATAATTACTAAATTACCATAAATTGAAAACATTTAAAACTTTGGAAACTCGTTTTTAAACTTGTTATACTTTGTATAAAAACTTGGTTTAACATTTTCCTTTGAACTAACATCTTTTAGATAAGCTTTTAATACTTGATTTTATTAAACTTAAAAGCTTGTTAACATCCAAATTTTAACCGGAGCCCAAATCAAAATTACACGAGCCCACACTCGAGCTAATTCCCGATCCACTCTCGCTCCTACTACCATATGAGAACCCGAAGCCGACATCGATAAAACCATCATCTTCCTCGAAGCAAAACTCAGATCAATCCTTCAGACACACTATGACACACGTGCACGTACACACGCCAACGTCGGCCTCCAATCAACTTCGTCGACTCCCTCTGGTCGCCAATGACCCTCTCAATCACTCCGACCTCCTAGTTTCCTCTATCAAGCTGTAATCAGAAATGAGCCACTCGTCCATAACTGGAACCCAAATGATTGACCACCGACCACCCATGTCACCACCACAGACCACCGATGATCACGAGACTCTGGCCAAAATTTCGTCTCCCTACACTTCAGCTATTCCTCCTTTACGCATCCTTCAAAGCTCACCACGATGCCGCCATTTCCAGGAAAACAACCTCGACCAAAACTCAAACAAAAACCCTAAATCTACCTTTCTGCGCCACCACGACGATTTATATATTTCTCGAGCATTTTCCCGACATCCCTGGCCTACCACCTTCCTCTGGCCTCAATCCCTAAACCTTCGATCTACGCGATCATCAGAGTTCACCAAAATTCCCAATTCTAGCTGACTCACGATTTCTCATTAACCACTAACATAAAGATTGTAGGATTATCATCAAAAATCATCATATTCGAATACTATTTGATTTATATGATCAAACCTTGAAAATTTAAAATCAATTTCTTGACTTGAATTTTTTTCTATTGTTTCATGTTTTTAAAAATAATTTCTGGATATCTATGCTAGGAAGCATTTTTAAAAGTTTAATTTGGTAAATGTAAATGAACTTCCCTCAAAAATCTTAACATAAAACAGGTTATATCAAGAGATATAGATTAAAACTTGTTTAGTCTGTTTGAAACAAACAGAACCCAGATATTTACACACAGACCTGCACTTATATATATATATATATATATATATATATATATATATATATATATATATTGTTTGCACCAAAATTGGTCACTAACACCCTTGAGTAGAGTTATGTAGAGAGATTAATGAAGAGAGTAAATTAGGACTGAAAAATAGTGTAATTCAATGAAAAAGAATAACAAAAACGAGAACACCAGATTTATAGTGGTTCGGCGTAACTGCCTACATCCACTTTGAGTTTAATCTTTATTGCTTTCTCAATTACTTGGATACAGATACAATCCGTAAATCAATCACTTGGATACAAGTTTGAATTAAAAAGAGGAGAGTATAAGAAATGGCAGAGTCTCCCTAGTATTCCCGGAAAAAGGTCCATTTCACTGTGCCCCTGTCCGTCTATTTATAGACGAAGATGGGTTGGACTTTCCTGGTGGGCCTGGTAGCTGAATAGCTCGGTCCAAATAGAGTAAACGACCCAAAGGGAGTAAGTTCTGTGTACCGAACCAGGGAGGCCGAACGGTAAGATGCCGAGCCAAGGCAATGGCGCCGAACGATGCTCTCATGCCGAACGAAGCTGGAGTACCGAGCGATCCAAGGTTGCCGAACCAAGCTGGATGCCGAACAATCGAGGTTCGCCGAATGTACCCTTTAGCCGAAGGATGTTCCTAGGTCGAACGAAGCTGGAATGCCGAGCGATCCAAGGTTGCCGAACCTAGTTGGATGCCGAACAATCGAGGTTCGCCGAACGTACCCTTTAGCCGAACGATACCCTTTAGCCGAAGGATGTTCTTAGGTCGAACGAAGCTGGAATGCTGAACGTTCTTCTGAGGCCGAGCATTCTTCTGATGCTGAGCGAAGCTTGCCGAACGACGTGCGCGTAACCGTTCTCGCTGAACCATGCCTAAATGCCAAACATGTTGTCCTCATCAAACCCGTATGCCTCCAGGCTCTTCGTGGTCATAATCTTGTCTAGTGCTGATAATAGTGTCTTCAACTGTCGTTTTGTAACCGGGCCAAGATGCCGGTTAACATTTACCCCCCAAAGCGTGTCGTGTGAAGCAACACAACACGCTTTGAATCAGCGAGTATTCCTTGTCTTCAGAAAGAAATCCATCATGTTTCTTTAATAGTCATTATCCTTCGACTTTATCCTCCCAAGCTGTCATATCCTTCTTTGGCCGTCTTGACGCTTGGTTGATTCCCAATATTATAAATCAAGGGTTGTAGTTCATCAGTGACCACTCGTGTCTGATTCTACAGAGATAGCAAGCTTCGGCTATCTGATCTAGTATTTTCTCAATAACCCTCAGTGAGAATTTAATTTCTGTTGATTTCAAGAAGTCGGACTTGTTCGGATATACACATGCACGTTTGGGTACATGTTCTTTCCATTGGCTCTCGAATGCGTTTTATATGCTCATAAGTCGTCGCCAACTCCGTCCAGTTTAATTGCAATTCAATTGCGATTCCTTGTTTGTATTTTCTGTGAAATAAGGGTTGCAATCAGCCACTTGAGGAGTTTTCCAAACCCCTCTTCAGTAAAAACTCTATGATTTTGTTCACAGCTTCAACCTTTAGGATTGGTAAGAAGAGGACGTCAATGCCCCCAAGTGGGAAACGGCCGTGGACTAGCCATTTGAGTAATTTCCATCAGTGGGGTTCCTGGATTTTTGCAAACATCTTGCACATTTCGCATTGTCTAGCATGATCGACCGTATCTAGATTGATAGTTGGCCAGTAATACCTGTAGCAAAGTATCTTCTTTATCATGGTTTTCCCCCTGATGCTATTACCGCATTCTTCTTCATAGAATTTGCTCAAGATATCATCATGGGTGATGCGCCGAAGCATGGGGATGGATAAACTCCTTTTGACAAACGACTTATTCTTAGATGATTTGGTATGAAGATTTGAGGAGGATCTGTCGTTTTCCATTCCTCCGTTCAGTAAGAATTCCTTATTGTAGATAGTCTTTGATGGGAGTCAACCATGACACCTTTTCATTTTGTTCGCTGAGGTGTGTAATGATGTAATACGTGAAGTCGGTTAGTGGCCCTTGGACTTGGTCGAGATAAGGAGCAAGACAATTCCCCCAGCAAGATCAACTTCCTTAAATTTGTATACTACCAATCAAGAACCACAAAAGATATGTAAAGTTTTCACTTCAAATCCTCTAGCAAGTTTGAGGCTGGCATCCAAGGCTTCATACTAAGCATCGTTGTTTGTTATAGGTAAATCGAGTTTCAGGACGTAGCAGATTGATCGTTCCTCAGGAGTTATTATCACGACTCCTATGCCATAACACTGATCATTGGATGCTCCATCCGCGTACATTTTCCATCTTATGGTTGGTTCTCTGCTACTCTTCGAGTAGTGTTCTGAGGTAGTGAATTTGGGTGTGAGGTCTGCTGATTTCCGTCCTTAGATAGCCCTTCGAGGGAAATAAGTGATATCGAATTAGCTTAGTTTGATATTTTATTTAAGTAGTCTTTCAGACGTCTCAGGTCATTGTATGCCCTGTCGCAACGACTGGTAGGCATAGACGTTGATGGATTGATCCTAAAAGTAAGAGTGGAGCTTTCATGGTGAAGTCAATAGATATTATGCTAGCTTTTGTAGCTTCGGGTTGATATTAAATGCATGGCTCGTGATAGTTAATGAAATCACATATGCATGCCAGAATGGGTCCAAGGGAACATATCATCATTTATTCAGAAAAATCCAACTAATTCATTTATGATCACTACACTAAGCTGTGATCCAATATTTAGCACCTGGGAAGGGGTCGACATGGCTGGCTGTAATGTCGACCGTCAGCTTAGCCGGTGCCACCCCAGATTCTTTGAGTACAGATGTAACTATTTTGCATAACATTCAATGTGAAATATGGTTAGGACGACCAATGTTGACGGTTACTCTAGTCGAATCCTAGAGTCTTGTCATGAGTTATTAAGTCTAATAGTGAAGGACTCTGAATGCTCTAATAGATTATCAGCGAATGGCCAAAGATCAGGCTTAAAAGCGCATTGAAGGAAATGTCGAGTGGGGGTCAGCCTCGAGTGGCGTGCAACTGTATTGCTGGATCTTGCTATGAGTTTGAATTTGCTTGTATATTCGAGTAACGCACTTTCTATTCAATGCATTCGCAATCCTTTACCCGTCCTTCGGGTTGGAGTGAAAGTCAATTGCCCATGAGCTTAGGTATCGATTTAATGATTCTATCTCTGAGCATCTTTTCGGTCGTTGCCTTGAGTAGCTGTAAACACTATATATAAGTTTTAATACTGAGCTATCGTAGCCAGTCTTTGGATGACCATGCGCCTTCTCCCAGTCTCGGGTTGATAAATGTACTGCATGGAGAATTTTTGACCAAGTATTCGCGGTTTACCCTCCTTTCCACACTCTGGAGGTCATAGTTTTTCAAGAATCATCCGAGTCACATTCGTATGTGCTTGGTACGGATCGGTATTGGCCCTCGATCTGAGGTATGATATAGTCGGTTGCTTGTAGCTTCGGATGCCATCTCGATTGGTTCTGTATTGAGTCCTCCCTGTAGTCGTTACCTTAAGTTGTAAAGGGCGCTAAGCTAGCGATGTAGCGAGTCTCATTTCTCTTCTTTCAATGACTTGTTCTTCTGCTCCCGGTCTTGGGTTAGCAGAGTTAGTTTGTGGACGGTCTAATTGCATCTGTAGAGAGTTTATACTCCTCCCGTCGACTTTAGGTCGTAGTTGGTGAATGAATGGTCGAATCGCATTCTTCATTTGTCTATGGTCGCAGTCGCATTCTGGGGACTAGAGGCAGTTGAAGAGCCATTAGTCACACCTATTTGATGTTTATACCCCAGTCCACACTCTGGGGACTGAATTTTAGCAGAAAATGGTAGAACCGCATTTTCTTCGATTAATTCCTCTGGCACTAGTCAACAACGAAAGTCGAAGTGTAGTCGGTCACATTGCGACAACTTTAATTTGATGTTTCTCCTACTGAATTGCGGGGGGGAGTTGACTGGCGGATGGTTGTGTCACATCCGTCTATGTTGCATGCACAACCCGCCAGATCATTGGCTAGAGTTAGCGGATGTACGGTTGTGTCATGTTCATTTGCGGTAGGATGGGTAATCACATCCATTTAGAATAAGACGTTCAGCTGGGTTCGCTTTGCGAATCTACATCTCATTGTCGAATCAAGGAAGAAATTTTGGCTTGTTGGGTTGGAGTGCATCCCTATAAGATTATGCTATAGGTCCCGTGCTGGGAATAAGAGTTGATGCATGAATGGTCATGTCATGCCTGCTTAGTGCTAGATGGTCGGACCGCATTCGATTTTTTATGATAAGTGCGCCCCCATGTCCGGGAAAGAGTTGGAAAGCAGATAGTCAAACCACATCCCCTTTTTGTACTACAGAACTTGCTGAGGAACCAGAGTTGATAGAAGGGGAGTCGAATTGCATCCCTCCTGGTATTTACATTCCAGACCATGCTTTAAGGACTGGAGTTGGTTGATGTGTGATCTGTCACACCCACTTGGCATTCGCGCTCCAGTCCACGCTCTCAGGACTACAGTGAGTTGGTGTTTTACATTCCAATTCGTGCTCTGGGAGTCTGGAGTTTGTTGATGGGTGGTCGGTCACACCCATTTGGTATTTTAGGATTATATCTGCCCTCCGGGGACTTAAATTGTTTTACGGGTGGTCAGTCACGCCCATTCTGGTGTTTATACTCCAGTTCGCGCTTTGGGGACTTAGAGTATTTAATGTTTATACTCCAGTTCACACTCTTGGAATCTGGAGTTGAGGTTTATACTCCAATTCGCACTCTGGGAACCTAGAATTGAGGTTTATACTCCAATTCGCAATTTGGGAATTTGGAGTTAGCTGACAGATGGTCAGTCACATCTATTTAGGATTTTTAGGAGTTCATTCGCATTCTGGGAATGATGGATCTATCGGGATCGTGGATGGTCGGATCACATCCACCTCTAGTCAACAAGTGAGGTTGTTAGATGGACGGATCCATCCTCTTCGAAACTACATTTATAAGTTTGTACTCCAGCTCGCACTCTGCGAGACCAGAGTCAGTTAAAGGATTGTCGTGTATCAATTCTTTTTTGGCTTCAGTGTGGTGACTTGTCCTCATGCTCAGGATTTAATTTGGCGAGTGATTGGTGGGATCTCGATTATTTTCCACTTATCTACCATCAATGAAGGACGAGTTTTAGTTTATTGACGGTTGAATCACATTAGTGTTCATTTGGATCCCACTTCTACCAAGCCTAAGGAGTAAGATTAGTGTTCTGGCAAGCTTTGAGCTCGAGCAGAGGATGGGATGGTCGAACTCCATTGTTAGCATGTTAATAATCCTTCGGTCGATTCCATGCCGAAGTTTGCGGAATAGAGAATGGTCGGAATCCACTCGTCTATTTATCGATATTTATACACCACTCTGCATTCTGGTGACCTAGTGTTATTCTCCCCCCGGTTGACTCATGCTCAATTTGTGTTCATGCTTTGGTCCACGCTCCGGGGACTTAGAGATTTGTCGAACGGTTTATGCTTTAGTTCATAGTTCGAGACACAGAGATTTTCGTCAACTTGTTTATACTCCAGTCCGCATTCTGGGAACTTAGAGTAATCTAGTAAGCTTCTGGGACTTAGAGATTTTTCTCAAGTCTTCTATAACATAGTCCGTGCTCTAGGGACTGAGAAAACCGTAGTCTGCAGTCTGGGGATGTAGAGGTTTTTTAAGCCGTTTATACTCTAGTCCGCGCTCAGGGGACTTAGAGCACTCTAGTCCGCACTCTGGGGACGTAGAGGTTCTTAGGTCGTTTATACTCGAGTCCACACTCTAGGGACTTAGAGTACTCCAGTCCGCACTCTGGGGACTTGAAGGTTTAGACTCATTTATACTCGAGTCCACACTCTGGGGACTTAGAGTATACCCGTCCGCGCTCAGGTGATTGGAGCACTTGATGAAGATAAGTACGGAACCTCCTCTCCTACCGACGGGGGTTATGAAGTAGAAATTACAGGCGCCTCTGAGCACACATCCGAATTGGGCATGAAGGAGCGGCTCGAGAAAGAGAAGGAGGAGATGGTCAAGGTCAAAGTCGAGCCCCGAGTTTTGGACTTGGATGATCTTTTGAACAAGCCGTTGATGGTCATCCTTCCTGGCGGGTCCAAGCCCTTGGAAGTTCCTCGTGCTTCTTTAGTTTCTACCCCTCTATCAAAGAAGAGTACCAAGGGTAAATACTCTGGAGAGGAGCCGTCTGGAAAGGAGTTGAAGAAGCACAAGAAATGATTACTATCCTCGTTCAACGAGAGTTAGTTTAAGTGATGTAATTATTTTCATCTATTTCCCTAGTCCTCGTAAATCGAATGTCGACTTCGAACTTTGGAGGGGTTGTAATAGGAACTTATTTCTGAATAAAGTTTAGTTCCTTTTCCGTCTTGCAAAAGACTCTTATTGTTCAGTTTTCTTTGTGATTGTGATTTTAATCCAAGCAGTTGTGAGTAACATGTACTTCTCGGTCCATCTTCTTATAACTCGAAAACTCTTCGGGAGTTGTTGAACTTCCATTCTATGCTTCGAGCACTTAGAATACTTTCTATCCCGTATGTCAGGGATTTGACAAATTCAAGTCATATGTGTCATAGTTCATATTCAGGGGACATGGAGATCTGAATCGCTTATATCCGAGTCCGCACTCTGGGAACTTAGAGTACTCCAGTCTGCGCTCTGGGGACTTGGAGGTTTAAGTCGTTTATACTCGAGTCCACACTCCGGGGACTTAGAGTACTCCAGTCCGCGCTCTGGGGACTTGGAGGTTTAAGTCGTTTATACTCGAGTCCGCACTTCGGGGACTTAGAGTACTCCAGTCCGCGCTCTGGGGACTTGGAGGTTTAAGTCGTTTATACTCGAGTCCGCACTCCGGGGACTTAGAGTACTCCAGTCCGCGCTTTGGGGACTTGGAGGTTTAAGTCGTTTATACTCGAGTCCGCACTCCGGGGACTTAGAGTACTCCAGTCCGCGCTTTGGGGACTTGGAGGTTTAAGTCGTTTAAACTCTAGTCCGCGCTCTGGGGACTTAGAGTACTCCAGTCCGCACTTTGGAGACTTGGAGGTTTGAGTCGTTTATACTCTAGTCCGCGCTCTGGGGACTTAGAGTACTCCAGTCCGCACTCTGGGGACTTGGAGGTTTAAGTCGTTTATACTCGAGTCCGCACTCCGGGGACTTAGAGTACTCCAGTCCGCGCTCTGGGGACTTGGAGGTTTAAGTCGTTTATACTCGAGTCCGCACTCCGGGGACTTAGAGTACTCCAGTCCGCGCTCTAGGGACTCGGAGGTTTGAGTCGTTTATACTCTAGTCCGCGCTCTGGGGACTTAGAGTACTCCAGTCTGCACTCTGGGGACTTGGATGTTTAAGTCATTTAAACTCTAGTCCACGCTCTGGGGACTTAGAGTACTCCAGTCCGCACTCTGGGGACTTAGAGTTTTAAGTCGTTTATACTCGAGTCCGCGCTCCGGGGACTTAGAGTACTCCAGTCCACGCTCTGGGGACTTAGAGGTTTAAGTCGTTTAAACTATAGTCCGCGCTCTGGGGACTTAGAGTACTCCAGTCCGCACTCTGGGGACTTGGAGGTTTGAGTCGTTTATACTCTAGTCCGCGCTCTGGGGACTTAGAGTACTCCAGTCCGCACTCTGGGGATTTGGAGGTTTAAGTCATTTAAACTCTAGTCCACGCTCTGGGGACTTAGAGTACTCCAGTCCGCACTCTGGGGACTTAGAGTTTTAAGTCGTTTATACTCGAGTCCGCGCTCCGGGGACTTAGAGTACTCCAGTCCGCGCTCTGGGGACTTGGAGGTTTAAGTCGTTTAAACTCCAGTCCGCGCTCTGGGGACTTAGAGTACTCCAGTCCGCACTCTGGGGACTTGGAGGTTTGAGTCGTTTATACTCTAGTCCGCGCTCTGGGAACTTAGAGTACTTCAGTCCGCACTCTGGGGACTTGGAGGTTTAAGTCATTTAAACTCTAGTCCACGCTCTGGGGACTTAGAGTACTCCAGTCCGCACTCTGGGGACTTGGAGGTTTAAGTCGAGAGCAGTCGTATTTCCACTCTTTAATTTGTATTCATCTACCGTTTGTCGAACGAACAATCGAACCACGTTTGCTCATGGGATGGGATTCTGCCCCCAGCATGAGGGATGAAATTCGAAAAATGGACGATCAATTCTCATCCGCTTGGTGATTATAGCTCTTCCAATCAAGTCAAGGAAGGAGGAATATGACAGACGGTTGGATCACATCCATGTTGGGTTAGATAGCCAAATCTCTTACAATTTGCTCCATATCTCCTTCTAGGAAACAAGGATAATAGATTGTTGAGTAGACAAAGTAAGTTGCATATGTTCTAAGGTGCAATCGTGCCTATGCATTGAGAGCGATGGTTAATGAGTAGGCAGTCCACCACAACTATTTCAAGTCGGGCCTTCGAACAACCTTTTGTGTTGAAGGTCGGATTTGATGTGTAAATGATTAAATCACGTCAACTCTAGACAGATCCCGGCGTCACTGAGCTTAGGAGGGGCATCTGTATTTTATCGAACTTCGTTCCGTGACTCGATTTGAGTGATGATCAAGGCATACTCATTCCAAACCTTGCTTGGTCCCCCAATCAAATGTGGAGGTCGATGAATGTGAGGTCAGACCTGCTCACTTTTTATTGGTCCCTGATCGTGATGAGCTTTTCAATATCTAGTCCATAGCCTTAAATCAAAGGCACATGATTGATGATAAGCGATTGAATTATGCTCGTCTAGATATAACTCCACACGTCCGATCATGGTCTGCATGGATTGGTTGGCGACCAAATCCGAGTACCTGGTCACCTCGGAGGTGTTTGTAATCGGCGGTGTTAGTATCAGTGAGCATCTTGGAATATACAACATTCCCCTTATTTTCTTTAGACTTTTGGTGTACTCTCTCGAGGTTGGTTTCCAGTACCACTCCGAGTCGTGAGTCTTCAAGTAGAGGTTGTCAATTGAATCTTTCAAAGAGCATATGATCCGAATTTTGAGGTCTTGTTTCGGCTACTAGGATCTACATCCTTAGTCAACGGGCCTTCATTGTTATTTTCCTTAGTCTGTTCCGCTCCTCCACACTTTGATTTAGATTCATTATTGTCATAGAGACGATCCATGATTGTAGGAGGCTCTCCAGCTAACTGGCTGCTAAAATATATATGGAGGTCGATTAGGGGATGTAAGGGAAGTAGATAGAATGTTCCTTTATTAAGTTGAGTTTTGAATTCACTATAGGGGTCGTATAAGAGACCGGTGTAACCTAAGTTTGGAACGGTCTGGATGCCGCTCGGCATATACAATACCGTTCGGCATTATAGAGGTGGTCGGCATAGAGGTATGTTCGGCCTGGAAGAGCGTTCGGCCTAGAGGTGTGGATCGGCCTGGAGGAGCGTTCGGCCTAGAGGTATGGTCGGCCTGGAAGAGCGTTCGGCCTAGAGGTATGCTAGGCCTGGAGGAGCATTCGGCCTAGAGGTATGGTCGGCCTGGACGAGCGTTCGGCCTAGATGGATCGGCCAGGAGTGTTCGGCCAGGAGTAACTCGGCATACACCTTTTCTGCAATGATCGGTGTAGAATTTTTCTGGGGCGATCGGTTGAATTGCCTTTAGAGGAGGGTTGGCCTTCATTCAACTTGAGTGCAAACTTCAACATCCAATCGCCAAATCTTGCGTACATCAGTGAATCCAATCTACGGCTATCAGCTTCCTTTGGATTTCTTTCAAATCTGAGTAGAATAGGAAGTTTTCTATTAGACAACTGGATCTATCTCGCGAATATGGAAATCCAATAGTAGATGATGAGATCCAATCAAGCCGAGAATTCAATTCTCAGTGAAAGCACCAAAATGTTAGAACCAAAATTGGTCACTAACACCCTTGAGTAGAGTTATGTAGAGAGATTAATGAAGAGAGTAAATTAGGACTGAAAAATAGTGTAATTCAATGAAAAAGAATAACAAAAACGAGAACACCAGATTTATAGTGGTTCGGCGTAACTGCCTACATCCACTTTGAGTTTAATCTTTATTGCTTTCTCAATTACTTGGATACAGATACAATCCGTAAATCAATCACTTGGATACAAGTTTGAATTAAAAAGAGGAGAGTATAAGAAATGGCAGAGTCTCCCTAGTATTCCCGAAAAAAGGTCCATTTCACTATGCCCATGTCCCTCTATTTATAGACGAAGGTGGGTTGGACTTTCCTGGTGGGCCTGGTAGCTGAATAGCTCGGTCCAAATAGAGTAAACGACCCAAAGGGAGTAAGCTCTGTGTACCGAACCAGGGAGGCAGAACGGTAAGATGCCGAGCCAAGGCAATGGCGCCGAACGATGCTCTCATGCCGAACGAAGCTGGAGTGCCGAGCGATCCAAGGTTGCCGAACCAAGCTGGATGCCGAACAATCGAGGTTCGCCGAACGTACCCTTTAGCCGAACGATACCCTTTGGCCGAAGGATGTTCCTAGGTCGAACGAAGCTGGAATGCCGAGCGATCCAAGGTTGCCGAACCAAGCTGGATGCCGAACAATCGAGGTTCGCCGAACGTACCCTTTAGCCGAACGATACCCTTTAGCCGAAGGATGTTCCTAGGTCGAACGAAGCTGGAATGCCGAACGTTCTTCTGAGGCCGCGCATTCTTCTGATGCCGAGCGAAGCTTGCCGAGCGACGTGCGCGTAACCGTTCTCGCTGAACCATGCCTAAATGCCAAACATGTTGTCCTAATCAAACCCGTATGCCTCCAGGCTCTTCGTGGTCATAATCTTGTCTAGTGCTGATAATAGTGTCTTCAACTGTCGTTTTGTAACCGGGCCAAGATGTCGGTTAACATATATATATATATATATATATATATTCAATCGTTTAGCTATTTCCCAAAACGAAATACATTCATGCAATCTCCTATTCACCATCACTGCAAGATCATATTACATGCATCAGATTTTACCTTTCAAAAGTTGCAGTTTACTTACTATAAAAATGTTTTGGCAGAGAACAGAGTGAATCACTTGAAGAGGTATAAATACTACATAATCTTTTACTGTTTAATAAATTTTACTTACTCATAGATTTAGATAAGATTTTGATTTAAAGATGTTTACTCACCATATGTATGAACAGAGAACAACCTGGAAGTGTTTGAATTTGAAAAACTGAAACTTGTTTCTGGATTTGTTCTTTGTGAAACTGTTTTGACCTGAACTGATAATTGTGTTTGAGATGATCTTTGCTTTAAATCTGGGATGAATTCGCTTTGATTTGCTTGATGATGCAGGTTGAGATTTGAGATAGTTTTGCTTTGTTTTTAGTTTTAACTCCTCTGGTTTTGGTATTGAAAAATGAAAGATGAAGAAAGAAAATGGATTTGAGAAAGTGAAAATGAATTTGCAGCCCGATTTTTTTAAACACTTAATCTATATATTTCCATTGAAAGGAACTAATGCCACTTGTTAACTACGCATATAATCTTAGCTACAAATTTTAATTCATGAATTATTTCCTTACAAATGTTTAACTCTTATTTAAAAAAAATACTTATGTCTTTATATGAATATGTTATGTTTATATTTCACGTATAAAAGAAAAAGATTTTAATCTTTTATTTAAATCCTATTTAAACTATCATACTTTTAAATTTAATAAATATTGATCTTAAGTATTTTGAATTTTTTTATATTGAATTCAAAACAAAGCTTCCAATCACAATAGATATACATACATACATACATACATACATACATACACACATACATACATACATACATACATACATACATACATACATACATACATACATACATATATATATTATAAATATCTTACGTAAATGTTAATATTATATATATCCTCACTTTTATAACTTCCAAATATTCAATTCCCCAAGGCAAATATATAAACATATATATACACATTTATGTACCTATATATGTATATACTTATAAATTCCAACATATAGAGTTTGCATATCTATTTTTATCTTTGTTATTTTATTATAAGATTTATCATTTCCAACTGTTTAAAATATCCATTCAAATATCAGCATTTGTTATAGCTCGAATCCATTATATACATTCGGATATATTTTAATTATCAAAGTTTTATTTGTTCAACCAAATAAAATTAGTATCTCAATAGAGAAAATCAGTTAATTAACCAATTACCCGATATCCGAGAATCCGGGTTACACATTCCTCCCCTCTTTGAATCTTTTTGTCCCCGAAAAGGAACGAAGCCAGAATTTATTAAAATGCTTAATATCAGCAAAATCACTTTTTGATCATTTTTTTAAACGCTTTAAAAATATATATGATATTACTAAAATAGTTTTTATAAAAATACTTTTATAACTCGATGTTTCAACAGCATTCTCATCTTCCTCAGATCAGAGTTGTGCATCAAAAGCAAGGAGCAATTATTTCAGAATAGATGCAACCTTGGATTCCTCGGAAGTCTGTGTTTGTCTTGGATTATAGGATTTCTATAGGAAGTGCATTTGGGATCTGAAGGCTTAGTTGTCTGGTGCATCTGTTTTGTTTTCTCAAATAAGAGTAGTATGTTTGAAGTCTTCTGATGATTGTATAGTAGAGTTTGTGTGGTGGATTTCGATGGATCTTGGGAGAACCATCTTATTGAGTAGGATTCAGAGATCATCTATTTCTTGATCCAGATTTGATACGAGAGGCATCTGCGAAGATTTGGATTGATCTAGAAGGTTGAAGGCAGCCCAGGATCGATATAAGAGTTTTCTGGACAAGAGACAATGGAATTCCGAATTCGAAGTCAGAGATTTAATTTTGGATAAGTTTTCTCCGATCGTAAGAGCAATAGGATTGGGTAAGATTGGAAGCTAGCTCAGAAGTGTATTAGATCTTTCTTTATTCTCTTAAGGTTAAGTATTTGGACTATAGGATTGAATTGCCGGTTCGAATGGCTGGGATTCATAATGTATTTCACGTATCTTTGAGGGAGTACGTGTATGGTCTATCACTGGTTTTAGAACCAGTAGTTCTAGGGAGATTTGGAAGTTGAACAGGACTTGTCTGTGGTCCGGTATCCTGTTCAGATTGTAGATCTAGATATAGGAGCTCTGGTTCTGAGTGGTGTAGCTAGTTTAGATTCACTAGAACGAGTATCCCTGTGTTTGTACCTGGCAAACACTAGAAGGTTTTGTCCATAATTTTGTCTGGATAGTTAGAATTGTTTATTTAAATTGGTTGCTATGGTTGATAGTATATAGTTGATAGCATATGCTTGTTGTTTTAAAATTAAAATCTATGTGGGATTATTAAATTATCTTTGCTTTTAAATTTCGAGGATGAAATTCTTTTAAGGGGGAAGGAATGTGATGTCGTGGAAATTTGGGCAATATTTATTTAATAATTTCCATTAATAATTATTTTAAATTGTGTAATATTGATTTAATAATCTAATTTAACAGAATTTATCCTTTTTAAACTAATAATTATTTAATTTGACAAATGTTATCTTTTCAAAATTTATAGTGATAATAATTTAATTTGGAAATTTTATTCTTTTCAAAGTTAATAATATTTAATTTATAAAAATTATCTTTCTTAGCTAATAAAAATATATTCTTTTTATAATGTATATGTGTGTATACATTATGAAAGGAAGTTGGTTTCAATTTAAATTTAATAAAAATATTTTTAAATTTATTATATATATATATATATATATATATATGAATGTATATTGTGAATTGGAAGATTTGATTGAATTTAGTAAAACTTTCCAAAAGCTTATTTAAAAATCTATCTTATATTTTCAAAATACTTAAAGTAAATATTATTTATGTTATTTAAAAATATAATAGCTTAAATAGTATAATAGAATAAAAGTTTAATTTGTTTTCCTTTAAAAGTTGGTTTTTGAAGTAAATTTAGTTCATATATATTAAGGTACAATATTTTTTGTTTAAAACTTTAAAATAAGGTTTAATTTAATACCCTTTTATTTTTAAATTTTCTTTCTTTAAAATTTAGCTTTGGAAAATATATTTAAAAATATATAAATAAAACATAAAAGTATGTACTTAATAGTGATAATTTGTAAATATAAACATTAAAAGCTAATTAAAATAAACATTAAAATATGTGAATATAAATAAGAAATCAATTTAGATGAATTTTTAAATATTTATAAAAGTAAGAAATTATTTTAATATGGGAATGAAACATGTGTAAGGCAATTAGAAAATGCAAATACACTTGGAAGCATTCTACAACTTAATGTAACAAGTGGCATTTTTCTACTTTATTTTTGAAACATTTATTAATAATTGTATCAAGAGATCTTGGCAAAAATCATTTTAGTTCAAACATTTTTCTTTCTTCTCTTTTAAAAACTGAAAAAACCAGATTTTAAAAGAAGTTCAAAACCAAAATCAAAACATCTGTCCAAAAATTTTCAAATCTGTCATCCTGTACAGTAAAGAGAAGATCAACACAAATTCAAAGCAAAAGAAAAATGAAGATAGCAACTTCAAGATTCAACAGCAGATTCATCAAACCGGATTTTAAATTCAACAGCAAGTTCAACTTCAAAGATTAAACTCAAACAACAGTAATCAAATCAGCAAGCAAACTCAACAGATTCAAAGTACCAAAGCAAAACAGTTCCAGGAAAATAAAATGCAAGTCAATTTCAACTATTCCAGGAAGAAACAATGCTCTCTGCTTTGAAAATTGGCGAGTAAACCTTTTTATTTAAAAATAGTTTTTAGGTATTGCATGTGATGATAATATGAGAAAAAGTTGTGATACGGTTTGCATAAGTTATTTTATCTGGACATATTAATGAGATTGCTTGTTTCCCTGTGTGAATATCTGTATATATTCATATCTGTGCTCTGTTATTAGCTACAGACTCAACATCATCATCAAAATAATTCCTATCTTCCTAAAAAATCAATATTATACTTTGAATTCTGTAAAGAAAATGTAAATAATAGTATGATCTTGTTTTTAAAAATAGTTTAAAGTAATTATATTTAGTAAATAGACTGTAAATGTAAGATTATAATAAAAATTAAAATTTTGTTGAAAATCAACATCTACAATTTCATAATTAGATTGTACAAATAGATTCAAGGTAGTAAATCATGAATTTAGGTGTGAAAATTGTGATTTTTAGTTTGGGATTCGAGGAGATTTTCGGTGTTGAACGTTTCTGGGATTTTGGCCACCTGTCGTTGATCATCGAAGTTTGGATGCTCGGGATTTGCCTGAAGGTGGTTGGGAAGTTGGAGATCTTTGGAAAAATGGAGAATTTTTTTTCTGTTGGCCGTGGTGGCCGGAGAAGGGAGAAGTAGGGTTTGGTGGTTAGTTTTGGTGGTCGGGTTGCTGAGGTGAGAATCACATCTGAGGCGCATCGAGTCGAATCGCATAGGGGGGATGAACTCGATGGTTCAGGGCGTGTCTGGAGTCACAGCCGTTTGGTGTAGGTGGAGGCGTTCGTCGTTGGCAGTTGCTTTTCTGATCAAGTGCATCTTCCAGTTTTGTGCGTGATGTCGATTTTGGGTTTGCCTTCGAGTTTCGCTGTTCTACCGCATCGAGGTGCTTGTTGAGGTTGAGTGTGGGTTGGCGAAGATCGGAGGGTTGGTCGGCGTCATGATTTCTGGTCGTGCACATGCACGGTGGACGGCGTGTGCATCTATTCTTTTTGAGTTTGGGGAAGAAGCGTTTGGCCCGGAGTTTTTCATGCTTTTCCTCGTGTTCATCTCGAAGCTGGGAAGTGTGTGCGAGTGTCGTGGGAAAGTATTGAGGTAGGCTCGGGGAATTTGATGTCTGACTCGTGTTTTCAAGCGTATATGCTCGAGAATCTATTGTTTTGCTTGGAAACTTTTTTGTTTCCAGTTTTTAATCATGACTGGAATTTAAACTAAAACGATTTTCAAATTTTAAAAGCAAAACTTAAATTTTAAACAAAGTTTTAACTGGTTTTGAAAGAAGATATGAAATATTTAAGTTAGAAAATGATGTTTTAAACAAATTCGAATTTTAAAGATATGGATTTTAATGTTTTAAATTTTGTTTTAAAAAATATATTTTGATTTATATAAATATTACATTAGAATAATTTTGTAATTAGTTTCACGAATGTTTCAACTAAAATGAAGTTGTTGAAATTTAATTTTGATTTAAGTAAAAGGTATTTAACTTTAGTCAAAGGATAATGATTTTAAATGAATCAAATTTAAGCTTTTAAATTTAATTTAATTTAAATGGTAGATAAGAGTTAAGGTATTAAATGTTTTATTTTAATTTAAATCAAGTTTTATTTACAAAATTAATTAAAGTAATTACCAAATTAATTAAGATGTTTAATTTTGGTAATTAAATTAAGATAAATTAATTTTCGTAATTTTATTAAGTGTAATTAATTACTTAATTAAGGATTGATTAATCAAGGTTATTTAATTAAGAAATAATTAAGTAATATGTAATTAAGAGGTTAATTACTTAATGTAAAAGGAATTATTAAAGGTAATTACTTAATAAAGTAATTAAAGAATTAATTACTCGGTGTAATTAATTAAGTTAATGTGGTTAAATTTAGTTAATTAATTCAGTTTAATTAATTAAAGGTAATCATTTGACGATGGGTTAAGTATAATTACTTGATGTAATTAATGGAGTATAATTACTTAGTGAAGTAATTAATGGGTAATTACGAGATGTAATTAATTAAAGGGAAATTACTTGATGGAAAGTAATCAAAGAATAATTACTTAGTGGAAGTAATTAAGTGCTAATTACTCAGTGTAATTAATTAAAGGATTTATTAATTAATTAAGAAATTAATTAATTATTGTAAGTAATTAAGGATAGTTAATTACTGAGTGGGATTAATCAGGATTGATTAATGAATGTAATTAAGGTAAATATTAATTATTAAATGTAATAAGAAGAATAATTAATTAATGAAAGTAATTAGAGGATCATTAATTAATGCAATTAATGAGGATAATTAAAGGTTTAATTGATTAATAAATGTGATTAATTATGAAATAATTAATCAATAAAGTGATTATAATATAATTAATTAACGTAATTAATTAAGGATTAATGTAATTAATTATAGTTAATTAATTAATAAAAGTTGTTAAGGTTAATTGATGAGAATGATTAAAGCATAATTAATTTGTGTAATTAATTTAAAGGTTAATTACTTAATGTAATTAAGGAATAATTAATCAAGGGTGATTAATTTAGAAAAATAATTAAAGGATAATTAATCTGTAATTAAAAATTAATTAATTGGTTTGTAAGAGTGATTAATTAATTAAATGATTTGTAATTAATTAATTAATGATTGATTTAAGCAGGGTTATGTGATTAATTCTCAAGTAATTAATTTAATTTAAGTTGATTAAATTAATTATAATAGGATTAATAATTCCTGTTTGTGGATGATTGTTGTGTAGAATAATTGAATTGACTGATGCTTATAGTTTGAATAATCTGTGATGTGCTATGACGTGATATTGATTATAGCAGCGATAAATGTATGATATTTATCTGTGAATGATGCTGTGTGAATTCAATATTTTAAATTGAATCAAATTGTTCAAACTTAAATCACTTGGACATTAAGATGGTGTTTTGGATTTCGATGAGACCGGTATGGGATTTCCAAATTTGGAATTCCAAAAACCACTCAATCCAAATTAAACGTTAGATCGTGAATCTCAAGTGAAAGAGTGAAGACTCGAGGTGTAAGGGCTATTGCCGTTAACTCTGAGGTTGATTCCAATACGAGTTTAACGGGGGTAGTATTTCAGGTTCGAGATGAAGATTCAGAGTGCAAGAGCTATTATTGTTAACTCTGAGGGTGATTCCAAAATGAGTGTAGCGAGATAGTGCCTTCGGTTTCGTTCGAACCCGGAACGGACTTGTATGGATTGATGCTTTCAGAACATCGTCAGGTGGACGATGAGCATTCTAAGATAGATGTGTTCTATAAAGGTAATCGTAGCCTCAAGCCTCATCAACCGAGAATGGCTAAAACATGGGAGGTGCAGCAAGGCTAAGTGGGTAGCACCCAAGTAGGACGAGATTTAACCCTGTCTAGAGGTTCCTTTTATTCGGCTTAGTGGGCAGTTGGCGACGGCCATCTACGGGGTTGTCTTGTTCAGGACTATCTAGTAAGGGATAGTTCCGGCCTTGTGTTGCAGTGGATTTAGGGTGGATCCTCGGTGGTACGGTGATTTAGGCCACGTACTGTGATGGGCGGTACCCCAGTAGCCCTGCCATTATATGGAATCCAATCTCCAATAAGTGCCGTACGTATTGATTGTGCCCAACTATGTTGGAACGTGAGATGTAAGCATTCCAGCTATTTCTGTATTTTACTTGAAAACCCTAGACCCTATTATAATATAACTGGATTTCCTATCAAATGTTTTGGTTAGCGTAAGGTAAAAATTTACCCATGTTTATGTGTGGGGAGTCTTACGTGATACCTTTGTTTTCAAAGGATTTTCAAAGTTAAGCAATTTTAACCCATTTACTCACACAAGAGCCATGGCTGACCCGGAGTTTATTTTCTGTTTTATTAAACTCTTGGGTACTCAAATTTTTACGAGTAGCCAAGGGATTCAGGTTGGCTTTGACGAGCTCTGGAGGAGATATGAAGCAGGAGGCTTCAACGTTTGCAGATATATAGTGGTTCCACTGTGCTAGTGTTGTATGTATTTCTCTATGATGTACTTGAGTTGTAATAACTAGATATGTGTTTATAACTGTCTATTCTATGTTGTATTAGCTGTATAACTCTTATGTATATGATACTATGTAATATCTTATGTGATATAATATAATTTATTCGTTCCGCTGTGAGATTCTGATGTTGTTTGGTTCTTTCTTTCTATCTTTTCTCTTTTCTATCCCTTTCTTTCTTCTTAATGATGCGTCTTTCTGTGGAATGAAAGGCGGGTCGTTACAGATGGAGTGTTGGATCCCAAATTGGGAAGGCCTGCTAATCATATCAGAGGTATTAACAAAAAGGGGCATATCGACCATCAAGACCTAATGGCAACCTTATTCCAAGAACTTGGAACTCAAAGAACCTCGGACCTTACTTTGTATGATATACATTGCTTATATATTGTACAAATGTAATTACTATTATAACGTAATAATACAATGAACTATATATAGGGATATTAGGCGGCCCGAACCAGTATAAAAATATTTCCCTATTAATTATTTTGACATAGTTAAAAACTTACAGTGGACGTAGGGATATTAGATGAACCAGTTGTATAGAAAAAACTGTATAACGCAGATCAGCCATTCAGCCAATCTGGATGTAAGGATGTTAGACTATCCGAACCAATTATCAAAATGGAGATGCACAAAGTGCAACTTGGCTTTCTCAGCCGAACTGATCGTGGGGATATTGGACGGTCCAAATAAGTATAAAAGACCCATCTATGTTAATACTGCAAGCATAGCACACTGGACTTATGGATACCATGCACATGCAAAGGTTGCCAATACGCAAATTGACTTCATAGTCAAGATTCAGTGCTCCTCCACGGGGAAGACCGTGCTAAGTGCACGAACATATAAATTTTCATAGCCTACCGCCGTCATTCAACAATGCAACATACAAATGATAACGGCAATTTCAAAAAGAACAATGACGCTAAGCTAAGAACAAACAACATTTCACAGCTCACTGCAGCCATTCAATAGTTGTATTGACAACATAGTATATGAACGACAGTGGCAATCATAGAAATGAGAATGGGAACGCTAAACAAAAAATAATAAAAAATTTCTTGCAGATCGCCATCGTTATTCGGTGATCATGCCAACTACACGGCATATAAAAAACAAACAGTTTGTCTCTAAATAGTGGGGAAGACAACGCCAAATGCACAACAAAGCTTACATGGAAGAAGATATCCAAAAAGTAGCTCATAAGACGCGAAGAACAGAAACAGGCAGACATAAGTCAACATTGATCTGCGATCGCTGTAGACTTGGGAGGCAAGATGTTACACCCATATTTCTTAAGCTAAATTAAAGGGGAATTAAAAAAGGCACAAAGCCGAAAGTGCTGCCCTCACCATAAAAGTTAGGACAAAAAGAGAATAGTTTGAAGTGGTCCAACTGATATTGCACATAAGCTAGTCTATGGTCACAATACTCGATCCAGCCAAAAGAACTACATGCAAAAGGCAGGAAGCCACAATAGGACAAAATACTATGCTTATAATATAAGCCACAAAGGTACCAGAAACAGATAATGGAGTACCATACCTGTAAGCCATAATAAACAAATAACTGAACTACACTATCATCATCCGTAGAACTTATACTATGTTAACACCTTCAAGTGGGGTCTGCATCACACACATCGAGGGCAACCTAAGTAGTACTGCATGGAGTCTGAAGCACCGCAAAGGGTTTCACACAAGGCCACTCAAACTTCACTCCACTGCAGATCCAGTCTTATGAGTAGAAGGTAATGGTATCAAACACCCTTATCAATAACTCATGCAACAAGGGCAGCTCAGATTGCAGTCGACCTATATCACGTTCACATGAAAGTTTTAAATGTCTTCTAAGCTTTGCAGATCATGAACCTTGATGCCCAAAGCAACACAGGATGATTGCACCCATGTATCAGGTAAGCGCCATGACATCATTCAAATATCATATTCTAACTAGTGCAATCTCATGCCGAATATGTCAATAATAACCTAAAACAACTGAGTGGCTCTCTTATGATCCTCTCAAGGACTCGTATATAAAACTAATTCAAATTTAAAGTCTCTTACCATGATTTCAAATGTCCCCGCTCTAACTTCAAGAGTTCTCACCTTCATCCTAAAATTCCCGCTAAAAGCACACCAGCAATCCAGGAGCATTAAACTAACAATACAGATAGACTAAACCTGGCAGGATACAAAGGCTGAAACACAACAACAGGAGAAATATTGTGGCAATCCATGTACAACATCATGCCATAAATAGAAAAAAAACAACTATAGTAGAAAGGGACCTTTTACCTTTTTGACTTTGGAATATGTAACAACCTACACTTTCTAACACAAATCATGCTGAGAAAATACAAACTGTTGGGGTTTATTAAAACATTACAGAGCATAATTACAGGGATAGATTTTAAGACATTCTATACTTTCAATTCTCACAGCAGAAGAAATTAAAATATAAATATAGAAAAATAGTGTTTTCATAAAAAATAGTCTACAAAATACCTGATTTGCAGAGTACATAGTTTTCCAATCACAATATAAGTAACAGACTTCTAATAGAATAATTAACTATAAGAAAATAACAGAAAGTATTAGATACCTGTCATTGAGCTCCTTTCTTCCCTGCTATATAAAATCACTGCTAATTATCATCCTGTGTGGGGATTAAGGTGTGTCAAACAAAAATCTGCTGAATAAAAATAAGACTAATAAGATGATTAAGTGCAGTTGATTCTAAATCTACTCTAAGTGTCATACAGTGTAAATGTGGTGTGTCAATGCATTCCTAAGGTCATATACCTAAGGATAATAGTCTAACAAAAAGGGTTTATTTACGAATGAACCTTACCTGAACGATCGACAGTTGGGAGATCTACTATCCCATTCTAGCTCACACTTTGCTTGGAGAGGAAAAACAAAAAATGCAAACTCACAAAGTGGCTCATTGTATGCCCTATCACTCCCCCTCAATCATAGTGGCAAAATACCTCTTACGTACCACTTTGGAGTCACCATACGTGTACTTCAACCAATACTGGGCCCCACCTTGCTTCATATCGACTTGCATCCACTTACCATCCAAGCCAATGTCCACCTGTGCCATGCTTGCATCAGAAAAACATGTAAAACCTGGATCTCCTGTTAGGACTGGATTCTCAGAGATGCCCTTGACCAGTGCTGCACCCACTTGATCATAACACCCTGAGTCGAACGTGAATGATATATCACACATTTTTCAACCACTCTCTGTATCCAACATGCTAACACGAAAATCCAAACTAAATTCGCCCCAACGACCCTAATAGGAACTCGTTTCCTTATCATCTCTCTAGCACATAATATGGTCCATAAACAATTCAACGCAGTGTAGAAATTTCAAGGTTTCGTTTATTGATTGGACTCAAGGCCAAAAATAGTGCAACACACCCTTCATTATTCATCAAAATTATTTTATTTATTTGGGACAAATGCCAAGGTTTAAATCATCCCTTTTCAATTGTTGTTGTTCCCGCGTTAATTATCAAGTTGTACACATACTAGTGAATCCTAATTTTAGTCTAATTATTAATTTACAATTAAGATAGAACAATTTAGGATTTGCTGTTTAGGGTTTACAACTTGATGATCAAGCAGGTTAACAATTTGCTGTACTTCCTATTTTATGGTTTTAGCATTAAATTTAGAATTTTGGCTTATCCGATCTAAATGTCCAACATATTTACTTTAACTTAACATATGGATTTCAAGTTATCTAACATATTCAAATCTTGTTTCTAACATATTCAACAATAACCTATCTTGTTAGAACATCTATTTTATGTTTCAATGACAATAACTATACGATCGTGTGTGTGCATACACACACACACACACACACACACACCCCCCTTTTAAAATTAAAGGTATATACTACAAGACCACACCATGCTCAAAGATAATGAGACTCAAAGTGAAACAACGATCTATCGACAATACTATAGTTAGTAAGGATATTCTACTGTAAAAGAGTCTTAGATAAAATATTGTTAAGATCTCCTTAAATATATATTGATACATGATCACATGCAAATTTCATATAAACTGAAATTAATTTGAAAAACTGTTTTTACTACTCACAGAAGTCTGAGGTAAAACGATATACATTAGAGGAAACACTTGGGAAAATAAAATTCTGAAGCGATAGACGTTTGAGGTAAAACCACAGACGTCTGTGACAATCCTCGAGTAATTATTTTCCACAGATGTCTGTGACAATCCTTGAGTAATTATTTTCTAAAGTCACAAACGTCTGAGGTTTTACCATAGATGTCTATCATTTGAAAAACTGCAAAATTTTGAAAAGATACTTTTGTTGAACAAAAAGAAATTACCCTTCATCGAAAGCTTGTAGCCATTAAAATGAATATAACATATCTAATTGTAACAACCCTTCATCTGCATCCTTTTGAATCTATAAATACTACAATGATTGAGATATAGAAATTAACTGAATTGAATTAATCAAGTCCATTCTCTCTTGATTTTTGATCACTCTCTTGTGCATACATTGCTTATATACTCTCAATCTATTATAACCGAATATAATTTTGGTTACACCACTTCCTACAACTCAAAACATTCACATTCACATACTCGAAGGAGATCATAGGAGGATTTGTACTATCAGTAAAAAACCGTGTTGTTTGGAACACAAGATTGTAAGAGATATACTTTTTTATTATCCTATTCCTCTAGGAAAAGCGAGGTTAGTTGGATAAAGAAAATACCGAAGAGGAGCTTTGGGTTTGAACGTAGGACGGGAGGTCTGAACCAGTATAAAATATATAGTGTGATCGTTTTTATTACTTATCTTCTATTCAATTATCATTATCTGCTTAACATAGTAATATACACTCACACACACATATATATATATATATATAAGTTGCATTATTTATAAAGATCCTATATACTTTCAGTTGGTATCAGAGCATGGTCATTTCAATCTACACTAACACATAAGTGAAATCATTAAAATGGCAAGTACATTTCAAGAAGGTCAATCAATTGCTCATCCTCCACTATTTACTGGTTCTAATTATGCTCATTGGTCAATAAGCATGCGAATTTTTTAGAAGCAAATGTGTTAGAAAATGGGGCTAGCAACTCAAAATATATATGAATCATCTGACACCGATATTGGCATATGGACTACGCACAAAAAGCAGAGGCATCTATCAATGTCCAAGCTATGAATGTATTATTTTTCTCACTTGACAAAATTTAGCTTTCACGTGTCATGCTCTACAAGACTGCATATGATACATGGCGCACTTTACAAGTCACACATGAGTCACAAATAAAGTCAAGCAAACTAAAATTTTGATTTTATAAAACCCATTCTCATCTTTCAAAAGGAAAACAAGCGAATCGATTATTGATATGTATGTAAGATTTCAATCCATTCAACATGATCTCATGGCACTTCAAGTCAAATTCACAGATTTTGATTTTGTCACGCGAATTTTAAACTTTTTGAAAAATGACTAAGAAAGAATTTTTTTATCCATATAAGAAGCTCACGATCTTTCAACTTAAAGTCGAAGAGCTGATAGGTAATTTGATGTCATACGAAGCAAACTTGCAGGCTAAGAAGGATTAAAATCATGAAAAGAAAAACATAGCATTCAAGCAAGTAACGAAGGTTCAGACTTAGATGAAGAGGAAATTGTCTTTATTGCCAAAAAATACAATAAATTCAAGAAGTTCAAGAAGATGACCAAATTTCAAAATGGCGGCAAACCAAACAGTTTAAATCAAACACCGATTAAATGCTATGAATTTGAGAAATTTGGCCATATGAAGAAGGACTGTCCACAACTCAATGACGATAAAAAGAAAAGAAAATTCGAGAAATTCAAGAAAAATAAAAGAGCTTTTCAAGTAACATGGGATGATTCAAATTCGTCTTCTTCTTCTTCAGATAGTGATAGTGAAAGCGACTCGGAACAAGCAAATGTGTGTTCTATGGCTAACACTGATGAGGTATGTCCTGAACTTACTTATGATGAATTGATGGAAATAAATACCGAATTAGATGATAAATATAAAGAAACAAAAAAATTAAATAAGGAAGACATAGGAAAGTTAACTAAATCAGAATTAGAAATCGGACTATTAAAAGATGAAAAAATTATCTTAAAAGAAGAAATAGAAATTGTTCAGAAGAAGTATGTAACACTATTATCTCAAAATGACAAGTTATTAAATTATTTAGAAAATTATAAGTTAGAAAAAAAGATAACCTAGAAAAAGAAAACTAGAATTACAAGCAAATTTAGATTCTAGAAACTTTGAAATTTGTAATCTTAAAAGTAAATTAGAAAAAATAACAAATAACATGACAAAATTCAACAAAGGAAAACAAAATTTAAAAAATTTGATTATGATATCTAAACCATCTGGAAATCGAAATGGATTAGGTTTAAAAAATATATAGCACATTATACACAAAATTTAAAAAGCCAAAGTTAAAAACTAAGTTTAAGAATTTATATACAAATGTGGTAAAGATATGGATTCTATAAACAAACAATAAATTAATTAGACAAAATTATATTGATGAATATTTACAGAATGTTGTATATAACAAAAATTACATTTCTAGTGGAACCGAATCCTCATGGACACGACTACCTACATCCACTAACTCGTAGGACGTTAATCAAAGAAGGTGGGTACCAATTAAAATTTTCTTATTTTGCAAGTACCCAAAATTGAAATAAAAAATAAGGAGAAATGGATACCCAATAACGGTTGTTCTAAGCACATGACTGGAAATGCTAATATGTTATCAAATATATCATATATCAATAGTGGCACTGCAACATTTGGAGATGACTTAAAAGGATTTGTCATCGGTATTGGAGAAGTCATCAATATCAGTATTTCTATTTCTCCTACAATTACAAATGTTTTATTGGTAGAAATTTAAAACATAAACTTATTAAGTATAAGTCAATTATGTGGTAAAGGATTTAAAATTGATTTCGAGAAAAATAAATGTAATATTTTTTATCAAAATAAAAATTTAATGTTTGAAGGATTTAGAAATCGAAACATATATGTCTTAAGCATGAATGTCAAAAACAATACAAATTTTATGCTTAGCCGCAAATCATGATGACCCTTAGTTAAGGAATAAACGTTTTTGTCATATAAATTTTAAGAGTACCAACAGACTAGCTAAAAATGAATTAGTAGGAGGATTACTTAAAATCAACAACAAGGTTAAAAACCTATGTGACGCTTATCAATTTGGTAAATTAAAGAAAAGCTCCTTTAAATCTGAAAAGGAAATTTCCACAAAAAACCTCTCGAACTACTCCATCTAGATTTATTCGGACCAACTCAAGTACTTTCAGTAAATCATAATAAATATGTTTTCGTAATTATTGATAATTTTTCAAGAAATACTTGGACACTATTTTTAAATCATAAAAGTGACACTTTTGAAATGTTCAAATTTTTTGCTAAATGAATAAAAAAATTAATGAATTCAAAAATTAAAAATATATGAAGTGATCACGAAGGTAAATTTGAAATGAACTATTTACCAATTAAAGGAATTAGCCATACTTCTTCGTTCCCTCGAACACCACAACCATACAGTGTTGTAGAATGGAAAAATCGAACTTTACAAGAATGTGCACGAACTCGACTAAATAGTTGTAACTTACCAAAGAAATTTTGGACTGAAGCCGTTGCTACTGCTTGTTATATATTAGATCATGTAACACTTAGAACAATGTTAAAAACACATGTTATGAAATATTTTTTAACATGAAACCAAAAGTATCATATTTTCATGTATTTGGATCAAAATGCTTCATATTAAACACTAAAGATAATCTAGGAAAATTTGATTCTAAAGCTGATGAAGGAATTTTTGTTGGCTATTCAAATCGAAGCAAAGCATATAAAATCTTTGATAAACGAACAGATATTATAAAAGAAAGTCTTCACGTTTCATTTGATGAAAATTTTAACAAAAATAAACATGACAGTGATGAAGAATTAATAAATAAAACTAATATACTATACATGAAAATAATAATAATAACATCAATAAAAATAATGATAATATGATAACATCATCACCTAGAATATTAAGAGATCATCCTATTAATAATATTGTTGGAGATTTAAATACAAGAGTATCAACCAAAAAACAGTTAAATCAAATGAGTCATGTTGCATTTATATCAAATTTTGAACCGAAAAATCATAAAGAAGGATCAAAAGATGATTTTTGGATTACTGCAATGCAAGAAAAACTTAATCAATTTGAAGAAATAATATTTGGAACTTGTACCAAGATCAGACAATCATCTGTAATTGGAACGAAATGGTTTTTTTTTAAATAAAGCAGAATAAAATGGAAATATTGTAAGAAATAAAGAAAGATTAGTAGCTCAAGGATATAATCAAGAAGAAGGAATTGATTATGACGAAACATTTGCTCCTGTAGCACATCACGAAGCAATACGAACATTACTGGCTTTTGCATGTCATTATAATTTTAAACTTTTTCAAATGGACATAATAAGTGCATTTTTAAATGAATTTATAAAAGAAAAAGGGCATGTTGAACAACCTCCTCTATTTGCTCATGAAAAATATCCCAATCATGTATTTAAACTAAAAAGGCCTTATATGGATTAAAATAAGTACCTCATGCTTTGTATGACAGATTAAAAACTCATTTACAAAGTTGTGGTTTTCAAATTAGTAAAATTGATTCCACTTTATTCAAAAAACAAGAAAATAATAATATTTTAGCAGTACAAATATACGTTGACGACATTATATTTAGATCCATTGACGAAAAATTATGAACTGAATTTTCTAAAATAATGAATGATGAATTTAAAATGTCACATATGGGAGAATGAAACTATTACTTAGGATTACAAATCTGACAATTGGAAAGTGAAATTTTTATAAATTAAGAAAAATACTATCAAGATTTTTTAAAACGTTTTGGAATGGAAAATATATCAAGTAAACCAACTCCAACAAGTACTACTCTACATTTAGATAAAGATGAAAACGGAAAAGATTTCGACCAAAAATTATATCGAAGTATGATAGGATCTCTGTTATACTTAACAGTTAGTAGACCAGATATTATGATGAGTGTATGTTTGTGTGCTCGATTTCAAACACATCCAAAAGAATCATATCATCGAGTGATAAAATGAATCTTAAGATATTTAAAAAGCACTAGAGATTATAAAAATTTTTACCCAAAAGGAAGCTCATTCGAACTAGTGTCATATAGCGATGCTAATTTTAGTAGTTGTAAAATGGATAGAAAAAGCACAAGTGGGGCATGTCATTTTATTGGTCAGTCCTTAGTTTCATAGTTTAGTAAAAAGCAAAACCGTGTTTTGCTCTCGACATGTGAAGTCGAATACATCTCAGCGGCTTTAGCATGTGCACAAGTAATCTGTACGCAACAAACTTATCTAGATTTTTCTAAAATCATAACAAAATCTCCTATATATTGTTATAATACTAGTGCCATAAATTTATCAAAAAAATCCTATTAATCATCATTCTAAAAGATAATGTGGAAAAAGGAATTGTATCACTGGAGTTTGTAAACGCGGAAAATCAAATAGCTGATATTTCTACTAAACCATTAAGTAAACTAACTTTTATTAAGTTAAGATGAGATCTAGGAATATGTTTGTACAATGAATTGATTAACTAAATTGGTAGGAATAGTTTTGTACACTTAATTTTTTTTTAAACAATCCTCATATAAAACTATGTAGGATAAAATTTATACACTTAGATTACTAAAAACCACATAAAATTTAAACTAATACTAACCATATAAAATATAACTACTCTCTATAAAATTTATATGGTTCCTTTTCCTCAACCAACTCTCTAAGTATAGTAAAAAAATTATTCTTATAAACTAGCGTATATTCTTCCTAAAAACAAATATAAACAAATAGAATATTAAAACAAATAAAACACAAAAATGTCTTCCGACCACGACTCCACCTATTTAACTATTGACTATAAATCTCCCTCACCAGATGACACTTATGTTTCACCAACTAAATCCATACGTACATCAATTCGTTCAGCCTCTCTAAACATTGTTGCATTAGCTACGCACCATACTAGCTTTTTTCATAAAGAAAAGAAAGCCAAACATTCAATTGATCTACAATCAACATCTATCATCGACAAGGTCAATGAAATATATCACTATCAACAAGAAATGATGGGAGTTCAACGTGAAATGTATTACGAACAACAATGTCAAGGATCTCATCTAAATTTTGAGATGACCCGACTTCCTATCTCCAGGAAATCGCATCATCTTGAAGAAAGAAAGGGATAGAAGAAGAAAAGAAAGAGAAAGAAGAAACAGAACAACATCAGAGAACTCACAGCGGAACGAATAAAATATAATATATCACATAAAATATTACATAATATCTATTTACATCAGAGTACACAAATTTAAAACAACAGATAATAGACAGTTATAAACTTCTGTCTAACTATACAACTCAAGATACAAGAGAAACAGATATAACAAACACAGCGGAATCAATATATATCTACACATCGAAGCCTCCTGCTCCATATCTCCTCCAGAATTCGTCAAGCTAACCTGATCCACTTGACTACTCATACATAATATGAGTACCCAAGAGTTTAATAAAACAGAAAATAAACACTCGGGTCAGACAGGGGTCTGGTGTGAGTAAACGGGTTAAAGTTGCTTAACTTAAGAAAAACCTTTGAAAAGAAAAGGTATCACGTAAGACTTTCCACACATAAACATGGAAAAGTTTTTACCTTACGCTAACCAAAACATTTGATAGGAAATCCAGTGATATTATAATAGTGTCTAGGGTTTTAAAAATAAAATACAAAAATAGCTGGAATGCTTACATCTCACGTTCCAACATAGTTGGGCACAATCAAAACCGTACAGGCACTTATTGGATTTTGGATTCCATCAATGGCAGGGCTACCGGGGTACCGTCCATCACAGTACGTGGCCTAGATCACAGTACCGAGGAGTACGCCCACTCCCCTGCAACACAAGGCCGGAACCATCCCTTACTGGACAGTCCCGAACAAGACCACCCCGTAGTTGGCGCGACCAACTACACACTAAGCCGAAATAGAAAGGGACCTCTAGACAGGGGTAAATCTCACTCTCAAGTGGGGGCTACCCACGAAGCCTTGCTGCACCTCCCCTATTTTAGCCATTCCCGCTTGATGAGGCTTGAGGTTACGATTACCTTTATAGAACACATCCATCTTAGAATGCTCATCGTCCACCTGACGATGTTCTGAAAGCATTCAATCCATACAAGTTCGTTCCGGGTTCGAACGAAACCGAAGGCACTATCTCGTTGCACTCATTTTTTGAATCACCCTCAGAGTCAACGACCATAGCCCTTGCACTCTGATTCGCCATCTCGAATCTATAAGCACTATTCCGTCAAACTCATTACGGAATCACCCACAGAGTTATACTGACGTATAGCCCTTACACCTCGAGTCTTCACTCGCTCCACTTGGATTAACGACCTAACGTTTAATTGGAATCGATGTGGTTTTCGGATATCCAAATATGGAAACCCGATCCCGGTCTCACCGAAACCAAACGCCATTTTAATGTCCAAGTTATACTTAAGGATTTAAACAATTTTAAACTCATATTCAGGATGAAATAAACAGTCATATTACCACAATAGATAATTCATATCAATATTCATTTTCACAAAACAACATATCACATAACAGATATATCCAAATCATCCAGTATCAAACCAATATCAAACATCTAATATCAACCAATTATACAGTATCAATCTCCAAATATTGATCATCCAATATCAATCAATTAACCAATATTAATCAATCAATCCATATTAATCAAACATCCAAAACAGAATTGATTATCTCTTAATCAATTGAATTACCATAATCTTTCTTCATTAATTATTATTCCAAAGGAATAAATTAATCATCTCTAATGATTTTCCTTAATTAATCTTCCTTGATTAATTATATTTAATTACATTCAAGTAATTATCCTTAACCATATTCAGTAATTAATCCTTAATTACTATCATTAATTACAAAAATTAATGATCATTCATTTACTTATATTAACTAACTACAATTAATTGCATTATACCTCAATTAATTACCCTTAAATTAATTATTTATATTAATCAACCATGATTAATATCATTAATCACATTAACTAATGATCCTTATTAATTTAATAATTACTTTAATTAATTAACTAATAATTAATCAACTCATTAATCATAATTAGTAATTAACAATTTGTAATTACTTATCTTAATTAATTAACTTCTTAATTAATTAATTTCTAATTTAATTATATTAATCCTTGATTAATTAATCCAATTAATTAATCCTTAATTACTTCATTAAGTAATTATTAAACAATTAAATAAATAAATAAATCCTTAATTAATTACTTTATTAATTAATTATAATTTTAATTAATTACCCCTAGTGATTAATCTTAAATTAATCTCATTCATTAATTACTTAATCACATTAATTAATTAACTAAAATAATTAAGTAATTAACTCTTAATTACTTACATAAGTAATTATCTCTAATTACATTCATAAATAAATCTTAATTAATCTCTTAATTAATTACTTAACAAATAATTAATTCCATCATTAAACAGTCCTTCATTCTTTAAATAAATTAATTACTTCATAATTAATTAACTTCAAAACAATTAAATTAATCAATTCTTTAATTGATAACAACAAGTGATTACCCATTAATCACCTCCAACTTAATTAATCCCATGAGTATTTTCCATTAATTACTTGCATGAGTAATTACCTTCTTAATTTACATTAAATTAGTAATCATTAATTACTTCATTAAGTAATTACACTTAATTAATTCATAATTAAGTGAATATTTAAAATTAAATAAATAATTAACTAATTATTTAAAATTAATTAAATAATTAATTAATTAACATCTTATATTTAAAAATCCTTAATTAATTAAGAAAACATTATTCTTAATTAATCTTTACTTATATCTAATTAAGTATCCTTAAATTCCTATCAAATAATTATCTATCTTCATAAATAAATTATTTCGATTAAATCAATTTTAATATCTTAAAACAAATTATCCAATTTGGTTTTCAAAATCATATCAATAACCTTATTTTAAAATAAGGTATTTAGAAATTAATTCCAAAATCTAAAATACTTTAAAGTGTCTAATTTTAAATTTATTCAATTTAAATAAAATCATTGCTTAAAAATTACTCTATACTTTGATTCAATGCTTTGAATTCAAATCATTCTTCTTTAAATTTAAATTAAATTACATTCAATAGGAAATCACCTCAAAACATTTTAAATTTGAAATGTAAATTCGATTTACATTTTAAAGTTCGATTAACTTAATTTCAAAACAACAAGTATTAACTTTATTCATCTGTCTCCTTCATAAACTTGTTTACAATTTAAAAGCTTGATCTCATTACTCAATAACAAGTAAATTCTGCACTTAATATCTACACAGTACCTAACTAGAAACAACACCCTAAATACCCGAGTAAAACACTAATCCCACACGAGCTAGCCCCGAAGTAAACTTAAACTCCCTGCTTCGAGTCACCCCCGAGTCGCACGCGAACCTCCCTCCGAGAAAACCACGTCTTCCCCAAAGCTTCGAATGCCCAGTGCACAGCCTAGTAACGGTGCACATGCACCTTCATGGCCGACCTCCATCAACCATCGCGACGATCTACTTCAGTCACAACATCACTCGCTAGCACGATCCCATACCCAGATCCAACCCAGCAACATCGAATCGAAATATGACCCAATAGCTCGAAAACATCTGCAGCTCACTGTCCAAAAACCACCCTCAGCCGACGAACTCAATGTCATCAGAACTCGCCAACTCCACCATCGGGACGCCATCACCATGAATATCAATACTTCCAAACGCCAACGAACTCGATCAACAAACCCAGTCGTAAAGTCACGACAATCAAGCCGAACTACGATGCAAGCCTAAACCCTATTTTGAATCAATTCGAAAAATTCAATCATTTAAAAAATTTAATTATATTTTTCCCAATATCCTTATCATGAAATCAAGCTTCGATCAAAAATTTGACTCGAATCAACAAATGGATCTACGGCAATCCACCAAAATTCCATAGTCGAACAAACCCAGAGTTCTCACTAATTACACAATTAAAATTTATGATTTTTGTTTTAAAATTCCTTGTTTCCAATATGGACTCAAGTTATAAGATTAGATTATCAAATTATAACATTTGATTTATCTTGCATTTTAGGATTTTCCACTGCATTCTCGATTCTAGATAAAATTCAAACCTATACTGCTTGAAGCAAATTTTAAATTTTAACTTGAGGATAATCAAACATAGAATGTTTGAATCTCTGATCTTAAATAAGACCAGTTGAATAAGTTTGGGTTTTTGGATCAAAATTATAAATTACAGAACCAAGAACAGAGGTGAATAAATATACAGGCATGCACATTTGTTTCTCACATAATATTCAGAAATAATTCATATCTATAAATTCAAAATTATGAATACTGATGATTTCCACGCAACATCAAGATAAATTTCAAAACATCACAATCATGTAGTAACAACCAGGTCAAACTGTTTTTAAAAGAGATTTACTCACCTTATTGAAATATGCAGAGCAGATTTGTATTAATACTTTCAGGTTTTGCTGTTGAATCACTCTGCATGCTTACAATTTGTTGTTCTAAAGGTTGAACTCCATTTGCATTTGCAGATTTGAAGCATTACTTTGAAATACAGTTCAAATTTGAAGGTTGATTACAGATTTGAACTTCATTGCAGGTTCAAGCTTTTTACAATTCAGATCTTCATTTTACAGATTTGAATGCTATGAAGAACTTTGGTTTGCAGGTTTAATTTGAATACTTACATTACAGGTTTTTTCATTTCAGATTTTCAAAATGAAATTTCTGTTTTGAGTTAGAAAAAGAAAACACAAAAGTGAAAATATTATGGTTAGATAGAATTAAAGAAACTAAAATTTTTAAACAAAAGAAGACACTTGTTATAAAACTTACATTTGTCACCCATAGCACTTAATTGTCTTACAATTGTTACATAAGTGTCTTAAGATAAGAACACATGTTTTAAGTATTTTTAATTAGATTTTTATTTAATTTAAATGTTAATAGAAAGCTAACTTACTTCATTCTCTTAATTAATAAGTGCTTATATATGTTTATATGGTTACACATGCTTTAAAGCCCCTTTTTAATTAATTTTACTTTGTTTAATTGTAAATAAAAACTCACATGTTAAATTTACTTTATAAATAAATATAAGTTTACCTTTTAAAAGAAAATATTCTAAACTAATTATAATATAAATAAATTCTTTATACATGTATTTTATAATCATTTTAAATTTAAGCATTTTTTAAAAAGAGACAAACAAAACTTTATTTAAAACCTTTTTAAACTATCTTATTAACAATTATCTTATATTTTAAAAACAATTGAATTAGTCTTTAAATTAGATTTTGAAGGATATTGATTTTTAAACAAAGCTTTTAAATTACAATATTCATACATATATAAACTATCAATAGATTTAAATTAAATTTCAAAATAATATCAAATTATAACATATACATACATATATATTACAATTTGAAAATTCAACTTTATTTTAAACAAAAGATCTCCTATTCATAATATATATCAAATGTAGATATTATAAACAGAATAAAATTTGATTAGCTTTGGAAAATAAATCTTATCCATTTTAAATTGTTAAAAAGATATTGATCACAATTATCAGATTAAATATTTGTTAACCTTAAAAGAATAAATTTATCAGTTTAAATTAAAATTATAAAGAAAATTATCAAACCTGTTAAATTATTTATACAGATTATTAAATTGTTATTGCCCAAAATTCCGGGTCGTTACAAATTTTCTTGAAAAATGTATTGTAGCAATTTGTGGTCATTTACTAGCAAAAAATTGCATACATCAAAAATCTCCTCGATTACAAGAAACTCCTATAAAACCGTATAACATTACTTCGAGAAATATGTGAAAACCAGGACCATCAAACCAAGCTTGGATTGACACTCCAGCTCATCCGAGTTGGTCTTTACTAAAGCCCTTAATCAGTGACACAAAAGTTGAACTAATTCATGGGATATACAACAAATCAACAATTCTAAATTCTTAGAATTAAACTAAACTTACACTACGCGTCATACACATTAAATTTACTTGTTAATTTTTGATATGTACGTTGTTTTATTGTATTAAAATTTCAATGAAATTTAGTTGTTATTTAAACTCTTTCTTGTATTTTAGAAAAATGCATACCATAAACGTCTGTGAAAGTACCACAGATGTCTGTTAAAAGTTACGGTAAAACAATTTCCTGTAACCTCAAACGTCTGTGGGAATTCACAGTCGTCTGTCCTTACTCTCTGTTTATTTTTTTCTGCAACCACAAATGTTTGTGGAAACATCAAAGATGTCTATCGTAACTTTCTTTTAACCTTAACTGAAAGCATAGACATTTGTTCTCCACCTACAGATGTTTGTCGTTGTTCCGAAACCCTACCTCAGTAGCCGTATATAAATGAGGTTTTCCTAATTTTACCTCAAATCCCAAATTTACTCCCAAAATCTAAAACCTTAGTCACCAAGAACTCTCTATCTGCTCACTAATGGCTCCCAAAAAAAAAAATCCATTTAACAAATGCGCTAAGAAGGGTCAATCATCATCTTCTCACAATTCAGTGGTTAATGATGCTCTCATTCAAGAATGGCTTCGTAATAGTATAATTGCCAACAAGCGATTCAATGAATTAAAGAAAAAGAAGCTTTATTCTGGGCCTTTCTATCAATTATGCAAGTTTGAAGAATATAGCATTCAAGAATTGACTATCGCCTCCCAATGTCGGGATTTAATTAATTTCGGTGAAATGAGGTACAAATCGACCAATTAGCCATCTTTCTTTTCTATGCAAATTTATGTAGTAGCGATATTTGGAATCCTAAGAATAATGATGGATGGTTATGGACTAGTGTTATAAACGTGTTGTAAAATTAGCATCAACACCATTGGATGTGTACTTAATTTTTCTTCAACCGAGATCGATTTAAAAGAAATTCCTGATCATAGAAACTTGCCATGGGGAAAAGTAACTCATCATATTTGGGAAGATAGGACGCCCCAGTGGAAATCCATGTACTTACTTCCGAAATCTAGGTTGTTAAATCGTATTATAATAAATATGATAATCAAACGTCAAGGTAGCCATGAACAAATCTATGAAAATGATCACAAAGCCCTTTATGCTATTTTCGGTGGAATATAAATAATTGGGCTAGATTCATCCATGGTGAAATCAAAAGTTTTTGGTCACATCATCGACGCACTCTTATCTATGCTCCTTACTTTACGTGTCTCTTAAATGATTATAGGGTACCATCCTATATCTCTTAATTTGAGGAAGTCCCTATTAAAGAAAGCGGTATCCAGTTTTTATCATTGATGCATCTTCCTCCAAGACCACCCTCAATAATGTCTCTTCAACAATGGAGATTATAACAACAACATGAGCATCATGGTCCTCCTCCCACTACTATTCCTTAGCAGACTTACTCACCTCATCCTTCACAACAATCTATGTCCTCCAGTCATGCTACCAAATATTATTTAGATTCTGAAATACAAGAAGATCGCATTCAACAAACGCAAAACGAATCTCTTTGTGATTTAGCGCTTAAAAACAAGAAGATAATCAGGGCTAACCAGTGAGCCTTAAACAAAAAGATGACTGGATTGGAACGTTCTTTCTCGACAAGGATGACAAAAATGGAAAAGACTTTGGTCAAAGTTGTTTCCACTTTAGGGAAGGTTATGCAAAAGTACATGGATGATTGTCTTCTCGCTCTTCATCCTCGCCTTCACCTACACCGCCACCTTGTGCTCATGCACCAATTTATCACTCTCAAGCTTCTACTGAAAGAACGTCTCACGATAGAGGTGGCAGAGGGAAGACTCCAATGCAAGAACAACCCGAGGAGGAAGAAGAAGATAGTGATGTCATGTATGTGTTTGATACTCCGCATTTTCAACAACAATCGTACATGGCATTTCAAGGCCTTTCAATTCAAGAAGACAAGGAGTACAATGACCGAACACGATGGCCAGGCGCATACGAACAGGATCCTTTATCTTAGTGGGAATACTAAGAGAATTATGGAAGATTATCTTACTCTTCAAAACAGTAAAATTAGCATTTTATTTTAGTTATCTTTTATTTTTCCATTATCTATGTCTATGCTTATTTGTTTAAATGTTTAAAACTTCTGCTACATTTGTCTCCGTTTTTATTTGATCTTCCTTATTTATTTTTAAATATTCATGATCTTATATATAAAATGCCATTAAATTTCTATTTAAACATTTATATATCTTATGTCATTCCTTCCTTTTTGATAATGAAAAAGGACAAGGAATTTTTGCATATACATAAGACGAGAGAAATATAATAATTCTTCAATTTTTGATTATATAGTTGTCATCATCAAAAGAGGGAGACTGTTAGAACCCTCCAGTTTATGTTTTAATGACAACAACTATGCAATCATACACACACACACACACATTTTAACATTATAGGTATATACTACAAGAAGACACAATGCTCGAAGATGTTGAGACTCAAAGATAAACGATGATCTATCGACCATATTATAGTTAGTAAGGGTATTCTACTGTAAAAGAGTCTTAGATAAAATACTGTTAAGATCTCCTATAGTATATATGCATACACGATCACACACAAATTTCATATACACTAAAATTAATTTGAAAAACTATTTTACTATCATAGACGTCTGAAGAAAAACCACAGACATCTGATGAAATACTTGGGAAAATAAAATTTCATAGCCACAGACGTCTGAGGTAAAACTACAGAAGTCTGTGACAATCCTTGGGTAATTATTTTCTGAAGTCACAAACGTCTGAGGCTTTACCATAAACATCTGTTATTTGAAAAACTGTAAATTTTTGAAAAGACATTACTGTTGAATAAAAAGAAATTACCCTTCATCGAAAGGTTGCAACCATTTAAATGAATAGAACATATATAACAGCAACAACTCTTCATTTGCATCCTTTTGAATCTATAAATGCGACCTTGACCGAGATATATAAATTAACCGAATTGAATTAATTAAGTCTATTCTCTCTTGATTTCTGATCGCTCTCTTATGCATACATTGCTTACATACTCTCAATCTATTATAACCAAAATATAATTTTTGGTTAAACCACTTCCTACAACTCAAAGCGTTCACATTCACATACTCAAAGTAGACCATAGGAAGATTTGTACTATCAGTCAAAAAACGTGTTGTTTGGAACACAAGATTGTCAGAGATATACTTTTGTATTATCTTATTCCTCCGTGCAAAGAAGGGTTAGTTGGTTAATAGAAATACTGAAAGGGAGCTTCGGGACTGGGCGTAGGACAGGAGGTCCGAACCAGTATAAATTATCTGGTGTGATCATTTTTATTACTTATCTTATATTCAGTTATCGTTCTCTGCTTAACATCGTTAGTAATATACACTTACATGTGTGTGTATGTGTGTGTGTGTGTATAAGTTGCATTATTTGTTAAGATCCTATAGACTTTCATATCCATCTCTATTTTAGATCTAATCTAATTATCCAATTCGTGCCTATTATTCTAATCCATATGCATGTTCAATTAATTATCCAACTCGTGCCTATTATTCTAATCCATATGCATATTCAATTCATTATCCAATTCATGCATATTATTCTGATCTAAACGCCTATTATTCTGATCCATAAGCACATTTAGTTAATTATCCAACACATTCAATTCAGATCTTCTTTTAAAATCATAATTCTATCATATTTAACTTAAATAAAAGGGTTTACAGTTTAACCAATTCAATTTCAGATTAGAAACTTAGTTTGGGGTGCATACAAATCTATTCAACTTAAAATAGATTAATATCAAATATATTAATCAAATTACTAAACCAGTTCCTACTCACCTTTGTCCTTAGCTCTAGATCTGGTTCCAACTCTGTTTGTTTCCCCTAGATTTTCTTAGCCTCCATTCCAATTACTTGATCTCACTTTTAATTTTGGTTTAGATTAGGATTTGGGGACTAGAAATTGAATTGGGAATTAGTGTTTTAGTTTTCAATTTGGTAGAGCTTCACTGTAATAGAGAAAGCTAGGATTTAATCTAACCATACGTAATAATATATGGAAGAACACTACAATTCTCTATCATCAAATCAATCCCCAAGTTAATCCAGTTCGTCGCTCTAAACCTTGGCCAACACACAATAAACTCGTATGTAGAAAACAAATCGACTCGCCACCACATCATTAGATCAATACAAGGTTTGGTCTACCACCCATAGGACTAGGTTGACCGCCCCTGGTCGACACGCCCTTGTGATGGTCGACCTGGCCCAAGTGTAATTTTATATATGTTTATTTTTTTCTTTTTAATTTCTTGATTATTCCAACACTGGAAACTCTCTTATACTAACCTTGATTTTTACAAGCTATGTATGAAAATTATCTAAAAAATTGCTACAGACACAATGGAGCAAGTCCCATAGCCAAATTCGAACGTTTGTGAAAGTTTTACTTTTAGGTTCATTTTTAACTTTTATTATATTTTCTTTTTTATTTCAGAAAATATTTGGGGTGTTACAGAATACTTTTAATATTTTATTGTACTCTCTGCCATGAAAACCTATACCAAAATAGAAAAAGGAAGAAAGATTTCCCCTATGGACGTAGGATTCTTTAACATCCGAATCACGTAAATTCCTTATGTCATTTACTATTTATGCATTTATAATTTTACATACCTAGTTTTCTATATCGGATCTTACCTTCTCTATACTAGAATTAAATATTAGTTTGATTTAAATTTTAACAAAAAGTTAAAGTGCAACTACCTAATTGTGTAAGGATCTAGTAGCATAATTACCACCTGACGGAAAATTTAATATTACCGAACTTTGCTAATTCAAAATTATTGAGGTAATCAGTATGATAATTACTTCATCTTTAGTTGGAGTGTTGTAAGATGAAAAATCTTACTACTTTAGCTTAAGAAAACTCTTTACTTCTTATGGGATATCCAATTAACGATTCTTCGCCCTATTATTCTTTATGAAATTTAAATTTTTCCAAGCCTTCTGATGTCCTTTTTCCGCTCATCTTTAAGTGGCAATATCTCCTTCTTTATGTTGTCTGAAAATGCCAATATTCCAAGTACCTACTCACCAAGCCATTAATTTTCCTTATTCATACTTCTTCAAGCTTATAATAGTTTATCAATTTAAGACTACCATTTTTGACACTTTCATAGAAATGATCATAGCCCAAATCCAATAACCAAATTATCATAGAGGTAAATCATTGTCTAGTATTCTGGATCAAAGGACTGGGGAGGAGCGTTATCCCATACATGCTACTTTGGGTCAACACGAATACATTATAATATGCGAACACATCTGAAATAATATGTTTCTTATCTCAACACGAAGAAACATATATGAATTTCCTAGACTGAATAATATAGTATTTAAAATACAGATGTTAATAAACCCAATTAATTAGGATTTAGAATGAATAAAAATAATGAATATTATATCATATCTCAAAATCTGATACATTATCTCATATATACAACTCATAACATCAGTACATCACATTACCAATGCAATGACATATTAATACAATCATAATATCAACTTGTAAAACAACTTCAGTCTGACCCGAGGCTGTTAAATACATAACAAACCCTGAGTCAGGCTCGAAATCTATCTATGCGTATAATGATATTCTAAATAGTAAATGTGCAGTGTCGAGTATGAAGATGACATTTTGAAATACATATATGTCACTCGCTCCATACAAAATCTTGTCCATAATTCATTTTCAAAATTTGCTGATAGCACATGTGTCATGGCTTTATTTGTCGTGGCTTACATGTACAACTCTAGTCAATTGGGATAGCATGTTCTATCCATTTTATACGAGTTTCTTTTTTAGTGGTATAAATACAAATCATTATTTCAGATCATTCATTTTATGAGCTTGGCATTTTATACTTTTTGTTATGAAAGTGCTATATATACTCTCTTCTATGAATTCTCTAAGAGGAAAACATATTGGTAATCCCCTCTGGATTCACCCTCTACACGACTATCTACCTCCAAGAGCAACCCAGTCTTTTTCACCCATATACTCTCAATTAGTTGCGAGAGCACTTCACACGATCCCTTAGTTTCACCTACACCTCTGGCTAATGAAGGCAGATAAATCTTAGTTATGCTATAGTCCACTTTAACTCTCCATCTTATGGTGCTATTTCTCTTCGTTAGTACTATGCCTTCGAAAATCTTCAAGTTCATCATATATTAGTGTAACTTATCATTTGAACATAATGACATTGGACGTGGTCATCATGATTCAGGTTGCGACCCTCGGTTTGGTCTGTTAGGATGGATATTAGCATCTAGTAGTCCTAACCATATATTGTTATCTTCAAATGTTAATTTATTACTTTTCAAAACATTTGACCTTTTTAACATCCGCAAATGACATTATATCCCATTTTCATCAAATAAATGTCGTGTATGTGCATTTCATCACGTCATATGATAATGCATCATAATTGGGCTATTTAAACATGGTGATTCATATATTCACATCCATATAATCATGGGATATAATTAAATATGCATGTTCTTATCATGGTTGAAGCATACACCGTATACTTATATTTAGAAATCAAACAAGTATTCAAAACCACTAATACACACATTTCACTTTTCAATTGATTCACCTATATTACATCTTAAACATAATTGACAATTTTCCTTAAAATTACTCTATTTGGACATTGTCAATGGCCAAGCATGACATAAACAGCACAAATATATAAATTGCCTTTAACCATACCATGTTACGAATATAAATTCATTTGTTTAGGCATGAATTAGTGAAGTTGTCAATAAATTCTCTTGTTCATCGCTAGGATTTTTTTTTCAAATCCATTAAAGTAACAAACTTCAATTATATACACAATATTTTAGTTTAGTCAATAATAGTGTTACCCGGTCCCCCGACCTGGCTATATTGGGCTAATCGTGCAGGACATGCTCGACTGTTGATGAGAAGAATGATCATGAGGCAATGGCTGCATGACCTAGATATAAAGTCTGAATAGTTATATGAAGCCTTGATTGGACAGAGTTGATAGATGGACGACACGGGATGTTAGAAAGATGGGAATAAGCTTGTGTGAGATAGGGATCGGCATAATGTTTTGTCAATATGGACAAGATGCTAAAGTATTCAGTATAGCATGGGGAGACTATAGGGATCGATATTAGATGTAGTATCAAGTTCGACGAGGTTCTCTTAGTCGCTATGCACAGGATCAAAGATGGCCAGTAGTTGTAAACATTGTAAATGCAGCGGAAATAGTAAAGTAGATCGTACAATCGATTTAATACTGGTTTTGTAATGACTCGATTTTTCGACGCCCGAAAATTGACATCAATACGTCCACTGTATCAAATGCTGAACAATCGAATGCCGGAAAACCGAATCATTAGGGTAAAAGAAGTAGGAGGTAGAAGAAGAGAAAACAGAAACAACAATAGAATCTTACCATCGCAGCGGAATAAAATATAATAGATAATAACCGATCTTTAAACAAAAAGAACCATATCTGTTTATACATTACATTATCAGAGTAGAATACAAATCAACAACTCAATTCAAGACAGTTATAATATCTTGTCCTCCCATTGCTGAATATACAGCTTAGATTAGATAGCAGAAATATAAATCTACAGAAATATGTCTCATCATCCAGCTCGTCTCCTGAGCTCCGCGGCAATCCATCCCAAATCTGTACTCTCTAATACTCGGTCTGACCCGAGCATTATAGTTAAATAACACCCGAGTCAGTCTGAAAAACCAGCGTGAGAAAACACACTCAATTAGATTATTAAAATTCTCAGAATCATTTGAAAATCAAAGGTATCTCGTAAGACCACGCCACAAATAAACATGCTAGGTTTTTACCTTACGATAACCTAAACATTTCTTATAAAATCCTCTAATATTATAGTAGTGTCTATATACAAATACTTATTCAAATAGCCGAAATTGATACATTATTAAATTCCAGCATAATAGGTTCTATAAACAAAACCGTAAAGGCACATAGTGAAAATGGATTTCCATCAATGGCACGGCTACTGGGATACCGCCCTTCACAGTACGTGTCCTAGATCACCATACTGAGGATCCTCCCTAATCCCCTGCATCACAAGATCGGAGCTACCCCTTACTAGATGGTCCGAATAAGTTCATCCCATGGTTGGGATTAGCAACCACCCACACAACCGAAGTAAAGGGACATCTAGACATGGGTGACCTTACCCTAATTGGTTGCTTGCCACTTAGCCTTGTGTGCACCTCCCCTGTTTTAGCCATTCCTGGTTGATGAGGCTCGAGGCTATGCATTACCTTTTTAGCACTCATTCACTTAGAATGCTCACTGCCCTCCTAACGATGTTCTGAAGTATTCATCCATACAAGTCCGTTCCGGGTGCGAACGGAACCGAAGGCACTACTCCTACTACATCCATTTTGGAATCACCCTTAGGATTAGTAGCGATTAGCCCTTGCACTTCACTGCTCTATTTCGACTCCAAGCTCTTGTCTTCCTTACGATAACGTTCAAACCGGATCGAAGTGGTTTTCAGGGAATTAATCCCGATCCCGATCTCTTCGCAACGTTCAGCCCATTGGCTAATATTGAAAGTCGATTATTTAACTATTATATAACATCCACAAACAACCTTCAAGCCTTAATAATTTCCCAAATTATTTATTTCAAAATATCTTCACAAGATATTTCTCTACACTTCAACCATTTGAAAATAGTTTTCAAATCACTCTTTCTCTTGCGGAATAAATTTCCAAATATTGTTTATTTCCATTGAAATTCACCAAGTCTAAATACTTTAGGTTTTAAAATAATTTAAATTACTTTATCCAAAATATATACGTTAAAACACTTAAAATAAAAACTATTTAAAACACTTTACTTAAAATACTAACCATGAAATTTTCTAAAAATTCTCAAGTAAAACATAAGCCAAAACAAATTTTAAAATAAAAATAAAAATTACGAAATTCTATACAAGTTTTCAAATAAAAACTTTAGCCTACTATCTTTAAAATAAAACTATTTTATAAAATATAAAAATTAATAATTATCTTTTTAAATCATAATACCAATTAACCTTTCAAAATAATTACTATTATAACTAATTTAATAAATTTACCTTTAAAACTTTAAACAACTTAAATAATAATTTCTCAAAAATATTCTTTTAAAACAACTTTAAAACTTTTAACTTATACTTAAAAATCTGCTTTGAAAACGTACTTGGCCTTTTAGGGAAATACGCTACACTATTTATTTTTAAAACAATACCCATTCCTTTACAAATTTCCACGTGAATTTATTCTTCCAATATCCACTGATATCTTATTTCACTTTATAAACCCAGTTTATAAATTTCGTAGTCTCGTACTCCTTTTAAATCACAGTTTCAAACACTACATCGATTTCCAAATCGATTTCCAAAATTTACTCCATTTAAAAATTACTCCTTCACTTGTCCAAATTTATTTAAAAATCCATTAAATCCAAACTCACCTCTTATTTATGATTCAAAATCTTATTTTAAACTGAAAATATCCATTTCATTCTTTATTCAAAATTCTTCTTTTATTTCTTCCTAAACCATTTAAATTCTGAATTTAAAAATAAATCTTTTATTCGTATAATTAATATCACTTAAGTTTAAAAATCCACTTATTCTCATTTATTCAAAAATCAACTTTCCCGTACTTGTAATTTATTTATTAGAATTTAAAAATCAACTTTTATCCTTTCCCAATTCATTTATCCAAACCTCTATAATTATTTACTGAAGAATTCTCATTTTTATTTCCCTTCAAAAATCCAATCTATATATTTTTGACAACTCAGTATACCCAAATATATTCAGTCAAACCATCACATCCAATATTTCCAATTGCTAATATAATTTATCACAAATTATCAAATAAACCATACCACAGAATATTAAGCAATCTAAATAATTTTTGAGGAATCCAGTTGGATCCTCCAACCTGTTTCCCTACATCCATAGATGTTAGCACAGTATAAAATACCAATTCCACTTCGAGGTGGAATATCGCAGAATATGAGGTCATCCGCAATTATGCGGGGCGCGTAGGGTCTCATCCGCTATATAATGCGGGTATTAATCACTTCAACACACACACACACATTCTATCATATATAATATCACATTCAGTCAATCCAAGCAATCAATCCAATTATTTAAATTTAACTATTTAAATTCAAAAAGGTATTCCAAATGAATGAGATGAACTCACCTTTGATTTTTGTTTGCACTCCATTTCCATCTCGACTTGTTTCTCCAAGACTTTAGACCTTGTATAAATATTTATACAGCTTATTAATACTCGAACAAATCGAACAATCAATTTCCTTTTTAATATTTTAATTAGCCAACGATTTTATTTCAAACTAATTATCTAATTAATAAAATATTTTTAGCAACTAAAATAAATTAAATAGGTTTATTAAACAAATCTATCTCCAGAATACATTTTCCATTTAATAAATTTAATTTTAATTTCCTTTAATAATCACTTATTGACCGGAATAATTAAATGAGCAAACTAATCACCAAATCTATTATTTCAAAATAAGCTCTTATTTAATCTCACTCATTTGGATAACCATTTAAATTTAAATAGTTAAAGGGTTATGGACCATTCCTCTTAGCTAGTAATTTCGGGGACGAAATTCTTTTAAGGGGGAGGAATGTGACGACTCGGAATTTCTGGATATTTGAAATTGAAATATTTAATTGATTTTAAATATTTGAAAGTTAGTTTAACTTGAATTTCAAATATCTCTGTTTATTTGGCAATTAAATTATTGAATTTAATAATTCGAAATTGGTTAAAATAATGAATCTTAATTTTTAAGTTAAGTATGACTAGATATAAGAGAGAAATATTAAGTAAGATAATTAAGATTTTGAATCATAAATAAAAGGTGAGTGCCTAATTAATGGATTTTAAAATAAATTTGGATAAGTAAAGGAGTAATTTTTAAATGAAGTAAATTTTGGAAATTGATTTAGTGTTTAAAATTGTGATTTAAAAGGAGTATGAGACTATGGAATTTATAAACTGGGTTTATAAAGTGAAATAAGATATCAATGGATATTGGAAGAATAAATTCACGGTGGGAATTTATAAAGGAATGGGTAATTTGTTTTAAAAATAAATAGTGGTTTATTTTTAAAGGTACGAAAGGATAGTGTATTTCCCTGAAAAACCAAGTACGTTTTCGAAACAGATTTTTAAGTATAAGTTAAAAGTTTTGAAGTTGTTTTAAAAGAATGTTTTTGAGAAATTATTATTTAAGTTGTTTAAAGTTTTAGAGGTAAATATTTATTAGATTAGTTATAATAGTAATTATTTTGGAAGGTTAATTGGTATTATGATTTAAAAAGATAATTATTAATATTTATTTTTTATAAAATAGTTTTATTTTAAAGATAGCAGGCTAAAGTTTTTATTTGAAAACTTGTATAGAACTTCATAATTTTTATTTTTATTTTAAAATTTGTTTTGGCATATGTTTTACATGAGAATTTTTAGAAAATTTCATAGTTAATATTTTAAATAAAGTGTTTTAAATAGTTTTTATTTTAAGTGTTTTAAAGTATATATTTTGGATAAAGTAAATCAAATTATTTTAAAACCTAAAGTATTTAGACTTGGTGAATTTCAATGGAAATGAATAATATTGGAAAATTTATTCTGCAAGAGAAAAAGTGAATTGAAAACAATTTTCAAAGGGTTGAAATGTGGAAAAATATCTTGCGAAGATATTTTGAAATAAATGATTTTGGAAATTATTAAGGCTTGATGGTTGTTTTTGGATATTATATGATAGTTAAATAACCGATTATCAATATTGGACAATGCGTTGATCGTTTCGAAGAGACCAAGATCGGGATTAATTTTCTGACAAACACTTCGATCCGGTTTGAACGTTTTCGTGAGGAAGACAAGAGCTTGGAGTCGAAATGGAGCAGTGAAGTGCAAGGGCTAATCGCAACTAATCCTGAGGGTGATTTCAAAATGGATGTAGTAGGAGTAGTGCCTTCGGTTTCGTTCGGACCTGGAACGGAATCGTATGGATGAATGCTTCAGAGCATCGTCAGGAGGACGGTGAGCATTCTAAGTGAATGTGTGCTAAAAAGGTAACGCATAGCCTCGAGCCTCATCAACCGGGAATGGCTAAAACAAGGGAGGTGCACACAAGGCTACGTGGCTAGCAACCAATTAGCGTAAGGTCACCCCTATTTAGATGTCCCTTTATTTCGGCTGTGTGGGTGGTTGATGATCCCAACCACGGGGTGGACTTATTCGTACTATCCATTAAGGGGCATCTCCGGTCTTGTGATGCAGGGGATTAGGGTGGATCCTCGGTACGGTGATCTAGACCACGTACTGTGACAGGGGGTACCTCAGTAGCCCTGCCATTGATGGAAATCCATTTTCCCTACGTGCCTTTACGGTTTTGTTTGTAGAACCTATTATGCTGGAATTTATTAATGTGACAATTTTAGCTATTTGAATAAGTATTTGTACATAGACACTACTATCATATCAGAGGATTTTATAAGAAATGTTTTCGTTATCGTAAGGTAAAAACCCAACATGTTTATTTATGGCGTGGTCTTACGAGATACGTTTGATTTTCAAATGATTTTGAAAACTTTAATAATCCAGTTGAGTGTGTTTTCTCATGCTGGTTTTCCAGACTGACTCGGGTGTTATTTAACTATAATGCTCGGGTCGGACCGAGTATTATAGAGTACATATTTGGGTTGGACTGCTGTGGAGCTCAGAAGACGAGCTAGATGACGAGACGTATTTCCGTAGATTTATATTTCTGTTGTGCAATGTAAGCTGTATATTCAACAATGGGAATACAAGATATTATAACTGTCCTGAATTGAGTTGTTGATTTGTATTCTACTCTGATGATGTAATGTATAAAAAGATATGGTTCTTTTTGTTCAAACATCATTTATTATCTATTATATTTTATTCCGCTGTGATGGTTAGATTCTGTTGTTGTTTTTGTTTTCTCTTCTTCTACCTCCTTCTTCTTTTACCCTAATGATTCAGTTTTTCGGCATTCGATTGTTCGACATTTGATACAGTGGACGTATTGATGTCAATTTTCGGACGCCAAAAAATTGGGTCATTACAGGTTTGGAGCACATATTTTATGTCCACTCTCTAAGCACCTCTTAGGAATTTCATTACCAGCACCCCCACTTCACGTGGAGGAACAGGTCTACAGATTCTGCCTGAACAACAAAACAGGACTTCAACAATAATTACAAGTAATGTAACAAATGTTACTTTCTGACACAGCATATCTTAATATAAAAATGTCACTTTGATGTACAATAACTCCTATAACCAAACCAAATGATATTGAGTGGAGATGTAGAGGCTAAGAAGTTTATTTGACTAGAATCTGAGATGTGGAAATGAAGCACACTAGTTGAAATCTATGAATCACACGAATTTCTTGAAATTCGAAATACTGCTTAGGAATCGAGAGTTTGAGGTCTATAATTCAAAGCATAGAGTTATTTCAACGTATATATGATTTAGGAATGGTTAAGGGATTACGTAGTTGTTGTTGGGATTCCAATGTAGGGGTGCAACTTTCCAAATCGCCATTGATGAAGAGAAGTGGTCGCAGGAGCGAAGAGACGCAACTTCTAGAGTGAAGAGACACGAAGGCACCAATTCAAAAAATATCCTTTTTTTATACTATCTTAGTCGACCAAGGATCAAATTCAGTCGACTGAAAGTGGCCAATTTCGGTCCAGAACTTCGGGCTTGATTCGGTCAGCTTTTTTTATAAGTTAGTCAACTTAGACTGGTTCTGTCGACTGAGCATGGATTTCAGTCGACTGAATAAGCAAATTTCCAAAAGCTTGCTTAGTTCAGTGGTAAAAGTATGCGCTCATCTCTCAGCCCACTCGGGTTTAAGTCCCAGCTTCGTATATTTTTAGCCAATTTACTTTTTGACTTTTCCATCATCGTTTTGACCTGAAATAACTTAATAAACATATTAGTAGCATTGTTGTATGGTTGTTATCATGAAAACGCCATATATATGGTTCTAACAATCTCCCCAGTTTTGATGATGACAACCATACAACTTTATAATATAAAATAATAGCCCTTCTCCAAATATATGTTATGTACATTAAGTTTATTTCCCTCAACTTAATATAGATGCTAATATAAAATATTTAAAGCACGTATTTTTCTCCCCCTTTGTCATCAACAAAAAGGGATAAAAGCATTGGCGTACTTTATGATAAAAATTCCCCCTAAACATAATGTTTTTCTTTAACTTTTAACCATGCATCCATCTATCAGTATGCTCATTATTTCTCCCTATTTGTAATTAACAAAAGTACGAGAAAATTAAAAAATAAATGGAGAATATCATAGAGAAGTCATAATTTTTTTAAACATTATTGTAAACGATGAGTATCCAATCAATATGTCAAATGTAAGCAAAATGATACTCATTTTATAATAGATAAAAGGTTACGACTTAGGAAACCATATTCAGTTGGATGTGGTTGATCTCTTAAAATATAATTTCCACTATTAATCATAGTGCCGTAATAATTACTAATGTATGATTGTCTATTATAATCAGTTAGATTAGTAGGAACCCATATACCAACATTAATTGTCATTGATTTAGAATTCAAATGATTTTTTTCTATTTTTAAGCATGAGACTATTATGACATGGATTAATTTTAGAACTATCTCTACTTTTAGTACTAGCATTAAAATGTGTATAAAGGAATTCATATCTTGTAATTTTCTATAATTATCTTGTTTATAGGCTGAATCGGTTCTATTATTGTAGCTTTGCTATTAGTAGTTAAGGAAGATAAATTATCTTTTTCTCCATTAAAATTTGTGATTCACATCTAATTTGAAAACAGCTTTGGAATCACAAATTTCTTTTTGCAAAACAATACTATTATCTTTTAAGAATTCACATTCTTTAATTAATTATAGATTCTTATCATTTAAAGTCATATTCTCTTTTTCAAGTGACAAAAGTTTAGAACTAGAAGCATTAAAAAAATTTCCAAAAATATATTTTTGTTTTGCAAAACTTCAATTTCCTTTAAAATATTAGTATTTTTATCGTTTAAGTGCTCATTTTCTTGTAATAGAAAATCTTTTCGCCAAATAAGTTCTTCCAATGTATTTTCAAAAACTTCATTTTGTTTTACTAAAAACTTATTTTCTTCCGTTAAAATACTAATTTTACGCTCACAATCATCCAATTTAGCTAAAGCAATAGAATTGACCTTGTATGATGTTTTAAAATCTTTTAATAACTTCTCATGCATTTGTAAAAGTTCATTAAATATAGAATCCAAGCATACCAATTTTGATCTGATATTAGCCATAAAACACATGTACCTTAATTCTATTGATTGTTGCTCGCTTCTAGAAATATGTTTTTTCTCGATTGCCATTAAGCTCTAGCTGGATCTTCTCTTTCTGGCCATTAATCTATGATGTTGTGACGATCGATTAATTTCGGGCTCTGATACCACTTGTTAGTCGCTATGCATAGGATCAAGGATGGCCAAAATAATGTAAATGCATTGGATATAGTAAAGTAGATCACACGGTCAATTTTATACTGGTTTAGAGCACCTCTCCTATGTACAGTCCCTAAGCACCTTTTAGGAATTTCATTTCCAACACCCTTACTTCACCCGAAAGAATAGGTATATAGACTCCGTCTGAACAACTAAACATGATTTCAACAACAGTTACAAGTAGTGTAACAAATGTTACTTTTTGACACAACGTATCTTGATATATAGAATGTCACTTTGATGTATAATAAATCCTATAACCAAACCAAATGATATTGAGTGGAGGTGTAGAGGCTAAGGAGTTTATTCGACTAGAATATGAGGTGTGGAAATGAAGCACACTGGTTGAAATCTCTGAATCACATGAATTTCGTGGAATTTGGAGTATTTCTTAGGATTTGAGAGTTTAAGGTCTAGAATTCAAAGCATAGAGTTGCGTATATATGATTAAGGAATGTTTAGGAGATTATATAGTTGCTGTAGGGATGCCAATGTAAGGGTGCAACCTACCAAATTCTCCATTGATGAAGAGAAGTGGTTGCAGGAGCGAAGAAACACGAAGGCACCAATTCAAAAAAATAGGCATTTTTGTACTATCTTAGTCGACTAAGGATCAAATCCACTCAATTGAAAGAGGCCAATTTTTCTCCAGAACTTCGGGCTTGATTCAGTCGTCTGTTTTTTTATAAGTTAGTCAACTTAAACTAGTTCAGTTGACTGAGCATGGATTTCAATTGACTGAATAAGCAGAATTTTCAAAAGCTTGCTTAGTTCAGTGGTAAAAGCATGCACTCATCTTTCAGCCTACTCGGGTTCAAGTCCCAACTTCGCATATTTTTAGCCAATTTATTTTTCACCTTTTCCATCATCGTTTTGTCCTGTAATAACTTAAACATATTAGTAACATTGTTGTATGGTTGTCATCATCAAAACACCATATATATGGTTCTAACAGCTTCAATAGGACTAGAGGGATCGACATAGCATGTAGCAAACATAAGGATTGACATGCTCATAAATGATAAATCAGCATGTAGTTGAGAAGCAATATGGATCGACTTGTAGTTAAGAAGAAATATTGATCAGCATGCAGTTGAGAAGAAATATGGATCGACATATATTAATACGATAAAAGGGTTTGGCATGTTGACACATGGAGGGATTGATATTCATCGGACAAGTATGAAATAAACCAAGAATTTAGGAAAAGCGAGAGTTCCACACATCCAAACACTCTGATATCTGGAACACCATCATATTAGAGCATAAGGGAGCTACCATAGGGATTGCTACCCATACTCAACAGATGAAGGGATCGGTACCGATCTCTATCGATTGAGATTTAGGCTTAGCCCTCCCTATGGTGGGCCCATATGGTTGAGAATGACCTGTTGCCAAAGTTCTAGTCAGATTGGAGGCCGCCTTCATCTATAAATAAAGGCCTAAGGAGCTATTATGGGGACCTTGAAGCTGCTGGTTAGAAACACCATTATTGTAATGAACTCAATCCATCATTCTCTTATCTCTTGCTATTTCTTGCTACTTCTAATTATAATCAAGTTAATTGAAAAGCAATAAAGAGAATATTCAAAGAGGACGTAGGCAATCAACGTCGAACCACTATAAATCTTGTTGTTCTTGCTTTCTGTTGTGTTTTTTCTATTATTTTGATATATTCTTCTATTCTCATTTAGTTTCTTCATTTATTTCACTATGTAAACCTGTTCTTGGGTGTTTGTGGCCAATTTGGTTGCAAACATTTTGGTGCTTTCATTGAGAAATTTAATTCTCAGCCCGTTGGGATCCCTTTTGCTGCTGCTAGATTGAAGAAATCCCTTAAAGGAGATCCAAATTCATTGTTACAGATTTGCATATACTACTCAAATTTACCAGAATCTCAGGAAAGAAATTCAGAATGGTGAGGTATACCAAATCAACTTCCTAGAACGTTGATGCAAATGAAACTGCCAGCATCCAACAAGGAGCTCCAAGTAACCAGCCTGCTAATGTTAATGCGGAGCTTGCTAAAGTCTAGAACCCTATTGATTCCATAACTAGAGATGAATTCAACAACTTGATGAGGGAGTTGATGGAGAGACTTAGGCAGCTGAACGAGTAGATCCAGACTAATGCTAATCTAATAAACCTAATTGCTCAACAACAGCGTTAGATTGCCAAAAGGGATCTTGCTTCTTACTCAGTGTCAGAGAGGTCGGCCTCACCAAAAGATGAGCATCATAGGAGTAGGTGTTGCAAGGTCAAAGCGGTGCAAGCAGGGACATTAGAGCAACGCTTGGCAAATACAAACATGGTCTGCCAAGATGGATCGATGTCGACCCTTCCCTAGGGATCGGTACCAATCCCTCAACTAGAGGAGTTGTTCCTCAAGTGCATTTGGGGAGCCGTGATGGAGCTGGGTCTGGGGGTTTGGATGCTGAGGTTCATTTGAATGTTGACCACTTTCCATCCTGAATGACAACGAGATGAATACTCGTGATGCACATCAGGAGGATAATAGGCAAGGAGGTATGAGATGGCCCGTAACACCGACTGGAACATTCACGCGAGGTAGAGCGTAACCACCACTTGGTACCACCAATCCAGACTCCGGACTTATCCACGATGATCAGAAAGCTGGTGAGGAAGAACTAAGGCTTGAAAAATGATGATTGGGTAATTTCAAGGAGTCATACCCCATTTACTGACAGTTTTTTGCATGCGGAGTACCCGAAAGGTTCGATATGCTTACGATGCCTGCCTATAAGCACATCATGAGGTACGAATGGTTGATGGGCTCAGAAAGAGACAATGACACAACCAAATGTATATTTTCCCCTATAACTCATTTTGGGATCGCAACAATGTGGTTTACAAGATTACACCCATGATCGATCTCAAGGTCTGATGAATTGGCAACAAAGTTTGTGGAGTAGTTCCGGATCCATGCTACTCGTCTAAAAGATGTGATGTCACTATCTACTATGATTCAGGCTCCAGGGGAATCGCTGAAAGACTACTTGCAAAGGTTTCATATTGCTGCCACTGAAGTTAGTAACCCAAATGACCATGCTAGAACGCTTCTATTCAAAGGCAGCTCAGTTTATGAGGAAGGAGGAGGCCAGGTCCTCTAGAAAGAGCAATGCTATGGGGCCAAGCAGGGAAGCGGTACGAAGCAATATCGTGACAAAGCAGTCTGATGAGAGTTCTAGGAAGATATAGGTCAACGTTCAAAATAAGCCGAATCAATAGAAAAGAAGTGGTGAAGGGAACCGAGATCGGAAAAGGAAGCCTAGAAGGTCGAAGCCTAGGATTCCTATATATGACAGTTACACACACTTAATGCATCCCTAGGGAACATTTACCTGTCCACCTGAATACTTTTCAATATAAGAAGTCACGTTCGAGGGTGTCGGCAGAGGCACAAAAGCAGACTGGGAAATATTGCTGACTTCATGAGTGTTATGGGCACAACACGAATGAGTATAGGCATCTCCAGGATGCTATTGAGAAGTTGATTCGGGAGAAGTTGCAACAGTTTGTGAAAATTCCATAAGATAGCAGACATGGGACATCAAAACCCCATCAAGGGCAAGCTCCATGTAGGGCTGAGGAGCCTACGTGAACCGGAGGAAGATTAGTAATAAACACGATAGTTGGTGGACTGCATCCTACGGGTAGAAGTTGGTAGGAAATGGAGAGCTATGCTCGTGCGATGAGGCATGTGGATTTTGAATATTGTTCAAATACGGAGGATGGGACCTCGACCAAGCAAAACATAAGATGACTGATATATAGTGTTCAAGAGCAGGGATGCCAATAGAGTAGAAGCTCCTACGATTGAACCAATGGTTATTTCAGCCATGATTGGCCCTGCTCTGGTGAGAATAATTCTGATTGACTATGGAAGCTCGATAAACATTGTTTTCAAGAAGGCTTATGATCAAATGATAATCGAGGCAAAATACCTGAAACCATCTAAGGCTCACATACATGGTTCCAATGGTATGGAGACTAAAGCAGTTAGTTATGTGGAGTTGCTAGTGGAATTGAGGGAAGGTGAACGTAGGAGGGTGAGGATCCTACCGTTCATTGTGTTGGATGTTGACTCACCGTACAATGTTTTTCTAGGCCGACCAGCCCTGGCCGAATTTCGAAAAACTCTTGCCCCAAGTTTTTGACTTTGAAATTTCCGACTGATAATGCAGTAGGTGTTGTGCATGATGATCAGGCGGTTGGACGTGCCAATTATGTGGCCGATTCGAGATTAGTTGGGAGTAAAAAAAGGAAAGCATGGACAAATATATCCGCATCCTAGTTACTAATGATTGACAAGTAGTGCCAAAGTCTTGGCTTAGGCTCCATAATCGGTTCTATAGAGATATATATCTAAGGGATGATGAAGAGGAGCCCAAGGAGACCAAGGCAGTGCCGGCTGAACTGACGATTAATATAATAGTCGGTCATTACGACCCATTATGGGTCCTGAAGATTGGATCACGGCTCAGCCCCTCGATGATGAGAGAACTTGTTGATTTTCCCCAAGCGAATCAAGATGTATTTGCTTGGACTCATTCTGACATGTGTGGGATCTCGCCTGCCATCGCAAGCCATGCATTAAATGTTGACCTGAAATATGTAACGGTATATCAAAAAAAGGAAAGGCATGGATCCAGAGAGATCTGTCGCTCTTAGAAGAGGAGGTGGATAAACTGAAAGTCAATGTGTTTTTACGCGACACCCTCTATCCTGAATCGATATCTAATTACGTGCTAGTGAAGAAGCGAGTTAGAAGTGGAGAATGTGCATCGACTATTCGTACCTGAACAAGGCGTACCCCTTCTAGAATGGATGCATACTCAGGGAATATCCAAATCCCGATACATGTCCCATATCAAGAACATACCAGCTTTGTGACGGATGTTGGGCTATACCATTATATGGTGAGGCTATTCGGATTAAGCAATGCTGGAGCAACCTATGAACTTTGGTTAACCGGATGTTAAAAGATCAAATTGGAAGGATGATGGAAGTCTTTGTGGATGACAAGCTCATGAAGTCACGGCGATCAAATGACCACATTCAAGACTTGGCAAAGATGTTCGACACCCTCTGATTTTATAACATGAAGATCAATCCTTTGAAGTGTTCATTTGGGGTTGTATCAGGAAAGTTCTTGGGCTTTATTGTCAATTCTCAGGGAATCGAATTTAATCAAAAATAGATTCAGGCTATTCGAGATATTCAGGTGCAAAAAACTATTAAGTAAGCGAAAATTTTGAATGGGAAGGTTGCTGTTTTAAGTCGATTTATCTCTAGGGCAACAGACAAATGCATACCTTTCTTTGATTTGATAAGAAAGGGAAAGAGGAACTTTGAATGGATGTAGGATAATGAAGACGCATTTCGAGCTCTAGTAAATCATTTGGAGAGACCCACTGTCTTGTCAAAACCAGTTGATCACGAGGAGTTGTATGTATATTTGGCTATATCGTCACACGATATAAGTGCCGCCTTGATTCACGAGAACCGAATTCAAGGACCGGTGTATAACGTCAGCAAGCGATTAACAAGTGCAGAGAGAAACTATCCGAAGACAGAAAAATTAGCGTATTGTTTTCTAATTGCGTCATGGAAACTTCACCCGTACTTCCAGGCACATCCAATCAATATTTACACCGATCAGCCATCACGACAGGTCCTACAGTGACATGAGATGTCTAGGAGGTTGCTTAAACGGAACATCAAGCTCGGCCAGTTCGACATCATATATTTTCTACGAAGAGCTATCCAGGGTCAAGCGTTAGCGGACTTTATAGCTGAATTTAAGGTGCAAGATGAGCTTCCAAAAACTAGGGTAATCCCTAATATGCAGTGGAAGTTATACACTGATGGAGCATCTAATGATCATTGTTGAGAAGCTGGGATGTAGTTATAACCCTTGAAAACCGGTCAATTTGTTATGCTTTGAAGCTTGATTTTCCTAGAACAAACAGCGAGGCCGAGTACGAAGCATTGATCGTTGGACTTAAACTTGCTAGAGAGCTCGGAGTAAAATCCCTTTAAATTTTTTACAACTCACAATTGGTAGTGTATCAAGTTAGGGGAGACTATCAGGCTAAGGGCCAACGGCTCGCCCCGTTTCTTACCCGAGTTCGGTAGTTGTTAGAAGATATCAAATATTATGACATTTTGCATATCCCGTGTGAGCAGAATGGAGAAGCCGATTCATTGGAAAATTTCGTGAGTACTGGTGATGCATAACAGATGGGCTTGGTTCCAGTCAAGACATTACATACCCCAAGCATAAATATGATGGAAGTTGATCAAGTACTGGAAATAGAGCCTGAAAAGGAGTCGTGGATGACTCTATTTAAAGATAACTTGTTGCATGGAATCTTACCTGAGAGGAGAAATGAAAAGCGGAAGGTCCTTCGTAAAGCTTCACGGTATATTATGCAAGAAGGAACTATGTATAGAAAAGGGATTTTTGTTCCTCTACTCTGGTGTATTCACCATGATAAGATAAAGCGTGTTCTGAAAGGAAATCACGAGGGAGAATACGACGATCACATTCGGAGGCAAACTTTGGTAAAGAAGATACTCCACTATAGATATTACTGGTCAACCGTAAACCGAGGCGCTGCTGATTAAGTGAGACGACGAGACAGTGCCAGATATATGCAAAATTACTAAGAACTCCACCAACGGAGATCACACAAATGGTCATCCCATGGCCATTCGCTATGTGGGGTATTGACATTATCCGCTCTTTGCCAATCTCTAAAGGTGGTGTGAAGTACGTCATTGTCGCAGTTGATTACTTCACTAAATGTGCTGAAGCGGAATTGCTAGCCATGATCAAGACCAAGAAAGTCATCAACTTTGTTTTTCGAAACATCATATGTCGCTTTAGTTTGTCATGGACTATCATAACAGATAATGGGACTTAGTTCGGTAGTGCTGAATTTAAAGAATTTTGTCGGAGATATCGTATCGAAAAGAGGTTTGCAGCGGTCTCTCACCCTCAAGCAAATGGATAGGTTGAAGCTATAAATAAAATTATCAAGTCTATTCTGAAAAAGAATTTAGAGAAGGCTAGAGGTAAGTGGGTGGATAAACTTCCTACGGTACTTCAGGCCTACAGGACTACTTACAAGTCCACGACTGGCCATACTCCATTCGCTCTAGCTTACAGAGTCGAAGTAGTTATCCCAGTAGAACTCAAAGTACCTTCCCATCGAGTGACTTATTACGACCCCAAAACAAACCAAGATCTTCTCTTAGAATTTTTGGACTTTATCGATGAGAAACGGGAGGAGGCCGATTTGAGAGCAACTGCACACCGACAATGAGTCGCTTGATATTACAACACAAAAGTGCGATCGATAACCTTTAAAGTTGGTGATCTCTTCCTGTAACGGGTTTTTTCCGATGCCATCGCACACGATTTCGACATGGGAAGGACCGTATGTCAATGAACAGAGGCTTGGAGAAGGAACTTTCAAGCTAGCGACTATTGATGGCACGACACTTCCAACAACGTGGAATAGCGAGCATCTATGATGCTATTTAATTTAGAACACTTCCTTTGTATTCCAATACTAGTTACTTTCAACATTTTCTTTGGTATTTGATCTTTTGGATATGTAATAAGACAAGTCAGTCTGTTCCTTTTCATATGATGGTTAAATCTTGAACTTCCTATGCATAAGTTATTGTTATTGCATTTTATGCTAAGTATACAATGAAACTGATTGATATCAATATGTGTGATGTGTGAACAAATTCACAAAGTTTGAAATCGATCAATCACACACGATCCTTGATGGGATCGTACAAGATGAGCTCCATAAATTTGCTCGATTGACGACTCCAATAGATGAACCAAAGGTGGTACTCATAATAAGGAACAAAGGTTGTCAGCAATTTGGAGGTTTAAAAACTCTAAGACCCCGGAGTGCAGACTGGAGTATAACAATCCGGGCAAAAACACTACTGCCTCCAATGAAAGAACGACTACCCCGGGCGGAAACACGGCTGCCCACGAGAAAAACTCTAAGTCCTTGAAGTATGGGCTAGAGTATAAATAATCTGGTGGAGTCACGCTCCCTCAGGCGGAAAACGACTGCCCCTGGTAGAAACACGATTGTCCATGAGAAAAACTCTAAGTCCCTAGAATACGAACTAGAGAATAAATACTTCGGGCGAAAAAAAGACTGCCCCGGGCAGAAACATGGCTGCCCACGAGAAAAAAATCCAAGTCCCCAGAGTGCAGATTGGAATATAAACGATTCAGGAAGAAACAGGACTGCATACGAGGAAAAAATCTAAGTCTCCGGAGTGCGGATTGGAGTATAAATAATTCGGACGAAAAAAACGACTGCTCCGGGCAGAAACACGAGTGGCCATGAGAAAAACTATAAGTCCTTGAAATGCAGACTGGAGTATAAACTATTCAAGAAGAAATACGACTGCTTATGAGAAAAAATCTAAGTCCCCATAGTGCATACTGGAGTATAAACAACCCAGGCGGAAAAAAGATTGCCCCGGGCGGAAACACGACTGCCTACGAGAAAACCTCTAAGTCCCCGAAGTTCGGGCTAGAGTATAAATAATCTGGGCGGAATCATGACTGCCCCAGGTGAAAAAACGACTGCCCACGAGAAAAACTCTAAGTCATCGAAGTGTAGGCTGGAGTATAAACAATTAGGGCGAAAAAATGCCCACGAGAAAAACTCTAAGTCTCGGAGTGCGGATTAGAGTATAAATGATTCGGGCAGAAATACGACTGCCCATGAGAAAACCTAAGTCCCAGAGTGCGGACTGGAATATGAATAATTCGAATGTGATTGATCACCCATAAGAAAATTCTAAATCCTCGGAATATGGACTGAAGAAAAGGCATAAATCGAGCATGGACCCACTGCTTGTGAAATAACCCTAAGTCCCTAGAGCATGGACTGACTTGTAAACTCAATGGGCAGATGAATGGATCTCGACTATTTCCTATTCCACGAATTCCAACCTGAAATCGGCTGAAGAATTTCAAATTACTAAAGGATGGATATGGTAGACCATTACAGTTCTGGCTTAACATGCCTTACGAATTAAGGCAACGACTGCAGAGAGGCCTTTAGATGGAGATGTTGAATTATTAACAATATTTGCAATCAAAAAATTACAAGTACATGGAATGGAAAGTGATCATTTAACTATCAAAGTAACAATTCACACGATGACTAATCAAAAGCTAAAAACTTTTGTTCACTAGTTCCAAAATTCTGTTACAAGTTATTCCAAAAGAGCGGGATTCATATTCGAATACCCATAACCGAGGAAAGAAACAACTACTAAAACTATGTACAACGATATGAAGTAGCAACTACTTCTTCGACCTTCTCTCCCTCTTTGACTTTTCAGGAGTAGAATCGGTCGAGCCTCTCTTCTTGGACCCTTTGCTGCCCTTGGCTGGAATGCTTAAAGAAAGTGGAGGTATTTCGTCTGGGATCGTTCCGCCTGGTGGAATGACTTACAGTGGTACAAGATTAAGATCTTCTGTTTCCACCTTGATTTGTTCACCTTTCACTTTACGCTTCAATCTTTCCTCCTTGATCTTCTCCTTCATGTTTGTTTCAGTAATGTGCTTGAAAGCATCTGTGATCACTACATCTTTCGATTCATCAACAGAGGGCGAGTCTCTGGGCTTATCTTCATCAATGGTGCTGATGACTTGAGCATCGGGCCCTGGGATATCAACAGCGGCCGGGTCTTCGGCTATCTTTCCCTATTGCTCCATGGTGGCACAGCTCCTTGGAGTTTGATCAGGACCCGGATGACCTATAAAGATTTGTTAAGGCATGAACATTAGTTGAAAGCCATTGTGCATGATGAATAAAATTTCAAAATCGAAGAAATTTAGTATGATACTAGCATCCGGTTGACTCTTCATACTCAATGGAGTGTTTCCTTTGAGAATAGGAGACATCATTTGTGGTCCAAAGCGCCTATCCGGATTTTAGCCAAGGGTTTGCTTCTTATCGTGAGAAGAGAATGGTCTGGCTACTTGGATAGGAGGAGAATTTTAGGATTGATTCCAACTAACTAAGCAATATCCCCTCCTTCTATAGTCAGTGTAGGAGCTTTGGAGAATTGAGGTTTGACTGTGGTTAGATCAGACGACTCGTTACCTCGAAGTACTTATCTCATAAGTTCCTCTTCATTGAACCTCGTTTCTCCCAAATCCTCCTTCTTTTTCTTGATGACGAGCTTCCAGGCTTCGGCGAGAGATTCAAGCTAACCTTCGCTAAGAAAGGTCAAGTCACGGTGGAGAAGGATTTTCGCATTATATTCGACGATAAGAAGATCGAACAAGTCCTTAATCTCATTCCTGTCAGACTCGGTGGCAGCTTCTACCCGAGAGTTAGCTTCTTCGAGCGCTTCTTTTATACCCTCATCATGGGCCTCTTCCTTTAAAGCTTCGATCTTGGCAAATTATTCGTCGAGCTTTGTTCTTAAGCTGCTTGCCTCGACGATCTCCTTGAAGTATCTCTACAATTCTTCTTGCAACTCAATCTTTTCCTCCCTCTCTTTATTTAATAATTTTTCAAGCTCTTCAGCATGGCGAGCTAGGGCATTGTTCTCCTTTTGCAAAGAGTCCTTTTAAAGCCAAAGTGTTGCTGCAACGAAGCGCCACGTCAAGTTCTTTTTTTGTGCAAAGTCTCCAGGCGATTTACCGCCTCCATTGTTTCTTTTGCATTCTTCTCTACTTCAGCAAGTTGGGTTTTATACTCAAGCAGCTTAGCATCCTGCTTCTTGATAATGTCCTTGTCATGAATGGCCTCCAACTTGAGGCGGTTGATTTCATGATAGCACTCAATGGAGACTTAGGAGACTTTCTCAGTGAAGTGAATAAATGATTCATACTAGATGTACACATTATTCATGCATGATAGTGAGCTCTCCTTGGCGCTTCTAGGAATGGCATGTATAGAAGGAACTTAAGTCCATCAAAGCAGATTTTTGGAAAGATATCTTTAAGTTCAGCTAACTTCTCTACTGTCGCAGAGTCAGGAGCGAGAACCAGTGGAAACGGAGTGGAAGTAACAAGTGGATGCTTGCTGGAGCGGTGCTCGCATGACTGTCTTAAACTAGACAACCCAGAATGTTGGTCATGAGGCACGACAACATGAGAGCTGTGATGTGAAGACCTCTCTCCGCTGTGAGCGGGCAGGTTAGAGTGACCATCATGACGAGAATCATGTGATTGGGACTTCTGTTTGGATGCGGAAGAAGATTCCCTTGAATAGTAACCTTTATCTCACCCGTCATCTTTTTCTCTACGTTTCTCGGATTCGGAATCTCGGCTCGAGGGATAATAAGTAGAAGAACCCAGAAGACGGCCGAAGGCATGGAACTGTGACATTGAACCTATAAAGAACTAAATAAGAGCATATTAAGAATTGTCACATAAAGAATTAATAACAAGTGTACAGTGAAGTGCAAGTGTTTTTGTGTGTTCTAGTTCTCCCGTCGACGAACCAGTAACGATGGCTTTATTCATTGGAGGATTCTGCCCTTTGTTGAAAGTTTGGACACCTTCGCCGCTTCAAGCCATTTGATATTGATGTTAGGAAAGTCGTAGGTCGTTATATTGTCTGGGATTGGAAGGTCAGAGAACACCTTCAATGAGATTACCATGTGTTGAGAGGATGAATTCTTTTCAATTGGAGTAATGATGAACTATGGATTTGCCCCGGCCTCACTTTTGCGTAGCCGGTACATCGACTTTTTCTTCCTCTTTGGAGGTGTTTACATTTGACCAACCCATGGCTGTTCAGCCACCGGCGCCTTTCCATGGTCTGCATCTTTATTTCTCAGCCCAACATTTTGTGATCGCCCTCTTCAGTGTCTTCCCGAGTTCCCTCGGTAGGGGCATAGCGGGGTCGTTTACTTCTGCTCTTCTTTCAGCTACAATTTTCTAGACTGTTTTGCTCACGAGGAGTCCACTTTTGCAGCCATCTTCCAATAACCCAAATAGTGAAGGCAGCTCGTAAATAACAAGAAGTTTAATATCTCGATCCTCAACGGGAGTGCCACAAATGGCGGCAATGGCCCTGGAATACTTGATGCCTTCGGGTCGAGGACGAACATCTTAAAGAACTTGAGACGTTAGTATATTCAAAAGAGAAGTTATGACATGAGTCACGAACTTAAGACGAAAGCAGAAATAACACTTAGGGCTTCAACGGATGCAAATGGATGCTGATATGGCTGTATCCGCATCTGAAAATTTAAATCCAAATCCGCATCCGATATCTGCAGATATCTATGAATTAGCATCCGTATCCGCTTCCGTGGACTGCATCCAAAAATAAAAAGCGGATATTTCCGATATTAGAAAATATCCGAAATATCTGCATCCAAAATTGAATAAGATTCTTATTATATTAATATTTTTGAACTAAAACAATCACTTTCTCAAATGACAATACACACACTACAATACTAATTAGTTTTTCAAATGATAAAATAGCAACACACACAATATCAAACAAGTGTACATGATACTACATCAATTCAAATGATAAAATAGCAACATACATAATGACAAAATGGAAACACACATAAAATTTTGGATCAGACGGATGTTTTTCGGATATGGATATGCCCATATCCACATCCGCATCTGATTTTCTTTTCGAATATCGGATATCTGCATCCGCTTTTCAGATATCCAATAATATCCATTTTTCAGATACGGTTCCGGACGGATTTCAGATTTTTCGGGTATCCATTGACAGGCCTAATAACACTTACGTCCTTCTAATCATCTCCTTGCGAAGTTAGGAGGACATCGTACATAAAACAACTCATGGTTGGATAAGGAAAGCTTGTTCCATGCACCCGTCAAAACTTGGCATTTAGGCGAGGGTGCAAGGAAGACATATGAAGGACTCCCTGATCGTCTTTTGAAGTTGTAGATATATTTGATGTCTTCAGGGATCGATGGACAAAATAGAATGTTCATAAAGAGAAGTAAAGTCCCATGGATGAAAGCATAGATGTTAGGGTGCAACTGGGTAAGAGCGATCCCCAGATACCTCAACATTTCCCTTAGAAGGAGTTGAAGGGTGGCACGAACCCAGCCCAGTACATAAATTTGTTGGAAGCAATATTTTTTTCCAGCTGGGAGCAGCTGTGGTCTGTCTTGCCTCGTTGGAACCAAAACATCTTCAAATAGGATTCCATGGATGGAGCATAATCGACGAAGGGCAGCTTCGCCGATTCTAGAAGCTTGTGAATCGATAGGGTTATCTAAAATGATGGCACCATCGATGGCATCGAGAGCCGGACTGATGACTTCCATAGGTAAGATCGGAAATCGAAAAAGAGATTCGTTTGTGGTTAAGATGCCTCTGCTTATTCTGTATGGTAGCTCGAAGAAGTTTTTTCAGATATGGTGGCGGAATTTGATTTTTCCTTAAAACTAATGTGTCTTGCGGTTGATTCGAAAGACATTTTGACTGATCGCTTCATGCAACTTCAGATTTAGGTCAGCCATACTCAATAGACAATCAACATTAGAAGTAATCACCCTTCCCCTCGTGTCATGTGTGAACTAGTGTGGAGAAGTGCAGTGTAAAACAAGTATGAACAGTTCGAAATCGTAAAAGCAAGAATAAATTGACAAAACTTAGACTTTCATCCGTAGAGACGTCATAGCTGACCGTCTCGATCAACAAGAAAGTTGATTAGCAACGAGACCTTTAGGATTGGTTATCGATATATTGAGATATGAAATTTTTTATCCAAGTTTTTTATCCAGCTCTTTACTTAGTCCATGTCAAGAAGTCTAGAAATATGTTCATTTCAGCTTAAATCTAGAATCCAAGTCATTTTATGTTCAGGCAAGGCAATGTGCAGTTCAGTGTTTAAATGACTTAAGCTAAACTAGCATTCGTTGTTAAAGCCGATCCTTCAACTCCCTGTGTCTATCCCTTACCCTCAACCTCTATACTGATCCCTACATTTCAACATCTATGCCGATCCCTACATTTCAACCTCTATACCGATCCTTACATTTCAGCTACCATTGTCGATCATTCTACCTAATTGCTAACACCGATCCCTCTACTAAAACAACTAACTTCGACCGACCCCTTTCTTCAAACATGACCAACCGATCCCTTTCACGCTATCTTCCTTCCCATCTCAAAATTCTAACTTTCCTACGACCTTTCAGGAATACCCGACCAAACCTTCTTCCCTCTTCCTCTTCTCCAGCTCCTTTGTATCCTCCTCCTCTCTTGCCTAACTTTCCATCAAACTATTCGCCTAAAAACAGCTCGAGTACACACAAACTCAAGATTTGTGACTTGACTAATGCGATTAAAAGAGGAAAACGTACCTAGGTGAATAGTTGAAACTTGGGTGAACCACGAGCGACTTGGATTAAGGAGGATGTATCAGGTTTGAATTTAGTATTAAAGTTGAGTTTTTCATCTTTCTATCATTCGGTAAAGGGTGATGGCGGTGGTGGGTTTCGGCTATGTGTTTGCGCAAAGGGCAGATAAAAGGTTAAGGAAAAGTTGTGAAGTAAGAAAGTGAAAGGGGGAAGAAAGGAAAGCGAGTTTATATATGAGTGTTCATGAGAAGGAAGCCAACCGGTTATCACAGTTAGACCAAGTCTGGAGAAAATAGGGATCAACATTGGGATTTTTGACCCCTATTAGCATGTATCTAGCAAGGGTGTGATATCCCGGAAATTTTGGCAATATCAATTTAATAATCTGTACTTAAAATTAAATTGATTTGATAAATTCTGTTGATAAAGATTTACTTGATTTAATAATCCAATTAAATAAATGTTTAATTGGTGAATTTTATCTTTTAAAAGCTAATATTTGCTTTCTATTTATAATGTATATATATTTATATATATTGTAGAGAGATAAGTTTTGATATGAAGATTAATAAACAAATAAACTCTTTTTTTTAAATTCTAATATTCATTTTGATAAATTGGAAATTTATTATTTTATTTAATAAATAACTATCCAAAACTATTTAATAAATAACTATTTGGTTTTAAGATACTTAAAGAAATTGTTTTAAATTGTTTAAATATATTTTAAGCATAGTTTAAATTTTAATAAGATTAACAAAAGTTTATTTTATTTTCTTTTTGAATATAGCTTAACAAATATAATTTGGAATTATATATGGAAATTTAAAATACCATTTATATATTAAACATTAATTCATTTAATTAAGATAAAAAAAGTAATTTATGATTTCTTTTATAAATGATTTAAAATTGATAAATGAGTTATTTTCAAGTAATAGTAATAAATGTATAATTATAGATAGATTTTTAAAGACAATATTATTATTTTGAAATTAAAATATGTTGATATAAATTAGTTTTAAAATTGGAATTTTTAAATGTATAAATAGCATTTGAAATTGAATTTAATTTTGAAATTCAAATGAATAAACATATTTAAATTTTATAAATAAGCTTTCATTTTTATATAAATTGTTTTGTTTCATTTTCTTTAAAAAGCAATACATATACATTTATTTATGAAAATAATTTATATATATGTATTTAACAAATAAAGAAAGAGGATTTCATTTACTTTTAAAATAAATAAAAACAAATAAAATAATTTTCAAGACACATGTTATTATCTTAGGTGATATAATGACAAGTGTAGTTGAATTAAATAACTAATGTAACAAGTGTCCTTTTATTTTATATTTTTCTTTAATTTTAAAATAAATCAATTTCACTTATAAAAGCATGTTTCCTTCATTTCTCCTTCTTTCCTAATCTTCATTTTTCAAAAATAAGAAGATATGTTTTCAGCTGAAAACAAATCAATAAAAAAAAACTCTCCAAAACCAAAAGTAAATCATGTTAAAATTGAAATTCTTCCTCAAATCAAAATCCAGTTCAGAAGATCATAAACCTTGTAATTCCTCTCAAATATCAATATGCCTGCAAACATTATCAAGTTCTGAAAACTCTTCCTCAAAATATAAACTAAAATCAGAAGCCTGCATGTTTACCCCTGTAATTTCTCAAATCTGTAGCCTGTGCATTCTTATTTTCAAAAAATAAAGCATGCAAAGCATTTTCTTTCCAACCTAAGTTTTTAAGCAAGCCAGTAAAATATGAAGCAACAGAAAACCTTCATGCAAATCTGCATCTGATCCTATAAACAAATCAAGTCTGCAACTCAGTTTTCAAAATTCCATAAGCATGCAACTACAAGTTTAGATCAGCAAGTTCAAGTTTCATTAGCATGCAATTGCAGTTTCAAAGCAAAGAGGCAACTCAAGTTTTTTAAAAAAAAAAAGCTTTTCTGGAAATTTAGTGTTCTGTCTTTCAAACATATCAGGTGAGTAACTTCACTAATTTAAAAGATTAAGTATGATCTGTTGCATGTTTTCCCCCTTGAAATAAGTATGTTTTATGTGAATGTTTATTGATGAAATTTTTGTGCATTTTGGATATGCATGTATGTGAATGTCTGTAACATTCTCTGTTACCAGTTTTTTAAAAAAAAAAAGAAACTCAATTTTGATTTACAATTCTTAACTCTGGAACTAGACACTATTAGAATTTGTGTTATAAACAAAATATGCATGTTTGATCTTAAATTAAAATTTAAAATTTTGTTTGAGTCAAAATAAATTGGGTATTGTTGAGGAAACCAAAATAAGCAGAGAAGTTTATGTTTTTGGGTAAATTCAAACTCTTGAATTCATAAATTCAGGATGTAAAAATGAATGCTTATACAAAATTATGATTTTTAAAAATAAAATCACAAATTTTAATGGTGGATTTTAAGAGTAGTTTTGGTTTTATTGGGAATTGGTTTTTGGGGGTTTGCTGATGCTCTCGAAGGTCAGAGAGGTCGAAGTTGTTTCTGGTGATGGTGGAGGAATCAGTGACCTTGGGAAAAATGGTTGCAGTGATGTCAGATCACTGTAGTGGCGGCGACGATCGAATAAGGCTTTAAAAACCTAATTTTGGTGAGCGCTGGAATTTTGATCGGCCTTGATTCTCTGAGCAACCGAGTGCTATGAGATTCAAGGAGGTGATAGTTTGGATGTTGAAGAAGAGATGGACGGAGTTCCCATACCTCCGATGGCCGGAGGAGAGAGTATGAGGAGTTTTCAGGTTTTGAGGGTAGGGTGTGCCTGTTGCTGACAGGTTTTGATTTGGGCGTTCGATTTTGTTTTCGTGATGTTTGGGTTTGCAGTCTTTCTGTACTCAAGTCATACTCGAGTAACTCGAGCTTTTGCTCGAAGATGATCTAGGATTTACTCGAAGTAAATAAAGGGAGTCTCGGGTATTTTTCTGTAGTTAACAGGTTTTAGAAACCTATACATTTCAGTTCAAAAATTTGTTTTAAAATCTGAATGTAGGTTTTAAACAAGAATTTAAAACTAAATTTAAAGTATGGTTTCAATCTGAGTTTGAATTCCAGTTTTTAAATTTTAATTTAAACTTTTTAAATTAAAATGTTTTAACAACTATAAAAGAGTTTAAATATCTGAAATTTAAGTTAAAGCTTTAAATTTAAAATAGAAGATTTAAACATAGGTTTAAATCTGAAACCAAGATCCAATTTGAATCATGTTTTGAAAATAAAAGAAGTTTTTTTTAAAATTTTGAAATGTTTAAACAGCTTTTGATGTTGAATCATATTTTAAATATGATTTGTATCTTAAATAAATATGGGTTTAAATTCCTTTTATAAAATGAGAAATTATTTAGCATAAGTTTTAAAAAGGTTTTAGAATGTTTTTAAAACTTTGATAAAGTTAAGTTTGGTTTTCATTTTAAATTTAAATTTTAAAATGAAATTTGGAAACAAATTTTAAAGTAAGTGTTTTAAATTTGCTTTGTTAATGATAATGAAATCATTAATAAGAAATGTTTATATTTTAAAAATAAATCAAAGATTTAAATGATTTTTGTTTACTAAATTAGTAAGGTAATTAAATGGTTAGTTAATTAATTTATTTAATTAATTAAATAAGGATTTTGAATTAATTAATTAAGGTTGAAGTTAATTAATTAAAATTTAATTAATTTGGGAATAAGGTCAATCATTGAATAAGTTAAGATTTTAATTAATGATTGGAAATTAATTAATCAAGAGGCTAAGATTAATTAAGTTAAAAACTTAATTAATTAAATAATTAGTGATTAATTAAATGATTTTTAAAGATTAATAAATTTGTGATTAATAATGTTTAATTTAAATTAACTACTTAAGTATGGTAATTAAGGAAAATTTTGATATGTTAATGAAGGTCATTAACTTGGGATTATTTATTAATTAATTTAAATGATAAATTTTGTTAATTAATTTTGATAATTAATTAGAGTAATTAAATTTGATAATCATTATAGAATTTGGTTAAGTATGATTACTTTGTGAAGTAATTAAAGTTATTAATTACTCATTGTAATTAATTAATTTATTTGATTAGTTTAAATTAATTAATTAAGTTTAATTAATTCAGAATAATCATTTGATGGGTTGATAAGAGATTAATAATTACTTAGGGAAGTAATTAAGATGAGTAATTACAGAATGTAATTTATTTAAAGTATGAAGAGTTAGGGTTAATTGCTTGTGTAATTATTATGGAAGATAATTACTTTATGAAAGTAATTAATAATTAATTACTTGGTGTAATTATTTTAAGCAATTATTGATTAAGTTCTTTGGAAAATAATTAAGAATGTAATTAATTAAGGATAATTAATTACTAATAAAATTGATCAAGGATGATTAATGATACAATTAATTATTTAAATATAATTAATTTAGGGGTAATCAATTTACTCAATGCAGTAATTAAGCATAGTTAATTACTAAAGTTAATTAATCAAAAGTGATTAATAATTAAGGTTAATTACTTAATGAAGTTGATTTATTTAAATGTAATTAGGAATCATTAATTAATATAATTAATGATGTAATTAAGGATTAATTAATTGAGATTAATTAATTAATGAGTGATTAAAGTAATTAATTAATGTAATTAATTAAGGATTAATGTGATTAATTATAATTAATTAATTAATGAAGTAATTAGAGGTTAATTACTGTATTTAATTAAGAATAATTAATTTGTGAATTAATTACTTGAATGTAATTAAAGGATGATTAATCAAGGATGATAAATTAGTGGTTAATTAATTAGTTGATTGGTTTGTAATCGATTGTTATATAAGTAGGATTTATAAATTAAAGTAATTTATTTAATTTAGTTCAAATTAATTAGAGATGATGTAATTAATTTAATTCATTTTAAATTTATTTATATATGGTGTGATTATTAATCCTTGTTTATATATGGATGATATAAATTTCTTTGAATGGTTTGAATCTCAGATATGATATTAGTAATGTTGTGTGATATGGATGCATTGGTTGCATTGTGATGATGAATTGGATTATCTTCTGATAATGATAATATGGATTATCTGTGGTGATGATTATCTATTGTGATGATGTGAATTATCTATCTGTGTGTATATAGATAATTAAATTGAATTGTTTTAAAACTTAAAACAACTTGGACCTAAAAGAAATGCTTTGGATTTCGATGAGACCGGGATCGGGTTTCTATATTTGGATATCCGAAAAACACATCGATCCAAATTAACGATAGGTCGTGAATCTCAAGTGAAGATGAAGATTCAGAGTGCAAGGGTTATCGTCGTTAATTCTGAGAGTAATTCCAAAATGAGTGTAACGAGATAATGCCTTCTGTTACGTTCGAACCCGGAACGAACTTGTATGGATTGAATCCTTTCAGAACATCGTCAGGTGGACGATGAGCATTCTAAGAGATGTGTTCTCTAAAGGTGATCGTAGCCTCAAGCCTCATCAACCAGGAATGGCTAAAACAGGGGAGGTGCAGCAAGGCTAAGTGGGTCATGCCCAAGTAGGACAAGATTTTCCCCTGTTAAGAAGTCCCTTTTATTTCGGCTGTGTGGGCGGTTGATTCGCGACAACTGCCGGGGTTGTCTTGTTCGGGACTGTCCAGTAAGGGATGGTTCCGGCCTTGTGTTGCAGGGGAGCAGGCGTACTCTTCGGTGCATTGATCTAGGCCACGTATTGTGACGGGCGGTATCCCAGTAGCCCTGCCATTGCATGGAATCCAAAACCTAATAAGTGCCAACGGTTTTGATTGTATTACCCACTTTTGTGGCTAGTAGCTGGAATTTAATAAATGTAACAATTTCGGTTATTTCTTATTTACTTGAAAACCCTAGACACTATTATAATATCACCGGATTTCCTATCAAATGTTTTGGTTAGCGTAAGGTAAAAACTTTTCCATGTTTATGTGTGGGAAGTCTTACGTGATACCTTTCTTTTCAAAAGGTTTTTGAAAGTTAAGCAACTTTAACCTGTTACTCACACCAGACCCATGTCTGACCCGGAGTTTATTTATGTTTTTCTTAAACTCTTGGGTACTCAAATTATTACGAGTAGCCAAGGGATTCAGGTTAGCTTTGACGAATTATTGAGGAGCAAATGGAGCAGGAGGCTTCTGCATTGTAGTTATCTAGTATTCCGCTGTGTTGGTATCTCCGAGTCGTTTGTTGAGTTGTTTATACTGTGTTGTAATAACTAGACAGGTGTTTATAACTGTCTAGTATGTGTTGTATTATCTGTGTAGCTCTGATAGTTGTTGTATATCTATGTAATACCTTTGATATTAATATAATTTATTCGTTCCGCTGTTGAGATTCTGTTGTTGTTTCTTCTTTCTTTTCTTTCTTTCTCTTTCTATCCCTTTCTTTCTTAATTCATGATACGTCTTTCTGGTTAGTGGAAGACGGGTCGTGACAAAGGGATTGGCATATCAGGTGTCGGTCCCACCATAAAGGTTTTTTTAAAAAAAAGAAAGAGAAAGAAAATGATGACGAGAATGAATGGAAGTATAAAGAAATGGCATACAATTGAAAACTAAATGGCGACCGTTATCATGGAGGTTAGGGTACAAAATGTAATCGTACGGAATATAAAAAAAGTTGGTAATGACCTATAGGACCAACAACCGAAATGTGTATATGAATATGTTCAAAAACGATTCAAGAATTCACTCTTTTGAAATCAATTGAATTACGTCTCGCATGAAACAATCAAGTTTGAGATCGAATCATAAGAAGGCCTATAAGTCCACATGACCAAATTTGTGTATGCTAACGGAATATAACATTAGACTTGCATATTTGAAGATCGATAAAAGAACAAAAGTCAACCAAGAAGTTAGATGGACTTCTTTCTGGCAACTCAGACCTTTTACAATTCAAAGCATGTCATGTTACTCACAAGATGTACTTTGGGGGACAAGTGTTAACCAGTGCCCTGTCCGACTATATTGGGCTAATCGCGCAGGAAGATTCGATTGTTGATGAGAAGAATAGTCATGAGGGAAAGGCGGCATGACCTAGATGTAATGTTCGGACAGTTATTCGAAGCTAGGATTGGACAGAGTTGATAGATGGATAACGCGGGATATCAGAAAATATGAATTACTTGTATGAGATAGGGATTGGCATAGTGGTTTGTCAATATGGACAAGATGCTAATGGGTTCGGTATAGCAAGAAGAGACTATAGGGATCGGCATTAGATGTGGTATCATGTTCAGTGTGGTTCAATGGTACTAGAGGGATCGACATATTATGCAACAAACATAGGGATCAACGTGCTCATAAAGGATAGATTGGCATGTAGTCAAGAAGCAATATGGATCAACATGTAGTTGAGAAGTAGTATGGATCAGCACGTAGTTGAGAAGCAATATGGATCGGCATATATTAATACAACAAGTGGGTTCGGCATGTCGATACATGAAGGGACTGGTATTCATCAGACTAATATGAAACTAAACCAATAATTGAGGAAAAGCAAGAGCTCCACACTTCCAAACACCCTGATATTTGGAACACCACCATATTAGAGCATAAGGGAGCTACCATAGGGATCACTACCCCAAACTCAACACATGGGGGGATTGGTATCGATCCCCATCTATTGAGATTTGGGCTTACCGTCCCTATGGTTGGTCTATATGGTTGAGAAGGACCTATTGCCAAAGTTCTAGTCAGATTGGAGGTCGCCTTCATCTATAAATACAGGCCTAGGAGGCCATTTAGGGGACCTTGAAGCTGCTGGTTAGACAGCACCATTATTGTAACGAACTCCCTCCGTTATTCTCTTGCCTCTTGTTATTTCTTGTTGTTTCTAATTGTAATCAAGTTAATTAAAAGAAATAAAATGAATATTCAAACTAGACATAGGCAATCAACGCCAAACCACTATAAATCTTGTTGTTTTTGCTTTCTGTTGTGTTTTTCTTGTTATTTTGATATTCTCCATTTTCATTTAGTTTCATTATTTATTTCACTACTTAAACTTGTTCTTTGATGTTTGTGACCAATTTGATTGCAAACAAATTGTGAACATCAGGTCATCATGCATATGCACACTTTGTGTTTCGAAGAAACGAAATGTTTTTCTTTCTAAAAATCCTTCGTAAAAAAAATTCAAGTATTTATTAGGCTCTAGTTTCTTTCCAATATGTTTTTATTTCATTTGTGCTATTTTTATTCAAAGCTAACAAATCTTCTCTTCTTTCTATTTTCATCAAATATATAAAAATAAAATTAAAAATAAAATTTTGAAAATTGTAGTTCACTTTTGAAATATGTCAGAAATCCAAAATTCATTGTTTTCCTTTAGTAATTTTATTCAAACACTTTTCATAAATGTTTCTAAATATTTTCTGCCATTTACTTTCATGAACTTGCAATACAACATCATTATGTATTCAAAACCCAAGCATCAAAATGTAATGGTAATGTTGTGTTCAAAACTTGTGTATGGAATAGCAACATCACATAGTATCATATATAGTTCAACAAAACTTGTTAACATTGCATTACTAGCATACATTCCATTTATCACACAAGCATGCCATAGAAATCAAAATCACAACATTGTTAAGAAAATAAAGTATTTCGACCTTCATTCATGAACACCAAAAATATTATGGCTAGAAGACTATAAAATGTACATTAAACCGTATATCATGCACACATTCAAATTACTAAACTATGATTTGCTACTTCAATCCATGTCACACAATTTTTAACATATCATTTAATAATTTTCGAAGTTTACTCTCTTTTGCAAATCAGTAAACATCATCCATATTTGAAATTTTTATGTTTTTAATTTATATACACATAAGTCTTGATTTTAGTTTCGGAAACATACTAATAAAATCAAATCATATGCTTTTTGATTCTTATTCCTGCAAAAGGATTAGCTCATAGATGTGTTCTTCTATTTTCAACTCATACTTCATCAAATTTAGCATATGAGTTAAGATGTCTTAGTATAAACCACATATTGCAAAGACATCATATTATTTATTATCGGTACCAAAGGACACTTTCACGAATACTTCCAAACCTTTTCTAAAATGTATTGTTATCGATCCTTTCTAATGTATGCTTTTGTATATCTAACAATAATCTTTACATAATTCATTATTCATTGTAAATTATCAATCATACCTTATTTTATTAGCTTTAATATGTCGTTTCTTTACTTTGATGATAACGAAAAATTTGTTATCTTAATTTATCGAAAAATCATAAAATAACTATTTAGTTTAATATATTATTTTTAACCTTAATTTATTTTGAAATAAAATATAATTTTAATCTTAAAAATAATAGTATTATTTAATAAAATAATTTTAGTGATATTTTTGTTCCATATACTATTTATTTATCTTAATTTATTAATTAACATAAATTTTATAAACTTACTTTTTAGAATCATGACATAATTTAATGTAAAAAAATTGTTATACATTTACTTTAATATGTTATTACTTTGTAATTAGTTATTTTAATAATCATGACAAATTATTTTTTATAACAATTTTTATTTTCTAGGCGATACTTAAGTTTAATTCAGTTGTAACACTCCTAATTATATTATTGAGACGTTTGTTTCAGTTCGGTAACTAGGGGTTCTAACATTCATAAAATATATCATTCATAACTAATGCAAGCTTATACTTTCAAAAAATTATGGTTCGTATTTCATAATACAATAATTTTTAAAAAAATCCTCTAACTTATCTAATCACTTAAAAGATTTCACAATGTTACACACAAATTTTTAAGTATAAACAGGAATAGTTTTATCAAAAGTTAAGGAGAACTAAGGTTATCAAAGGATGAAAAATGTAAACTATTATAAGGAAAAATTATCGCAAGTTGAGATGAATAAGAAGTCGCAGGATTGAGATTAACAAACCATCGCAATTTGAGATGAACAAGTTATTACAAGTTGACAAGAACCAATTTATCGCATATTAAGAAATAAAAGCTATCAGAAGTTGAGAATGCCAAAGTTATTGCATAAAGAGGCAATCAAGCTATAACAAGTTGAGAATTTCAAAGTTATCGCAAGTTGAGATGACCAAGCTATTGCAAGTTGAAGAAGGTTAAGCTATCACATATAGAGAATAGTAGAAATATCACATATTGAAAAGAATAACCATCACATAGTAATAATACTAGAGCCATCACATGCTGAAGGGATCAAAGTTATCGCATGCTGAAGAAACTGTCATCGCATGTTGAGAAAATTGCTAGAAAACTACATTCCAATTAACCACGTGGTAATTCCTAATCGGTCCAGTCATGCCATGTCATCATGAAGAGATCAAAAGTGATTTGTGCCACTTGTAAAATCAGCAATATGTCATGTCAGTAAAATCTCAATTGTACATCTCCTATGCATGCCACGTGTCAAAGACATAATGTCCCAATTCTCTATAAATAGACATGTGCCCACAAAAAAGCGGGGCTGTGACGACCTGGAATTTCTGGCAATATCAATTTAATAATCTGAATTAAAAATTAAATTGATTAGATAATCTTTATAATAAGATTTGAATTAATTTTATAATTAAATAAAATAAATAGTTAATTGATAGATTTTATCTTTTTAAATCTAATATTTGTTTTATATTTATAATATATATAGAATATTGTATATATTGTAAATAGGTATTGTTTTAAATGAATCCTATTTTCTATAAAATTTATATCTTTAGTAAAAATGGAAATTATGATTTTTTTTATTTAAAAGTTTAACTTTTTAAAAGCTATTTAATAAATAAATATGGTTTTAAATACATGAGATAAATATTGAACTAATTTAAAATATGTTTTAGCTCAAGTTTAAATTTAAGTAAATTACAATGAGGTTATTTTGATTTTTTTTAAATATAATTGAATAAAATAAATAATTTATGAATAAAGAAATAATTTCTTTTATAAGTTACTTATAGTTATTAAATGTTGATATTTATATATATATAATAATACATTGTTTCAACAAATAAATTTTCAATAAAAATTACGGTTTTTCAAAATTCAACTTGGTAGTTATATTTGTAAATGAATTAGATTTCAAAATTTACTTTAAAACTTGAATTCAAAGTTTTTAATTTTTTTTTTAAGTTTAAATGTTTTTAATTTGTTTTAATTTTGAAATATTTGTATAGGTTTAATTTTATAAACATAGTTTGATTTATTTATTTTTAAAATCTATATACATATGAATAAATTTATTTAAACATAGGTTTACATTTATCTTACATTAACATCTAAATAAATAATTAATTAACACTTAATTATAACTATATTTGGTGACAAATGTAAGTTTTTACAAATTTAAGAGGACATGTGTTAAGTAATTAACATACTTACTTGACAATTGTTAAAAATTGAGACAAGTATTGTAATATAAAACAAGTGGCATTTTTGAATTTTTGTTTCTCTTTTATTTTATTTAAAACATCTTCAGCTTATTTCAAACTAAAATAACCCAAGGCAATCTGAAATTCAATTCATCTTTCCCAAATTAGATCCTGTAAACATCTTCCTAAACCAAATTACAAATCTGAAATGGATTAAACACTCCCCTTCAAACCCAAATTTTCTGGAAAACCCTATTCATTTTCAAGCAAACCTGTAACTACTTCAAGCATGCAAGAATTCAGTCACAAGCCTCTCAGTTTTTAACTCAAGCAAACCTGTAGCATGCATGCAATTGAAAATCTGGAAGCAAAATTTATTTGAGCCTGCATTTCAAAAATCTGGAGCTAATGGAAAACAGGATTTAAAATTTAGCAGAGCAAAAAGGAGTTTCCTGTTTAAAAAGAAAAATCACAAGTCTTGTTTCAAAATTTCTGCTCTGCCATCAAGAAAAAGTGAGTAACCTTTAAACATAAAAATAAATTTGGTTGCATAAGTATTACATATGTGTTCAAATGAATCTGATATGATTATTTGTGGTGTGTACTGTTATTTACTGCTCTGTTCTTATATTGTTTCCCAGACACAAGATTTTTATTTTTATTTCTTACACCTGATCTAGATTTGTTAGGACTTGATTTACAAAACTAAGGATGTTTGGATTAGTGTAGATTAAGTTTTAAAAACCTAATATTGTAAAATAAAATTTGGTACTTCTGTAAAACCCAGAATATCAGAAAATGTTGATTAATATAAAAAATTCGAACTGTGAGATTTTAGTTTCAATATTATGAAATGAATACATGACCAAAATCATGATTTTTAACACCTAAATCAAAATTTATAAACTAGAAATGAGGGTGCAGTTCACTATTGAACATAAAAGGGAATGTTGGCATTATTTGGTGATCCACTGGGATATGGGGTAGGGGTTTCTTCCAGTAGGTAGGGAAAAGATCAGTGAAGATCAGAAAAATATTAAATGTTGATGCAAATCAACATGGAAGCAGTGATGTGTTTTTTTTGTCTGTAGCCCTAGTTTTAGATAGGTAACTTGGTTTGGTCGATTCACCTGTAGACTTGATCGAGTTGAATTGGGGTTTGGCAGACGGAAGCTTGGTCGTGGGTGGAATCACAGCCGGAGTTGTTAGATTTTAAGTTGTCGGAGGGCTGAGATCTTGGCGATGACAGGTTTGGAGTTTGGTTTTGTTTCTGGTGTTTCCAGGTTTGAGTTAAATGCTCAAATTCGATCTCGTGATGGTATAATTGATCTGGTGTTTGGATTTCGCTAGGAAGGTGATAGCCGACTTGGGTGAATCAACGTTGATGGTCGGAGTTAATGGTTGTGCTGGTGCCGGTGCACAGAGCACTGTGTTGGGGTGAGATAGCTTGGTTCTGTCTTGTATTCGAGTATGATGATTGACTCAAAGAAAGTTGGTGGGTTGCTCGAAGTTAAGAGCTGGTTGACTCGAAGTGAAATGGAGTGAGCTCGATAGTATGTTGTATTACAGTTACCTGTAGAAACTGTCTGCAGTTTTAAAATTAAATCAATTTTTTTTAATGAAGTTAAGTTTTTAAATCTGAGTTAGGTTTAAATCTAGTTGTATTACAGATTCAAATGATTTAGAATCTTATAAGTTTTAATAATTTAAAAGAGGTTTTCAGTTTAAAAAAAAAAGAAACAGACAGTTTTCTGGAAATTTTAAATTTCATTTTTAAATCTGAAAGCTAATTTTAAATTAGCAGTTTGAATTCAAATTTAAGTCCAGATTTCTTAAGAATCTTCAAATCTTCAAGTTTTAAAAATAAATTTGTATTTTTAAACAAGGGGTTTTAAAATCAAGGATTAATTCAAAGAGTTCAATTTAAGTTAAGTTCAAATTATTTAAATAAGGAATTGTTCAAATGTATTGAATTTAAATCTGTATATTTGAATAAATTTTTGAATTTGAATATTTTCAAACAAGTTCAAATTTAAATTATTTATTAGAAATAAATTGTTTCCAATCAAATATTTAAATTTGATTTTTTTTCTTTATGAATGAAGTCTTGATAAATAGTTTATAAAAGAAAGTTAAGTGATTTTTAACTTAAATTTAAAAGGGTAATGTATTTTAAACTAAATTTCAAAAGAATTAAGCAGATTAGTTAAAGGCTTATCTTATATAAGTTTTAATTATAAGTAATAAATGTTGTTTACATTTATTTTAGAAAGAATATAAATGGAATTTAATTTGGTTTATGCCTAAATAAATTTCATTTTGAATTTTAGATTCAAAATGAAATATGATTTTAATTTTAAATATTGAAATGTTCTAAGTACACAATATAAATAAAATTAATAATAAGGAATGGGTTATCTTAGAAATATTAAGATATTAAATATAATTAAATAAATTGGATAATTAAGGAATAACTTAATTATTTAATTTATGTAAATTAATAATTTGGATTAATTCAAATTAGAGATAATTAAGAAGTAATTAAAGAAAAATAATTAAAGAATTAATAATAGTTAATGATGGTCATTAACTAAGGTTTATTTGATAATTAATTAATATGATTAATTTTCAATAATTAACTAGATTGATTAATTAATGTTAATAAATTATAAAATTTATTTAAGTTTAATTACTTAAATGAAAGTAATTAAGACATTAATTACTTAATGTAATTAATGAAGTTTATTAAGGTTGGTTTAAGTTAATTAATTTAGTTTAATTAATTTTAAACATGAGATTTGATAATAATTATTTTATGTAATTAATGGGATTACTCAGTGAAGTAATTAAAGGTAATTTATGGATGTAATTAGTGAATAGTGTTGTAATTGAGAAGTAATTTTGGATTAAATTATTTTGTATAATTAATCAAGGAATTAATTCAGAAATTAATTAAGGAATAATTAATTTGATAAGTAATTAAAGATAGTTAATTACAGAATGAGATTAATCAAAGGTGATTAATAATTAAGGATTAAGTGAGATTAATTACTGAAAGTAATTAATTTAATGGAGTAATTAATTAAATATAATTATGAGTCATTAATTAATATAATTAATGATGTAATTAAGATTGATTAATTAATATTAATTAATCAATAATAAGTAATTAAGGATAATTAATTAATTGTAATTAATTTAGGGTTAAATGTAATTAATTATAGTTAATTAGTTAATGAGTAATTAAAGGTTAATTACTGTATTTGGTTTAGGGTAATTAATTTTGTGAAATTAATTAAAGTATAATTAATTAGGATTGATTAATTAAGATGATAAAATTAGAGGTTAATCAATCAATTAATTTGTAATTAATTAATGATAGTATAAGCAAGATTTATATTGTGTAAGTAATTGATTTAATTCATTTTAAATTAATTAAAGATGATGTAACTAATTTAATTCATTTTAAATTAATTATAGATTGCATGATTATAGATCATTGCTTATGATGGTTGTTATTGGTTGCTTTGAATGGTTTGAATCTCAGAGATGAGATTAGTAATGTTGATTGATATGGATGCATTGGTTGCATTATGATATTGATATGGATTATCTTTTAATAGTGATAATGTGAATTATCTGTGGTTTAATAATGATAATTATCTGTTGTGAATCTATGAATTATCTATCTGTGTGTATATAGATAAAATAATTGTAATTGTTTTAAACCTTAAAACAACTTGGACCTAAAAGACACGCTTTGGATTTCGATGAGACCGGGATCGGGTTTCCATATTTGGAATCCGAAAACCACATCGATTCCAATTAAACGTTAGGTCGTTAATCCAAGTGGAGCGAGTGAAGACTCGAGGTGTAAGGACTATACGTCAGTATAACTCTGTAGGTGATTCCGTAATGAGTTTGACGGAATAGTACTTATAGATTCGAGATGGAGATTTAGAGTGCAAGGGTTATCCTCGTTAACTCTGAGGGTGATTCCAAAACGAGTGTAACGAGATAATACCTTCGGTTTCGTTCGAACCCGGAACGAACTTGTATGGATTGAATGCTTTCAGAACATCGTCAAGTGGACGATGAGCATTCTAAGAGATGTGTCCTCTAAAGGTAATCGTAGCCTCAAGCCTCATCAACCGGGAATGGCTAAAACAGGGGAGGTGCAGCAAGGCTTCGTGGGTAGCCCCCACTTGAGAGCAAGATTTTCCCCTGTCTAGAGGTCCCTTTTTATTCGGCTTAGTGGGCAGTTGTTAGTGCGCACCAACTGCGGGGTTGTCTTGTTCGGAACTATTCAGTAAGGAATGGGTCCGGCCTTGTGTTGCAGGGGAGTGGGAGTACTCCTCGGTACGTTGATCTAGGCCACGTACTGTGACGGGCGGTACCCCAGTAGCCCTGCCATTGTATGGAATCCAAAATCCAATAAGTGCCAACGGTTTTGATTGTATACCCATTTAGCTGGAATTTAATAAATGTAACAATTTCGGCTATTTCATATTTACTTGAAAACCCTAGACCTATTATAATATAACTGGATTTCCTATCAAATGTTTTGGTTAGCGTAAGGTAAAAACTTTTCCATGTTTATGTGTGGGAAGTCTTACGTGATACCTTTCTTTTCAAAAGATTTTTGAAAATTAAGCAACTTTAACCTGTTACTCACACCAGACCCATGTCTGACCCGGAGTTTATTTTTGTTTTTCATAAACTCTTGGGTACTCAAATTTTTACGAGTAGCTAAGGGATTCAGGTTAGCTTTGACGAATATTGGAGGAGCAATGGAGCAGGAGGCTTCTGCGTTAGATATTAATATTCCGCTGTGTGTTCTGTGTTGTCTCTGAGTTGTATTATGTTGTAAATACTAGACAGGTGTTTATAACTGTCTAGTATTTGTTGAATATCTGAGTACTCTGATAGTGGTTATAAACTATGTAATATTTTATGTTATTAATATAGTTTATTCGTTCCGCTGTTTAGATTCTGATGTGTTGTTTCTTCTTCTTCTCTTTATTTCTCTTTTCTATCCTCTTCTTTCTTATTAGCGATGCGATTTCCTGGAGTTTGGAAGTTGGGTCGTTACAGTGGTATCAGAGCGTTAGGTTGAGTGAAAACCTAGGCTCTGGAGTGGTGTCTATCTTGAGAGAGCGTATTTGTAATTTTATATATATTTATCTATTTCTACCTATCTGTTGGGTTACCTGTTCGGGTTTTCCAATATAGGTTATAAAGGTAGATGAGGTAGTAGTGTTTGTGACACGATTACTACCATTGATCGGAGTCTGATGTTTGAGGTTGGAAGTATCTATCGAGACTGTAGACCGAATACTGTCTCGAGTAAGTGGTGCAATAGTGTAAAAGATTTCATCGATCTCTGAAGGAAACCTGTTAAGGTTCGGAGACATCTTTGAAGTGCAGAATTTGGTTAGTAGAGTTTGGATCTGTCATTTGGGCAGAAGTAAGTAATGGTATCTTGATACCTCAGGAAGTTGCAACTGCGTGATGAGATGCAGTGACTATGGATTGTTTCCAAAGATGTTTTCTTTGGAACAAGTTTGGGAAGTGTGACTGTCCCGAAGTTGCGGCTGGATTCAGCAGGATGTTGTGGTGTTTTCTGTCTGCTTTGAAGTCCGAGTTTCTCGAAGGGCTTTGGATTAGGGTTTTTGTTTTGGTTACAGCAGTGCAGCTCGGAGTGTTCTGTGAGCTGACAGGGAGGTCTTAGCCGAGTAGTTTTTCTGGAAATGGAGTTCAGAAACTACTAAGTGAATTCGTTTCTTCAATGGATTGACTAGACCAGTGTAAGCTGTTCTGTTTGGTAAAGAGAGAATAGTTTTCTTTGGAAATTTATCTGGGTTGTTCGCAAAAGTGACTTGCGATTGTTTGAGTGTTCTCTTGAATTGTTGGAGATTCTCTGGATGTCTTCTGGGAAGACAAAGGGTTGTCAGCATCTGGAGATTGAGTTTTCTTATCGACTAGAATTCCAGGAGTGGAACCGGTGGATCTGTTTAGCTGAAGGATGATTCCTAGAGATGGAGCTTGATGAAGTAACTCAGTGCTCGGAGGAATTTCTGAGTTTTCTTTTATGGATCTGTTGAACCATATTTCTGAAAGGTGATGTCCAGTTGGTGCTTGTGATTCCTCGTCAGCATTTTCTTATCTACTATGGATCAGAGTTGTGCAGCGGAGGCAGTTTGATAGTGTTTCTGATTTTCTTTTCCGGATTGGGAGAAGTTTGTTGTTTTCTGCTGTCTATGGAGTAGAATTGTGTTTTGGTTTTGGATTGATCTTGAGGAGATCATTTTATTGGGTTGTTTTTGGTTCTGATTGTTTCTGGAGGAATCAGCAAGGGTTGAGCTGATCAGTTTGGATGTTGGCAGCCCAGGATTGTCTGAAGACTTTTGTGGTTAAGGGACGGAGAAATTTGGAATTCGAAGTTGGAGACTTCGTTGTTGTTGGGGTTTTCTCTGATTAAGGAGCTATAAGTTTGAGTAAATCTGGAAAGCTAGCTCAGTGATGTTTGGATCTCTTCTCTGTGTTTTGGTTGGATTGGTGTTTGGTTTTTCAGAATTGAATTGTCAGTTTGGATAACTGGAGTTTGATGAGTTTCACGTATCTCTGAGGGAGTACGTGTATGGTCTATCTCTGGTTTTAGAACCAGCAGTTATGGAGTTTGGTTGTTAAGTCAGACTCGTCTGTAGTCTGATATGTTGTCTAGTCTGTAGATATAGAGGAGTAGGAGCTCTGGGGTTTAATAGTATTGATTGTTTGGAATTTATAGAGCGAGTATCCCGATATTTTTATACCGGGGAAACTCGTGAAAGTTTTATCCAGAATTTTTCTGGATAATTAGATTTGTTTGATTTGGGTGAATTGGTTGTTATGGTTGTTAGCATATCATTGGTATATGCTTGTGTTTTAAAATTTAATCTATAAATAGATTATTAAATTACCTTTGTTTCAAATTTCGGGGACGAAATTCTTTTAAGGGGGAAGGAATGTGATGACCCGGAATTTCTGGCAATATCAATTTAATAATCTGAATTAAAAATTAAATTGATTAGATAATCTTTGTAATGAGATTTGAATTAATTTTATAATTAAATAAAATAAATAGTTAATTGATAGATTTTATCTTTTTAAATCTAATATTTTTTTTATATTTATAATATATATAGAATATTGTATATATTGTAAATATGTATTGTTTTAAATGAATCCTGTTTTCTATAAAATTTATATCTTTAGTAAAAATGGAAATTATGATTTTTTTTATTTAAAAGTTAAACTTTTTAAAAGCTATTTAATAAATAAATATGGTTTTAAATACATGAGATAAATATTGAACTAATTTAAAATATGTTTTAGCTCAAGTTTAAATTTAAGTAAATTACAATGAGGTTATTTTGATTTTTTTTAAATATAATTGAATAAAATAAATATTTTATGAATAAATAAATAATTTCTTTTATAAGTTATTTATAGTTATTAAATATTGATATTTTTATATATATAATAATACATTGTTTCAACAAATAAATTTTCAATAAAAATTATGGTTTTTCAAAATTCAACTTGGCAGTTATATTTGTAAATGAATTAGATTTCAAAATTTACATTAAAACTTGAATTCAAAGTTTTTAAAAAAATAATAAGTTTAAATGTTTTTAATTTGTTCTAATTATGAAATATTTGTATAGGTTTAATTTTATAAACATAGTTTGATTTATTTATTTTTAAAATCTATATACATATGAATAAATTTATTTAAACATAGGTTTACATTTATCTTACATTAACATCTAAATAAATAATTAATTAACACTTAATTATAACTAACTAACTTTGGTGACAAATGTATGTTTTTACAAATTTAAGAGGACATGTGTTAAGTAATTAACATACTTACTTGACAATTGTTAAAAATTGAGACAAGTGTTGTAATATAAAACAAGTGGCATTTTTGAATTTTTGTTTCTCTTTTATTTTATTTAAAACATCTTCAACTTATTTCAAACTAAAATAACCCAAGGCAATCTGAAAATCAGTTCATCTTTCCCAAATTAGATCCTGTAAACATCTTCCTAAACCAAATTACAAATCTAAAATGGATTAAACACTCCCCTTCAAACCCAAATTTTCTGGAAAACTCTATTCATTTTCAAGCAAACCTGTAACTACTTCAAGCATGCAAGAATTCAGTCACAAGCCTCTCAGTTTTTAACTCAAGCAAACCTGTAGCATGCATGCAATTGAAAATCTGGAAGCAAAATTTATTTGAGCCTGCATTTCAAAAATCTGGAGCTAATGGAAAACATGATTTAAAATTTAGCAGAGCAAAAAGGAGTTTCCTGTTTAAAAAGAAAAATCACAAGTCTTGTTTCAAAATTTCTGCTCTGCCATCAAGAAAAAGTGAGTAACCTTTAAACATAAAAATAAATTTGGTTGCATAAGTATTACATATGTGTTTAAATGAATCTGACATGGTTATTTGTGGTGTGTACTGTTATTTACTGCTCTGTTCTTATATTGTTTCCCAGACACAAGATTTTTATTTTTATTTCTTACACCTAATCTAGATTTGTTAGGACTTGAATTACAAAACTAAGGATGTTTGAATTAGTGTAGATTAAGTTTTAAAAACTTAATATTGTAAAATAAAAACTGGTACTTCTATAAAACCCAGAATATAAGAAAATGTTGATTAATATAAAAAAAATTCAAACTGTGAGATTTTAGTTTCGATATTATGAAATGAATACATGACCAAAATCATGATTTTTAACACCTAAATCAAAATTTATAAACTAGAAATGAGGGTGCAATTCACTATTGAACAGAAAAGGTAATGTTGGCATTATCTGGTGATCCACTGGGATATGGGGTAGGGGTTTCTTCCAGTAGGTAGGGAAAAGATCAGTGAAGATCAGAAAAATATTAAATGTTGATGCAAATCAACATGGAAGCAGTGATGTGTTTTTTTTTGTCTATAGCCCTAGTTTTAGATAGGTAACTTGGTTTGGTCGATTCACCCTGTAGACTTGATCGAGTTGAATGGGGGTTTGGCAGACGGAAGCTTGGTCGTGGGTGGAATCACAGCCGGAGTTGTTGGATTTTTAGTGGTCGGAGGGCTGAGATCTTGGCGATGACAGGTTTGGAGTTTGGTTTTGTTTCTGGTGTTTCCAGGTTTGAGTTAAATGCTCAAATTCGATCTCGTGATGGTATAATTGATCTGGTGTTTGGATTTCGCTAGGAAGGTGATAGCCGACTTGGGTGAATCAACGTTGATGGTCGGAGTTAACGGGTGTGCTGGTGCAGGCGCACAGAGCACTGTGTTGGGGTGAGATAGCTTGGTTCTGTCTTGTAATCGAGTATGATGATTGACTCGAAGAAAGTTGGTGGGTTGCTCGAAGTTGGGTACTGGTTGACTCGAAGTGAAATGGAGTGAGCTCGGGAGTATGTTGTATTACAGTTACCTGTAGAAACTGTCTGCAGTTTTAAAATTAAATCAATTTTTTTAATGAAGTTAAGTTTTTAAATCTGAGTTAGGTTTAAATCTAGTTGTATTATAGATTCAAATGATTTAGAATCTTATAAGTTTTAATAATTTAGAAGAGGTTTTCAGTTTAAAAAAAAAGAAACAGACAGTTTTTTGGAAATTTTAAATTTCATTTTTAAATCTGAAAGCTAATTTTAAATTAGCAGTTTGAATTCAAATTTAAGTCCAGATTTCTTAAGGATCTTCAAATCTTTAAGTTTTAAAAATAAATTTGTGTCACTTCAACATTACGCCGGATTGGAGGAGCTTCAGAGTGCTTTAGACATATGCGAGTCTCTTCCCACAAGCGTGGCCGACATTTCCGATTGGACGGAGGGTTGCACATACATATACACTTCACAGCATTACACGATTTCTGATCACAAGCTATTTACTTCAGGAGATTACTAACTATGTTCTTCTTTCTTCTGTACAGATTTATTGACTAAACGAAATTCCATGTTGGAAACTCTCCGCTCTGCACGACAATCATCTAGCTTGTATTACGAGTCTCGACGGAGGGAGGACGATAGAAACCGCGATCATGGTTATTCGAGCCAAGAACATCATGAGAGAGAAAGGGATAGGGATTACAGACATCGATCCTGATCGCATTCCCCTCCTTGAGCTCCCACAAAACCTTCGGGTCATGGAAAACAACCGGTACAGCCTCCCCGCCAGAAATCATCTTCTCGAACCTCTAAGCCTGAATCACCACATCGTTGACATAAGGCCAAAACTCTTATTGCTTCTGAACAAGCTATTACTGAGGCCATCGGGGAAGGGGCTATTAAAATTGCTCAGTTGAAGAAAGGTTTTCCAAACTCATGCTTTGACGGCTTCGTCTTCCCCCCTCACTCAAAGAGAATTCCATCGGAATTAGAGGACACAATGCATGATTATATTCATGATATCTATACTTAGTAAAATGAGTGGGGGATAATTGCAGAGAAAGCATCGAAGGTGGCCTTCAAGTGGGCGAATTCCATTGAGTGATTAGAAGCCGAGCTCGCTCAAAACGATCAATTATTCAAGTGCTTAACGACGAGGCCGAATCCTCTCCGAAATCAGAAATAGAGGCCACCCAAAAGACCGATGAGGTGAACTTGGCAATGGAGAGGATGCGATAGACACATTTTGCCCTGGTGGAGGAGACGGGCCACCGAAAAACCACTGTCACAGCCGAACGGGATGCTGCTCTTAAAGAACTTAACGAGCTCAAAGAAATTTTTTTCGAAATCATTAAGAAGAGGGATGATGCAAATAGCGCAGCTCAAGAGGCATATGAACAGGCCATAGTGCTTCGGGGCGAACGGGATGCGGCTATGCCTAAGGTCCGGTAGGCGGAGACTGAGGTCGAGGAGAATTTCTAAATTGCGGAGTCCAGACTAGAGTCTAACATTGAAGATCTCCTCATTACCTATAATGCTAACGTCTTGAGGCATAGGAACCTAGCCTAGCTCGATAACTATCCGACACATTTATACAATGCCTGGGGCCGATTAATAGAAGATGTGAAGGCTTCCCATCAGGGAGAATCATTCGACAAATCGAGCTCGAAAACCAAGTGTTAAATGAAGACGAAAGGAAAGTTCTCCATGATGTTATGATTTCTTATGAGAAGAAGAAGCTTGGCGCTCAGCACTCAGAGGTCAAAGAAGGTTCTGGTGTCGAGCACTACGACACAAGAACTGAAGCTCTTATGCCAACTCAGCCTAAACCGACTTCCGTGGTTGATTCTCAATCCATTCCTGCTTGCAACCTAGATCAGCCGTAGATATCTCAAGCTAGCGAGCAAATTTATGAAGCTGTTCAACCACCAATGAGTTGAACTGAGGAAGGTACTCTAAACATTTTGTATACTTGTTCACGATCAGAAGCTTCACTTGAAATACTTAATAATAGTTTTTCTTTATCTCTTTCTAGTGATTAGAGCCACATCAGTCGCGCCTCCTGCAACTCAAGAGTTGCATCATGAGCAGGAGGCGATCATTACGGAAGCGGCCATGATATCGATCACTGCACGTATAGATGATGTACAAGGGAGCACACTTTCATTCGATGAATAGATGATGGAGGAACTTCTTAGTCATCATAGTGATCATTTCTCTGACTTATCGTTTGTCATGAGTGGAGTAGCGCCAGCGACCAGCTCCTCAGTCCCAACAGCAAGCGTTTTCGATGAAGTACAAACACTTCATGAGGAAGAAATTATAGTCGAGATTAACGCAGAAATGGAAGCAGCTGCTCGGGCCAACAGCTTCGGAGGTGGAATGGTGGGCCCTGGTCCTGCCCCGTTACAAATGATATCTCCTGGTGGCATTATTGTCGACACCAGCATGCCTATTCCGCTTCCAGTAGTGGACCCGACCCCTCTGACTCCACTTGTTGGAAGTATACCTATTCATGTGAGTTCGGAGGAGGAAGAGGTAGACATAATGCCCTTGGCGGGGAGTCAGCCATCGAAAGGCAAGGGCTCGAAGAGAAAACCAAGTGGTGGATCCAATGGCTCAACACCAAATAGGAAGCCGAAGAAAAAGAAAGAATAGACATGCTTCCTTGGTGTATTTTTGGGTAGATAGGAACTTCTTTAGCTTTTGTTAGCCGTGTATAGATGCAGGTTCGACCTCTGCTAGTAGGATTTTTGGAAATAACTTGTACACAAATTCCTTCCACAAGTAGTTGAAATGAAATTGTATTTTGTCTTCAACTTAATTATTGTTTATTTTCTTAAGTGTCCCAGCGTTTGAATTCTTGTTTAGTAAACTTATGAAGTTACGACCTTTGGATCGGGTTTTGAGTTTATTTGTTAAGTCCTGGAATCATGGCTACGAGTCATGTCCGGACACTAAGCTGAATTCCGATGATGCACTGCTTCAGTCAGTGATTGACACTTAAGTTCCGCCCTCAATTTCAGGGATGAGTTGTAAAGACCGGCTAGCGATTGCATTTCGCCTCTAATACATTGAGTTTAACGTCATTGAATTGATGCTGAAACAAGCGAGGGTCGAGTGGTCGAATCACACTCGCTCACTTATTGATGATCACATCCACACTTCGAGGATCTGCATTTGTGCATCGGCAATCGGTAACGCCTGTTTATGTTTTAAGTATATGTCCATGTTCCGGGGACTTAAGTTATTTTATGGGTAGTCAGTCACACTCGATTTACATTTATAATCTGACCATACTCTGGGGTTTCTGAGTTGGGTTACAAATGATTGATTCATATCCGGTTTGTGTTTAAATTCTAATCCACTCTCTAGGGATTTAGGGTTAGTCGGTGTTCATTCTCCAATCTGCGCCATGGGGACATAGAGTTAATTGCAGTCGATACTCAGGTTCACACTTTGGGAATCCGGAGTTAATCTACGTTTGTACTCCAGTTCGCACTCTGGGAACCTGAAGTTGATTGATGTTGATACTCCGGTTCACAGTCTAGGGACCCGGGTGAGTTGATGTTTATACTCTAGTTTGCACTCTGGGAACTTGGATTTTATGTTTATACTCCAATTCGCACTCTGGGATTTTGGAGTTGGCCGATAGATGGTCGGTCACGTCTGTTTAGGCATTTGAATTTGTTCGCACTCTGGGAACGATGGATTTATCAGGATCGTGGATGGTCGATTCACATCCACCTTGAGTTAACAAGCGAGGTCGTTAGATGGATGGGTCCATCCTCCTCAAACTTGGTCAAGATACGGGCAAAGTCGTTAGGTGGACAGATCCAGCCCCTTCAAAACCGCATTTATTAATTTATATTCCAGCTCGCACTCTGGGAGACTGGAGTTAGTTAAAGGATTGTCGTGTATCAATCCTTATTTGGCTTCAATGTGATGGCTTGCCCCTGAGTTCGGTTATCACTTAGCGAGTAACCGGTCATATCATAGTTACTCCCTATTTGAATAAATCCCATCGTATGATGGAACTTATCTCTTCGTGCATCGTGTTGGTTGTATGACACATTCAATAAATCATAGCTCTGGCTCGAAGAGATTGCATCTTATTGCTGAAATGAGAAAATACGGCAAAGTCGGTCGCCTTATTACAAATTCAAATTTCGAAATGCAGAAAAAAATTGCTAATGAAAAGAAGACAAAATAAAAAAAGCCTGTCATGTGTAGTAGCGACGAAGTCTTTCGCTGTTCTAGGTTCTTGGCAGAGTGAGACCATCAACGGTCGATAATTTAAATGTGCCATTTCTGAGCTTTCATTCAATCACATACGGCCCTTCCCACGTCGGTTTCATGTATGAAGGAACTGGGTAGATTCTTTTGAGGATGAGATCGCTGAGTTCAAAGGTTCGGGGTCGGACCTTGGCATTGTATAATCGGGTGACTCGACTTCGGTATGCGGTTGCCCTCAAATCAACCTCTTCGCGCTTCTCATCGAATAAATCTAAGGATTCAGCAAGTAATATGGCATTTGTCTTCAGATCATAATAATTCACACGATGAGAAGGTACTTCCATCTAGACTGGAATAACGGCTTCTGAACCGTAGGAAAGAGAGAATGGTGTGTGTCCGGTCGCGGACTTGTGGATTGTTCGGTAAGCCCATAGAGCCATAGGAAGTTCATCGACCCACTTGCCCCCGGCCTTTTCCAGTCGTTTCTTCAGAATAGACTGTAACTTAATTGACAGCTTCAAACCTGTCCATTCACTTAAGGGTGTGTAACTGCAGAGAATTTCTTATGAATGTGGAATCGCTGACAGAAGTTCTTAAATTCAACGCTATCGAATTGGATTCCGTTATCGGTGATGATGGTATGTGGGAGACCAAATCGGCAGATAATGTTGCGGAGTTCAAAGTTGATCACTTTCTTCATCGTGATTGTGGCAAGGGGTTCAACTTCGGCCCACTTGGTAAAGTAATCAACTGCAATAATGGCCTACTTCACACCACCTTTGGCTAGAGGTAGAGAGCCAATAATATCAATGCCCCAGACTACAAGGCCATGGAATGATCATCTGGGTTATCTCGGTAGGAGGGGCTCTATGAATCCGAGCATATTTTGGACATCTGTCACATTTTCTGACATAGTCCGACGCATCACGATTCATGGTCGGCCAATTGTATCCATATCAGAGTACTTTCTTAGCTAGAGCTTGCCCCTTGATGTGATCGCCACATTCTCCTTCGTGTACATCATCCAACACTCGTTTGATTTCATCATGAGCGATACATCAGAGTACAGGAATTGAGTATCCTCTTCTATACATGACTCCATTCTGAATAGTGAACCGCGAAGCTTTTCGAAGAATCTGTCTTTTTTCACTCCTGCACTCTGGCAGTGTTCCATGCTTAAGATAATTTCTAAACGGAGCCATCCATGAATCCTTATCGAGAATGACTTCAAATATCCCATCTGTCTCCATTCGATCGATGCTTGGGGAAAATAATGTTTCCATAGGAACGAGTCCCATTTGTTGCGCTTCACATATGCTGGCTAGTTTTGCCAATGAATCGGCTTTCTGATTGCGCTCTAGGGGGATGCTGTTGATAGCATAATAATCAAACTAATTCAGTATCTCTTGGACCCGAGATAGGTAAGCAGCCAATCTTCGATCTTTGGCCTGGTTCTCCCCCCGAACTTGACATACGACCAATGGCGAATCACAATAAATCTCCACAGCAATGACTTCAAATCTCGGAAAAATCTCAATCCGGAAAGTAAGGCTTCATACTCAGCTTCATTATTGGTCGCACGAAAATCAAACTTTAAAGCATAGCATATAGATTGACCTTCCGGAGTCTCAAGTACAACACCGACACCTGAGCAACGACCATTTGATGCACCATCAGTATGTAGCTTTCCGATATATTTGGGAGATTCATTGGTTTCGGGTAAGTCCTCTGGGATGGTAAATTCAGATATGAAATCTGCTACGACTTGTCCTTGAATGGATCACCTTGGAGTATAGGTAATATCAAACCGACTTAGCTCGATATTCCACTTGAGTAACCTACCGAACGTCTCAGGCCATGTAAGGACCTATCGTAACGGTTGATTGGTGTAAACAGTGATAGGATGAGCCTGGAAATACGGAAGGAGCTTCCTTGAGGCAATAACGAGACAATAAGCCAATTTTTCTAGCTTCGGATAATTTCTCTCAGCACCGGTTAGTCGTTTACTAATATAATAGACCGATTTTTTCACTCGGTCTTCTTCTCGAATTTGGGCAGCATTAATTGCATTTTCTGATATCGCCAAGTAAAGGTACAATTTCTCGTGATCGATAGGCTTTGACAATAGGCAGTGTGGAGAGGTGCTGAGTTAGTGCTTTTAATGCGCCCTCACATTCCGAGGTCCATTCAAAGTTCCATTTCCCTTTTCGGATCAAAAAGAAGAAGGGAATGCATTGTTCGGTGGATTTTGAAATGAATCTACCCAGTGCTGTTACTTTCCCATTGAGGCTCTGGACTTGCTTTATGGTTCTTGGAGTCAAGATTTCTGATCGCCCAGATCTTTTCAGGATTGGCTTCAATTTCTCGAGCATTGACGATAAACCTAAGGAATTTTCCGAATGCGACCCCAAAGTGACATTTCAACGGATTGAGCTTCATTCTGTATTCTCGAAGGATATTAAACATTGACTCCAGGTCTTTAATGTGATTAGTGGAGAATCGTGACTTCACTAGCATGTCGTCCATGTATACCTCCATAATTTTCCCAATCTTGTTAATGAACATCCGGTTAACCAATCATTGGTAAGTTGCACCGGGATTCTTGAACCCAAAAGGCATGACTTTGTAGAAATAGAGTCCCAGATCAGTCATGAAGCTGGTATGCTTCTGGTCGGGCAAGTGCATGGTTATCTGGTTGTAGCCTGAATACGCGTCCATGAAGGATAGGAGTTCATGTCCAACCGTTGAATCTACAAGTTGATCGATTCGAGGAAGTGGAAAAATATCTTTGGGGCAAGATTTATTCAAGTCTGAATAGTCGACACACGTTCTCCATTTCTAATTTGGCTTTCGGACAAGTACAGGGTTGGATACCCATTCTGGGTGTAAGGCATCTAAATCCATTCGATTTATGCTTATCTACCTCTTTCTTAAAGGCGGTATATCTCTCTGGATCCATACCACGTCTTTTTAGCTTGACCGGGATGTACCGCGGGTCAATATTCAATGTATGGCTTGCGATGTCTAGGGAGATTCCACACATGTTAGAATGTGTCCAAGCAAACACGTTAAGGTTTGCTCGAAGAAATTCAACCAATTCTTCTTGCATTTGTTGGCTTAACTGAGATCCAATCTTTATCATTCTAGAATCGGGACATCGATCGTCAGTTTAGCCAGAGATGCTTGACTGTCTTTACTTTCATCTTCGCTTTTGTTATCTCTCGGGTCAAGATACCTTTGGAATTGGTTGGGGTGCCAGGGCCTGGGCACATGCATCAATTGTCAATTTTCAACTAAGTGGACGCAAAGCGATTCCTCTACACCCTTTCCATTTTCTCTTCGCTGCGCATCTCATAGCTCAGCAACATAACAGGCTCTCCCAGTAGCCTGATCTCCTTGAACGACTCCAACTCTACGATCGGTGGGGAACTTTAGAGTCAAACACCATAAGGCAATGGCGGCCCTGAACTCAGCTAGGGCCGGTCGGCCCAAGAAAGCATTGTACGGCGAGTCTATGTCCAATGCAACAAATTGCAATATCCGTACCCTTCGACATTCTCCGGTTCCTAACTCCACTGGCAATTCCACCACTCCAGTGGGTATGGTTGCACTCCCATTGAAGCCATGAATACGGGACTGACAAGGCTTCAAATCTTTAGCCTCCATCTTCATCTGGTCATAGGCTTGCTTAAATAGTATATTCACAGAACTTCCACTATCGAATAGGATCCTCTTCATCCAAGCAGGACCTACTTGAGCTGATGTGACAAGTGGATCAATAGTAGGGACTTTGACCTTGTCAGCATCTCTATCTCAGAACACAATGTCATTAGTCATCATCTTCTGTTGTTTGGTCGGAGCCCCATCTTCAAAACTACTACAATACTCGAAGTTTGCATGCCTAATAGAACTGGCATACGACTCCATTTCCTCCCAGCTTTGGTCTGCTGGATGAGGACCACCACTAATAGTATTTATCACTACCCTCCCACCGGTACGAGCGGGTTCCTCCGGTCTTGCCTGATTAGGTACACGATTTTGATTTGATGGGCCCGCACCTCCAGACCGTGGTGCCTGAACAAACAGCTCTAACTTCCTTTCTCTTATCAACTTTTCAATGAGATCCTGCAAGTGACAACACTCATTCATGTTATGGCCATAGCTATCGTACAATCTACAAAACTTTCTCGTCTGGATTTGTTTCTCTAATGATGGTCTCGTGGCAGGTTTCTTTTATTGAATGGTATTACAAGTTTGTAAGTACACATTCTCCAGTGACATATTCAAAGGAGTATAATTATCAAACATGGAAGCCCTACACCATGGACCACGTATCTGTTACCGCTTCTTACTTCGATCTCTATTACTTCTCTGCTGATTCTGTTTATTTTGTATATTCAATTGCACTTTTCGAAAACTCTCCCCAGATTATTTAACATCCACATTACTTCGGATTCCTTCGACACTGGGCCCTGCGCCATCCTTTTTCCTAAACTATTTCACATCCTCCCTTCTCAAGAATTGGGCTGCCTTAGAATAGAAATAGTCCAACGACGCAGGATGCTTTTCGGCCAACCACTTGTCGAATTCAGAGTCAAGATCAATCCCCTTAGTTAGTGCCATCAGAATAGAGTTATCGTTGGGATTGCTAATCTCAACACACGTAGCATGAAATCTTTCTAGATAATGCCTGAGTGTCTCTCCAGGAGCTTGAGTGACACTAGACAAAGTTTTAACATCCTTCGTTCTCGTTACATGCATCCGAAACTACTCAACAAACTTTGTCGCCAACTGATCAAAACATGAGATAGATCGAGGTGGTAGATGGGTAAACCACATCATAGCTATGCCTCCAAGTGAGATTGAAAAACTTCGACATTTGACTGCATCATTAGCTCATGCAGCATTCATCAACCATTCGTACTTTAGAATATGTTGATTAGGATCTACGCTTCCTTCATAGACGGGTAGAGTCAGCATCCTGAATCGCCGAGGTGGTTCCGCATAGAGAATGTCATCAGTGAAAGGGGTATGACTCCGGGAGATTCCCCAATCCTCATTAGTAAGACCCTGACTTTCATGGATCATTTGACGTATCATCATCGGTATATCTGGCATCTGGACATTTTGAGCGCGTTGGGCCAAGGTGTGGTTGGGTTCGATTACATGAGGCTGGGCCGGACGTGGTAGACGGCCCAGGTCTCGCTTCCTTGGTTCTAAGTCTTTAGGGATGTGAGGTTCGGAAGTATGTTGACATTGGATCGGATCTGTCCGGTTTCGGACAACAATTCCCGGTTCAGCAGTAGTGGTGGTAGCTCGGTTGTCTATAACAAGATATGGAATAGTACCACCTCAAGAGGAGGGTCTAGTATGGCTGGTGGACAGGCCAACTCTTGGTTTCCCAAGGCTCATTGCGTGTTGATGTCTAGTAGTTTGGGTATAACTTCCATCTAGCAGTGGATGCATGGATCTGTGATGATTGTCTGAAGAAGTTGAACTCGCACTGGATGAATAGGAAGCCTGATCCCTCATGTATCTCCTACCCCATTGGTGATTCAGCTGATTGGTTAATTCTGTGTTGGCACGCAGCTGTTGAGTAAGTTGCCGATGGCTCTGTATCAGCTCTTGCATTAGCATCTGTAACTCTTCCCTGGTGACAGGGCCTTCTGGATCAGATGGTCCGATAGCATTCTGATCAGTCGAAGGTAGTTGTGTGGGATTCTGTCGATCCTGTCCTTCTGGAACTGCAGTAGTAGAAGTGGTCCTTGTGTTTACCATGGTGAATAGCAAAGCTCTTTCCTAGACTTGACGCAGATCTGAATAGGATAGAAGAACTTTGAACTTGAGATCTGGATATTCTTCTTAGATTTATGCAATCCGATATTGATAGTAGATCCAACGAGAAGGAGAAAAACTGCGTTTTCTCAGTGAAAGCACCAAAGTGTTTGTACCAAAATTGGGCACAACACTCTTTGATAGTATTTAAAGAGATAAAATGAAGAACATAATTGTAAAAAGAGGATTATCCAGCAAACACTTCAAAAACGGATAAGAAAAACACAAAGAAACATAGAGATTTAGAGTGGTTCGACGTATTGCCTACATCCACTATGAAATTAATGATTTTATTGATGTTTGATTGCTGATTACAATTGATTACAATGGATTACAGCAGTAGATTTTGAGTACAACAGTGATCTTTGAGTGCAAAATGGTTTCGGCAGAGTCTAGACGTAGGAGAGCTAAAAGTCCTCTTTCTATAGACTTTGGGATGCTATTTATAAGCGTAGGATGCAAATATCTCGCTTAGATCTCGGTAGACCTCTTCTGCCATGTGGGTGGGCCTATGCGATCGATCTCATGAGAATTGCACACGATCTGGAATCAATATGAATGAGCTTTGTATCGATCAAAACTTCATCCAATTGAGTCGGGATCGATTGTGAATGTTGCCGAGGATGTATGTAAGTTCCTATGAAAATTTCATAGCATTTAGGCTTGTAGATTGTGAGTTATAATCGATGCAAATTCGAATTTGTTAAAGGTGGTTTCCTTCAAAATGCCGTTTGTATCCCTTTATTTGTATCGATCCAAGCATGTGCCTGTATGTTGACTTGGCGCTAATCCCTCGGATCGATCCACTTTTCATGCCGAATAATTAAGTCTTTCATAAGAACGTATCTTTTTCGTATCGATCCAGCTGGGCTATGTTCGTATCGATCGCAACTATTATGTTCCCATCGATCACCTTCGCTCTATTCGTATCGATCGATGGCATCTCACTTCGATCGATGGCTGGAGGCTGTTTCGTATTGATAGTTGAAGGTCATTTTCATATCGCTCGTTCGATGTTTCATTCGTATCGATCGATACGAATTGACTCCGATTGATGGATTCGATATCGAACCAGGCCAAGTGGATACGAAGTTAAGCATACGTGACGGATACGAAGAGAAGGATACTTGATGGTTATGAATAGATGGATGTGAAATGATGGATGCGGACAGATGGATACGAATGAATGGATGCGAACAGATAGGTACGAATAGTTTGACTTTCTTGGTTTGCATCGATCATATCTTGGCATATGAACTCGGATTGACTTGAAATTTGAAACACTGGCTTTCATGTCTTTGCTTACCTCGTCTTATCAATTGTAGCTTGATCCAGGCTCGGATAAAGTACATCGATATCCATAGGGAACCTGTGTATAGCCGATTTTCAAGACGAACTGTCTTTGGTTTATAGTCAATCCCTTGGTGTCACGGTCTTGCCAAAAGGCGGGATAACAACATATTATTTCTAGTATATAATAGAAAGAAAATACTTTTTATTTCTAACTAGATTGGTATTGAGTTAGATATATGTAACCATTAGATAATTGCCCCTAGCGCATACTTATTACTATATCAAGCCCCTATCTCCACTTGGGCCAATTATGGAATCTCTATCCCATCTCTTCAATCAACTTAATGAGAACTGATCGAGTAACCATCATGAACTGAACTGCTATGTTGGTTTACTTATCTACTATGTCCATCAACTCTCCCTTATTCTGATAAACTACTTTTATCATGTGGAACTATTCGATGTATGTTTCTCGACTTCTAATGAGCCCTTATCATTACATTATTATCATATGACATAATGTAGTATTATTAATCCTTGTAATCACCCCAAGCTCACTTTATAATTTTGCATTTATATTTATACGTTTCTTTTATCGTTGAGCTATTCAAGGCGATGTACTTAGCCTTTTTGTTGAATCATCCATAACCATTTATTTGGAATGTTTCCAACTTAAAGCTTCTTAATTAAGGTTTGAACATGAGTTCAATATTGATGTATTATACTCAATATCACCCATGAAGTTTGAGTCCATACACTTTTCATAAGGAGTATATTATTTCTATAAATAATTCTAGGGTATTTCGTGAATACTCAAGAACACTCGAAATTACCATTTAGCGATTTTAATTTAGATATGATATTTACTTCATGTATCAAATATATAAGAAAATTAAGATATTGTAGATAATACAAAATGTATGATAATTTCTATTGTCAATACATAAGGAATTCATCTTACATTCTCCATGTTAAAGAATTTAATAAGGTGCCTTGGCATATCATTTAAGACACTCCCAACATCATTTATACTTATTATGAAAGATATAAATCCAATATCGAGTTTTAAGCAACCAAACTACTATTGATTTTAACATAAGCACGTCGTTAACAATCAACAGTATGTTGTTCACCATTTGAGAAATATTTAAGTACCTTTAATAGTTCTTTCTTATGGACACATGCTTCATTTGCTTGACTGAAAATCAAACTGCTTGACACTTCTATCAAAATACGTACTCAATTCTGATACTTGTAGAATGATATTTTCGTTTCATTTTTCAAATCATATCCAAAAGAGCCAGAAACTCAATATCATTCCCACCGACTCCGAGACACTTTGGTTGTTATGTGAAAATGTCAATTCTAAACCATTATTTAGAATTTTCTATTTCACTACATATGTACCAAAATAAAAGGTCATACTAAGCAATAATTTTGTGAGTAAATCCGAATCAACTTGAACACATCGAAATGTGAATCCACTACGCTAATTTAAACAATTTGAATTCATGATGGTATCCCTATCAATGAGGCTCACTATATTCCATCTGTGTTTTTCATGCTCTTAAAGACACAATTTCGATTGATGGGTCATATCTCTTTGGGTACAACTATTAAAATCGTATTTTGATAATGCTTTTGGAACCAATCTTGGATTTTTGCATTGTACCATATCATAGAGTCAATACTCTAAGTGGTTTCATTAAACAAATGAGGATTACTTATTCTTGATATTGACAAGAAACTCATAGTTTCTCTTTGGATATGCAAGAATAATCAGTAGACATTATAATGTGTTGTACTAATTTAAGTCTGGTTAATTTAATTTCATCCCTCACAATAAGTTTTTACCTTGGATCGTATCCATGTCCATTTTAATCCCAATAATTGCTCAAAAGAATTCATTTTCGATGAAGTTGGTATTTCTAAGGACAACAATTGTTTCTCGGTGCAACGAAATGAACATAAATAAACATTTCATGAATTGCTTTATATAAAACTGATTTGGTATTAGTTTACAATATTTATATTCATAACATAAATTAGTCATCCAACGACTATCATTCCAAAAATTCTTTTGATGTGATTCACACAAAATCACTTATACACAATAATAACGTGTAGTGTTTCGACTCATACAACCCACCAATTCCCTGTCGAGGACATGATGAGGTTTCTTATAAACCCTAATCTTGTATGATTTTGTAATCTATTCTTTGGATGACATTAATTTTCACCTTGTGTACTACTCTTAAGTACATAACCTATAGAAGGAAATCAACTCAATATTAATTGTGGTTTATCAACAAAGTTTGATTACTCCTTATCAAAATATCATTATGTATTATAGGGAGGATTGACTTTGGAGACTCAATCTATATTCATTTTAGGTATGTTTGGAACACTTTCCAATATATTCACCTATTCAATCAAATCGAATCATTTTTATTTCTATTGCATGTTATTTTATTTACTTTCGTTTTATATTCTATGAGCTTATTGTAGACATATTACATGTGTCATATACACATATCCATCTTGATGATAATTCATCGATGAATATTGTAACAACCCGCATATTTTACGATTGTATATTTAAATATTTTATTTAAATATAGAATCATTAGTCGATTAAAGTCCGAAATGCTACTTTTTGCAAATTGTCGAATTAGGACTCTAGACCACTTCCATTGAGTTCGAAATGACATTTGCGACATTTTTGAGTATAAACATCAATATGTTTGAAGTTGAGTAGAATTTTACTATTTTTCTATTGGGCTTTGGGTTTGGGTTTCATCCCACTAACCCAACACAATAACCTAACCACTCCACTCCTCTCCTCTTCATTCATTTTCATTTCCTAACGCTCTCAAGCTAAAAGAAAAATGAAGGAAGAGAAAAGGAAATTAAAATTCCTAAGCCCTAGTTCTCTTAAGAAATTCAAGTTCTTGCTTTAAATTCAAAGAGAAGCTTAGGTAAGCATCCTCTTCATCTTCTCCATCTCATTCTCTCTTCAATTTCCAGAAATTCATATAACCTAACTTAGGGAAAACTTCACCTTTGATAATAGATTGAAGATTCTAGAGGTGTTGAAGAAGAATTGGTCTTGCTTTATTTTAAAGCTTCTCAATTTTGAGTTTAAAGGTGAGTTTTTTAACTCACATCTACGTCTATAACTTTCACTGCTGTTAGGTATGCATTCCTAACATCTATTCATGTTCATTTGCTTTTGATTTGAATTGTTTTAGTGAATTTTCCAATTTTGGTGTTTTGAAGTCAAAATCTTTAAAGATCCTATCTTGCATGTTTGAACATGTTAAATGGGGTGTATTGAAGAGCCTATAGGACTGGGTTGTCGATTGGCATAAATCCTTAGTATCCATCGCTCGTTCGATTGCATTTCGGTTTGGATTTGCTCTTTTTAAGCTAGGCTGTTTTTTTGCCTAGAAGAAAAATCCAGACATCTGGAACAAAATTCAGATGTCTGAAATGAAATCCAGAAGTCTGGTTGAAAAATCCAGACGTTTGGAAAGGGTCCCTAGAAAGGGCAGAGCTAAAATCTAGACTTCTGGAACAAACTCTAGACGTCTGAAACACAATTCAGACGTCTGGTTGAAAAATCCAGACGTCTGAAATAGTTCTGGAATTAAAAAGAGAAAGGAGAAAAAGCTTATATTTTTCCAAAACATAGGTTCAGACATCTAGTTGGTAATTTCAGACGTTTGGAAATGTTTAATTTGCCTATTTTGGCTGTTTTTGAGTGGATTTCCAATATTAGTCAATTTTTGTTGATTCAGTTAGTTGTTATCATTTATTATTGACTTTAATGACTTATTTTATGGATTTTTGGAAATATTCATTTGGTGGATTTAATATCGATTTCTATGGTTTTGATTCACGTCATCATATGTGAATTTTTGGTGATTGATTGTTTTTACAATCATTTCTGTGTTTTGTCACTTTAAAGTACAAAGGTTTTTATACTAGTAGTAAATATCCAAACTCTTTGACAAAAACGATTTCAATAATATTTTTAGCACAAAGCTTGTTTTTAAATCCGTTTTCTAATCTATTAGTATATACAAACCTTTACTTCATTCGTATGAGAAATCTAATTAAATGACTTGGCAAAATAAGTGGTATGAAACGCTTGTGTTTACTTTGTCGGTTAATTCTTGGACTTGTTTGATTGAAATCTTGTGACAATTTTCGAGTGGAAATCTATAATTTATTCGTAAATATTTACGTTAAGCCAGTGGTCATGGGACATGAAGCCTAACTCATTTATATACTAGCTTAGTGTAACTTACACTTATTGATCTATGATGATCATTCGATGGAGTTTTGACTCAATTTTGTGGGATAGCGACCCATGGTCGTTTGACCGTTCGTGGAGCAATCGGCTCATTCGTCCGTGTGGGGGACTGTACCTCGATAGAGTTTGTGCATAAGGCGTATCTTTTAGGGTGCATCGATGTTCAGCTCATTCGTCCACATGGGGGACTGTACCATGATAGAGTCTGTGCATGAGGCGTATCTTTTAGAGTGCATCGATGTTCGGCTCATTCGTCTGCGTAAGGAACAGTACCACGAAAGAGTCTGTCCATAAGGCATATCTTTTAGGGTGCATCGATGTTCGGCTCATTCGTCCACGTGGAGGACTGTACCACGACACAGTTGTCCATGAGGCGTAACTTTTAAGGTGCGTCGATGTTCCGCTCATTAGTCCGCGTAAGGGAATGTGCCCCGTATTTTTATGGGTTAACGATCCATGGAATAGCTTTCCATTTGTGATACACGTGTTGGTGAGTTTTCATGCTTCCATTTGTGATTGGCCTTCCCCTTTGTGTTTTCTGGATTTCTAATTAACGATTTCTAGAATTTATGTTTCACCTATTTTTGTGATTTATATTGATAAGCTTTATCAGTATTTGTGGTTTGGTGAATAAAATAAAGAATATGACATTCTTTTTGGTGTTTTGATATTCTTGAGATATTGTATGATTTTTGTTGTTATTTAATGTATACTTGTCACAGTATGGCATTTTTGTTATCATACGTTTTTGTCATATCTCTTATCCTATCTTATTTTATATGATATTCATAGCTAGACTGATCCGTTTATTATATTCTTCTTAAAGAATACTCGGCCTATATTCTTCTTAAAGAATACTCGGCCAGATCGAGGTATTTCAGGTGCTTCTACTTGAATTCTTATCAGGGTCCTTCATCTGACTTTGGGGCTAACTACTTTAGCTTAGTACTTTTTGTTATTATACATTCGAGATAGAGACTCCTTGATGTATACATATTTTTTTGTCTTACACTTGTACCTATTCTTTTGTGATGTAGTGGATCTTATATGACCACTACTTTGATGTACACTTTTATGTAATATATTCATATCTATTTCCGCCTTAGAGATATGAATATCTGCGACTGATTTATGTTATGTTTATTTTATATTTGTTTTCGTAAACCACATAGCCACTATGTAGTAGCCTTGTGCTCGTATTTGATATGTTGGATTTCCTCTTGAAACTAAATGCAGATAATACTATCTGACATATCAGTACCCGTACAAAGCAATTACATGGATGGTCGCTCCTCAACAGCCTTATTCTTCGTGCTAGTTGACGGCATTACTCTGTAGTGTCCTTGGCTAGTGTGAACATAGAGGTGGGCATTACAGCTTGGTATCAGAGCCAAACTTCGAAACAATATAGAATAATTTAGCAATGATCATTGTCCTAAGTCTTTCTTAAGAATCGTACCTTAGGATTTATCCAAGTCTTAGGACCCGTTCTATCCTATTTTCTTTTGTGATGCCTTGTTTTATCAATCAAGTTTGTTTGATATTCATTATGAGAATAACATTTTTCCTCTTCTTTCTTTCTTTCTTTAAGAAGAATAGATGGTTAGATCTGGCAATCCTAGCGCTGGTCAATCCAATAGTGCTTCTCTAGATGGCGTATTCATGTATGTCCAAAAACTTTTGGATCTTGTAAAGAATCAAAGGTTTATCTGTGCTTTGAGTAAGAACCATAAAAAGGTTTTACCTCTGAAACTAGAAGTTCCTTTCGATTAGCTTGCAGATATCACTCTTCGACTAGAATAAGCCGATAAAGAAAGTGATAGTGATGTTGGAGTTTCCAAAAAGAGCCTCAATAACAATAAGAAGGGGCATATTAAGTTCAAAAGCCCTAATCCCAACAAGGAAGGGAAGAAGGCAACTTCGGTAGCAAAGACTCCTACTTCTAGTCGTTGACAACGCTACAATTGTGGTTCTAAGGACCATTACACAAGTAAGTGTCCGAAACCCTTTACTTGCCGCTATTTCAAAAGTTTGGGTCATCTTTTATCTGTAGGATCGATTTCACCCTAGAAGGAGGGTGAATAGGGTGATGCTATTAATTATAAAAATTTATTACGGAAGTTTGTACAAAATTATTTCAACGCAGATATATCAGAATAGCATCACAGATAATAGCAGAATAATAAATGTAGAAATGGAATGACACAGAATTTACCCAGCTTTGGCAAAACCCTGCCCATGTGCTGCCCCCAAATTTTCTACTAGAAATTAAGCAGTCAGACGCTAACACACGTAAACTCGCGACACCCGCTATCGACTAGCCTTAACTCTACGCTCAAAACCCAGCCACAGCTCAGCCACTGAGTTGCGAATTCTCAAACTACGCCACGTAGTTTGTCCTCTAGTCACACGACTAGAAATTACATATGTTTAAAGAGGAAGCACAAAATTAAATCAAATTAAACACAAAACCCTAATTAAAAATTAAGCCCAAATATAACATATAGAAGTCGGCCCAAACTTTTGTTAAGTGAAAATCTTATCCCTTTTTATTCCTTTATCAGCCCGCCTCCTTGTATCCTTTTCCTTTGTCATTCATTCCTTTGTGTGAAATTAGGGCTTGTGAAAATTGAAGTCGCCGCTTGAATTCTAAAGCTTTGATTCCTTTCTTCTCTCTGTCGATCGCTTTAGGATACTTCAATTCGATCGACTTCGAATTAAAATTGGTATGTTATTTTCCTTTATTCTTTTCTGGTTGATTGTTTGAACTCGATCGATGATTCAAGTTATTGGTTTATTGATGTCAGTTATTCTCGAACTCGAATGGATTTTCGGCCGGTGATGATTTGGGTTTATATAGGATTCGAATTCCTATATTTTCGTTCGTATAAATTTATTTGAATTCATCGTTTACTTTGTTCCGGCCATTCGATGTTGTTTGGATGTTGATGATGATTACTGACTTGTTCAAAATCATAATAATTTGTTTACTTGATTAACACGGTGTTGATTAATTTCTTGGCCACCACGGCTTGTTTGATTTGTTCATTTGTTCGACACCTTGTTCATCACGGCTCTGACATTTGCTTTGACTGGTTGATTTTTTGACTGTTATCATGGTTGTTGGCATTGCCTAACTTCTGTCATTTTCTCACTTGTATATCATGACTTTCATACTGCTGTGTCTTGGACATATTCATGTGCATACTTATTTTATTCTCTGGTCTACCTGAACCTGTTAGTCGAGTTTGCACTGCATATATATGTGTGTTCATATCTGTAGCATACTCACCCTGATGCTTGGATTTTTGACCCACTGCATCTTCACGGTTTTGATTTAATCCTCTATGTCTTCGGCACAGGTTCATGTAAGGCTGAGAGAAAAGTTGACTTCGAAGATTGTTCTTACTTTTGTAATTCACTGCATAGTATGTTGGTTCATCATTGTTATTGCTTTGAGTCATGTAAACTTCTGGTTTGTATATGACACTTCAATTTGTGTCTGCACTGTGATATGCACAATATAAATTCCAGTGTGCCTTTATACATGACTTCTAAACTTTGTTCATCCTGTCACATGTAGTTGTATATGCATATCGGTTTGGTTTCATTATGGTCTAATGCACCGCTGTTGTCATCTGGTTCATTTGTGTTGTACATCCATGTGTCTCTTGAGTCTTTCATCTTTGTATATGTCTCTCTGGCCTATTTCACTATCATGTGTATATATGTGCTATCATCTTGTACATCTCCGTCGGGAGTAGTTCTGCATTGTTATGGCTATGCATTTGTTGTCACTGCATGTTTGAAACTCTGTTGGTCTTTATCGCTACCACATTGTGACTGTATGTTGTGTTGCTTCGAGTTTGAAATACTATTGCATAGCCTTTTTGTTTACTCTTAATAAAAGTGGTCTGTTTGGAGTCTTCATATGACTACACTTCTGTTGTAGTTTGACTGTGCAGTATGCTTGTTTATATATATATATATATATATATATATATATATGTACTGCTGCATTGATTTGAAACTGCTGCTATATCATTCCTTTGTACATTTCCTTGACTCTCTACATATTGAAGTCTTCTTGCTTCACTTTGGTATGTGCAATTACATTTCATGTTTGAACTGGTATTTTCTGTATTGAGTTGCATCACTGTTCTTTGGATTTATTTTCATTTACTTCGAGACAGTTTTAGTTGTAAGTGCATTTGTAGTTTGTATATGTGTACCAGTGTATATGCTCCTCTTGAAGTCTGAGTTAGTGCAGTTAGTTATTTGAGTTGTGTTGCAGTTTCATTCATGTGTACAACACTGCTCTAGTTGTCATTGTATATTGTCACTGCACACTCTGGCCTTCATGTATACTTGATGTGTGCTGTGCATTTGTAGTTGAATTGAGTACGTTTGTGTTGTGTTCATTGTGTAGCTTGGTTTGACCACTGCTGCACTAGTTGTATTCTCTGGTCTAGGATTCTTATTTGAAATTTCATAGATGCAATATTGAAAATTTATTCATTTTGTTTGGGGCTTTTGTTTCCAGTTTTGGTTTTGTTTTGAACATGGCCATTGCATTGTTGAGGCTGTGTTGCTTTGATTGAGCATTTTCTCTTGTACTTGACAATTTTGTATTGCATCTGAGTTGAATCTAGCTTAAAGCTCGAGTTTGACTTTGTGCTAATATTGTGACATTATTTTTATTGCACTTGAGTTGAACCCGGCGTTTTGGGTTTGACCTGTGCTCACTTGTCCCTGTAATTTTATCAAGTGTATATATCGGTGTGCACGGCCTTGTGGCATGTACAGTGATACACTATGCATGTCACAAGCTGTTTGCGTATGTTGAATTCAAATTTAAATGATGACGAACAACCCAAATAACTGAGGCAAATAATATTTTCAAAATCACATTTTATTTTACACTGCAAAAATATTTTCTTTTCAATTTTACTGCGTTAGTATTCATTTTTGCAGATTGCTCAGATGCTGGATTCAAATTGAAGATAAAATACGAGTGAATGAGTGAATTGTAGTGACGACATTTGTAAATGAAAGATTGTGATGTAATTGAATTTGTATTATAATCAAAATTGTATATGTATAGTGAGAGCTTGAATTTGTACTATTCAAAAATTATAATAAATATTTGTTTGAATAAAATATCTGTTTGAATTTAAATACTATGTTATTTATTTTATTCACCAAATATTTATTTAATTATGTGAAAAATAAAATAGTACATTAACAAATACATTTAAATGAATATATATGTTTATTATCATCAAACGAAAATCATATACTCGCATATTTAACAATCTCCCCCTTTTGATGATAACAAACATATATTTAAGATTTTGAATATGTTAAATGTATTTGATCATTGATATACTCTATTTGCTCCCCCTATTTAAATGCTTCCTCTCTACACAAAGCTCCCCTTTCATATATGCATACAGTTAAAAATATGCAAATGAGCCTAGATGCAAATATAAATATTTGACCTTTGCTTGATTTTATTTGACAAAATCTTAACTTCTCTCTCCCCTTTTTGTTATCAGCAAAAGAGTAATAGTGGTAGAAAAATAGAGATAAAGTGATAGATATTAATACAACATTAAAAGTCAATCGAATATAAATATTATATTTTAATAAAAATCAAACAAAAATTATAAATACTCTGTTTGAAACATATTCCACTTTAGAATGATAGGGATGATGTCATCATATAAAACCATATAGTTGTGTCTATTTGTGGTATATTTATATCAGGAATTTGAATATCTGCTAACCATGCATAACCGTTAGGACTTTTAAATGAGATTAGTAGTATTCCATTTTTTTATTTAAAAAAAAATGAATTCAAGTTTCTTCTTAACCGTGAGGACTTTTAAATGGGATTAGAATCAACTTTTTTATAAATCAATTTTGATATGCGTTCCGTACATGCATAACCGTGATGACTTTTAAATGAGAATGGAAGCACATAGTCAAAAATTGCAAGTAGTTCACCCATGCATAACCATGAGGACTTTAACTGAGAGTGAATACTTTGGATTATTATTATTATTAATTATTATTATTATTATTATTTAATATAAAATGAAAAACGAATGATTCCTGTTTAACACCACATATTGACAAACTATATTGAATTTTGATGAGTGATGGTCGTTAGAAATATGATAGAAATAGAGATGGTCATGGAATTTTTACCAACAAAATGTTTTTATCACTCTTGTTCAAATTTCTAAAGAAATTTACTAAATATACCGTCTCAAGTTATAATATATGATTAATATTAATACTCATCACTTTGTCAATCACTATTTATCTTTTCGATAATCATTGGGGAGACATATTAGTCAATGTAATAATTTAAAATCAAATCCAAAAATAATTATAAAACCAAATTTCTCAAAATGTCTAATATGAAACAAGGTCAAAAATGATTTTCTAGAAGAGGTTTTATAAATGAATGTCTGCAATTTAAAAATTATTTGAAGTGAAAAATATGCAAATATTTTCTTTGAAAAACGATGCAGTTACTAAATGTCTCAACATAAATCACGTTCCACTTGAAAATTTTCTATCAACTAAATTACCAGTGTAATCAACATTTGAATTTTTCTTTCACTTGAGATTATCTTTTTTTGGATGATATAGATCAGACCGTGAAATTGCAACAAATTCTTGAAGACCTTTTTAAATGAAATTCTTTTGGATTTTAATTGAAGCCGTGTAAATAAACAAAAACCATGAATATAAGGTTAGCCAAATGTATCATCATCATTCAATAGAACACTATAATTAATCAAAACTAATATATACGAAGTAGTTCAAAGACTCTAGAATTTTTATAATGTTCTTGGCATAAGAATATAATTGGCCAACAGTTTTGAAAAAAGTCAGAATCATTATCATCATTCATAACATAACTGGCTAAATTAAATCAAATTATGGTGTAGATTTTCACATATATTGTTCAAGATATCTTTAACTATTTTACCTTTGTTGATAATTTTTCGTTGTAGCGCATTGTGATTCTGCCACCTTTATACTAGGCTAAGGAACTTTGCTTTGTCACCTGTTATGTTCTTGGAACAGCCAGAATCCAAGTTAACACTATTGTTGTTCCTTAGCCTGCCACCACACCTACACGATGGAAGATTTTTGTGACCTATTTGTTTTTATAGGTCCATGATTTTTAGTGGCAATTGATTTTGAACAATAATTTTGTGGAGACCCAAAACTATTTATATATGTTCCTTTCGGCACCCAAATTTGTCAACTTTGAGAGATTTTACATTTGTTCCTTTTGGAACCCAAATTGGTATAGTTTTCACGTGTTTGGGTCTATACCAACAATTGTTTTGATTGTGTCCAAATTTTCTACAAATTGTGCATACTGAATTGACTTGATTAATTTCATTTCTAACATTTTCAGATTGATTATATTCAAGTCCTTTTCTAACTATATTAACAGTTTGCTTCCCTAATAGCATATTCAACGATTTTTCACTTTTGGAAAATTTATCTAAAGTCGTTGACAATTGTTGGACTTGTGTTTTGAGAGATTCATTTTCGTTTAATAATTATGTGCACTTTTTAATAGAATTTTCTCTTCGAGTATTTTTGCTTTCTTTCAAAATCAGAATTTTATTTTCAAGTGATTTAATTTTAATTTCTGATTTTTAATTCCTTCTTTAAATGTTGGACACTTATCACATTTAGGGATCCTATTTTGAAAGTTTTTAACTAATTGGTCAAGTTGTTTATTTGATTCTATCAAAGTATCTTTTTGTGATTCAATTTAGCGTACTTCTCCCTTAGACATTCAAAATAGCCATTTACTTCGTGAAAATATGTAAGTAATTCTGAGTGAGTGAGTTTTGATACCTCGCTTGGCTCATCATCATCGCTATTGGTTATATCACCTCGAAGGCACAGATCTGCTTTCTCACGCTCATTGCTGTTGCTTTTATAATTATTATGGTTTTTATTCCATGTGGCTGTAGAATTTCTCCTTTTTAATTTCTTTTCTTGGCCGTGTTGATTTTGAGGACAATTGGGCTTGATATGACTAGGTTTGTTGCACTTGTGATAAATGATCTCCCGTTCTTCTGGGCTGTCTAGTGCTTTGGCTATTCTGCTTTTCAATTTTTGATTTAGAGCTGCATTTTTGTATTTATGATTTCACTTTTTGAATCTCTTCATTAGTAATGCCAGCTCAACTGCTCCATCTTCATCATTGTCCTCATCACTACTGCTTTTTACCAATCCTATTAAGCTTGTTTCTTTAGCTGAGTCGATTGAGGATGATTTCTCCTTGTTGTTGACTTTTGCACCATATATTGCATCAAAAGCATTCCAGATTTGTTGTACATTTTCATAATGAGAGATAAAGTTAAAATTATCTTGATTAATATGAGAATATAATATATGCATAGCAAGACCATTAATCGAGATAATTTTCTCATCTGTTATATCGCACCCATTTTCAATAATATCCCAACATTTAATATTAACGGATTTTAAAAAAAAATCCATTTTTAATTTCCAATTCAGAAAATCCATTCCATCAAAAATAGAAGGGATAATATTAGACCGACCCTCAGCAAAAGTAACCATTTAAAAAAAAAAAATCAAATTTGTAAAAAAATGGTTTTTGAAAAATCAAACTTTTTTAAAACAAAAATGGCTTTTGTGCCTTGCTCTGATACCACTTGTAGGACCGATTTCACCTTAGAGGGGGGAGGGGTGAATAGGGTGATGCTATTAATTATAAAAATTTAATGCGGAAGTTTGTATAAAATTATTTCAACACAGATATATCAGAATAGTAGAACAGATAATAGCAGAATAATAAATGCAGAAATGGAACGACACAGAATTTACCCAGCTTCGGCAAAACCCTGCCTACGTGCTGCCCACAAGGTTTCTACTGGAAATTTAGCAATCAGACACTTACAAAGTAAACTTGCGACACCCTTTGTCGACTAGCCTTAACTCTACGCTCAAAACCATGCAACAACTCAGCCACTGAGTTACGAATTCTCAAACTACGCCACATAGTTTGTCCCCTAGTCACACGACTAGAAATTACAGATGTTTAAAGAGGAAATACCAAATTAAAATCAAATTAAACACAAAACCCTAATTAAAAATTAAGCCCAAATATAACATATAGAAGTCGGCCCAAACTTTTGCTAAGTGAAAATCTTATCCCTTTTTATTCCTTTATCGGCCCGCCTCCTTGTATCTTTTTCCTTTGTCGTTCGTTCCTTTATGTGAAATTAGGTCTTGTGAAAACTGAAGCCGCCACTTGAATTCTGAAGCTTTGATTCCGTTCTTCTCTCTGTCGATCGCTTTTGGCTACTTCAATTCGATCGAGTTCGAATTAAAATTGGTATGTTATTTTACTTTTTGCTTTTCTGGTTGATTGTTTGAACTCGATCGATGATTCGAGTTATTGATTTATTGTTGTCAGTTATTCTCGAACTCGAATGGATTTTCGGCCGGTGATGATTTGGGTTTATATAGGATTCGAATTCCTATATTTTCGTTCGTATAAATTTATTTGAATTCGTCATTTACTTTGTTTCGGCCGTTCGATGTTGTTTGGATGTTGATGATGATTACTGACTTGTTCAAAGTCGTATAATTTGTTTACTTGATTAACACGGTGTTGATTAATTTCTTGGCCACTACGGCTTGTTTGATTTGTTCATTTGTTCGACACCTTGTTCATCACGGCTCTGACATTTGCTTTGACTAGTTGAATTTTTGACTATTGTCATGGTTGTTGACATTGCCTAATTTTGGTCATTTCCTCACTTGTATATCATGACTATCATACTGCTGTGCCTTGGACATATTCATGTGCATACTTATTTTGTTCTCTGGTCTACCTGAACCTGTTAGTCGAGTTTGCACTGCATATATATGTGTGTTCATATATGTAGCATACTCTCCCTAGTGTTTGGATTTTTGACCCACTACGTCTTCACGGTTTTGATTTAATCCTCTGTGTCTTCGGCACTGGTTCCTGTAAGGCTGAGAGAAAAGTTGACTTCGGAGATTATTCTTACTTTTGTAATTCACTGCATAGTATGTTGGTTCATCATTGTTATTGCTTTGAGTCATGTAAACTTCTGGTTTGTATATGACACTTCAATTTGTGTCTATGCTATGACATGCACTATATAAATTCCAGTGTGCCTTTATACATGACTTTTATACTTTGTTCATCCTGTCACATGTAGTTGTATATGCATATCGTTTTGGTTTCATTGTGGTCTACTGCACCACTGTTGTCATCTGGTTCATTTGTGTTGTACATCCATGTGTCTCTTGAGTCTTTCATCTTTGTATATGTCTCTCTGGCCTGTTTCACTGTCATGTGTATATATGTGCTATCATCTTGTACATCTCCGTCTGGAGTAGTTCTGCATTGTTGTGGCTATGCATTTGTTGTCACTGCATGTTTGAAACTCTATTGGTCTTTACGGCTACCACATTGTGACTTTATGTTGTGTTGCTTCGAGTTTGAAATACTATTGCACTGCCTTTTTGTTTACTCTTACTAGAAGTGGTCTGTTTGGAGTCTTCATATGACTCACTTCTGTTGTAGTTTGACTGTGCAGTATGCTTGTTATATATATATATATATATATATATATATATATATATATATATATATATATATATATATATATATGTACTGCTGCATTGATTTGAAACTGCTACTATATCATTCCTTTGCACATTTCCTTGACTCTCTACATATTGAAGTCTTCTTGCTTCACTTTGGTATGTGCAGTTACACTTCATGTTTGAACTGGTATTTTCTGTATTGAGTTGCATCACTGTTCTTTGCATTTGTTTTCACTTACTTCGAGACAGTTTCAGTTGTAAGTGCATTTGTAATTTGTATATGTGTACCAGTGTGTATGCTCCTCTTGAAATCTGAGTTAGTGCAGTTTGTTATTTGAGTTGTGTTGCAGTTTCATTCATGCGTACAATACTGCTCTAGTTGTCATTGTATATTGTCACTGCACACTCTGGCCTTCATGTATACTTGATGTGTGTTGTGCATTTGTAGTTGAATTGAGTGCATTTGTGTTGTTTTCATTGTGTAGCCTGGTTTGGCCACTTGCTGCACTAGTTGTATTCTCTGGTCTAGGATTCTTATTTGAAATTGCATAGATGCAATATTGATAATTTGTTCATTTTGTTTTGGGCCTTTGTTTCCATTTTTGGTTTTGTTTTGAACATGGCCATTGCATTGTTGAGGCTGTGTTGCTTTGATCGAGCATTTTCACTTTTACTTGACAATGTTGTATTGCACCAGAGTTGAATCTAGCTTAATGCTCGAGTTTGACCTTGTGCTGATATTATGACATTATTTTTATTGCACTTGAGTTGAACCCGGCGTTTTGGGTTTGACCTGTGCTCACATGTCCCTGTAATTTTATCAAGTGTATATATCGATGTGCACAGCCTTGTGGCATGTACAGTGATACACTATGCATGTCACAAGCTGTTCGTGTATGTTGAGTTCAAATTTAAATGATGACGAACAACCCAAATAACTGAGGCAAATAATATTTTCAAAATCACATTTTATTTTACACTGCAAAAATATTTCCTTTTCAATTTTACTGCGTTAGTATTTATTTTTGCAGATTGCTCAGATGCTGGATTCAAATTGAAGATAAAATACGAGTGAATGAGTGAATTGTAGTGAGGACATTTGTAAATGAAAGATTGTGATGTAATTGAATTTTTATTGCAATCAAAATTGTATATGTATAGTGAGAGCTTGAAGTTGTACTATTCAAAGATTGTAATAAATATTTGATTGAATAAAATATCTGTTTGAATTTAAATGATGTGTTATTTATTTTTTTCACCAAATATTTATTTAATTATATGAAAAATAAAATAGTACATTAACAAATACATTTAAATGAATATATATATATATATATATATATATATATATATATGTTTATTATCATCAAACAAAAATCATATACTCGCATATTTAACAATCTCCCCCTTTTGATGATAACAAACATTAAAAGAATAATAGTGGTAGAAAAATAGAGATAAAGTGTTATACAACATTAAAAATCAATCGAATATAAATATTATTTTTCAATACAAAACAAATAAAAATCATAAATACTCTGTTTGAAGCATATTCCACTTTAGAATGATAGGGACAATGTGATCATATAAAACCATATAGTTGTGTCTATTGGTGGTATATTTATATCAGGAATTTGAATATCTGCTAACCATGCATAACCATTAGGACTTTTAGATGAGATTAGTAGTATTCCATTTTTTTTATTTTTAAAAAAATGAATTCCAAAACGTGACAAAAAAGAATATTTTCCTAAAAGTGAATTTTTATCAATATTGTCAAACTTTGACTTTTACATTTAAAATTGAAAGTTTGAAAATTTGAATTTTATCTTTTATTATGAAAGTAAATAAAATTTAAGAACGCTGCTTTTCATTTCATTAAAATCTGATTTATATTGTGAAAGTTATGCGCTTTTAACTATTGAATGAAATTTGCTGTATTTAACAAAACTGTTTATTTTAATTTATATAAATAATATTTTATTAGTCTTGTAATGTTCTAATTTATGTTTTCATTTTTAAAATAACATTTTATGTATATATTTTGGTTTTAAAACATTTTTAAAAGTGTAATTGACTTCCAATGTCAGTTGTATTCTGTTGTAAATTTTAATTCAAAGTTTCAATTAATTAAAGTAATTCTTTATTTATCTTTATATTTTTCTGAAGAACTTATTTTATTCTCATTCCCACTTTATTTCATTCCTCATTTATTTATTTATTTGACTTTTTATTTGTTTTAAAGTGAAATAGAAATTTTCTAAGGCTATTGATATTTTATTTGTAAGTTTTAAGTCCTGTTTCCAATTTTTAAACAATTTCTTTAGTTCTTTTTCTATTTTCTCTAATTTAAATTATTTATTTCATTTAGAAATGATAAATGAAGTATTTTATTTCAAAATTTTGTTTTATAATATTTTTAAAATGAAATAGAAATTTTTCTAAAGTTTGTGATGATTTAATTGTAATTTTTGAACCCTTTTTTCAATTTTTAAGCAATTTCTTTAATTCTTTTTCTATTTTCTTTAAATTTAATTATTTAGTTTTATTTTATTTTACTTTGTTTCGGCTTTTAATGTCAAATTTACTAATTTTATTTGTTTTTATTTGAATTAAAGAAAAGGAAATATGAAGAGACTAAAAAGCTTTTAACTTAAGTCTTTTCATTTGCCAAAGTCTCTTCATTTTCCTTGACCTTTCACTTGCTCATGCTTGGCCGTACACTTCAATACCATAGCCGTGAGTTTCTCAGTGATAATTCATGTGAAAATACTCCATCTCATTTCATTTTTCACGGCATGGAATAATGGGTAATGGCCTCCTTCCTTTTTCTATTTTTCTTCTTCTTTTTCTTATGTTTTGCCTTGTTTTCTTTGATTGCTTTGCTTGGCCACCCCTTGCTTGCCACGACCACTACCTCCACCACCTCCTTCTCTTCACTATCAACCACCTATCATCCTCTCCTCCACTGACCAGACCAGGCTACACCTCCTCTTGAACAAAAAACTCCACAAAACTTGCTAAAATCATTGAAACAATGCAAGCCGAGCCACTAGTTGTTTCACCACTTTCATACATCACCTTGGCTGCCTCCTATTGATCCACCACCACCTAGATACCACCAATACCCATAAATTTAGCCTCATCCCAGATCTGACCTGACCAGTACATGCCATGGCCGAGCCATAGACCCATGTTGCCGAGCCCAAAAAGTTCACCAAAACTCCACCTTAGTGCCTTAAATCCTTGTATTCATGCAATGTAACCTCTACCACTTCCTATTCCTTATAGCCATGCCTTTTTAGGTCCAAACCTGAGCCATAGCATGTCATGGATGAACCATATGAACCCCCTAGGCCGAGCAAAGAAATGTGAAAGCATGGCCAAAGCATTGTATCCATTGTTTCTTTTGATTTCAAATTGTTTCTATGCATAGTTGATGTTGAATATCTATTTATATTTTGTCTTGTTTGTTGGTTGTTCACAAGATCAATAAGCTTGACTCTCTCCACTTGAATCTACTATTGTGTCATCATGCCTTTGGGAATCTGTCTGTGTCATTTGATTCGCTATCTCCAGCACAAAGATGTGAGTAAATCTCACACGACATTTTATACTTATGCAAATGTGAAGCGACAATAATTAAATGTGTAGAAATATATATGATGTTATAACTGCCTGTGATTATTAATTATATGATGCTAAACTTGTTAATTTACCTGTCATCTCATCTGTTATTGTTATATATTGTTAAAATGTTCATTTATATCTGTTCACCACTGTCAGTTCTCTGTTAGTTTGAAAATCACTATAGGTTGAAATGATACATACCAGAACAGACTTTAGAATAGGGAAAAAACATTATGGACTGAAATGATAGGCCTGAACAGTTTTTATTTATTTATTTTGACTTGGGACTACGGGTTTGAAATGATAGAACCCACAATTTTCTTTTTAAATTGCGAATTGAAATGATATATATCCGTGTCACTTGACCTAGGTTAAAAAACTATATACAGGCCCGTGGTTATTTTATAAAGTGTTTTGGATATTTTTAAGTATTTTAAAAATATAAATTTATGAAATTTGATTTAAATAGATTTTAAAATGTTTTAAAATAAAGAAATTATGATTTTTTCTATGAGTTAATAATGTAATTAATGAATGGTTAAATTGGATTATTGAAATATAACTTAAGTTTGGAAATTTGGAACTTTGGTTAAAAATGATATTTAAGTTATATAAATAAAATGGAAATTTAATTATATTTGGAAAATGGTAAATATGATAATTTGATTTAAATCTGAATTTAAGTGATCTATTAAAGTATTTTGATTTTTCTATGAATTTAAATGGTTAAATAAATGATGCTTAAATGTGTAATTTTAAAATACAACTTGACTTGGAAATGTGAAATTTGGTTTAAAGGTTTTAGTTAAATGAAATCAATTGGAAATTTAGTTCAATTTGTGAAAATGGAAATTTAAAAATTGTAAGTGTTAATAAATTGCATATGTGAAGGAAAGGAAGTTATACACTTGAATTTGTTAAGTAAATTTATTGAAAAATTTGATTTATTTATAAGAAATTTATTTTATAAAAATCATATGTTAAAGATATGTTAATAAACATTTTTGAATGTTAAAATATATTTTTATAATGTTTAAAGGGTTTAAATTGAAGTTTATTATTTGATGGAAATACACTAAAATCTGGAAAATACTTTTAATAGCATTCAAAAATGCTATGGTTTCTGTAAATGAACTAAAAAACCTAATAAAAAGGCAATTATAGCAGTTCTAAAATGGTGTAGCTGCTGAAGTAAACTAAAAGGCTTAAAACTTAATAGAGCCCTATTACAGCAGTTCTGTAAATGTTGTAGTGGTCTGCTGTCTTTGCTGAAATTAATAAAAACCTTTAATTTGAAATCTGAGCTACTACAGCATTTCTAGAAATGTTGTCTTTACTATTTTAAACTAAAAATTCAACTAAGATGAGATTTAACAGCAGTTTTTAAATGCTGTCTTTGCTGAATTAAAATGTTTTCAAGTATAACTTATAACAGCTTTTTCTAAATGCCGCGTAAGGCTGAATTTTCAATGTATATGGTTTTTAACTAAGTAAATGAGCTCAGAATGGTTTGAAACTTTGGGAATTGAATACTTAATTTGAATGTATAATAACTCCACTTTTAAATGGTTTAAATGAGTTAATTTGATGAAATATAAATAATTTTAATAGGTGATTTGAAAGGATAATAAATGAATGTTATCTTGAATTTAGAAGTTATTTAAAGTTGAATATTTGGATTTGAACTTATATGATGATTTGAAATAAAGTTTCAAAAGATACGATATTTTGATATTAAAATGATTTGAAAATGAAGTTATGAAAGATATGATATTTTGAAATTAAAATGATTTGGAAATGAAGTTTAAAAAGGATATGATATTTTAATGTATTAAAATGATTTGAAAGGAAGTTTTGAAAGGATATGATAATTTAATTTATTGAAATGGTTAGAAATGACTTGATATTTATTTTGATAAATATTTGAATTTGAAAGATATGGTATGTTGATATATTGAATTGTTTGGAAATGATTTATTCTTGATTTCTAATAAAGATTTGGATTGAAATGATATTTTATTTTGAAGTATAAAATATTGTTTTAAAGTTATAACCACGGATGATAATAACGATTGGTTGGCAAAGAGACCGGGATCAGATATGGGCATACTCTCTGTCGATACTGAAAACCACTTTGACAACCGTGTACGCGGTGGAGATTCCAGAATGAAGTAGGATGGTGGCGACGTTCTTTAGGTATATTACATGGACCCAACTCCCGTGAGTTGGCATAAGGTGGCAAAAACAGGAGCGGTCTCGGGCCAAAAGGGGTGGCTCCTCTGATCGGACGCATTTCTTCGATACCATTCTATTGCTTTTGTGATTGTTTGGGCGCCCCTTCGATTTTGGGAATGTGTTCCTAGGTGGGCGTATGTGGCTTCTGCGTTACCAACAGCCCGAGTGTCGTAATTGGTATATCTACCCTGGCATTTCCTTGTGTGCCGTGTCACCTACCCTATCGAGCCTTTACTATGAGTTTAGTTTTCTACCATAGCCCATGCGTATCTTCTCGTAGTCTCCCGATCAGGAGATATGCAAATATTTGATGGACTACTGGGACTATTACGTGTTAAGGTGGAAAATGTAAAGCCTTAATGCTATTTAAAAGTAAGTTTATTTTACTATTAGACATTATTATAATAGTGCAATATTACTACATAGTAAATAGTTTGACGGATCCTTAGAGGATGGGCGGTCCCAAGCATCCTTTAAGTTACTTGTACTTTTACTACAGTTCACTTGAGTTGGTTTACATTGTATAAGTATGTATGTCCTGACTCGAGTGTTTGTATTTTTATTTACACTCAGGTCAGCCAGATTATTCACAGATTGGGATTCCACTTTCTGGAGATTTGGAATCGTTGGAGATTATCTGCTTGTCTAGTTTTATCTATTTCACTTCCAGTTATCCTGTTGATCCCGGTATTGTATTCATTTTGTACTTGGTTATCATCTTGAGACTTCTTTTGTATATTTCTTCTGTTGTATCTTATGTAACTCAGATATATTTACATAGTAGCTTCATGAACTACTATTTCTTTTACTTCTGCTGCACTATTATTACTCTGTGTCTATGATCTGTGATTTTTATTTACTGTATATTCTAAGATTGCCAATTTTATTTACAACGCGGTATTTTGAACAATTCAAGTCTGACATGTGCGGATGCGAATGGTTGAAAATATATGGATGTTACATTTGGTATCAGAGCTTTGACTTTGAGGCAAAACTTAGAATATAAGGTAAATTATTTACAGAATCACTTTCGTACGAGTTTGAATCTTTCCTCTTTGATTCGAATTTACTTTGAATTTTGGAACATTCCCTACAGTTTCAAAACCATGTGTGTCCCTCACTATTCATCTTCTTTTGATTCTGGAGTATCCCATAACTCCGCTTCGAATTATCTTTTTAGTGAGTCGGCGGTCTCGCCAATTTTAAATTGAATTGTAAAGGGGAAACTCCTTTACAATTAGCATCGATTCACCAGGGATTTATATCTATCTTTGATTTAGATGCTAATATCTTTTGTTATTCCAAACTCTATCTCTTAAGATCGAATGTAAACTTACCCTAGAAACATCCACATTAATCTTATTCTTTAAGCCACGGTTGACCCGGTTAAGCTTGCCCGCGATTTACTTAAGCTTACTCATCTCCCTACTCTGTTATTTAATCATCTTGTCTTTTGTTTCCAATCTATTCTTCCAAACATTTTGAACTGTACTTGTAAATCTATGTTTTGTTTTATATATTGTGTTGTTTGAGTTGTTGATGTTGACTTGGGTTTCCGATCGATTCGTCTGATCAACGCCATCGATAGGATTTCTAAAACACTTTGACAGAACAAATTGACACAATATTATTTTAAAATTTGGTTAAATGAAATAAATTTTGATATATAAATAAATTTATGGAACTTAATAAATTGATTATTTGAAATGATAATACTTGATTTATCATTTATTGTTCTATAAATGAATTTATAAATAGTTGTTTATAAATTAATTTTGGAACTAAAATGAATTTAAAACAAGAAATTTGAGAATTTAAATTTCCGTTGGTTTCAAACCTTGTGTTTAAGTTTATTATTTCAAGTATTTTCGAATAAGAATATGTTTCCAAACAATTTTAAAGTTTAAAAATCAGTGCTCTTCTCTTTGTCGCTAGGAAATAATTTCGATGATGACTTCAGCATCATCGACATTCATTTTCAAGTTTTGAAGTGAAGAGACCGCTCTGTAGTCTTGCTACAGCTTTGTTTTGGGTAATCAAATTGATTTGAATTTCTAAAATATGACTTGATTTATAATACATATAGATATATGATATAAATTTGATTTGATAAATTATATACATACATTTATTTATCTCTAAATGGTTTGAAGAAATCGAAAATTTTATTCTAAAGAATAATTTTAATTATAAAAAGAAAATCAAAATTTTGGATGAATATTCAAGCATGAAATGATTTAATTGGAAAGTTTTATTTGTATAATACAATTACATTCATATATAACTTACCTTAATTTTAGAAGTTAACAATGTAATTGGATAATATGAAATATAAAAAGATTTTATAAATAAAATTTGAGTGGTTATAATAAACGTCATACACTTAAATTTTAGTTATAAAATGATTAACAGAGGTAAATATAATAAAGGGTAATTGCATAACTTACAATAAAATAATGTTAAAAGAACTAAAAATAAAATAAAGCAGTTATACTAAGTGTAAGTATATTTAACATAAGTGACAAATATATTAAGAGGAATAATTTTAATTTTAATTAGGAATAAAGAAGAATTAAATTTATTAAGTACATTATAAGTATAATAAATGATTATTTTTCAAACCCAAGGTTTTAAAATTGTTAGTTTAAGATGATTGGATAATAAGATAATGAAATTTGAGATAATTAAAATTTATTTAACTTGTGTAAAAATTTATTTTCTATTTAAGTTGAAATTTCCATGGTTTCAGACTTATTTCCTTATTCTGTTTTTCAAATTATCTTTTGGTTGTCCTTATTATCCTTATCTTGCTGCAAACTGGTATAGGGATCTTTCTATAATCTTTCTATTTATAAATCTTTCTATAATCTTTAAATCTTTGGTACTCATTTTGAATCCACCTTTTTCGTGCTTGTGTTCTTAATTCTGGAGGATCTTGGATAGATCATCTCCACCTTATTAAATTACCTATAACAATAGTTATCAGGTATAATCTCAATCTTCATGTCACCTTGTCTTAATCTGATTTCATTTTTATCTATGCTTTTCCGTACCTCAATCCTTTTCGGGGACGAAAAGTTTTGAGTGGGGGAGAGTGTAACAACCCTGTATTTTGTGATTATTTTAATTGTATAATTTAATTATTTTAATTGAATTTCTGATTTTAAAGCTTTATTTATTTATTTGAAATGGATAAATTTTGTTATTTTTAAAATATAAACTTTGATTTTGATATGAATTATCATTCAAAAACATGACTACAAAGAATATTTTCCAAAAAGTGAATTTTGGTCAATATGGTCAAACTTTGACTTTTAAATTTAAAATTTGAAAGTTTGAAAATTCGAATTTTATCTTTTATTATGAAAGTAAATAAAATTTTAAGAACACTGCTTTTTCTTTCATTGAAATCTGATTTATATTGTGAAAGCTATGCCCTTTTAACTATTGAATGAAATTTGCTGTATTTAACAAAACTGTTTATTTTAATTTATATAAATAATATTTTATTGGTCTTGTAATGTTCTAATTTATGTTTTCATGTGTAAAATAACATGTTATGTATATATTTTGGTTTTAAAACATTTTTAAAAGTGTAATTGACATTTTTCAATGTCAGTTGTATTCTATTGTAAATTTTAATTCGAAGTTTCAATTAATTAAATTAATTCTTTATTTATCTTTATATTTTTCTTAAGAACTTATTTTATTCTCATTCCCACTTTATTTAATTCCTCATTTATTTATTTATTTGACTTTTTATTTGTTTTAAAGTGAAATAGAAATTTTCTAAGGCTAGTGATATTTTATTTGTACGTTTTAAGTCATGTTTCCAATTTTTAAACAATTTCTTTAGTTCTTTTTCTATTTTCTCTAATTTAAATTATTTATTTCATTTTAGAAATGTTAAATGAAGTATTTTTGTTTTAGAATATCTTTAAAATGAAATAGAAATTTTTCTAAAGTTTGTGATGATTTAATTGTAATTTTTGAAACCTTTTTTCAATTTTTAAGCAATTTCTTTAATTCGTTTTCTATTTTCTTTAAATTTAATTATTTATTTTTATTTTATTTTAAACTTTTTCGGTTTTTAATGTCAAATTTAATGATTTTATTTGTTTTTATTTGAATTAAAGAAAAGGAAATATGAAGAGACTAAAAAGCTTTTAACTTAAGTCTTTTCATTTGCCAAAATTTGTTCATTTTCTTTGACCTTTCACTTGCTCATGTTTGGCCGTACACTTCAATACCATATCGTGAGTTTCTCAGTGATAATTCACGTGAAAATACTCCATCTCATTTCATTTTTCACAGTATGGAATCATGGGTAATGGCCTCCTTCCTTGTTCAATTTTTCTTCTTCTTTATCTTATGTTTTTCTTATGTTTTGCCTTGTTTTCTTAGATTGCTTTGCTTGGCCACCCCTTGCTTTCCATGGCCACTACCTCCACCACCTTCTCAACTTCACTATCAACCACCTATCATCCTCTCCTCCACTGACCAGACCAGGCCGCACCTCCTCTTGAACAAAAAACTCCACAAAACTTGCTAAAACCATTGAAACAATGCAAGCCGAGCCACTAGTTGCTTCACCACTTCCATACGTCACCTTGGCTGCCTCATATTGCTCCACCACCACCTAGATACCACCACTACCCATCACTTTAGCCTCTGTCCAGATCTGACCTGACCTGTACATGCCATGGCCGAGCCATAGACCCATGTAGCCGAGCCCAAAAGGTTCACCAAAACACCACCTTAGTGCCTTAATTACTTGTATTCTTGCTATGTAACCTCTACTACTTCCTATTCCTTGTAGCCATAGTGTCACGACCCGAAATTCAGTGTTCGAAAATCGACATCAGATACATCACTTGTATTCGACTGCTGAAGATTCAAACGTTGAACTCCAGTTCGGATGGAGCTTATAACAACATTAGATGAATATAAAACAACGAAAACAAAATGAATATCATTGATCACAGATACAACATCATCATAATATCCATTACAACATCTAACATCAATATCAGAGTGCTACATATTGATACAACAACATAATGATAACTCACAATGGCACAACGATAAAGTCTTCAAAAAGGATCCAACATACATCTACTATGATAAGGTCTTCGAAAAAACTCCAACACTTCAAGAGATTGCCAAAACCAAAACTTCCAAAATTCGATAGCTTCCAAAAAAAAAAGACTTCAAAATCCAGCTAGCACCAAAACACGGAAAACCTGCTACTAGGCTACCCGTATAGAAATTATGGGCACCCAGAGTTTAGAAAGAAAACAATAAACTCCAGGTCAGTCATGGGACTGGTATGAGTAAACAAAACAGTTGCTTTGAATGAAAACAAATTTATAAAAGAAATTCGACATGCTTTTGAAAAATGAAACTACCAAAAGGCCTCCCCGCACACACAATGCTATCGCACAATTGGAGGAGATTTCTCCTTATGATAGTCAAATATGCTTGATACGAGAAAATTTCTTTTGATATTATTATTAGTGCATAGTGTAGGAAACAATTTTGAAAGTATAATATTAACCTTAGCCAGCATACAACCATTATTTTATGCCTACTATAGCTATCATGTTGTGTGGCGGGTTACCGCCACGCTGCATGGCAGGTTATACAACTAAAACCGTACAGGGCTCGTATCGTTTCTTTGGATTTTCCAACAAATGGTCTGGCTAAGGAACTTCCTACTGCCACATGGGTACGCCTTTGGAGGGATGTCCCGAGAACCTACCCGGATGTCTGCCAACACAAGGCCGGGTTACCTCTGTTACTAGGTAACTACTACTCGAGTATGCTACCCCCCGGTCGTTTGCGACCATTATCCGAGGGCCCTCAACCATGAAGCAACAACCACACAGTAATGAGATTGCAGCAACCACATAGGTTAAATATCTAGGCTCCATACCATGATACCACCTTTTGTCAGAAGGAAATGACATACCCTAAAGGGCGCAACCCTCATAACCTTGCCGCATCTTTCCTGTTTTGACCATTTCTGAGGTGTGAGGTCCGATGAGGTCTTGTCCACGAAGCTACACTTTACATGAAATCCATTCTTTGATCATAAATGATCAACAAATGATCATCAACACACAGCAGCACTTAGCATGCCACACTACCAAATTGGGAATATATCACTAACAACCTTTAACTACATAACCTTTGAGCTCGTACGTCTCAGAGAAGGGTGTTAAGCTAAGAGAATAAATTCTCCGCCACCAACAGATATGTATTTGAAAGAAATCTACTTTATATCTCAAAGCTTAGTGTTAGACATACAACCATACAAGTCTGTTCCGGGTTCGAACAGAACCGAAGGCACTTCGTCCAATAAAGGAAGAAGTCCTTGCAATCCGGGTATCCACAATACCGATCAGATTCCCCATCATATGTGGAGATCTCTATAACGGAGCAACTCAGTGCAGAGACATTCGATAGGTTATCCTATCATTTTCAAAGACGCTCGGTCTTCATCACCGTCTTCAAATGCTATTCATTTCGTCGTATCACAATTCGAAATGGGTTATATGATACAAAGTCCTCTCCCGGCTAATCCGAATAGTGAGCGCTTGATTTTAAAACACATGGTTATATCATTCACAAAGATTTACAATCAAGGTTCGATGTGGGTTTTGGATAACCAATTGGAATCCGACTCCCTGTCGCATCGAAATTTAAATGCCGTATTACGAGCCATAAAGGGTTTTCACATTCACACAGAAGCAAATCACAAATCACAGTTCAGCACAAAGCAATTTCAAATCACACAGTATCACAATCACAAACAGGGGTATCAAACAGCTCAAAGCATTTCAATAATAACCAATCATCTAACAATTAGATGAATTAACAGTGTGATTACAATCAATTAATCACATAATTATTTTTCATTCATTACTTTAATTAATGATGAGTTATCCTTAATTTTAAATTAATTAATCCTTAATTATTAATTAATTAAATATTAATTATTAGTTAATTAAACCCTTAATTATTAATTAATTAAAACTTAATTACCCTTGTTGATTAACTATTCCTTAATTAATTACTTTAATGAATTAATACTTAATTATAAATTAATTATCCTTTAATTATGAATTAATTATTAAGTAATTAAAATCATTAATTATTTAATTATCATTAACAATTTGAACATTTAATTAACTTCTTAATTACTTTGTTAAGTTTATTTAAAATAACTTTTTTTTAAACTACACATTCCAACTTGAAAAATAGTCATCATTCTAAAAAGAATACTTTAGAAATTTATTTAGCTTAGATTGTTAAAGCTTTAAACCAGAAATTATATCACTCGAGTAACCCTCGAGTGTTTCCTGAGCCAACCGTCCACCTGCTTCGAGTTTCCTCAGAAATCTGCCCGTTGCTTATATTTTTTTTTCAAACTCAAAATTTTCTAAGTACAAACCCATGTGGCTATAATTTGCTTCGAGTTCGAACACTAGCTATCTCCTTCATTTCCCAAGAGTCACTTCGAGTCATTTCCCTTCTTCCCCAACTGATGCCACCTGACACCAATTCAACGTTGTGCACATGCACACTCCTTCCAACCGGCTATGATCGGTGCTACTGTCGTCGACGTGTCGACGATGATCTCCATGCACCACTCAAACACCCAGAAAACCAAATTATCGAAGAAAACAAAATTTCATCACTGAACCCAACTGGAACAAGAACACTGATCACCAAAACGCCACGTCCTCCCTTCTCCGACCATCAGAGGTCGCGTGCTTCTGGTCAAAGCATCGCCTGACTTTCACGCTTCGATCGCCACCGAAATGAGCCACTCTGGTTCTCTGATCAACTCGCGACACAAAGATCTCGGACCCATAGATAAATACGAGTTGGAACCCTAAATCATCAAAAATCGACCTCCACAACGATTTATAAATTCATCCAAGAATTTTCTGATGATGCTTGACCATCAGACTAGCTCCAATTCCAACCACATGATTTATCATTGCTTCAATTCTAGAAATCACCAATAAATCAAAAATCATTCAATTCAAAAATTCTCGGTGGATATAAGTTTAAAAATCCAGATCTTTCCTTTAAAAATCCTTATTCCCAAAAACATGTTTGATAATACAATTTAAATTAGAAAACAGAATGGTTGAATTTTCACAGTATTTTGATTTTGCCCGCGTTCTTCAAATTTCCAGAGAAGACCTTTGTTAACTTTACCAACATTTATTTTTAAAATTTAGAGAATGATCATAAATCATGTTTTCTTTTGCTCTCAAAGCCTAAAACAATCTGTTATTGGGTTTTGGATTTTTAAGACAGGTTTTGGAACTTGTAGGGATAGAGCAGAGTCTATTTTGATGTATACAGGCATGCATCTTCATTTTCAGGTGCAAATATATGCATGCAAACACATATTTATCATTCAAGCTTCACTATTGCTCACAGCAACAAATCCAAGTTCAAATTAAGGAGTTTACTCACTTGATTCGTTTGAACAGAAAAGCTTCCTGTCTGATTTAAAAATTGAAAGCCTGGATATTTGTTTTTCTTACTTTGATCTTGAAATTTTTATCTGCAACTTGTTAATACAAATTTGCTTAATCACTGATGTATTTTCTTACTTAATTCATCAATAACAAACAAAAATTCAATTTACTTACAGTTCATTTTAATGAAAACAGGGGGAAGACTTTGGTCTGCAGTTTGAAATCCTGAAACTAATTTAGTCTTTGAACCTTGATTTTTTTCTGCAACTGATTGATACAAACTTTCTTAGTTCTTGCTTTATTACTGATTAACGAATTCAAACTTAAATTTTAGAGAAGAATTTACTTGCCTTAAATTAACTTAGAGGAACCCTGCTCTGCTTCCTGGACAAACCTGGAGCTTGGTTTCATTGATCTGCAATTTGGAAATTTAATGTCAAATCTTGATTTTTGATTACTAATTCACTTAATTCTAAAGGTTTAAACTTGCATGAGATATGGAATTAAATTCCTACTTTGATGCTTGAGATGATTCTCAGGTTTTAAACTTTGAATTCAAGAAGATGCTTGCAGTTTCGGATTTTTCTTTTCTTTGATGTTGAGGTTTGTAATGTTCACAGATTTTTTTTCTTCTTTTCTTTCAAAATTTTGAGAAGGTAAAGAATGAAAAAGAGAAGCTGAAAGGTTTTTTTTTATGAATTTAATTTTTTTTATTAATTATCTAAATTGAATGACACTTGTTAATTTTAATGATGAGATCACTACACTTGCTAGTCCTCTTGTTGCATGTTAAACACTTGTATTTTTATATGAGTTAAATACTTTTAAATAAAACTTATGTCATATTTACTTTATTAACAAATACATTACCCATTAAAGATATTTGCTTTATATTAATACATATTATTTAAAAGAGAGTGTTTTGAAATTGAATACATATTAAATATATTACATAGATATATATTTATAAATTCAAATTATTTTTTTCTAAAACATTTACTTAAAATTCAAATTCAAATTCAATATATAAATTCAAATCTACTCATATATGCACATATACACGTATATTCACATGCATATAAGATTTAAATTCAAATGACTTTTAAAACATTTACTATTTCAAATTTTGAACTCAAAATAAATTGGAATTTTATTCATATAAATTAACACATATTTTGTTTTATTTTGAACTTTTTAAATTAAATTCCAAAAGTTCAAATAAATTACCAAATTTAAATTAATAAATTCTGGGATGTTACAGATTTCCCCCCTTAAGAAAATTTCGTCCTTGAAATTTGAAAGAGAGAGAAAAACAAACAAAGAATACTTGAATTCAGAAAAGGTAGAGAAGTGGCTTACCAGTTTAAGCCGAGATATCCACTCTGCAATTGGGATATGATTTCTCCAAGCTATCTTCAGTTTCCCAAGTGCAGTCCTTTGGATCGCCACTCCACTGTAATTTAACCAGTTTTACAATTTTGTTCCTTGATTGCTTTTCATCTTGATCCATAATCTTTATTGGTTCTCTTTTAACTGCAGGGTTGGGAGTGATTTCGAGATCCTACTATGTAGCTTCTTCAGTAATACTATTTGGATCGTGCACATACTTCCGGAGTTAGAAATGTGGAACACATCATGCACGCCAGACAACTAGCTAGGCAGCTGCACTCAATAAGCTAAAGGACCGATCCTCTTCAGAATAGGAAAAGGACCAATATACCATGGTGCCAGCTTACGGGCCTTCCCAAACTTAATACACCATGCATTGGAGATACTTTGAGAAAGACAGAGTCTCCAATCTGGAATTCCAAATCCCTTCTTCTGCGATCATAATAACTCTTTTGATGACTTTGAGCCATTTTCAATTTCTTCCGTATAAAATAAACTTTCTCTGTGGCTTTCATAATCATATCCGGTCCATGGACGAGTCTGTCACCTTACTCGATCCAGCATGCAGGTGATCAACACGGACGACCATATAAAGCTTCAAAAGGAGCCATCTCGATACTGGCTTGATAACTATTGTTGTATGAGAATTCGACCAGATGTAAATGGTCCTCCGAAGAACCACCAAAATCAAGTATACAAGCACACAATAGGTCTTCTAAGATTCGATTTATCCTTTCAGTCTGCCCATCAGGCTATGGGTGATAAGCAGTGCTGAAATTCAGTTTTGTTCCCAATGCGTCTTGAAATGCCTCTCAAAATCTACTAGTGAAGATCGGGTCACGATCACTCACTATAGTGCTCGGTATACCGTGGAGACGGACAATTTCTTTCACATATAACTCGGCTAAGCTTGCTGCCGTACGGGTAGATTTTACTGGAAAAAAGTGGGTTGCCTTAGTCAAACGGTCCATAATGACCCAAATTGCTTCATTGCCTTTCCGAGTATGAGGCAACCCGTCGATGAAATCTATTGATACTTGGTCACATTTCCACTTGGGTACCTCCAAAGGCTGAAGTAAACCCGCCATTTTCTTTTGATCGCTTTTAATTTGTTTACAAGTAGCACAGCGACTCACATATATAGGTATGTCCCTTTTCATTGTCTTCCACCAGAAAGTTCTTTTGATATCTCTATACATCTTGTTACCTCCTGGATGGATACTGAGTTTAGATCTGTGACATTCATCAAAAACTTCACGTTTTAATTCTAGAATATCAGGGACACAGATCCTGTCTTTTAGCCTTATAATTCCTTTATCATCAATTCAAAAACTGGAATCCTCGCCTTGACATATTCTTCTACGAATTTCTCGAAGGAACTTGTCTTCAATCTGCTTGTTGGCGATCTTTTCAAGGAGTGTAGGAGTGACAACAAGATATGCAATAATAGCAAGCCTCCTACTTAAGGCGTCGACAACCACATTGGCTTTTTCGGGCGTATATTGAATATCTAGGTCATAGGATGCTAGAAATTCTAACCATTGTTATTGCCGTAGATTTAAATCTTTCTGGGTGAAGAGGTATTTCAGAGATTTGTGGTCGGTGAATAATTCGAATTTTTCACCTAAAACAAAAAAGAGTTCATTAAGTATATTTATTAAGTTAAGTTAAATTCCTTAAATTGTTAAGAAAGCTGAAAAAGATTCTTACCCAGAAGATAATGTCGCCATATTTTCAAAGCAAATAAGAGTTCCAAATCATGGGTTGGGTAGTTTCTTTCATGTGGACGTAATTGTCTACTCGCGTAGGCAATTACCTTCCCATTCTGCATTAACACCGCACCCAAACCATCACCACAAGCGTCGGTATAGACAGATAAACCCTGGTTCCCGTTGACAATAGCGAGAACAAGAGCAGTGGTTAATCTCTTCTTCAACTCCTGAAAAGCTTCGTCACATCTCGGAGTCTAATTGAATTTTGCATTCATCATCGTTAGCTTAGTCAATGGACTAGCTATCTTAGAAAAGTCCTGAGCAAACTTCCGATAGTAACCCGCTAAACCTAGAAAGCTTCGAACTTCCTTCGGAGTAGTGGGCTTCCTCTAGTCAAGAATAGCGGAAAATTTTGCTAGGATCAACGGAAATTCCTTCATTTACAATATGGCCGAGAAATTTCACTTCTTTGACCCAAAAATGGCATTTGGAAAATTTGACGAATAGAATATTTCTCCTTAATATCTCCAAAATGATTCTAAGATGCTCAGCATGCTCCTCTTCGGTCTTGGAATAGACCAAAATATCATCAATAAACATGAGCAAAAATTTATTCAATGCTTCCCGGAATGCACGGGTCATTAGATCTACGAAGTACGCTGGAGCATTGGTTAGCCCGAAAGGCATGACTAACCATTCGTAGAACATATTAGGACCCCTGAAGGCGGTTAAATAAACACAATTTTAGACAATTTGTAGCTGATGGAATCCCTGGACTAGATCCATCTTCGAAAAGAAACGAGCGCCGTGTCATTGATCAAACAGATCATCAATTCTAGGTAGAGGAAATTTGTTCTTAAAAGTCAGCTTATTGAGATCGCGGTAATCTACACACAATCTCAATGATCCGTCAGATTTAGCAACAAACACTACTGTTGAATCCCATTCAGAAACGCTAGGACGAATTAATCCTTTATTTAGCAAATCATCGGTTTGCTTGACTAATTCAACCCTTTCCCTGGGTGCCATCCTACGACTTGCGTGAACGACAGGATGAGCATTAGGTATTAGGTCAATTCTAAATTCTATTTCTCTATGTAGAGGTAAGGATTTTACTTCTTCAAACACGTCTGGAAAATCTCGGATAATGGATATAGACTCTAGACTGGGTTCGGGATAACCCAAGTTATACATCAACCCATCTCTTTTAGGACTAGGGTCCTCACAAGAAATCTCAATGAAATCTCCAAATTTAGTTTTAATCGAAATCAATCGATTGTTACAATCCAATTTGGCTTCGTATTTGGTTAGCTAATCCATTCTGAGTAAGACTTCAAACTCATTAACATCAAGGACAAAGAGATCGATAGGGAATTGGTAACAAGAATATGAGATAGAAACGTCTCTACATCGAAGACAAAGGTTCACGGGGCCTCCAATTGTATTCTTTACGCATATAGGCTTGTCAACAAAATCGGATTCAAGATTTAATTCATTTATAGCCTGTTGAGAGATAAAACTATGTGTAGCGCCCATGTCAAACAGAACTCTAACAATGCTATCATAAACAGTAAGGTTACCTTCCAGTACTCCTTACTCCTTTTCCGCTTTGGAAGTTGCAGGTTTGTCTTTAACTGTGTACACCTTGGTTGTCTGAGATTGCTTCATGGTTGGGCAGTCTTTAACCTCATGTCCCAATTTTTGACAATAATAGCATTTTCTGGGTTTTGCTTGTACAGATTGATTTACTTGTCTCTTAGGCTTCTTGCAACTATTTGAGTAGTAGCCTTTTTCAAGACAATTGAAACAAGTAACATTCCCTGCCGGGCTTTCTTGATTGCTCTTCTTCTTCTCCTTACCCTGCCATGGTTTCTTGCCTCCAAATTTCCTTTCTCCACCGGGGCTTCTTGCATATCCAATGTAGCATATCTATACCCCTATCAATTAGATCTAAAAACGATTCTTTGGCATGGCAAGTCATCCTTTCGTGGAACTTCTTATTCATCCCACGAATGAACCTTTCATTTTTCTTTAGAGATGTATTTATCAATTTTGGACCAAAACGAGACAATTCATTGAATTTGTTTAGATACTCCTCAAATGACAAACTCCCTTGCTTTAAGTCCATAAATTCCTGGACATTCGATAAATTCCAGCTGATGGAATATAGCGCTACTCAAATACTTCTTTAAATCTCTCCCAAGTAAACTCGTCCTCTGGTTCATCTATAGTGGCTGTCTCCCACCATGCTAGCGCTTCTTTATGAAGTTGGCAAGAAGCTATGAGTCGCATCTGATCGTCTTGCAGGTTTAGCCCTTTAAAAATTCTTTCACATGATCTGATCCATGCTTGGGCCTCGACAATAGACTCCTTGCCGGGGAACGACTTACCACCAAGCCTTGAGAAGCTCTTATATAAATCAGTCAGATTCGGCTGATGCTGAGTAGACAAAGCTGCTTTTGCTGTTGGGGGAACTTGACCAGCTGTTGTGGCATTTCCTTGACCCCTAGCTCTTGCTCTTCGTCCGGTCATTCTTACTATCTATAATTAGTAAGAAAACTTGATTTAGATATACGGACAAGATATCTTAAGGAATATCAGCAATTAAAAGAAATTAACTAAGAAAATTTAGGGTTTCGGTCTCGGTTTATACTCATTCTAGGGTATACTTCACACTATCTCTAATGAGCCATCTAATTTGTTATACTCAATAGCTAAAGTTCTTACTCAACCTTTAGCTCTGATACCACTTGTCACGGCCCAAAATTCAGTGTTCTAAAATCAACATCAGATAACTCACTTGTATTCGACTGTCGAAAATTCAAACATCAAACTCCAGTTCGGATGGATCTTATAACAACATTAGATGGATATAAAACAACGAAAACAAAATGAATATCATTGATCACAGATACAACATCATCATAATATCCATTACAGCATCTAACATCAATATCAGAGTGCTACATATTGATACAACAACATAATGATAACTTCACAACGACACAACAATAAAGTCTTCAAAAAGGATCCAACATACATCTACTATGATAAGATCTTCAAAAAAACTCCAACACTTCAAGAGATTGCCAAAATCAAAACTTCCAAAATCCGATAGCTTCCAAACAAAAAGACTTCAAAATCCAGCTAGCACCAAAACGCGGAAAACCAGCTACTAGGCTGCCCGTGTGGAAATTATGGGCACCCAGAGTTTAGGAAGAAAACGATAAACTCCGGGTCAGTCATGGGACTGGTATGAGTAAACAAAACAGTTGCTTTGAATAAAAACAAATTTATAAAAGAAAATCCGACATGCTTTTGAAAAATGAAACTACTATAAGGCCTCCCCACACACACACAATGCAATCGCACAATTGGAGGAGATTTCTCCTTATGACAATCAAATATGCTTGATACAAGAAAATTTCTGTTGATATTATTATTAGTGTATAGTGTAGGAAACCATTTTGAAAGTATAATATTAATCTTAGATAGCATACAACCATTATTGTATGCCTACTATAGCTACCATGTTTTATGGAAGGTTACCGCCATGCTGCATCGCAGGTTATAAAACTAAAACCGTACAGGGCTCGTGTGGTTTCTTTGGATTTTCCGACAAATGGTCAGGCTAAGAAACTTCCTACTGCCACATGGGTACGCCTCTAAAGGGACGTCCCGAGAACCTACCCGGATCTCTGCCAACACAAGGCCGGGTTACCTCTGTAACAAGATAACTACTACTCGAGTATGCCACCCTCGGTCGTTTGCGACCTTTATCCAAGGGTTCTCAACCACAAAGTGTAACAACCAGGTATTTTCAACCATTTGCATCCGCACATATCGGACTTGAATTGCTCAAAATACCGCGTTGTAAATAAAATTTGGCAAATCTCAGAATATACAGTAAATAAAATCACAGATCACAGACACATAGTATTTAATAATGCTGCGGAAGTAAAAGAAATAGTAGTTCATGAAGCTACTATGTAATATATCAGAGTTACATAAGACACAACAAAAATAATAAAGTACAAAAGAAGTCTCAAGATAATAACCAAGTACAAAATGAATACAACACTGGGATCAACAGGATAACTGGAAGTGAAACAGATAAAACTGGACAAGTAGATAATGTCCAGCGATTCCAATCTCCAGAAAGTGGAAATCCAAATATGTGAATACTCAGGCTGACGCGAGCGTAAATAAAAATACAAACACTCGAGTCAGGACATACATACTTATACAATGTAAACCAACTCAAGTGAACTGTAGTAAAGGTACAACTAACTTAAAGGATGCTTGGGACTGCCCATCCTCTAAGGATCCATTAAACTATTTACTATATAGTATATTGCGCTATTATAATAATGTCTAACAGTAAAATAAACATAATTTTAAATAGCGTTAAGGCTTTACATTTTCTACCTTAACACAAATAATGCCAATAGTTTATACAATACCTGCATATCTCCTAATCGGGAGACTACGAGAAGATACTCCATAGGTTCGACACAAATAGAAACTCGTAGTAAAGGCTCGATATGGTAGGTGACACGGCACACAAGGCAATGCAAGGGTAGATATACCACTTACGACACTCGAGCTGGTGGTAACGCAGCAGCCACATACGCCCACCGCGGAACACATTCCCACAAAAATCGAAGGGGCGCACCAAACAATCACAAGTAATAGTATGGTTTCGAAGAAATGCGTCCGCTATGAGGTGCGACCTCAAATGGCCCGAGACTGCTCCTGTTTTAGCCACCTTATGCTAACTCACGGGAGTTGGGTCCACGTAACATACCACAAGAGCGTCGCCACCATCCTACATCATTCTGGAATCTCCACCGCGTACACGGTTGTCAAAATGGTTTTCGGTATCGACAGAGAGTATGATCATATCCGATCCCGGTATCTTTGCCAACCAACCGTTATTATAACCCGTGTTTATAACTTTAAAATAATATTTTATACTTCAAAATAAAATATCATTTCACTCCAAATCTTTATCAAAATAAAGATCAAATCATTTCCAAACCATTTCAATATACCAACATACCATATCTTTCAAATACAAATATTTACCAAAATAAATATCAAGTCATTTCCAACCATTTCAATATATTAAATTATCATATCCTTTCAAAACTTCCTTTCAAATAATTTTAATACATTGAAATATCATATCGTTCAGAACTTCATTTTCAAATCATTTTAATATCAAAATATCATATCTTTCAAAACTTTATTTTCAAATCATTTTATTATCAAAATATCATATCTTCAAAACTTTATTTTCAAATCATTTTAATATCAAAATATCATATCTTCAAAACTTTATTTTCAAATCATTTTAATATCAAAATATCATATCTTTCAGAACTTCATTTCAAATCATTTTAATATCATGATATCATATGTTTCAAAACTTCATTTCAAAACATTTTTAATATCAAAATATCATATCTTTCATAACTTCATTTCAAACATTTTTAATATCAAAATATCATATCTTTCAAAACTTCATTTTCAAATCATTCGAATATCAAAATATCGTATCTTTCAAACTTTATTTTCAAATCATTCTAATATCAAAATATCATATCTTTCAAACTTTATTTTCAAATCATTCTTTGAATTCAAATCCAAATATTCAACTCTAAATACCTTTTAAATTCAAAGATGTCATTCATTATTATCATTCCAAATCACCTTTAAATAGTTTATATTTCAATCAAAATAATTCATTTAAACCATTTAAAATTGAAGTTTATATAATTTCAAATCAAATATTCAATTTCCAAAGTTTTAAACCCTTCCGAGTTCATTTACTAAGTTAAAACCATAAACATTGAAAATTTCAGCCTTTCACGGCATTCAGAAAAAACTGCTGTAAGTTTATACTTGAAAACATTTCAATTTAAACCATTTAAGCATTATAAAAATCATATTTTAACATTCAAAGATGTTAATTAAAATACTCTTTTAATTTATGATTTTTATAAAGCAAATCTTTACAGAAAAATCCTAATTTAAATAATTTCACTTAACAAATTCAATTGTACAATTTTCCCATTTTTACATTTGACACCTTATTAACACTTACATTTTCAAATTTCCATTTCACAAATTAAACTAAATTTTCAATTTATTTAATTAACTTAAACCTTTAAACAAAACCAAATTCCACATTTCCAAATCAAGTTGTATTTTAAAATTTCACTTTTAAGCATTCATTTACTTAACCATTTTAATTCATAGAAAAAAATCAATAATACTTAATTAAATCATTTATATTCAAATTTAAATCAAATTATCATAAATCCTTTATTTGAAACACTTTAAAAACTATTTAAATAAAATTATCATAAATTTACATTTCAAACCACTTAAAATTTTATTTATATAACTTAAATGTCATTTTAAAAGCCAAAGTCCAAATTCCAGATTTAGTTATATTTCAAAAATTCGATTTTATCATTTAATTATTCAACATTTTTAACTTATAGAAAAATCAAAATTTCTTTATTTGAACATTAAAAATCCAATTTAAATCAAATTTTCATAAATTTACACTTTTAAGAATATTTAAAAATATTCAAAATACTTTATAAAAATAACCACGGGCCTGTATATAGTTTTCTAACCTAGGTCAAGTGATACGGATATATATTATTTCAATCCATAGTTTACAAAGAAAATCCGGGTTCTATCATTTCAAACCCGCGGTCCTAATTAAAATAAAATAAATAAAAACCGTTCAGGTCTATCAATTCAGCCCATAATGATTTTCCCTATTCTCTAGTTCGTTCGGGTATGTATCATTTCAATCCATAGTGAACCTAATCTACAGGGAACTTGCAGTGTGATAAACAGATATAAATGAACAGTTAACAACATATATAAATAACATATGACATGACATGAAATTTAACAGATTGGACATCATACATAAATAATCACATGGCAGTTATAACATCATATATTTTTCTACACATTCAGTTGTTGTTGTTTAACAACTGCATAAGTATAGATGTCGTGTGAGCTTTACTCACCTTTATAGCTGGAGATTGCAACACAAATGACTCAACGGAATCAAAAGCATAATGATAAGGCTACGAATTTGAGTGGAGAGCGAGATCCAAGCTATATATCTTGTGTTGCAACCCAAAAAAAAACAAAATAAATTTATAAATTTCAACACAACATTGAAATGAAATAACTTTGGAATGAAAACAAATATGAATGCAACGACTTTTTCCTTGCTTTCCACAACTCTTTGCTCAGCCTAGGGGTGATATGGCTCAGCCATAACATGGTTTTAGTTCAGTTTTGGACCTAAAAGTCATTGCTACAAGGAATAGGAAGTGGTGGAGGAGTTATAATACAAGAAGGTAAGGAGGCAAGGCTTTAAAGTGGAGTTTGGTGAACTTTTTAGGCTCGGCCATGGGTAGTTTGGCTAGGCCAAGTGGTGCTACAGGTCTAGACAGATGAGATGGTGATGTGTATTGGCCAGGTCGGTGAGGTGGTGGCGGCCAAAGGTGGTGGTTATGGTGGTGGTTGAAGGTGGTGATGAACTAGACTAGGCTGGGTATGTTTTCAAGGGTTTTGATGCAAAATTCATGGTGCTTTCTCCTCTTAGATGCTCATGGCCTGGACTGGTCAGAGGGGTAGGAGGTGTTGGAGGTCGTGGTTGATGTGGAGGAGGAATTGGTGGCTATGGCTAAGGCAAATAGGGAGTGATGGCCAAGCAAATTTGTGAAGAAATCAAGCAAAATATTGCAAAAGGAAGGAGGAAAAGTAGAAAAAAGGTGAGAAGCCATTACCTATTTTTTCCTAGCCATGAATAATAAGATGGAAATGAATATTTCACATGAAAATGAGTTAAGAAACTCACGGCGACAATAAAGAAAAGGTACTGCCAAAAAAAGAAAAGAAAAGGTCATGGGGAAAATGAAAAGTTTTGGCAACGAAAGGTCTTAAGTTTTAAAGTTAAGTCTCTTAGAATTTCCTTTTCTGTTTAATTAAATAAAACCAAATAAAATTAAGTAAATGAATTACATAACTAAAAACAAAATAAAATAAAATAAAAATAAATAAATAAATTTAGGAAATAGAAAAAGAATTAAAGAAATTGCTTAAAATTTCAAAACAGGGTTCAAAATTTACAATTAAAACATCACTAGCTTTATAAAATATGTACTTCATTTTAAAAATATTATAAAGAAAAATTTTGAAATAAAATAATTTATATATCATATTCAAAGTGAAATAAATAATTTAATTTAGAGAAAATATAAAAAGAACTAAAGAAATTGTTTAAAAATCCAAAACAGGAATTAAAAATTACAAATAGAATATCACCAGCCTTATAAAATTTCTATTTCACTTTAAAACAAATAAAAAGTCAAATAAATAAATAAGGAACAAAATAAAATGGGAATGATAAGAAAATAAGTTCTCAAGAAAAATATAAAATAAATAAAGAATTACTTAAATTAATTGAAGCCGGAAATTGTAAACAAATATACAACTCACACTAGAAAATGTCAATTACACTTTAAAAATGTTTTAAAACCAAAATATATTCATGACATGTTATTTTACCCATATTAATATAAATTAGAACATTACATGACCAAATAAAATATTATTTATATAACTTAAAATATTTTTTTTTGTTAATACAGCAAATTACACACAATAGTTAAAAGACATAACTTTCACATTTTTAATTGGATTTCAACGGAACGAAAAGCAGTGTTCTTAAAATTTTATTTATTTTCCTAATAAAAGAAAAAAAATTCAAAATTTCAAACTTTTAAATTTTTAAGTTAAAAGTCAAAGTTGACCAAAATTCATTATTTTGGAAATTATTCTATTTATTCATGTTTGGAGTTCTAATTCACATCAAAATCAAAGGTTATATTTGAAATAACAAAATTATCTAAATTAAATAAAAAAATAAAGTTAAATCAAAATTAAATTAAAATAATTAAAATATACAATTAAAAATAATCACAAAATACAGGGTTGTTACACACTCCCCCATTCAAAATTTTTCGTCCCCGAAAAGGAATGAGGTACGGGAAAGCATAGAAAAGATAGAAATGAAATAAGACTAAGAGAAGGTGACAAGAAGATTGAGATTATACCTGATAACTGTTGTTATAGGTAAGTTTAACAAAGTGGAGATGATCTTTCCAAGATCCTCCAAAATCAAGAACACAAGCACGAAAAAGGTGGATTCAAAAATGAGTACCAAAGATTAACAAAGATTATAGAAAGATTTCTAAAAAGAAAGATTATAGAAAGATGCATATACCATTCTATAGAAAGATAAAGATAATAAAGACAACCAAAAGATAGTTTGAAAAACAAAATAAGGATATAAGTTTGTGTAACGTCCCGGAAATTTTCGACTTTCAAAAATTCGACATCGATACTCACTTTATCGACTGCCGAGAAATCGAAGGCCGGAAACCCGAAATGTTAGGGTTTAAGAAAAGGAAAGAGGCAGAAGAAGAGAGAAAAGATAGAAAATAGAGAGGAAAGAAAATAGAAAATAGAACGGAACATAAAAACAACAGAACAACAAAAGAATCTCTCAATTCGATTTTAAAAGTTCTAAAATATCATTCTAACTCCAATATGATAAAATAAAATTTTACAAATCATTTTCAATCATATTTAACTCAATTTTCAATTATTTCCATAATTTAACATATTAAATTATTGATTTAATTATTCAATTAAATCCAATTATTCGAAATAAAATTTATTCGACTTATAAATTCACTTATTAATATTTAAAATTAATTAAATATTCAAATTTTAATTACTAAAAATCCTGGGTCGTTACAATCTTCCCCCCTTAAAAGAATTTCGTCCTCGAAATCACCAAGTAAGAAAAGTTACAGAATCCATTAATTTTCCCAAAATTCATAGTCAAACTTCTTACAATAACTTTACTAAGTTTTCAAATCATACTTAGTTATCTTTTCAAAAGCAACTACTATTGTTTAACTTTCAATTCCAAATCAAAGTCTAAGTTTTCAAAATTTTCCAATTTTCTCAAATTTTTCTAACGCCTTAAATTTTTGGAAAAATTCGCCATAGTCTCCTTTGCGCGGTTCGATCCGAAAAAAAAATGACAGTATATATATCACAAATATACATCTCATCAAGTAATGAGGCATCCCGAAGGGAAAAAAGTATAAAAGTACGGTATGTAATCCGAGATATGTACCTTATATTTTATTAGCAAGCATATACGGCTAATATAGCGCGAAAGCGAGCTCCAAATGCGAAGCAAACGCGATCCGCACCTACTAAACACTCAACAAACAACATGAGAACATGTATATATACAACAGTATCGATATACCATACATAGGAACATAATAACTATATATGCCATCATAGCAAATGCAATAAAAGCAATAAATGCAAACATCAACCAACTATCATCCAACAAATTCATAACCAATATATATTCATTCATATTCTCATTAATATCCAATGAAATGGTTTTTCAATTTAAATCACATTTGATTCATTAACAGTGGATGTCTTTACTAACATTCATTTTCAATTAGTTTATATTCACTAATTCATATTCAAGTTGGTTCACTACCAAATCAAATTCAATTCTATTTAAGATTCACTTAACTTCCAATTGAATTTCAATTACTTTTGCTTTCAATTTCATTAACACTTAATGAATTATATACAATTAACTAACAATCATATATCAACCAATATATATTTATTACAACCAAGTTCCTTTGCTTTCAATTGGTTTAATTAATTGATTTTTATTTAACTATTCAACTTTCAATAACATTAAATTTTAATGAATTAACACTTATATTCATTATTACATATCAATTATTTACATTTAATTGATTTACATTCAATTAATTAATCATTTCAAGTTGAATTTCCATTTACTTTAAATCCATTTTTATTTACAACTCATATTCATAAATATATTCATATAGTTTCACTCCTTATATATATAAGTTTATTTCACAATTGTAGATCACTTTAATTATAATTCAATTCTTATAATTCATTTTACTTGTACAATAATTCTTTTATTTAGATTATTCAAACATCCAAACAATCAACTTATATGCACTTTAATAATTCTGAAAAATTATTTCTTATATATAAAATATACTCAAGGTAAAATTATTTCATTTACCCAATTTAAAACAATACTGTGTCGAATTGTTCTATTCAAGTGTTTAGAAACCCCTTCGGCATAGTTGCCGAGACCACGTTGACGAAGGTTCATATGCCACTCAACAAACCAATCATCACAATATAAAACAATTTCATATTCACTAACAAATACGCACTCGTATCTATTATTACACTCAAACTCATTCTAGAGTACTACTGACTCAAACTCATGCTTTGATACCAAATGTAACGTCCCGGAAATTTTCGACTTTCGAAAATTCAACATCGATACTCACTTTATCGACTGCCGAGAAATCGAAGGCCGGAAACCCGAAATGTTAGGGTTTAAGAAAAGGAAATAGGCAGAAGAAGAGGGAAAAGATAGAAAATAGAGAGGAAAGAAAATAGAAAACGGAACAGAAAAACAACAGAACAACAACAGAATCTCACAATTCGATTTTAAAAGTTCTAAAATATCATTCTAACTCCAATATGATAAAATAAAATTTTACAAATCATTTTCAATCATATTTAACTCAATTTTCAATTATTTCCATAATTTAACATATTAAATTATTGATTTAATTATTCAATTAAATCCAATTATTCGAAATAAAATTTATTCGACTTATAAATTCACTTATTAATATTTAAAATTAATTAAATATTCAAATTTTAATTACTAAAAATCCTGGGTCGTTACAGTTTGAAACCATGGAAAGTTCAACTTAAATAGAAAATAAATTTTTACACAAGTTAAATAAATCTTAACTATCTCAAATTTCATTATCTTATTATCCAATCATCTTAAATTAACAATTTTAAACCATTGGTTTTGAAAAATAATCATTTATTATACTCAAATGTACTTAATAAATTTAATTCTTCTTTATTCCTAATAAAATTAAATTTATTCCTCTCAAACAGTTATGTTAAATATACTTACACTTATTATAACTGCTCTATTTTATTTTTAGTTCTTTTAACATTATTTTATTGTAAGTTATTCAATTACCCTTTATTATATTTATCTCTATTAATCATTTTATAACTAAAATTTAAGTGTATAACATTTATTATAACTACTCAAATTTTATTTATAAAATCTTTTTATATTTTATATTATCCAATTACATTGTTAACTTCTGAAATTAAGGTAAGTTATATTTGAATGCAATTGTATTATACAAATAAAACTTTCCAATTAAATCATTTCATGCTTGAATATTCATCGAAAATTTTGATTTTCTTTTTATAATCGAAATTATTCTTTAAAATAAAATTTAATAATTAAATTTTCAATTTCTTAAAACCATTTAGAGATAAATAAATGTATGTACATAATTTATCAAATCAAATTTAATTCATATATCTATATATATTATAAATCAAGTCATATTTTAAAAAATTCAAATCAATTTGATTTCCCAAAACAAGACTGTAGCAAGACTACAGAGCGGTCTCTTCACTTCGAAACTCGAAAATAAATGTCGATGATGCTGCAGTCATCACCAAAATTATTTCCCAGCGACAAAGAGAAGAGCACTGATTTTTAAACTTTAAAATTCTTTGGAAACATATTATTATTCGGTAATACTTTAAATAATATACTTTCAAAATTAAATACGAGGTCTGAAACCATCGGAAATTAAATTCTCAAATTTCTTGTTTTAAATTCATTTCAGTTCCCAAATCAATTTATAAACAACTATTTATAAATTCATTTATAGAATAATAAATGATAAATCAAGTATTATCATTTCAAATAATCAGTTTATTAAGTTCCATAAATTTAGTTATACATCAAATTTTATTTCATTAACAAAATTTTAAAATAATATGGTGTCAGTTTGTTCTTTCAAAGTGTTTTAGAAATCCTATCGATAACGTTGATCAGACGAATCGATTGGAAACCCAAATCAACATCAACAGCTCAAACAGCACAATAAAACAAAACATAGATTTACAAGTACAATTCAAAATGTTTGGAAGAATAGATTGGAAACAAAAGACAAGATGATTAAATAACAGAGTAGGGAGATTGGTAAGCTTAAGTAAATCGCGGACAACCTTAACCAGGTCAACCGTGACTTAAGAATAAGATCAATATGGATTTTTCTAGGGTAAATCAATATTCGATCTCAAGTGATAGAGTTTGGAATAACAAAAGATATTAGCATCTAAACCAAGGATAGATATAAATCTATGGTGAATCGATTCTAATTGTAAAGGAGTTTCACCTCTTTACAAGCAAATTAGAATATTGGCGAGACCGCCAATTCACTATAAAGATTATTCCAAGTGGAGTTAAGGAATACTCCTGAATCAAAAGAAGATGAATAGTGAGGGATACGAATGGATTTTGAAACCATAGAGAACGTTCCAAAATTCAAAGGAATCGAGTCAAAAAGGAAGAGATTCAAACTCGAATGAAAGTGATTCTGTAAATACATTCACTCCATATGCTGAGTTTTGCCTAGAACTACCAAAGCTCTGATACCAAATGTAACAACCGGGTATTTTCAACCATTTGCATCCGCACATGTCGGACTTGAATTGCTCAAAATACTGCATTGTAAATAAAATTTGGCAAATCTCATAATATACAGTAAATAAAATCATAGATCACAGACACAGAGTATTTAATAATGCAGCGGAAGTAAATGAAATAGTAGTTCATGAAGCTACTATGTAATATATCAGAGTTACATAAGATACTGCAGAAGAAATAAAGTACAAAAGAAGTCTCAAGATAATAACCAAGTACAAAATGAAAACAACACTGGGATCAACAGGATAACTGGAAGTGAAATAGATAAAACTGGACAAGAAGATAATCTCCAGCGATTCCAATCTCCAGAAAGTGAAAATCCAATTCTTTGAATACTCAGGCTGACCCGAGTGTAAACAAAAATACAAACACTCGAGTCAGGACATACATACTTATACAATGTAAACCAACTCAAGTGAACTATAGTAAAAGTACAAGTAACTTAAAGGATGCTGGGACCGTCCATCCTCTAAGGATCTGTTAAACTATTTACTATATAGTATATTGCGCTATTATAATAATATCTAACAGCAAAATAAACATACTTTTAAATAGCGTTAAGGATTTACATTTTCCACCTTAACACAAATAATACCAATAGTCTATATAATACCCGCATATCTCCTGATCAAGAGACTACAAGAAGATACTGCATAGGCACGACACAAATAGAAACTCGTAGTAAAGGCTCGATATGGTAGGTGACACGACACATAAGGCAATGCCAGGGTAGATATACCAATTCCGACACTCGGGCCGGTGGTAACGCAGCAGCCACATAAGCCCACCGCGGAACACATTTCCACAAAAATCGGAGGGGCGCCCAAACAATCACAAGTAATAGTATGGTATCGAAGAAATGCGTCCACTACGAGGTGCGACCTCAACTGGCCCGAGACCGCTCCTGTTTTAGCCACCTTATGCGAACTCACAGGAGTTGGGTCCACGTAACATACCACAAGAACGTTGCCACCATCCTACTTCATTCTGGAATCTCCACCGCGTACACGGTTGTCAAAGTGGTTTTCGGTATCGACAGAGAGTATGCCCATATTCCATCCTGGTCTCTTTGCCAACCAATCGTTATTATAACCCGTGGTTATAACTTTAAAATATTATTTTATACTTTAAAATAAAATATCATTTCACTCCAAATCTTTATCAAAATAAAGATTAAATCATTTCCAAACCATTTCAATATACCAACATACCATATCTTTCAAATACAAATATTTATCAAAATAAATATCAAGTCATTTCCAACCTTTTCAATATATTAAATTATCATATCCTTTCAAAACTTTCTTTCAAATCATTTTAATACATTGAAATATCTTATCGTTCAGAACTTCATTTTCAAATCATTTTAATATCAAAATATCGTATCTTTCAAAAATTTATATTCAAACCATTTTAATATCAAAATATCATATCATCAAAACTTTATTTTCAAATCATTTTAATATCAAAATATCATATCTTCAAAACTTTATTCTCAAATCATTTCAATATCAAAATATCATATATTTCAAAACTTCATTTCAAATCATTTTTTAATATCAAAATATCTTATCTTTCAAAACTTCATTTCAAACATTTTTAATATCAAAATATCATATTTTTCAAAACTTCATTTTCAAATCATTTAACATCAAAATATCGTATCTTTCAAACTTTATTTTCAAATCATTCTAATATTAAAATATCATATTTTTCAAACTTTATTTTCAAATCATTCTTTGAATTCAAATCCAAATACTCAACTTTAAATACCTTTTAAATTCGAAGATATCATTCATTTATTATCACTCCATATCACCTTTAAATAGCTTATATTTCAATCAAAATAATTCATTTAAACCATTTAAATTGAAGTTTATATACTTTCAAATCAAGTATTCAATTTCCAAAGTGTTAAACCCTTCTGAGTTCATTTACTAAGTTAAAACCATAAACATTGAAAATTTCAGCCTTTCACAGCATTCAAAAAAAGCTGCTGTAAGTTTATACTTGAATCATTTCAATTTAAACCATTTAATCATTATAAAAATCATATTTTAACATTTGAAGATGTTCAATAAAATACTCTTTTAATTTATGATTTTTATAAAGCAAACCTTTACAGAAAAATCCAAATTTCAATAATTTCACTTAACAAATTCAATTGTACAATTTTCTAATTTTTACATTTGACACCTTATTAACACTTACATTTTCAAATTTCCATTTCACAAATTAAACTAAATTCCCAATTTATTTAATTAACTTAAACCTTTAAACAAAACCAAATTCCACATTTCCAAATCAAACTGTATTTTAAAATTTCACTTTTAAGCATTCACTTACTTAACCATTTTAATTCATAGAAAAAAAATCAATCATACTTAATTAAATCATTTATATTCAAATTTAAATCAAATTATCATAATTCCTTCATTTAAAACACTTTAAAATCTATTTAAATCAAATTATCATAAATTTACATTTTAAATTACTTAAAATTTTATTTATATAACTTAAATGCCATTTTAAAAGCCAAAGTCCAAATTCCAGATTTAGTTATATTTCAAAAATTCAATTTAATCATTAAATTATTCAACATTTTTATATAAAAATCAAAATTTCTTTATTTAAACATTAAAAATCCAATTTAAATCAAATTTTCATAAATTTACACTTTTAAGAATATTTAAAAATATTCAAAATACTTTATAAAAATAACCACGGACCTGTATATAGTTTTCTAACCTAGGTCAAGTGATACAGATATATATCATTTCAATCCGTAGTTTACAAAGAAAATTCGGGTTCTATCATTTCAAACCCGCAGTCCCGAGTAAAATAAAATAAATAAAAACCATTTAAGCCTATCATTTCAGCCCACAACGATTTTTTCCCCATTCTAAAGTCCATTCGAGTATGCATCATTTCAACCCATAGTGAACCTAATCTACAGAGAACTTGCAGTGTGATAAACAGATATAAATGAAACAGTTAGCAACATATATAAATAACATATGATATGACTTGAAATTTAACAGGTCGGACATCATATATAAATAATCACATGGCAGTTATAACATCATATATTTTTCTACACATTCAGTTGTTGTTGTTTCACAACTGCATAAGTATAGATGTCATGTGAGCTTTACTCACCTTTATAGACATCATATATAAATAATCACATGGCAGTTATAACATCATATATTTTTCTACACATTCAGTTGTTGTTGTTGTTGTTTCACAACTGCATAAGTATAGATGTCGTGTGAGCTTTACTCACCTTTATAGCTGGAGATTGCAATACAAATGACACAACGGAATCAAAAGCACAATGACAAGGCTACGGATTTGAGTGGAGAGCGAGATCCAAGCTATAGATCTTGTGTTACAACCCAAAACAAAACAAAATAAATTTATAAATTTCAACACAACATTGAAATGAAATAACTTTGGAATGAAAACAAATATGAATGCAATGACTTTTGCCTTGCTTTCCACAACTCTTTGCTCAGCCTAGGGGTGATATGGATCAGCCATAACATGGTTTTGGTTCAGGTTTGGACCTAAAAGTCATGGCTACAAGGAATAGGAAATGGTGGAGGAGTTATAATACAAGAAGGTAAGGAGGCAAGGCTTTAAAGTGGAGTTTGGTGAACTTTTTGGGCTCGGACATGGGTAGTTTGGCTTGGCCAAGTGGTGCTACAGGTTTGGACAGAGGAGATGGTGATGTGTAGTGGTCAGGTCAATGAGGTGGTGGCGGCCAAAGGTGGTGGTTATGGTGGTGGTTGAAGGTGGTGATGAACTAGACTAGGCTAGGTATGTTTTCAAGGGTTTTGATGCAAAATTCATGGTGTTTGCTCCTCTAGATGCTCACGGCCTGGACTGGTTAGAGGGGTAGGAGGTGTTGGAGGTCATGGTTGATGAGGAGGAGGAGTTGGTGGCTATGGCCGAGGCAAATAGGGGGTGATGGCCAAGCAAATTTGTGAAGAAATCAAGCAAAACAATGCAAAAGGAAGGAGGAAAAGTAGAAAAAAGGTGAGAAGCCATTACCTATTTTTCCTAGCCGTGAATAATAAGGTAGAGATGAATATTTCACGTGAAAATGAGTTGAGAAACTCACGGCAACAATAAAGAAAAGGTACGGCCAAAAAAAGAAAAGAAAAGGTCATGGGGAAAATGAAAAGTTTTAGCAACGAAAGGTCTTAAGTTTCAAAGTTAAGTCTCTTAGAATTTCCTCTTCTATTTAATTAAATAAAAACAAATAAAATTAAATAAATGAATTACAGAACTGAATACAAAATAAAATAAAAATAAATAAATAAATTTAGGAAATAGAAAAAGAATTAAAGAAATTGCTTAAAATTTCAAAACAGGGTTCAAAATTTGCAATTAAAACATCACCAGCTTTATAAAGCATCTACTTAATTTTAAAAATATTATAAAGCAAATTTTGAAATAAAATAATTTATTTATCGTATTCAAAGTGAAATAAATAATTTAATTTAGAGAAAATAGAAAACGAACTAAAGAAATTATTTAAAAATTCAAAACAGGACTTAAAAATTACAAATAGAATATCACCAGCCTTATAAAATTTCTATTTCACTTTTAAAACAAATAAAAAGTCAAATAAATAAATAAGTGAGGAACTAAATAAAATGGGAATGAGAAGAAAATAAGTTCTCAAGAAAAATATAAAATAAATAAAGAATCACTAAATTAATTGAAGTTGGAAATTAGAAATTGTAAACAAATATACAACTGACACTGGAAAATGTCAGTTACACTTTAAAAATGTTTTAAACCCAAAATATATTCATGACATGTTATTTTACCCCTATAAATATAAATTAGAACATTACATGACCAAATAAATTATTATTTATATAATTTAAAATAAACAATTTTGTTAATATAGCAAATTACACACAATAGTTAAAAGACATAACTTTCATATTTTTAATCGGATTTTAACGAAACGAAAAGCGGTGTTCTTAAAATTTTATTTATTTTCATAATAAAATAAAAAAATTCAAAATTTCAAACTTTTAAATTTTTAAGTTAAAAGTCAAAGTTGACCAAAATTCATTAATTTGGAAATTATTCTATTTAGTCATGTTTGGAGTTCTAGTTCACATCAAAATCAAAGGTTATATTTGAAATAACAAATTTGTCTAAATTAAATAAAAAAATAAAGTTAAATCAAAATTAAATTAAAATAAATAAAATATACAATTAAAAATAATCACAAAATACAGGGTTGTTACACAAAGCAGCAACCACGCAGTAAGGAGATTACAGCAACCACATAGGTTAAGTATCTGGGCTCCATACCATGATACCACCTTTTTCCAGAAGGAAATGACATACCCTAAAGGGCGCGACCCTCCTAACCTTGCTGCATCTTTCTTGTTTTGACCATTTCCAAGGTGTGAGGTCCGATGAGGTCTCGTCCACGAAGCTACGCTTTATACGAAATCCGTGCTTTGATCACAAATGATCAACAAATGATCATCAACACACAACAACACTTCGCATGCCACACTACCAAATTGGGAATATATTGCTGAGAACCTTCAACTACATAACCTCTGAGCTCGTACGTCTCAGAGAAGGGTGTTAAGCTAAGAGAATAAATTCTCCGCCACCAACAGATATGTATTTGAAAGAAATTTGCTTTATATCTCAAAGTGTAGTGTCAGACATACAACCATATGTATCTATTCCAGGTTCGAACAGAACCAAAGGAACTTCGTCCAATAAATGAAGAAGTCCTTGCAATCCGAGTATCACAATACCGATCGGACTCCCCATCACATGTGGAGATCTCTATACTGGAGCAACTCAGTGTGGAGACATTCAATAGGTTATCCTATCGTTTTCGAAGACACCCGGTCTTCATCACCGTCTTCGAATGCTATTCATTTCGTTGTATCACTATTCGGAATGGGTTATATGACACAATGTCCTCTCTCGGCTAATCCGAATAGTGAGCGCTTGATTTTGAAACACGTGGATATATCATTCACAAAGATTTACTATGAAGGTTGGATGTGGGTTTCGGATAACAAATTGGAATCCGACTCCCTGTCGCATCGAAATTTAAATGTCGTTTTACGGGCCAAAAAGGGTTTTCACATTCACACAGAAGCAAATCACAAATCACAGTTCAGCACAAAGCAATTTCAAATCACACGGTATCACAATCACAAACAAGGGTATCAAACAACTCAAAGCATTTCAATAATAACCAATCATCTAACAATTAGATGAATTAACAATGTGATTATAATCAATTAATCACATAATTATTTTTTATTCATTACTTTAATTAATGATGAGTTATCCTTAATTTTAAATTTATTAATCCATAATTATTAATTAATTAAATATTAATTATTAGTTAATTAAACCATTAATTATTAATTAATTAAAACTTAATTACCCTTGTTTATTAACTATTCCTTAATTAATCATTTTATTTAATTAATACTTAATTATAAATTAATTATCCTTTAATTGTGAATTAATTGTTAAGTAATTAAAATCATTAATTATTTAATTATCATTAACAATATAAATCATCTTACTTTTAAATTAACAATTTGAACATTTAATTAACTTCTTAATTACTTTGTTAAGTTTATCTAAAATAACTTTTTTTTAAACTACACAGTCCAACTTGAAAATAGTCATCGTTCTAAAAGGAATACTTTAGAAATTTATTTTGCTTAGATTGTTAAAGCTTTAACCTAGAAATCATATCACTTGAGTCACCCCCGAGTGTTTCCCGAGCCAACCGTCCACCTGCTTCGAGTTTCCTCAGAAATCCACCCATTGCTTTTTTTTCAAACTCAAAATTTTCTGAGTACAAACCGTGTGGCCATAATTTGCTTCAAGTTTGAACCCTAGCTATCTCCTTCATCTCCAGAGAGTCGCTTCGAGTCAATTCCCTTATTCCCCGACGGCTGCCACCTGACACTAATTCAACGTTGTGCACATGCACACTACTTCCAGCCGGCTACTATCGGTGCTACTGTCATCAACGTGTCGATGATGATCTCCACGAACCACTCAAATAACTAGAAAACCAAATTATCGAAGAAATCAAAATTTCATCCCCGAACCCAATTGGAACAAGAACACTGATCACCATAATGTCGCGTCCTCCCTCCTCCGGCCATCAGAGGTCGCGTGCTTCTGGTCAAAGCATCGCCTGACTTTCACGCTTTGATCGCCACCGAAACGAGCCACTCTGGTTCTCTGACGAACTTGCGACACAACAATTTCCGACCCATAGACAAATACGAGTTCGAACCCTAGATCATCAAAAACCGACCACCACAATGATTTATAAATTCATCCAAGAATTTTTTGATGATCCTTGACCATCAGACTTGCTCCAATCCCAACCACGTGATTTATCATTGCTTCAATTTCCAGAAATCACCAATAAATCAAAAATCATTCAATTCACAAATTCTCGGTGGATATAAGTTTAAAAATCCTGATCTTGCCTTTAAAAATCCTTATTCCCAAAAACATGTTTGATAATACAATTTAAATTAGAAAACAGAATGGTTGAATTTTCACAATATTTTGATTGTGCCTGTGTTCTTCAAATTCCAGAGAAGACCTTCGTTAAATTACCAACATTTATTTTTAAAATTTAGAGCATGATCATACAAACATGTTTTCTTTTGATCCCAAAGCCTAAAAAATCTATTATCGGGTTTTGGATTTTTGAGATAGGTTTTGGAACCTGTAGGGATAGAGCAGAGTCTATTTTGATGTATATAGGCATGCATCTTCATTTTCAGGTGCAAATATATACGTGCAAACACATATTTATCATTCAAGCATCACTGTTGCTCACAACAACAAATCCAAGTTCAAATTAAGGAGTTTACTCACTAGATTCGTTTGAACAAAAAAGCTTCCTGTCTGACTTAAAAATTGAAAGCATAAATATTTGTTTTTCTAACTTTGATCTTGAAATTTTTATCTGCAACTTGTTAATATAAATTTTCTTATCCACTGATGTATTTTCTTACTTAATTCATCAATAACAAACAAAAATTCAATTTACTTACAGTTCGTTTTAATGAAAACAGGGGAAAGACTTTAGTCTGCAGTTTGAAATCCTGAAACTAATTTAGTCTTTGAACCTTAATTTTTTTTCCTGCAACTGATTGATATAAACTTGCTTAGTTCCTGCAACTTAAATTTTAAAAAAGAATTTACTTGCCTTAATTTAACTTAGAGGAACCCTGCTCTGCTTCCTGGACAAAATTGGAGCTTGGTTTCATTGATCTGCAGTTTGGAAATTTAATGTCAAATCTTGATTTTTGATTACTAATTCACTTAATTCCGAAGGTTTAAACTTGCCTGAGATATGGAATTAAAATTCCTACTTTGATGCTTGAGATGATTCTTAGGTTTTTAAACTTTGAATTCAAGAAGATGCTTGCAGTTTCAGATTTTTCTTTACTTAGATGTTGAGGTTTGTAATGTTCATGGATTTTTTTCTTCTTTTCTTTCAAAATTTTAAGAAGCTAAAGAATGAAAAAGAGGAGTTGAAAGGATTTTTTATGAATTTAAGTTTTTTTGTTTTTTTATTAATTATCTAAATTGAATGACACTTGTTAATTTTAATGATGAGATCACTACACTTGTTAATCCTCTTGTTGCATGTTAAACACTTGTATTTTTATATGAGTTAAATATTTTTAAATAAAACTTATGTCATATTTACTTTATTAACAAATACATTACCCATTAAAGATATTTGCTTTATATTAATACATATTATTTAAAAGAGAATGTTTTGAAATTGAATACATATTAAACAAATTACATAGACATATATTTATAAATTCAAATTATTTTTTTTCTAAAACATTGACTTAAAATTTAAATTTAAATTCAATATATAAATTCAAATCTACTCATATATGCACATATACACAAATATTCACATATATATAAGATTTAAATTCAAATGGTTTTTAAAACATTTACTATTTCAAAATTTTAAACTAAAAAGAAATTGGAATTTTATTCATATGAATTAACACATATTTTGTTTATTTTGAACTTTTCAAATTAAATTCCAAAAGTTCAAATAAATTACCAAATTTAAATTGATAAATTCTGGGGCGTTACACATAGCATGTCATGGCCGAACCACATGAACGCCCTAGGCCGAGCAAAGGAATGTGAAAGCATGGCCAAAGCATTGTATCCATTGTTTCTTTTGATTTCAAATTGTTTCTATGCATAGTTGATGTTGAATATCTATTTATATTTTGTCTTGTTTGTTGGTTTTTCACAAGATCAATAAGCTTGACTCTCATCCACTTGAATCTACTGTTGTGCCATCGTGCCTTTGCGAATCCGTTTGTGTCATTTGATTCGCTATCTCCAGCACAAAAAGGTGAGTAAATCTCACACGACATTTCATACTTATGCAAATGTGAAGCGACAACAATTGAATGTGTAGAATTATATATGATGTTATAACTACCTGTGATTATTAATTATATGATGTTAAACTTGTTAATTTACCTGTCATCTCATCTGTTACTGTTATATATTGTTAAACTGTTCATTTATATCTGTTCATCACTGCCAGTTCCCTGTTAGTTTAGAAATCACTATGGGTTGAAATGATACATACCCGAACGGACTTTAGAATAGGGAAAAATCGTTATGGGATGAAATGATAGGCCTGAACGGTTTTTATTTATTTATTTTGACTTGGGACTGCGGGTTTGAAATGATAGAACCCAGATTTTTCTTTTTAAATTACGGATTGAAATGATATATATCTGTATCACTTGACCTAGGTTAGAAAACTATATACTGGCCCGTGGTTATTTTATAAAGTGTTTTGGATATTTTTAAGTATTTTAAAAATGTAAAATTATGAAATTTGATTTAAATATATTTTGAAATGTTTTAAAATAAAGGAATTATGATTTTTTTCTATGAGTTAAAAATGTAATTAATGAATGGTTAAATTGGATTATTGAAATATAACTTAAGTTTGGAAATTTGGATTTTTGGTTAAAAATGATATTTAAGTTATATAAATAAAATGGAAATTTAATTATATTTGGAAAATGGTAAATATGATAATTTGATTTAAATTTGAATTTAAGTGATTTATTAAAGTATTATTGATTTTTCTATGAATTTAAATGGTTAAATAAATGAATGCTTAAAAATGTGTAATTTTAAAATACAACTTGACTTGGAAATGTGAAATTTGGTTTAATTAAAGGTTTTAGTTAAATGAAATCAATTGGAAATTTAGTTTAATTTGTGAAAATGGAAATTTAAAAATGTAAGTGTTAATAAATTGCTTATGTGAAGGAAAGGAAATTATACACTTGAATTTGTTAAGTAAATTTATTGAATATTTTAAATTATTTATAAGAAATTTATTTTATAAAAATCATATGTTAAAGGTATGTTAACAAACATTTTTGAATGTTAAAAATATGATTTTCATAATGTTTAAAGGGTTCAAATTGAAGTTTATTATTTGCTGGAAATACACTAAAATCTGGAAAATACTTCTAATAACATTCAGAAATGCTACGGTTCTGTAAATGAACTAAAAACCCTAATAAAAAGGCTATTACAGCAGTTCTGAAATGCTGTAGTTGCTGAAGTAAACTAAAAGACTAAAAACTTAATAAAGGCCTATTACAGCAGTTCGGTAAATGCTATAGTGGTCTGCTGTTTTTGCTGAAATTAAAATAAACCTTTAATTTAAAACCTGAGCCATTACAGCATTTCTGGAAATGCTGTCTTTGTTGTTTTAAATTAAAAATTCAACTAAAATGAGGTTTAACAATAGTTTTTAAATGCTGTCTTTGCTGAATTAAAATGTTTTCAAGTATAACTTATAACAGCTTTTTCTAAATGCTGCGTAAGACTGAAATTTTCAATGTTTATGGTTTTTAACTAAGTAAATGAGCTCGGAATGCTTTGAAACATTAGGAATTGAATAATTAATTTAAAAGTATAATAACTTCACTTTTAAATGTTTAAATGAATTAATTTAACGGAATATAAATCATTTTAAAAGGTGATTTGAAAGGATAATAAATGAATGTTATCTTGAATTTAGAAGTTATTTAAAGTTGAATATTTGGATTTAAACTTATATGATGATTTGAAATAAAGCTTTGAAAGATATGATATTTTGATATTAAAATGATTTGAAAATGAAGTTCTTAAAGATATGATATTTTGATATTAAAATGATTTGAAAATGAAGTTCTGAAAGATATGATATTTTGATATTAAAATGATTTGGAAATGAAGTTTTGAAAGGATATGATATTTTAATGTATTAAAATGATTTGAAAGGAAGTTTTGAAAGGATATGATAATTTAATATATTGAAATTTTTAGAAATGACTTGATATTTATTTTGATAAATATTTGAATTTGAAAGATATGGTATGGTTTGGAAATGATTTAATCATTATTTCTGATAAAGATTTGGATTGAAATTATATTTCATTTTGAAGTATAAAATATTATTTTAAAGTCATAACCACGGGTTATAGTAACGATTGGTTGGCAAAGAGACCGGGATCGGATATGGGCATACTCTCTGTCGATACCGAAAACCACTTTGACAACCGTGTACGCGGTGGAGATTCTAGAATGAAGTAGAATGGTGGCGACGTTCTTGATGTATATTACGTGGACCCAACCCTCGTGAGTTGGCATAAGGTGGCAAAAACAGGAGCGGTCTCGGGCCAAAAGGGGTAGCTCCTCTGGTCGGACGCATTTCTTCGATACCATTCTATTGCTTTTGTGATTGTTTGGGCGCCCCTCCGATTTTGGAAATGTGTTTCGAGGCGGGCGTATGTAGTTGCTGCGTTACCACCAGCCCGAGTGTCGTAATTGGTATATCTACCCTGGCATTGCCTTGTGTGCCGTGTCACCTACCCTATCGAGCCTTTACTACGAGTTTGGTTTTCTCCCGTAGCCCATGCGTATCTTCTCGCGGTCTCTCGATCAGGAGATATGTAGATATTGGATGGACTGCTGGGACTATTACATGTTAAGGTGGAAAATATAAAGCCTTAATGCTAATTAAAAGTAAGTTTATTTTACTTGTAATGATCCAGTATTTTATACCATTCGCATCCGCACATGTGGGACTTGAATTACTCAAAATACCGCGTTGTAAATAAAATTTTGCAAATCTCAGAATATAAAGTAGATAAATAATCCCAAATCATAGACACGGAGTAATAATAGTGCATCGGAAGTAAATGAAATAGTAGTTCATGAAGCTACTATGTAAATATATCAGAGTTACCTAAGATACAACAGAAGAAATAAAGTACAACAGAAGTCTCAATACATAGAAGTCTACTAATACAAGAGCTGAAAAGGAACAACAGACTGAAAAAGATAAAACTAGACAAGTAGATAATCCCCAACGATGCTAATCTCCAGAAAGTGGAAATACAAATCTGTGAATACTCAGGCTGACCCGAGCGTAAATAAAAATACAAACACTCGAGTCAGGACATACATACTTATACAATGCAAACCAACTCAAGTGAACTGTGGTAAAAGTACAAGTAACTTAAAGGATGCTTGGGACCGCCCATCCTCTAAGGATCCGTTAAACTATTTACTATGTAGTAATATTGCGCTATTATAATAATGTCTATAGGAAAATAAACTTACTTTAAAATAGCATCACGAGGTTTCCCATCTAGCCCCAGACACGTAATAGTCCTAGTAGTCCATCCAATATCTGCATATATCCTGATCGGGAGACTACGAGAAGATACGCATGGGCTATAGGAGAAAACCAAACTCATAGTAAAGGCTCGATAGGGTAGGTGACACGACACACAAGGCAATGCCAGGGTAGATATACCAATTATGCACATGGGCTGGTGGTAACACAACAGCCACATACACCCACCTTGGAACATATTCCCAAAATTGAAGGGGCGCCCAAACAGTCACAAAAGCAATAGAATGGTATTGAAGAAATGTATCCGACCAGAGGAGCTACCCCTTTTGGCCCGAGATCGCTCCTGTTTTAGCCACCTTATACCAACTCACGGGAGTTGGGTCCACATAACATACCTCAAGAACGTCGCCACCATCCTACTTCATTCTGGAATCTCCACCGCGTACACAGTTGTCAAAGTGGTTTTCGGTATCGACAGAGAGTATGCCAACATCCGATCCCGGTCACTTTGCCAACCAATCGTTATTATAACCCGTGGTTATAACTTAAAAAAATATTTTATACTTCAAAATAAAATATCATTTCTATCCAAATCTTTATCAAAATAAAGATTAAATCATTTCCAAACCATTTCAATATATCAACATACCATATCTTTCAAATTCAAATATTTATCAAATAAATATCAAGTCATTTCTAACCATTTCAATATATTAAATTATCACATCCTTTCAAAACTTCCTTTCAAATCATTTTAATACATTGAAATATCATATCCTTTCAAAACTTCATTTCCAAATCATTTTAATATCAAAATGTCATATCCTTTCAGAACTTCATTTCCAAATCGTTTTAATATCAAAATATCATATCTTTTCAGAACTTCATTTTCAAATCATTTTAACATCAAAATGTCATATCTTTTCAAAACATTATTATCAAATCATCATTTGAATGCAAATCCAAATATTCAACTTTAAATACCCTTTAAATTCAAAATATCATTCATTTATTATCCTTTCAAATTACCTTTAAAAATGATTATATTCCAATTAAATTAATTCATTTAAACCATTTAAAAGGGAAGTTATCATTCTTTCAAATCAAGTATTCAAATTTTAAGGTTTCAAACCATTCTGAGCTCATTTACTTAGTTAAAAACCATAAACATTGAAAATTTCAGCCTTGCGCAGCATTTAGAAAAAACTGTTATAAGTTATACTTGAAAACATTTTAATTCAGCAAAGATAGCATTTAAAACTACTGTTAAATCTCATTTTAGTTGAATTTTTAGTTTAAAACAACAAAGACAACATTTCTAGAAATGTTGTAATAGCTCGGGTTTCAAAACAAGGGTTTTAATTCATTTCAGCAAAGACAGCAGCCCACAACAGCATTTAGAGAAATGATATAATAGGCCTGAGTTAAGTTTTAGCCTATTAGTTCAACTACAGAAACTACAACATTTTAGAAATGCTATAATAGCTCTTTTAGTTCATTTTCAGAAACCATAGCACTTCTGAATGCTATTAAAAGTGATTTCTAGATTTTTGTGTATTTCCAGCAATTAATAAACTTCATTTTAAACCCTTTAAACGTTATAAAAATTATATTTTTACATTCAAAAATGTTCATTAAAATACTCTTTCAACTTATGATTTTATAAAGTAACCATTACAGAAAAATCCAAATTTTCAATAATTTCACATAACAAATTCAAGTATATAATTTACTTTCTTCACTTTTCAACAAATAAACTTAACACTTAAACTTTAAATTACCATTTCACAAATTTAACTAAATTTCCAATTTTATTTAATTAACTTATATCTTTAATTAAAAACCCAAATTTCACATTTCCAAGTCAAGTTATATTTTAAAATTTCACTTTTAAGCATTCATTTATTTAACCGTTTTAATTTAAAAAAAGTAAATAATACTTTATAAATCATTTAAATTCAATTTTAAATCAAATTATCATATTTACCATTTTCCAAATATAATTAAATTTCCATTTTATTTATATAACTTAAATATCATTTTTAACCAAAATTCCAAATTTTAAAACTTAAGTTATATTTCAATAATCCAATTTAACCATTTATTTATTTAACATTTTCCTCTTATAGACAAATCATAAATCCTTTATTTAAAACACTTTAAAATTTATCATAAATTTACATTTTTAACCACTTAAAACTTTATTTGTATAACTTAAAGGTCATTTTAAAAGCCAAAGTCCAAATTTCCAGATTTAAGCTATATTTCAAAATTCAATTTAATCATTTAATTATTCAACATTTTAACTTATAGAAAAAAATCAAAATTTCTTATTTAAACATTAAAAATCCAATTTAAATCAAATTTTCGTAAATTTACACTTTTAAGAATACTTAAAATATTCAAAATACTTTATAAAACACCCACGGGCCTTATATAGTTTTCTGACCTAGGTCAAGTGACACGGATATATATCATTTCAATCCGCAGTTTAAAAAGAAAAATCCGGGTTCTATCATTTCAAACCCGCAATCCCAAGTTAAAACAAAATACATAAAAAATCATTTAGGCCTATCATTTTAGCCCATAATGATTTTTCCCTATTCTAAAGTCCGTTCGGGTATGTATCATTTCAACCCATAGTGAACCTAATCTACAGGGAACTTGCAGTGTGATAAACAGATATAAATGAACAGTTAACAACATATAACAGTAACAGATGATATAAGAGGTAAATTAACAAGTTTAACATCATATATAAATAATCACAGGCAGTTATAACATCACATATAATTCTACACATTCAGTTGTTGTCGCTTCACAATTGCATAAGTATAAAATGTCTTGTGAGATTTACTCACGTCTAAATGCTGAAGATAACAAAACCAATGACACAACGGAATCAAAAGCACAATGACAAGACTATGGACTTAAGTGGAGAGCAAATCCAAGCTACAAATCTTGTGTTACAACCCAAAAAAAAATCAAAAGAAACCATAAATTCAATATATTTTGAAATGATGTAACTTTGGAATGAAAACAAATATGAATGCAACGACTTTTGCCTTACTTTCTACATTCTTTGGCACGGCCTAGGGGTGCATGTGGTCAGGTATTAGTGTGGCTTGGCTTGGGTTTGGACATAAGGATGCACGGCTGCAAGATAGAACATGGAGAGGAATTACAAAGAATGAAGGTGAAGAGGCTTATGCAAACTAGGGTGGTTTTGGTTCACCGAAGTGGTTCGGCCATGGGTCCTTGGGCTTGTCCAGGGTGCTATAGGTCAGGTCAGTGGATGGAGTGGTGTGTGGTGGTCTGGTCAGAGGTGGCGGCGGCGGCCTAAGGTGATGGTGGTGGTGGAAATGGAAGTGGTGGTCAAACAACATGCTTTCAAGGCTTTAGGTTGCATTTTGGTGGATTTTATCATCATAGTGGGCTCAGCTATGGTGAAGGCTGAAGGGGTAGTGGTGATGATGGCAGGAAAGAGATGTAGGAGGTGGTGGCCATGACAATGGAGAAGAGGCTGAGCAAAACTAGCAAAGAAGACAAGGCAAAAGCATAGAAAAAGAAGAAAAAGAAGAAGGAAAATAAGAGAAACCATTACCCAAAATGTTTTAGCTGTGAAGGAAGATGAGATGGAGTATTTTTCACGTGAAATGAGAAATAGAATTCACGGCCAAGAAAAAAAATACACGGCCAAACAAGAGTAATGAGGAGTTGTGGCAAATGAAAGGACTTTAGGAGGTGAAAAGACTTAAGTTTCAAAAGCTTTTAAAACTCTTCAAATTTCTTTTTTCTTAATTCAATTAAAAAAAATAAAATTCAGCTAATACTTTTAAAAAATGAAAAAAGGTTAAATAAAATGGAAATAAATAATAAAATTTAAGTAAAATTGAAAAAAAAATAAAAGAAATTGCTTAAAATTCAAAACAGGGTTCAAAAACTGCAATTAAATCATCACAAGCTTTAGAAAAATTTCTATTTCATTTTAAAAATATTCTAAAACAAAATTTTGAAATAAAATACTTCAATTATCATTTCTAAAATGAAATAAATAATTTAAATTAGATAAAATAGAAAAAAAACTAAAGAAATTGTTTAAAAATTGGAAACAGGACTTAAAACTTACAAATAAAATATCATTAGCCTTAGAAAATTTCTATTTCACTTTAAAGCAAATAAAAAGTAAAATAATAAAATAAATGAGGAACAAAATAAAGTGGGAATGAGAATAAAATATGTTCTTGAGAAAAATATAAAATAAATAAAGAATTCCTTTAATTAATTGAAGCTAGAAATTAGAAATTGTAAAAAAAATACAACTAACACTGTAAAATGTCAATTACACTTTCAAAAATGTTTTAAAACCAAAATATATACATAACATGTTATTTTACCCATATAAACATAAATTAGAAAATTACATGACCAAAAAAAATGTTATTTATATAATTTAAAATAAACAATTTTGTTAAATACATCATATTACACGCAACAGTTAAAAAGGCATAACTTTCACATTATAAATCAGATTTCAATGAAACGAAAAGCAGCATTCTTAAAAATTTATTTACTTTCATAATAAAAGATAAAATTCGAATTTCAAAACTTTCAAATTTTAAATTTAAAAGTCAAAGTTTGACCATATTGACCAAAATTCACTTTTTGGAAAATATTCTTTTTAGTCATGTTTTGAAATGATAATTCATATCAAAATCAAAGTTTATATTTTAAAATAACAAAATTTATCATTTCAAATAAAAAATAAAGCTTTTAAATCAGAAATTTAATTAAAATAATTAAAATATACAATTAAAATAATCACAAAATAAGGGTTGTTACACTCTCCCCCACTCAAAACTTTTCGTCCCCGAAAAGGAATGAGGTATGGGAAAGCACAGAAAAGATAGAAACGAAATAAGATTAAGACAAGGTGACAAGAAGATTGAGATTATACCTGATAACTGTTGTTATAGGTAAGTTCAACAAGGTGGAGATGATCTTTCCAAGGTCCTCTAGAATCAAGAACACGAGCATGAAAAAGGTAGATTCAAAATGAGTACCAAAGATTATCAAAGATTATAGAAAGATTTCCAAACAGAAAGATTATAGAAAGATGCCTATACCAGTTTGTAGCAAGATAAAGATAATAAGGACAACCAAAAGATAGTTTGAAAAAAAAAAAGGAAATAAGTTTGAAACCATGGAAATTTCAACTTATATAGAAAAAGTAAATTTCTACACAAGTTAAATCAATCTTAACTATCTCAAATTTCATTATCTTATCATCCAATTACCTTAAATTAACAATTTTAAAACCATGGTTTGGAAAAAACAATCATTTATTATACTCATAATGTACTTAATAAATTTAATTCTTCTTTATTCCTAATTAAAATTAAATTTATTCCTCTCAATATATTTATCACTTATGTTAAATATACTTACACTTAGAATAACTGCTTTATTTTATTTTTAGTTCTTTTAACATTATTTTATTGTAAGTTATTCAATTACCCTTTATTATATTTACCACTGTTAATCATTTTATAACTAAAATTTAAGTGTATAACATTTATTATAACCACTCAAATTTTATTTATAAAATCTTTTTATATTGTATATTATCTAACTACATTGTTAACTTCCGAAATGAAGGTAAGTTATATTTGAATGCAATTGTATTATACAAATAAAACTTTCCAATTAAATCATTTCATGCTTGAATATTCATCCAAAATTTTGATTTTCTTTTTATAGTTGAAATTATTCTTTAAAATAAAATTTAAGAATTAAATTTCCGATTTCCTTCAAACCATTTAGAGATAAAAAAATGTACGTATATAATTTATCAAATCATATTTATATCATATATCTATATGTATATATATATTATAAATCAGGTCATCTTTTAGAAATTCAAATCAATTTGATTTCCCAAAACAAAGCTGTAGCAAGACTATAGAGCAGTCTCTTCACTTCGATACTCGAAAATGAATGTCGATGATGCTGCAGTCATCACCGAAATTATTTCCCAGCGACAAAGAGAAGAGCACTGATTTTTAAACTTTAAAATTCTTTGGAAACATATTCTTACTCGAAAATACTTTAAATAATATACTTTAGAACTTAAACACGACATTTGAAACCATCAGAAATTAAATTCTCAAATTTCTTGTTTTAAATTCATTTCAGTTCCCAAATCAATTTATAAACAACTATTTATAAATTCATTTATAGAACAATAAATGATAAATCAAGTATTATCATTTCAAATAATTAATTTAAATCAATTTATTAAGTTCCATAAATTTACTTATATATCAAAATTTACTTCATTAACCAAATTTTAAAATAATATTGTGTCAGTTTGTTCTGTCAAAGTTTTTTAGAAACCATATCGATAGCGTTGATCAGACAAATCGATCGGAAATCCAAATCATTATCAATAACTCAAACAACACAATATAAAACAAAACATTAATTATAGATTTACAAATTCAATTCAAAATGTTTGGAAGAATAGATTGGGAACAAAAGACAAGATGATTAAATATCAGAGTAGGGAGATGGGTAAGCTTAAGTAAATCGTGGAAAATCTTAACCGGGTCAACCGTGACTTAAAGAATAAGATCAATGTAGATTTTTCTGGGGTAAATCTACCTTCGATCTCATGAGATAGAGTTTGGAATAACAAAAGATATTAGCATCTAAACCAAAGATAGATATAAATCCCTGGTGAATCGATGCTAATTGTTAAGGAGTTTCCCCCTTTTACAATTCAATTTGAAATTGGCAAGACCGCCGACTCACTAAAAAGATCATTCGAAGCGGAGTTATGGGATACTCCAGAATCAAAAGAAGATGAATAGTGAGGGACATGAATGGATTTTTGGAACTGTAGGGAACGTTCCAAAATTAAAAGGAAATTCAAACCAAAGAGGAAAGATTCAAACTTGAATGAAAGTGATTCTATAAATAATTTACCTTATATTCTAAGTTTTGCCTCAAAGCCAAAGCTCTGATACCAAATGCAACGACCCAGTATTTTCAACCATTCGCATCCGCACATGTGGGACTTGAATTGCTCAAAATACCGCGTTGTGAATAAAATTTGGCAAATCTCAGAACATACAGTAAATAAATAATCACAGATCACAGACACAGAGTAATAATACTGCAGTGGAAGTAAAAGTGATAGTAGTTCATGAAGCTACTATATAAATATATCAGAGTTACATAAGATACAACAGAAGAAATACTCAGGCTGACCCGAGCATAAATAAAAATACAAACACTCGAGTCAGGACATACATACTTATACAATGTAAACCAATTCAAGTGAAATGTAGTAAAGGTACAAGTAAATTAAAGGATGCTTGGGACCGCCCATCCTCTAAGGATCCATCAAACTATTTACTATGTAGTAATATTGCGCTATTATAATAATGTCTATAGTAAAATAAACTTACTTTAAAATAGCATCACGGGGCTACCCATATAGCCACAGACACGTAATAGTCCCAGTGGTCCATCCAATATCTGCATATCTCCTGATCGAGAGACTACGAGAAGATACGCATGGGCTACGGGAGAAAACCAAACTCGTAGTAAAGGCTCGATAAGGTAGGTGACACAGCACACAAGGCAATGCCATGGTAGATATACCAATTACGTATAGGGGCTGGTGGTAACGCAACAGCCACATACGCCCACCTCGGAACACATTCCCAAAATCGAAGGGGCGTCCAAACAATCACAAAAGCAATAGAATGGTATCGAAGAAATGTGTCCGACCAGAAGAGCTACCTCTTTTTGGCCCGAGATCGCTCCTGTTTTAGCCACCTTATGCCAACTCACGGGAGTTGGGTCCACGTAACATACCTTAAGAACGTCATCACCATCCTACTTCATTCTGGAATCTCCACCGCGTACACGGTTGTCAAAGTGGTTTTCGGTATCGATGGAGAGTATGCCCATATCCGATCCTGATCTCTTTGCCAACCAATCGTTATTATAACCCGTGGTTATAACTTAAAAATAATATTTTATACTTCAAAATAAAATATCATTTCTATCCAAATCTTTATCAAAATAAAGATTAAATCATTTCCACACCATTTCAATATATCAACATACCATATCTTTCAAATTCAAATATTTATCAAATAAATATCAAGTCATTTCTAACCATTTCAATATATTAAATTATCATATCCTTTCAAAACTTCCTTTCAAATCATTTTAATACATTAAAATATTATATCCTTTCAAAACTTCAATTCCAAATCATTTTAATATCAAAATATCATATCCTTTCAGAACTTAATTTCCACATCATTTTAATATCAAAATATCATATCTTTTCAGAACTTCATTTTCAAATCATTTTAATATCAAAATATCATATCTTTTCAAAACATTATTATCAAATCATCATTTAAATGCAAATCCAAATATTCAACTTTAAATACCCTTTAAATTCAAAATATCATTCATTTATTATTATTTCAAATCACCTTTAAAAATGATTATATTCCAATTAAATTAATTCATTTAAACCATTTAAAAGGGCTGTTATTATTCTTTCAAATCAAGTATTCAAGTTCCAAGGTTTCAAACCATTCTGAGCTCATTTAATTGGTTAAAAACCATAAACATTGAAAATTTCATCCTTACGCAGCATTTAGAAAAAGCTGTTATAAGTTATACTTGAAAACATTTAAATTCAGCAAAGACAACATTTAAAACTGCTGTTAAATATCATTTTAATTGAATTTTTAGTTTAAAACAGCAAAGACAGCATTTCCAGAAATGTTGTAATAGCTCAGGTTTCAAAACAAGGGTTTTAATTCATTTCAGCAAAGACAACAGCCCACTACAGCATTTACAGAAATGTTATAATAGACCTGTGTTAAGTTTTAGCCTATTAGTTCAACTACAGCAACTACAGCATTTTAGAAATGCTATAATAGCTCTTTTAGTTCATTTACAGAAACCATAGCACTTCTGAATGCTATTAAAAGTGATTTTCAGATTTTAGTGTATTTCCAACAATTAATAAACTTCATTTTAAACCCTTTAAACATCATAAAAATCATGTTTTTACATTCAAAAATGTTCATTAAAAATACTCTTTCAACTTATGATTTTATAAAGTAACCTTTACAGAAAATCCAAATTTTCAATAATTTCACTTAACAAATTCAAGTGTATAATTTCCTTTCTTCACTTTTCAACAAATAAACTTAACATTTAAACTTTAAATTACCATTTCACAAATTTAACTAAATTTTCAATTTTATTTAATTAACTTAAATCTTTAATTAAAACCCCAAATTTCAAATTTAAAAGTCAAATTATATTTTAAAATTTCAATTTTAAGCATTCATTTATTTAACCATTTTAATTTTTAAAAAAAATCAATAATACTTTATTAAATCATTTAAATTTAATTTTAAATCAAATTATCATATTTACCATTTTCCAAATATAATTAAATTTCCATTTTATTTATAAAACTTAAATATCATTTTTAACCAAAATTCCAAATTTCCAAATATAAGTTATATTTCAATAATCCAATTTAACCATTTGTTTATTTAACATTTTCCTCTTATAGAAAAATCATAAATCCTTTATTTCAAACACTTTAAAATCTATTTAAATCAAATTATCTTAAATTTACATTTTAAACCACTTAACATTTTATTTGTATAACTTAAAGCTCATTTTAAAAGCCAAAGTCCAAATTTCCAAATTCAAGTTATATTTCAAAATTCATTTTAATCATTTAATTATTCAACATTTTTAACTTATAGAAAAAAATCAAAATTTCTTATTTAAAAATCCAATTTAAATCAAATTTTCATAAATTTACACTTTTAAGAATACTTAAAATATTCAAAATACTTTGTAAAATACCCATGGACTTGTATATAGTTTTCTAACCTAGGTCAAGTGATATGGATATATATCATTTCAATCCGCAGTTTAAAAAGAAAAATCCAGGCTTTATCATTTCAAACCCGCAATCCCAAATTAAAACAAAATAAATAAAAATCCTTCAGGCCTATCATTTCAGCCCATAATGATTTTTCCCTATTCTAAAGTCCGTTTGGGTATGTGTCATTTCAACCCACAGTGAACCTAATCTACAGGAAACTTGCGGTGTGATAAACAGATATAAATGAACAGTTAACAGCATATAATAGTAACAGATGATATGAGAGGTAAATTAACAAGTTTAACATCATATATAAGTAATCATAGGCAGTTATAACATCACATATAATTCTACACATTCAGTTGTTGTCGCTTCACAATTGCATAAGTATAAAATGTCGTGTGAGATTTACTCACCTCTAAATGCCGGAGATAACAAAACCAATGACACAACGGAATCAAAAGCACGATGACAATACTACGGACTTGAGTGGAGAGCAAACCCAAGCTACAAATCTTGTGTTACAACCCAAACAAAAATCAAAACAAACCATAAATTCAATATACTTTCAAATAATGTAACTTTGAAATGAAAACAAATATGAATGCAACGACTTTTGCCTTGCTTTCTACATTCTTTAGCACAGCCTAGGGGTGCATGTGGTCAGGTTTTGGTATGGCTTGGCATGGATTTGGACATAAGGGTGCACGGCTACAAGCTAGAACATGGAGAGGAGTTACAAAGCATGATGGTGAAGAGGCTTATGCAAACTAGGGTGGTTTTGGTTCACCAAATTGGTTCGGCCATGGATCCTTGGGCTCGGCCAGGGTGCTACAGGTCTGGTCAGTGGATGGAGGGGTGTGTGGTGGTCTGGTCAGAGGTGGCGGCGGCGGCTTAAGGTGATGATGGTGGTGGAAATGGAAGTGGTGAACATCTGGTGGTCAAACAACATGCTTTCAAGGCTTTAGGTTGCATTTTGGTGAATTTGAACATCATGGTGGGCTCAGCTATGGTCAAGGCTGAAGGGGTAGGTGGTGATGATGGAAGGGAAGAGCTATAGGAGGTGGTGGCCATGACAATGGAGAGGAGGCCGAGCGAAACTAGCAAAGAAGACAAGACAAAAGCATAGAAAAAGAAGAAAAAGAAGAAGGAAAATAAGAGAAACCATTACCCAAAATGTTTTAGCCATGAAGGAAGATGTGATGAAGTATTTTTCATGTGAAATGAAAATAGAATTCATGGCCAAGCAAAAAAAAATACACAGCCAAACAAGGGTAATGAGGAGTTGTGGCAAATGAAAGGACTTTAGGAGATGAAAAGGCTTAAGTTTCAAAAGCTTTTAAAACTTTTCATATTTCTTTTTCTTAATTCAATTAAAACAAAATAAAATTCGGAAAATACTTTTAAAAACTGAAACAAAATGAAATAAAATGGAAATAAATAATAAAATTTAAAGAAAATAGAAAAAAATAAAAGAAATTGCTTAAAATTCAAAATAGGGTTCAAAAATTACAATTAAATCATCACAAGCTTTAGAAAAAGTTCTATTTCATTTTAAAAATATTATAAAACAAAATTTTGAAATAAAATACTTCATTTATCATTTCTAAAATGAAATAAATAATTTAAATTAGAGAAAATAGAAAAAGAACTAAAGAAATTGTTTAAAAATTGGAAACAGGACTTAAAACTTACAAATAAAATATCACTAGCCTTAGAAAATTTCTATTTCACTTTAAAGCAAATAAAAAGTAAAATAGTAAAATAAATGAGGAACAAAATAAAGTGGGAATGAGAATAAAATATGTTCTTGAGAAAAATAGAAAAAAAAAAATAAAGAATTCCTTAAATTAATTGAAGCTTGAAATTAGAAATTGTAAAAAAAATACAACTGACACTGGAAAATGTCAATTACACTTTCAAAAATGTTTTAAAACCAAAATATATACATAACATGTTATTTTACCCATATAAACATAAATTAGAACATTACATGACCAAATAAAATGTTACTTATATAATTTAAAATAAACAATTTTGTTAAACACGGCAGATTACACACAACAGTTAAAAAGGCATAACTTTCACATTATAAATCAGATTTCGACGAAACAAAAAGAAGTGTTCTTAAAATTTTATTTACTTTCATAATAAAAGATAAAATTAAATTTTTCAAACTTTCAAATTTTAAAGTTGAAAGCCAAAGTTTGACCATATTGATCAAAATTCACTTTTTGAAAAATATTCTTTTTAGTCATGTTTTGGAATGATAATTCATATCAAAATCAAAGTTTATATTTCAAAATAACAAAATTTATCCATTTCAAATAAAAAATAAAGCTTTTAAATCATAAATTTAATTAAAATAATTAAAATATACAATTAAAATAATCATAAAATGTAGGGTTGTTACATTACTATTAGACATTATTATAATAGCGCAATATTACTACATAGTAAATAGTTTGATGGGTCCTTAGAGGATGGACGGTCCCAAGCATCCTTTAAATTACTTGTACTTTTACTACAGTTCACTTGAGTTGGTTTACATTGTATAAGTATGTATGTCCTGACTCGAGTGTTTGTATTTTTATTTACGCTCGGGTCAGCCTGAGTATTCACAGATTGAGATTCCACTTTCTGGAGATTTGGAATCGCTGGAGATTATCTGCTTGTCTAGTTTTATCTATTTCACTTCCAGTTATCCTGTTGATCCCAGTATTGTATTCATTTTGTACTTGTTTATCATCTTGGGATTTCTTTTGTACTTTATTTCTTCTGTTGTATCTTTTGCAACTCAGATATATTTACATAGTAGCTTCATGAACTACTATTTCTTTTACTTCCGCTGCACTATTATTACTTTGTGTCTGTGATCTGTGATTTTTATTTACTGTATATTCTGAGATTTGCCAATTTTATTTACAATGCGGTATTTTGAGCAATTCAAGTCCGACATGTGCGGATGTGAATGGTTGAAAATATCTGGTTGTTACACAAAGAATATTCGTAAAAAAATTTAAGAGATATTTTTGTCATATAGAAGATGATTTTGTGTTATTTTGCACATTGAGTGCTTCAAGAATTCTGGTTGATGCGGTTGATCAACGTTATCGATAGGAATCTCCTAAATGCTATGATGAGACAGTCTGACACAATAAATTGACTTGAAATAAATAAATTTTTCTAAAAAGATGATTACATAAAGTTAATTGTAATTATTAAAGTCTTAGCTTTTCGAAAAAGATGATCATTTAAAGAACTCCTTTCCGATGCTCCTATTCTTGTGATTCTCGAAGGGAACCAAGACTTCACTATTTGTACCGATGCTAGTCGTATTGGTTTGGGTGTCTTTCTCATGCAAAAAGGGAACGTGCTATCGCTTATGCTTCTATATAATTAAAGCCTATCGAGACTAGGTATGCCACTCATGATCTAGTGCTCACGGCCATTTTTTCGCTTTTAGAATTTGACGCCATTATCTTTTAGGAGAGAAATTTGTTCTCTACACTGACCATAATTTTTGAAGTATTTATTTTCTCAAAAGAAACTTAATTTGAGTAAACAACGTTGTCTCGAGTTCCTTGCATCTTATGATCTTGATATTCTTTATACTTCTAGGAAGGGAAATCGTGTTGCCGATGCCCTTAGCCATAAGCAATAAGCAGTTGTTTCAATAATGATATCTGAATGGAATGATCTCGAGACTTTATCCACTTATGAGACTCGAGATCGTGAATCCGATTCATGTTCATCTCTTATTCTACGTAGCCTTGAGGCTCATCCATCTCTTTTAGACCATATTCTTAATGCTCAAAAGCATGATCCCGAAATGGCTCATCTTAGCCAAAGTTGTAGGGATAGTAATATTGATGGTTTAAAAGACTCTGAAATCGATGCTCGTGGCGGCATTCGAAAATTTTGTAGACTTATCATGCCAAATATCAGTAATCTTCGTAAAGACATTTTAGAAGATTCTCATCGTTCTAACTTTACCATTCATCTCGGGTAGTAAAATGTACACGGATATGAAGCAACTTTATTGTTGAGATGGGATGAAATCTGATATTGCTAACTTCATTAAGCGTTGCATGACTTGCCAACTCGTTAAGACCGAGCATCAAAGGCCCGGTGGGTTATTGCAAACTTTAGACATTCCCATTTAAAAGTGGGATCAAGTCTCCATGGACTTTATTGATGGTCTTTCCCGTTCTCATTCAGGTCATGACAGTTTATGGGTGATTGTGGATAGACTTACAAAGTCCGTCAATTTTATTCCCGTTCAATCTAATCGGACCGTACCTCTTTTGGCCAAACTCTATGTTAGGAAAATTGTTAAATTTCATGGAGTTACTACTTCTATTGTTAGTGATCATGATCCATTATTTACTAGTGGATTTTGGAAGAGTCTTCAAAAAGCTTTGGGAACGAAGCTTAATTTAAGCACTGCTTATCATGCTCAGTCCGATGGACAAACCAAGCATGTGAATCAAACTCTTGAACATCTTCTTCGTGCATATGTTCTTAATTTTGGTGAAAGTTGGGAAGATCTTATTTCTCTTATTGAGTTTTCCTATAATAATAACTTCCAATCTAGTATTAGTATGACACCTTTTGAGGCATTCTATGGAAGGCCATGTCGATCTCCTTCTTATCGGCTTGAGGTCGGTGAGAAGCTGGTTTTAGGTCCAGATTTTATTCGTGAATCCACAGAAAAGATTGACCTTATTCGTCATAGGAGGAAAGAAGCTCAAAGTAGACAAAAATCCTATGCCGATAACCGAAGAAGGAATTTGAAATTTTCTATGGGATATTTGGTGTTTATTCATGTTTCACCTATGACGGGTGTTGTGCGTTTCAGTCGATTGGGAAAATTAGCGCCTTGATATATTGGCCCATTTTCCACCACCGAATGCATTAGTTCCCTGGCTTATCGCCTTTTATTACTGGCTTAATTTTCTGATATTCATGACGTATTCAACGTCTCTCAACTATGGAAATGCCTTAGGGATTCCGATTATATTTTTGAGCCCGGTGTTATTGAAGAAATTGAAGTTTCATCTAATTTGACTTATGAGCAACATTCTATTCATATCATTGCTACAGAGGTTAAACGTCTTCGTAATAAAGAAGTCCCACTTATGAAAGTTCAATGGTCCTCAAATCCTAAGGATTGTTCTTGGGAATCCAGAGAATTCATCCAGCGAACACATCCGGACTTACTCTCTCATGCCCTTTAAGGTGAACTTCTTATTTCAAATTTTCTTTTGTGTTGATATGATTTTATGGTTGTTACTCTTTGTTTTCTTCTTAAGAATTGCGAGAAAGAAATTTCTTTAAGGATGGGAGTTTGTAACAACCCGTATATTTTACAATTGTATATTTAAATATAACATCGTTGATTGGATTAAAGTCCAAAATGCTACTTTTTGCAAACTGTCAAATTAGGACTCGAGACCACTTCCATTGAGTTCAAAACGGCATTTACGACCTTTTTGAGTATAAACATCAATATGTTTGGAGTTAAGTAGAATTTTGCTATTTTTCTATTGGACTTAGGTTTGGGTTTCAGCCCACTAACCCAACACAATAACCTAACCACTCTACTCCTCTCCTCTTCATTCATTTTCATTTCCTAATAGTCTCAAGCTAAAAGAGAAATGGAGGAAGAGGAAAGGAAATTAAAATTCCTAAGCCATAGTTCTCTTAGGAAATTCAAGTTCTTGCTTTAAAATCAAAGAGAAGCTTACGTAAGCATCATCTTCATCTTCTCCATCTCATTCTCTCTTCAATTTCTAGAAATTCCTATAACCTAACTTAGGAAAAATTTTACCTTTGATAATAGATTGAAGATTCTAGAGGTGTATTGAAGGAGAATTGGTCTTGCTTTGTTTAAAGCTTCTCATTCGTTGTTTTTGAGTTTAAAGGTGATTTTTTAACTCACATCTACGTCTATAACTTTCATTGTTGTTAGATATGAATTCCTAACATCTATTCATGTTCATTTGCTTTTGATTTGAATTGTTTTGGTGAATTTTCCAATTTTGGTGTTTTGAAGTCAAAATCTTAAAAGAACGTACCTTGGATGTTTGGACATGTTATTTAGGGTGTATCGAAGAGCCTATAGGACTGGTTTGTCGATTGGCATAAATCCCTAGCATCCATCGCTCGTTTTCGGTTTGGATTTGCTCTTTTTGAGCCAGGCTATTTTTTTGCCAAGCATAAAAATCTAGATGTCTGGAAATAAATTCAGAAGTCTGAAACAAAATCCAGACGTCTGGTTGAAAAATCCAGACGTCTGGAAAGGGTCCCTAGAAAGGGTCCCTAAAAAGAGCAGAGCTAAAATTCAGACGTTTGGAACAAAATCCAAACGTCTGGAACACAATCCAGATGTCTGGTTGAAAAATCCCGACGTCCGAAATAGTTCTGGAATTAAAAAGAGGAAGGAGAAAAAGCATATATTTTTCCAGAATCTAGGTTCAGACGTCTGACTGGTAATTTCAGACATCTGGAACTGTTTAGTTTGCCTATTTTGGCTGTTTTTGAGTCGGTTTTCAATTTTAATCAATTTTTGTTGATTCGGTTAGTTGTTATCATTTATTATGACTTTGATGACTTCTTTTCTGGATTTCTGGAAATATCCATTTGATGGATTTGATATCGATTTCTATGGTTTTGATTCAAGTCATTGTATGTGAATTTTTGGTGATTGATTGTTTTTACAATCATTTCTGTGATTTGTCACTTTAAAATACAAAGGTTTTTATACTAGTAGTAAATATCCAAACTCTTTCACAAAAATGATTTCAACAATATTTTTAATACAAAGCTTTTTTTAAATCCATTGTCTAATCTATTAGCATATACAAACCTTTACTTCATTCGTATGAGAAATCTAATTAATCGACTTAGCAAAACAAGTGGTATGAAACGCTTGTGTTTACTTTGCTGGTTAATTCTTGGACTTGTTCGATTGAAATCTTGTGACAATTTTCGAGTGGAAATCTTCAATTTGTTCGTAAATGTTTAAGTTAAGCCAGTAGTTATGGGACATGAAGCCTAACTCATTTATTTACTAGCTTAGTGTAATTTACACTTATTTATCTGCGATGATCATTCAGTGAAGTTTTGGCTCAATTTTGTGGGATAGCGACCCATGGTCTTTTGACCGTTTGTGGAGCAATCGGCTCATTTTTCCACGTGGGGGACTGTACCACGATAGAGTCTATGCATGAGGCATATCTTTTAGGGTGCATTGATGTTCAGCTCATTCGTCCGCCTGGGGGACTATACCACGATAGAGTCTGTGCATGAGGCCTATCTTTTAGGGTGTATCGATGTTCGGCTCATTCATCCGCGTGGGGGACTGTACCACGACAGAGTCTGTCCATGAGGCATATCTGTTAGGATGCGTTGATGTTCGGCTTATTCATTTGCGTGGGGGACTGTACCATGACAGAGTTGTCCATGAGGCGTATCTTTTAGGATGCGTCAATGTTCCTCTCATTAGTCCGCGTGGGGGACTGTACCCTATATTTTTTATGGTTTAGCGACCCATGGAATAGCTTTCCATTTGTAATACACATGTTGGTGAGTTTTCATGCTCCCGTTTGTGATAGGCCTTCCCTTTTGTGTTTTTTGGATTTCTAATTGATGATTTCTAGAATTTTTGTTTTTCCTATTTTTGTGATTTATATTGATAAGCTTTATCAATTTGTGGTTTAGTGAATAAAATAAAGAATATGACATTCTTTTTGATGTTTTGAGATTCTTGAGATATTATATGATTTTTGTTGTCATTTAATGTATACTTGTCACGGTATGACATTATTGTTATCATACGCTTTTGTCATTTCTCTTATCCTATCTTATTTTATATGATATTTGTAGCTAGACTGTTCCGTTTATAATTTTATTAAAGAATACTCGGGTTAGGCTGAGGTATTTTAGGTGCTTCTACTTGACTTCTTATCAGGGTCCTTCATCTGACTTTTGGGTTAACTAATTTAGTTTAGTGGTTTTTGTTATTATACATCGAGATAGAGACACCTTGATGTATACATATTCTTTTGTCTTGCACTGTACCTATTCTTTTGTGATGTAGTAGATCTTATATGACCACTAATTTGATGTACACTTTTATGTGATATATTCATATCTATTTCCACCTTAGAGATATGAATATCTATGACAGATTTATGTTATGTTTATTTTATATTTGTTTTCGAAGACCACATAGCCACTATGTAGTAGCCTTGTATTTGTATTTGATATGTTGGATTTCCTCTTGAAACGAAATGCATATAATACTATCTGACATATCGGTACTCTCACAAAGAAATTACACAGATGGTTGCTCCTCAACTGCCTTATTCTTCATGTTAGTTGACGGTATTACTCTATAGTGTCCTTGGCTAGTGTGAGTATAGAGGTAGGGCGTAACAAACATGACAAAATATATGGAATTTTTTTTGTATTATTAGACTTACAATTGCATACATCTATGTATCAATTTGAAGAGTTCAACTCTTAAGTCACTCCCGTTGAATGAGTGCTTTGCTCTTAATTGTTGAGATATAATCCACTAGTACCATATGATTCATAATTATATAATCAAAGAATTATTTCTCAAAACCACGGCTTAGTCTATAATTCTTAAATAATTGCAATAGTTTGGGATGCTAATGTATTTTCCACTGCATCACTTTTATTATGAAAACAAATACCACTACTATAGTTTTATTTTATAATAAATATTCATAATATTTGTATTTTGAATAAAACTACGTTTTTTTGGTCATCAATAAAAAACAGTTATTATTTCATAAATAATGTTTGGTATGATTTACGAAAAAAAAAATCGTAACTTGATGTGGCCAATAAGTGCTATATGGCATTTTCCTACTATTTTGCTGTTACTGTAATTGTGTATGAAATATGGAGGTTCATTCAAGCACTTACGTTGGCTATTTATTCCATCTACCATAAGCATTTCACAGCTGAGAGTTTGTAGATCAAATATCATGAACTCAAACGAATAAATTTCATAGAAAATAATTTTCTATATAAAAAATACATTTTGAAATAGAAATTATATTTCTGATTCCAATGTTAAGTATCAATTATTATTTCACAATTCTTGTTTCTAATGTTTCCTTATGAAGCAGAAGTAACTATTCACTTTCTCTACCAACTATACCTTAGGTTACATCTACCTTTATACATTCATTTTCCTTTCTAAAATAGTCAAACCATTCAAAGGAAATCCTTACTATAATAAATCATATTGAATACATGATCTTGCACTATGATTTGTTTGCTTATTCCTAATGAACCAATTTAATCGAAGTTTTAGACATTATGAACAATGATTTTTCATCATACAACTTTTTATAGGATTAAATATGGATCAAATGTGCAACAACCCGATATTTTCAACCATTCGTATTCACACAGGTCTGACTTGAATTGCTAAAAATACCGCATTGTAAATATTTGGCAAATCTCAAAATATATAATAAATAAATAGTCACAGATCACAGACACAGAGTAAATAATAATGCAGCGGAAGTAAAAGGGATAGTAGTTCAGGAAGCTATTATATAAAAATAAGGTACATCAGAGTTAAACAAAATACAACAGAAGAGTAACAAGATACATCAGGTACAAATCAGAATAAATCACTGAAATCACTGAATACTGAAAGCAGAATATATGGCTAGATCTTCAAGAAAAGCTCCAACTCCGAAGGTGAGTCTTGAATGCTGAATCACTCAATCTGACTCGAGCATAAAACAAAGCACAAAACACTCGATTCAGCACATAAATACTTATGAACTGTAAATCAACTCAAGTGAACAGTAACTTAAAGGATGCTTGGGATCGCCCATCCTCTAAGGATCCGTCAAACTATTTACTATGTAGTAATATTGCGCTATTATAATAATGCCTACAGTAAAATAAACATACTTTTAAATAGCGTTCCGGGTTACCCATATAGCCCTTCACACATAATAGTCTCAGTAGTTCATCCAGTATCAGTATATCTCCAGATCGGGAGACTACCCTAAATACTCCACGTGCTACGGAAGAAAACCAAACTCGTAGTAAGGCTCGATATGGTAGGTGACACGACACACAAGGCAATGCTAGGGTAGATATATCAATTACGCACACGGCCTGGTGGTAACACAACAGCCACTACGCCCACCTCGGAACACACTTCCAATCAAAATCGGAGGATGGTCATCTAATCAACCACAAGTAAGAGTATAGTATCGAAGGAATGTGTCCGACCAGAGGAGCTACCCCTTTTGGCCCGAGATCGCTCCTGTTTTAGCCACCTTATGCCAACTCACAGGAGCTGGGTCCATGTAATATACCTCAAGAACGACGCCACCATCCTACTTCATTCTGGAAACTCCACCGCGTACACGGTTGTTAAAGTGGTTTTTGGAGTTGGCAGAGAGTATGACAACTTCCGATCCCGGTCTCTTTAACAACCAAAAGTTATTATAACGCCGTAGTCATTTCAAAATAGTTTATACTTCAAAAGATCAAATCATTTCATTTCAAACTATATTCCTTTCAAAATAGTTTATACTTCGAAACCAAAACCATTTTTATTTCAAAACTATTTATTCAATCAAAATAGTTTATACTTCGAAACCAAAACCATTTTTATTTAAAAACTATTTATTCAATTAAAATAGTTTATACTTCGAAACCAAATCATTTTTATTTCAAAACTATTTATTCAATCAAAGTAGATTATACTTCGAAACCAAAAACATTTAAAACATATATTCATTTCAAAATAATAATACTTTCAAAGTATAACTCTTTCGAAACCAAAAATACCTGAAACAATTACACGTTGAAAATCATAACATCTCAAAATCATACATTTGAAATCATGAAACATTCCTTTAATTCTTTACATTTTACAAATTTATTCAATTACACCAAAATTTCAAATTTCCAATTTAATTCAAATCAAACCATTAGTTTCAATTCAATTTAGTTTCCTTACAAAACATTTCAAATATTATCAATTTAAATATAAATTTGATCCACAAAATAAACTATTAAAATTTTAATATATTTCAAAGCTTTAATATCCCACATTTAAAAACTAAATTTTATAATTTCATATATCTCAAATTTAACTTCATTATTACATAGTTTTGAAATATTCATTTTATAAATCCAATATCATTTAAATAAACTCAAATTCCAAGTAAACCAAATATCTTTTCATATAAATATAAACTCCAAATATTCATATATCAAAATCAAATATCATTCCAAATTCATATTCTTTCTCAAAATAAAGATCAAATCATTTCCAAACCATTTAAATCATCAAAATATCATATCCTTTCAAAACCTCATTATCAAATCATTATTTGAATTCAATTTCAAATATTCAAATTTAAATATCATTTTAATAATCAATTATGTCATTTATTTATTATTTAAAATATCATTACAAAATACATTTCAAAATTCCATTCAAAAATTCATTTATCTCATTTCATTCAAATTAACACATAACCGTTGTCACGACCCGAACTCGATGCCCAACAAACAACATCAAATTCGTTTCGCGGGAGCTTGCAACACCATTAAATAATAAAAAAACACAGCGGAAATAAAAGATGATATCACTGATATAACATGAAAACAATATCCGATACATCAATTTGATACAATGATAATCATCAACATCAGAGAATATACAACATAGAATACAGCGGAACACGATACAATAAGAAATAAGTCTTCTCAGAATATAATACTGCAACTCTGATCCAAAAAGCTCCAAAGACAAAGCTCCAAAACTCCTATCTCGATCCACCATCCTGATTGCACCAAGCTAAGCAAGTCTCATCCATATCCAAAGATACTGAACTAGCTCCAGATGATCTACTGAACCTAATTATCTGAAAAACCAAACTCTAGACTGCCCGTGTAGAAAAATTTTGAGCACCCAGAGTTTAGGAAATAAACAATAAACTCTGGATCAGTCATGGGACTGGTGTGAGCAAACAAAAAAAACAGTTTATCTTTAAAACAATCAAAGATTTAAACTTTTATAATCGCAATGCTTTTAAAAATGAGACTACCATAAGGCCTCCCGCACACACACACAATGCAAACGTAGAATCGGAGGAGATTTCTCCTTATGATAGTCAAAGATGCTTGATACACATTAAAAAGAACATTTGATATTATTACTAGTGCATAGTGTAGAGAAAATTCATTTCGAAAGTAAAGATATAAATCTTAGCCAGCATAGACATTTCGAACTATGCCTACTATAGCTACCATCCAAACAGTGGGGCGCCACCATAAGTAGATGGCAGGTAATGCAACTAATACCGTACAAGGCTCGTATTTGAAGAATGGATTTTCCAACAAATGGTCAGGCCAAGGAACTTCCCATTGCCACATGGAAACGCCTCTGGAAGGACGCCCCGAGAACCAAACCGTTCTCTGCTAAACAAGGCCGGGAACCCCTTTTCCCAAGGGATATTACAAACCCTCAGATATACCACCCCCGGTCCTTTGGGACCTTTAAACGAGAGCTCTCTAACCAACATCACACCATAATAATAAGTGTTTCAACATGAGTAAGTATCTGGGCTCCATACCATGATACTACCCTTTTCCAGAAGGAATGGTCATACCCTAGGGACGCTCTCCCTGAAAACCTTGCCGCACAATTCCTATTTCGACCATTACCGGTTTGTGAGGCTCGACGAAGTCTCGTCCACAAAAAACACACTTTATACAAAAGCCGTGCTTTGGGTCAACAAATGATCATAGAAATGATCACCAAGATAGACGATCAAACAAATGATCCTATCACAAATAATCAACACAATGATCATTTCACAGCAACACTCAGCATGTCACATTACCAAATTGGGAATATAACGCTGATAACCTTCAACTACATAACCTCTGAGCTCGTACGTCTCAGAGAAGGGTGTTAAGCTAAAAGAATAAATTCTCTGCCACCAACAGAAATATATTTGAAAGAAATCGGCTTTATATCTCAATTTGTAATGTCAGACATACTATCCATACAAGTCTGTTCCGGGCTCGAACAGAACCGAAGGAACTTACAAAGAAGTCCTTCCAATCCGGGTATTCACAATCCCGATCGAACTTCCCATCACTTAGGGAGAACTCTATACCGGAGCAACTCGGTGCAGAGTCAATCGACAGGTCATCCTATCGCTCTCGCAAATACCCGGTCTTCAACACCGGTCTTCAAATGCTATCCATAACGACATATCACATATTCGGAATGGGTTATACGACCCAAAGGTCCTTTCCCGGCTAACCCGAATAGTGAGCGCAACATTTAAACATATGGATATGAGATTTCGATTAAGTCACAACTTAATAATTCCAAAGTTTCTTTCAAATGGTTTAAACCAATTACCATTTCAAATCTTTTAAACAAAAAGATTTATTTCACAAAGTTCACTCAGTTTCACAAAGATTCATTTACGGATTTCAAAACAATTTCCGTTTCAATTGGATTAACTCATTTAAATCTTTAAATCAAAGATTTATCTCATAGCTTTCAAAACTTATTTCCAAAGATTCATTCATAACTTGGAAAATCATTTTCGATTCAAACTTGAAATCTCTTTAATATAAATTGGAAGTTCATTACTCAAATGAAAGCTTTTTATCACTTAGAAACAATAGTTTTATTTTGGAAAAAAAAACCTCGATTCCATTTATACAAGTTACGATCTTTGGTTTAATTCAAATTTCCAAATCAACGCTTAAAAATGGTTTAAACCCGTATAACTTGTAAAAATCCTTTTTAAATCATAAATACTGAATATAGAATTCAATTTCAGATTTCTTTTGAATTTCAATCTAAATCCGATTATTTAAATTCCAAATCTTTATTAGTTATTCAAAAAATAACTTTTATTCTTAAAACAGCTTTCAAAAGCTTTTCCACATTAAAACTTAATTTATTTCCAAAAATATTTGAATTAAAAATTCAAATTCAAACTTATTTAAAAATCTGTGACTTAACCGATTTCCTCGTGAAATCCATATTTGTGTGTGTATAGTGTGGTCCAAGGATTTTACACAATAGTGCACAACATCAATCATCACAAATATATCAATATCGATAAGCGGTATAACCAATAACGCTTATCTTCCTTCACAGTTTCACAGATAAAATAAATTTATCAATCACGAAGATTCATCATTACAATTCGATGTGGGTTTCGGATAACCAATTGGAATCCGATTCCCTGTCGCATCGAAATTCAAATGTCGTATACATGTCAAGGGTTTACAGAATAAAATCACCAATCATAATCCACCACAGAGTAATTCACATCTCACAATATCAAAACAGAAATATCAATTCATTTTACAACAAATCAAATATCCGACATACACAATCTATAAGAAATTATCTTAAATTCTTATTGTAGTTAATTCAGCTTAAAATTTATTTCTTGAGAGTTAATTCCTTAACCCTGTTTAATTTATCATTAAATACTAAATTAAACATAAATTGCCCATTAAATTTAATTCGTCCTTACTTAATTATTTAATTAGTTAATTACTATTATCTGCTAGTTAATTAATTAACTTTAAATAGTTAATTAAATTATTAATTACAAATTGATTTCCACAAGATTATTATTATAAATCTGTAATTACAAATTTAGTTAAACCGTAAACTATTTATTTAATCATCATTATAAATTAATTACAAATCTTAATTAACTTTCGATTTAAATAATTACCCATCTTACGTTTTGTAAAACATTTCCTTGAATAAATTTGATCATGTTTTAACTTCAATCTTGCCAACCCAAATTACTTAATTTATACTAAACATAGCTTAACATAACAATTTAAAAGAAATTATGTTTAAACCCAAAAAAAATGGACCCGAGGTGTACACAGTACTTACTCGCGCAAGGCTCGAGTTTTCCCCTATTTCTACCCGCGTCCATCTTCCTCCTGCTCGTGTCTTCTTCTTCCACTCTTCTTTCTCTTCTTTTTTTTTTCAGGTTCTAAGTACCTAACCCAAAATAGCCAGATATACTTGCGCGCGCGAGTACGAACTCAAAGTCAACCCTTTCTTCCCCATCACACAATTCCATCACCCAATCCCCCCAGTACACCAACATGCACGGTGCACGTGCACACGGTCCCCCTCCACCTCCGATCAACTTGGCCGTCACCCACAACTCACCGATGACCGACTCGAGCGCAGCGACCCCCCAGAACCCATCGTTTCATTAACGATTGAAATCGAGGCAATTCGATCGAACTGGAACGAAATACTTCGATCGACAATCACCTCGCTCCGCCGCTTGATGCCACCAGAACCCCAGCCACTTCGACCACAGTTACTTCGATGACCCCTGCACCTATTCCCCCCGATGCGATCCCACTCGATGCCACGACGACGTCGTGGCGATCTCATCTTCCCCTCGACCAAAAATGGACCCTTAAACCCTAGTTTAACTTAAATCTCAAACTATGGTGAATTTAAAAATCTTCTTACATTTTTCCAACAATCTATGATCACCCTAGTATTACTCTGCAAAAGTTCGATTTTTGAAATCTAGCCGATCATCAGGAAATGATCGAAACCCAAAATCCAATCATCTTGACATATCTCGTGATTTACATAGTTAAAAATCATGATGTTAATCTTAAAAATCATAGTTTTTGAATTCAAATCCGATAACATAAACGAAATCTGAAATTTTAGTACTTGGATTTTCTGTTTACAATTCTCCTTACTGTAATTCCCAATTTTCAAGATATTTATTCAATAATTATAATTGTAATCCTTTTTAAAACTGGTATTACAACATTACAATCACTTTTCATTTTAAGGTTATAGCCTAGTATTGATTGATTTAAGTGATATGATTTTTTTTTCATTTGTTTTCAAAACCTGGAACCTTAACAGAGATGCATATACACAATCACATCCATACATACACACGCAGACAAATTTCATCCATACGACATATTTAACAACATAGATCCAATCATGCAAACCAGAATTAAATGAAGAGGTTTATAGGTTTGCTCACAGTTTTGAGAAGAGGAAGAATAGAGACGGTGAAGCCTGTTTTGCTTCTGTTAAACTTGAATGATATTGCTTATTTTTTTTTCTTCTGGTTTGCTTACTCATGAACGAACTGGAATGAGGGTTTGATGCATATAAAAAGGAAGTATGCAGTATATCATTTGTACAAAAAGCATGTTAAGGATGCTTGCATTTAATGCAAGGGTATGTTGCATTTATTGTTTTGCAATTCAGTTTGTACTTGTTTTACTTTGGTTACTTTGTATTCACTTTATATTTTATTTTATTTCAGGTTATTAGTTTCTACATGCTGAGATGTTTGCATTTATTACTGGTACATTATGTTTTATCTTGTATTGCATATGAATTTACAGCAAACCTTTGTTAATATTATACTTGTATGTTATTTCTTGTCTTGTTTCAAACCTGTATTTCTGTTTTATTTTATTTTATTTTTAGTCTTCTTCTTTAGTACTTGTTTACATCTTGCATTACTTAATGTAATATTATTTTAGTTATCTGTACATATTTTGTTTACAACACCTTTATTATATTTTTATTTATGTATGTATTTGTTTTGTTATTTGCTTTGTATTCTATTTTTTTTTAACATATTCCTTACTTGTTGCAGCCTCTTTCCTATATTTTTATTTATGTATGTAAATTTTATTCTAGTTTTGTTTGTTTTTATTTTATAGTTTGATTACTAAACATTGATTTATAACTTACATTTTATTTTATACTTTTTATTATTATTTTTAAAAAAACTTCATTTTGAATTCCCAAATCAAACTTTTGTTTATAATTCCATTCAATTGAAAACATTTAACTTTATATTTTACTCTATACACCTATATTCAATATTGATACGTAGTTTTATTTTATTTTATTTTGAACACTTTATTTCAATTCCAATTCAGTTATATTTAAAATAAGTTTCAAATCCAATTTATAAAATAAATAAGTATACATATCTTATCAAATTTGAAAAAAATTTAAACAAATCCATAATTTAATCGAAGAATTCAATTAAATTATAAATTTAAATTCGTCTTTAAAACTAGGATCGTTACAGACTTCCCCCCTTAAAAGGAATTTCGTCCTCGAAATTCGCCATAGAGAGATAACAAAGATAGATGAAAGATAGAGAAATATCTTTCCAGATCAAACTGGATATCAATTCTGCATTTGGCTTACCAAATCAGAATATCAACAATAGATATGAGAACAACTCAATCAATTATGAAAAATTGGGTTTCCTGATCTACAAAGCATACAGGGGTATTGGTTAGTTTGAAAGGATGACTAACCGTTCGTAGAATATATCGAAACCCAATGAAATAGATAGAAATAGATTCGATTACGATTTCAGATTCAAGATTTAATTCATTTACGATTTGCTGAAAAATGAAACTAAGGGTAGTTTTAGTGTCGAACAAAATTCGAACAATTTAATCGTAAACGTGAAGATTACCTTACAAAATTTCTTTTCCTAAATCAGCTTGTTGAGGTTGAAGAATCATCTCTAATTGCATACACTTTCTTTACTAAAGTTTTCTTCTTGGCTGGACAATTATTAATCCTATGTCCCGGCTTGCGGCATTTATAACATCCAGTAGATTCCTGATCTGGCCTCATAAATGGCTCTCTCATTCCTGGCTTCCAATCATTATTGCATTTATCCGAGTAGTGACCTTTTTCCAGGCAATTGAGACAAGTAACATCCTTCTTTTTCTTCGGTATACTCTTCTTTCTTTTATTTTTCCTCGATTTCCTTCCGCCAAACTTCCTTTTTCTCCAATTCAGATTACTTGCATCTACATTCTCCTCCGGATCTTTTTGCTTTTCTAAAGCATCATATCGATAGCCCATATCAATCAATTCAGAAAAAGATTCCTTGACGTGAGTAGTCATCCGTTCCTGAAACTCCTTGTTCATTCCCCGAATAAACTTTTCATTCTTCTTTAACGGTGTATTCACCAATTCTGGACCAAATCGAGATAATTCAATAAATTTTTTCAAGTACTCCTCAAACGATAAACTCCCTAGCTCTAAATCCATAAACTCCTGGTACACTCTAGAGATACCAGCAGATGGCATATATCGCTGCTCAAACACTTCCTTGAAACGACTCCAAGTAAATTCATCTGTCGACTCATCCACGGTAACAGTTTCCCACCAAACTAAAGCCTCTTCCTGGAGTTGCCAAGAAGCTATCAGTCGCATCTGATCATCTTCTAATTTTAGTCCTTCGAAAATCTTTTCACATGATCGAATCCATGCTTGTGCTTCGATAACGGTTTCTTTGCCAGTGAATGGCTTTCCACCTAGTCTAGAAAACTTTTGATATAAATCAGCCAAATTCAATTGAGATTGAATAGGAATATCTGTCGTTGCAGGGTTTTGACCAGCTGAAGTGGTATTTTCCTGTCTCCTATTTCGTCCTCTTCTTCCACTCATTCTTACTATCTGTAAATAGTAAGAAATCCGATTTAGGCATTTGGACAAAATATCTCAGAGAATAATAACAGATAAAGAAAATAGATTAAGAAATTTGGATTTTGGTTCCACTGGTTGTACTCATTCTAGGGTATACTTCACCCTATCTCTAATGAGCCATCTAAGGTGTTACACTCCGTAGCTAAAGTTCTTACTCAACCTTCAGCTCTGATACCAATCTGTCACGACCCGAACTCGATGTCCAACAAACAACATCAAATTCGTTTCGCGGGAGCTTGCAACACCATTAAATGATAAAAAAACACAGCGGAAATAAAAGATGATATCACTGATATAACATGAAAACAATATCCGATACATCAATTTGATACAATGATAATCATCAACATCAGAGAATATACAACATAGAATACAGCGGAACACGATACAATAAGAAATAAGTCTTCTCAGAATATAATACTGCAACTCTGATCCAAAAAGCTCCAAAGACAAAGCTCCAAAACTCCTATCTCGATCCACCATCCTGATTGCACCAAGCTAAGCAAGTCTCATCCGTATCCAAAGAAACTGAACTAGCTCCAGATGATCTACTGAACCTAATTATCTGAAAAACCAAACTCTAGTCTGCCCGTGTAGAAAAGTTTTGAGCACCCAGAGTTTAGGAAATAAACAATAAACTCTGGATCAGTCATGGGACTGGTGTGAGCAAACAAAAAAACAGTTTATCTTTAAAACAATCAAAGATTTAAACTTTTATAATCGCAATGCTTTTAAAAATGAGACTACCATAAGGCCTCCCGCACACACACACAATGCAAACGTAGAATCGGAGGAGATTTCTCCTTATGATAGTCAAAGATGCTTGATACGCATTATAAAGAACATTTGATATTATTACTAGTGCATAGTGTAGAGAAAATTCATTTCGAAAGTAAAGATATAAATCTTAGCCAGCATAGACATTTCGAACTATGCCTACTATAGCTACCATCCAAACAGTGGGGCGCCACCATAAGTAGATGGCAGGTAATACAACTAATACCGTACAAGGCTCGTATTTGAAGAATGGATTTTCCAACAAATGGTCAGGCCAAGGAACTTCCCATTGCCACATGGAAACGCCTCTGGAAGGACGCCCCGAGAACCAAACCGTTCTCTGCTAAACAAGGCCGGGAACCCCTTTTCCAAAGGGATATTACAAACCCTCAGATATACCACCCCCGGTCCTTTGGGATCTTTAAACGAGAGCTCTCTAACCAACATCACACCATAATAATAAGTGTTTCAACATGAGTAAGTATCTGGGCTCCATACCATGATACTACCCTTTTCCAGAAGGAATGGTCATACCCTAGGGACGCTATCCCTGAAAACCTTGCCGCACAATTCCTATTTCGACCATTACCGGTTTGTGAGGCTCGACGAAGTCTCGTCCACAAAAAACACACTTTATACAAAAGCCGTGCTTTGGGTCAACAAATGATCATAGAAATGATCACCAAGATAGACGATCAAACAAATGATCCTATCACAAATAATCAACACAATGATCATTTCACAGCAACACTCAGCATGTCACATTACCAAATTGGGAATACAACGCTGATAATCTTCAACTACGTAACCTCTGAGCTCGTACGTCTCAGAGAAGGGTGTTAAGCTAAAAGAATAAATTCTCTGCCACCAACAGAAATATATTTGAAAGAAATCGGCTTTATATCTCAATTTGTAATGTCAGACATACTATCCATACAAGTCTGTTCCGGGCTCGAACAGAACCGAAGGAACTTACAAAGAAGTCCTTCCAATCCGGGTATTCACAATCCCGATCGAACTTCCCATCACTTAGGGAGAACTCTATACCGGAGCAACTCGGTGCAGAGTCAATCGACAGGTCATCCTATCGCTCTCGCAAATACCCAGTCTTCAACACCAGTCTTCAAATGCTATCCATAACGACATATCACATATTCGGAATGGGTTATACGACCCAAAGGTCCTTTCCCGGCTAACCCGAATAGTGAGCGCAACATTTAAACATATGGATATGAGATTTCGATTAAGTCACAACTTAATAATTCCAAAGTTTCTTTCAAATGGTTTAAACCAATTACCATTTCAAATCTTTTAAACAAAAAGATTTATTTCACAAAGTTCACTCAGTTTCACAAAGATTCATTTACGGATTTCAAAACAATTTCCGTTTCAATTGGATTAACTCATTTAAATCTTTAAATCAAAGATTTATCTCATAGCTTTCAAAACTTATTTCCAAAGATTCATTCATAACTTGGAAAATCATTTTCGATTCAAACTTGAAATCTCTTTAATATAAATTGGAAGTTCATTACTCAAATGAAAGCTTTTTATCACTTAGAAACAATAGTTTTATTTTGGAAAAAAAAAACCCGATTCCATTTATACAAGTTACGATCTTTGGTTTAATTCAAATTTCCAAATCAACGCTTAAAAATGGTTTAAACCCGTATAACTTGTAAAAATCCTTTTTAAATCATAAATACTGAATATAGAATTCAATTTCAGATTTCTTTTGAATTTCAATCTAAATCCGATTATTTAAATTCCAAATCTTTATTAGTTATTCAAAAAATAACTTTTATTCTTAAAACTGCTTTCAAAAGCTTTTCCACATTAAAACTTAATTTATTTCCAAAAATATTTGAATTAAAAATTCAAATTCAAACTTATTTAAAAATCTGTGACTTAACCGATTTCCTCGTGAAATCCATATTTGTGTGTGTATAGTGTGGTCCAAGGATTTTACACAATAGTGCACAACATCAATCATCACAAATATATCAATATCGATAAGCGGTATAACCAATAACGCTTATCTTCCTTCACAGTTTCACAGATAAAATAAATTTATCAATCACGAAGATTCATCATTACAATTCGATGTGGGTTTCGGATAACCAATTGGAATCCGATTCCCTGTCGCATCGAAATTCAAATGTCGTATACATGTCAAGGGTTTACAGAATAAAATCACCAATCATAATCCACCACAGAGTAATTCACATCTCACAATATCAAAACAGAAATATCAATTCATTTTACAACAAATCAAATATCCGACATACATAATCTATAAGAAATTATCTTAAATTCTTATTGTAGTTAATTCAGCTTAAAATTTATTTCTTGAGAGTTAATTCCTTAACCCTGTTTAATTTATCATTAAATACTAAATTAAACATAAATTGCCCATTAAATTTAATTCGTCCTTACTTAATTATTTAATTAGTTAATTACTATTATCTGCTAGTTAATTAATTAACTTTAAATAGTTAATTAAATTATTAATTACAAATTGATTTCCACAAGATTATTATTATAAATCTGTAATTACAAATTTAATTAAACCGTAAACTATTTATTTAATCATCATTATAAATTAATTACAAATCTTAATTAACTTTCGATTTAAATAATTACCCATCTTACGTTTTGTAAAACCTTTCCTTGAATAAATTTGATCATGTTTTAACTTCAATCTTGCCAAACCAAATTACTTAATTTATACTGAACATAGCTTAACATAACAATTTAAAAGAAATTATGTTTAAACCCAAAAAAAATGGACCGAGGTGTACACAGTACTTACTCGCGCAAGGCTCGAGTTTTCCCCTATTTATACCCGCGTCCATCTTCCTCCTGCTCGTGTCTTCTTCTTCCACTCTTCTTTCTCTTTTTTTTTTTTTTCAGGTTCTAAGTACCTAACCCAAAATAGCCAGATATACTTGCGCGCGCGAGTACGAACTCAAAGTCAACCCTTTCTTCCCCATCACACAATTCCATCACCCAATCCCCCCAGTACACCAACATGCACGGTGCACGTGCACACGGTCCCCCTCCACCTCCGATCAACTTGGCCGTCACCCACAACTCACCGATGACCGACTCGAGCGCAGCGACCCCCCAGAACCCATCGTTTCATTAACGATTGAAATCGAGGCAATTCGATCGAACTAGAACGAAATACTTCGATCGACAATCACCTCGCTCCGCCGCTTGATGCCACCAGAACCCCAGCCACTTCGACCACAGTTACTTCGATGACCCCTGCACATATTTCCCCCGGTGCGATCCCACTCGATGCCATGACGACGACGTGGCGATCTCATCTTCCCCTCGACCAAAAATGGACCCTTAAACCCTAGTTTAACTTAAATCTCAAACTATGGTGAATTTAAAAATCTTCTTACATTTTTCCAACAATCTATGATCACCCTAGTATTACTCTGCAAAAGTTCGATTTTTGAAATCTAGCCGGTCATCAGGAAATGAACGAAACCCAAAATCCAATCATCTTGACATATCTCGTGATTTACATAGTTAAAAATCATGATGTTAATCTTAAAAATCATAATTTTTGTATTCAAATCCGATAACATAAACGAAATCTGAAATTTTAGTACTTGGATTTTCTGTTTACAATTCTCCTTACTGTAATTCCCAATTTTCAAGATATTTATTCAATAATTATAATTGTAATCCTTTTTAAAACTGGTATTACAACATTACAATCACTTTTCATCTTAAGGTTATAGCCTAGTATTGATTGATTTAAGTGATATGATTTTTTTTTCATTTGTTTTCAAAACCTGGAACCTTAACAGAGATGCATATACACAATCACATCCATACATACACACGCAGACAAATTTCATCCATACAACATATTTAACAACATAGATCCAATCATGCAAACCAGAATTAAATGAAGAGGTTTATAGGTTTGCTCACAGTTTTGAGAAGAGGAAGAACAGAGACGGTGAAGCCTGTTTTGCTTTTGTTAAACTTGAATGATATTGCTTATTTTTTTTTCTTCTGGTTTGCTTACTCATGAACGAACTGGAATGAGGGTTTGATGCATATAAAAAGGAAGTATGCAGTATATCATTTGTAAAAAAAGCATGTTAAGGATGCTTGCATTTAATGCAAGGGTATGTTGCATTTATTGTTTTGCAATTCAGTTTGTACTTGTTTTACTTTGGTTACTTTGTATTCACTTTATATTTTATTTTATTTCAGGTTATTAGTTTCTACATGCTGAGATGTTTGCATTTATTACTTTGGTACATTATGTTTTATCTTGTATTGCATATGAATTTACAACAAACCTTTGTTAATATTATACTTGTATGTTATTTCTTGTCTTGTTTCAAACCTGTATTTCTGTTTTATTTTATTTTATTTTTAGTCTTCTTCTTTAGTACTTGTTTACATCTTGCATTACTTAATGTAATATTATTTTAGTTATCTGTACATATTTTGTTTACAACACCTTTATTATATTTTTATTTATGTATGTATTTGTTTTGTTATTTGCTTTGTATTCTATTTTTTTTAACATGTTCCTTACTTGTTGCAGCCTCTTTCCTATATTTTTATTTATGTATGTAAATTTTATTGTAGTTTTGTTTGTTTTTACTTTATAGATTGATTACTAAACATTGATTTATAACTTACATTTTATTTTATACTTTTTATTATTATTTTTAAAAAAACTTCATTTTGAATTCCCAAATCAAACTTTTGTTTATAATTCCATTCAATTGAAAACATTTAACTTTATATTTTACTCTATACACCTATATTCAATATTGATACGTAGTTTTATTTTATTTTATTTTGAACACTTTATTTCAATTCCAATTCAATTATATTTAAAATAAGTTTCAAATCTAATTTATAAAATAAATAAGTATACATATCTTATCAAATTTGAAAAAAATTTAAACAAATCCATAATTTAATCCAAGAATTCAATTAAATTATAAATTTAAATTCGTCTTTAAAACTAGGATCGTTACAGACTTCCCCCCTTAAAAGGAATTTCGTCCTCGAAATTCGCCATAGAGAGATAACAAAGATAGATGAAAGATAGAGAAATATCTTTCCAGATCAAACTGGATATCAATTCTGCATTTGGCTTACCAAATCAGAATATCAACAATAGATATGAGAACAACTCAATCAATTATGAAAAATTGGGTTTCCTGATCTACAAAGTATACAGGGGTATTGGTTAGTTCGAAAGGATGACTAACCGTTCGTAGAATATATCGAAACCCAATGAAATAGATAGACATAGATTCGATTACGATTTCAGATTCAAGATTTAATTCATTTACGATTTGCTGAAAAATGAAACTAAGGGTAGTTTTAGTGTCGAACAAAATTCGAACAATTTAATCGTAAACGTGAAGATTACCTTACAAAATTTCTTTTCCTAAATCAGCTTGTTGAGGTTGAAGAATCATCTCTAATTGCATACACTTTCTTTACTAAAGTTTTCTTCTTGGCTGGACAATTATTAATCCTATGTCCCGTCTTGCGGCATTTATAGCATCCAGTAGATTCCTGATCTGGCCTCATAAATGGCTCTCTCATTCCTGGCTTCCAATCATTATTGCATTTATCCGAGTAGTGACCTTTTTCCAGGCAATTGAGACAAGTAACATCCTTCTTTTTCTTCGGTATACTCTTCTTTCTTTTATTTTTCCTCGATTTCCTTCCGCCAAACTTCCTTTTTCTCCAATTCAGATTACTTGCATCTACATTCTCCTCCGGATCTTTTTGCTTTTCCAGAGCATCATATCGATAGCCCATATCAATCAATTCAGAAAAAGATTCCTTGACGTGAGTAGTCATCCGTTCCTGAAACTCCTTGTTCATTCCCCGAATAAACTTTTCATTCTTCTTTAACGGTGTATTTACCAATTCTGGACCAAATCGAGATAATTCAATAAATTTTTTCAAGTACTCCTCAAACGATAAACTCCCTTGCTCTAAATCCATAAACTCCTGGTACACTCTAGAGATACCAGCAGATGGCATATATCGCTGCTCAAACACTTCCTTGAAACGACTCCAAGTAAATTCATCTGTCGACTCATCCACGGTAACAGTTTCCCACCAAACTAAAGCCTCTTCCTGGAGTTGCCAAGAAGCTATCAGTCGCATCTGATCATCTTCTAATTTTAGTCCTTTGAAAATCTTTTCACACGATCGAATCCATGCTTGTGCTTCGATAACGGTTTCTTTGCCAGTGAATGGCTTTCCACCTAGTCTAGAAAACTTTTGATATAAATCAGCCAAATTCAATTGAGATTGAATAGGATATCTGTCGTTGCAGGGTTTTGACCAGCTGAAGTGGTATTTTCCTGTCTCCTATTTCGTCCTCTTCTTCCACTCATTCTTACTATCTGTAAATAGTAAGAAATCCGATTTAGGCATTTGGACAAAATATCTCAGAGAATAATAACAGATAAAGAAAATAGATTAAGAAATTTGGATTTTGGTTCCACTGGTTGTACTCATTCTAGGGTATACTTCACCCTATCTCTAATGAGCCATCTAAGGTGTTACACTCCGTAGCTAAAGTTCTTACTTAACCTTCAGCTCTGATACCAATCTGTCACGACCCGAACTCGATGTCCAACAAACAACATCAAATTCGTTTCGCGGGAGCTTGCAACACCATTAAATGATAAAAAAACACAGCGGAAATAAAAGATGATATCACTGATATAACATGAAAACAATATCCGATACATCAATTTGATACAATGATAATCATCAACATCAGAGAATATACAACATAGAATACAGCGGAACACGATACAATAAGAAATAAGTCTTCTCAGAATATAATACTGCAACTCTGATCCAAAAAGCTCCAAAGACAAAGCTCCAAAACTCCTATCTCGATCCACAATCCTGATTGCACCAAGCTAAGCAAGTCTCATCCATATCCAAAGAAACTGAACTAACTCCAGATGATCTACTGAACCTAATTATCTGAAAAACCAAACTCTAGACTGCCCGTGTAGAAAAATTTTGAGCACCAGAGTTTAGGAAATAAACAATAAACTCTGGATCAGTCATGGGACTGGTGTGAGCAAACAAAAAAAACAGTTTATCTTTAAAACAATCAAAGATTTAAACTTTTATAATCGCAATGCTTTTAAAAATGAGACTACCATAAGGCCTCCCGCATACACACACAATGCAAACGCAGAATCGGAGAAGATTTCTCCTTATGATAGTCAAAGATGCTTGATACGCATTAAAAAGAACATTTGATATTATTACTAGTGCATAGTGTAGAGAAAATTCATTTCGAAAATAAAGATATAAATCTTAGCCAGCATAGACATTTCGAACTATGCCTACTATAGCTACCATCCAAACAGTGGGGCGCCACCATAAGTAGATGGCAGGTAATACAACTAATACCGTACAAGGCTCGTATTTAAAGAATGGATTTTCCAACAAATAGTCAGGCCAAGGAACTTCCCATTGCCACATGGAAACGCCTCTGGAAGGACGCCCCGAGAACCAAACCGTTCTCTGCTAAACAAGGCCGGGAACCCCTTTTCCCAAGGGATATTACAAACCCTCAGATATACCACCCCCGGTCCTTTGGGACCTTTAAACGAGAGCTCTCTAACCAACATCACACCATAATAATAAGTGTTTCAACATGAGTAAGTATCTGGGCTCCATACCATGATACTACCCTTTTCCAGAAGGAATGGTCATACCCTAGGGACGCTATCCCTGAAAACCTTGCCGCACAATTCCTGTTTCGACCATTACCGGTTTGTGAGGCTCGACGAAGTCTCGTCCACAAAAAACACACTTTATACAAAAGCCGTGCTTTGGGTCAACAAATGATCATAGAAATGATCACCAAGATAGACGATCAAACAAATGATCCTATCACAAATAATCAACACAATGATCATTTCACAGCAACACTCAGCATGTCACATTACCAAATTGGGAATATAACGCTGATAACCTTCAACTACATAACCTCTGAGCTCGTACGTCTCAGAGAAGGGTGTTAAGCTAAAAGAATAAATTCTCCGGCACCAACAGAAATATATTTGAAAGAAATCGGCTTTATATCTCAATTTGTAATGTCAGACATACTATCCATACAAGTCTGTTCCGGGCTCGAACAGAACCAAAGGCACTTACAAAGAAGTCCTTGCAATCCGGGTATTCACAATCCCGATCGAACTTCCCATCACTTAGGGAGAACTCTATACCGGAGCAACTCGGTGCAGAGTCAATCGACAGGTCATCCTATCGCTCTCGCAAATACCCGGTCTTCAACACCGGTCTTCAAATGCTATCCATAACGACATATCACACATTCGGAATGGGTTATACGACCCAAAGGTCCTTTCCCGGCTAACCCGAATAGTGAGCGCAACATTTAAACATATGGATATGAGATTTCGATTAAGTCACAACTTAATAATTCCAAAGTTTCTTTCAAATGGTTTAAACCAATTACCATTTCAAATCTTTTAAACAAAAAGATTTATTTCACAAAGTTCACTCAGTTTCACAAAGATTCATTTACGGATTTCAAAACAATTTCCGTTTCAATTGGATTAACTCATTTAAATCTTTAAATCAAAGATTTATCTCATAGCTTTCAAAACTTATTTCCAAAGATTCATTCATAACTTGGAAAATCATTTTCGATTCAAACTTGAAATCTCTTTAATATAAATTGGAAGTTCATTACTCAAATGAAAGCTTTTTATCACTTAGAAACAATAGTTTTATTTTGGAAAAAAAAAAACCCCGATTCCATTTATACAAGTTACGATCTTTGGTTTAATTCAAATTTCCAAATCAACGCTTAAAAATGGTTTAAACCCGTATAACTTGTAAAAATCCTTTTTAAATCATAAATACTGAATATAGAATTCAATTTCAGATTTCTTTTGAATTTCAATCTAAATCCGATTATTTAAATTCCAAATCTTTATTAGTTATTCAAAAAATAACTTTTATTCTTAAAACAGCTTTCAAAAGCTTTTCCACATTAAAACTTAATTTATTTCCAAAAATATTTGAATTAAAAATTCAAATTCAAACTTATTTAAAAATCTGTGACTTAACCGATTTCCTCGTGAAATCCATATTTGTGTGTGTATAGTGTGGTCCAAGGATTTTACACAATAGTGCACAACATCAATCATCACAAATATATCAATATCGATAAGCGGTATAACCAATAACGCTTATCTTCCTTCACAGTTTCACAGATAAAATAAATTTATCAATCACGAAGATTCATCATTACAATTCGATGTGGGTTTCGGATAACCAATTGGAATCCGATTCCCTGTCGCATCGAAATTCAAATGTCGTATACATGTCAAGGGTTTACAGAATAAAATCACCAATCATAATCCACCACAGAGTAATTCACATCTCACAATATCAAAACAGAAATATCAATTCATTTTACAACAAATCAAATATCCGACATACACAATCTATAAGAAATTATCTTAAATTCTTATTGTAGTTAATTCAGCTTAAAATTTATTTCTTGAGAGTTAATTCCTTAACCCTGTTTAATTTATCATTAAATACTAAATTAAACATAAATTGCCCATTAAATTTAATTCGTCCTTACTTAATTATTTAATTAGTTAATTACTATTATCTGCTAGTTAATTAATTAACTTTAAATAGTTAATTAAATTATTAATTACAAATTGATTTCCACAAGATTATTATTATAAATCTGTAATTACAAATTTAATTAAACCGTAAACTATTTATTTAATCATCATTATAAATTAATTACAAATCTTAATTAACTTTCGATTTAAATAATTACCCATCTTACGTTTTGTAAAACCTTTCCTTGAATAAATTTGATCATGTTTTAACTTCAATCTTGCCAACCCAAATTACTTAATTTATACTGAACATAGCTTAACATAACAATTTAAAAGAAATTATGTTTAAACCCAAAAAAAATGGACCCGAGGTGTACACGGTACTTACTCGCGCAAGGCTCGAGTTTTCCCCTATTTCTACCCGCGTCCATCTTCCTCCTGCTCGTGTCTTCTTCTTCCACTCTTCTTTCTCTTTTTTTTTTTTCAGGTTCTAAGTACCTAACCCAAAATAGCGAGATATACTTGCGCGCGTGAGTACGAACTCGAAGTAAATCCTTTCTTCCCCATCACACAATTCCATCACCCAATCCCCCCAGTACACCAACATGCACGGTGCACGTGCACACGGTCCCCCTCCACCTCCGATCAACTTGGCCGTCACCCACAACTCACCGATGACCGACTCGAGCGCAGCGACCCCCCAGAACCCATCGTTTCATTAACGATTGAAATCGAGGCAATTCGATCGAACTGGAACGAAATACTTCGATCGACAATCACCTCGCTCCGCCGCTTGATGCCACCAGAACCCCAGCCACTTCGACCACAGTTACTTCGATGACCCCTGCACCTATTCCCCCCGGTGTGATCCCACTCGATGCCACGACGACGTCGTGGCGATCTCATCTTCCCCTCGACCAAAAATGGACCCTTAAACCCTAGTTTAACTTAAATCTCAAACTATGGTGAATTTAAAAATCTTCTTACATTTTTCCAACAATCTATGATCACCCTAGTATTACTCTGCAAAAGTTCGATTTTTGAAATCTAGCCGATCATCAGGAAATGAACGAAACCCAAAATCCAATCATCTTGACATATCTCGTGATTTACATAGTTAAAAATCATGATGTTAATCTTAAAAATCATAGTTTTTGTATTCAAATCCGATAACATAAACGAAATCTGAAATTTTAGTACTTGGATTTTCTGTTTACAATTCTCCTTACTGTAATTCCCAATTTTCAAGATATTTATTCAATAATTATAATTGTAATCCTTTTTAAAACTGGCATTACAACATTACAATCACTTTTCATCTTAAGGTTATAGCCTAGTATTGATTGATTTAAGTGATATGATTTTTTTTTCATTTGTTTTCAAAACCTGGAACCTTAACAGAGATGCATATACACAATCACATCCATACATACACACGCAGACAAATTTCATCCATACAACATATTTAACAACATAGATCCAATCATGCAAACCAGAATTAAATGAAGAGGTTTGTAGGTTTGCTCACAGTTTTGAGAAGAGGAAGAACAGAGACGGTGAAGCCTGTTTTGCTTTTGTTAAACTTGAATGATATTGCTTATTTTTTTTTCTTCTGGTTTGCTTACTCATGATCGAACTGGAATGAGGGTTTGATGCATATAAAAAGGAAGTATGCAGTATATCATTTGTACAAAAAGCATGTTAAGGATGCTTGCATTTAATGCAAGGGTATGTTGCATTTATTGTTTTGCAATTCAGTTTGTACTTGTTTTACTTTGGTTACTTTGTATTCACTTTATATTTTATTTTATTTCAGGTTATTAGTTTCTACATGCTGAGATGTTTGCATTTATTACTTTGGTACATTATGTTTTATCTTGTATTGCATATGAATTTACAACAAACCTTTGTTAATATTATACTTGTATGTTATTTCTTGTCTTGTTTCAAACCTGTATTTCTGTTTTATTTTATTTTATTTTTAGTCTTCTTCTTTAGTACTTGTTTACATCTTGCATTACTTAATGTAATATTATTTTAGTTATCTGTAAATATTTTGTTTACAACACCTTTATTATATTTTTATTTATGTATGTATTTGTTTTGTTATTTGCTTTGTATTCTATTTTTTTTTTAACATGTTCCTTACTTGTTGCAGCCTCTTTCCTATATTTTTATTTATGTATGTAAATTTTATTCTAGTTTTGTTTGTTTTTATTTTATAGTTTGATTACTAAACATTGATTTATAACTTACATTTTATTTTATACTTTTTATTATTATTTTTAAAAAAACTTCATTTTGAATTCCCAAATCAAACTTTTGTTTATAATTCCATTCAATTGAAAACATTTAACTTTATATTTTACTCTATACACCTATATTCAATATTGATACGTAGTTTTATTTTATTTTATTTTGAACACTTTATTTCAATTCCAATTCAATTATATTTAAAATAAGTTTCAAATCCAATTTATAAAAAAATAAGTATACATATCTTATCAAATTTGAAAAAAATTTAAACAAATCCATAATTTAATCCAAGAATTCAATTAAATTATAAATTTAAATTCGTCTTTAAAACTAGGATCGTTACAACCGTAAACCTTATTTAAATTCAAATTCAATTTAAATTCCTTAAAAATTCAAATTTAAATATTAAATATATATTCAAACTTCTTAAATTTCACAAAAAATCAATTTCAAAAGTTAAATCATTTAACACCTTAAAATATGAGTCAAATAGTGCTAAAATCTACAATATTTCAAATATTGTCAAAATATAGCAACGACAACATTTATAAAGTGCTATCGTAGCTTAAAATTTCCAAAATAGTTTATTTTAGGAACAACGGAATTTATAAAATGCCGTAATAGATATTTAGTTACTTCAAACATGGTAAAATTCAAAACAACAGCATTTTTAAAGTGCTGTCATAAAACTACAGCATTTTAGAAATGCTATTAATAAAATAACAGATTTTTTTATAACTTCAGAAACATTAAACGTCAAAAAATTTCTATTTTAAATTTTTAAATCATATTTATAGACTTAAAAATTTCACATTTAAATCAACTTAACATATGATTTATCACAACATAATTTTATAATTAAATATCCAATTAAAACTCACTTTCATTCGTTAAGTCAAAATTTCACTGTTTCTTAACTTATAAATTTCAACAAAACTTAATAGTTTTCTTCAAATATCATTTCAAAACTTTAAATTTAGTTTCCATTATTTACTTATATTTGAAAAATATAATTTCAAGTCAAAAATCACATTTACTTCAAATTTGCATACTTAAATTCACAATTCAAAACTTAATATTTAATTTTCTCAAAACCATATATATTTTTAAATCAAAATTTCATACTCTTAAAAATACATATCTTAAGAAAATCATTTAAAAAAAATTCCACGGGGTCTGTATAAAATTTTCTAACCTAGGTCAAGTGATACGGATATATATCATTTCAATCCGCAATTTAAAAAGAAAACGCGGGTTCTATCATTTCAAACTCGCAATCCCAAGTAAATAAAAATAAATAAAATCCCTTAGGCCTATCATTTCAGCCCATAATGATTTTTCCTTATTCTAAATCCGTTCGGGTATGTATCATTTCAACCCATAGTGATTTTATTCTAATAGGGAACTTGCAGCGTGGACATATGCATAAACAATATAAACAATGTCAATGCCACAATATAATGCCATATATCAGATGTCAGGTGATAATTATCAGAGTTAACATGGTAATAACATGGAATAACATAACATATAAACATCATTAACTTGCATAACATTTTAATTACCAAACACTTGTCGCCAATTTACGATTAGTGAGAAAAAACTCACCTTTTAAGCTAGAGTTAGCAATTCAAGGCACACAACCAAACTCTGAAAAGTACGACAAAGCACGAATTTCAAAGCAAAGTGAGATTGGCATGAATTCGATGGTAAAGCTGATAGATACGAAATAGAATAAATCAAATCAGAACTGGATTGATGTAGATAAAATTAAAGAAAAGGTATATTATATTATTTATTTTTTCTTAAAACCAATATTAAATTTAAATTACATATTATATTAACATATCTACATATTACATTTATAAAAATCAAATTTATGCCTTAACGCCCAATAATATATACGTATATACACCACTATATACATATATATATATACACTTTGAAATCAACAAACAATAGAAATTCATATAGATATGCTACTACTCATACATATAAACAGTATATACTTATAAACCAAGGGTCGAAATATACTTTTATATTAAAATATATATTCTAAATGCAAATGTGACTTACAGTATTAAAGCAACTATATATATGATTCTTTTATATGAAATTTTAAAGTCAAGGATAATATCGAAAATATATACATAACCAACTGTAAACAGTCTATATACATAAATCTAGACATATATTTTATATATAATACTAACATATATTTATAATATAATTTACATAATATGTTGAAACTATAACATATTATACTAAACCTTATAAACTAACAGCACACCAATATAAAACTTGCGTATGGTATCCATATATATTAAAATACCATAGCCATAAAAATATACCATATTTATATTTATAAGTTATAACTAACAGTGTTATAAAATACAACGGCTATTACATATAACATACTTACAAGCTCGACTGCTATGGAAGAGGCAATGAAGTGGCAGTGCAAAAGAGGGGAGGTGATGACCGGCTTTGCTATTGTGAAGGAGGCCACGACTGGGTCAAAAAGGGGCCGTGGGTTTCGGAGGAAGGAAGGAGATGGTGGGGAGAAGCGGTGCAAGCAGCAAGGGGAGAGGCTTCGATGCAATGGCCAGTGAAAAGAAATGGGTTGCGTGCTTGAACTAGAGGAGGTGGCTATGAAGGTCGTCAAGTGGAAACTCTGGCGCATGACAGTGGTAGAAACATGGTGCTCGGCGAAGCAAGGAAGGAAGAATGACAGGCAAAAAGGGAGAGCGGGTCTAGGCAGTTGGTGTCTCGGTCAAAACTGTGCACGCACACATGCACGACATAGAAGAGAAAATTTGTGAGATGGAGAGAACTTCATGCGGAGGTGGGATGAAAAAGAAAAGAAAAAAAAATAGCAAAGCTAATCTGGAATCTGGAAGATTGATGGATGAATCAAAGATTAATCTCAAGCAAGAAATGAAGAGGCAAAAGCAGGCTTTTATTAAACGTAGAAGATGAACAGGTTTTTAACATGCGAACAGACAGATGTAAACCAACAAAATTTATATTGACGCCAGCCACTATAAAATGGGTGGAATGGAAAATGTTAAATAATAAATTCTGGAATAAAAGGCTAGAGGTTATCAAGCTCAACCCGATGGATAGAGAGTGGTCACCCGAAATTCAAAAACTCAAATACGAAACTGATATTATATCTCGTTTCATGAATTTTGCGGTGTACTAGACTTCGAAACACAGAAGAGAATATACCGTAGAGATCAGCATGACGAGACGATCAAAATGGTATGTTGATATCAGTGGTACGATTATCCGATCAAAATCGCTATCAGAATGAAAATGCTGCTATTTCGTCGAAAAATAAGATCGATGGAGCAATAGAAGTCAAAATTTGAAAAAATGAAATATGACGTCTTGCTCAGAAGATGATTTAAAATTTTTCTATAGAAAAATATTTAGGTTTGGAAAATATATTGTTGTTATCAAATTTAACCGATATAAACTGAAATAGAATTGTACAAGAAAGTAACATTTTATATTATCTGATGAAAATTTACCAGGTGTTATGTTTGATTTGATGCATTTCAAATATTAAATTTTAATTTCAAAATTTTATTATTTAAAATTTCACCAAAATTCAATAAACTAAATAAATTAAATAAATAAAACTATTAAAATTTACGGGTCGTTACAAAATATCTATTTTCTTATATTGCTTACAAGTTCAAAACTCAAAAGACAATACACAGTCTCAAGCAAATAAACACATAACCGACCAATTATGAATGTATTAACACTTATAAATTAGGTACTTGCATGGCTATTGAAACAATAACATGTAAAAAAGATTTATTAGTATGTATATTTTATATTTCTTTTGTCAATCTTTAATTTAGTTCATCTACTTTCTTGATTGACTAAAATTTTATCAATTATATTAATTGTATAAATTTATCAATGTAGATTATTTACTTTATATAACAAATGTTCTTACAATATCAGAAAGGTTAAATGTTACCATTTCACTTTTTTAATAAGGTCCCACTCGATTTTTATGTTTTTCAGAACCATAAGAAAACCGTTGAAATTGTTTTGCTTCTCTATTGGGTGTTAAGACTCCCTTGCTTGGGAATTTGACCTTGAGGAATATCAACAAATCATAGGCCCACGAACGATGGATAACACTTTACTTGTTGTACCAAATACAACTCCTAACCTGTGTTCTTTGTCCTTATCTCATCTCGACCTTGAAGAATATCAGCAAATTGAAAGAGGTTATTTACTTATACCTACCATTTCGTGACAGCCAAATTATAATGCACGTATCTTAAAGAATATCAACAAATATGTATATGTATCTTAACTTGTACAGTCAATATACTAATAGTGCTACACATAACATCTCTAGCTTAAGGAATATCAGCAACTAGAGAGTATGCAAGCAATTTGTTAATATATAATGGTGGAGGATAACTTTATATTCAAATTCATAATCACTAATATATTATATTGAGTGATATCGACTTATGCAATGATGTATTTCTTACGAAATACCCTCGTAATTCAAGTGTTAGTCGCAACGTCATGGTATACACAAATACATATATATTTATTCCTTAAGTCTAAATGGGTTTCTTACTATTACCTTCATCACAGTATACACAAAATACATATATATTTATTCCTTAAGTCTAATTGGATTTCTTACTATTACCTTTGACCATTCATACTATGTAAATTTAATTATTGTATAACATTTATAATTTAATTAACTTGTGTAATAGTTTTACATGCATTGCATTAATTAAATCTTAATTAATTAATTTAGTTAACTAATACTTTAATTAATTTTATGTTATTTAATTAAACATTTTAGTTGAATATGTATACCATAGGTCTATAACATTTATAGTTATACATATATATCTATATGTGTATGTACTTTATTATTTGTTGATTAATTTTTAATTAACTTATTTAATTAGATAGTTTAATCAAATATTAATCTTGAAAAGTTCTCATGTATATACATATATACGTACATCATCTTAAACAATTCAAGATGATATAACATATACCTATATATTGCACATGTATACTTTAATTTATTTATTTATTTATTTGATTTATTAATATATTAATAAATATTAAAATTTTCAAAATATGTTTATTATATTTTCAAATCACTTTGAAAATTATGTTATAACATTTATAAGGTACATTGTTTTTAAAGCCAACTTTGAAAATTATATTATAACAATTATAATATAATTCTTGTTTTAATTTAACTTTAAATTTAAAATACTATTTTAATTTCAAAACAATTTTGAAATCACATTATAACATTTATAATGTATTTCTGATTTTCAATTTAACTTTTAAATTTAATATTTCATTTTGACCTAATTGTAAAGGGGTCTTTTCTATTAGAGGTAACCTTTGGGCTCACTTAACTTTTCGGGCTACGCCGGTAGCCTAAGAGGGCAGTGTGCTTGATTACCCAAACTAAAGTCTAGACACCACTTCTCTAGTGTCCATAAACTGGTAAGCTTAATTGGTTAGCCCTAACATGACTTATTTAGACTATAGATACTATATAGCTCTAATACAATTGAAGGAACCGGGCCAATCGAAAGCGGGTAAAACAGGTAGATTTATGATAAAATTCTACTTTGGACCTTAATTAAGCCTATAAATCAAAATTGATTTAAGATCCAATTTAAAATGTTGAATAAAATATTTATTTTATTTCATTGGATACAAAATTAGTTTAAGTTAGTTTGATGTTACTATGAATTAGAGTATGTCAAATATGCTCTAGCATGTATATGTATGTGATAGTTAATTGCTTTGTGTTATTATTTTGACAACTGAGGAGTCACGTTGTTATTTATGTAAACTTTTTAATGTCGCATTAATGTCATATTTAATTACTCTCATTTATCAATAAAATTTAACGTGATTCAAGTTCAATTAGATGAATAAGAGTGGTTTTATTTTATTTAGAGAAAGAATATTTTGTTTCTCTCTCTTAAAACACTCTCGTTAATTAGATGAAGGTTTTGTTTTATTTGAAGAGAGAGACTTTTCCTTCTTCTATCTTAATTAAATTAATTTTTTGATTTTTTAAATTATAGTTTTGGTAAAAATCAAAATTTACATATTTATGCGCTTCTCAGTAGAGGCAATTATTTACACAAATTCTCTTCGTCAAAACTATATCATGTTAGGGTTTATGGAATTCGATAATGGTCAAAATTCCAATATGATCCATATTCAACTTTATTGTCTAAACACAAAGTTGTTGGTTCAATAATAACAATTGTTATTAACTATACTGCTCTGGCCAAAGACTTTGACTTTGACTTGACTTTGAGTTGACTTCAGTTGATTCTAGTACTAACCTCATATAACAGAGGAGATGAATCATCTTCTGAATAATGTTTCACTTCCATTGCTTTCGCTTGACCGTACTATAGTCATTCGATAGATGGCGTGCCATGATTTTAAATGTAATTAAAGTGGAGCTTCCATATTAAAGGTCAATGGTATTCCCAAGTCAAGAGAACCGTGTAATTTTGTCACATTGATATTTTTTGTTTAACCTTAGTTATATTAACCGATAGAAAATTATCGAGTGAGCCATTTCATGATTATCTCATAACTATCAGTACGTACCCTTGATGTCCCTAGCAGCCATGAGTAATACACTGTCCAACATTTGAAGAGCATTACGTACTATAGTCTCAACTGGTGTATTGATATCCTATCTCGATACATCTTGATTACGAATATTTAAAATGGCATGTTTAATTTATTATGATAAATAACTCATGATTACAACATATTGTAACTATTATCACAAAACATACCATTTACGGATTTTCTATTAAGTATACTTTTAACTTAATTAATTAATCAATTAACATAACATTTTATATCAAGTATATAATAGAAAGAAAATATCTTTTATTTTAAACAAGATTGGTTATTAAGTGAGATATATATAACAACTACATAATTTTCCCTATGGCATGCCTCTAACTCTATCAGAGCCTTTGGTCTCTCTTCTACGCCTAGAAAAACCACCCAACAAAGGAGTGGTGGTCAAATTAAGCTATAGATTTTGTTTCTATGCCTCGCCAACGCATCCATCCATGAAGTGGTGGTCAATCAAAGCCTTTGGTCTCGTCCCTAGGTTCGGCCAAAGTACCCTCCAAAGGGTGGTAGTCAATCGAAGCCACCGGTCAAGTTTTTAGGTCTGGCCAAAGCAAACGTCCAGGTAATAGTGTCAATAAAACCTAATAAGAAAAAACCTACAAAATAAAACAATGGATGATGTACAAAATCCAAAAATAATCTAGACAATCATATTAAGAAATACCAGTGGTAAATAATCCGCATAAATTTGGCATGCAAAGAGGTATGAATAATTATTTTGCAAAAATATATTTACATATAGGAATGAAGATTTTTATATTGTAAAATATATTTATCACTAAACATTTATATACAACTTTTTTCTAAATCTTTAAAATAACATTTACAATCATAATACTCATTACACTTATGGTTTAGAATGATGTGGAACTAGGTGATATTGATACACCAATTATTTACCTTAATTCGAACACCAAAATAAATGAATGAATCTCACTCATTGAACCCGCGCTGTTATATAAAATAGAAGGTTCACTTATGTCTTAAAGGACATCTAAACATCCATATAGAATGAAGTACTTGTATCATGTAACATCTCATATCTGAAGGCCAAAAGCTAAGCGCTATGGATGCTACAGTCATCCACAGTATTAACTTCTGGTGATGAAATATGGTGATGTTAATGGTATCCATAATATCAGAAGCACTTGAATATGCACACAATCAAAGATTTCCAAACATAATAATTTTTAATGATTATATTTCAAATAATGTCATTTCCAAGTTACAGATATCCCCAAACGTATCTCAAGCATTGATTAAATATAATTTACAACAACACGCCAAAAGCGACAGATGAAGATGACTCCTTGGATGATCAAAGCAATATAGACATAACTATCTTAATACACAGCGGAAACAATTTAAAACAGAATTCCTAAATTAGCTACCCATTAGCCACCTACTCGTCTTCAGATGCTTTATTACCCAAAATTTGCTAAAACCTAAAAATCTAAACCCTCAGCCTGCTCAAATCATATTTTGAGCACCCGAGAGTTTAAGGGGAAACAAAAACTTCATGTTAGACATAATCCTAGTATGAATAATTTCCGTTACATTTCTATTTATTGAGAGACCACACCGCTTAGCGGAACGGGTTTTCCCTCAATAATGTCACAACCCTAATTCCAGTAGGTCCGGATTTTTTGCAAAAATGCTAAAATCCAAGCCCACTGAAACCCAAGTAGGGAATCTGGTATCCTGCAAATAGGCAAAAACAAATATATCACAGCTCAATTAAATATCTCACAATGGAATTCACTAAAATATAATAGTAAGTAAATACTCACCAACATAATAACACTTTCTAAACAAAGTGTGTTAAAGCTAGGAAGACTCTGCCATCTACCTAACCTATAGGATGTTATGAGGAGGGGGGTCAAAACAAAAGTGCCGGTGAATGAATAAATTATATACTTATCACGACCCCATTTTCGACGCCCGAAAATCGACATCATTACGTCCACTGTATTAAATGTCGAACAATCGAATGCCGGGAAACTAGACCGTAAGGGAAAGAAGAAGGAGGTAGAAGAAGAAATAGAAAACAACATCAGAATCTTACAAATGCAGCAGAACAATATATAATAGATAAATGACTGATCTTTATACAAAAAGAACTATATCTGCTTGATACATTACGTCAACAGAATACAACACAATCAATAGCAAAATACTAGACAGTTATATTAACTTGTCCTCCCAAAAGCTGACTATATAGCTTATATTGCACGGCGGAATATACATCAAGTACATGTGATACGTCTTACCATCTAGCTCGTCTCCGGCACTCCACAGCATTCTACCATGTATCCTATAATACTCGGTCTGACCTGAGCATTATAGTAAAATAACACCCGAGTCAGTCTGGAAAAATAGCATGAGAAAACACACTCAATCGGATTATTAAAGTTTCCAAAATCCTTTGAAATCAACAGTATCTCGTAAGACCACGCCACAAATAAACATGCCGGGTTTTTACCTTACGACAACCAAAACATTTTTATCAAATCCGTCTAATATTATAATAGTGTATATAGAAAGTAAAATAGAATCTAGCTGAAATGCTTGCATCTTACGTTCCAGCATAGTTGGGCACAATCAAAACCATGCAATCGCTTATTGGAGATTGGATTCCATACAATGGAAGGGCTACTGGGGTACCGTCTGTCACAGTATCTGACCTAGATCAGCGTACCGAGGACCCCTCCCAATCCCCTGCAATACAAGACCAGAGCTACCTCTTACTGGATAGTCCAATAAATCACCTCGCGGTTAGGATCAGCAGCCGCCCACACAGCTGAAGAAAAAGGGACATCTAGACAGGGATGACCTTACCCTAATTGGTTGCTAGCCACTTTGCCTTGCTGCACCTCCCCTGTTTTAGCCATTCCTGGTTAATGAGGCTTGGGGCTATGCATTACCTTTGTAGAACACATTCACTTAGAATGCTCATCGTCCATTTGACGATGTTCTGAAAGCATTCATCCATACAAGTAGCCCTGGGTCTGGACAAACCAAATCACCGTCTTCATCATCTTTACAGCATTCATTCTCTGCGTTCAAACCGGATCGAAGTGGTATTCGAATAATTAAACCCGATCTCGGTCTCTTTGAAATGATCAATGCATTGGCAATTATTGATCGTCAGTTATTTAACTATCAAATAATATCCACAAACAACCATCAGGCCTTAATAATTTCTGAAATTATTTATTTCAAAATATCTTTATAAGATATTTTTCTACACTTCAAACCTTTGAAAATAGTTTTCAAATCACTTTTCCTCTTATGGAATGGTTTCCAACCAATTGTTTATTCCTAATGAAAACGCCAAATCTTATTGAATTTAGATTTTAAAACAAATTAAATCACTTCAACAAAACACTTAAACATTTGAAATAAAACTACTTAAATCACTTTATTCAAAATATTAGTTATAAGGTTCTATAATAATTTTCCAAGTAAAACTTAGCCAAAAACTACTTTAAAATAAGTCATTTTATAAAGTACAATTACTTAATGATTATCTTCTAATCAAAATACAAATATTAACCTTTAAAATAGTTACTACTAAAGTTAATTTAATAAATATTTACTTTAAAGATTTTAAAATAGTTTAAATAATAAATTACTCTAAAAATTTTCTTTTTTAAACATTTTAAACCCTTTAACTTGTAGTTAGAAATTTTCCTTTGAAAATACAGTTAGCTTTTCAGGAAATTACACTTTCCATTGCATTATAACCCGTATAATCATTTATATATCCTTCTCGATTTATTCTGGTTTAATCTACGTCCCAATCCCGTAAATTTCTTTTCCACACTTTTAAAACTAAATTACTATTTATTTTTAAAATAAATCACTATTTATTGTTAAAATAAATCACCCTTTCCTTAGAAATTCCCACCGTGAATTTATACTTCCAAATTATCCATTGATAAATATCCACTTTATTTATAAACCCCATTTATAAATTCCATAATCTCATTCTTTTTTTTCACAGTTTCAACACTTAATCGATCTCCAAATCGATTTTCAAAATTAACTCCATTTAAAAATAAATTCCTTTAATGAACAAAATATATTCCAAAACCCATAAATTTCAGATTCATCCTTTTATTACAATGTAAAATCTTATTAAATCTGACATTATCAACTTCACACTTTATTTCAAAATTTTCCCTGTTTAAATTCTCCCAAACCATTTTAAACCCTGAATTTAAAAATAAATCCTTTATTCCCTTAAACAATATCGCTTAAGTTTCAAAATTCATTTGTTCCCATTTTCCAAAAACCTCTTTCCCCATACTCGGAATCTATTTGATAGTATTTTAAATCAAACTCTTTATCTTTTCCTAAATTCATTCTTTTAATTTATCCAATTTCGCTATATTTATTTTACTTTGAATTCCCTCTTTTATTTTCCTTTAAAAATCAAATCTTTATATTTTTGTTATCTCATTATACCCAGAATATATTCAGTCAAACCATATCGTTCAATATTTTTCAATTCCCAATATAATCAATACAATATGTCACAGATTATCAAATAAAACATATCACCGAATATGAAAATAAATTCCAACATTTTAGGGAATCCAGTTGGATCCCTCCAACCTGTTTCCCTGCATCCATAGATGTTAGTCAACAAATAAAATATCAAATCCCACTTCGAGGGGGACATCGCGGTATAAAGGGTGATCCGCTATTATGTGGGGCACATAGGGTCTCATCCGCTATATAATGCGGGAATATCGATCACTCCAATATATATATATATATATATATATATATATATATATATATATACTTGTATAGGCCCGCAAATCTATACCCTTTTGAGCTGGCAAAATCCCACAACAATTCAGCCCAAAGTGGAACAAACGTATGAGTCTTCGGGTTTAAAAAAGAAAGAGGTAGAAGAAGAAGAAACAGAAAACAATAATAGAATCTCACATATCGCAGCGGAACAAATATAATAGATAAATGAATATCTTTAAAACAAAAGCACTATATCAGTTATTACATTACATCACATTACATTATCAGAGTTTACAATAACAAACAGTGGAAAAGAAATATTACATATACAAGTGATACGCCTTGCCATCCAGCTTCAACTCCTGATCTCCATAGCAACTTCTTGATAGACTTCGCTCCCGAATAATGATAACCTGAATCTAGGCTGCCTGTGTAGAAAATTATGGGCACCTAGAGTTTAGAAAGGGAACAATAAACTCTAGGTCAGTCGTGGGACTGATGTGAGATCTTAAAAATAGTTATTTTCATAAAGAAAATAAAAGAAATCCGCTATGCTTTTTGAAAAATGAAACTACCATAAGGCCTCCCGCCATACACACAATGCAAACGCAGAATTAGAGGAGATTTCTCCTTATGATAGTCAAACATGCTTGATGCGCAAAATCCTTTGATATTATTATTATTAGTGCATAGTGGAAAACATTTTGAAAGTATAATACATACCTTTTTATCAAAAAGAAAACGAAAAGCCAAGTGGCTAGACAAGAAAATCGCCAAATTTCATATAAAATTTAAATACATACCTTTTTGTCGAGCAATTCAATTTTATCTTCGAAAATCAAATCCCAATTCCATTTCCTTTAATACACTTGTATATCCTGCTAGCCATAATATCCAATTACAACATTCAAATATCATTTTTGCACATTTCTTTACAAAGGTTTGAATACTTCTTAAACCATTTTTACTATTGAAGTTATATATCCATTATCATTCAATCTTGCATTTTCAATTTCATTTGAATTCGATTCACAATTTCAATTCTATTTGGATTTAGTTTACCTTCTGAATATTGAATTTTTACCGACTATCTTTCATTCACAACTGACTCATATCACTGTTTTAAGTTAGTTTCATTTACTAATTCATTCCAATTCATTTTATCTCAAACCATTTTTTTCCACCTTTATTATCTTTAGTTCACTTCGAACTAATTCTACAACTTCATTTTATTTCACACAATTCAAATTGGTTTTCAATATTCAGTTTCAATTCCTGTTTTTATTCTTTTGTTCATTCTCAAAAATTTATTTTCAATTCACTATTTTGGTTTATAACCACTTATATTAAACTAGATTTCCAATTCTATATGAATTCAATTTACCTTTCGTTTATAATTATTGAATTCGATTCATTTCAAGCCATATTCAATTTTGTCATTCCTATAATTAGTTATATTTACTAATTTTATTTAAATATTTCGCTTTGTTTAACACAAACCAAATTCAATTCCAATTCCAGTTCTATTTACTTACAAATTTGAAATGAATTTCAACATTCAATTCACTTTCATGTACTTGCAATTGAAAATTCATTTATTCATTCACAATTCATTTTCCATCTTAATAATTTTATTCCAATCATTTTAGTCTATTAGGCTTCTAAAATTCACCTTTATTCAAATTAACTCAAGGCAATTTTAGTTTAAATTTGAATTTCCTAAGTTTTCAAACTTATTATTCCATAACTATTTTTTTATAAGATTCCAAAGTCTTTTCAACATTTCAAAACAATTTTTGAAATCAATTCAAATTATCCCTTTAAATTTCTAAAACCAAACCCAGTTTGCAAACATCTTTCATTTAAAATAATTTGGCAGCAATTCCTCTCTTGGAAACTCGAAAATAAACATCGATGATGCTGCAGTCATCACCGAAGTTATTTTCGAGCGACCGAAAAGAGTTTAGAGCTTTCATCCTTTCAAAACACTTTTCCAAAACCTTCGAAAATCATCTTCATAATCAAAAGGGATTTAATTTCCAAAATTTCCAATTTCAAATCTTTTCAATCCACTTTCAAATATTTCTTTGGAATCTATTTCAAATTATAAATTACATTTACATTTATAATTTATATTTGCACATCCCATTTGTATATGGATTTTATTTTCTTAGCTTTTGGTTATGTTTTCAATTTCTATTCAATAACCAATGATAATAATTTAATATTATCACTTCCTAACAATCAAGCAACCATATACTATAATAATTTACAAAAATTATTTCCTTTATCTACGAAAATAGTTTGGGTAAAATTATTTCATTCACCCTATTTTAAAACAATATCATGTCGATTTATCTTGTTTAAGAGTTTAGAAACCCCTATCGATACAGTTAGCTAGACTGCACCAACCAGAATCTATAAACAATCAACCGATAAGTCAACACAATACAAAACAATTTTATATTCACTAACAAATACACGCTCATATCTATTATTACACTCAAACTCATTCTAGAGTACTACTGACTCTATCTCTACTGAGTAATTCCCACCAGAGCCAAGGTTGTCGCTTAACCAAATGCTCTGATACCACTTGTAATGGCCCGCAAATCCGTACCCTTTTGAGCTGGAAAAATCCCACAACAATTCAGCCTAAAGTGGAACAAATGTACGAGTCTTCGGGTTTAAAGAAGAAAGAGGTAGAAGAATAAGAAATAGAAAACGATAACAGAATCTCACATATCGCAGCATAACAAATATAATAGATAAATGAATATCTTTAACACAAAATCACTATATCAGTTATTACATTACATCACATCACATTATCAGAGTTTACAACAACAAGCAACGGAAAAGAAATATTACATATATAAGTGATACGCCTCACCATCCAGCTTCAACTCCTGATCTCCACAGCAACTTCTTGATAGACTTCGCTCCCAAATAATGATAACCTGACTCTAGGCTGCCCGTGTGGAAAATTATGGGCACCCAGAGTTTAGAAAGGGAACAATAAACTCCAGCTCAGTCGTGGGACTGGTGTGAGATCTTAAAAATAGTTATTTTCACAAAGAAAAGAAAAGAAATCCGCTATGCTTTTTGGAAAATGAAACTACCATAAGGCATCCCGCCATACACACAATGCAAACGCAGAATTGGAGGAGATTTCTCCTTATGATAGTCAAACATGCTTGATATGCAAAATCCTTTGATATTATTACTATTAGTGCATAGCGGAAAACATTTCGAAAGTATAATATTAATCTTAGCCAGCATAGGCATTTCACACTTATGCCTACTATAGCTACCATGTTTAATAGCAGGTTACCACCACATTTCATGGCAGGTTATACAACTAAAACCGTACAGGATGCGTATTGTTTCTTTGGATTTCCAACAAATGGTCAGGCTAAGGAACTTCCTACTGCCACATAGGTATGCCTCTGGAGGGACATCCCGAGGACCTACATGGATCTCTGCGAACACAAGGCTGAGCTACCTCTATAACTAGGTAACTACTACTCGAGTATGCCATCCCTCGGTCGTTTGGGACCTTTATCCGAGGATCCTCAACCACAAAGAGTAATAGATTTGCAGCAACTACATAGGTTAAATATCTGGGCTCCATACAATGATACCACCCTTTTCCAGAAGGAAATGACATACCCTAAAGGGCGCGACCCTCATAACCTTGCCGCATCTTTCCTGTTTCGACCATTTCCGGGGTGTGAGGTCCGACGAAGTCTCGTCCACAAAGCTACACTTTTCATAAAGTCATGCTTTGATCAACAAATGATCAGCATCACTTCGTATGCCACATTACCAAGTTGGGAGTATATCATTAATAACCATCAACTACATAACCTCTGAGCTCGTACGTCTCAGAGAAGGGTGTTAAGCTAAGAGAATAAATTCTCCGCCACCAATAGAAATGTATTTAATAGAAATCAGCTTTATATCTCAAAGTGTAATGTCAAACACACATCCATACAAGTCCGTCCCGGGATCGAACGGAACCGAAGGCACTTCAAAAGAAGCCCTTACAAATCCGGATATTCACTAATCGCGTTCGGAATCCCCATCACAAAGGGTGATCAAATCTCTATACCGGAGCCACCCGATGCAGAGACATTCGACAGGTAATCCTTTCGTTTTCGAAAATACCTGGTCTTCAACACCATCTTCAAATGTAATCCCATTTCGTCGTATCGTTATTCGAAATGGTTTTATGACACAAGGTCCTCTCGCGGCTAATCCGAATAATGAGCGCTTAATTTTTTAAAATAAGTGTTCAATCAGATTTCAAACAAATCACAACAAATTTCCACTTTGATCTTTTAAATAAAAGATCCATCACAATCACAAAGGTTCGATGTGGTTTTCGAATATCCATTTGGAATCCGACCCCTGGTCGCATCGAAATTCAAATGTCTTTAAAAAGGCCAATATTAATAGTGGGTTATTTTACTGTCAATCATCACTCACAACAATCGCTAAATTTCAACCCCAATTATTATTTTCAAAATATCTTCGCAAGATAAAATTTTAACCCTTTAACACTTCGAAAACAAATTCCAAATCAATTTTCACATTTCAATCCTTTGAAAACAAATTTCAAATCATTTCCCTTATGCGGAATATATTTCCAAATATTTATTCATTTCCACTGGAAATCTGCCGAGTTAAAATAATTCAAATCAATTATCCAAAATATTCTTAGATTTAAAATAAATTCATCTTAAATACTTACTTAAAATTTTGGTTATGAAAACATTATACTAATTATCACATATAAGATTTCAAGTCCCGACTAATTTTAAAATAAAATTAGTATATAAGGTATAACTATTTAAATAATCGTTTCCTAAAACAAATATCAATTTTAATCTTTAAAATAATCCCTTTATAATTAATTAAATAAATCCATACTTTAAAGATTTGAAACCAGTTAAGAAAATAATTTATTCAAAGTATCCTTTCTAAAACCATCCTTAAAAAAATTTAGTTTATATTTTTAGGCTACTTCGAAATCATACTCATCTTTCCAAGGAAAATACATTTTCCATTTCAAAATGGTTCATTCAAATCAATTAATAAATTGGTTTTCAATATTCACTTTCAATTCCTGTTTTTATTCTTTTGTTCATTCTCAAAAATTTATTTTCAATTCACTATTTTGGTTTATAACCACTTATATTAAACTAGATTTCCAATTCTATATGAATTCAATTTACCTTTCGTTTATAATTATTGAATTCGATTCATTTCAAGCCATATTCAATTTTATCATTCCTTTAATTAGTTTTATTTACTAATTTTATTTCAATATTTCGCTTTGTTTAACATAAACCAAATTCAATTTCAATTCCAGTTCTATTTACTTACAAATTCGAAATGAGTTTCAACATTCAATTCACTTTCATGTACTTGCAATTGAAAATTTATTTATTCATTCACAATTCATTTTCCATCTTAATAATTTTATTCCAATCATTTTAGTCTATTAGGCTTCTAAAATTCACCTTTATTAAAATTAACTCAAGTCAATTTTAGTTTAAATCTGAATTTCCTAAGTTTTCAAACTTATTATTCCATAACTATTTTTTTATAAGATTCCAAAATCTTTTCAACATTTCAAAACCATTTTTGAAATCAATTCAAATTATCCCTTTAAATTTCTAAAACCAAACCCATTTTGCAAACAACTTTCATTTAAAATAATTTGGCAGCAATTCCTCTCTTGGAAACTCGAAAATAAACATCGATGATGCTGCAGTCATCACCGAAATTATTTTCCAACGACCGAAAAGAGTTTAGAGCTTTCATCCTTTCAAAACACTTTTCCGAAACCTTCGAAAATCATCTTCAAAATCAAAAGGGATTTAATTTCCAAAATTTCCAATTTCAAATCTTTTCAATCCACTTTCAAATATTTCTTTGGAATCTATTTCAAATCGTAAATTACATTTACATTTACAATTTATTTTTGCAAATCTCATTTGTATATGGATTTTATTTTCTAAGCTTTTGGTTATGTTTTCAATTTCTATTCAATAACCAATGATAATAATTTAATATTATCACTTCCTAACAATCAAGCAACCATATACTATAATAATTTACAAAAATTATTTCGTTTATCTACGAAAATAGTTTGGGTAAAGTTAATTCATTCACCCTATTTTAAACAATATCGTGTCGATATATCTTGTTTAAGAATTTAGAAACAGTTAGCTAGACTGTACCAACTAGAATCTATAAACAATCAACCGATAAGTCAACACAATACAAAACAATTTTAGATTCACTAACAAATATGCGCACATATCTATTATTACACTCAAACTCATTCTAGAGTACTACTGACTCTATCTTTAATGAGTAATTCCCACCAGAGCCAAGGTTGTCGCTTAACCAAATGCTCTGATACCACTTGTAAAGGCCCACAAATCCGTACCCTTTTGAGCTGGAAAAATCCCACAACAATTCAGCCCAAAGTGGAACAAATGTACGAGTCTTCGGGTTTAAAGAAGAAAGAGGTAGAAGGAGAAGAAACAGAAAACAATAACAGAATCTCACATATCGCAGCAAAATAAATATAATAGATAAATGAAAATCTTTAAAACAAAAGCACTATATCAGTTATTACATTACATCACATTATCACAGTTTACAACAACAAACAGCGGAAAAGAATTATTACATATATAAGTGATGCGCCTCGCCATCCAGCTTCAACTCCTGATCTCCATAGCAACTTCTTGATAGACTTCGCTCCCGAATAATGATAACCTGACTCTAGGCTGCCCGTGTGGAAAATTATGGGCACCCAGAGTTTAGAAAGGGAATAATAAACTCCAGGTCAGTCGTGGGACTGGTTTGAGATCTTAAAAACAGTTATTTTCACAAAGAAAATAAAAGAAATCCGCTATGCTTTTTGGAAATTGAAACTACCATAAGGCCTCCCGCTATACACACAATGCAAACGCAGAATTGGAGGAGATTTATCCTTATGATAGTCAAACATGCTTGATATGCAAAATCCTTTGATATTATTATTAGTGCATAGTGGAAAACATTTCGAAAGTATAATATTAATCTTAGCCAGCATAGGCATTTCAGACTTATGCCTACTATAGCACTTATGCCAACACAAGGTCGGGTTACCTCTGTAACTAGGATCCTATTACTCGAGTATGCCATCCCCCGGTCGTTTGCGACCTTTATCCGAGGATCCTCAACCACAAAGCAACAACCACAAAGAGTAATAGATTTGCAGCAACCACATAGGTTAAATATCTGGGCTCCATACCATGATACCACCCTTTTCCAGAAGGAAATGACATACCCTAAAGGGCGCGACCCTCATAACCTTGCCGCATCTTTCCTGTTTCGACCATTTTTAGGGTGTGAGGTTCGATGAAGTCTCGTCCACAAAGCTACACTTTTCACAAAGTCATGACTTGATCAACAAATGATCAGCAGCACTTCGTATGCCACATTACCAAGTTGGGGGTGTATCACTAATAACCATCAACTACATAACCTCTGAGCTCGTACATCTCAGAGAAGGGTGTTAAGCTAAGAGAATAAATTCTCCGCCACCAACAGAAATGTTATTGATAGAAATCAGCTTTATATCTCAAAGTGTAATGTTAAACACACATCCATACAAGTCTGTCCCGGGATCGAACGGAACCGAAGGCACTTCAAAAGACGCCCTTGCAAATCCAGATATTCACTAATCACGTCCGGAATCCCCATCACAAAGGGTGATCAAATCTCTATACCGGAGCAACCCGATGCAGAGGCATTCGACTGGTAATCCTTTCGTTTTCAAAAATACCCGGTCTTCAACACCATCTTCAAATGTAATCCTATTTCGTCCTATCGTTATTCGAAATGGGTTTTATGACACAAGGTCCTCTCCCAGCTAATCTGAATAACAAGCGCTTATTTTTTTAAAATAAGTGTTCAATTCGATTTCAAACAAATCACAATAAATTTTCACTTTGATCTTTTAAATAAAAGATCCATCACAATCATAAAGGTTCGATGTGGTTTCCGAATATCCATTTGGAACCCGACCCCCGGTCGCATCGAAATTCAAATGTCATTAAAAAGGCCAATATTAATAGTCGGTTGTGTAACTGTCAATCATCACTCACAACAATCGCTAAATTTCAATAATTTTCCCCCCATTATTATTTTCAAAATATCTTCGCAAGATATGACTTTAACCTTCAACACATTGAAAACAAACTCCAAATCAATTTTCACATTTCAATGCTTTGAAAAAAAAATTCAAATCATTTCCCTTACGTGGAATATATTTTCAAATATTTATTCATTTCCGCTGGAAATCTGCCGAGTTAAAATAATTCAAATCACTTATCCAAAATATTTTTGGAACACTTAAAATAAAACCATCTTAAATACTTACTTGAAATATTGGTTATGAAAACATTATACTAATTATCACATATAAGATTTCAAGTCCCAACTAATTTTAATAAAATTAGTAGATAAGGTATAACTATTTAAATAATCGTTTCATAAAACAAATATCAATTTTAATCTTTAAAATAATCCCTTCTATAAGTAATTAAATAATCCATACTTTAAAGATTTGAAACAAGTTAAGAAAATAATTTATTCAAAGTATCCTTTCTAAAACCATCCTTAAAAAATTTCAATTTATTTTTATAGGCTACTTCGAAATCATACTCTGCTTTCCAGGGAAAATACATTTTCCATTTCAAAATGGTTCATTCAAATCAATTAATAAATTTTTCTTGATTTATTTTAAGTTTACGTTCTGAATCCATAAATTCCTTTCACACTTTTAAAAATAACGAAATGTTTATATTTAAAACAAATTTCCCTTTCCTTTATAAATTCCCATTGTGAATTTAAACTTCTAAATATCCATTGATATACGATTTTCAAAATGATTTTCAAATATTCATTTTCAGCACCGAATTAAATTCTAAATTGATTTTCAAATTTATTTTAAATACCAAATCAATTTCCAAAATTGATTTCTAAATTTATTTCGACACCAAATTTATTATCTTTTGATACAAATTCCTTCTTTTAAATTTATTCAATTTTCTAAAATTAATTTACTACAAATTTTCTACTAAATTTCAAAAAAATCAAATTTTATTTATTTCTGGTATCCTACGATACCAAAAATATATTTGGCTAAATTATAGCCTTCAACAGTTTCAATCACAAATAGTCACACACAGATTATAAATGATCAACACACAATATTGAAATAAATTCAATTATTTAAGGAATCCAGTTGGATCCCTCCAACCTATTTTCCTGCATCCATAGATGTTAGCACAACAATTAAATACCAATTCCACTTCGAGGTGGAATATCGCGGTATATGGGATTTATAAAAATATCATTCGCTATTATGCGGCGCATAGGGTCTAAACTAATATAACTAATAATAAATCAATCGTCCAAGCACAATCAATTTTAAATCTAACTATTCAAAATTTAAATCAAAAAAATATTTGATTGAGTGAGAAGATCTCACCTTTGCTTTCGCACGCAATCCATTTTCATTCTATATTGTTTTCTTCACAGTTTTGACCTTGTATAACAATTATATAATTTTTATTAATATTCGAACTTATCGAAACTAAATTTCCATTTATTATAATTTTAATTCTAACTAAATTTCCTTTACAGACCTTTAGTAACTAAAATAAATTTAATAAGCAATTAAATAAGTTAACCATCTTAATATTTATTTTAATTGAAACAGTGAGTGGAAATATATATAAGTATATTTATTCTTTCATTTTCTTTCGAAATCACCTATATATATAGTTATAAAATAACTCACATAGATTCAAAAATCCAATTTGAATAACTCTACAATATTTTTAAAATCCCTATATATTATATATATAAATAATTTTTTTTATCTTATCTTTGAAACTATATATATACACACTTATAAAATAGTTTATATTGCCGTTTAAAACAATTTCTATTTCCCTAAATCTTATCCTCAAATTTTAAATTAAGTTAACAACAAATAAAATAAACTGCTACCTCAAAGCTCAACGAACACGACTCGACTGCCACAGCTCGACTGAGCCACTCCATGTAGCGCTTAGAACGAAGCTGTCCTGCCAAACATCCATGGTCGCGACATCGACCACCTCTGCTTCTCTCGTGAAATCACTGCCCTAACTAACCCCAAACCGAGAGCTGCAACCCAAATCGAGAACGCGGCCTCAAACGAATGCCGCTAGCCATCGCTTCAAATGATTCCCAGATCGCCATGACCACGCCTTCGAATCGCCTCAATCGGTCTTGATTCAAGAACGAACGCACGCTCGTCTTTCCCAAATCGAGCTTGCTCGAGGAAAGCATGCCATCCCCTCAATCGCGGTCGCCACTCCCATACGAGCTAGTTCGCGAATAACCCTACGTCGCGACCCTCGTCACCACACTGCTTCGTCGTCACTAGACATGCGAAGAGGCTCAGCCCTAATTTCCTTTCGAATGCGGCTTTGATTACGATTTCGATTTGAAGAAGGGGGAACTTCAGCTTGTAATTTTTTTATTGAAATCGAACAGAATGATTTGAGAAGAGGGGGAAAGAAGAGAAAGGGGTACGAAAGGGACAAATTGGTGGCTGGTTATTTGTATTGTCGGAACAAGGAAAAGCAATAATCATCATATTAGGAAATATCTAACTAACAGCCCACCAAATATTCCGAACTCCAAATGACTCGTGCCGCCTAACGTATATTTATTTCAACTTTGAAATATATACTTGTAAGAAATATTCTGTATAGATAAAACAGAAATTTTCTTTTAAACCTTCTTGTAAATCAATATATATATATATATATATATATATATATATATATATATATATATATATATATTCGTAAAATGAAATAAAAATATGAGTTTCCCTTTACTGTAAACTTTATCTTTACTGTGAATTTACATACATATACATATGTTACAAAATATGCAATACCTCACTGAAAATCGTGACGAACACCACTACGGACTCCATGCCAGACGCACGTCACCACCGCGATGATCCCTCAGAACCTTATCCCCAAATGTGACTGCCACTGTCCCTGACAAACCCCACGGCGTCGCCTTCGACCCTGCCGAAACTACGCAACCCCTAACTCGAAGTACTCCCTTATGCTGCCGCACAAGCCTGGCTCACGAGCATCACCACGCCCGACCTCCAAAGTCGCGTACAAATCCAACCCAAACTCGAGAACCACTCGACTAAACCAAAGAGCAGTCGCAACCTCGGAGCTCCACTTCCAACGAACCAACGATGGCTGGCCTTGCGAAGCCCTTTTCGCGGCGTTAATCGATTACGATCGATTTTTTTTAACTGAAAGGATTTCAATTTCTCTTAGGCTTCGGCCATTTTAAATTTTCGAACAGCTATCTATTTTCTTTACTGGCTTGAGTTTAAAAAAAATGAAAGGCGGACATCTGTATGCGATTTGAAAAGGCAGGAGACACGTTCTATTAAGAGGAGGTGGCGTGTGAAATTCTTTGCATATAGGAATTTTCAAGCTACAGTGATATGAAAAAATTCTAATGCGAAGGTTATTTGACCAGTCAAATAAAGTATATATTATATTTAAATTGAAATTGAAATTTAAATCGTCTCGAAATCAAAGCTCAAAATCTCGATCTCCTATCGAGGCATGCCACCAGGCGTTCATAATGACATAGCCCTATTCCAAACATAATGGAAAAGGTTTCAAGTCCTACTTCGATCGTATGGAAAAGATAGCTTTTTGGACCCAGTTATTAACTTGAATTTCCGATATAGATTTCAGTGTATTTATCTATCGTACGACCAAACAATAATTCCAAACACTACAAAAATAGAAATCCGATAATAATACAATATTACGGATCCAATGGATCTGGTTTCGTCGAATTCCGAGACTGTGCCTTGGAAGACTATTTTTCAATATCAATTTAAACGATATATTTTAAAACTGAACAAATCGCTTCCAAATTAAATTTTAAAACTTCTATTATCTTCAGTATCATCAATGTAAATTTTATAAGCCTTTAAATTATTTTTTAACAAGCTTGAAACTCCAAATTCAGTATTTTATCCAATTTCCAATTATCTAATTCAAAATTTTAATTACCAATTAAATTGTGATATTTGATATTCAAGTTAAAAAATTTCTTTTACATATTTAAAATCAATTAAATATTCCAATTTCAAATGTCCAAAATTCTGAGTCGTCATATTTCTCCACCTTAAAAGAATTTCGTCCTTGAAATTACTAGTTAAAAAGAATGATCCATAACCCGTTAACTTTTTCCTAAAACCAAATAGTTTCTAACAACTTCCCAGTGCAATCTTTTTGTTAAAGACACATTACCACCCTTACTTCCCAAATCATCTATAGCTTTCAAAATAATATTATTTACTCAACCATTCAAATTGTAAATTAAACCAAATTTTAAATTTTCTCAAAATTTTCTAACTCCGTAAATTTTTGAAATTTTTTCCAGCGTCTCCTTTGCGTAGCTAGATTCGTATGACCACAAAATGCCTCTACCCTCAAATTTCAAAAGAAAACAAAAAGCCAAGTGGCTAAATAGAAAACCATCAAATGTCATGTGACAATTAAATACATACCATTTTGTCAAGCAATTCAAATTTATCTTCTGAAATCAAAAACACCATTTTATCCTTTGCTTTTAAATACATGTATCCTACTTAGCAATAATATCCAATCACAGAATTCAAAATCATTTTATCCACTTCTTTCAAATTTTCCCTCATCTATTTCATTCAAGCCCATACGATACACACATATCATCCGTACGCAATACCAAATCAGATCGCTCACTCAATCACACAATTTCACTTCCGAACTAGTATCGTCCACCCGACTTCCTAGTGCGGACTCAAATATGGTTTCTTGATCGGAAACCGTCATTCTCCTTGCATAGCCATGTACTATGATAGAGACTTTCCAAAATCAATCAGAAATCCATATCCAGGGTTCGCCGTCGAAAATCGAGTGAAAAATCCCAACTCGGATCGATATAACTATCTCGAAATTCTATGCTCGAATCTGGATCAAATAGTCATGCGAATAAAATAATATACGTACGTCCTACGTATTAATCTCCAATTAATTATTAGCTATGTCAATTTCCTTTTTATTCATATTTATTTTGATTTCCGTTCACTTATTCAGAATTATCCTTTCTCACCCCTTTACTTAAATCTTCATTCAAATATTAACTTAGAATATTTTTCCCAAAACCATATTTACTTAAGAATTTCACCATCCCTTTCTTAGGTTCAATATGAATAGTTTATACACTTCTTATATTTATTTCACTTCACCACTTAAGCTTCCATATCTATTTACACTTTACTTAAATATTCAATTTGATTCTGAATTCAATTTATCTTCAATTCTTAATTTATTTCTAATTCAAACTTAATATTGAATTCTATTTACCTTATCTCAAACCCATTCTTAATTAACCATTTCTTTAAATTATTTCCATTAACAAATCCATTTCCAATCAATTTCAGTTTCAAATTTTCTTAACTTACTTATTTATTTATCACTTCATTTCCAAATTTAATTTCAAATCTAAATAAAAGTTTTATTTCCAAACTTTTTTACTTCTTTTAGTTCCTTCGAACAAATTCTATAATTTCACTTTACTTTATATACACAATTTAAATCAAATATCATCCCAATATTCAATTTCAATTCCATTTGCTTACAAATGTAAATTCATTTGTTCTTCTATATATTTGTTTACAATCTTCATAAACTTATTTTCAATAATCATTTCCTCAAAGCTCACTTTTATTTGACTTAATTCAGTTACATTCCAATTCAATTCAAAATTTTCAACTTCCATAATTATTCTAAACTTATTTACATTTCATTCACTAATCTTTTTAATTTATTTCATTTAATTGGTTTACCCACCACTTTGCTTTATTGACACACTTACCATTGTTTAACCTATGGTTAATTCCATTCCAAGCAAATTTCCAAAATTTATAAGTCCAATGTTATTTGTATCAAATAAACATTTTGAATAAGATCCCAGGGTTTAAAAAACTTCCCTTAAATATTCAAAAACATTTTTGAAATCATATATACCCAATACCAAATAATTTCTTTGAATTTCAAAACCAAACCTAGTTTTGCAAAAAACTCCAATTTAAAATATTCAGGCAGCAATTCCTTTCTTGGAAACTCGAAAATGAACATCGATGATGCTGCAGTCATCACCAAATTTACTTTCCAACGATCGAAAGAGTTCAATGCTTTTACTCTTTTAAAAACCTTTTCAAATATTTTAAATTCCAAATCCCACCAGATTTCATATCCAATTCAAAAATATTTCCGAAATAATATCACTATTATTTCTCCAAAACCTTTGAAAACTATTCCAAACCCAAAGGAATTTAAACTTTTCCCAAAATTTCAAACTTCAAATCCTTCCAATCTATATTCAAACATTACTCTGGAATTTTATATCATTTCAATTATAAATCATAATTATAATTCACATTTACAAATCTCATTCTGCTATATAAATTATTCCTCAACTATGGTTATAACATTAATTTCTTATTTTCAATTTCCACACAACAATGATAATATTTTAATATTATCACTTCCTAACAACCAAGCAACCATATAAAGTATAATAATTTACAAAAATGATTTCTTTTTACGTAAAAATATAATAATTTGGGCAAAATTATTTCATTTACCCCATTAAAAACAACATTATGTCAAATTGTTCTACTCAAGTGTTTAGAGATCCCTATCAATAACGTTAATTACTCGTATTGAGCAGAATCCATAAACCACTCAATAAACCAATCAACGCAATATAAAACAATTTTATATTCACTAACAAATACACGCTCATATCTATTAATACACTGAAACTCATTTTAGAGTACTACTAACTCTATCTCTAATGAGTAATCCCCACTAGAGCCAAGGTTCTTGCTTAACCTTTAACTCTGATACCAACCGTCATGACCCGATTTTCGACGCCCAAAAATCAATATCAATACGTCCACTGTATTAAATGCCAAACAATCGAATGCCGAAAACCAGACCGTAAGGGAAAGAAGAAGGAGGTAGAAGAAGAAATAGAAAACAACATTAGAATATCACAAATGCAGCGGAACAATATATAACGGATAAATGACTGATCTTTATAAAAAAAAGAACTATATCTGTTTAATACATTACATCAACAGAGTACAACACAATCAATAGTAAAATACTGGATAGTTAATTAACTTGTCCTCCCAAAAGCTGACTATACAGCTTATACTGCAAGGCGGAATATACATCAAGTACGTGTGATACGTCTCGCCATCCAGTTCATCTTTTGAGCTCCACAGCATTTACCTTGTATCCTATAATATTCGGTCTGACCCGACCATTATAGTAAAATAACTCCCAAGTCAGTCTGGAAAACCAACATGAGAAAACACACTCAGTTGGATTATTAAAGTTTCCAAAATCCTTTGAAATCAAAGGTATCTCGTAAGACCACGCAACAAATAAACATGCCGGGATTTTACCTTATGACAACCAAACATTTTATCAAATCCGTCTGATATTATAATAATGTCTATAGAAAGTAAAATAGAATCTAGCTGAAATGCTTGCATCTCACGTTCCAACATAGTTGGCACAATCAAAATCGTAAAGATGCTTATTGGAGATTGGATTCCATACAATGGCAGGGCTACTGGGGTACCGCCCGTCACAGCATCTGGCCTAGATCAGCGTACCGAGGACCCCTCCCGATCCCCTGCAATACAAGACTGGAGCTACCCCTTACTGGATAGTCCAATAAGATCACCCCGCGGTTAGGATCAGAAGCCGCCCACACATCCGAATATAAAGGACATCTAGACAAGGATGACCTTACCCTAATTGGTTGCTAGCCACTTAGCCTTACTGCACCTCCCCTGTTTTAGCCATTCTCGGTTGATGAGGCTTAAGGCTATGCATTACCTCACATTCACATAGAATGCTCATCGTCCTCCTGATGATGTTGTGAAAGCATTCATCCATACAAGTTGCCTTGGGTCTGGACAAACCGAATCGTCGTCTTCATCATCTTTACGGTATTCATTCGCTACGTTCAAACCGGATTGAAGTGATATTCAGATAATTAAACCCGATCCCCATCTCTTTGAAACGATCAATGCATTGGCCAATATTGATAGTCGATTATTCAACTATCAAATAATATCCACAAACAAACATTAGGCCTTAATAATTTCCCAAATTATTTATTTCAAAATATCTTCATAAGATATTTTTCTACACTTCAAACCTTTGAAAATAGTTTTCAAATCACTTTTCCTCTTGCGGAATAATTTCCAACCAATTGTTTATTTCCATTGAAAATGCCAATTCTTATTGAATTTAGATTTTAAAACAAATTAAATCACTTTAACCAAAAATATACACTTAAAACGTTTGAAATAAAACTATTTAAATCACTTTATTCAAAATATTAGTTATAAGGTTCTATAATAATTTTCCAAGTAAAACTTAGCCAAAAACTACTTTTAAAATAAGTCATTTTGGAAAGTATAGTTAGTTAATAATTATCTTCTAATCAAAATACAAATCTTAACCTTTAAAATAATTAGTACTAAAATTAATTTAATAAATATTTACTTTAAAGATTTTAAAATAGTTTAAATAATAAATTCCTCCAGAAACATTCTTTTTTAAACATTTTAAACCCTTTAATTTGTGCTTAGAAATTTTCCTTTGAAAATACATTTAGCTTTTATGGAAATTACACTTTCCATTCCATTATAACCCATATAATCATTTATAAATCCTTCTCGATTTATTCCGGTTTAATTTACGTCCCAATCCCGTAAATTTCTTTTCTATACTTTTAAAAATAAATCATTATATATTTTTAAAACAAACCACCCTTTCCTTATAAATTCCCACCATGAATTTATACTTCCAAATTATCCACTAATAAATATTCACTTTATTTATAAACCCTATTTATAAATTCCATAATCTCATTCTTTTTTTCCACAGTTTCAACACTTAATCGGTCTCCAAATTGATTTTCATAATTGACTCCATTTTAATAAATTCCTTTACTGACCCAAATCTATTCCAAAACGCATTAATTTAAAATTCATCCTTTTATTATGATTTAAAATCTTATTTAAATCTCACATTATCAACTTCACACTTCATTTCAAAATTTTCCCTGTTTAAATTCTCCCAACCCATTTTAAAACCTGAATTTAAAAATAAATCATTTATTCCCTTAAACAATATCACTTGAGTTTCAAAATTCATTTGTTCCCATTTATTCAAAAACCACTTTCATCATGCTCGGAATTTATTTGATAGGATTTTAAATCAAACTCTTTATCCTTTCCCAAATTCATTCTTTTAATTTATCCAATTTCACTATATTTATTTTAATTAGAATTCCCACTTTTATTTTCCTTTAAAAATCAAATCTTTATATTTTTGATATCTCAATATACCCAAAATATATTCAGTCGAACCATAGCATTCAATATTTTTCAATTCTCAATATAATGAATATAATCTGTCACAGATTATCAAATAAAACATATCACCAAATATGAAAATAAATTCCAACATTTTGAGGAATCCAGTTGGATCCCTCCAACCTGTTTTCCTGTACCCACAGATGTTAGTCAACAAATAAAATACCAAATCCCACTTTGAGGGGGACATCGTGGTATAAATGGTCATCTGCTATTATGCGGGGCACATAGGGTCTCATCTGCTATATAATGCGGGAATATCAATCACTCCAATACACACACACACACTACTATATGCTATCACATCCAAACTGATAATAAATCATCAATTCAACCAATCAACCAATAATTTAAATTTTAACTATTTTAATTAACGGTAATCCAATGAGTGAGATTAACTCACCTTTGATTTTATTGTTTGCAGTCCACTCCAAACCGGCTTGTTTTCTTCACGATTTTGGACATTGTATAACATTTCACGGTTTATTAACATTTGAATTGATCGAACAATTAATTACTACTTACTTATTTAATTTAAACAAATAATTCAATTTTAAACTAATAATTTCCCTTTTGAAATTCTTTTAGTGACTATAATAGATTAAATAAGTTAATTGAACAATTTGACAACCAGATCGTATATTTTTTTAAATAAACTAGGAAACTAAAATATGTAAACTTATATTTATTTCATCTTTGAACATATATACTTGTAAGAAATAATCTATACAGATAAAAAAGAAATTTTCTTTTAAACCTCCCTATAAATCAAATACGTATATATATTCGTAAAATAAAACAAAACTCTGACTTTTCCTTTACTGTAAACTTTATCTTTACTGTGAATTTACATACATATACATATATTACAAAAATACGCAATACCTTACTGAAACTCGCGAAGAACGCCACTACAAACTCCTAGCCAGACGTGCATCACCATCGCGATGATCCCTCAGAACCCTATCCCCAAATGTTTCCACCATTTTCCCCGACAAACCCCACGACGTCGCCTTCGACCTTGCCGAAACTACGCGACCCCCAGATCGAAGTACTCCCTCATGTTACCGCACAAGCCAGGCTCATGAGAATCACCACGCCCAACCTCTAAAGTCACGCGTGAGTCCAACCCAAAGATAAGAACCACTCGAGCAACCCTAAGATGCAGTCGCAACCTCGGAGTTCCATTTCCAATGACCCGACGATGGCTGGCCTTGTAAAGCCCTTCTCACGGCGTTAATCGATCGCGATTGGATTTTTTTTAACTGATAGGATTTCGATTTCTCTCGGGCTTCGGCCATTTTAAATTTTCGAACAACTATCTATTTTCCTTACTTGCTTGAGTTTTGAAAAAAAGAATGGGAGGCATCTGTACGCGATTTGAAAAGGCAGGAGACACATTTTATAAAGAAGAGGTGGCGTGTGAAATTCTTCGCATATAGGAATTTCCAAGCTACAGTGATATGAATTTTTTTTGATGTGAAGGTTATTTGACCAGTCAAATAAAGTATATATTATATTTAAATTTAAATCGTCTCGAAATCGAAGCTTAAAATCTCGATCTCCTATCGAGGCGTGCCGCCAGGCGTTCATAATGACATACCCCTATTTCGAACACAATGGAAAAGGTTTCGAGTCCTAATTGATCGTATGGAGAATATACTTTTTTGGACCTAGTTATTAACTTGGATTCCCAATATAGATTTCATTGCGTTTATCTATCGTACGACCAAACGATAATTCCAAACACTACGAAAACTGAAATCCAATAATAATACAATATTACGGATCCAATACAACTGGTTTCATTGAATTCCGAGACTGTGCCTTGGAAGGCTATTTTTCAATATCAATTTAAACGATATATTTTAAAACTGAACAAATCGCTTCCAAATTAAAATTTAAAACTTCTATTATCTTCGTCATCATCAATATAAATTTTATAAGCCTTTGAATTATTTTTTAACAAGCTTGAAACTACAGATTCAGTATTTTATCCAATTTTCAAATATTTAATTCAAAATTTTAATTACCAACTAAACTGTGGTATTTGAAATTCAAGTTAAAAAATTTCTTATAAATATTTGAAATCAATTAAATATTCTAATTTCAAATGTCCAAAATTTTGGAACGTCACAATACTTTTAGGCTTAATTCTACATATATCGTTTTATTTCCATTTACTCTTATGTGAGGATCGCTAGGTCATAATACTCTCACCTCTATTCGTGAACCATGCCTATCTACTCCATAGTAGATTAAAACCTAATAACTAATATATACATATATGTAACTATATGCCCAATGACCATATTGGTCCTAGGTACCACCCATGGTACCTTCTGTATCCTCCTTGGAAAGGGCACCATCGTCTTGCTTCGAGAGTGTTCCGTAAATACATCTGTAAAGGACTGCTTTGTAAGCCCTATAATACAAATGCTCCATCGTCTTTCTCTGTAGCTATATCTGTAAAGGACTGCTTCGTAAGACCAATAATACAGATACTTCATTACTTACTATGAAAACATCCACACTAGTCCATGCCAGTGCTTGGACATCCATAATGTACTTTCTAGTGCGTACATTGAGGACTACGTAATCGTTCTGTCTACTATCTAAATCCCGCTAATAAGTTCCACCTTGTACTGAATTCAGTCGGGGATTTTCTATATCTGTAAAGGACTACTTCGTTAGGCCTACAATCCAAATATTCTAGTTGGTCTGTCTCTTTTTCATTGCGGCTATGGCCCCATGTAGCCACCCCTCAACTAACCGAAAGAGTTCTAAGGAGTTAAGTGGTCATGCCCTACTACAAACAATCTAACATCCAGTTGGCGGTGCCCCTTACCTAATGTCTCGATAGTGAACGCATTGGTCTGTTGGTTTAACTCTAGTCTTTCCCGAACTCTTTCTTGGTTTTGATGCTGGCGTGATATCCGCATGAGACTATCCTTTTGGTCATGCCCACTAAACTTACTAGCAGGTACCATAACATATGAATATCCTACTCCTAACACCAAACCCTTTTGACTGCCTACAACGGTCTGCTTCGTTAGGCCTACAATGCAAATGCAGTCAAAGAATACTCTCTTGATGGAACACATACAAACCTGCCTCTAGGAATGCACCTTCGTTAGGCCTACCCAGTGGGCCACCATAGAGTACCCTCACGTCCTGTTGAAGTCTCGTACTTCCTTCTAGCCCAAAATAACTAAGCAGGACATGCTTCTTCTATACCGAAATCTATGATGAACTGCTTCGTTAGGCTCTTCATCCTTTGGGCTGCTCCAAGCGCATCTCTCTCTTCTTTTAGACCCTAAGTCTAACCTTTTAGTTTGTATTTAGTTTTCTTTTCTTATTTTGTTGCCTACTAGTTTACCCTAATTAGCATATTCTTGCCCTCGTCTCGCTTCTGGCTATTAAGAGACCACCATTGATCTAGTAGGGAATGCTATTGGTATTGCCACTTCTTGCTTATTAACTTAATTTAAGTCTTAAGCTTATTAAATAAGAATCTTTTGTTCCATTTTCTTATTAATTTAATAGAAATCTAAAATAAGCTTTTACTATTTATCTTTGCTATCATTGCTTATTTATTCTAAGTTCCCAAATAAGCCTTTCTATTCTTTTACTTAATCATAACTTATGTTATAATTATACTTGTAATTATTACTATTATTTCTTTTAAAATCTGTATATAATCACAAGTGTTTCTTTTCTATTCTAGTGTGTCTTCTTTTATTATGACATAGAATTCTTTTTAATTCTCTTTTAATATTAACTTATCATAATAATTGTCTTTTTATATAGTCTGCGCGGTAAAAGCAGACCTAGGTTCGTTTATTGTTTACAGCCTTAATTTCTTATTTAATAATTTATTTGATTCATTTCATACTCTACTTTATTTTATTTTACTCTGGAAAGTAATTCTATTTTATTTGATTGGTTGTGAAAGCTATACTAAAATCTCTTTCCATAATTTAATACTAAATAATACTATAAACAATAATTCGTAATTGTAAGATATTTCTTCTATTACCTTGGGATAGTGTAAAATACAGCCGTCCCTCTATTTTACACTAATTCCCTTCTTCTTTCTTTTTATTCTTGCAGTTACGTTTATCATTATCTTTTAATTATTAAATTATGGAAATATATTCTAGTTTCTAAACCAACCAATGAATCTATTACTTACCCCCCAAATTAAACTATCAGATAAATTTATTATTTTCATTCAGCGTAATTTATTGCAGAATTCCACTTTTCTAACTTTATTCCAATTTTTCAATTTTCTTATTTTATATCTACTTCTATAAAATCTAGTATTTTAATCCATACCCACGAATTCTCTTTCTAACGATATTATTCACGTAAAAAGGGAATAAAAGGAAACGGTATTATGGCTAAATTATGACTTTTAAAATAGATGCAAATAACTGTAAATTTCTTACTTTTAGGCCTACGCCTTTTCTAACTGTCAAGCCTAATTAAATATAAATAAAATTTACAGTGTTTGCATAACTAATTAATTACTGGAATAAATTATCTGACGAAAATTCAATGATAATATGTATGATAAATGTAAAAGAATATGATTAAATCCATTTAGCTGTCGTCTTTATCTTTGCTTGTGCTCAGCCTGGCTCCATGGTCCTTCTGGATCCCCTTTCAAGGTGCGTAATATTTTAATTTAGAAGATATCCTCCCTAGAAATATTTTCTTTTTAGGGTTCAGCCTTAGGCAAAGAACCTAAAGAAATATTTTCTATTTAGGGTACAGCCTTAAGCAATAAACCCATTGAGAGAAAAATCTAATTGTGACAAAAATAACTAGGCCTAGGGTCCTATTTATATTGAAGCGCGGGGCTCTCATACCATCGAATTCTTAGATTGAATATAGAGTCACCACATTACAGGGTCGTTCGGAGCCATCGGATTGAACAACGTATGGCTCGGATCATCTAAAAATAAAAATTTACGTCACTGGCATGTCACTTGGACGATTCTTCATCCAGACCGTAGGCGGGTCGACCGAGTGGTCGACCGCATTACTCCAACAGTCGGTCGGTCGGTTGACCATGGCGCCTTATGGGTCGACCTAATGGTTGGCCCATGTAATATATATATATATATATATATATATATATATATATATATATATTGTTTTGTTACTCGTTTTTGTTTCATTCCTAACCACTTTATATTGACTCAGATTTTGACAAGTTATATTTGAAAACTGATCAGAAAAATCGCCCGGACGTAATGGTACAAGTTTTGAAGCCATATTCCAATAATTCCAAAAATGTTTATATTTATTACTTATACGTTAAATTTTAATTATATAAAAATGTGGAGTGTTACATTCTCCCACCCTTAGAAAATTTCGTCCCTGAAATTTGACAAGGGTAAAAATTGTGCAATCTCTTGCATTAATTACAACCTTTTTGTGTTCATCTAATTTTGCAACTATCCATGCTTTCGTGCAATAGGGTTTTTCGAGACAAAATATATGCATGTACATAAATTACTAAGCGGTACCTTTATATGAATGCTTTTTTATTTTAAAATTTTACATTTAAAAAATGACGAACACAACCAAAATATACTTGCAATTTCTATATGAACGCAATTTTTCGAAAAATTAAAATATTCACTCAATTTTTCCCACAGTCCTACCGAATAGAGGTGTAGTTCAACAATTTTTCATCCAAATCCCAACACATAACTTTTAATATTCGAATTTCAGAAAAAACTAATTTTCTAAATTCGAGTTCTTATATTAGAAAGAAGAGGGAAAACGAAGAAACTTCATATTTCTTTGATTTTCTTTTGCGCACATCTTTCCCCATACTTGGAATTTTGGGTTATTATCCTATAAAAATCCCTTTTTATTTTCCCAAGCTCAGTATACATAAGAAAATAGCTTTTTAATCTTTTTAAACTTTTTCCCAAGCTTAATTTATGGGAAAGATGTATTTTTCTTTTGCAATTCTCATTTATTTCTATTGACGTTTCTGTTACTTTCTTTAGATCTTACTATTTTTCTTTTAGTTACCTTTTATTTGCTTTTACTCTCCTTTTAATATAGCAACAAAACACAGCTATCATCTAGGGCTAAGAGGTATAGGACCAAGTCCATTCTGACATAGAAAGGTCCTACTCTAGGAATCCAGGTAACTCATATGCTCCTCATGCCGTCTATTACTTATTACCAACTTTCGTTGTATTACTCATGACGAATAAGATCTATTCATTTCTTCTATTCCATGCTCAAAAAGGAATAACTAAGTCTCATTAACTGCAATGGATCAGGATTTCAATCTAGGCAGTCTTTATCTACAAAGGCAACTAAACTTGGGGAAATTTTCTCTTTATCTTTACCTTTTATTTTCCCCAACTAAGGTCTATCTATCCCAACCACGTGCATCTTACTATCTTACTACTATCACTTCACTATTCTTCTATGGTCTACACACATGAAGCAACATTTCTAGGTTCTCACCGGTGTCCTATACACTTTACGGGAACTTTTATTATTACTACTAAAAGTAATCACTACTATCTCCTACATAGACTTACCCTTTTTCCCGTGATACCTAGAAAATGATTCCTATCTACTTCATATTTAAAAGTTTGGTTTGGTATTTGTCATTTGGTTTTAAAAATTAAAGCTTCTAAATTTTTGAAACATAAAATCCTAAAATTCTAGTGTTACTTTGAAGTTTCTATTAAATTCAAAGGTACTTGGTTACTTAACATTTTATCTTTCTAGACTTGCATCTTTACAGCTTTTTGAATTTAAATAATTCCCCAAACCTAAAGGAGAAAACTTACAAATTCTAGTTCAAAACTTATTACTCTTTATCTTTTAAAGACCTTTACAACTTTCCTTAAAAATATTTTGGACGTTTTAAGTTTAACTGTTTACTAACTGTTTTCTCTTTCAAAAACTTATTTACTTTTTCACCAAACCATTTGTACTTAAAACATGCCTTGCCTGTTCGTAGAACAATTTTCTTTTCTTCACTTCCAAAAATGTCCTCATATGTTTTCAAAACATCTTCATTTCATAGATTTTCAAATTTTCAAAAACTGGAGTAGACAGGAACAATTATTTTATCAAAAATCCCTTAACTTTCCTACGCTTACATTTACCTAACCTTGGAGGAGTTTTTAACTTGCTACAAATGAGGACTTTCTACAAAGGCAAGCAACAAATGCGCATAATCAATGGAAAAATATGAAATTGCCATTGCTTAGCTTTCCTACTAAGGCTCTCTATAATATCCCTTCTAACTAACACTGTCTCTAATTATTACACTTTTTATTACACCTAATAGCTTTATACCTTTATGTATTGGAACTACTTTTTCTTATGAGAAACCATTAACACTAAAACCTTCTATGAATCCTTTAAAAGAGGATTTCATGTTTATGTGAAATTAAAAGGAAATTATTTTATATTTTAACGGAATAGGCAATACAAAATATGGTGCTTTCCATACCTTATACATCTCTTTAACGTATTCCTTATAACTTGCACAAAAAAAATCTTTATTTGTATTTTGGTTTCATAGAAAATTATATAATTATTCATTTCATTCCAATAGATTAAAATATGTTTAATCTATATTCACTTATAATTGACATTTCCTACAAAATTTATTAATTTCCTAATACTTAACTTACATCTCTTTTTTTCTTTCAAAAAACTCATTTTCAAAACTGTTTTTAATATTTTTCTAACTAGAAAACATTTCCATATACTTATTTAAATATAAGTGTACTTACAAACCACTTTATTTCTATACTTAGAAATTATCTTCAAAACACATTTTTATTTGGGTCAAAACAGATGTCGCGTAAAACACCGTTACTACAACCCAAAAAATACTAGTATATGGATTCAATTAAATAAATATTAATAAATCCCATATGTTACGTAAAACCATTTCCTTTGGGAGTCATCTACTATAACAATAATGTCATAGTCTATGCTTCCTTTATTTTTCACGAAAACATCTATTACGGAAATAAATGTTGTAACCTACATTCTCGATACTTAACACACTCTAGGTTTTTTATAATTAAGATCTTTGTTTACCTACAAAGAAACTAGCGAGCTATACATGCTCTATAATTCATAAAAAAGAATCTCATTTTTAAAAAAAATTTACATCATCTATAAACCAATTTAAATTTCATACAACTTTTTTTTTCTTTCAAAAACCCAATATTTACTTCCTTAAACATATTAGCAATTATATTTTTCAACTTTTCAATTCCAAAAATTTCATTTTATTGGGCTAGACATAAAGTAGATTTTCTTCTTACTTCACTAGGAGTATCCTTCCTAAACTTTGAAAATCTCATTTCCTTACTCAAATCACTTATTCCTTCCAAAATAGAAATACTCTCCCTACTATCTCTAGAGAAACTTCCAACTTCTTGTAACATATGGATACAAATCTTCTCTCTAGACATAGCTTATTATACACTATACATCGGTAATAACTTAGGGCTCAACGCACTTGGGTCATCCCAAACCCAACTAGCAAACTATGCACAACTATACTTCTAAAACTTCCCATATGCTAAAGTCTATAATGGGGACCGTTTGGATTTTTAGTACATAATATATTTATACTTTATTCAAAATATAAATACGTTCACTCACTATCTATCTAGGAATGCTAACCTAGGCTTTGATACCAAATGTTACAACCCTAATTCCAGTGGGTCTGGATTTTCGTAAAATTGCTAAAACCCAAGCCCACTGAGACCTAAGTTGGGAATCTGGTATCCTGCAAATGGAAAAAGACAAATATATCAGAGCTCAATTAAATATCTCGCAGCGGAATCGACTAAAATATAATAGTAAGTAAATACTCACCAATATACTAACACTTTCTTAACAAGTGTCTTAAAGCTAGGATGTCTCTGTCATCTACCTAACCTGTAGGATGATATGAGGAGGTGGTCAGAACAAAAGTTCTGGTGAATGAATAAATTATATAATTCTACCTTAATTCTACATATATCGTTTTGGGGCATTTCACTAGAAGGACAAACTTTGCAGTCCAATTAGTTTCTTGGACACACATCCACAGAAATTAATTTCAAGGCCAAAGTTAACAGAATAGTTACTTTTAAGGTCAAAATTAGCAATCTAATTACTTTCAAGGACATATTTCATAGGTTTTCAGGCCCTGGAAACTAATTATTTTGCATTTTGTCCTTAAAAGTAATTATTTCAATTGTATGTCCTAAAAACTAATTGCACTTGCTAAAGAGGCCCTTGTAGCTAATTTCTACTATCGTTTTATTTCCATTTACTCTTATTTTAGGTTCATTAGGTTACAATACTCTTGCCTCTGTTCGTGAACCGTGCCCATCTACACCATAGTAGATTAAAAGTTAATAACTAATGTATACATATATGTAGCTACATTCCCAATGACCATATTGGTCCTAGGTACCACCCATGGTACCTTTTGTATCCTCCTCGAAAAGGGCTCCATCGTCTTGCTTCGAGGGTGTTCCGTAACTACATCTGTAAAGGACTGCTTCTAAGGCCTACATTGCAAATGCTTCATCGTCTTGCTCTGTAGCTGTAATGACCCAAGATTTTAGGAATTTATTTTGAAAAATATAAATAAGTTTAAAATAATTTTTAAACCAATTGATATGGCTTGATATGATGTAACTATATGGGTGTACATGTGTGCACAGGGAATACACATGAATTGAAGTTAAATCCCTGAATGATATGAATGAACATATGTTGATGTGTATGGGAAAAATATATATTTATACAGATAAATAAAGTAAATCCTTAAAAAGGGATATATGCAAATATATATATATATATATGGATGCAACTGATTGTATTTGAGAGTATATGTGCAGGTGTGCCAGTATAGATAATATATATATGTGTGTGTGTGTGCACTAATTATTTCTGTAAGACATATATATATACACATATATGTATGCTAATCAAGTACTAGAGTTCAAATCAGTAAAATATAATACACAAACATATTTCAAATATAAACAGAAAGAAAAAAAATGAAGGTATAAAAGGAGTAATCCTTTTATAAATAAATATAGGAAGTACATACTATTTAAGTGAAAGCTAAAAATAGAAAATAAGATAAAAACAGAAAAATGTTTTGTATGGGCAGAATTAAGAAGGATACTTGATATATATATATATATATATATATATATGTATGTATGTATGTATGTATATGTATATATATATATGTATATGTATATGTATAGGTAAATAATAACCAATGGAAATCAAGTCACACTTTTAGCATGTTAGTAGACAAGAGGAAAAGTATTTTCTGGAAAAGCAAAATTTCTGAAAATAACCAAAAGAATACAACCACTTTTCTCTTCACAAACTTAGGCCAGGGAGGTAAAATTTTGGGTTTAGATAAAAATGCAAATGACATGATTTCTGATGGGCAAAAATGTCTTAAGTTAATGCCTTAAACCCTAAGGAAAACCCTGCATAAATAAGCAGTGATATGAGGAATCTCCTCCTCTCCCCGGGATAGCTCTTGAAAAAAAAAATACATTATATATATATATATATATATATATATATATATATATAAACAAGTGAAGAAAAGGGTTTGAAGGTAGAAGCTTACCAACCAACTAGGGAAGTGAAAGAGAGCTAGGTGAGAAAACTCACTGAAAATCTAAGGCACTAAGTCCTAATGAAGGCAGCCAGTTCATAAGATATATTTTTTTAAAAAAAAAAGAGAGAAAGAAAAATGTATTTTCATATGGGATGGTCTATCTGTGATTTCAGAGGTTAAAAAAATGTTTTGATTTTTATCGGTTGTTCTGCTTGTTTTATTCTGAGAATTATTAGTATATATATATATTAAAAACCAAGATCTCTATGATATGTTAATGTTTAGAAACATAAGTGAATACCCATAGAATAAATGTTGAATATAGGCAAGTAGTGTTGGCTTTGGCTTAACCTAGAAAAATAGAAACAAGTGAGCTGCAATATACATATGTATAAGTGCTGAGGCTTGAAAAAAAGAATTAGGGGTGCAATAGGGTTGCCTATGTGCTGATGCTCCTGATTCAATGAAAATACGTAAATAGTCATATACATAAGCCACTGATAGTTGTCTATACCTTTTCTTTTAAATTTGCAAGAATATATATATGTGTGTGTGTGTGTGTGTGTGTGTGTGTGTGTGTGTGTGTGCAGAATCTATTCAATAGACACCTATGTTTAATTGCCTGATTACCTCTATTTGTTTATGAGTGATGTGGAATGCTATGACATAATGTTTGTTTTAGTAAAATGATTTACTGAATGGGTTTTCCATGAAAAATCAAAAGTGTTACTATCTAAAGAAAAAACCTGATTAAGAAATAGGGGGGTCAAGAGCACTGCAGGAATGACTTGGGTTCTTGAGTAACACAAGTTGACACATGGCTTGTTTAAGTCCTGAGATCTGTGTGTAATGGAGTGAATTAGTCCATTACAGTATGTCCATTGATTCATTAATTGCAGATGAGACCAAGCTAGATAAATATATCAATGTAAGAGAATTTGGTATAAAGAGGAAATAGAGTTTTCCTGGAATGAAACCTGAGTAGGGAATAAATGATTTAATTCATTTTGATGACTTCTCTATTTTGTATGGATGCTTATTTGATTTATGACTGAGCTGTATGAATGTATGAATGTACCAAATCTTCATAAGGTTCTGAAAGAAAGATTTAAGTGTGCACATGCATAATGACATAGAACATGCACACATGATTTATTTGTTTTAAAAAGGCAAAGTTATACATATATTATATACATGTTTCAACTTCAACTTGATTAACAAATTATTTTAGTGGATTTTCTCATACCAGACATGTGTCTGACCCTAGTGTGCTAATGGCATCCGAGGTGTCTCATTTAAAATGGGGCAGCTTCAAATGCATTTTCGGGGACTGCAGCAACTAAGTAGGAGTAGGAGCAAGGCTTTGAGAAGAAGAATATAGCATGCTAAAATTTAATTAGATAAGAGCTTAAATGATGAAATCTGCATGTATTGATACTTTTAAATTGTAACTTGTATTAAGTACTAAATGTTGAATGGATATTTTGCTAAGTGTTTTGCTCAGTGTTTTGCTAAGGAATTGAATTGTACAGAGGCCATAAATCTGAATATTATCTGGAAAGTTGAAGAAGTTAATCTATAATTTTGTAAGAGTAAGCACACTATGTTAAACAGGATGGATATATTTTATAAATGTATTAGTCAATCATGTGTCTTTGAAAAGGATTAAGTATTGGAAATAGGGTCAGTTGAGTCTCAATGAACAATATGGTTATTCTTTCATTATGAAAATTGCAAGCAAGTGTTTAAAGGCACAGGGTAAATGTATTAGGTGTCTGCATGATTTCATGATGCAATTTGTACTATGCAAATGTTTTATATCTTATTCTTGAATGAAGGAAGGGTCTGTAACACAGGAATAAGGTATCTCACCTAAAAATATTCCAGAAAAGAGTTTGTAACTAAGGTAGATCCTATAGAAAAGCAAACATAGAAAATGATAAAAACTCGTATCATTTACAGAACATAAGTACTACATCATTAATTTACATATAATCATAACACGGTCTCCTTGATTTTAGGAATTACATCTTATAGAGAAGCCAGTAAGAAATCAAGAGTTGAGGTCATACATATATATATATACATATATATGTATACATATATATATATACAGATGAAATTTTATTGTATGAAGTTAAATTGAACTATGAGTGGATTGATTAAATTTAATCAATCTAATTATCCTCTTGTTTACCATCACTCTGATTAAAACAACAGGGGCACCTACATCTTCACATGTGAGTGCATATCTTTTTGAATACACTAATATATTTATATTGGTAAAAACTTTTGATCCTGGATGAAAATTGTTATTTGAAAAAAAAATGACTCTAGGCTTTGGAAATATATATATATATCTCCATGTAAAAAAAAGATCCCGTCAAATTTAGGTATAGAAGAGTGGGTCATTTCAGTAGCTATGTCTGTAAAGGATTGCTTCGTATGGCCTATAATATAGATACTCCATTACTTAGTATGAAAACGTAAATCACATCTGCACTAGTCTATGCTAGTGCTCGGACATCCACGTTGTACCACCTTGTGCGTACATTGAGGACTACATAATCGTTCTATCTACTATCTGAATCCCGCCAATAAGGTCTACCTTGTATGGAATTCAGTCGGGGTTTTTCTATATCTATAAAGGACTGCTCCATTAGGCCTACAATACAGATATTCTAGTTGGTCTATCTCTTTTTCATCGTGGCTATGGCCCTATGCAGCCACCCCTCAACTAACCAAAAGGCTTCTAAAGAGTTAAGTGGTCGTGCCCTACTGCAAATAATCTAACATCCAATTGGCGGTGCCCCTCACCCAATGTCTTGATAGTGAAAGAATTATTGGTATGTAGGTTTAACTCTAGTCTTTCCCGAACTCGTTCTTGGTTTTGATGATGGCGTGTTATCCGCATGTGACTATCATTTTGGGTCCTGCCCACTAAACTTACTTGCAAGTACTGGAAAATACGAATATCCTACTCCTAACACCAAACCTTTCAGACTGCCTACAAAGGTCTGCTTCATTAGGCCTATAATGCAAGTGCAGTCAAGACATACTCTCTTGATGGAACACCTACAGACCTGCCTCCGGAAATGCAGCTTCGCTAGGCCTACCCAGAGGGCCACCTTAGAGTATCCTCATGTCCCGTTAAAGCCTCGTACTTCCTTCTAGTAACTAAGTTGGACGTGCTTCTCCTATACTGAAATATGTGAATAACTGCTTCGTTAGGCTCTTCATCCTTTAGGCTGCTTCAATTGCCTTTCTCTTCTATTAGACCCTAAGTCTAACCTTTTAATTTGCGTTTAGTTTACTTTTCTTATTTTGTTGGCTACTAGTTTACCCTAATTAGAAAATTATTGCCCTCGTCTCACTTCTGGCTATTGTGAGACCACCATTGTAATAGGGAATGCTATTGGTATTGCCACTACTTGCTTATTAACTTAATTTATGTCTTAAGCTTATTAGATAAGCATCTTTTGTTCTATTTTCTTATTAATTTAATACAAATATAAATAAGCTTTTACTACTTATCTTTGCTATCATTGCTTACTTATTCTAAGTTCCCAACTAAGCCTTTCAGTTCTTTTACTTAACCATAACTTATGTTATAATTATACTTGTAATTGTTACTATTATTTCTTTTAAAATCGTTATATATTTACAAGTGTTTCTTTTCTGTTCTGGACTATCTTCTTTTATTATGATATAGAATTTTTTAATTCTCTTTTATTATTAACTTATCATAATAATTGTCTTTTTATATAGTCTGCACGGAAAATGAAGACCTAGGTTCGTTTATTGTCCACAGCCTTAATTTCTTACCTAAAAGTTTAATTGATTCATTTCATACTTTACTTTATTTTCTTTATTCTAGGAAGTAACTCTATTTTATTTGGTTGGTTGCGAAAGCTATACTAAAATCTATTTCCATAATTTAATACTAAATAATACAATATAATTCATAACTGTAAGATATTTCTTTTGTAACTTTGGGATAGTGTAAAATACAGCGATCCCTCTATTTTACACTAGTTCCATTCTTCTTTCTTTTTATTCTTGCAGTTACGTTTATCACTATCTTTTAATTATTAAATTATGGAAATGTATTATACTTTCTAAACCAACCAATTAATCTGTTATTTACTCCCCAAATTAGACTATCAGATGAATTTATTGTTTTCGTTTAGTGTAATTTATTGCAGAATTCCACTTTTCTAACTTTATTCTAATTTTCTTATTTTAGATCTACTTCTATAAAATCTAGTATTTTAATCCTTACTCGCGAGTTCTCTTTCTAACTATATTATTAGTGTAAAAAGGGAATAAAAGGAACCGGTATTAAGGCTAAATTATGACTTACATACATACAAGGAAAATATACTCTAAGCTATTTTTGCCATTTTATATATACTTTAATCAAAATAATGTTGATGATGTTCAATAAGGATTATCTATCCTTTTAAAATAAGTAAAAGTTCTTTTGTAACTTATTCACCTAGGCTATCTACCTTGTCATTTCATCCGAAACCTTTGTTTAAAGCCTTTAGACAACCATTCGGAAACATTGAAGGTAACTCCTTCAAAACCATTAATAAAACCATTCGAAAGTATTGGAGGTAACTCTTTCATATCATTTAATAAACCTTTCGAAATCATTGAAGGTAACTCCTTCAAAACCTTATAAAAAGCCTTCCTTTTGCAAGCTTTAAAAACATATGACATCCACCTTTAAAACCCTTTATCCTTTGCCTTCGAAGAACATTGAAAAACCATACCTTTCAACATTGTCGAAAGGATCACCTTTTGACCTTGTCGGAAAGTTTCTTTTCGACCTAGTCGAAAGGTTTCACCTTTCAACTTCGTCAAACCCTCGGGTACTTCTCCTATAAAATCATTTATAAACCTTTCGAAAATAATGAAACTCAAAACCTTTTGAAAACATTGGGTTCGATTTAAAATAAGTGGAAACCTTTCAAAACCATTCAAAGTTAACTACTTTGAAACCTTTAGAATATTTCGACTTAAAACATTTGGATTATGCCTTCAAGTAGAGCAAAAGGATCAGAAAAACATTGGAGTCAAAAGCAACTGCTTCGAAACCTTTATAAAACCTTTCAAAACCATTTGAAAATAATAAAGTGTTGGTGTTGGAACCAACCCTTCGAAATCAATGGAGAGAGGTAGCATGTTTTATAAAACAAAAGATAACCTTTGACTCCATTTGTGTCGAAAGGTTTGGAAGCGGCAACTATAATTTCAGCCTTGTCGAAAGCTATACCTTTCAACTTTGTCGAAAGGTTTTAATTATAATAAGAAAGCAAACCAATTTGAAATCTTTTCTTTTAAACCCTTGACAATGCCAAAAGTTCTTTTTCAAAAGCTAGTAGGAGTATTTTCTTTAAAACCAAAACAAAGTTTCATCGCCTTCGAAAGCTATAACCTTTTGTCCCTAAACCTTTCGACTTCATTCAATTCACTACTACCAGTTGCCTGATACCATGTGCATTGGTATTTGACCTAGTCGAAAGGTTTGATACCTTTCGACCCTTTCGAAAGGTTTGGAATGGAGGCAGAAGGCTCTTGTCGAAAATTGGAAATAGTAGAAAAACTATTTATTTGTACTTTAAAATAGTTCTTTTGTACCCAACCTGCCTTATTTATCTAAATCTGATTGGTTGTCAAAATTTTATATTCAAAAAAGTGGTCAACCTTCATTGTTTGGAAATTTAAATAATTTTTGAAAAACCCATTTCTCCTTTATAATTATATAAAACATTTAAGTTCCATTCCTTAAATAATTTTATATAACTATTAAAACATCTTGAAAAATTCTGAAAAAATTCTAGAAAATCAATTAATATGTTCTCTTCAACTGCGACGACCCGCAAATTTTGAACATTTGAAATCGAAATATTTAAATGATTTTAAATATTTGAATGTTAGTTTAACTTGAATTTCAAATATCAGAATGAATTTGGCAATTAAAGTTATTGAATTTATTTATTGAAGTTGGGTAAAAATTTGAATCTTCAATTTTGAACTTGTTAAGAATTATTTCAAAGGCTTGTAAAAATTTATATTGATGATACTAAAGATAAAGGAAGCTTCAGAATTGAATTTCGAAATGATTTGTTCATTTTTGAAATTTATATTGTTTAAATCGATATTTAAATAGCCTTCCGAGACACAGTCTCGGAATTCGACGAAACCAGTTCTGTTGGATCCGTAATAGAGTATTATTATCGGATTTCTATTTTCGTAGCACTCATAGTGATCATTTGGCCATACAATAGGCAAACACACTGAAAATTATATCGAAATTTAATTTGCTAGCTGGGTTCGAAAAGTTATCTTCTCCATACGATCGAGTTTGGACTCGAAACCTTTTCCATCACGTTCGGAATAAGGGTTTAACATTATAAACACCTGGCGACACACATCGATTGGAGATCGAGATTTTGAGTTGCATTTATCAGTACATATCAAATTTGAATTTAAATTCAAAATATATACATATTTTATATTTTCTTTGCAACACTGTTGCAAGCATTAACACGTAGAGAAATTGTAACCACATGTTCTTTATGGTATCACATGCGTTCGTTTTAATAAAAGGAAGAGAAAAAAATCGAATCGTGTTTTAAATAAAAATGAACGGAACTCTCTCTCCCCTTCTCTGTCTCATTTTCAAATTAAATTGTTCAAGTTAAAAGAAATGGACGCTTCTTCATCTTTGATTTTCAAATCAAAACGAAATCATCAGAACAAAGAAAATTTATAACAATGGTCGCTCATCTTTTTTTCCAATTTGAAAACCAAATCGAATTCGAAGCAGCCGAAGGAATCGTGCTAGTCTCCTTCAATCAATGGCTGCATCGTGCTCTTCGTCTAGAGGCAGCGGCATCTAAAATCTTACGGCGCGACTTCAAGGTGGCAAAGGTGGAGCGAAGTTCGGGCAGTGACGTCGAGGCGAGCTAGGGTTGACATGGGCTCGCGATTGATTTGGGGTTGGTCAGTGGCACACGCACTCAAGGCCGCGGCGGTGTTTGAAGGTGGGGGTCGTCGAGATCTGCGTTGGATATAGGTTCGACGCGAAGGTAGCTCAATCTTTGTTTGTGGGTCAGGTCGATCGATGTCGTGAGCCTGGGTTGCGATCGGCAGTTGAGGTATAATTTGAGTGGCTTAATTTAAATTATTTAGTTAAATCTTATATATGTATACATATTACAGAAAAAACTATAGTAATATTAAACATACATATATTTTATTTTATATAGGAACAACAATATATATATATATAATCTTGGAAATATATGAATTTACTTTTGTAAATCTATAACTTATTTTTTTAGTATATATGTGTGTGTATGTGTGTATATTAAAAAGGAAATATTACATGCATGTTTAAAATATGGGTAGTTTCAAGGAGGATTTTATAAATATGAAAATATACATACTTTTAACTTAGTACTTTAATTTTTAAAATAATAGGTTATGAGGATTAATGTGTTATCAGTCTTTAATTTAATTTTTAGTTAAATAAATTTATTAAAAAGGAATTTGTTTAAAACTAAAATAATTAGTTTAAAATGAAATAGTTAGTTAATTAAATCTATTGAATAGAATTTAATTGTTCGATTATTCGAATATTAATAAATGGTATGGATATTTATACAAGGTTTAAAACTATGGAGAAAACAAGCTAAATCAGATGGATTGCAAAATAAAAAAGCAAAGGTGAGATTTTCTCACTCAATCAAATTTTCTGATTTAATTTTAAATAGTTAAATTTAAATTGTTTATTGTATGCTTGGATGATAAATTATTATCAGTTGTATTGGATTAGACCCGATGCGCCGCATAATAGCGGATGATACTATATTAAACCCATATACCACGATATTCCACCTCGAAGTGGAATTGGTATTATATATTTATTTGGAGTGACTGATTTCTCGCATTATATAGCGGATGGGACCCTATGTGCCGCATAATAGCGGATGATATTTTATAAATCCCATATACCGCGATATTCCACCTTGAAGTGGAATGGGTATTTAATTGTTGTGCTAATGTCTGTGGATGCAGGGAAACAGGTTGGAGGGATCCAACTGGATTCCTCAAATATTTGAATTTGTTTTAATATTGTGTGTAGATTTATTTATAATCAGTGTGTGATCATACTGTGATTAAAATCATTGAAGGATATAGTTTAAGCCGAATATATTTCTGGTATAGTAGGATACCAGAAACAAATAAAAAATTGGATTTTTGAAATTCAAGTAGAAAGTTTGTAGTAAAATTTATTTTTGAAAATTGGATAAATTTAAAAGAAGAAATTTTAAAAGGATAAAGTTTTATTTTTGTAATCCTATTAAATAAAATTCCAAAATATGGGAAAAAGTTTAATAAATGGATTTCAACTAATATTATTCAAAAGGTGAAGATTTTTTTTAAAAATATGGATTTTAAATAATTTAGAAGAGATAAAGGAATTTAATTTAAAAATAAATTCGAAAATTTATTTGGTGTTAAAAGAATAAATCTTTGGGAAATCCGTACGAAAATTGATATGATGTTTGAATAAAAATCGATTTGGTGTTGAAATAAATTTAGAAATCAATTTGGAATTTGATTTGGTGTTTAAAATAAAATTTGAAATCAATTTGGAAATTGATTTGGTGTTTGGAAATGATTTTTGAAATCAATTTGGAAATCGTATTTCAGTAGATATTTGGAAAATTTAAAATTCATAATGGAAATTTTATAAAGGAGGGGAATTTTGTTTTAAAAATAAATGTTGGTTTATTTTTAAAGGTGTGAAAAGAAATTTACAGATTTAAAACGTAATTAAAATAAATCGAGATGATGTATTAATTGATATAAATGGAAAGAGAATTCTTTCCTAGAAATCCTAGTATATTTTTAAAGTAGCTTTTGAAGTATAAATTAAAGGTTCTAGAAATTGATTTGGAAGAATATTGTTGGAGAAATTATTTTGGGAATTATTTTAAACCTTTAAAGTAAAGATTTATTTACTTAATTATAAAAGGGATTATTTTAAAGATTAAATTGATGGCGAAACATCACACAAATGCGATGGCGAAACATCACAAGAGCAGGGTCTAGTCTCCCTCGCAGACAAAGAGACATCGCACAGTTGCTAGTCTAAAACACAAAAATGACCGTCATGATCATCAAGTAGTGTCAATGTCACCAAGCCAGTAAATATATGAGTTTAGCTTCATGTCCCATAATCACTTGCTTAACTTAAATATTTATGAACAAGCTGTAGATCTTCACTAGAAGATTGTCACAAAAGGTTTTAAGGAAAAGGTTTGTATATACTAGTAGATTGGAAAACGGTTTAAGGAAAGAGATTTGTAGTAAAATAGAGTTAAAATCATTTTGATGAAAGAGTTTTGATATTTACTACTAGTATTGAAACCTTCATATTTCTAAAGTTGTTATCCCACCTTTTTAGCAAGGCCGTGATACCATAAAATCGACCGAGAAGCCCAAGATAGTTTGTCTCGAAGAATGGTCAACTTAGCATCTCAACAAAGCAAGTTATGTTGAATGTTTTTCAGATAAGATCCCCTACGGAGGGGGGGTCCAGGGGGTGGCAACCCCCAAGGTGGGGGTGCGGGGGCAACACCCCCGCTACGGGGTTCAACCTGCCCGGTCAGGTCGCGGGGGTCCAGGGGGCAGCGCCCCCGGCGGGGTGCGGGGCAGCGCCCCGTCCAAAACGGTACGACCTAGTGAAGACCTAAGGGAGGATAGGATCGAGTGACCTAATGATTGCGACCTAGGGGTCTAAGGGGTCAAGCGACCTAGTGGTTGCGACCTAGAGGTGTTCGCGAGTTAGCAGAAGCGAGCGACCTAACTGAGGCGAGCGACTCAAGCGGTCATGCGACCTAATTGGAGCAACCTTGTGGTCATGCAATCTAACTGAAATGGCCAAGCGACCTAACAACCCAGGCAAGCTCGAGCGACCTAACGACCTAATGGAGCAAGCGACCTAAAGGAAGTGAGGTCGAGCGACTTAAAGTGGTAAGCATGTGGCCTAGGTGGACGCGACCTAGAGGGATGAGCGACTTAAGGGGTCATGCGACCTAACGGGCTCACGTCCTATGGGTTTACGACCTAACGTGGGATCGACCCAAAGAGGCACGTGACCTAGTGGTTGAACGACCTAAAGTTGCAGAGGCCAAAGTGGAACGACTGTCGCGACCTAGCGACCTAATGTGCCACGCGACCTAACGACCTAACTAGGTCGAGCGAGTTAAGGCCTTAACGACCTAAAGGAATTAAGGCATCACGACTTAAGGGATAAAGGTCCTGCGACCTAGAGGGGAAATAAGGTCTAACGACCTAGGGTGTATAGGTCAAGCGACTTAACGGTTTATAAGGTCATGCGACCTAACTGGGTGAAGGTCATGCGACCTAACAGGGAAGCCACCAAGCAACCAAATGAAGAACAGGGCATGCGACCTACGACCTAGCGGCACATGACCTACGACCTAGCGGCACACGACCTACGGACCTAGCGACCTAACTCCGAACAACAATTTGTGCCATTGCGACCTAAGTGCAGAAAATCACCAAAAACGCTAAAAATTGGAGTTTTTCGCCAATCCAATCCAAACCAAATGCAAATGTACATGCTAAAGTGATAGGAAATCATTCCCAAACATCCATGATAGATATAGGAAAGAATGTGAGATAAAAATCTCACCTTTTCACCAAATTATGAAGGTAAAGCTTGAAGGTGAATGGAGAAGCAACTACAAGCTTGAATCCAATGCTTTTCCTTGAATTTAGAGTTGAATGATGGAGTTGGAGTTGAAACCTAGGCTTGGAGTTTCTAATTTCCCTTTCCACTCACCATTAATGTTAAAGTTTGTGTTTGGTAGGAATTTATGAAGAGTAAGGAGAAGGAGAGAAGTAGGTTTGAGTTATAATGGCTAATCTAACCCAAAGTCCAAAGCGGGAAAAGTAAGTGAAATTCCACTAACTCCAAACCTATCAATGTTTATAATTAAAAAAGTTGTAAACGGCATTTCGAACTCAATGGAAGTGGTCTCGAGTCCTAATTCGACCGTTTGCAAAAAGTAGCTTTTCAGACCAATATCCGATTAACGACAAAATATTTAAATAAAATATTTAAATATAAAATCAATAAATATGTGGGTTGTTACACGTGGGCTCGCGATTGATTTAGGGTTGGTCAGTGGCACGCGCACTCAAGGCCGCGATGGCGTTTGAGGTGGGGGTCGTCAAGATCTGCGTTGGATATAGCTTCGACATAAAGGTAGCTCAGTCTTTGTTTGTAGGTCGGGTCGATCGATGTCGTGAGCCTGGGTTGCGATTGGCAGTGGAGGTATGATTTGAATAACTTAATTCAAATCATTTAGTTAAATCTTATATATGTATACATATTACATAAAAAATATAATATTAAACATACATATATTTTATTTTATATAGGAACAAGAATATGTATATAATCTTGGAAATATATGAATTTATTTTCGTAAATCTATAACTTATTTTTTTTAGTGTGTATATATATATTTTCAGAAGAAAATATTACATGCATGTTTGATATATGGGTAGTTTTAAGGAGGATTTTATAAATATGAAAATATACATACTTTTAACTTACTAGTTTAATTTTAAAATAATAGTTATGAGGATTAATGTTTTATCAGTCTTTAATTTAATTTTTAGTTAAATAAATTTATTAAAAAGGAATTTGTTTAAAATTAAAAGTATTAGTTTAAAATGAAATAGTTAGTTAATTAAATCTATTGAATATAATTTAATTGTCCGATTATTCGAATATTAATAAATGGTATGGATATTTATACAAGGTTTAAAACTGTGGAGAAAACAAGCTATATCAGATGGATTGCAAAATAAAAATAAAGGTGAGATTTTATCAGTTAAACAAATTTTCTGATTTAATTTTAAATAGTTAAATTTAAATTGTTGATTGTATGCTTGGATGATAAATTATTATCAGCTGTATCGGATTAGAACCTATGCCCCGCATAATAGTGGATGATACTATATTAAACCCATATACCGCAATATTTCACCTCGAAGTGGAATTGGTATTATATGTATTTGGAGTGATTGATTTCCCGCATTATATAGCGGATGAGACCCTATGCACCGCACAATAGCGGATGATATTTTATAAATCCGATATACCGTGATATTCCACCTTAAAGTGGAATCGGTATTTAATTGTTGTGTTAACATCTGTAGATGCAGGGAAACAGGTGTGAGGGATCCAACTGGATTCCTCAAATATTTGAATTTGTTTCAATATATCGTGTTGATTTATTTATAGTCCGTGCGTGATTATATTGTGATTGAAATCGTTGAAGGCTATAGTTTAAGCCAAATATATTTCTCGTATCGTAGGATACCGGGTATAAATAAAAAAATTCAATTTTTGAAATACAAGTAGAAAGTTTATGGTAAAATTTATTTTTGAAAATTGGATAAATTTAAAAGAAGAAATTTTAAAAGGGTAAAATTTTATTTTTCTAATCCTATTAAATAAAATTCCAAAATATGGAAAAAAGTTTAATAAATGGATTTCAAGCAATATTATTCAAAAGGTAAAAATTTGTTTTAAAAATACGGATTTTAAATAATTTGGAAGAGATAAAGGAATTTATTTTAAAAATAAATTCGAAAATTGATTTGGTGTTAAAAGATTAAATCTTTGGGAAATCCATATGAATATTGATTTGGTGTTTGAATAAAAATCGATTTGGTGTTGAAATAAATTTAGAAATCAATTTGGAATTTGATTTATTATTTAAAATAAAATTTGAAATCAATTTGGAAATGATTTTTGAAATCAATTTGGAAATCGTATATCAGTAGATATTTGAAAATTTTAAAATTCACAATGGGAATTTTATAAACAAAGGGAATTTTGTTTTAAAAATAAATTTTGGTTTATTTTTAAAGATGTGAAAAGATATTTACAGATTTGGAATGTAAATTAAAATAAATCAAGAAGATTTATTAATTGATATAAATGGAAAGAGAATTCTTCCCCGGAAAGCCGAGTATATTTTTAAAATAGCATTTGAAGTATAAATTAAAGGTTCTAGAAATTGGTTTGGAAGAATATTGTTGGAAAAACTATTTTGGGAATTGTTTTAAACCTTTAAAGTAAAGATTTATTTAATTAATTACAGAAGTGATTATTTTAAAGATTAAATTGATATTTGATTTAGAGAATAGTCATTTCAATATTTATATTTTATCTACTAATTTTATTTTAAAATTAGTTTGGTCTTGAAGTATCATGTGAGGTATTAGTATAATATTTTAATAATTAATATTTAAGCAAGTGTTTAAAAATAGTTTTATTTTAATTTTTTCCAAGTATATAGTTTGGATAAGTAATTTAAATGATTTTAAATATTTGAACTCGACAAATTTTCAGTGGAATTGAATAAATATTTAGAAATTTATTCCACGTGAGGAAGGTGATTTGAAATTTGTTTTCAAAGGATTGAAGTGTGAAAAGTGATTTGAATTTTGTTTTCAAAAGATTGAAAGGTGAAAAGTGATTTGAAATTTGTTTTCAAATAGTTGAAGTGTGAAAATTATATCTTGCGAAGATATTTTGAAAATAATGATTGGGGGAAAATTATTTGAAATCCGGTAATTGTTGCGAATGTTGATTGATAATTAAATAACCGATAATTAATATTGGCTCTTAAATGGCTTTTGAATTTCGATGCGACCGAGGGTCGGATTCTAAATGGATATTCAAAAACCACATCGAACCTTTGCGATTGTGATGGATCTTTTATTCAAATGATCAAAGTGGAAATTTGTTGTGATTGGTTTGAAATCTAATTGAACACTTATTTTTAAAAATAAGCGCTCATTATTCGGACTAGCCGGGAGAGGAATTTGTGTCATAAAACCCATTCCGAATAATGATATGACCAAATAGGATTGCATTTGAAGACGATGTTGAAGACCGGGTATTTTTGAAAACGAAAGGATTACCTGTCGAATATCTCTGCACTGGGTTGCTCCGGTATAGAGATTTTATCACCCGTTGTGATGGGGATTCCGGACGTGATTAGTGAATATCCGAATTTGCAAGGGCTTCTTTGAAGTGCTTTCGGTTCTGTTCGATTACGAAACAGACTTGCATGGATGCGTGTCTGACGTTACACTTTGAAATGTAAAGCTGGTTTCTATCAAAAACATTTCTGTTGGTGGCGGAGAATTTATTCTCTTTGCTTAACACCCTTCTCTGAGACGTACGAGCTCAGAGGTTACGTAGTTGATGATTACTAGTGATACATTCCTAATTTGGTAATGTGGCATATGAAGTGCTGCCGATCATTTGTTGATCGAAGCATGACTTTGTGAAAAGTGCAGCTTTATGGACTATACTTCGTCGGACTTCACACCCCGGAAATGGTCAAAACAGGAAGAATGCGGCGAGATTATGAGGGTCGCGCCCTTGGAAAAGGGTTGCATCATGGTATGGATCCCAGATATTTAACCTATGTGGTTGCTGCAAATTTATTATACTTTGTGGTTGTTGCTTTGTGGTTGAGGATTCTCGGATAAAGGTCACAAACGACCGAGGGATGGCATACTCGAGTAGTAGTTACCTAGTTACAGAGGTAATCCAGCCTTACGTTGGCACAGATTCGGGTAGGTTCTTGGGGCATCCCTCCAAAGTCATACTTATATGGCAATAGGAAGTTCCTTAGCCTGACCATTTGTTGGAAATCCAAAGAAATAATACGAGCTCTTTACGGTTGCAATTGTATAACATGCCTCTTTAGGAGGTAGCCGTAGCAGGCATAATATAATGGTACATGTGCCGGCTAAGATTAATATTATACTTTCAAAAGGTTTTCTGCACTATGCACTAATAATAATATTATCGAAAAGGATTTTGCGTATCAAGCATGTTTGACTATCATAAGGAGAAATCTCCTCCAATTGTGCGCTTGCATTGTGTGTGTGCGAGGAGGCCTTACGGTAGTTTCATTTTCAAAATCATAGAGGATTTCTTTTATATTCTTTATGAAAAATAACTGTTTTTAGGATCTCGCACCAGTCCCATGACTGACCTAGAGTTTATTGTTCGCTTTCTAAACTCTGGGTGCCCATAATTTTCCACACGAATAGCCTAGAGTCAGGTTACCTATTCGGGAGCGAAGTTAGAAAAAGACGCTGTGGAGATCTAAAGTTCAAGCTGGATGGCGAGATATACCACTTATACTATGTAGTGTCCGTTGCGTTTGGGTTAGTGCAAGTCAAATTTTCTTGTACGAAAGTTATTATAACTGCCAGTTTTGTGTTGTTGTTGTAAACTCTATGTAACGACCCAGAATTTCTGTTAATTAAAGTTCATATATTTAATTGATTTTAAATATTAATAAGTAAAATTTTTAAGTCGAATAAATTAAATTATGAATATCTGGATTTAATTGGGTAATTAATCGATAATTTAATATGTTAAATTACTGAAATAATTAGAAATTGGGTTTTATATGATTAAAATTGATTTGTAAAATTTTAATAAATCATATTGGAGTTAGACTGATGTTATAGAACTTTTAAAATCGAATTAAAAGTTAATTTGTGAAAATTGAATATTTTAATATTTAATTGACGAGTTAAAATAGCTATTTTTCAAACAGTCTCGGATTTCGACGAAACTAGTTTCATCGGATCCGTAATGTTATATTATTGTAAGATTTCAAATTTCGTGTCAATCGGATTTACCATTTGTCCGAAGCAAGCCAAAATGCATAGAAATTGGTTTAAATCGATTTAATTTAAAATCGATCGTTTATTGTCGTAACTTGCACAGATGATCGAATTGGCTCCCGAAACCTATTCCATTGTGTCCGGAGCGTAGGGTAAACCCTTGAAACGCCAGTCGCCGCGCGAGATTTGGAGTTCGGAAAATTTTGGATGAATAGTAATTTGTGAATTTTTCTATATAAGGACGATTATGTTTTCATTTGCAAACCTAACTAAAACCTAACCCTAATTCTAAGCCAGCCGCCCCCCTATTCTATCCATGGCCGAAAAACTATCGCCTTCTCCCTCATTTATCTCCCCATCCACTCAATAAATTCAAAAACTTCCAAAACGAAAATCATAGAGCTCGTTGGGATCTACAATTTGAATGGCTACGATCGAATATAGTGGGGTGGATCGCTGGGAATTTGACCGCGAACGTGCATGGTTCGAGCATGATTTTCGAGGCAAGCACATGACCGAGCTCACGCGCGTTCTGGGGGATGGTGCGGCAAGGCGTGGGCTTCGAAACCGTGGGTTCTGATCGTCGTCAAACGGAGTTTGGTGGTTGCGTTAATTCGAATTAAGATGGAGGCCGAGTGGGTTAGGTTGCGTGTTTTATCTGGGGGAGAAGAAGAAGGCCGAGCGGCCTGGATTCCATCAAGCTGAAGTGAACGGCTGAGATTTGCAGTAGGGTTTAAAATTGCAATTTAATTATATTATATTTCGAGTAAACTTTAAAAATGTATAACTTGTTCATACGAGGTCGGAAAATTATGAAACGAATTGCAACGGGTTTGTTTTGTCGAGCAGTACGCAATGGAGCTGGTTTGGAGTCGTTTGAAGCTAGTGAAAATTTCGGGTAAAATTAAACCCACGTTTAATTTTATTCGAAATAAAACGCTACAACTGTTATTGAAAAACTCAAGATGAGAACTTCTTACTCAATCGAATTGTTTCGATTTAAATTTTAAATAGTTAGATTTAAAATTGCTTGATTGAATGATAAATTATTATCTGTTGTATAGTAATAGACCCTATACGCCGTATATTATGCGGATGTTATTTATTAAAAATATATACCGCAATAATTCCATCTTGACTGGAATTGGTATTATATATGTACTTGGAGTTGATTTTCCTACATTATATAGCAGATGAGACCCTATTGCGCCGTATAATAGCAGATAATATTTTATAATCCCATATACCGCGATATTCCGTATTGGAACGGAATTGGTATTATGCTAACATCTGTGGATGCAGGGAAACAGGTTGGAGGGATCCAACTGGATTCCTCACCAGTATTTATTTAATTACAGATATTGTGATATTTGTTGATTATCATATGATGATATATGATGTTTTGATTGTCGTGACTGATATATTGTTGCTGTTGCAGCATTGGCCTATTTTTGGAGTTTTAAAAAATATATTAAAGCAACGATTTTGAATTTAAAAGGATTTTAAAGTAATTTTTGAAAATATACATTTTATTAAATTTTGGAATTGATTTATTTTAAATAAATAAACGTTATAATATTTAAAGTTATAAAAGTTATGATTTTTGAGAAATACAACCGAAATGTGATTTTTGAAATAAATAGTTGATTAATTTATAAAATGGTTTAAAATGGGATTTTTGAATTATTATAAACGGTTTATATAAAAGGATTTATAAAATTGATATTTATAAATTAAAATATAGGAATTATGAAACGACTTTTATTAGGTGTTAAAAAGAAGTATTGATGGATTTCATAAATGAATGAAATTGATAGATTTATTAATTGTGAAGTTAAAAAATGAATTGATTTTGTAAAATAGAAAATTATAAGTAATTAACTTTAAAATTGGATTTTTGGCATTTAAATGAGATTTAAATGGAATTGGTAAATAAGGGATCTTTATAACTTGAAGTTTTTATAATATATAAATGTGAATTTATAAACATTGATTTATAAATTCAAGATTGATTTAATTTGATAAGTTAATTTTTATAGCTTATTAAAGAGTATATTCACGATTTTGGGACAGTGGATAATTTTTGAATTGAATATGTAAAAGTGTTGAATTTGGTTAATGATTTATATTCACGATTTTGGACAGTGAATATATTATTAAATAAAATGGATATGTTTTGGGAAGTGATGTTTTAAATAGAATTAAAACGATTTAAAGATTATTAAGTATCGAAACCATATATTTCAACATTCATTATTGAAATAGACGTTTTCGAGGAATAGAAGGAAATAGTGGACTAAACACTGTTGTTATAGTAAATGATTTCCGAAAGAAAATGTTTTTATATAGTATTGGGATTTATATATCTATCTTAATTTCGAATCCCTATACTAGTGATTTTGGGTCGTCGTAACGATGTTTTACACAACCTTCGTTTTGACTCAAATAAATGTGTTTAAGCGCACGTTTTCCTTAAAGAATGAAATATATACTTAATTTCGATTTAAGTATATTCAATATTTTCCAAGTGTTGAAAATAAATGGATTTGCGAATTACTTATTATTAAATAAGTATGGAAATGTTCTCCAATATAAAGTGAATGTTTTGAGATTTTATCTTTTAAAGATAAATTGAAAATGAATATTAGAAATCGATTTGGAAATCGTATATTCATAGATATTTTGGAAATGTTAATTCACTATGGAATTTATAAAAGAAAGGGAAATTTGTTTAAAAATAAACGTTGATTTATTTTTGAAGTGTGGAAATAAATTTACAGATTTGGAACGTAAATATAAAGTAAATCGTTAAGGATTTATTAAATTGGTTTAAATGAACCATTTTGAAATGAAAATGAATAAAGATTTGTGAATATATCCCGTGTAGGGAAACGATTTGAAATTTGTTTTCAAAAGTTGTAAAGGTGAAAAGTGATTTGAAATTTGTTTTCAAATGTTGAAGTGTGGAAAAAAAAAATATCTTGTAAAGATATTTTGGAAAATAAATAATTTGAAAATAAATAATTTGAAAATTATTTGAAACTTGGTGATATTGTGCATACCTATTGATAGTTAAATAACCGACTATCAATATTTACCTTTGAATGGGTATTTGTTGTGATTTGCTTGAATTTGAATGCCACACTTATTTTCAAAATAAGCGCTCACTATTCGGGTTAGCCGGGAAAGGACCTTGGGGTCGTATAACCCATTCCGAATATGTGATACATCGTTATGGATTGCATTTGATGACCGGTGTTGAAGACCGGATATTTTTGAAAACGGAAGGATTACCGTCGAATGACTCTGCATCGGCTGATCTCCGATATAGAGGTTTTATCACCCTTAGTGACGGGAAGTCCGGACGTGATTAGTGAATATCCGGATTGCAAGGGCTTCTTTGGAAGTGCATTCGGTTCCGTTCGATCCCGGAACGGACTTGTATGGATGTGTGTCTGACGTTACAATTTGAGATGTAAAGCTGGTTTCTATCAAATATATTTCTGTTGGTGGCGGAGAATTTATTCTCTTAGCTTAACACCTTTCTCTGAGACGTACGAGCTCAGAGGTTATGTAGTTGATGGTTACTAGTGATACATTCCCAAATTGGTAATGTGGCATAAGAAGTGCTGTTGAGCATTTGATGATCAAAGCACAACTTTTGTATAAAGCGTGGCTTTGTGGACGAGACTTCGTCGAGCCTCACACCCCGGAAATGGTCAAAACAGGAAGGATGCAGCAAGGTTATTAGGGGGTAGCACCCCTTTAGTGTATGTCATTCCTCTGGATAGAGGTGGTATCATGGTACGGAGCCCGGATACTTAACCTATGTTGTTGCTGCAAATTTATTACTTTGTGGTTGTTGGAATTGAGGATCCTCAAATATAGATCGGTTACGATCGGGGAATGACATATTGGTGTCAGTAGTTACCCAGTTTGAAGGATAACCCGGCCTTGTGTTGGCAGAGATCTAACCGTAACGTTAGGTTCTCGGGTCGTCTGTCCAGAGGCGTACCCATGTGGCAATGGGAAGTTCCTTGGCCTGACCATTTGTTGGAAATCCAAAGAAACAATACGAACCTTGTACGGTTTTAGTTGTAGAACCTGCCATTTAATATGGTAGCTATAGCGGGCATAATATAATGGTACCTATGCTGCCTAAGATTTATATTGTACTTTCAAAATGTTTTCTACACTATGCACTAATAATAATATCAAAAATGATTTGATTTTGCGTAGTAAGCATCTTTGACTAGCATAAGAAGAAATCTCCTCTAAGTCTGCGTTTGCATTGTGTGTGTGGTGGGAGGTCTTATGGTAGTTATATTTTCAAAAAGCATTGCGAATTGACTTCAAAAATTATCTTGTTGTTTGTTTTTAAAGATAAACTGTTTTAATTCTCACACCAGTCCCATGACTGACCTGGAGTTTGTTGTTTGCCTTCCTAAACTCTGGGTGCCCACCAATTTCCACGCGGGCAGTCAAGAGTCAGGTTTATCAGGATATTTTGCAATTCAGGAGTTGCTAGAGGCAAGCTGGATGGCATGGCGTATTCACTAGTATATAGTATTTCTTTTCCGCTGTTTGTTGTTGTACACTCTGATGATGTAATATAATGTAATATGATGTAATGTAATAACTGATATAGTTCTTTGTTTAAAGATTATTCATTTATCTATTATATGTTGTTCCGCTGCGATTGTGAGATTCTGTTATTGTTCTGTTGTTTCTTTCCGTTCTATTCTATCTTTTTCTCTCTTCTTCTACCTTTTCTTCTTCTTTAACCATAACATTTCGGATTTTCGGCATTCGATTGCTCGGCAGTTGATACAGTGGACGTATTGATATCGGTTTTCGAGCGTCGAAAAGTCGCAACGTTACACTCTAATGATGTATGTATAAACTAATATAGTTCCATGTTTTAAAGATATTCATTTATCTATTATATGTTTTTCCGCTATGAAATGTGAGATTCTGTTATTGTTTTTGTTTCTTCTTCTATCCTCTTCTTCTTAAACCCTAACGGTTCGGTTTTCCGGCAATAGGCTGTGCGGCATTGGATGCAGAGGATATACCGATGTTGACTTTCGGGCGCCGTAAAAATCGGGTCGTTACATCAACAAATAAAATTTTCGGATCCAAACAAACAATTATTTTCTCGTAAATAATTTATAATCCAAATTAACCTTTTCTTCCTTAGAAAATTCATAACAATCCCACAAAAATTCAAAAAAATCTAAAAATTGAAACCCATATTTAAAATAACCTTTTAGATCATCATAAAAATTCGCAAGGCTAACAGATGTCATTTAATAGGGTTTCATCTTAAAACATGTCATAAATCATCAACATGTATACATAATCATTTATCGTTCAAAAACATGGCAAATCTTTGCGAATCATTCGGATTTACTCTTAAAACTAAAACCATAAAAATTAAGAGATGTAAATATTATTCACCTTTGCTTTAGAGATTAAAGAGCTTGAGATTTGAAAGAGTTTGATTTGAATTTGCTTTTCCTTAAGCTTTTCTTTAATTTCCTCTTCTTCTTTCCTTGTTAATGGTGCTTAGCCTTGCTTTTAAATTTTAGAAATGAGAATGAATGTGTATTAAGATACGCAATCTAAGGAAGGTGATATAGGAATGGCCTCTTTCCCATAATACCCCTTCTCTAATTCATTTTAAACCCTTCTTTTAATTTATTAGTTAAAAAGGCACGACTACCTTAATTAAATCAAATCTCAACCCCCTTATCAACACATTATTATATTTAGTTTATTTAACTAAATCTCCTAAATAATGTTATCAAAAATTTGGGGTGTTACAGACTCCCTTCTTTAAAGAATTTCGTCCTCGAAATTATAATAAGACACAAAACAAACAAGAAGGTAAAATATACCATCAAAACAAGTTAGGATAATATCTCTAACCCTGCTCTCAACCTCCCAAGTATAATCTTTGCCATCGTCACTCCACTGGACTTTGAAAAATCTGACTGTCTTGGTCCTATGCCACTTCTCATCTCTCGCAACAATGCAAACTGGCTTCCTCACTAGGGTCAAATTCGGTTCTACCACTAAATCATCTAGCACTGTCGGTGCAGTAGCAATCTCCGGGTCTCTAACAAGCTTTTTGAGATAAGAAATATGAAAAATATCATGGACACCTGCAAAACTGTTCGGTAGCTCAAGTTTATATGCGAGCTTTCCAATCCTCTCAAGAATAGGAAAAGGTCCAACGAACCTAGGAGATAACTTCCCGACTTTCCAACTCTAAGCACACCCTTCGTCGGTGATACGTTGATGAAAACCTGCTCCCCAACTGAGAACTCCAAATCTTTCCATCTCTTATCTGCATAACTCTTCTACCTAGACTAAGCCTCCGTCATTCTAGCTCGAATGACCTCAATCTTTTCTACTGCCTCTATAACCAAATTTGGACCAAGAATCAACCTATCCTCGGTCTTCAACCAACAAACGAGAGATTTACATGGCCTTCTATACAAAGCTTCAAATGGTGCCATCCCAATACTGTCTGATAACTATTGTTATACGAAAAATCGACTAGATGCAAATGGTCCTCCCATGATCCTCCAAAATCCAAAACATAAGCCCTTAACAAACCTACCATGATCTTGGCCCATCGGTCTATGAATGGTAAGCAGTACTCATCATAAGCTTGTTTCCTAAAACTTCCCATAGACTCTTCCAAAACTTGTTGGTGAACAAGGAATCTCTATTACTAACTATGCTACTCGGAATCCATGCAGTCTTATCACATTTTTCATGAACAACCTCGCTAAAACAGGTGCCTTTCCGGTTGACCTGACTGGAATGAAATGGACACTCTTGCTCAATCTGTCCACTATAACCCATATACTTTCATTTCCACTGTTTTACCTTGGAAACCCTTCTATGAATCACATAGAAAGAGAATCCCACTTCCATACCTAAATATCTAACGGCTGAAGCAAACCACTCCGTTTCTGGTGTTTGGCCTTTGCCTGCAGGCAATTCAAGCACTGCTTTCCACACAAACCAATATCTCGCTTCATTCCTTCCTAGAAGAAACTGCTCTCCATATCCTGATACATCTTAGTACCTCCGGGATGTATAGTGAACTTCGAACGATGGCATTCATCCAAGACTTCGTTTTTTATGTTTGATACACTCGGAACACATAATCTTCCTTTCTTTCTCAACCACCCATTCTGGTCATGACTGAAATCTTTCAAGTCATCGCTCTTGGTTCTTTCTTTTAGCTTCTTGATCTGTTCAGCTAACAACGGATCCTCTATCTGCTTAGAAGCAATCTGTTCGATCAACATTGGTCGAACTTCCAAACAAGATAATACAACTGTATTACCACTAGACCCAATCTCGGATCTCCACTACACCCTGCAATCTGCTAAAGCTTCTAAATCTTTTCGCTCAGCCATCATAGCCAACACTGCATTTTGATGCATCCTGCTAAGTGCATCTGCAACCTTGTTGCATTTCCCTGGTGTGTACTCAATCCCAAAATCATAAGCGGCTATGAACTCTAACCATCTCTGTTGTCTCATGTTCAGCTCCTTCTGAGACAACAAATACTTCAGCGACTTATGATCTGTATACAACTCAAATCTTTCTCCCAAAAGTTAATGTATCCACACCTTCAAAGAAAAAACGACTGCAGCCAACTCTAAATCATGTGTTGGATACCTGACTTCAAGCGGTCTAAGTTGTCTAGAAGCATATCAATCACTTTACCCTCTGCATCAGCACAACTCCCAATCCGGTTCCACATGCATTGGTATAAACTACCAAATCCTAATTCCCCTCCGAAATAACCAACATAGGTGCATGGGTCAATAGGTGTTTCAAACTCTAGAATGCTTCCTCACACTTATCGGTCCACATAAACTTCACATCCTTCCTCTTTAGCCTGGTCATCGGTGCTGCTATCCACGAGAAATCCTTAATGAATCTTCGATAATAACCAGCCAACCCAAGGAAACTCTTAATCTCGGTTACTGTCTCGGGTCTCTTCTAACTATTCACTGCCTCGATCTTAGTCGGATCCATTGATAACCCTTCCTCTAAGACTACATGGCCAAGAAACTTCACCTCCTTCTTCCAGAAGTGACACTTCAAAAACTTCGCTTTCAGCTGATGCTGCCTCAACTTCACTTTCAGCTGATATTACATATCATTATGCAACCTATTTCATATCACATTTCGTTGCATATTGCATCATAAATTACAATGCATGAAATATCATAATAATTTGCATCATAAGTTGCACTTCATTCTGCATATCATCTCATGCTACATTGCATATGTCATACATTTCATACCACTTTACAAACTACATATTGTATACGTGTGCACATAACAAGTGCATCTTATTTAGGAGTTTGTATCATTGTCTTATAGTATAAGATTATTAGTTTTTGATTTGTTTGGTATGTTTTGATTGACTTGTCTGACTTGATTGATGTGTTTGACTTATTTGATATGATTGGATTTGATGTGTGTGTTGATTGGATTGCTGAGATATACTTATACATATTTATGTATTGAATAATTATAATATAATTTTGTTAATGTCTTTCACATTCCATTTACTATACTTTGTTCTAGTATTAGTTTAAGGGGGAGTTTTATAGTTACATTAATTTAGGATTAGTTTTTGTTGATGACAAAGGGGGAGAAATATAAAATAATGTAGTTAGAGTAGTTAGGCTTAGATTAAGGCGGAGTTATTAGTTTTAGGGGGAGTTATAGTGAAGGCGAACTATATTTTATAAACATAGGTTGTCATCATCAAAAAGGGGAGATTGTTAGTTTTTGAGATGATGGTTTTGATGACAACAAGCTTAGGGCTTGTTATAAAATATAAATGCTAACATTATAGCTTAGATATACATGTATATGTAGGATATAAACATGCAGGTACCAAGAATGAAAACTGTACAATATAAAGATTCAAGATTGACGATATCAAGATTGAAGACTGATGAGTACGAAGATACCAAGAGTTCAAGATTTCAATAGTATAATATAAGTATTGAGTCTAGAATTATGTTAAAACTTCTTGAAAGAAATTACATCTTTATTCGAAATTTATTCGTGGAATGTAATCCACTTCGAGCCTGTTAAAGGGATGGAACCCACGATAATATCTAGTAGAACATATAGTGGTCCTATTTTGATATCCACTAATTTTGTAAAAATGTTTTTCAAAAATATATCTCTTATTTTAAATGTTTTCAAAACCTTCTTTTCAAAAGACATCTCACGTTTGAAATATTTTAGCCTCAAAATTATCTTTATCATTTTTAATATTTTGATTTCAAAGTTATCCTTGCTTTTAAATCGTCTCTTATTTTAAATATTTAGCTTTAAAATATTTATATACTCAGATTTTAAATAACTTTATAGATTAAGATTATATATATTAAAAATTACTTTCTAAAACTCTTTATATATTTAAACTATATTCAAATATATTTACAATGTTTAGAAATTGTTTTGACAAATTATAGAAACCAATTTTAATAAGAAAATCAAAACATCATTTTTTCCTTGAGCATGTCGACATACCTCAACCCCCTATGTCGACATGGTGTCCGTTATTTTCAAATTTCAATTTTCAAAAGAAGTGTCTATTAGTCGTATCCTTTCACGAATAGATATGGATCTTGATCTTCTATAAATACCAGTAGTTCTCAATGATTTTTTTTATCAGATTTCATTTGTTTTCTCTTCTCTTCATCTTCCATATTTATTATAAAGAATCCTAAACTGTACTATGCCGAAATACCAAGTGAATCAAACTTGATTTTCTCTTTTTTGATTCTCTATCACTCTCTCCATAAAGATCTCAGTGCTATTCGAAATTATAGGATCTTTTGTAAATCAAACTGTTGAGTAAAAGGTGCGGTTGAGCCTTGAAATCAATTAGGTGTGATTGTAGCCCTAGAAATCAAGTAGGTGGTTTGTAGCCTAGTTAAATCAAGAGAGCTGTCCTGAACTCGAATACAGGAGGGTGTAATCTGGGAGATTATTTTGATAAGAAATCCGTACGATTGTACGGGACTGGATGTAGGGTAACTCCGAACCAGTATAAAATCCTAGTTTGTTCTTTCCTTTACTCCTTTTATTTAATATTTGCATCTGTGTCTGATTCTGTGATTATATCTATGTGTTTGAATTGCATTTCTTGGTGATTAAATTACACAAGTTTCAAAGATTTAGAAAATCCATAAAACACTATTCACCCCCCTCTAGTGTTATTCCAGCCTTAAGATCCATAATCCGCATTTCTCACACATTGCCTCGCATGCCTTGTCACATGCCTTATCGCGCCTTCTATGAGTTGGGTTTGTGTTGTACCTATGGAGTGCTCCCTGATAGCTCACTAGTTTATGGTAGAGTTACAGTATCTGTATAGACTACGACATTATATAAAATGTGTTAAGGGAGATATGGGTAACACCTTAACGCTATTTTGATACTTTACTGTAGACACTATTATAATAGCGTATTGTATTATATATGTAGCTAGTTTAACGGATCCTTAGGAGATGTAATCCCGAACATCTCTTAAACTATTGCACTCATGTTAGACACTGGATAGGAGATGTCAAATTCCGTAAACATCTCTGACGCTATTACACTCGTATTTATTCACTGTTGATTTAACTTATATAAGATCTTTTAGTTCTGACTCGAATGTTTTGTCTTTTCAATTCGCTTGGGTCGGCCTGAACTTTTCGGTGTATCGAAGACTGCTTTTCTGGAGGACGAAGACGGAGATTTATATACTATTATTATTTATTATATTTATTCCGCTGCGTCATGTTGTTTCACTGCATTTATTTATTTATTCCTGTTGTATGTAACTCTGATCTGTATTGTAAAGGTGTAATCAAATATTATTTGTAAAACAGTTCCATGAACTGTTTATTTATTTATTATATTTTGTCATTCCGTTGTGAGATTCCGTGTTTGTTTTTCTTTCTTTCTCTACTTTTTCTTATTTACCCCATAAAAATCATCCCTTTTGAATGGTTTGAGTCCGACGTGTGTGGTCTATCGTCGATTTAAACAGTTCAAAAAGGTGGATCAGTACAGAGATGAACTTCATGCGCTCTTTCATCCTTAGAGTTAATCAAGATATCATCTATGAAAACCAGCAAAAACATATCCAAGTGCTCTAAGAAAATCCGGTCCATTAAATCTACAAAGAAAGTTGGAGCATTCGTCTATCTGAATGGCATAACTAACCATTCGAATGATCCATATCTGGTCCTGAATGTTGTCAAAGGTATACTAACCTCTGCTACCCTGAATTGATGGAAACCTATTGCCAAATCCAACTGAGATAATACCTTTTCTCTACTTAGTTGGTCGAACAAATCATCGATTCTTGTCAATGGATATCGATTCTTTATCGTCCTATCATTCAACTTAAGATAATCAATACATAGCCTCAGTGATCTGTCTGGCTTCTTTGCAAACACTATCGTTGCACCCCACGGAGAACTGCATGGCTTGACAAAATTATTGCCCTCTAAATCCACCAACTGCACCTTCAACTCTCTCATCTCTAAAGGGAACATCCTACTTGGCGGTTTACTCACTGGTTCTGCTCCCGAAACAAAATCTATCCAAAATTCTACAGCCTGCTTCGACGGCAATCCAATCACATGCTCAAATGTATCTGTGAATTCTCTAATAATGGAAACTTGGCTCAACTCATCAGCTGAATCCAAGGCACCAACAAAGCAAACACTGCCCGCTAGACCCTCGTATAGCGAAAACAATCTGATCGCTACAATCCGGGTGTCTAAGAGATATCTTCCTACCTTGACAAAATATCTTAGCATCATACTCACTTAACCTATCCATACGTAGGATAATCCCAAACCCCAAAAAATCAAAAACATGCAAATTGCATGCAAAAGTATGACCTAACAGGTCAAACTCAAATGGGTCACACCTCAACCCTAGAGTTGCATACCCTCCTATTGGATTCGCAACCCGTAAGGAAGCAGCTAAATATGTAGGTTTAAGTTAAACTTATCTATCAAACATCTAGATATGAAATAATATGATGCACCAGTATCAAATAAAACGCTAACAGACATACCATGAATCTAAAGCATTCCTCCCAGAATTGCGTTTCCCTTCTCCTGGGCTGTTGACTTTGAACGGTAGGTTCCAATGCATACACTTTGCCCTTACCATCTCTAATGGGCTCCTTGCACTGGTTCTTGTAATAGCCTATCTGGTCATAGTTGAAACACCTGACATTCTTACCCTTCGCCACATCCTTCGCTTACCCTGAGCGACACTCATTATCAAAGTGCCCTTTCTTGTCGCATTTATAGCAGACAACTTCAGACTTCGCTTTCTTGGCTGCTCCACCCATTTGAGCACCTTTCTTGCGAAAGAACTTCCTCTTCTTGCCCTACCCAACCTGGACCACTTTTGCCTTTCTCTTACCTAGAGACTCAAGGACTTCTTCCTGCCTCAAAGCCATCTTAACAACAATATCAAAAGGATCTCTAAGATGAGACAAAGTAGCACTAGCCAACTCCGGCTTCAATCCTCTGATAAACTTCTCATTCCGCTTCAATACAGTATCAACTGAAGCATACCCATACCGGGCCAACTCCTTAAACTTCCTAGCATACTCACCAATAGACATCACTCCTTGTACCAGCTTAGCAAACTTCCTAATCATAGCAGACTGTGCCATCACAGACATAAACCTCTCCTGGAACGTCCTCTTGAAATCCTCCATGGTTATTGTCTCCACATCAACTGTCACACTATTCCACCAGAAAAATGCGGCTCCCTGAAGCAGCTTGGGTGCCAACCTCCTCTTCTTCTCATCGTTTAGCCCCAGTTTTGCAAAAATATTTTCGCAGAGCAACTACCAGTTCTCCACCTCAATGGCATCCTCCGTCCCCTTAAACGGCTTCCCTCCAAGCTTCGCAAAATCTCCGCTCAACTTGGCAAAATGATTAACTATCGGAACTTCTCGAACCCCTGCTCCTATAGCGCTTCCTCCTAACACTTCGACTGCAACTCTTGCCTGCATTATATTCCTGAAAAACTGATACATGGCTTCCATTCCAAACTACGAGACTTCAGCACCAACATTCTTTGCCTGACCTTGGCCTCTCCTTGCATAAGGCCCGACATTCCTTTTGGTGCTTCCCTCTTCTTTCTTAATTTTCTTCTTATACCATCCATATATGTATTCAAATCTCATGAGATACAGAAAGAGAACCTAATCAAAGATAGATGAATGGAGATAAAGCGTTATATATAGCAAATACAAGTACGTTACTATAGCGTTAACCCTACCCAAAATCCTACTCTAATTTTTTTGGATTTTTGTTCTCAAAACCAATTTTTAGTTAAATTTTTCATAAATCTATGCTTTGATACCAAGTTGTAACATCTCGTATCTGGAGGCCAAAAGTTAAGCGCTATGGATGCTGCAGTCATCCACGGTATTAACTTCTAGTGATGAAATATAGTAATGTTAATGGTATCCATAACATCCCACTTCGACATGAACAATATCATAGATTTCCAAAAACAATAATTTCCAGTGATCACATTTCAAATAATATCATATCCAAGTTACAAAAATCCCTAAAAGTATCCTAGATATTGATCAAATATAATTTACAACAATACGCCAAGAGTGACATATGAAGATGCCCCTTGGATGATCAAAGCAACATAGACATAATTGTCTTAATACACAGTGGAAAAAAAATTTAAAAATGCCTAAATTAGCTATCCAACAGCTACCTGCTTGTCTTCGGATGCTTTATTCATCGAAATCTGCTAAAACCTAAAACTCTAAACCCTCAACCTACTCTAATCAAATTTTGAGCACTCGAGAGTTTAAGAGGGAACAAAAACTTCGAGTCATAATAAATCCTGGTATGTATAATTTCTGTTACATCTCTATTTACTGATATATAATGAGACCAAGCCGCTTAGCGAAACGGGTTTCCCTTTACTAATATCTCTTTTCAACATATATTTTGCAAATCCTTTCCTACAACCAAACTGGTTAATCCGCTGATTTTAATAATAATATAGCAATATCCATTATGCTAAAATAGGAAATAAAATCTATTCTTTACTAGACATTCTGTCCTAAATTTCGATCTAACTACTCTATTTTGGACTATCTGTCCTAAAATCGATTATACCAAAATAGCAATATCTTTTATGCTAGATAATGGGCTATCTACCCAAAACAAGTAAAAATGGTGGACTAACTGTCCTTAAAAAGTAGCAAGGTCCGTTATGCTAATAAATGAACTAACTATTCATATTAGAGTTTACTGCTCTCTTCTGGACTAACTGTCCTCTGGGCTGACTGCCCTCAAAATGGATTGACTGTCTAAATTTAAATGAGCTAACTGCCCGAATTTTCTTTTGGGTTAACTACCCTTCAAAATATCTGGGCTAACTACCCTTCAAATTTTCCTTGAAAACCTTTTCAAAATATTTATTCTGTCAAATCATATATATGTAGGGAAAATATATCTTTAGCTTTACTCTAAGTTATTTTTCCCATGTTTTATATACTTTACTCAAAACAATGTTGGTGATGTTCAATAAGGATTATCCATCCTTTTAAAATAAGTTAAAGTCCTTTATAACTTAAAACACTTAGGCTATCTGCCTAGTCATTTCATTCGAAACCTTTGTTTAAAACCTTTAAACAACCTTTCGGAAACATTGAAAGTAACTCCTTCAAAACCATTAATAAAACCCTTTGAAAATATTTAAGGTAATCCTTTATATCCTCTAATAAACCTTTCAAAATGGTTGAAGGTTACTCCTTCAAAACATTTTAAAAAGCCTTCCTTTTACAAGCGTTAAAAAAATATGACATCCACCTTTAAAACCCTTTAGCCTTTGCCTTCAAAAAACATTGAAAAACCATACCATTCGACCTCATCAGAAGGTCTCACCTTTCGACCTTGTCAGAAGGTTTCTTTCTGTCCTAGTCAATAGGTTTCACCTTTAGACTTTGTCGAAAGCCTAGGGTACCTCCCCTATAAAATCACTTATGAACCTTTCGAATGCACTGAAACTCAAAAACTTTAGAAAATATTAGGTTCAATATAAAACAATTATGAAACCAATCAAAGTTAACTACTTTGAAACCTTTAAAACGCTTCGAGATTATGCCTTCAAGTAAAGCAAAAGGATCAGAAAAACATTAGAGTCGAAATCAACTGCTTCGAAGCCTTTATAAAACCATTCAAAGCCTGTGATATCTTGGAAATTTCAAGCAATTTAAAAAGTGATAATCTCCTTTATAAATTATTTAAAAATAGTAAAATTGTTATTTTCAAGCAATAATAATAATGTGTTGTTTTATATAAATAGATTTTAAGTAGAATTATTATTTACAAATTGAATTTGTGTTTGTTTAAATACATATATTTTTGAGTTGAATTTAAATTGAATTTTTAATTGAATTTGAATTTGGATTATAATATTGAAATTCAAAAGATAGATATATATCTTAAATATATTTTGGATTTGAAATTATATTATATATGATTTTATTTAGAATATAGTATGTTTTATATATTTTTTCGTAGGATTTTATTTATATAAATTAAGATATGTATTTATTAATTAGGAAATTAGATATAAGAAGCTTTAAAACCATTTAAAATTTATAAATTCTTGCAAAATCACATGTGTTAGCTATTAATCTCTTTAATAACAAGTGTAAATGAATTAACTATGGTAAAAGACAAGTGTTAGATGAACAACAAGTGTCATCCATTTATTTTTATTTTCTTTTATTTGTAAAAAATCCTAATTAAAATTATATAAACATCTACCTTTTCTCTCCATTTCCTTTTCTATCTTGTCACTTTCAAAACAAAAAATCCAAGCCATAGTAGAAAATTAGATCTGAGGCAAATTAAAACAAATCTATAATCAAACATTTCTCAAACCTGAGAAGATCAGCAAGCCCGTTAAAAATTTTAAAACCAGAAATTCAAAACAACAATTCAAAATCAAAAGATTTAAAACCAAAGATCAAGATCATTCAAAAAATTAAACATCAAACAGAGAAACCAGTTCCAGATCAAAAGGAGAGAACAAAGCTGTTCTCTGTTATCAACATATTCCTGCGAGTAGACTAACTTTTCAAAAGTTAAAAACACTTTATTACTTGTGCATATGGCAGTTGATGATAAAATGGCTTGACTATTGTTTGCATGTGTGTGTGTATATATATATATAATTAAGTTTTGCCTGGTATAAAAGTTGTGATATTGTGTGCATGCCTGAGTTGAGGAGGAATGTCTTTGTTTCAAATTTCAAACAGGTTAAAAAAAATTTCAGAATCAAATTCTCTTCGAGTAATCTCTTTAAGTTATGATTTTAAAAGAAAAAAATATTTGTTATAACTAAACACCAATTTTAAGTATAGTTTTAAATGGAATTATTGAGTTATTGTCTAGAAAACAAAAACATTTCTCTATTCCAGATTTACAGTGTTCTAAACAAATTCAAAACCTCAAAATCTTTTTACTCATTATCTTATGGTCTTTAATTTTGAAATAAATTTTGTTTGGATTAACATGATTCAAATTTTGAAAATAGTTTTAAGTGGAATTAGTTAAAAACATTCTTCGAAAATAGGAAAATATAGGAGAGTTCTAAGTATGTTAGAAATTCAAGCCTCGGGGTTGAATGATAGAATTATATCATCTTGTTTGATTTAAAAAACAATGATTTTTAAAAGTGAAATCATGAATTTTTAGTTCGTATCCGTGATGAAATTGAAAGATGAACAGAAATTAGTTTTTTTTCGAATGTTGGTGATCGATGAGGATATTATCCTCGGGATTGTGGTCAAAGGGAGATAGTGGGCAAACGGACTGGGGAAAAATGGTGTCTCATTTTTCCGTTCATCGTGGCGGCTAGGCGAAGCCATAGTTGGGTTTACGGTTGAAGCTGTTAGTTGATATTTTTGAGTCGATTTCTCCGGAATGGCGACGTCGTGCTCGATCGGAGTGAGGGGAAATAAAGCGCTGGATTCTGGCGAATGTCAGGGCTCAATGGCGAGTTTTCATATGGTCTGAGGTGATGGTGTTTGGCGGATCTTTGGATTGGGTTTGTTTCTGATGTTCGCGTCTTTGTTCGATTTTGTTCTGGAGATCGTTTTGATGTTTCTAGTTGTCGAATTGCAAGAGAGTGATGTCGTTGACTTGTCGAAGTTAGCGGTGATGATCGGAGGCACTCTGATCATGTGTGCATGTACACGGTCTTATCAGTGTGTCTGGGTTGTGAGACTACGGGAAAGAAGGGGATTTCTAGGAGAGGGCTCAAGTAGATTGGGATTTGAATCGAAGTTTTGGGTTCGTGATTTTGCTCGTGTTTTGGTTCGTGGAGTCCAGCTCTTGGACCGGTATTCTCAAACCTTGATGAACGTAAACCATTAACAAGTTTTCAAAACTAAAAAAACTAAAAAAATAAGGTGATCAGGTTTTGAAGCAGAAATTAATTTTGTTAACCTGATTAGAATAAAGTTTGTAGTATCAAGTTCAAAGAATTTTTTATCATAAGTTTCAAATTTAATTTTTTTAAATAGAATGTTTTTTTTAATTTAATTTATTTTGATTTGAAGATTCTATATCAAGTTAATTAATTGAATTGAATCATTAGTGTTTCCAACTAAATTAATGATGAAATTTAGTGAGTGCTTAATTAGTGTATTAAACATTAATCAATTAATTTCTCAAATGATTAACTGTAAGCATTCAATAAATAATTCAGGGTTATAAGTTAATTAATTATAGATTAATTAATTAATAATTAAAGATTGATTAATTGAGGATAATTAACCAATGGAATTATTTAGTGAAAGTAATTAAGGATTAATTACTTGGTGTAATTAATTAAAGGATTTATTAATTAAGATAATTAATAAAAAGGTTAGTTAATTAATGAATGGGACTAATTAAAGGATAATAAATCAAAGAAAGTGATTATAGAATAATTAATTAATGTAATTAATTGAGGGTTAAAGTAATTAATTATTAATAGTTAATTATGATGGTAATTAAAGGTTAATTAATGTGACTGGTTTGAGGATAATTAATTTGTGTAATTAATTAAGGCTAATTATTTAATGTAACTAAAGGATAATTAATCAAGGATGATTAATTTAGATGATAATTAAAGGATGATCAATTAATTAGTTTGTAATTAATTAATGTTGAGTAAGCAGGATTTAAAGATGATTAAAGTAATTAATTTAATTTATTTAAATTAATTGGAATAGTATGACTAATTAACTTTGCTTATGGATGATTGAATGATATCGAATGCCTTGGATTATTTATTATCCCTGGTATGTGATTGTGATGCTATGTGATATGAAATATTTAATGATATGAGATGTTTGGGATATTTAGTGATAATGTGGCTGTCTATCGATGATAAATTGCTATATAAAAGTGACATCCTCGATTTAAAATTTGAATTGTATTCACTTGAATAACTTGGGTTAAGATGACATTGGATTCGAAGAGACCAGGGTTGGGTAATTAGCAAATACCCGAAACCACTTCGATTACTAATCTACAGCGTTTCTTTATAGATTTGATATGTGAATCAATAGGCTGGGATGGAATAATTTAAGTAATTGGACCATTGAAACTATGTAGTGGTACTTAAATATTGATTGTGAAAATAAGTGTTGACTATAAAAAGTTATGAACTCGTAGTAAGGTATGAGTTACCCTGGGATTTAAAAAAGTATTATGCATTAGTATGTCTTGTTATATAGGTTTACTCACGTTGGTTTCCAGCCTGACCTGGGTGTTACTTTGATGTAATGCTCAGGTTAGACCAAGTATTACAGCTTTTCAGGTAAGGACGTTCTGGAGCTCAGGTGGCGAGCTGGATGGCAGGAACATATGGAGTGTATTCCGCTGTGATATTGTAGTTTATCTGGGACATGTTGATTTTATCTGTCCAGTGTTTTATGTAAATGTTGTAACTCTGATGTACAAAAAAAATGTAAATTGATAGATACAGTTTTCTTTTGTATAAATTTTATTATTTGATATTATATTTTGATCCGTTGTGAATGTGAGATTCTATGACTTATTTTCTGTTTCTTCTTCTATCTCTTTCTTCTTTACCCTAACAATCTAGAATTTTCGGGATTGGAAATTCGGGGTCGTTATATTTTGGTATCAGAACGGAAGGTTAAGCGAGAACCTTGGCTCTGGTCGGTTTACTCATTAAGGATAGGGTCAGTGGTACCCTAGAATGAGTTGAGCGTGTGTGTGTGTGTGTGTATGAAAGCGTACTTGTTATTTTCTTATATAAAGATTTTTAAATTGGTTTTAAATTGATTGGTTTTTTTATATAAGTAAAATTTTCCAATTTTATATATATATATATATATATATATATATATGTAGGAAATCGGTTGTTGGATATTGAAATTGAATAAGAATTAAGTGATAAATACATACATACATACATACATACATATATATATATATATATATATATATATATATATATATATATATATATCAAAATGGGAATTATGAACTATACAAATAAGATGAATTAGAACCGGTTTCAAACCAGAATATGGAATTGTTATTGTGTTTAATAATGGGATGATTGTTTTCCAATAGACAATGAAATGTTTTAAGAAAGTAATCATTAGATGAGAATAACTTGTAAATTAGAATGTATTTAAATTGTGAAGTTTTTAATTCTAAGTTTAAAAACATTTGAATTTTCAAAATGTTAAAAGAAATAATAAATAATATTATTTAGAATATTTAGAATGTATTCTTATTTTAAAATAAAAAGTTGTTTGAAAACTTTAAAGGAATTGGTTTTGAATTAAACCCCAGGGTGGTTTAAGTTTTAAAATATGGCTTGGTGGGCCAAGAAATAAATATAGGTAAATGTGTGGATATACATAATATCAAAAATGATTTGGAATAAACTTTAAAGTGATGAGTTTTGATTTTCCCTGAAGCGTGATGTAAAAATCCAAAGTAAAATAAGATTTTGAACTTTTAAGCAATAGAAATTTGAAATTTGAAGTGGGAATTCAAATTTGAGTAAGGTTAACAGGGATTAAATTCAATTTAACTTAGAGAAAGTTAAATAAGTTTGGAATGAACAACCCGAGTTGGAAATTTCAAGATGAAACTAAGATAGGGAAGTTAAATATGTTTATTTGAAAGGGAATAATATGTGATCTTAAACGGGTTTGAGCTCTAGGAATGGGTAGTGGATAATGAAAGTTTAAATAAATTGGATGTTTATTTATCTTAATATCATCCTGTTATTATCAGTAACTATGAGACTGTGAATTGAGTTGTTTTAAATGAATTAAGAAGTGCATTGTGATATTTTATATCCATTGCAGAATTAAAAGGAAATAAAACTTTAATTTGAAATTATTTAAGCAATTTTGATTTTTAAAGATAAAAAAATTGAACCTGTGAAAGTAAAATCACTTTGAACTTAAGATTTGAATCTTTAAAATGAACTTGCAAATTTAAATTGTTAAGGATTAGTTTCAGAATTGAAATTGGGTAATAAATTGGATTTCAAAGATTAAATTGTTTAAAAAGGGTTTAAATTATTATTTGAACCTAGAATAAGTTTATGAAGAAGTAAAGGTAATTTAAAATAGAATTTTGAAATTTGGACTCAGAATTAAATGTTTAAAGGGTTCTGAACTTTTACTTGGAAACTTGAGATAAGTAAGTAAAAGTGATTTGAATAAATATTAAAATGTTAGATTCAAAATTTAATTATGTAAGGACTTGGGTTGTTAAATTAAAAGTAAATGTTAATTTGGTTTAAGTAATTAAATTAACATTGGGAAATTTGACTCGAATTTATATAATTCGAGGAGATTTTAAAGGTGGAGATTGGAATTGGGATTAATTCAAATTGGAATTGAAATGATTTGAAATTGAAGTTGGTTCAATTTGAAATTAGTCCAAATGGATTTGAATAATTTGGAATTGTGATTAAAGTTGAATAGGTTTAAAATTCAAATGGAATTTGATTTGAATTTGGAAAGAAATTAAGGTTAATTCAACTTGAATTGGGGTTAAATCAATTTCAATGGAAATTGAAGTTATTTAAATTGGAATTGAGTCAATTTAAACGGAAGTGGAAATTTAAATTGAATTGATGGGAATGGAGAGTGAGAATTGAACAGTTTGGCTCTAGACTATTTTCAAAATAAATTGTTTTAATATAAACTATTTTTCCAAGCTATTTACTATCTATAAACTTTCTTTTTAAACCCCAAACTATCTTATACTTATTTTATAACTGCTTTTGGAACTATTTAACTATTTCATAACTTTTTATAAACTAATTACTATTTTTTCAACTACTTTATAACTACTTACTATTTTACAACTATTTTGCAATTATTTAATTGTTTTATAACTATTTACAATTGTTTTATAATTACATAACAATTTTACAGCTATTTTGCAACTAATAACTATTTACAACTACTTTACTATTTTAAAAAATTTCAAGCTATTTTCTTTATACAAGTTGGTCAGAGTTCAAACTGTTTATAATTAAATACCAATTGAGATAAGAATTGTAGTGATAATCTAAAAGGGGATTGAAGCAACTGTGGATAGGTGATTAGAATTTAAATGAAGGTGAAAAGTAAGAGATTTAATTTAGCTAATGATCAATGAAGATAAATACGTAAGATGTACGTACGTTATTCTATTTGCATAACGATTTGATCCAGATTCGAACACAGAATTTTGAGATAGTATATCGATCCGAGTTGGGATTTTTCACTCGATTTTTGATGGCGAACCCTGGATATGGATTTTTGGTTGATTTTGGATATTTCCTATCATAGTTTGGACTATGCAAGGAGAACGACGGTTTCTGATCAAGAAACCAGATCTGAGTTCGCACTAGAAAGTCGAATGGACGATACTAGTTCTGAAGAGAAATTGTGTGATCGAGTGAACGATCAGATTGATATAGCGTACGGATGATATGTGTACATCGTACGGGTTTGAATGAAATTGATATTGAAAAATTTGTAGATAAGAAATATAAAATGGTTTTTGAAATGAAGAGTATATTTTGTGAAATATATGATGAAATAAAGTGCAAATTGGATATTTCTATGGTAGAAATTTACTTTATGGAAGTAAGTAATATGGTAAGTGACTTCATAAAGAAATCAAGTTTGTATATTGATTTAGCATAAACCAAGTTATGTATCTTTGTTATATATATGATAAACTCCTCATGCTAAATCTATAGCCAGAAGAAAAGGTTTTTGAAAATATTTATAGTATAAAAAGGGATTTTATACAAGTATGAAATGATTCAAAGAATTTTCAAGGATATGTATCTATATATATATAAAGGATCTTATGAGAAAGATTTTGGAAAAAGGATTTTGGAACCTATGGATTTTGAAAGGCTTTTGATTTTAAGGGAAAAATCAATTTTGGAAAGCCTAGTTTGATAATTATCAATTTTGGTATAATGGTTTTGAGAAAAGAAGATTTATATGGGATTCATACGAGGTGTATGAGTTGGAAGATACTATATGTGAATAGTATAAAGTGTTTTGAAAATGGCTCTGGAGAAAAAGGCGCTCCCTTGAAATGAACTTCTTAGGAGCATCATAGGTTGGTACTGCCTTGAGCCCTAAGGGGGAGGCTCTAAAGTGGATCCTGTGAGGAAGTCTGGACAAACTGAAGTTCCTGAGGATTATTGGATAGCAAAAGTCGAGGGCGCTGACGTCACGACTCGTCCTTCTCGATCCTCAAAAATCGACACAAAATACACCACAGAATAATATGCCGACGCTCGAGTGCCGGAAAAGACAGATTGTTGAGGGAAAAGAAAGAAGATAGAAGAAAGAAGGAACTAAACAAGTACAGAATCTCACAATCGCAACAGAACAAAGTATAATACATAATTTCAGATCTTTACACAAAATGGAAACTATATCTGTTTCATACAATACACCATCAGCGTATCACAAACAAACAACAATTACCAGCCTGACAATTTCATACAATCACAGTAGCGGATATAAAAAAATACGGATCATACGTCTCAGTCTCCAGCTCCTCTTCTGAGCTCCATAGCATCCTATCCTGAACATATAATAGTCGGTCTGACCCGAGAATTATAATGAAATAACACCCGAGTCAGTCTGGAATACCAGCGTGAGAGAAATATACCAAAATTGATTATTAAAGTTTCAAAATCCTTTGAAATCAAAAGCATCTCGTAAGACCACGCCACAAATAAACATGTCGGGTTTTTGCCTTACGATAGCTAAAACACTTTTTATTAAAATCCTATGATATTATAATATTGTCTATATATGTAACGATCCCGGATTAAAGACGAATTTAAATTTTGTAACTTATTTCAACTTTTGGAATTTAATTTGAAAAGTTTCAAACAAATAAAATATGTGTTAATTTATATAGCTTTTAATTAAATTAAATAAAATGCAATCCTATCATTGTAAAAGCAAATAAGACTTTGGGCCAATTACCATTTATATATATGTGTGTGTGTGTGTATTTGGAAGGAAATCTATCTTATTCAATTTAATTAAAGACTCTACATTATTAACATTTGATATAATATATATATATTTAGATGTAATATAGAAAATAATATTTAAAATAAAATTAATCCTATCAATTTTATATATAAGTATAAAATATAATTATAAAAATATATGAGTATAAGCATTTTTGTTAGGAATAGAAATAAATATATAAGTTAAATTATATGGTTACATGAAAACATAAAGGAAAAAAACACATCAGACAATTCTAGAAATATATAAACTATGAAATACATGTGTAAAAGAATAGAAATAAAAGTGTAGTGGTTATTTGTGTGTATGCAACCTAGGTTAAATTTATAACTAAAATAATTTTTTATTGAGCACATAGAGTATAAAGCACAACCAGGCAAGTAATATATATAAACTATAGAAATATATGTATGTTGCCTATGAAGTAGATGCAAGGCAAGGAAAAATATAATCTATGTACATACCAAAGATAAAAAGAGACAAGTATGAAAACATGTAAAGACATTTGCATTTAATGGTAGCACAACATTAGGTCATTTCGAATTGTTCAAAGTCATTTCAGCCTCCAAAAACAAAAAAAATCTAGCCTGGTCAAAGAAGGAGGCAAGAAGAAAATGTTTCCACCAATAAACACCTATTCCTGTAAACTCTTATATATATATATATATATATATCTTCTTATCCTATTCTAGTTCGTTCAAAAAAATCCAGAAATAAAAAGCAAAGCAAAGATTCAAATGTTCAAGTTTTTCAGTCTTAGAGCATTTCAGAAATCAAGCAAGACAAGATTTTTCAAAAATCCAAAACTGTTTCAAAGCCTCCCAATTCTTTTCAAACTCTCTGCTTTTTGAAAAAAAGGGTGAGTAAACACAAATTTTAAAAAAAAACTTAAGTAAGATTAAACCTGTGATAATATGGTGCTTGCATTTGTATTTTGTTCATATAACTCTGTGTTTATATATGAGTGTTCTGTGTAAATCTGTTTTGCCTGGTCTTCTCTGATTGTAGTTACAATATTGATTTTTTTTAGATCAAAATTCAAAATATCATCATCCAACCTTTGTTGGGCCTAAAGTATTAAACTAAATAAGTTTGTTTAAGCATAGGTTATGATCTAACATTTTGTTTAAGTATGATAGTGATGAATTGACTCTGTAAATTTAGTTTTACAAAGCGTATCTAAAATATATGCCAATTTCGAATGTTATAAATTATTGATTCGATTATATAACTTGAAACTACATTCGAAAATAGGATTTTTAAAGCAAAAATGGAAATTTTTAGTTAAGTATACTATGAGCAGTTCGTAGTTGAACCGAAAACACGTTTTAATCAATTTCCGGTGACCAAAGAATTTTTGGATGTTGAAATCTTGTTTGAAGCAAGCTGGGCCATTGATGATGTTAGGAAAATTGTTTAAAAAAAATTCTATTGCAAGGGATGATGGAACGAGGAAGATTTTGGGTTTAACACATGGTTTTGTTGTGGTCTGGAAATGAGGTGATTTCGTCACCTTGATGCATCGAGTGTGGACAGATTTGGAGGAGGTATAAGTGAGACATAGGCGAAGAAGTGGACGGAGGCGTGGCGGTTCCGGTGGTCTGGATGGTCGTGTCGAGGTGGTTTTTGGCGAGCTTGAGTGTTCCAGTTTCGACTGGAAGTGTCGAATTTATGTTCATGTTTCGTGATGATGGTTCGAGGGCAAAAGTTGAACGTTGGGTCGATCGCCGATGAGTGGAGCAAGTCGCTGGAGGTGGCGATGTCGTCGATGCCCTGTGCATGTGTATGGCGTCGATATCGTGCCAGGGAAATTTTTGGCGTGATCAAGTCGAGTTGATACTCAAGAAAATGAGTGGTTTGCTTTGTGTTTGTCCTAAGTGTGTGTTTATGCTTACCAGTTTATTTTAGTTTAAACTTAAACGTAACTGGAAAAAAGAAAAGAAGAAGAAAGTATGAGAAGAAGAAAGAGAGGGGACTCGGGGAAATGGTATGAAATCTCGAGTGTTTGCTCGAGTAAACCTAGAGGCATTCTCGGATTTGATTCTGCAATATGATGAAAAGTAAGTTAAGCAAACTATTTAAACAATTTTAAGTAGTGATGACTAATTAATGTTTGATGATATTAAGTTAAAACTTTATTACAAGTTTTAATTATTTTGGCGAATACTTAATAATGTTTTTAAAAATCCAATTAATACTTTAATTAAGTAATTAATGTAAGCTAAGTTTTGAACTTTAATTAAAGTTAAAGCTTTTTAAGTTAGTAATAATTTGATTTCAAAGTTATTAAGGAAGATTTTTAAATGTTAATTAAGATAATAATTATTATAAATTGTTGTTAGGAAGGGTAATTAAGAATGATTAATTAATTTATAATTGTAATTAACTAAGTGATTAGAGATTTATCAATTTGTAATTAAAGATTGGTTAATTAACAATTAAGTGTTTAGCTAATTTGTAATTAAGAATTGTTAATTAAAGTTAATTAATTTATAATTAGTAGTTAATTAAGATAATTAATTAAGGAATAATTAATTAATAAAGTAGATTAAAATTTAATTAATTTATCATTAAGAATAGTTAATCATTGATTTAAATAAATCAATAAAAATAGTTATGTGTTTAATTCTTCTAAATCACCTTCACCTTAAATTGAAAATGATTGACTATCATCAAATGTTGTGTACTGAATTGATATTTATGTTTGTGATTGTGATACTGTGTGATGTGAATTGCTTTATGCTGAAATGTGATTTGTGATTTTTTTTGTATGTATGTGAAAATCCATTTTCTCGTAAAACGACATTTGAATTTCGATGCGACAGGGAGTCGGATTCCAGTTGGTTATCCGAAACCCACATCGAATCGTAATGGTGAATCTTTGTGATTGATAAATTTACTTTATCTGTGGATCTGTGAATGAAGATAAGCGTTATGGATTATATCGCTTATCGAGATTGATACGATTGAATCTGTGATGACTGATGATGTTGCACTATTGTGTGAAACCCCCGGACTACACCATACACACACACAAATATGGATTTCACGAGGAAATCGGTTAAGTCACAGATATTTAAATTTAATTCAAAATAGTTTTAAAAGTTGAATTTTAAATCCAAACGGTTTTGGAAATGGAATTGGTTAAATATGAAAAGCTTTTAAAAAGGAGTTTTGAGGATAAAGGTTATTTTGAATAACATAATAAAGTTTGAAATTTAAATAATTTGATTTAAATTTGAATTCAAAATTTGAAATTGAATTCTATGTTTGGAAACTATGGTTTAAAGATGTTATACAAGTTATATATGGGTTAAACCATTTTAAAGGTATTGTTTTGAGAATTTGAATTTAACTCAAGGGCTTTAACTTGTATAAATGTAATCGAATTTTTCCGAAACGAAAACTATTTGTTTTCAAATAATAATAGCTTTCATATAAGGAAAGGATTTCAAATTTGTGTTAAAAGATTACAAGTGTGAAATGGAATTGAAATAGTTTCGAAAGCTAGGGATTAATCTTTGTGGAAGATAGTTGAACCTTATTTGAAATTAACGGGGTATCTTTTATATACAAGATTTGAAAAGAAATTGTTTCGAAACCTATAAAGGAATCTTTGTGAAATATTTGTGAAATGTTGTTTTCAAACAAAAGAGGATCTCAAAGATAGATCTTTTGTTTAAATATTGTAAATGAATCTTGGTAAAAGATTAGTGAACTTTGTGAAATAAATTTTTTTGTTTAAAGATTTGAAATGGTAATTTGTTTAAACCACTTGAAGAAATGTTTTGGTTTTTTTTTAAAGTTACGACTTAAACGAAATCCCATTATCCATATGTTTTTAAATATTGCGCTCATTATTCGGTTTAGCCAGGAGAGGACCTTGTGTCATATAACCCATTCCGAATAGAGATACGACGATATGGATAACATTTGAAGACCTATGGTGAAGACCGGGTATTTTTAAAAACGAAAGGATAACCCGTCGATTGTCTCTGCACCGAGTCGTGCCGGTATAGAGATTCCCTAAGTGATGGGAAGTCCGATCGGGATTGTGAATAATCGGATTGCAATGGCTTCTTTGAAGTGCCTTCGGTTCCGTTCGATCCCGGAACGGACTTGTATGGATGTGTGTCTGACGTTACACTTTGAGATGTAAAGCTGGTTTTTATCAAATATATTTCTATTGGTGGTGGAGAATTTATTCTCTTAGCTTAACACCCTTCTCTGAGACGTACAAGCTCAGAGGTTATGTAGTTGATTGTTGCTATTAATGCATTCCCAATTTGGTAATGTGACATAGAAAGTGTTGCTGATCATTTGTTGATCAAAGCAAGACTTTGTGAAAAGTGTAGCTTTGTGGATGAGACCTCATCGGACCTCACGAACCGGAAATGGTTGTAACAACCCGGATATTTTAACGGTTTAATTAATTTAATTAATTGAATTTGTGTGAAATTTAATAAAAAAATAAAATAAAATTTTGAAACATAGATTTGATATTTGGATTGCGTCCAGTTAAACATAGCAACTGGTAAATTTTCGTCCGAAAATATGAAATTTTATTTCGTGCTTAAATTTATTTCAATTTAATCAGTTAAAAAGCGATGAAAATAAAATGTTTTCGGAACCTAAATATTTTTACATAGAAAAATTTTAAATCATCTTCTGAAAAAGATGTCAGTTTGTCGTTTTTCCAAATTCGGACATCTTTAGCTCCGTCGATCTTATTTTTCTATGTTTTTCATGCATTTTCCGCTAGTATAAAATTTTGAATTTTTAAAATTCAATCGAATCACTGATATCTGTATACCGTTTTGACCATCTTGTCGCACTGATCTCAACGGTATATTAATTTCTGTATTTTGAGGTCCGGTTTGAGACGGAAACGTTGATAACGTTCCGTTGTAACGATGCCAAAATTTTGAACTCGTGACCTTTTGTGTTCCGTTGCCTTTCAAACTTCAGCCGTGTTTTTCACGCAACAAATTAATTACTTTGATTTTTTTTCCTGGACCAACGTGAATGTTTATTTCTTTTCCAAAGTATCAGCCGTATACCTCATTAGTTATTGTTTTATGTAACCAACGTACATTGGCTTTTCATATTTACTTTGGTTTCCATTATTTGTAAATCTGCAGTGACTTTTTGATATTTTTCCTTTCTTCACCTTTCTCTTTTCCAATGCTCTGAGAAAAGAAGCAAACATTTTCAATTCCATGATCCAAACAAAAAAAAGGAATGCCTGTAGCTTAATTTTTATACTTCAAGACTCTTCCCCTCTCCCCTACCCTGAACCGAGACCTCACCCACCTATGGCCTCCTCGCCGCAACAGCAAACACCAAACAACTAACACCTTGCCTTCCACCAAAATCAGTCGCTCCACCTTACAAACCTGAGCACCGAGACTATTCCCCTGCTTCCGCAGCCGACCGCCTCGACAGTGCACTGCTCAGCTGGCCGAGCGTTAGGTAGCGACCCATCACCACCTCATCGAGCCCCTCTCTGCCTCCATCTCCTTGTACCCACATCCTAGCCTTGATGCTAACTATGATCGGCCCACCATCAACGGCCATCCCTGTGTCGCGTGTAGCCACTACCGAGGCCGAGCCTCCACCTTCCTCCATTCCGGTTCCCTAGCCTGCCACTGCCGGCCTTCTTTCCACATAAGCTCCTCTGCGCGAAGACCATCTTCCACCGAACCTAGCCATCCCACATGGCAACCAAAGTCCACCTGCGCCCTTCACCTCAGTCGTCATCACTTGTCCTTCACCCACCTTCTTGCCGAGCCAAGCAGCATCTCCTTCCTCTGCCATTTGCTCACCGCTTCCATTCTTTGCGTAAGTACGTATTCATATATCATCAATGATGTACACACTACAAAAACATGCTTCCATTTGAATTAGGTACATAGTTAAGTTTCAGAACGTGGTTCTCTTGATTCCACATAGGCCATTTCTAAAGACTCGGTATAATAATTTGATGCATGTTTCTCTTTATGTGACATAACATCCCATAGATTGGTTATGCATTTTTGCACCAAATCGTTCTTTGCATCAAATATATATGCACGCTAGTTAAATTACTTAGCTGTATGGATGATAGTATATATGAATGGGTTCAAGTGCATACATATTAGTTTAAAAAAAGTGTATGTTCCACGTGATATTCACTGTTGTTAGCAAATAGTTGATAAGTGAGTCTATTACTTAAAGTATTGATGGTAATGGTTTTCAAAAGCTTTTGTATATATAACATTTAAGTAAGATTTGAATTTCATGTAAGTATAATTACCAACCCATATTTTACTGACATCAAGTCTTTATTTCCATTTTCTGTATGTCCTATAGTCAGACAGTTGTATAAATAAATGTTAGTTTTTAGTTATATAATATGTTTTATATACGTGTAGGGTTGGTTATATATAAGAGATTATGAGGTTATAAAAGTTGTAAAGTAAGCTGCAGTCTTTCATAGTAAATATTATAAAATATAAAAGAGGTATGAAAGTTAGGTGCAGCCTATATTTATATATGTAATGTATGGTTTACAGTCTATTGACTTCTAAGAATAATGTAAAGGTTGATTTGCTTTATACTACAGTATATGATAGTCATATATATATATATATATATATATATATATATATATTTAATTAATTTATAATATTGTGGTATTTGATTTAACGCGTGTTTAAAATGTATACCTGTCCTATTGATATTTTGGTTTCTTTAGATATAAAGTATTTATATGTGTATATGTTAAATTTTCATTTATTGTTAAGTATCGTTTAAAATAAAATAAAAATGAATACGGATTTGAAAGGAATATAGATTTTTAAATATGAGTTTATAAAGAGTATCTGTTAAGTTGTATATATTTTAATATAGTAAGCCTACTTGATTTTATAATAAATTTGAATCTCGGGAGATAACAGATAGATATGCGTGTTTTAAATTTAATATTGATTTTAAAATGTGTGTATTTTTTTAATTGAATATTAGTTTAAGGAAAATAGTAATGTAATATACTTTTGTTCGATTTTATCAGCATCGATCCACTTCTGATTTGATTTCGTTTATTTCCTATCTATCAATTTGTCCGTTCAATTCGTACCAATCTAGCTTTGTTTTGGGAAGTCGTGCTTGGATTTCGTAACTCAACTTCATTGTCTATTTCTCTACCTCGAAAGGTGAGCGATCACTCACGATTAATGTTCTTTATTTATTAAATTTGATTTCACTTGAAATGACAATTGAAATATGCTGCTGTTAGTTATTTACACTGTTGTGTATGTTATTACCTGTATCAGTTCCCCTTTGATATCTGACACCGTTATCTGTAAATTATATAATGATAATCTCGTTTGATTGATAATTGATTGATTGTTTGTGATTTATATTGGATGTTAAATTGTAATGTATAAAGTGATAAATATTAAGCAATTGAATTTGACGTAGGATAATTAAAATTTGAATCGACATATATGTTGAATTTGATTAGTTTAATATGACCCCTTTTAATTGTTAAATTAATTGACATGTAGAATAGTGATAAGTACACTTTGAACCATTGAACGTATATTGGATTAATTGTTGTAGTGTTAATTGAAATCGAATGACAAGTGAAGAACAGTATGAATAATTAGTGTGATAATATTTAATCTACATGAAATGATAGTGTAGATTCTAGGAATAATTACATTAATTTGCACAAACAACAATGTGAACTAATACAATTGTTTTGGGATTATTTGAATTAATTATTGGATTATTACTGATTGTTGTTATTGCTTGTTTATTTACTTTGACACCATCCCAGTTATCACAATGCAAGTTCCCATTGTTATACTTTGATTTTTGAATTGAATTGGAATCGGGTTGAAATGATAAATACCCAAAATGAACTTGACTTTGGATAGAGAACTAAATAAACCCGATTGGTCAATAATTTGATTTGAAATAAAATAAAAGATTTCATTTGAATAATAAGGTTTTGAAATAAAATTGGAACGTAAATTTTGATAAAAGGAAAATGTAATATTGAAATCTGAAACAAAATGTAAATATAGTAACTGATGAAAGAACGTTGTTTTGAAATGAATTATTTAACAATTAAATTTGGAATTATTCATTGAATTACGTTTGAAATGATTTAATAATTAAGGTTGAATTTGTAATCAAGTTTTGAAATTATTAATAATCAAGATTGAAGTTATTTAATAATTGAATAAGATTGAATTATTTGATAATTGAATAAAAATTGAATTCTTTGACAAGAGGAATTCAACTTTTGAATAAGTGAATTTGAACTTCGTTAATAAATGAAATTGGGTTCTTTATTTATTAAGCTTTGGGAAATTATTTAAGTAAGTTAATAAGTGAAATTGAACTTTTTTAATATGTGAAATTTAGTTTCTTTATTAATGGAGTTTGAAATTTGTAACTAAGTAAAGAAATAAGTGAAATTGAATTTCTTTAACAAGAAATAAAATGTGATTTATTGAAATTAACGTAGGACTTGTAATTTACAGAATTGATTTGACGAATCTAATTTAACTCAATTTGAAGTTTTGATATAATGAAGTTGAACTTAAGCAACTGATTTAATGAATTGGAAATTTAATAGAAATTGTTTTGAATGACAAATTTACTTAACGAATATTGAATGAAATCGATCAATGAATTTAAATTGATTAGAACGTTAAATTAAATTAATTTAATCGATTTCGGAATGAAATTTATATACGAACTTGAATCAATATTTGTATTGTTTAAATAAATATTGAAATTGAATTATAAGATTTCGAAATAGTAATTTGGAAGTTTGAACGTAAATTATGGAAATTGTTTTAGAAAGACTAACGAAATGTTGATTTACGAATTCTAATTGAAATTGAATTTGAATTTGATTTGGTTTTGAAATTTGTTAAATGACCAATCGGTGTAATAATTACGAAAGTTATTAAAGAAACCGGAATCGGTTGTGGACATACTCTCTGTCTAAACTGAAAACCACTTTAATAATTATACGCGGAGTGTGATCCAGAATGAAGTGGTTGGAATGATATACGTGACGACTAAAGAAAGAGAACGATAATAGATAGCCTTGACACTTGTGTCAAATTGGAAATGACTAAAATAGGAGACGTGCCGGGCCAAATGGGGTTAGCCACCTCGAGCGAACACACTTCTTCGATACTACTCATTACTTGTTATTGATGGTGCACCCTCGGAATTTCAGGAGTGTTGTTTCGCGGTGTTGCGATCGTTGCGGCGATGCGTTTTCACCAGTCCGGATCAGGCAAACGGTAGTTTCACTACCTTGGGTATTGCATCATGTGCCTTGTCATACTTGTAACCCTATATACGCAACCACTATGATTTTGTTTTGTGTTATACCTATGGAGTACTCCCTGATATCCCACTAGTTTACGGTGGAGTTTACAGTGTTGTATAGTCTATAACGCTTATATAAAAATTTGTTAAGGGGGATAATGATAACGCCTTAACACTATTTTGATATTTTATATTAATGATAGACATTATCTATTTAGCGTATATTACTACATAGTAGATAGTTTAACGGATCCGTAGAGGATGGTTATTCCAACGTCCTTTGAGTTATTGTATTTCAATTGTTATTTCACTTGAGTTAGATTTATTGATATAAGAATGTAAATCCTGACCCGAGTGTTTTGTGTTTTGCTTTACGCTCGGGTCAAACTGAGTGTACCAGTATTCGAGACTCGCCTTTGGAGTTGGAGCTTCGCTTGGAGATCCAGCTATCTATCCAGCTTTCAGATGTTCAGTTTATTCCTGTGATGTATTCTGATTCTTGTATTTGACTATTGTATTCGAGACTTCTGTTGTAACTTATTTAACTCTGTTATATATGTAGTAGCTTCATGAACTACTATCTTTTGTTTCCGTTGCATATTATTACTCTGTGTCTATGATTCTGTGATTATTTATTTACTGTATATCTGAGTTTTGCCAAATTTAAATTAGCAATTCAGTATTTTGAATTATTCATGTCCTACATGTGTGGATGCGAATAGTCCAAAATAGCGGGTCATTACGGTTGGTATCAGAGCATTTGGTAGCTCTAGGCAAAACTTAGCATATAGGGTAAATGTATTTACAGAATCACTCTCATTCGAGTTTCAATCTCTTCCTTTTGACTTGATTCCTTTGAATTTTGGAATGTTCCCTGCGATTCCAAAATTCATTCATGTCCCTCACTATTCGTCTTCTTTCAATATTGGAGCATTCCATAACTCCACTTCGAATGATCTTTATAGTGAATCGGCGGTCTCGCCAATCTCAAATTTATTTGAAAAGGGAGAAAACTCCTTTATAATAGCATCGATTTACCAGAGATTTCTGTATCCTCGGTTTTCGATGCTATCTATCTCATGCTATGCCTGAATTCTATCTCTTGAGATTGAATGTTGATTTACCTCGGAATTCTGCATCGATCTTATTTTTGAAATCACGGTCGACACGGTAAAGGTTGCCCATGAGTTAATATAAGCTTATTCATCTCCCGATTCTGTTAATTGAATCATCTTATTTTTCTTTCGAACTTGTATTCGAATCAGAATTCTCGTTAATTTGATTCCATCAAAAATTTGAATTTCTATACTGCTTTGGAATCCCTTCTTGTATCGTCAAGCGAGAAGGGTATTTGAAAATTGATATTAAAAACGTTTATATATATTTATATATATATATATTGTGTTTTTTGAGTTGTTGATGTTGATTTGGCTTTTCGAACGATTCGTCTGATCAACGCTATGGATAGAATTTCCAGAACACTTGAATAGAACAAACCGACACAAAATTGTTTTTAAATTGGCGAATAAAATAAATTTTGTATGATTATATTATATATAAGTATAAATTTTTTTGAAATTAAAATGTTAATGAATCTGTTGTCCGAATTGTGAAAATTTAATTTTCATTTAATGTTTTATAAATCATTGACTATTACATAAAATAAATAATTGAATTTATAAAATTTGGTTATAATTTGATTTGGAATTTGAAGTGAATTTAAAATTAGAATTTGAGAACTTAATTTCCGATAATTTCGAGTTTGGTTTTAAAGATTAAAATGTATATTATTTAAAATATTTTCGAATAGGAATGGTTTTCAAAGAATTTTAAATGATTAAAATCAGTGCTCTTTTCTTTGTCGCTGGAAAATAATTTCGGAGATGTCGGCCGCATCATCGACATTTATTTTCGATTTTCGAAGTGGAGAGACTATTCTGTAGCTTCGCTACGGTTTGTTTCGAAAATAAATTGATTTGAATTTCTTAACATGACTTGATCTGTAATATATATTGAAGATTTTGAATTTGACTTGATATATTATGTGTGTCTATATATATATATATATATATATATATATATAATGTTATCTCTAAGTTGATTGAAGCTAATCAGAAATTAATTCTTAAAATTTTGATTTAAGGATGATTTTCAATTATAAATGAAGCAAAATTCTTTTTATATAAATACTCAACTTGAGATAACTGAATTGTAAATTTTACTTGTATAATACTCAACTGCATTATATATAATTTACCTAAATTTCCAAATGTTAATTATGTAATTGAATATTATACAATATAAATGATATCAAAGGAATTTGTAAATAAATTTATGTAGTTACAATAAGTGTAAATATACTTAATGTATGTAATAAGATATATTAAGTGAAGTAAATTTAATAATAATTTTGAATAAAGAAGAATTAAATTGTTGAATAGAATATGATCGTAATAAATGACTGTTCGAGTAATGATTTTCAAAAATGATTAATAGAGGATAATTGGATAATAAGATAATGAATAAATGAGATAAATTAAATAAATTTTGCTTCGAAGGAATTAACAAACTAACAATAAAATCAACTTAATGAAAATCTTAAATTAAATCAGTTTTTGAATATCAATTAATTTAAATTTAATTTTTTTTAAGGAAACCTTTTTGTATCTAACATTAATAAAATATGAAATTAAATCAATTTAATGAAAACCATGAATTTAAAAACAATTATTGAATATAATTTATTCAAATTGAAATTTATATGGTTTGAACTAGTGGTTACTTTGTTTCAATCTATTTTCTTTTGATTGTTCTATTCTCCTACCTCCTTCCTTTTCGAGGACGAAAAGTTTTAAGTGGGGGAGAGTGTAACAACCCGGATATTTTAACGGTTTAATTAATTTAATTAATTGAATTTGTGTGAAATTTAATAAATAAAATAAAAGAAAATTTTGAAACATAGATTTGATAATTGGAATGCGTCCAGTTAAACATAGAAACTAGTAAATTTTCGTCCGAAAATATGAAAGTTTATTTCGTGCGTAAATTTACTTCAATTTAATCAGTTAAAAAGCAATGAAAATAAAATGTTTTCGGAACCTAAATATTTTTACATAGAAAAATTCTAAATCATCTTCTGAGCAAGATGTCAGTTTGTCGTTTTTCCAAATTCGGACATTTTTAGCTCCGTCGATCTTATTTTTCTGTGTTTTCATGCATTTTCCGCTAGTATAAAATTTCGAATTTTTAAAATTCAATCGAATCACTAATATCTGTATATCGTTTTGACCGTCTTATCGCACTGATCTCAACGGTATATTAATTTCTGTATTTTGAGGTCCGGTTCACGACGGAAACGTCGATAACGTTCCGTTGTAACGGTGCCAAAATTTTGAATTCGTGACCTTTTGTGTTCTGTTGCCTTTCAAACTTCAGCCGTGTTTTTCACGCAACAAATTAAATGCTTTGATTTTTTTTCCTAGACCAACGCGAATGTTTATTTTTTTTCCGAAGTATCAGTCGTATACCTCATTCGTTATTACTTTATGTAACCAACGTACATTGGCTTTTCATATTTACTTTAGTTTCCATTATTTGTAAATCTGCAGTGACTTTTTGATATTTTTCCTTTCTTCACCTTCCTCTTTTCCAATGCTCTTAGAAAAGAAGCAAACATTTTCAATTCCATGATCCAAACAAAAAAAAGGAATGCCTGTAGCTTAATTTTTATACTTCAAGACTCTTCCCCTCTCTCCTACCCTGAACCGAGACCTCACCCACCTTGGCCTCCTCGCCGCAACAGGAAACACCAAACAACTAACACCTTGCCTTCCATCAAAATCAGTCGCTCCACCTTACAAACCCGAGCACCGAGACTATTCCCCTGCCTCCGCAGCCGACCGCCTTGACAGTGCACTGCTCAGCTGGCCGAGCGTCAGGTAGCGACCCATCACCACCTCATCGAGCCCCTCTCTGCCTCCATCTTCTTGTACCCACGACCTAGCCATGCTGCTAACTGTGACCGGCCCATCGTCAACAACCATTCCTGTGCCGCATGTAGCCACTACCGAGGCCGAGCCTCCACCTTCCTCCACTCTGGTTCCCTAGCCTGCCACTGCCGGCCTTCTTTCCACATAGGCTCCTCTGCGCGAAGACCATCTTCCACCGAACCTAGCCATCCCACATGGCAACCAAAGTCCACCCGCGCCCTTCACCTCAATCATCATCACTTGTCCTTCCGCCACCTTCTTGCCGAGCCAAGCAGCATCTCCTTCCTCTGTCATTTGCTCACCCCTTCCATTCTTTGCGTAAGTACGTATTCATATATCATCAATGATGTACAGACTACAAACACATGCTTCCATTTGAATTAAGTACATAGTTAAGTTTCAGAACGTGGTTCTCTTGATTCCACATAGGCCATGTCTAAAGACTCAGTATAATAATTTGATGCATGTTTCTCTTTATGTGACATAACATCCCATAGATTGGTTATGTATTTTTGCATCAAATATATACGCACGCTAGTTAAATTACTTAGCTGTATGGATGATAGTATATATGAATGGGTTCAAGTGCATATATATTAGTTTAAGAAAAAGTGTATGTTCCAAGTGATATTCACTGTTGTTAGCAAATAGTTGATAAGTGAGTCTGTTACTTAAAGTATTGATGGTAATGGTTTTCAAAAGCTTTTGTATATCTAACATTTAAGTAAGATTTGAATTTCATGTAAGTATAATTACCAACCCATATTTTACTGACATCAAGTTTTATTTCCATTTTCTGTATGTCCTATAATCAGACAGTTGTATAAATAAATGTTAGTTTTTAGTTATATAATATGTTTTATATACGTGTAGGGTCGGTTATATATAAGAGATTATGAGGTTATAAAAGTTGTAAAGTAAGCTGTAGTCTTTCATAGCAAATATTATAAAATATAAAAGAGGTATGAAAGTTAGGTGCAGCCTATATTTATATATGTAATGTATGGTTTATAGCCTGCTGACTTCTAAGAATAATATAAAAGTTGATTTGCTTTATACTACAGTATATGATAGTCATATATATATATATATATATATATATATATATATATATAGTTGTTTATTTTATAATATTGTGGTATTTGATTTAACACGTGTTTAAAATATATACATGTCCTGTTGATATTTTGGTTTCTTTAGATGTAAAGTATTTATATGTGTATATGTTAAATTTTCATTTATTGTTAAGTGTCGTTTAAAATAAAATAAAAATGAATACGGATTTGAAAGGAATACAGATTTTTAAATATGAGTTTATAAAGAGTATCTGTTAAGTTGTATATATTTTAATATAGTAAGCCTACTTGATTATAATAAATTTGAATCTGGGGAGATAACAGATAGATATGCGTGTTTTAAATTTAATATTGATTTTAAAATGTGTGTATTTTTTAATTGAATATTAGTTTAAGGAAAATAGTAATGTAATATACTTTTGTTCGATTTTATCCGCATCGATCCACTTCTGATTTGATTTCATTTATTTCCTATCTATCAGTTTGTCTGTCCAATTCGTACCAATCTGGCTTTGTTTTGGGAAGTCGTGCTTGGATTTCGTAACTCAACTTCATTGTCTATCTCTCTACCTCGGAAGGTGAGAAATCACTCAAGATTAATGTTCTTTATTTATTAAATTTGATTTCAATTGAAATGACAATTGAAATATGATGTTGTTAGTTATTTACACTATTATGTATGCTATTACCTGTATCAGTTCCCCTTTGACATCTGACACCGTTGTATGTAAATTATATAATGATAATCCCGTCTGATTGATAATTGATTGATTGTTTGTGGTTTATATTGGATGTTAAATTGTAATGTATAAAGTGATAAATATTATGCAATTGAATTTGACGTAGGATAATTAAAATTTGAATCGACATATATGTTGAATTTGATTAGTTTAATATGACCCCTTTAATTGTTAAATTAATTGACATGTAGAATAGTGATAATTACACTTTGAACCATTGAACGTATATTGGATTAATTATTGCAGTGTAAATTGAAATCGAATGACAAGTGAGGAACCGTATGAATAATTAGTGTAATAATCTTTAATCTACATGAAATGAGAGTGTAGATTCTAGGAATAATTATATTGATTTGCACAAACAACAATGTAAATTAATACGATTATTTCGGGATTATTTGAATTAATTATTGGATTGTTGTTATTGCTTATTTATTTACTTTGACACCATCCCAGTTATCACAATGCAAGTTCCCTTTGTTATACTTTGCTTTTTGAATTGAATTGGAATCGGGTTGAAATGATAAATACCCAAATGAACTTGACTTTGGATAGAGAACTAAATAAACCCGATTGGTCAATAATTTGATTTGAAATAAAATAAAAGATTTTATTTGAATAATAAGGTTTTGAAATAAAATTGGAACATAAATTTTGATAAAAGGAAAATGTAATATTGAAATCTGAAACAAAATGTAAATATAATAACTGATGAAAGAACGTTGTTTTGAAATGAATTATTTAACAATTAAATTTGGAATTATTCATTGAATTAAGTTTGAGATGATTTAATAATTAAGGTTGAATTTATAATCAAGTTTTGAAATTATTAAGTTTTGAAATTATTATTAATCAAGATTGAAATTATTTAATAATTGAATAAGATTGAATTATTTGATAATTGAATAAAAATTGAATTTTTTGATAAGAGGAATTGAACTTTTGAATAAGTGAATTTGAACTTCGTTAATAAATGAAATTGGGTTCTTTATTTATTAATTTTTGGAAAATTATTTAAGTAAGTTAATAAGTGAAATTGAACTTTTTGAATATGTGAAATTTAGTTTCTTTATTAATGGAGTTTGAAATTTGTAACTAAGTAAAGAAATAAGTGAAATTGAATTTCTTTAACAAGAAATAAATTGTTATTTATTGAAATTAACGTAGGACTTTTAATTTAAAGAGTTGATTTGACGAATCTAATTTAACTCAATTCTAAGTTTTGATATAATGAAGTTGAACTTAAGTAACTGATTTAATGAATTGGAAATTTAATAGAAATTGTTTTGAATGACAAATTTACTTAACGAATATTGAATGAAATCGATCAATGAATTTAAATTGATTAGAACGTTAAACTAAATTAATTTAATTGATTTCGGAATGAAATTTATATACGAACTTGAATCAATATTTGTATTGTTTAAATAAATATTGAAATTGAATTATAAGATTTCGAAATAATAATTTGGAAGTTTGAACGTAAATTATGGAAATTGTTTTAGAAAGACTAATGAAATGTTGGTTTATGAATTCTAATTGAAATCGAATTTGAATTTGATTTGGTTTTGAAATTTGTTAAATGACCAATCGGTGTAATAATTACGAAAGTTATTAAAGAAACCGGAATCGGTTGTGGACATACTCTCTGTCTAAACCGAAAACCACTTTAGTAATTATACGCGGAGTGTGATCCAGAATGAAGTGGTTGGAATGATGTACGTGATGACTGAAGAAAGAGAACGATAATGGATAGCCTTGACAGTTGTGTCAAATTGGAAATGACTAAAACAGGAGCCGTGCCGGGCCAAATGGGGTTAGCCACCTCGAGCGAACACACTTCTTCGATACTACTCATTACTTATTACTGATTGGTGCACCCTCGGAATTTCAGGAGTGTTGTTTTGCGGTATTGCGATCGTTGCGGCGATGTGTTTTCACCAGTCCGGATCAGACAAACGGTAGTTTCACTACCTTGGGTATTGCCTCATGTGCCTTGTCATACTTGTAACCCTATATACGTGACCACTACGATTTTGTTTTGTGTTATACCTATGGAGTACTCCCTGATATCCCACTAGTTTACAGTGGAGTTTACAGTGCTGTATAGTCTATAACGCTTATATAAAACTGTGTTAAGGGGGATAATGGTAACGCCTTAACACTATTTTGATATTTTATATTATCGATAGACATTATCTATTTAGCGTATATTACTACATAGTAGATAGTCTAACGGATCCGTAGAGGACGGTTATTCCAACGTCCTTTGAGTTATTGTATTTGAATTGTTATTTCACTTGAGTTAGATTTATAGATATAAGAATGTTAATCCTGACTCGAGTGTTTTGTGTTTTGCTTTACGCTCGGGTCAGACTGAGTGTACCAATATTCGAGACTCACCTTTGGAGTTGGAGCTTCGCTTGGAGATCCGGCTATCTATCCAGCTTTCAGATGTTGAGTTGATTCCTGTGATGTATTCTGATTCTTGTATTTGACTATTGTATTCGAGACTTCTGTTGTAACTTATTTAACTCTGTTATATATATAGTAGCTTTATGAACTACTGTCTTTTGTTTCCGCTGCATATTATTACTCTATGTCTGTGATTCTGTGATTATTTATTTACTGTATATCTGAGTTTTGCCAAATTTAAATTAACAATTCGGTATTTTGAATTATTCAAGTCCGACATGTGTGGATGTGAATAGTCCAAAATAGCGGGTCGTTACAGTTGGTATCAGAGCATTTGGTAGCTCTAGGCAAAACTTAGCATATAGGGTAAATGTATTTACAGAATCACTCTCATTCGAGTTTCAATCTCTTCCTTTTGACTTAATTCCTTTGAATTTTGAAACGTACCCTGCGGTTCCAAAATTCATTCATGTCCCTCACTATTCGTCTTCTTTCAATATTGGAGCATTCCATAACTCCACTTCGAATGATCTTTATAGTGAATCGGCGGTCTCGCCAATCTCAAATTTATTTGAAAAGGGAGAAAACTCCTTTATAATAGCATCGATTTACCGGAGATTTCTGTATCCTCGGTTTTCGATGCTATCTATCTCATGCTATGCCTGAATTCTATCTCTTGAGATTGAATGTTGATTTACCTCGGAATTCTGCATCGATCTTATTTTTGAAATCACGGTCGACCCCGTAAAGGTTGCCCGTGAATTAATATAAGTTTATTCATCTCCCAATTCTGTTAATTGAATCATCTTATTTTTCTTTCGAACTTGTATTCGAATCAGAATTCTCGTTAATTTGAGTCCGTAAAAAATTTGAATTTCTATACTGCTTTGGAATCCCTTCTTGTATCGTCAAGCGAGAAGGGTATTTGAAAATTAATATTAAAAACGTTTATATATATATTGTGTTGTTTGAGTTGTCGATGTTGATTTGGGTTTTCGATCGATTCGTCTGATCAACGCTATCGATAGGATTTCCAAAACACTTGAACAGAATAAACCGACACAATATTGTTTTTAAATTGGCGAATAAAATAAATTTTGTATGATTATATTATATATAAGTATAAATTTTTCTGAAATTAAAACATTAATGAATCTGTTGTCCGAAATGTGAAAATTTAATTTTCATTTAATGTTTTATAAATCATTGACTATTTCATAAAATAAATAAATGAATTTATAAAATTTGGTTATAATTTGATTTGGAATTTGAGGTGAATTTAAAATTAGAATTTGAGAACTTAATTTCCGATAATTTCGAGTATGGTTTTAAAGATTAAAATGTATATTGTTTAAAATATTTTCAAATAGGAATGGTTTTCAATGAATTTTAAATGATTAAAATCAGTGCTCTTTCTTTGTCGCTGGAAAATAATTTCGGAGATGACGGCCGCATCATCGACATTTATTTTCGAGTTTCAAAGTGGAGAGACTATTCTGTAGCTTCGCTACGGTTTGTTTTGAAAATAAATTGATTTGAATTTCTTAACATGACTTAATTTGTAATATATATTGAAGATTTTGAATTTGAATTGATATATTATATATATATATATATATATATATTATGTTATCTCTAAGTTGTTTGAAGCTAATCGGAAATTAATTCTTAAAATTTTGATTTAAGGATGATTTTCAACTATAAATGAAGCAAAATTATTTTTATATAAATACTCAACTTGAAATAACTGAATTGTAAATTTTACTTGTATAATACTCAACTGCATTATATATAATTTACCTAAATTTCCAAATGTTAATTATGTAATTGAATATTATACAATATAAATGATATCAAAGGAATTTTTAAATAAATTTGAGTAGTTACAGTAAGTGTAAATATACTTAATGTATGTAATATGATATATTAAGTGAAGTAAATTTAATAATAATTAAATCAGTTTTTGAATATCAATTAATTTAAATTTAATTTTGTTTTTAAGGAAACCTTTTTGTATCTAACATTAATAAAATATGAAATTAAATCAATTTAATGAAAACCATGAATTTAAAAACAATTATTGAATATAATTCATTCAAATTGAACTTTATATGGTTTGAACTAATTAGTTACTCTGTTTCAATCTATTTTCTTTTGATTGTTCTATTCTCCTACCTCCTTCCTTTTCGAGGACGAAAAGTTTTGAGTGGGGGAGAGTGTAACAACCTGGATATTTTAATGGTTTAATTAATTTAATTATTTGAATTTGTGTGAAATTCAATAATAAAATAAAATAAAATTGTCAAACATAGATTTGATATTCGGAATGCGTCCAGTTAAACATAGCAACTGCTAAATTTTCGTCCGAAAATATGGAAGTTTATTTCGTGCGTAAATTTACTTCAATTTAATCAGTAAAAAAGCGATGAAAAAAAAAATGTTTTCGGAACCTCAATATTTTTACATAGAAAAATTCTAAATCATCTTCTGAGTAAGATGTCAGTTTGTCGTTTTTCCAAATTCAGACAATTTTTAGCTCCGTCGATCTTATTTTTCTGTGTTTTTCATGCATTTTGCGCTAGTATAAAATTTTGAATTTTTAAAATTCAATCGAATCACTGATATCTGTATAACGTTTTGACCGTCTTGTCGCACTGATCTCAACGGTATATTAATTTCTGTATTTTGAGGTCCCATTCGCGGTGGAAACGTTGATAACGTTCCGTTGTAACGGTGCCAAAATTTTGAATTCGTGACCTTTTGTGTTCCGTTGCCTTTCAAACCTCAGCCGTGTTTTTCACGCAACAAATTAATTGCTTTGATTTTTTTTTCCTGGACCAACGCGAATGTTTATTTCTTTTCCGAAGTATCAGCCGTATACCTCATTGGTTATTGTTTTATGTAACCAATGTACATTGGCTTTTCATATTTCCTTTGGTTTCCATTGTTTGTAAATCTGCAGTGACTTTTTGATATTTTTCCTTTCTTCACCTTTCTCTTTTCCAATGCTTTGAGAAAAGAAGCAAACATTTTCAATTCCATGATCCAAACAAAAAAAAAAGGAATGCCTGTAGCTTAATTTTTATACTTCAAGACTCTTCCCCTCTCGCCTAACCTGAACCGAGACCTCACCCACCTTGGCCTCCTCGCCGCAACAGCAAACACCAAACAACTAACACCTTGCCTTCCCCCAAAATCAGTCGCTCCACCTTACAAACCTGAGCACCGAGACTATTCCCCTGCCTCCGCAGCCGACCGCCTCGACAGTGCACTGCTCAGCTGGCCGAGCGTCAGGTAGCGACCCATCACCACCTCATCGAGCCCCTCTCTACCTCCATCTCCTTGTACCCACGTCCTAGCCTTGCTGCTAACTGTGATCGGCCCACCATCAACAACCATCCCTGTGCCGCGTGTAGCCACTACCGAGGCCGAGCCTCCACCTTCCTCCACTCCGGTTCCTTAACCTACCACCGCCAGCCTTCTTTCCACATAAGCTCCTCCGCGTGAAGACCTTCTTTCACCGAACCTGGCCATCCCACATGGCAACCAAAGTCCACCCGCGCCCTTCACCTCAGTCATCATCACTTGTCCTTCCGCCACCTTCTTGCCGAGCCAAGCAGCATCTCCTTCCTCTGCCATTTGCTTACTGTAACGTCCTGCCTTTTCTCACATTTTAAATCGACACACATGCCAATTCAAACCATACGCAAGGGCGGATTGTTATGGGGTAAATAAGAAAAACAAGAAGGAAAAAAAACAAAATAGAATCTCACAGCGGCAGGATAAAATATAATAATCAAATATATAGTTCATGAAGCTGTTTTAAAAAAAAACATTTGATTATATTCACATAATACATATCAGAGTTACACATACCAATAACAATGCAGCGGAACAGTATGAGTGTAGTGCAATAGAATAAATAATAATAATACGAATCTTCGTCTTTGTCCTCCAAAGCTAAATCTTCAAATCCTGAAACGCTCGGACTGACCCGAGCGAATTTGAAAAGACAAAAACACTCGAGTCAGATCTAAAAGATCCCATGTGAGTTAAATTAACAGAAATAAATATGAGTGCAGTAACTCAAGAGATGCTCGGGATTTACATCTCCTAAGGATCCGTTAAACTATTTACTATGTAGTATATTGTGCTATTATAATAGTGTCTATTTATAAAATAAACTTACTTTTTTATTAGCATTAAGTGGTTACCCATATAGCCCTTAACACGTAATAGTCCTAGTAGTCCATCCAATATCATAGTCCCTCCTGATCGGGAAGCCACCAGAGGATACCACACGGGCTTCGGGAGGAAACCAAACTCGTACAAGGCGCGATAGGGTAGGTGACACGACACAACTAGGTGTTGGGCGAATTCTCACCCATGAGATCACAAGGCCAAGGAGCATCAATGTCGTCCATAATCACCATTTACACATGGTATCCATGTCCATTCGGTACCTATGCCTAGCCGGACCAAACCCCATCCCTCATCTGCCGAACCAACACCTCTCCTTCCCAATACCGGACTGACCATGCCGAACCAACCTCTACTAGGCCATCACCGGTCCAAACAACTACCGGACCAATCCACTTCAAACCTCCTGCCGAACCAGCTCCCAAGCCACAACCGAACCAGTTCCATCCACCACGATGCCGAATCAACCCGCTACCATATGATCCACCGGACCAACACCACCGAACAACTCCATGATCTCTCCATACCGAACCAAAATCCTCCACGCACGGCCGAACCAAGCTCCGCCGAACCAGAACGCTGCTAGGCCAGATTGCTTCAGCCCAGGCCCACCAGCAGCTATATACATCCAAGACCCCTGCCTCCAGCCTCACTCTATAAATAGAGAGGCAGGGGTACAACAATGGCGGACAAGTTTGAGAGCTCAAGCAAGGAAGGAACTTTCAAACAACTTTCTTATACTGGTATTTAAAACTTTGTACTTGTAATCTGAAAGAAAATGGAGAATAACATATAAAGTGGACGTAGGCACATTCTGGCCGAACCACTATAAATCTGTGTGTCTTTTACAGTTTAGCCCCTGCTTTTTTCATATTTGCATAAGTAACCTAAAACCTTGAAAATAACATATAATCAACTGAATTATACGGATTGGAGGTGTTTGCCCATTTTTTGTGCAGACATTTTTGGTGCTTTCACTGAGAACCTTGAAACTCGAAGCTTCACGTTCCCTCATTCAACCTTCTTTCCCAGTAGCACCCTTCATTGCCTAGGAAACATGACTTCCAGGCCGAGAAAAGACGCCAACAAGGGAAAGAACGTTGCAACCAGCAGCGCTCCATATCCAGTGGATCCAGATCAAGAGAACCATCCCACTACGACAGCAGTGCCAAATGTAGATCAGGCAATTCCGACAACCCTTGCCACGGAACAACCGGCAGCAATCACAAGGGCAGACCTAGATAGAGTTGTGGTTGAAGTGACTAACCGCTTCGCACCCCAACAAGAAGCTTTGGTGAATCAACTCATGTCACGCTTGAGGGATGCCGAAGAACCCAACCGCAATACTGAATCATGGGGTGAGTCTCAATTTGGAGGATCTCAGAGACAACAAAGGTCTTCCCTCTTCGAAGAAGCTATCAACAGGAACAACAATGATAGGGGCCGCGCCCGGACTCAGCCCGAACTCCGACTCGAGGAAGCGCTTGGAACCGAACCCAATGAGGGAGGCACCAGACGAGGGTCGGATGTAGCTGAGCCAGTCATGCCGCCTAATCATAGAAACCCCACTGAACGGAGCCGAGCTAGAACCCAGCCCGAAGTTGACTCCATGGAAATGCTCGAAACAGAACCCCACAGGGGAAGATCAAGGCAGGGGGCAACTGTAGCTGGTCCTAGCATGCATCCGAGCAGCTAAAGACAGCCACTGGATAACGTCAGAAGTGATAGACTATACCATCCCTACAGGTCATCTGGACGAGATCGATCTCGCAGGGAAGAACTAAGCTCATTTTTGTCCGCTCCAAATTCTGATGAAAGAATGGCACGATTATTCAGAGAATGCGTCCGACGGGAGCAAAGGGATCGAGGAATAGGCGCTAGGGTAACCAGCCCTTTCACCCGCGACATCGAAACCGCCATCACCCCTCGAGAATGGAAAATGCCGACGATGGAACCGTACAAGGGAACTTCCGACCCCGTTGTACACTTGCAGAGATACACACAGCATATGCTCATGAGCGGAGCAACGGAAGGAGTGTTGTGTAAATGCTTTCCGCTATTCCTAGCAGACCTAGCTACCTCCTGATTCTTCCATCTGCCCCAAGGATCTATCAGCTCATGCGAGATGTTGAAAGAAAAGTTCATTAGCCAGTTTTGCATTCACGTGGAACAACCCAAGGATGCTTATTCTCTATCTACTGTCAAACAGAAATCCGGAGAGACACTGCAACAATATCTAACCCGGTTCAACGCCGCAGCGGCCGCAGTCCAAGATGCCGATGAGAAACTCACCCTAATGGCCCTCTGTAGTGGTGTGCACCCAGATACCAAGTTTGCTAGAAGACTAACTAAAGAAAAACCAGCTACCTTGCCCGATTTCTTCCATGAAGCTGGGAAGTACATGAGACTCGAAGAGGCTGCCACTGAAAGGCAGACAGGACCACAGGCTAAGACGGCTCATGGAAACGCCCCCCCTCCCCCCCGCAGCGAAGAACATTCGGAGAAACGACTCCAGAGACAATGCGGGGGCAAGAAGGGAGAAAAGCGCTTGTACCGACCAGGACCGAGATTTGACGCTTACACTCCCTTGAATGAAACAGTCGAGAACATCTTCCTGGCCACCCAGGACGAACTTACATACAAGCGCCCCCCGTACAAGAAAGAGTCAGATCGCGCAATCCAGTCCGGAAAATTCTGCCGTTTTCACGAGTCTCATGGGCACGATACCAATGAATGCCGCCATCTCCGAGGCCTAATTGAAGAACACATCAGGAGAAAGAGGCTGGAACGCTATGTAAAGGGCCAGGACAGGACTCCATCTCCCGCCAAGGAAAACCCAAGGCAGCTCCACCCAGAGACAGGCGGAGGAAATCGCAACACCAGCGGTTCCAGCCGAGAGAAGATAGTGGTTCATACAATATCAGGAGGGCCACACATCGCCGACAAGAGCTGGGCAGAAATGGAAAGATATGGAAACTCACTCAGAAGCGAGGGAGACCGCGTCAATTCTGTTACGGAAGAACGCCACCCTAAGCGGAAGGAAAATAACGACATCACATTCAGTGGACGCGACCTAGAGGGAAGGCAATACCCTCATATGGATCCTATGGTCATCTCTGCCTGGTTCGGCCCAGCTGAAGTTTTTCGAATCCTAGTAGACATTGGAAGCTCAGTGAATATTCTGTTCAAGCATGCTTTCGACAAAATGAAGCTGTCAATGAAGGACGTGTCTCCCTGCAACAAACCGCTACACGGTTTCACTGGAGAAGCAAAGATGCCCCTCGGACAATTGGATCTCTTTGTTGAATTGGGAAGTCATCCCCGCTCCGCCGTTCGGAAACAAACATTCGTGCTAATAGACAACCACTCGGCCTACAATGCCTTTTTAGGAAGACCAGCCCTGTCCGACTTCCAAATTGCCCTTGCCCCATGGTGCCTAAAGATGAAGTTCCCAACGAGTAATGGAGTGGGAGAAGTAGAAGGGGATCAAGACGCCGCTCGGGACTGCTACGTAACCGAACTTCGCAATAATCGCAGGAGATATAAAGGGAAGAATGCAGAGACTACTCTTTACAAGAAAAACTTGGAAGCATAACAACTAAAGAAGGCCCCTCCTCTTCGATATACCAGTGATCCCTTCAACGAGTTAGACCCTAGGGATAAAGAGGAGGAGGCCACCGCCGAGTCTGCAGAGGCTATGGAATTTGTATCTGTAGACAAACGCGACCCAAGTAAACTACTGAGAATTGGATCTCAGTTAAGAGCAGAATTGAGGAACCAACTTATTGATTTTCTTCGCCACAACATGGATGTATTTGCATGGACGCACGCTGATATGACTGGAATCTCCTCGGACATAGCATGCCACGCACTAAACATCGATCCTACCAAGGTACCGGTAAAGCAAAAGAAGAGAAGTATGGGGCAGAACGATCAGCAGCCCTCGAGGAAGAAGTAAAGAACTTACTTGCCAATGACTTCATACGTGAAGCCGTCTACCCAGAATGGATCGCCAACCCGGTACTGGTAAAGAAAGCTAATGGCAAGTGGCGAACATGCATTGATTTCTCCAACTTAAATGACGCTTGCCCGAAAGACTGCTTCCCACTCCCCCGAATCGACCAACTCGTGGACAGCACTGCCAGACATGAACTTTTATCCTTTATGGATGCATACTCAGGATATAACCAGATCCCTATGCACGCCCCCGATCAAGACCACACTAGCTTCATCACTGACCGAGGATTGTACTGCTACAAGGTAATGCCATTTGGACTTAAAAACGTCGGAGCTACTTATCAGCGCCTCGTCAATAAGAAGTTTGTAGAACTGATAGGACGAACTATGGAAGTTTATGTGGATGGCATGCTGGTAAAATCGAGGAAAGCCAACGACCATATAAACCACCTGGACGAGATGTTTCAAGTACTTTGCCAATATGGAATGAAGCTGAACCCTCTAAAGTGCTCCTTCGGAGTATCATCGGGAAAGTTCTTGGGATTCATCGTTCATGCCAGGGGGATTGAAGCAAACCCCGAACAAGTCCGAGCCTTGCAAGATATCAAGATACCATCCACTCGAAAAGAGATGCAAAGCCTAAACGGGAAGGTGGCCGCCCTAAGCCGGTTCATCTCTAAAGCAACTGACAAATGCATTCCTTTCTTCGAAGCCCTGAAGAAAGACAAAGGAAAATTCGAATGGATCGATGAGTGTTCAACAGCTTTCCTTAACCTAATCGAACACCTCCAGCGCCCACCAGTACTCTCAACTCCTAATGAAGGCGAAGAACTATACCTATACCTTGCTGTGTCACCACACGCCCTAAGCGCCGCGTTGGTGAGAGAAGACAACCGCACGTAACGGCCCGTATACTTCGTAAGTAAGAGGTTTACGGGGGCGAAAGTCAGATAACCTAAACTTGAAAAGCTAGCATACTGTTTGCTTATCACGTCGCGGAAACTGCGACACTATTTCCAGTCTCATTCCATCAGAGTTTTAACCAATCAACCGCTAAGGCAAGTGCTCCATCGCCCCGACACTTCTGGACGATTGCTTAAGTGGTGCATTGAACTAAGTCAATATGATATCACTTACCATCCTCGCACCGCTGTCAAGTGGCAAGCCATAGCTGATTTCATTGCCGAATTCACTACTAGCGAAGGTAAGGACCAATCTGAAATAGCAGAAGATATCAAGTGGAATCTCTTCATAGATGGAGTGTCGAACGAACAAGGCTCGGGGGCAGGTGTTGTGATAATCACCCCCAGGGGAAAGAAGCTGCACTACGCCCTAAGATTGGAATTCGCTGCCACCAACAATGACGCAGAATACGAAGCAGTGATAGCCGGATTAGAAATTGCACTGGAAATTGGAGTCAATTCTTTATGTCTCCATAGTGATTCTCAACTTGTTGTAAATCAAATACTGGGAGAATTCCAGACTCGAGGAGAACGACTCACAGCGTATCTAAAGAAGACCAGGCTACTGCTTAATCAATTAGATCACTATTTAATCAAACACATTCCCCGAGAAGAGAATCAAGAGGCCGACGAACTAGCAAAACAAGCTAGCATGAAGAAAATCACTATTTTCGAAGCATTAACCATCTCAAAACAGCTGGCACCAAGTTTCGAGCAAGTAAATCTGATAGCTGCAACCGAAGAAGAAACGTGGATGACCCCTATCCGAGAATACTTACAAAATGGCACACTGCCCGACAGGCGTAACGAAATTAGGAAAATCTTAAGGAAAGCTTCCCGCTATACATTACAAGAAGGCATCCTCTATCGGCGCGGCTTCTCTAATCCCTTATTAAGGTGTATCGCTGGAAGGGAAGCCAGGGAAGTCTTATCCAACATCCATCAAGGAAGCTGCGGAGATCACACTAGAGGGCAGACTCTGGCAAAGAAGATACTCCGATATGGATATTATTGGCCCACTTTAAACAAAGATGCCTTGGACTTCATCAAGAAATGCGACAGATGTCAGAAATTTGCCAAGATTCCTCGACTACCCACAAATGAGATTACCCAAATGACCAGCCCTTGGCCCTTTGCAGTATGGGGAATTGACTTGATTGGCGAACTGCCAACGGGCCGAGGCGGAGCCAAATATGCTATAGTGGCAGTTGACTATTTCACCAAATGGGTGGAGGCGGAACCTCTAAATAAAATATCTTCGGCAAAAGTTATCAACTTCTTGATCAAAAATATTCTGTGCAGGTACGGAGTCCCACTCAAGATCATATCAGACAACGGACTTCAATTTGACAACAAAGAATTCGCCAACTGGTGCCAAGAGCACGGGATTCACAAAAGCTTCTCATCCGTGGCTTATCCCCAGGCGAACGGCCAAGTCGAAGCTGTCAACAAAATTCTCAAAACACTGATCAAGAAGAAACTTGAAAAGTCAAAGGGCGCTTGGGTGGATCAACTTCCTACGGCACTTTGGGCCTACCGCACATCTTTCAGAACATCAACAGGGCATACTCCTTTCTCTTTGGCATACGGATCGGAGGCAATGCTCCCAGTTGAGACTATTGTGCCTTCCCACCGTAGGATCCACTACAACGCAGAAGAAAACGAAGAACTCCTCCTCATGTCTTTGGATCTGATTGAGGAGAGAAGAAATGATGCAGCACTCAAAGTAGCAGCTCACGAACAAAAAGTGGCAGCACTATACAACTCCAAAGTCAAGCATCGCAGCTTACAAGAAGGAGATCTTATCCTCAAGCGAATCTTTCCGCGCCCCGGGGCATTGGACCCCATCTGGGACGGACCATATGTAATTCATAAAGATCTCCACAACGGAGCTTATATTTTTTCAACAGTGGACGGAGAGGTGTTTCAGAGGGCATGGAACATCCGACACCTCCGTCGATACTTTTCTTAACTTGTACTGCTCATATGAAGTGAATTAACAAAGAGAATCAGTGGACGTAGGCATTTTCGTGCCGAACCACTTTAAAAAACTTGGCTCTTGTTAACTTGTTCCTTTATATCTTGGCTACTTGTTAAGCTTATCCTTTGCTGTTGAACAAAATCCTTTGCAGATGACATTTCAATTCAGAGCTTCACAACACAACTCCACCTGGACAAAATCTAACAGGTACGCTACGATCCTATGCCCTCGCCAATGAGACACTTTGCTCCGGTATCCCTCTACCGCGAGTTAACTCATTGTTTGCCTCGGCCCTTAAAGCCGACTGTAATAAGCCGAGTATAAGCCACCGAGAAGGCCGATTATGCCATGGCAGCTCATTACAGCGATTCGGCTCGCCGGCAACTGTGAACCGATCATAAGCCCAACATAAGGTGTGGCCAGTCGGGGGCAGTTCACAGTTGACGATCAGCCCCCACGCTAGCCGACCACAGTAAATCGAATAATACCCACGATTACGGGCCATAATGGCCCGGGTAGTTACTGTGCGCGATCGGCTCCGATGTGTCTTAAGTGCGGTTGTGGTAAAAAAGAAAACTCCCCGCAGAGGCGTAAGATGGGTAACAAATGTCTCCAAGACCCACAGCTAGGGAAAGTGACTACAGAACCCGTTTGCCACGAACTTAAGCACATCTACGGCCTTCCGTGACTGGAAGTTTTACTTTTCCTATATTTCCATTTCATTTTAAACTTTTATCCTATTCTCCGTAACGGTGCTTGAGAGTACTGGACATGAAATAGGGAACGCTCGCTAATGGGAATAGAAACTTACAATCGGATGACGAGACACTCAACAGAATTCCGTGCTTAGTCTTACAGGGCGCACGAAGTTGCCGTCCACAGCCGAAACATGAAGGGCGGTACCTTCTACTTTTATACATTAATGCATAGCTGCAGTTCATATTCACACATCACATTTACGTTGCAAAATGAGAAAATTATACTTTAAGCAAAAAACGTAGCATCAAACACAACTAAATCACAGGCATATGCATAGTTATACTTCTTATGCAGCACATCAAAATAACAACAGCATTCAAAATATAACAGAATCGGCTTGTGTTATAAACTTACATAAAGTCGTTCAATGACATAATTACAGCTCAAAAGTACACGAATGTTTTGAACTAGCATATACAGGAATGTAAAGCAGACCAAACAAAATAACTAGCTGCATTAGCGCTAACCACTACACCTAAGAACCAGCTCTCCGAATCTACTTAGCTGCGGGATCGGAGCTCCCAGCATGATGACCAGAGGCCCCACCTGTCCAATTCAGAAAAAGAATCCATTAAACCGGCAACGAACGATCAAGTTATGAAAAGCTAAAAAGGGAAAACTCACCAACACCCGCTTCTTGGTCCTCATCCCCTAACTGCACACCGGCTTCCTCTGCAGTAAGTAGCCGCATCCCCTCCTTCACCGCTACCTTCTCCTCCTTTGAGAACTGGGCGGTAACCATGTCCATCCTGAATGCCGCTACACCTTCCTTATCCGCATCGGCCCTGGCCTCCTCCAAAGCCCGAAGATAGATCCTAGCCATAACCCGGGAATAGTCATCCATCCAGGATAAGCTGCCCTCCTTCCAAGTGCGGAAGTACATGTCCTGCAGCATATCGTCCATCATCCCCTCATCCTCTTCAAACCTCTTCACCCGGGCCTCGGAAATCTGCAACTTAGCGGCAGCAGCATCCCTCTCCCGCCGGTATCTCGAGCACTCAGCCTGGAGGGATCTCCTCATTTCCTCCATCTCTTCCTTTAGCCTGGCCTGAGCAAGCTCTGCGGCCTCAAACCTCCCTGATAACTCCTCTACCTGCTCGAGATCCGCCCTCCGAATCTCGTCCACCGTAGCAATAGCTATGTCAATCCGCTCCTTGCAGGCGGCCTCCATCTTTCGCAACTCAGCCTTGCTAGCCTCCTCCATGGTTTTCTTTAGTCGTCGGGAGGCCGCCTCGTGCTGGGATATCTGGATAGCCTGATCGGCAAGCTGTTTGGCCTGGTCAGAAACCTGTAGCCGCAACCGGATATTAGCACTTCCGATTTCCTCCCCTGCCCTGGCCAGTCGAGCGTGATGCTCCATTAGCCTCTTGGTTTCCTCGGCCACCCGATCGATGATTGCCTTGGCCTCACTCCCCATGGTCACAATCCGAGTAGTAAGCAAATCGAGGTCTAACGACTTAGCCTCATCAAGCACCCGTACCATGGGATTGCGGGAAAGAAGATGCTCACCCGTGACCTCATCAAAAGAGATATCCTGAAAACTCGGGTCCAGATCAGGGTGGCCGGCAAATGGGTTGCGATCCAAACCAGGACGGTCTATCGGAGTGACGGTTGGATTTTCGGACGGATGGGGGAAAGGCATAAACTCAGTATCCTCCTCAGTCATGTCATGGATGGGCTGGACTGGAGGCTGAAGGCCAGGAGAAAGTTCAAACGAAGATCGGCCCCTCTTCCTCTTTTGCATATCTTCCTCAATGACTCCAAGAAGGAGGCGATATCTAACTGCATCCCTAAGACGGCTAGTTGGCGGCTTTGGTTTGGCAGAAGCTTTGAGTAGCTTATACTGTTCGAGGCGGTGCCGGATATCTAATGACTTGGCCGCCTTACCTACTCCTGGAATAAAAACCAAGTGTTACGAACATGCAATGATCCATAATTCAAGAAATATGTTAACTTAAAAAGAATGAGAAGGAACATCTGTTATACAAACCCTGCGGAGGAGTAGAATACTGCAATAAGTCCTGAATCTCAGTCCAGGATGGAAGCGAACCATAAAATATTCCTAAGTCCCTATCATAAATGGAGTCTGCGGAAGTCAAAAGTTCACCTTGAATCGCTGGAATCGCCTTAGCTGAAGAACTCTCAGAAAATGGATCGGCGCCAGCCCCAGTCTTGTCAACCCCCATTGCCTTCTCAACCAAAGCCGATCCTTCCTCCGACTCCCCAAAAGCTTGACGGAAAGCATCATCCGTCCACTCATGAATCTCTCCCGCTTGCCCGGAGGTTAAGGCACCAACGCCACTACCGCCCTGTCCATCTCCTCCTTCGCCTTCACCTCTATCTTCCTCTACATCTTCCTCTCCCGGAGCAAGTGGGCAAGTACTAGGAGAGGCACCGTCGGACTTCTTGAGCTTCTTGCCCCCAACAACGGGAGGCTTTGTAAAAGGTTCCCTCTTGCCACTCTTCACCGTGGCCCATTCCTTGGCTTTGGCGGCCTTCTCCTCAACCGTGTCTCTCTGCTTAACCACGGATTGGTGTGGCAGGATCAAGTTGTGCTCCAGGAGAGTAGCATTCCTGATCAGGAAAGAAGCCGACCTGTCCCGTCCCGAAATGGCCTTTATTTCCGCAGCCATCTGGACCAGGGAATCACTCTCTACGACTGCAATGCCACCTGTCGCTAGCAAGAAATAGAAGCATATCAGAAGGAGCACTGCAGTCGGAACAAAGAAACTGTAAATAAAGTTCAACTTACAACCAGAAGTGAAGAGGCGGAAGGAGACAGAATCGTCCCTGATAAAAAACCATTCTTTCTTAAACATGGTGAACTTTGAGTATAGGTCCAGGACTGGTTTGAAAGGAACAACTGCTTCCAAGCTAACGTATGGAGATCCCTTCTTATAACCCCTCAAGTTATATAGATACCGGATCTCCCGGTTGGAAGGGGGGCGCCCGTACCTTCTCTGGAAAATAATGTATAAGCGCACCAAGATGGCGTAGGAATTGGGCTGAAGCTGGAAAGGAGCCACCTTCAGATAAGTAATGAAGCTGACTATCCAGGTATTAATGGGAGGAATGGCCCCACACATGCAGTGGTACCTACTATATGCAAAATATCCTTCGGGGGGATTATATGGCATCACTCCATCTCCCGGCAATAGTATGCTAGCCCTGTCAATCCCAAAGGAACGAGAGATGACATCAAGCTGCTCCTCCCTGAGGGAGCTAGGAAAGCAGTCGGACGGAGAATTCAAGAGCTCCTGGGGGCCATACCCATCTACTAGCGATCTCGGAGCAGGCCCTGGATGTTGGGCCCGAACTGGGGGCACTATGGAGGACTCCGCTCTGTCCTTGGACTTTCGTTTATCGGATCGGGTTTCCACTTTTTAAGACATTTATCTGCATACGCAAAAGCGAGAGACATAGTGTTAGAACAAGAAGTATGGAAATATAAGCAAACAAGTGTATAAAGCGAGCTAGCATATATAAATCTAGGGCTTCACTCAAGGTTCAAATGTAAAAGTTCATTCGGCACTCCAACACTCAAGCCCATTCGGCACTTAAAACGCAGGTTCATTCGGCATCTACAGCATAAGGTTCATTCGGTAATCATCACCAGAGTCATTCGGCAGATCTAGGCTAAGGGACATTCGGCACTTTCGTTCTCAATGACATTCGGTCGTTCAAAAACATTAAAGCCATCCGGCAATTACCTGGTTCTGTAGTCAAAAGGCTTCAGCAGTATAATTGATTCGGCAGAAGGAAGAATCTGGTTCGGCTATCTAGGATCGGTAAGGAATAATGAAAGTGTGCAGCCCCTATTTATAGGCAAATATAGGATACTGGACCAATAGGTTCGGCCCTCGAAACCGAATGGAGCTATTACAACTACAGGAAAACAAAGCGCGACACATGCAGGCATGTGCCCCACTTTGGGGGGCAAATGTTGGGCGAATTCTCACCCATGAGATCACGAGGCCAAGGAGCATCAATGTCGTCCAGAATCACCATTTACACACGGTATCCATGTCCATTCGGTACCTATGCCTAGCCGGACCAAACCCCATCCCTCTTCTGCCGAACCAACACCTCTCCTTCCCAATACCGGACCGACCATGCCGAACCAACCTCTACTAGGCCATCACCGGTCCAAACAACTACCGGACCAATCCACTTCAAACCTCCTGCCGAACCAACTCCCAAGCCACAACCGGACCAGTTCCATCCACCACGATGCCGAATCAACCCGCTACCATATGATCCACCGGACCAACACCACCGAACAACTCCATGACCTCTCCATACCGAACCAAAATCCTCCACGCACGCCCGAACCAAGCTCCGTCGAACCAGAACGCTGCCAGGCCAGATTGCTTCAACCCAGGCCCACCAGCAGCTATATACAACCAAGACCCCTGCCCCCAGCCTCACTCTATAAATAGAGGGGCAGGGGTACAACAATGGCGGACAAGTTTGAGAGCTCAAGCAAGGAAGGAACTTTCAAACAACTTTCTTATACTGGTACTTAAAGCTTTGTACTTGTAATCTGAAAGAAAAGGGAGAATAACATATAAAGTGGACGTAGGCACATTCTGGCCGAACCACTATAAATCTGTGTGTCTTTTACAGTTTAGCCCCTGCTTTTTTCATATTTGCATAAGTAACCTAAAACCTTGAAAATAACATATAATCAACTGAATTATACGGATTGGAGGTGTTTGCCCATTTTTTGTGCAAACACTAGGCAATGCCAGGGTAGATATACCAATTACGCTTCCGAGTCGGTGGTAACGCGTAGCGCGCAGCTATCGCCCACCTCGAGCCACACCCCCAAATAAAAATCAAAAGTGGCCACCGAATCAATCCAAAAGTCAAAGTATAATATCGAAGGGATGTATCCGATCAAAGGTGCTACCTTATTACCCCATCGATCGCTCCTGTTTTAGCTACCTTATGCCAACTCACGGGAGTCGGGTCCACGTATTTACCTTAAAGGAAACGCCACCGCCATCCTACTTCATTCTGGAATCTCCACCGCATACACGGTTGTTCAAGTGGTTTTCGGGGTTGGCAGAGAGTATGACAACCTCCGATCCCGGTCTCTTCAACAACCAAACGTTATTATAACACCGTGGTCTTTAAAATAGTTTATACTTTAAAACTAGAAATAATTATCCATTTCAAAACCCATAAATACGATATCATTTCCTTTTAAAACCCAAATAAGTATGATATCATTTTCTTTCAAATATATTTCTTTTCCAAAATCATGCCACTTTAAAATTTATAATACCTCGAAACCAAATATTTGAATTTTTACTTTCAACATAATACTTCGAAATCCATAGTTTAAAACCATAACTTTCAAAACTTAAATGGTTTGGAATTCAATAGCATATAAAATAAAACAGTTGAATTAAAATTTCTTTTAAAGTAAATAATTTCCACGCCTTCACAATTTTTATTCACTTTAAATTCGGTCTAAACCCATAACCTTTATATCCTCTTTCTGTTTAAATAAAGCACTTCGATTTTCAATATTTCAACTTTGAGTATTTAATGAATTTCGAAACTAAGGTTGGGGTTTCAAATCAACAATTCATTTCCCTATTATTTAGTTTGAAAGGTTTATATGATAAATCCATAACCATTTAAAATAAACTAAATTTATTGACACTAAATTTCCTTTCATTTATTATACTAGAATTATTCATTAAATCCAGTTATAAATATCATACCTTTAAAATTTCCAATTTTAATAAGTTTACATCAACTTATGGAGTAAAATTTTCAAATAAGCTCAATTCCAATTAAATCTCCAATTTATCTATCAATCTTAATTTATTTGAATCATTTAACTCTATATATATATACAAGAACTTAACTCATACTAAATCGTATAATATAAATCATCAAATGCCATTTTTCAACTTATTCATTTTATTTAGCAGATTTATACATAGCTTAAATTCAACAATTTAACTTTGTATGTATATATAAAATATATTTACATCATATCCAAATTTAATATTTATTAAACCGTATCATACCCAAACCATAAAAATCATTTCAAAATAATTGTATATATATATAGCGCGGTGCCTGTATATAATTTTCTATCCTATGGTCAAGTGATATGGATATTTATAATTTAAATCCTCAATTTAAAAATAAAAATGCGGTTGTATATCATTTCAAACCGCAATCCCGAATGAAGTGAAAATGCATGATAACTTGCAGTTTATATAAGATAGAACACATCATCCATTCACCCAATATCAATCATTAACCAATTTATTTCAATCATCGTCAATTTAAACAAACATCAATATATAGCATATGCAATATTACAGGAAATAAATGACAGTTATTAACTAACAATTTATATTCAAAATAAATTTAATAACTGTTTAACTAGCAGTTTTATGCAAATAAATAAATTTTAACTGTCAAATTTATATGCAATAATAAAATTAATTAACAGTTAAATTAAATAAATGCGATTTAACAGAGATAATGAATAAAACATGCCAAACAGTCGTAAATAAATTTCTACTCATATCTAAAATCAATTTAACAAACATAAGAAATTTTAGAAGTCGTGAGTGGGTTAAAACACTCACCTTTTGAATTTAAATTCAATTTAAACCCAAAAATTCGACGGTCTCCAAATTTGTCCAAACCAGTGTCAAACTGTCCGGAATTTTATTTCGATCCTAACAAAAAACCGCATGTAAATCGGAGTTCGTATGTGAGAGTTATTCACGTTAGAACATATTAAAATCAAAATTTAAATAAATAAAGAAAACCAACTCTCACCCTCCACGTCAACAAAGCCATCTTCCTCTCTTTCCCAGATAACCCAAACGCATGAAACACGCACGCAATCCAGAAGTCAACTCCCCCAACCGAGCTTTGACCGAGCTTCGCCGCGCCTAGAGGTCATCAACGACCAAGCCACTACCGCCGCCGCACTCCACATCGCCGGCCGCATCTCCACAGGCCCACGTGATCGCCTATGGCATCGCCGGCCGCCGCAGCTTCAAACCCTAGATCATCCAATTTTGACCACCTCCAACTGCTATATGCTATGCGACCACCACCAGTAGATTACACACGACCCCTTCTTCGAAACCCATAAGTTTATTTCGCCGATTGACGCAAAAATCAAAAAGCCCCAATTTGCCTTAGGGTTTCGAAAAATCGACATTTGACCGCAAATTCCTGATGAATCATGCCTTATATCAGAAAACAGATGATAGACGCTGGTTCGTATCGATGAGAGCTTCGCTATAAAAAAAATTCCAGAATTTTCTGAGGAATTTAAATTTTTTACTTTTGATTTGATTTGCAATTGTGTTTGGATCTAAGAATTTGCGTCCATTGAGAAAGAGAAAGAGTTGAGGAAATGAACGCACACACAAATGAGAATAGATGGAGGCTAGGGTTTATAACTGGGTTTATATAGGTAGGTTAGAAATAGGGTGGATGGATCCGATAAACAAACGTGCCGAACAATAATTGGCCCAAAAAGCTCGTTTCGACTCCGGAACGAAATTGGGTCAACCCATATATCAAAATAGGTATTTTAAAATATTCTGAACGCGATGGAAAAAGTTTCACGTCCAAATTCCATTGTATGAAGAAGTTATGCTGAAAAAAATAATTTCAAATTGATTTCAATTAAATCGATTCCAAGGCGTTTCGTGTTCGTACGATCAAATGATAAGTCCGATCGCTACGAAACTTGAAACCCTACAATAATTCACTGTTACGGATCTGATGAAACTGGTTTCGTCGAAATCCAAGTCAGTGGCCAAAATGGATATTTTTATATAAATTAAATAAATTAATAATTAATCGGTTAAATCGTTATTTGAAATTCAATTTTTATAATTCATAAATTTATCACCTTGTATTACTTAAGAAATTTAAAAAAATCCTTTAAACCAAATCTCATATTAAGGTAAAGTAAATAAATTCACAAATTGTAGTATTTAACATTCAATTTAATAAATCCAGTCATTTATAATTATTGCTTTACCTGATTTCAATTCTTCCATTATCTATTTAATCCTGTCAAAAATCATAGTTAATATTTGTCTTTCTTTTTATTATACTAGTGTTCTTATTCCATCAAGTTTCAATTTACGAAATATTAAATATTGAATTTCATTTAGTTGCAATAAATTCATTTATTGAACTCTGCACTTAATCAAATTAATAAATCTTGCCTCTTTACTTTTTAAATCAATGAGGTTTCATATAGCAAATAGGCTTATCATAAATTTCAACTTATAAAATTAACTATCTTAAATTCTGAAACAAATCTACCCTAACTGCAGCAATTTTAGTCAATTAACTGTAATTGATTTCACATTAATTGTTATTGATTACAGTTGAAACATCAATAAATTTCGTTTATTGATTTTTAAAATTTTGCTATTCAGTAAATACATTAAATGGGTAAACAAAACATTGAATTATAATGCATTTCCCATGCATGCTTCATCTCCTAAAAATTCCCCTTTATTAACTAAATCACATTAACAAAACAAAATAATAAGTTTAGATTTATTTCAATCGATTACCAGTCTTGACTTAATATACTAAATAAACGGTTAACCTACAACGATTGTTACCCTTTAGCATTCGAGTTTTACTTACGACTATCATTAACACAATGTTGCCATTGATTTATATTTATTTAAATAAATCATATGAATGGGTAAAACTTTACAATTATCTCACCTGCCAAATTTTACTCACATTCATCCTAAATTACCAACTTACAATTTAATTTAATTTCTAAATTTGCATTGATTTTATCAAGTTGAAATTAAATACGTATTATTTCCTCAATTAATAAATATTTGGATTTAAATTCCCAAATCCACAAATTATGTTCTAACATAAATCTATGCTTTTATTATTTTACGTTCACACTTCCGTTACTCTATAATTAAACACCAAGTAACGTTATCATAAACCAACATTAATTAATATATTAAATCCTTACATTTATTCTCTATATCCTATTTGTTCCAACTTTATTTATTAATGCTATCCCCTTATTTTGGTTACTACTTATCAACTTGCTCAAACCTTACTACCTAAATTTCTTGTTATTGTAAACCTTAAATATTTTCATCCAAATTAAATATAAATTTCAATTCAATCAACCCTTTTCAACACGCAACTTATAGTAACAGCTTCCAAGTACGAATGGAATTATTATTTATTATAATATTTTCTTAATTTACATTAACATATAAATAAATTTCCTTTAAATGAATTTTATATCCAGGTATACTACTTACTCCATTTCATTTATTGAAATTTATTCAAATTGCTAGTAAATAGGTTTTAAGCCACCATTTATAAAATTAAAATTGGCGTTTATTTCAATATTTGTTATAAAGTTTTTTTTCTTCTTTCTACTAGATTTAATTACAAAACTTATTAATTTAACCAAATTAAATCCACGAAATTTACGGGTCGTTACGCTCACCCCTTCCATTCTTAGCGTAAGTACGTATTCATATATCATCAATGATGTGCACACCACAAACACATGCTTCCATTTGAATTAAGTACATAGTTAAGTTTCAGAACGTGGTTCTCTTGATTCCACATAGGCCATGTCTAAAGACTTAGTATAATAATTTGATGCATGTTTCTCTTTATGTGACATAACATCCCATAGATTGGTTATGTATTTTTGCATCAAATTGTTCTTTGCATCAAATATATATGCACGCTAGTTAAATTACTTAGCTGTATGGATGATAGTATATATGAATGGGTTCAAGTGCCTATATATTAGTTTTGAAAAAAAGTGTATGTTCCAAGTGATATTCACTGTTGTTAGCAAATAGTTGATAAGTGAGTCTGTTACTTAAAGTATTGATGGTAATGGTTTTCAAAAGCTTTTGTATATATAACATTTAAGTAAGATTTGAATTTCATGTAAGTATAATTACCAACCCATATTTTGCTGACATCAAGTCTTTATTTCCATTTTCTGTATGTCCTATAATCAGGCAGTTGTATAAATAAATGCTAGTTTTTAGTTATATAATATGTTTTATATACGTGTAGGGTCGGTTATATGTAAGAGATTATGAGGTTATAAAAGTTGTAAAGTAAGCTGCAGTCTTTCATAGTAAATATTATAAAATATAAAAGAGGTATGAAAGTTAGGTGCAGCCTATATTTATATATGTAATGTATGATTTATAGTCTGTTGACTTCTAAGAATAATATAAAGGTTGATTTGCTTTATACTACAGTATATGATAGTCATATATATATATATATATATATATATATATATATATATATATATATAGTTGTTTATTTTATAGTAATGTGGTATTTGATTTAACACGTGCTTAAAATGTATACCTGTCCTATTGATATTTTGGTTTCTTTAGATATAAAGTATTCATATGTGTATATATTAAATATTCATTTATTGTTAAGTATCGTTTAAATAAAATAAAAATGAATACGGATTTGAAAGGAATACAGATTTTTAAATATGAGTTTATAAAGAATATCTGTTAAGTTGTATATATTTTAATATAGTAAGCCTACTTGATTTTATAATAAATTTGAACCTGGGGAGATAACAGATAGATATGCGTGTTTTAAATTTAATATTGATTTCAAAATGTGTGTATTTTTTTAATTGAATATTAGTTTAAGGAAAATAGTAATGTAATATACTTTTGTTCGATTTTATCCGCATCGATCGACTTCTAATTTGATTTCGTTTATTTCCTATCTATCAGTTTGTCCGTCCAATTCGTACCAATCTAGCTTTGTTTTGGGAAGTCGTGCTTGGATTTCGTAACTCAACTTCATTGTCTATCTTTCTACCTCGAAAGGTGAGCAATCACTCAAGATTAATGTTCTTTATTTATTAAATTTGATTTCAATTGAGATGACAATTGAAATATGCTGCTGTTAGTTATTTACACTGTTATGTATGCTATTACCTGTATCACTTCCCCTTTGACATCAGACACCGTTATCTGTAAATTATATAATGATAATCCCGTTTGATTGGTAATTGATTGATTGTTTGTGGTTTATATTGGATATTAAATTGTAATGTATAAAGTGATAAATACTATGCAATTGAATTTGACGTAGGATAATTAAAATTTGAATCGACATATATGTTGAATTTGATTAGTTTAATATGACCCCTTTTAATTGTTAAATTAATTGACATGTAGAATAGTGATAATTACACTTTGAACCATTGAACGTATATTGGATTAATTGTTGCAGTGTAAATTGAAATCGAATGACAAGTGAAGAACCGTATGAATAATTTGTGTAATAATCTTTAATCTACATGAAATGATAGTGTAGATTCTAGGAATAATTATATTTATTTGCACAAACAACAATGTGAATTAATACGATTATTTCGGGATTATTTGAATTAATTATTGGATTGTTATTGATTGTTGTTATTGCTTGTTTATTTACTTTGACACCATCCCAGTTATCACAATGCAAGTTCCCTTTGTTATACTTTGATTTTTGAATTAAATTGGAATCGGGATGAAATGATAAATACCCAAAATGAACTTGACTTTGGATAGAGAACTAAATAAACCCGATTAGTCAATAATTTGATTTGAAATAAAATAAAAGATTTTATTTGAATAATAAGGTTTTGAAATAAAATTGGAACGTAAATTTTGATAAAAGGAAAATGTAATATTGAAATATGAAACAAAAAGTTAATATAATAACTGATGAAAGAACGTTGCTTTGAAATGAATTATTTAACAATTAAATTTGGAGTTATTCATTGAATTAAGTTTGAAATGATTTAATAATTAAGGTTGAATTTATAATCAAGTTTTGAAATTATCAAGATTGAAATTATTAATAATCAAGATTGAAATTATTTAATAATTGAATAAGATTGAATTATTTGATAATTGAATTCTTTGATAAGAGGAATTGAACTTTTGAATAAGTGAATTTGAACTTCGTTAATAAATGAAATTGGGTTCTTTATTTATTAAGTTTTGGGAAATTATTTAAGTAAGTTAATAAGTGAAATTGAACTTTTTGAATATGTGAAATTTAGTTTCTTTATTAATGGAGTTTGAAATTTGTAACTAAGTAAAGAAATAAGTGAAATTGAATTTCTTTAACAAGAAATAAAATGTGGTTTATTGAAATTAACGTAGGACTTGTAATTTAAAGAATTGATTTGACGAATCCAATTTAACTCAATTTGAAGTTTTGATATAATGAAGTTGAACTTAAGTAACTGATTTAATGAATTGGAAATTTAATAGAAATTTTTTTGAATGACAAATTTACTTAACGAATATTGAATGAAATCGATTAATGAATTTAAATTGATTAGAACGTTAAATTAAATTAATTTAATTGATTTCGAAATGAAATTTATATACGAACTTGAATCAATATTTGTATTGTTTAAATAAATATTGAAATTGAATTATAAGATTTCGAAATAGTAATTTGGAAGTTTGAACGTAAATTATGGAAATTGTTTTAGAAAGACTAACGAAATGTTGATTTACGAATTCTAATTGAATTTGAATTTGATTTCGTTTTGAAATTTGTTAAATGACCAATCGGTGTAATAATTACGAAAGTTATTAAAGAAACCGAAATCGGTTGTGGACATACTCTCTGTCTAAACCAAAAACCACTTTAATAATTATACGTGGAGTGTGATCCAGAATGAAGTGGTTGGAATGATGTACGTGATGACTGAAGAAAGAGAACGATAATGGATAGCGTTGACACTTGTGTCAAATTGGAAATGACTAAAACAGGAGCCGTGCCGGGCCAAATGGGGTAAGCCACCTCGAGCGAACATACTTCTTCAATACTACTCATTACTTGTTATTAATTGGTGCACCCTCGGAATTTCAGGAGTGTTGTTTCGCGGTGTTGCAATCGTTGCGGCGATGCGTTTTCACCAGTCCGGATCAGGCAAACGGTAGTTTCACTACTTTGGGTATTGTCTCATGTGCCTTGTCATACTTGTAACCCTGTATACGCGACCACTACGATTTTGTTTTGTGTTATACCTATTGAGTACTCCCTGATATCCCACTAGTTTACGGTGGAGTATACAGTGCTGTATAGTCTATAACGCATATATAAAAATGTGTTAAGGGGGATAATGGTAACGCCTTAACACTATTTTGATATTTTATATTACTGATAGACATTATCTATTTAGAGTATATTACTACATAGTAGATAGTTTAATGGATCCTTAGAGGACGGTTATTCCAACGTCCTTTGAGTTATTGTATGTCAATTGTTATTTCACTTGAGTTAGATTTATTGATATAAGAATGTTAATCCTTACTTGAGTGTTTTGTATTTTGCTTTACACTCGGGTCAGACTGAGTGTACCAGTATACGAGACTCACCTTTGGAGTTGGTGCTTCGTTTGGAGATCCGGCTATCTATCTATCTTTCAGATGTTCAGTTGATTCCTGTGATGTATTCTGATTCTTGCATTTGACTATTGTATTCGAGACTTCTGTTGCAACTTATTTAACTCTGTTATATATATAGTAGCTTCATGAACTACTATCTTTGGTTTCCGTTGCATATTATTACTCTGTGTCTGTGATTCTGTGATTATTTATTTACCGTATATCTGAGTTTTGCCAAATTTAAATTAACAATTCGGTATTTTGAATTATTCAAGTCCGATATGTGCGGATGCGATAGTCCAAAATAGCGGGTTGTTACAGTTGGTATCAGAGCATTTGGTAGCTCTAGGCAAAACTTAGCATATAGGGTAAATGTATTTACAGAATCACTCTCATTCGAGTTTCAATCTCTTCCTTTTGACTTAATTCCTTTGAATTTTGAAACGTTCCCTGCAGTTCCAAAATTCATTCATGTCCCCGACTATTTGTCTTCTTTAAATATGGGAGCATTCCATAACTCCACTTCGAATGATCTTTATAGTGAATCGGCGGTCTCGCCAATCTCAAATTTATTTGAAAAGGGAGAAAACTCCTTTATAATAGCATCGATTTACCGGAGATTTCTGTATCCTCGGTTTTCGATGCTATCTATCTCATGCTATGCCTGAATTCTATCTCTTGAGATTGAATGTTGATTTACCCCGGAATTCTGCATCGATCTTATTTTTGAAATCATGGTCGACCCGGTAAAGGTGCCCGTGAATTAATATAAGCTTATTCATCTCCCGATTCTGTTAATTGAATCATCTTATTTTTCTTTCGAACTTGTATTCGAATCAGAATTCTCGTTAATTTGAGTCCATCAAAAATTTGAATTTCTATACTGCTTTGGAATCCCATCTTGTATCGTCAAGCGAGAAGGGTATTTGAAAATTAATATTAAAAATGTTTATATATACAAGTATGGTGGCACGTCCATTGGACGTGTGCAAAGAAGGAAGTGGCATATTTTGTCTTTGTTACAATTATGATATTATGAGAGATTACAGTAATGTTTTCGTTAATTATGGGAAAAAAGTGGAAGAAGATATGAGAACTAAACAGAAATAAGGTGTTGTAAGAAAGACGATAGGTAAAAATGATAATGATGAAGCACCTTTGAGTTATATCAGCCTATGAATAATCTATGATATTTTCATGTTTACTTAATAAGAAATTAGTTAAGGCATATTAGCTTTTAGATTTTGACCTAGTGCAAGGTTAATTTTGTTTGTCTGATTATTGTAGAGATAGCATAAAAAGTTTATTGAAATCCTTATCTTGACTAAGAAAATAGATGGTTAAACAATATATCAATTGAATTTTAAACTTAGATGATCGATGTCAAAAATTAAATGTAGTAAATAAGTTAAAAAAAGTGTAGAAAACTCGATGTACTTGCCACAACTCCGTAAATAATTTTGCATATCTATTTCTATATAGTTGTAGTACACATTCATATAGATGACAACAAAAGTAAAATAGTTGAAAAATTAGCTTTTTATTCAAGACTATAGAACGTCAAATGTAATGGATATACAAATTTCATCTCAATTTAAATTAAAAAGATGAGTCTCTATTTATCATTTGTAAATCTCTAGAAGCTTCATCAGTGATTAGAACCCAATCACATCGACTCACGTATGTATATAAACACGCATAACTTGAAATTTTAACATTTTTCATTGTAGAATGAAAGTTTGCATTATCCATTATAAGGCTATTTGTATCCATATTTCAACAATTCCATTTTCATATAATATCCCAAAAACAACATTTTTTATATGTACACATTTTTCATTAATAAATAAAGAGATAAAATAAAACTGTTGTTTCCATGACTGACATATCAAGAAATTTACGACTTGCTATGCTAACTTCACCATTATGAACCAAGGAACGACAACCTCACAGCAAATAAACCACAGAATATACCGAACCTAAAATCGCAAGTAAAACATTCATATATGCCTATTCGTATAAATCAAAAAATTGTCGGTCCAAAATATATCTGATATTTCGACAATAGATTCACCATCCACTGAGAAAGAAGTCTTAGATTGTGATTTTTTTCATACCTTCTTTAATGCTCTCTGTAATGTTGTGGTCATCTGCACTTGACAATGTTGATATCGCGTTAACATGTTCATCAGTTTGCAATTGAAGATCAAAAATTTGATCTTTGTTTTCTGTATTATCAGTACCATCCTTAATTCTGGATTTTAAGTCTATTCCAAGAAGATTTAACTTCTTTTTGGGTCGACCGTTCCGATAGTTCTTGATTTCATTATATGTTCTTCTAGGAAATTGTGAAGCTATTTTTAGACCATCTGCAAAGCAATCGAAAAATAGTTAACACCTAACAGTACTGAACATATGCTAAAACTGAGTCATAAATCAAATTCTAGTCTAAAAATAGTTTCTTTGAAACAGATGTTGCAGTTATACCTATAGCAATTGATATTTAATTATAATTAGTATATAATGGTTTGACTACAAAATAATATTTTATCTGTTCAAATCTCTTACTGTTGTGCTTCATATCAAAATAGTTATTCAGTGTCTATTTTTTAAAATGGTAGGGTGTAATGCTCGCTTAAATAAAATAAAACCTAATAAAAGAACCATTAGTATAATGCATTGAAAATAAAAAAACAATCTTTAAAGCTTACAACTACATTGATCCATGAATAACTAAAAAATTCATGTTCTACAGGAAAAGAAAGTTAGAGACATATATTGTATTAAAAGGAAGCTACAGAAAAAAGTTGTTCTTTTATATAACAAAACAAAAGTAAAAAAAATATAGATTTAGCATACATAAATATATATAACATATTAGCTGAGTACATATACATAGGTCAATCACTATTTAATCTAGAACATGCACATACCCATCTAGAAACAGAAGTAAACTTATTCAAGATAATATATGCACATAAAAAATTACTATAGAGCTCAATGCATATAAAAATTAAGGTTTTAAATGACAACATACTCAAAATTTGATGGGCAAATTTATTATTTACATCGGCAAAATAGTGGTAAATGCAGAAACCGCACAAACTTTCAATGACTAAATATTTCATGGCAAGACTTAAGTGCAAATTGGAAAATATGTTTGGTAGCTTAGTAGTGGGGCCGCACCATTTTTACATATGAATGTATAAAGTATAAAGAAAATTACAGCCAGAAGATTCCCAACATAGATGCAAAAAATGCACAAATGACATAATTACAGCTACCAAAAGAAACACAATTACCTGATAAGATCCTCCTTTACCCGAACTGAACGACGGATGAAAGCGATTCTTCTACTGTGTGATATCCGAGTCGAAGCAGAAAGAATTTAGCCTGCATAGAAGAGGCGAGTTGTAGTAAAATTTATAGTCTGATGCCCGACCGAAGCATGAAGCGCATGTATAATTGCATCTACTTGCATTCCAAGCATATATAACTACACTTCATTGGTTTCTGTCTCTTCATACAGTCTTGACAATTAATGTGTTACTCATATCCCCTAATATGCACGGTCTCTGATGAGTTAGACCATTTTGGAACATAATAAAGCACACATGGGCGTACATGTTTACGAAAGAATGAAAGAATAACAAAGAAATTGGAGTTTCGATTAGCTTAAATTATTAAAAAAAAGCCTTTGGCAACATGTATTGAAGTAAACTATTTTTGTACCTGTTGTTTTGATAAAAAGCATAGTAAGCAATACAACAATTACTAAAGTTATATACATAAAATTTACATCCGTTTGCATTTTACTAATTAGAATAGCCATGAATTCCAAATACCTTGGTTGCCTTGTTCCTCCTCCTCCAATGGATCATTCGAGCTCCAGTTAAAAATTAACTGTTATGGAATGAATATCCTACAAAATTAAAATGATGGCTTTTTTAGAAGCAAAGTGGAGAATAAACGAATCAAAATTAGTTGACAGATTAGAGAACGGAGAACACAGTTGATGCCATTTAAAAGAAGAGACTTTCTTCTTTTATTGATTTAGCCAAAAGATAATAAATTAAAATCAGATAAATGTAGTGTAGAACAACATTCACAAACCCTCTTCCCAAAAACTATCTAACTTTTAAAGAAATTACTTCAAAAGTAGTAAATAATTGATTTTAGATCAGTACCGATTGCGGCATCATCTATGACTTCGACTTTGTCGATGGGTCTGGAAGTCAATGAGTTGAGGACTTCGCTGTTGTTTTGAAATAGCAAGATTATTTGGATAAAAATTCATCTTTTTAGATTTGTAAATCGTCAAACTGAAACTAATAATGTCGATTAAAAATCCTGTACCTTGAGGGAGACCATCAGTACTGATTGCGGCATCATCTATGACTGCGACTTTGTCGACGGATCTGGAAGTCAATGACTTGAGGACTTCGCTATTGTTCCATGAGCTTAAATAAAGGTGGACGATTTTGTTAGTAAATGATGAACTTCGTGAAGCCTCTTTCACCATGAGCTTGCAAGTAAATTCGCCCACCAGCAGATTCAGACCTCAGCACGGCAGAGCCGAAATGAACGATAGCTGAGTTCCTACCTCACCGAACCAAAAAATCGCAGAGAACATAAGATAAAACAAAGCTTGGTAGGTCCTTGATTTACATTTCAAACCGTAAAATTGGGAACCAAATCAGGATGGCAGAAGAAGGGTAAGGTTGCACAAAATTTGTAGAGGAACAGGAAGAAGGGTAAGGTTGTACAAAATACGGATGAGCTCGAGGATGGTTCAGGGAAGCCAGTTGACATGTAGGCGGAGAAAACAATGGGAGGAGAAAGTGGGAAGAGTGGATAAGAGCAGATCAATTTAGTTTGTTTAGGAAAGGGAAGAAGGTGAAGGCCATGAGAAGCAGTTGAGGCGAAGGGTGGTTTAAGAAAGGCGGTTGACGTGTTGGGGGCGAAAAAAGAGGGAGGAGAAAGTGGGGAGAGGAGAAAGTGGGGAGAAATGGCTGAAATTTTAGTGGGAATAGATTATGGGTATGAGAAAGGACAGGTATGCCCCTTTCCTGTATTTGTATGTAGTTGTAGGTAGATGGGTTGGTTGGGAAGTTCAAAAAAGCTTCACCACAGGAAAGTATTTGCATTATTAGTAGAGATATATATTGTGTTGTTTGAGTTGTTGATGTTGATTTGGGTTTTCGATCGATTCGTCTGATCAACGCTATCGATAGGATTTCCAAAACACTTGAACAGAAAAAACCGACACAATATTGTTTTTAAATTGGCGAATAAAATAAATTTTGTATGACTATATTATATATAAGTATAAATTTTTCTGAAATTAAAATGTTAATGAATCTATTGTCCGAAACGTGAAAATTTAATTTTCATATAATGTTTTATAAATCATTGACTATTACATAAAATAAATAAATGAATTTATAAAATTTGGTTATAATTTGATTTAGAATTTGAAGTGAATTTAAAATTTGAATTTGAGAACTTAATTTCCGATAATTTCGAGTATGGTTTTAAAGATTAACATGTATATTGTTTAAAATATTTTCAAATAGGAATGGTTTTCAAAGAATTTTAAATGATTAAAATCAGTGCTCTTTTTTTTGTCGCTGGAAAATAATTTCGGAGATGACGGCCACATCATCGCATTTATTTTCGAGTTTCGAAGTGGAGAGACTATTCTGCAGCTTCGCTACGGTTTGTTTTGAAAATAAATTGATTTGAATTTCTTAACATGACTTGATTTGTAATATATATTGAAGATTTTGAATTTGACTTGATATATTATGTGTGTGTGTGTGTGTATATTATGTTATCTCTAAGTTGTTTGAAGCTAATCGGAAATTAATTCTTAAAATTTTGATTTAAGGATGATTTTCAATTATAAATGAAGCAAAATTCTTTTTATATAAATACTCAACTTGAAATAACTGAATTGTAAATTTTACTTGTATAATACTCAACTGCATTATATATAATTTACCTAAATTTCCAAATGTTAATTATGTAATTGAATATTATACAATATAAATGATATCAAATGAATTTTTAAATAAATTTAAGTAGTTACAATAAGTGTAAATATACTTAATGTATGTAATAAGATATATTAAGTGAAGTAAATTTAATAATAATTTTGAATAAAGAAGAATTAAATTGTTGAATAGAATATGATCGTAATAAATGACTGTTCGAGTAATGATTTTCGAAAATGATTAATAGAGGATAACTGGATAATAAGATAATGAATAAATGAGATAAATTAAATAAATTTTGATTTGAAGGAATTAATAAATTAACAATAAAATCAACTTAATGAAAATCTTAAATTAAATCAGTTTTTGAATATCAATTAATTTAAATTTAATTTTGTTTTTAAGGAAACCTTTTTGTATCTAACATTAATAAAATATGAAATTAAATCAATTTAATTAAAACCATGAATTTAAAAACAATTATTGAATATAATTTATTCAAATTGAAATTTATATGGTTTGAACTAATTGGTTACTCTATTTCAATCAATATTCGTTTGATTGTTCTATTCTCCTACCTCCTTCCTTTTCGAGGACGAAAAGTTTTGAGTGGGGGAGAGTGTAACAACCTGGATATTTTAATGGTTTAATTAATTTAATTAATTGAATTTGTGTGAAATTTAATAGAAAATAAAATAAAATTTTGAAACATAGATTTGATATTTGGAATGATGTCCGGTTAAACATAGCAACTGGTAAATTTTCGTCCGAAAATATGAAAGTTTATTTCGTGCGTAAATTTATTTCAATTTAATCAGTTAAAAAGCAATGAAAATAAAATATTTTCGGAACCTAAATATTTTTACATAGAAAAATTGTAAAACATCTTCTGAGCAAGATCTCAGTTTGTCTTTTTTCCAAATTCGGAAATCTTTAGCTCCGTTGATCTTATTTTCTGTGTTTTTCATTCATTTTCCGCTAGTATAAAATTTCGAATTTTTAAAATTCAATCGAATCACTTATATCTGTATGCCGTTTTGACCGTCTTGTCGCACTGATCTCAACGGCATATTAATTTCTATATTTTGAGGTCCGGTTTGCGACGGAAACGTTGATAACATTCCGTTGTAGCGGTGCCAAAATTTTGAATTCGTGACCTTTTGTGTTCCGTTGCCTTTCAAACTTCAGCCGTGTTTTTCACGCAACAAATTAATTTCTTTGATTTTTTTTCCTAGACCAACGCGAATGTTTATTTCTTTTCCGAAGTATCAGCCGTATACCTCATTCGTTATTGTTTTATGTAACCAACGTACATTGGCTTTTCATATTTACTTTGGTTTCCATTATTTTTAAATTTGCAGTGACTTTTTGATGTTTTCCCTTTCTTCCCCTTTCTCTTTTCCAATGCTTTGAGAAAAGAAGCAAACATTTTCAATTCCATGATCCAAACAAGAAAAAGGAATGCCTGTAGCTTAATTTTTATACTTCAAGACTCTTCTCCTCTCCCCTACCCTGAACCGAGACCTCACCCACCTTGGCCTCCTCGCCGCAACAGCAAACACCAAACAACTAACACCTTGACTTCCACCAAAATCAGTCGCTACACCTTACAAACCTGAGCGGCGAGACTATTCCCCTGCCTTCGCAGCCGACCGCCTCGACAGTGCACTGCTCAACTGGCCGAGCGTCAGGTAGCGACCCATCACCACATCATCGAGCCCCTCTCTGCCTCCATCTCCTTGTACCCACGTCCTAGCCTTGCTGCTAACTGTAATCGGCCCACCATCAACAACCATCCCTGTGCCGCGTGTAGCCACTACCGAGGCCGAGCCTCTACCTTCCTCTACTCCGGTTCCCTAGCCTGACACCGCCGGCCTTCTTTCCACATAAGCTCCTCTGCGTGAAGACCTTCTTCCACCAAACCTAGCCATCCCACATGGCAACGAAAGTCCACCCGCGTCCTTCACCTCAGTCATCATCACTTGTCCTTCCGCCACCTTCTTGCCGAGCTAAGCAGCATCTCCTTCCTCTACCATTTGCTCACCCCTTCCATTCTTTGCGTAAGTACGTATTCATATATCATCAATGATGTACACACTACAAACACATGCTTCCATTTGAATTAAGTACATAGTTAAGTTTCAGAACGTGGTTCTCTTGATTCCACATAGGCCATGTCTAAAGACTCAGTATAATAATTTGATGCATGTTTCTCTTTATGTGACATAACATCCCATAGATTGGTTATGTATTTTTGCATCAAATTGTTCTTTGCATCAAATATATATGCACGCTAGTTAAATTACTTAGCTATATGGATGATAGTATATATGAATGGGTTCAAGTGCATATATATTAGTTTAAAAAAAAGTGTATGTTCCAAGTGATATTCACTGTTGTTAGAAAATAGTTGATAAGTGAGTCTGTTACTTAAAGTATTGACGGTAATGGTTTTCAAAAGCTTTTGTATATATAACATTTAAGTAAGAATTGAATTTCATGTAAGTATAATTACCAACCCATATTTTACTGACATCAAGTCTTTATTTCCATTTTCTGTATGTCCTATAATCAGACAGTTGTATAAATAAATGTTAGTTTTTAGTTATATAATATGTTTTATATACGTGTAGGGTCGGTTATATATAAGAGATTATGAGGTTATAAAAGTTGTAAAGTAAGATGCAGTCTTTCATAGTAAATATTATAAAATATAAAAGAGGTATGAAAGTTAGGTGCAGCCTATATTTATATATGTAATGTATGGTTTATAGTCTGCTGACTTCTAAGAATAATATAAAGGTTGATTTGCTTTATACTGCATTATATGATAGTCATATATATATATATATATATAGTTGTTTATTTTATAATATTGTGGTATTTGATTTAACACGTGTTTAAAATGTATACCTGTCCTGTTGATATTTTGGTTTCTTTAGATATAAAGTATTTATATGTGTATATGTTAAATTTTCATTTATTGTTAAGTATCGTTTAAAATAAAATAAAAATGAATACGGATTTGAAAGGATTATGGATTTTTGAATATGAGTTTATAAAGAGTATCTGTTAAGTTGTATATATTTTAATATAGTAATCCTACATGATTTTATAATAAATTGAATCTGGGGAGATAACAGATAGATATGCGTGTTTTAAATTTAATATTGATTTGAAAATGTGTTTATTTTTTTAATTGAATATTAGTTTAAGGAAAATAGTAATGTAATATGCTTTTGTTCGATTTTATCCGCATCGATCCACTTCTGATTTGATTTCGTTTATTTCCTGTCTATCAGTTTGTACGTCCAATTCGGACCAATCTAGCTTTTTTTGGGAAGTCATGCTTGGATTTCATAACTCAACTTCATTGTCTACCTCTCTACCTCGAAAGGTGAGCAATCACTCAAGACTAATGTTCTTTATTTATTAAATTTGATTTCAATTGAAATGACAATTGAAATTTGCTGCTGTTAGTTATTTACACTGTTATGTATGTTATTACCTGTATAAGTTCTTCTTTGACATCTGACACCATTATCTGTAAATTATATAATGCTAATCCCGTTCAATTGATAATTGATTGATTGTTTTTGGTTTATATTGGATGTTAAATTGTATTGTATAAAGTGATAAATATTATGCAATTGAATTTAACGTAGGATAATTAAATTTTGAATCGACATATATGTTGAATTTGATTAGTTTAATATGACCCCTTTTAATTGTTAAATTAATTGACATGTAGAATAGTGATAATTACACTTTGAACCATTAAACGTATATTGGATTAATTGTTGTAGTGTAAATTGAAATCGAATGACAAGTGAAGAATCGTATGAATAATTAGTGTAATAATCTTTAATCTACATGAAATGATAGTGTAGATTCTAGGAATAATTATATTAATTTGCACAAACAACAATGTGAATTAATACGATTATTTTGGGATTATTTGAATTAATTATTGGATTGTTATTGATTGTTGTTATTGCTTGTTTATTTACTTTGACATCATCCCAGTTATCCCAATGCAAGTTCCATTTGTTATACTTTGATTTTTGAATTGAATTGGAATCGGGTTGAAATGATAAATACCCAAAATGAACTTGACTTTGGATAGAGAACTAAATAAACCCGATTTGTCAATAATTTGATTTGAAATAAAATAAAAGATTTTATTTGAATAATAAGGTTTTGAAATAAAATTGGAACGTAAATTTTGATAAAAGGAAAATGTAATATTGAAATCTGAAACAAAATGTTAATATAATAACTGATGAAAGAACGTTGTTTTGAAATGAATTATTTAACAATTAAATTTGGAATTATTCATTGAATTAAGTTTGAAATGATTTAATAATAAGGTTGAATTTATAATCAAGTTTTGAAATTATTAAGTTTTGAAATTATTAATAATCAAGATTGAAATTATTTAATAATTGAATAAGATTGAATTATTTGATAATTGAATAAAAATTAAATTCTTTGATAAGAGGAATTGAACTTTTGAATAAGTGAATTTGAACTTCGTTAATAAATGAAATTGGGTCCTTTATTTATTAAGTTTTGGGAAATTATTTAAGTAAGTTAATAAGTGAAATTGAACTTTTTGAATATGTGAAATTTAGTTTCTTTATTAATGGAGTTTGAAATTTGTAACTAAGTAAAGAAATAAGTGATGACTTGTAATTTAAAGAATTGATTTGACGAATCTAATTTAACTCAATTTGAAGTTTTGATATAATGAATTTGAACTTGAGTAACTAATTTAATGAATTGGAAATTTAATAGAAATTGTTTTGAATGACAAATTTACTTAACGAATGTTGAATGAAAATCGATCAATGAATTTAAATTGATTAGAACGTTAAATTAAGTTAATTTAATTGATTTCGGAATGAAATTTATATACGAACTTGAATCAATATTTGTGTTGTTTAAATAAATATTGAAATTGAATTATAAGATTTCGAAATAGTAATTTGGAAGTTTGAACGTAAATTATGGAAATTGTTTTAGAAAGACTAACGAAATGTTGATTTACGAATTCTAATTGAAATTGAAATTGAATTTGATTTGGTTTTGAAATTTGTTAAATGACCAATCGGTGTAATAATTACGAAAATTATTAAAGAAACCGGAATCGGTTGTGGACATACTCTCTGTCTAAACCGAAAACCACTTTAATAATTATACGCGGAGTGTGATCCAGAATGAAGTGGTTGGAATGATGTATGTGATGACTGAAGAAAGAGAACAATAATGGATAGCCAATTTGACACTTGTGTCAAATTGGAAATGACTAAAACAGGAGCCGTGCCGGGCCAAATGGGGTTAGCCACCTCGAGCGAACACACTTCTTAGATACTACTCATTACTTGTTATTGATTGGCGCACCCTCGGAGTTTCAGTAGTGTTATTTCGCGGTGTTGCGATCGTTGCGGCAATGCGTTTTCACCAGTCCGGATCAGGCAAACGGTAGTTTCACTACCTTGGGTATTGCCTCATGTGCCTTGTCATACTTGTAACCCTATATACGCGACCACTACGATTTTTTTGTGTGTTATACCTATGGAGTACTCCCTGATATCCCACTAGTTTATGGTGGAGTTTACAGTGTTGTATAGTCTATAACGCTTATATAAAAATGTGTTAAGGGGGATAATGGTAACGCCTTAACACTATTTTGATATTTTATATTACTGATAGACATTATCTATTTAGCATATATTACTACATAGTAGATAGTTTAACGGATCCTTAGAGGACGGTTATTCCAACGTCCTTTGAGTTATTGTATTTCAATTGTTATTTCACTTGAGTTAGATTTATTGATATAAGAATGTTAATCCTGACTCGAGTGTTTTGTGTTTTGCTTTACGCTCGGGTCAGACTGAGTGTACCAGTATTCGAGACTCACCTTTGGAGTTGGAGCTTCGCTTGGAGATCCGGCTATCTATCCAGCTTTTAGATGTTCAGTTGATTCCTGTGATGTATTCTGATTCTTGTATTTGACTATTGTATTCGAGACTTCTGTTGTAACTTATTTAACTCTGTTATATATATAGTAGCTTCATGAACTACTATCTTTTGTTTCCGCTGCATATTATTACTCTGTGTCTGTGATTCTGTGATTATTTATTTACTGTATATCTAAGTTTTGCCAAATTTAAATTATCAATTCGGTATTTTGAATTATTCAAGTCCGACATGTGTGGATGCGAATAGTCCAAAATAGCGGGTCGTTGAAATGGTCGAAACAGGAAAGATGCGGCAAGGTTATTAGGGTCGCTCCCTTTAGGGTGTGTCATTCCCTTCTGGAAAAGGGTGGTGTCATGGTATGGAGCTCAGATACTTAACTCATGTAGTCACTGCAAATCTATTACTTTGTGATTGCTTTGTAGTTGAGAGGCGCCTCGGATAGAGGTCCCAAAGTACTGAGGGATGGCATGCTCGAGTGGTAGTTACCTAGTTATAGAGGTAACCTGGCATTGTGTTGGCAGGGAGCCGGGTAGGATCTTGAGACGTCCCTCCAGAGGCGTACCCATGTGGCAGTAGGAAGTTCCATAGCCTGACCATTTATTGGAAATCCAAACAAAACAATACGCGCCATGTACGGTTTTTGTTGAATAACCTGCCATGGAATGTGGTGGTAACCTGCTATTGAACATGGTAGCTATAGTAGGCATACAATAATGGTTGTATGCTGGCTAGGATTGATATTATATTTTCGAAATGGTTTTTCCACACCATGCACTAATAATAATAATATCAAAGGATTTTGCGTATCAAACATGTTTGACTATCATAAGGAGAAATCTCCTCCAATTCTGCGTTTGCATTGTGTGTGCGGTTGGAGGCCTTATGGTAGTTTCATTTTCTAAAAAGCATTGCGGATTTTAAAATTTTAAAATTCTTTATTTTAAAAGATAAACTGTTTTTTTACTCATACCAGTCCCATGACTGACCTGGAGTTTATTGTTTCTTTCTAAACTCTGGGTGCCCACAATTTTCCCGCACGGGCAATCTAGAGTTGGGTTTTTCAGATAGTCAGGTCTAGTAGATTATCTGGAGCTAGTTCAGTCTGGAGTTAGTTCAGTCTTTGGATCAGGATTGTGCTTGCTTATCTTAGTGCGTCGTTATTAGGAGTTCGAGCTATTTCTGTACTGGTGCCTTGGAGATGGAGATTATCGATACTGGAGTTCTCCCTTGAAGACTATAGTGGAGATATTGTCCGCTGCTGGTGTTATCTTTTTCTTTCCGCTTCTATTGTCTTGTATCATATCTTTGATGTATATTGATATTCATGGTATCATTATTATATATGAATATTACATCTAATGTATTATTTCATTATTTCCTTCCGTTGTGTTGTACTTAATGTGTTATAAGCTCCGGCGAATCAGATTCGACGTTTGGATCTGCGGCATTTGAATACGAGTGTCGTATTCGGTGCCGATTTTCGAAGGTCGAGTCAGGGCCGTCACAATATACAAATACTTATTCAAATAGCCGAAATTGTTACATTTATTAAATTCCAGCTACTAGCCACAATCGTGGGTAATACAAACAAAACTCGTAAAAGGCTCGTAGGGAAAGTGGATTTCCAACTAATGACTAGGCACGGGGGTACCACCTGTCAAAGTACGGGCCTAGATCACCGTACCGAGGATTACTCTCAATCCCCTACAACACAAGACCGGGACTATCCATTACTGGATAATCCTGAGTAAGTTCACCATACGGTTGGGATCAGCAATCGCACCACTAAGCCGAATAAAAGGGACATCTAAATAAGGATGGCCTCACCCTAATGGGTGCTACCCACATAGCCTTGCTGCATAACCTTTGATTTTCAGTCTTTCTCGGTTGATAAGGCATGAGGCTAAGCGTTACCCTTTTTTTTAGAACGTTTCACTTAGAATGCCCATCGTCCACCTGACGATGCTCCGAAAGCATTCATCCATACAAGTCCATCCCGGGTTCGAACGGAACCGAAGGCACTACTCCTACAACATCCATTTTGGAATCATCTTCAGGATTAGTAGCGACTAGCCCTTGCACTTCATTGCTCCATTTTCGACTCCAAACTCGTTTTTTCCACGAAAACTTACAAACCGGATCGAAGCGGTTTTCGAGAAATTAATCATGATCCCGGTCTCTTCGAAACGAGCAACGCAAATTGGCTAATTTTGATAATCGATGATTTAACTATCAATTAACATTCATAAACATCCATCAACAATAAATAATTGCTCAAATTATTTATTATCCTTAAAATATCATTGCAAGATATATTTCCATTTTCAACCCTTTGAAAACAGTTTCAAACCACACACTCCTTATTGAATAAATTTCCAAATATTGATTTCCACTGAAAACATCCAAGCCAAATACTTTAGATTTATAATATTTTAAATTAAATCTATTTACATACTTTATTTGAAATATATACATACTTTTTAAATGTTTCAAATAAAACTGCTTTATAAAATATAAACCATTTTTCTTCAAAATAAAAGTTAAGTCATACTAAATTTTAAAACAAAGTTATGAAATCCTATACAAGTTTCCAAATAAAACTTTAACCAAACAATCTTTACAATAAAACTATTTTATAAAATATAAATATTAATAATATTCTTTTAAACATAATACCAATTACCCCTTTTAAAATAATTATTACTATAACTAATTTAATACATATTTAACTTTAAATATATTTTTACAACTTAAATAAGAATTTTCTTAAAACATTCTTTTAAAAACAAATTTAAAACTTTTAATTATTACATAAAAATCTGCTTAAAAACGTACTTGGCTTTTCAGGGATATACACTTTCATTTCAGAATAAACCAAAAAAATTCTTTCATAAATCCTGCTTGATTTATCTCAATTCGAATTTACATTTAAAACCCATAAATTCCTTCCAATACTTTAAAAATAAACCATTTTTATTTTTAACACATTTTCCATTTTCTGGAAATCACTTCCAAAATATATGCTTAAAATATTTAGAATAAGGCTACTAGAAATTTCTTAAATGAAAATAATACTTAAGAAAATATAGAGGAGTTTCTAAGTAATTTAAAATGAAATTACCATTTAAAATAAAGTTATTAATAATTTATTTATATTATAATTTCCTTTTTGAAAACTTAATACTACTTTACCTTTAAAATAATTAAATATCATAACTATTTAAATAAGTATCTACTTATACTTAAAATTAATTATAATAATATTTTTCCTAAAATATTCAAAAACACATTTTAAACTGCCAACTTATAATTTGAAAGCTTTTCTTTGAAACATATCAAATTTCCAGGAAAAAATGCACTTTCCATCCTTTAAAGATAATCTTATCTTTACCTTTAAAACAATTTTACCTTTCTTATAGAATTTTCCACCGGAAATCTATCTTTCAAAATTTATCCACCGATAAATATACCAATTTATTTATAAACCCAATTTATAAATTTCCGTTTCTCATTTCCATTCTAATCTCAGTTTTCAAAACCATTTACAAATTTCAACCCAATTTCTCGAATTTAATTCCCTTAAATTCATTACTTAAAATTAATTTTCATTTACTTTTTACTCCCATTTCACTTTATTGATAATTAAAAAAACCAAGTTGTATTATCCAACCATAACACAGCATTAAAAACTCCAAATCAATCTATCGCAGGATAATAATGAAATATATCATAGATTATAAATATAATTTCTACTTGTGAGGAATCAGTTGGATCCCTCCAACCTGTTTCCCTGCATCCACAGATGTTAGCACAACAAATAAATATCGATCCAATCTGATAATAATTATCATACTTAGCAAATCAACCAGTCAAACATTTAAATATCAGCTATTTAAATTAAACGGCATTCAGATGTGAGTGAGGTTAACTCACCTTGAATTTCGAAATGCCGAGCTTTAAATTTTAAATTAAATCGACTGCCTTCGATTTAACCCAAAATTTTCACGAATTCCAATCGATCTCAGGTCCGAACTGTAGGGTAAAGCTCCTTGTTGCGGTTCCAGCGTTGCCAATTTCGTCGAAATCCAACTATGCAAGCAAAAGATATTCAATATTAAAGATAGTTCGGTTTGAAATATAATATATTTTCATTTTTATTTTATTTACAAAATCTCAACCGTGACCTGCGAAAGAAAATCAAGCCACACCCTCAATCTTCTTCCCTCCCTTCCTGATGCGACCCTAACAGGTAAAAAGAAACCCAAACACGCACGAATCGAAACGAAGACCGTGCCACCTCGTCGATCTTGATGATGATCGGGCTTCACCAAACGAACGACCTACACGAACAATGCCTTTGGCCAAGGACCGATTCCCTCAAACATCTCCGTTCCCTCGAAAAACGCGAATGAACTCGCTGCATTCGTGGCTGATTCCTCGATAATTCACTCCATGATATACGATCATACCCGTTGAACAGGTAGATCTAGCTGAGTCCTACAACTTCCTAGTTGGGAGTTTCTGCAACGGGTTGATGGATTGGTCGAAAATCGAAGGGAAATGGTGGTTGGTTTCGGCCATTGGTTGCATAGAATGGGGCTTGCTCGAGAAGACTGGGGTTTCTCATCTTAACTTATATATATACATACACACACACACACGTTTATAAGTATTATTTTAATATTTAATCAACTTTAAAACAACTTTTCACACGATCTCCAAACGACGCATGTCGACAGGCAATTATAATGTTTTACCCATATTCCGAACACAATGGAACGTGTTTCGGAGGCTAATTCGGTCATATGCGCGAGTTACAAAAATAAACGATCAATTTTAAATTAAGTCGATTAAAATAGTTTCTATGCGTTTTGAGCTGCCAGGGTCAAACGACAACTCCGATTACTACAAAAATCGAAATCCGATAATAATACACTATTACGGATCCAATGGAACTAGTTTCGTCAAATTCCGTGACTGTGCCCTGGAAGGCTATTTTAACTCGTCGATTAATTCGAGCGTTTTCAAAATCGTCGAAATCACTTAAAATTTCACTTTTAAAATTTTACTAACTTAATTATAAATCATATGGAATTTATAATCACATTTAAAATCATTCTGATTCATTTCGAATCAAAATCTGATTATTTACATTATTTAAATATTAAATTTCATTATTAAAATAATATAAAAAATCCAAATTTGACTTATCGGCTTTTGATTCCACCCAAAGGTCAAATATTATAATTCAGATCAAATTAGACTTAAAATAAATCTTGGGAACCATTATCATATCTATTTATTCCCAAATTCACAAATTATTATTATTTAAATCCAATTAAATTGCGATACTCGATATTTTAACTAATTATATTGATTTAACCAAAATCTTCTTATTCAAAATCAAATTGTAATTCACATTCAACATTTAAAATGAATTAAATGCTCAAATCTAACGACCAAAATTCCGGGTCGTTACAGCTGATGCCTACAAAGGCATTTGGATTATGCTGTGACGAAAGTGTAACTCGATGTCGCTGCGATCTTCTATGGATCATAGTGGAAATCGTGTGGAGTTGGTGTCAAAAGTCTACGTTTGATTTTGCCGGGAAGGCAACGTAACATCGGTAGACTGCAATCTATGGTCGAGGGGAGAAGTTTCATTTTTGGCAGCGAAATTGGAGGGCGCTGATGCCTACAGTTACATGGACTTTTGCTGTGATGGCAACGTAACCCAGGATGTAGCTGCGATCTGTAGCGGGTTCCATGGCATAATCGAGAGGCACAGAGTGCCTACAGTTATCTATGGATTTTGCCAGGATGGCAACATAACCATCGGGTTAGCTGCGACCATGGATGGAGTGATGATTTAGCATTCTCACCAAAGATGTTTCCTCCATTTTCAAAAATGTTTTCTATATTTTCACAATGTTTTTGAAAATGTTTTTCAAGTATTTTCACTGGGTGTTGAAAATAAGTCTGTTAAGTACTTATAGATTTTCAGTGCTACGCCTGATCAACGTATGACCGAATTTCTGTAAGAACAAGGATGGACTGGTTGAGACATCAAGTTATAAAAAAATATTTTTATAAAACAATTTTATAATGTTATGTGGATTTTTAAAAACTGTTTCAAAATTAATCAAAGAATAATTTATCTGATTTTGGGTATAGAATAGATATTGGCTACATTCCTTTTCATGGACGAAAAGATTCCAAGGGGGGAAGGAATGTGATATCCCAGAAATTTCAAACAATTTAAAAATTGATAATCTCCTTTATAAATTATTTAAAATTGGTAAAATTCTTATTTTCAAGCAATAATAATAACGTTTTGTTTTATATAAATAGATTTTAAGTACAATTATTATTACAAATTGAATTTGTGTTTGTTTAAATATATATATATATATATTTGAGTTGAATTTAAATTGAAATTGAATTTGAATTTGGATTAGAATATTAAAATTCAAAAGATAGATATATATCTTAAATATATTTTGGATTTGAAATTATATTATATATGATTTTATTTAGAATATAGTTTATTTTATATTATTTTTCTTTTGTATGATTTTATTTATATAAATTAAGATATGTATTTATTAATTAGGAAATTAGATATAAAAAGCTTTATAACCACTTAAAATTTTATACATTCATGCAAAATTACATGTGTTAGTTATTAATCTCTTTAATAACAAGTGTAAATGAATTAACTAAGGTAAAAGATAAGTGTTAGATGAATAAACAAGTGTCACCCATTTATTTTTTTTGCTTTTATTTGTAAAAAATCCTAATTAAACTTATACAAACATCTATCTTTTATCTTCGTTTCTTTTTCTATCTTCTCACTTTCAAAACAAAGAAATCAAAGCTATAGTAGAAAATCGGTTCTGAGGCAAATTAAAACAAACATGTAATCAGATATTTGTCAAACCTGAGAAGATCAAAAGCATGCCTGTTAACAACTTTAAAACCAGAAATTCAAAACAGCAATTCAAAATTAGAGGATTTAAAACCAAAGATTAAGATCATTCAAAAAATTAAACATCAATCAGAGATTCAAAATTTCAGTTCAGAAACCAGTTCCAGATAAAAAGGAGAAAACAAAGTTGTTTTCTGTTATCAACTTATTCCTGTGAGTAGACTAACTTCTCGAAAGCTAAAAACTCTTTATTACTTGTGCATATGGCAGTTGATGATAAAATGGCTTGACTATTGTTTGCATGTATATATATAATTAAGTTTGGCCTGGTATAAAAGTTGTGATATTGTGTGCATGCCTGAGTTGAGGAGGAATGTCTCTGTTTCAAATTTCAAACAGGTTAAAACAAATTTCAAAATCAAATTCTCTTCGAGTAATCTTTTTAAATTACGATCTTAAAAGAAAAAAAAGATTTGTTATAACTAAATACTAATTTTAAATATAGTTTTAAATGGAATTATTGAGTTATTATTTGGAAAACAAGAATATTTCTCTGTTCTAGGTTTACAATGTTTTAAACAAATTCAAAACCTCAAAATCTTTTTACTCATTTTCTTATGGGCTTTAATTTTAAAAAAAATTGTTTGCATTAACATGATTCAAGTTTAGAAAATAGTTTTAAGTGGAATTAGTTAAAAAAAATCTCTAGAAATAGGAAAATATAGGAGAACTCTAAGTATGTTAGAAATTCAAGCCTCAGGCTTGAATGTTAGAATTATATCATCTTGTTTGATTTCAAAAACAATGATTTTTAAAAGTGAAATCATTAATTTTTAGTTCGTATCCATGGTGAAATTGAGAGATGAACGGAAATTAGTTTTTCTTCGAATGTTGGTGATCGATGAGGATATTAACCTCAGGATTATGGTCAAAGGGAGATCGTGGGAAAGCAGACTGGGGAAAAATGGTGTTGCATTTTTTCGTTCACCATGGCGGCGAGGCGAAGCCATAGTAGGGTTTAGGGTTGAAGCTGTTAGTTGATGTTTCCGAGTCGATTTCTCCAGAATGGGGGCATCGTGATCGATCAGAGTGAGGGGAAATGAAGCGTGGGATTCTGGCAAACGTTAGGGCTCGATGGCGAGTTTTCATATGATGTAAGGTGATGGTGTTTGGCGGATCTTTGGATTGGGTTTGTTTTTGATGTTCGCGTCTCTGTTAGATTTTGTACTGGAGATCGTTTTGATCTTTCTGGTGGTCGAATCGCAAGAGAATGACGTCGTTGACTTGCCGAAGTTAGCGGTGATGGTCGGAGGCACTCCAACCTTGTGTGCACGTACACGGTTTTTTCAGTGTGTCTGGACTGTGAGACTTCAGGAAAGAAGGGGATTTCTCGAAGAGAGCTTGAGTAGATTGGGATTTGACTCGAAGTTTTGGGTTCATGACTTTGCTCGGGTTTTGGTTCGTGGAATCTGGCTTTTGGCTCGTGGTTCTCAAACCTTGATGAACGTATACTTTTAACAAGTTTTCAAAACTAAAAAAAATAGGGTGGTCAGGTTTTGAAGCAGAAATCAATTTTGTTAACCTGATTAGAATAAAGTTTGTAGTATCAAGTTCAAAGCGAATTTATTTATTTTTTTATCAGTTTCAATTTTTTTTTAAAATAGAATGTATTTTTTGAATTTAATTTGTTTTGATTTGAAGATTCTATATCAAATTAATTAATTGAATTGAATCCATAGTGTTTCCAAATAAATTAATGATGAAATTTAGTGAGTGCTTAATTAGTGTATTAAACATTAATCAATTAATTTCTCAAGTGATTAAATGTAAGCATTCAATAAATAATTCAAGATTATAAGTTAATTAATTATAGATTAATTAATTAATAATTAGAGATTGACTAATTGAGGATAATTAACCAATGGAATTATTTAATGGAAGTAATTAAGGATTAATTACTAATTAATTAAAGGATTTATTGATTAAGATAATTAATAGAAAGGTTAGTTAATTAATGAATGAGACTAATTAAAGGATAATTAATCAAAGAAAGTGATTATAGAATAATTAATTAATGTAACTAATTGAGGGTTAAAGTAATTAATTATTAATAATTAATTATGATGGTAATTAAAGGTCAATTAATGTGATTGGTTTGAGGATAATTAATTTGTGTAATTAATTAAGGGCTAATTACTTAATGTAATTAAAGGATAATTAATCAAGGATGATTAATTTAGATGATAATTAAAGGATGATTAATTAATTGGTTTGTAATCAATTAATGCTGAGTAAGCAGGATTTAAAGATGATTAAAGTAATTAATTTAATTCATTTAAATTAATTAGGAATGGTATGACTAATTAACTTTGCTTATGGATGATTGAATGATATCAAATGCCTTGGATTATTTGTTATCCTGGTATGTGATTGTGATGCTATGTGATATGAAATATTTTATTATATGAGATGTTTGGGTTATGCAGTGATAATTTGGTTACCTTTCGATGATAAATTGGTATGTAAAAGTGACATCCTGTATTTAAAATTTGAATTGTATTCACTTGAATAACTTGGGTTAAGATGACACTGGATTCGAAGAGACCGGGGTCGGGTAATTAGCAAATACCTGAAACCACTTCGATTAGTAATCTACAGTGTTTCTTTATAAATTTGATAAGTGAAATCAATAGGCTAGGATGGAATAATTTAAGTAATTGGACCATTGAAACTATGTAGTGGTACTTAAATATTGATTGTGAAAATAAGTGTTGACTATAACAAGTTATGAGCTCGTAGTAAGGTACAAGTTACCCCGGGTTTTAAGTAAGTATTATGCATTGGTATGCCTTGTTATATGGGATTACTCACGCTGGTTTCCAGCCTGACCCGGGTGTTACTTTGATGTAATGCTCGGGTCAGACCGAGTATTACAGCTTTTCAGGTAAGGACGTTCTGTAGCTCAGGTGGCGAGCTAGATGACAGGAACGTATAGAGTGTATTCCATTGTGATATTGTAGTTTATCTGGGACATGTTGATTTTAACTATCCATTGTTTTGTGTAAATGTTGTAACTCTGATGTAAAAAAAATGTAAATTGACAGATACAGTTTTCTTTTGTATAACTGTTATTATTTGATATTCTATTTTGATCCACGGCGAACGTGAGATTCTGTGACTTGTTTTCTGTTTCTTCTTCTATCTCTTTCTTCTTTACCTTAACAATCTGGAATTTTCGGGATTGGAAATTCCGGGTCGTTACAAAACCATTCGAAAACAATGAAGTGTTGGTGTTGGAATCAACCCTTCGAAAACAATGGAGAGAGGATGCAAGTTTTATAAAACAAAAGACAACCTTGGACTCCATCTGTGTCGAAAGGTTTGGAAGTGGCAACTATACTTTCAACCTTGTCGAAAGCTATACCTTTCGACTTTGTCAAAAGGTTTCAATTAAAACAAGAAAGGAAATCAATCAAAACCTTTTCTTTCAAACCATTTGACAATTAGAAAGCTCTTTATCGAAAGCTAGCACGCGTATTTTCTTTAAAACTAAAACAAAGTTTCATCTCCTTCGAAAGCTATAACTTTTCATCCCTAAACCTTTCGACTTCATCCAATTCACTATGTACTAGTCGCCAAATACCATGTGCATTGGTATTTGACCTAGTTGAAAGGTTTGATACCTTTCGACCTTGTCGGAAGGTTTGAAATGGAGGCGGAAGCTCTTGTCGAAAGAGTTGAAATAGTAGAAAGACAATTCATTTGTACTTTAAAATAGTTCTTTTGTATCCAACCTGCCTTTTTTGCCTAAATCTGATTGGTTTCCATAATTTGATATTCAAAAATGCTGTCAACCTTCCTTATTTGGAAATTTTAATAATTTTGAAAACGTCCCTTTCTCCTTTCTAATTATATAAAACATTTAAGTCTCATTCCTTAAATAATTTATTATAACTATTAAAACAACTTGAATAACTCTGAAAAAATTCCAGAAAATCAATTAATATGTTCTCTTTAACATATAAATTTTTTGGATCAAACCAAACAATTATTTTCCCGTAAATAATTTTATAATCCAAATTAACCTTTTCTTACTTAGAACATTCATAACAATTCCACAAAAATTCAAAAAAAATCTAAAAATTGAAACCCATCTCTAAAATAAACTTTTAGATCATCACAAAAATTCGAAAGGCCTACGGATGTCATTTAATAGGGTTTTCATCTTAAAACATGTCATAAAATCTATATGAACATTCATAAATCATCAACATGTATATATAATCATTTATCGTTCAAAAACATGGCAAATCTTTGCAAAATCATTCGGATTTACTCTTAAAACCTAAGCCATAATTTAGAGATGGAAACATGATTCACCTTTGCTTCAAAGATTAAGGAGCTTGAGATTTGAATGAGTTTGATTTGAATTTGCTTTTCCTTAAGCTTTTCTTTATTTTCCTCTTCTTCTTTCCTTGTTAATGGTTGCCGACCTTGCTTTTAAATTTAGAAATGAGAATGAATGTGTATTAAGATACACATCCTAAGGAAGTTGATATAGGAATGGCCTCTTTTCCATAATACCCCTATTATAACTCATTTTAAACCCTTCTTTTAATTTATTAATTAAAAGGCATGGCTACCTTAATTAAATCAAATCTCAATCCTCTTATCAACACATTATTTTATTTAGTTTATCTAACTAAATCTCCTAAATAATGTTATCAAAAATCCGAGGTGTTACATATCACTAATAACTCGCAGCTACCTACTTTTCTAAGTTGGCACTCTCCTTTTGGACCTAAAAATGAAAAGTCACTTTTTAAATTAAATACGACAATAACCTCAACAAATATTCTACTAAAGAATCCAATTAAGAAACCCTAGATGTAAAGAATTGCATCAATTTCAGTTTATCTTCAAAGTTCTTTTACCTCTTTTATCAAAGTCACTACATAAGAAAATTGATTTACAGCATTGGACCGCCACAAATAGATATTTCTTTAACACTTTCTCCTTTTGATGAATAACATCAAGGGGGTCAATTGAGTTTATCTGAATGGTTTTTTCCTACTCGTAAGTTTAATTAACCCCCTTTAATCGAGAAATTTGGTAGGATGAGTTCTTACTATTGATCTCTAACTCATGTACCTTCAAAGTACGCTCATTCTTCTCATGTTCTAGATTTTCTATTTGGATGAAGAATGGATATCTCATCAGTAAATTCCTATTCCAATATTCCTTTAACTTATAGTTGCATTCATTACTTAAATGACTTGCTTAATCCGGCTAACTCACTAGAATCATCCCCTAAAGTAAGAGATACTGAGGGTAGAACAGAGGAACCACCACTTGAGTTAGATGACAAAAGAGGTAAAGAGGATGTTCGCAAAAAATTCTCCTAGAAGGCTGAATTGGAGTAAATATAGGAAACCCTATCTTATCTTTAATTAATGTAAACTCATGGGATTGACATTCATTTTTGAGTTTCAGTAAAATGACTTCTAAATCGAATATGTGTTGATTGAGCCTGGTAATTTTCGTACATTATTCAAATAGTTGAAGGTGATCCCTTAAGTTGAGTTTCTCGATCAGTTCCTAAATTTCTCTATCTTTGGAAGAGCCTTTCCTTTCAATTTCAAAAATTATTTACTAAGAAACCCTTAGTGTGACGACCCACAATTTGGGAGGTTTAAATCACAACAATCCACACATGTCCAACTCAAAACAGTCCAAAACATAGACAATCAATGAGGTTAATAAAGAAAACTAAGAAAAGAATAAAAAACGTTGGATCTCAAAGCGTAATGACAAAATATAATAATCAAATAAATAGTTCATGAAGTTGTTTACGCTACACATTTGATTATACTTTTACAACATCAATCAGAGTTATACATATAACAAAGACACAATAAAACAATGTAGCATAACAATAGGATGTAGGGAAATAATACTAGCAATATAATATACCAAATCTTCATCTTCATCTTATAGAATAATATCATTCAATGCACTAAAAACTTAGGGATGACCCCAGCATAAAATAAAGCAATACACTCGAGTTAGAACTAAAATATCCATATCTATGTTAAATCAATATCGCATATAACAGGTTTGTAATAGCATCAGAGATGTTTACAAGGTTTTACATCTCATATCCAACATATAACATGTGTGCAATAACTTAAGAGATGTTATAGGATTTTTCATTTCTTAAGGATCAGTAAAAATATCTATATATAGTAGAATACGTTATATATTTAACATCTAACCAATAAGATAAATATTTTTCCTAGCATTAAGGCTTTACATTAATCCACATTAATGCATTTTTAGGCATTGACGTACAGTTTGCATATAGCACCCAAGTAGACGTTAGGGGATAGGGATGCGCCGTGATACAAAATCACCAAATCAAACTCGTAGTGGTCTTATATAAGGATGAAAGTATGACAAAGCACGCGAGGCAATGCCCAAGGTAGGATATCACCAGCTCAGATCGCAGGGATAGAGGTAACGCATCATAGCCATGACCATCCACCGCATTCATCCATTCCATATCGAGTCAAAGGAAGGTCATTCCATTTCAAGTTGCACCAATCGAAATCGACATCAAGGGTAATAGTATGGACCATATCCAAAAAGAAAGTCAAAGAACAAATGTCTGCTAGAGGTAGCTACCCTCATTGGCTCTATCAAGCCGTCTTGTTTTAGTCATTTCAAATTGACACAAGTATCGGAGCTATCCTTCTTCATTCTCTTTCTTTAGATCCAGTAAACGTACACCAAATTCAAACACTTTATTCTGGAGTCTCCTCCACATGCACAGTTGTTAAAGTGGTTCCAACATTGATAGAGATTATGCCAATAATCGACCCCAATCACTTTAACTACCAAACATCATCTTACACACTGGTTCGTTCTTTTACATTTTGAAAATGATTCATACTTGATATCCAAAATATAATATTCACTTAAAAATATCCTTTATTTAAAAATAATCATATTTTCTTTATATGTCATTTTCACTTGAAAATATCATTTCATTCGAATTTCCATTTCGAATTTCAACCTAGGGTTTTACTTCATTTTAACCACGTTCATGTATTAAATCAATGATTTAAGCAAACAGTTCCTAACTTTAACCAGTTTGAATTTTGAAAATAGTGTGAACAATTTAAATAGATAAATAGTTTAAATAGTTCAAATAGTTTAGATATTGAAAATAGTTTGATATAAAATAGTTTGAGTATTGAAAATGGGTTATATATTAAAATGATTTGGAAATTTAAATAATTTGAAAATTTAAATAGATGAATTTTGAAAATAGTTTATGGAAAAATAGTTTCAAATTTAAAACCATTTCTTTCTATTTCCAATAAATCTGGACTTAGGTCCGAAATTTAGTCAAACTAATTCAATTTCAAATCTTCCAATTCAAATCATCATCAATCTCAAATCAATTCCAATCGACTCAAAATTGATTTCAATTCAAATCAACTCCAATTTCGATTTCGATTCAAATCAATTCCGTTTTTGATTTCAATTCGAATCAACTCCAATTTTGATTTCAATTCAAATCAACTTCAATTTCAAAACGTTCGTTTTTAACTTCAAATTTAATTTAACATTCGATTCAATGGTTTAAGTTTCAATTCAATTCTCATTTTTAAGAATTTAGATTTATATAAATTTCAAATCCAATTCTGAAATATCGATTTAGAATCACTTTAATCCAATTAAACTTCAATGTTCGATTTAGATTCAAATCTTTAAATTAATTCAATTTTGAATATTTCAATTCGGAGCCCAAATTTGAAATATCAATCTAAATTACTTTAACCAAGATAAATTTTCAAAGTTTGAATAAAGTTCAAACCTTTAAAGCAATTCAATTCCTATAATTCAAGTCATATATGTATTATAACTTCAAATTCCAAAATAAATTCGTTAAACAATTTCTTTTACAAATTTCACCTTTAACATTTCAAAGCTCAAGTTTGAAAATAATTCAATCTTAATAAATTCGATTTTTATTTCTTCAAAAGAAATCATTTAAATAGATTCAAATTCAAAAATTTAAAACTAGTTAGTTTAACCAAACCGGTTTCCGTACATAATTTTCTATCCTATGGCCAAGTGATCGGTTATTTCGATTTTAATTTCAGGGATGGATATATATCATTTCAATCCAAATCAAAGTGTCATAGATTTATATCATTTCAACATATTTCTTAATTTATTTGAATATAATTCAAATGATAATTTATATGCTATCAACAACATACATGGTTATAACAAGATATATATAAATAAATAAACATCCAATCATCATAAACATCCAATCATCCAATATATCACCCAATATCATATAATCTCAATCAACATTCAGATCAGCCAATAAATCACAACAGTTAACTAGTTATCAATATTAGGCGTCTAACTAGCAATTCAATTTCAATTTCAAATTTAACCGTCAATTGCAGATTCCTAACAATTCAATTTCATATATCAATTTAAATATCAGTTAAATTACCAAACAACAGTCAATAAAGATAAATCACTTCATTTCTTCAATTTAACTAACATAAGAATATTTTAATATTCATGAGCGGTTTAAAACACTCAATTTGATTTGAAACTGAAAATTTTCTAGTGTCAAACACTCTGTTGCATAGACGACATCCATATGAATCCAACACAAAAGACGGCACTCGAATCCGACCTCGCATGAATAAGTTACGGATTAATAAACATTCGGATTTAGTAATTCTAATTAAACGCAAGTAATTAAATTGATTACCCACATAATCACATCATTTGCCGATTTACAGCCTTGAGCTCTCAACCCAGAATCACAATCTCACATCGATGCTCCTGCATCACCAACTGCCATCGCCTCCGGTCATTCCAAGCCGCCGTGTCCACTCCGCCACTACCCCGACCTCGAACCCACCTATGCCCCGACCACGGGTTCCAGATCACCACCAATGTCACGAATAGTGAACCCATATCAGCTTCGTTCAAAACCCAGATCCATGCAACATCGAGGCCCCGATCGATGATCAATCACCATGGATGAGTTCCCCTAGCCTACGTGCACAACTTCCTTGTTAGAGAGTTTGCCTGAAATGGCTCTGATCAACGCGGACGATCTCGACCGTCAGATGGAGATATCTTTTGACGGCTAGGGTTTCAAATGGAAGAAAGTTGAGGCTATTTATATAAAATTTCCCATGGCACTTTTCATCCGTGAAAATTTCGAACTCCAAATGGAGCGTTCCGCTTGGCTTTCTATATGTTATACATCTATTCTGAACATAATTGAACATATATATAGCAAGCCAATTCCATCATATTCAGAAGATAGCTTTTCAAAATCAAATTATATTAATTTAAATTCCTTTAATAAATTACTACACGTTTCTAACTCGCATGATCAACCGATAAATCCGATGTAACGACCCATAAATTTTTAATAATTTTATTTCTTTTATTAATACATTTAATTGAAAATTTTGCGAAATTTTAAACAATAAAATTTTTAAAAATAAATTTGATATTTGGAATGTGTCTAGTTAAACATAGCAACTAGTAAAATTTCGTCCGAAAATATGAAGTTTATTTCCGCACGTAAATTTATTTCAATTTAATCAGTTAAAAATCGATGAAAATATAGCGTTTTCGAAACCAAAATATTTTTACATGAAAAAATTCTAAACCATCTTCTGAGCAAGACGACATTTTTTGTTTTTCAAAATTCGGACTTCTTTAACTCCGTCGATCTTATTTTTCTGCGTGTTTGCTGCATTTTCTGCTTGTAGAAAAATTCGAATTTTATAATTCAATCGTATCACTGATATCCATATGCCGTTTTGATCGTCTCGTCGTGCTGATCTCTGCGGCATATTTATTTCCGTATTTTGAGTCCGTTACACAGTGGAGTCCGAGAAAAATGATTTTGTGTCGGTACCGGATCATGATTTTTTACGTTTCAACTTTGAACTGTGAACACCATGCATCAAATAAATTGCTATTATTATATTTTTCTGAAGCAACACTTAACCATTTATATTCCATACCCGTCTTGGAAATTAAAACGTATTAATTTGGATGCATTGTATTGCTTTTGCCTCGGAAGTAACTTTCTCTCTGCCTGGTAGTCTACTACGCTTCTTTTCAATAATAAAGGATAAACCACACTTTGTATAATTTCCCTGAAGCTCACCTGTCCCTTCCCATTCACATCACAGCCTCACCCTGTACCTTCCTCTCTACTAATAAAGATTTCAAACAATATAACAAAGGTTATATTCATCCTAGCTTGAATTTTTCATGGGTATTCATGCTGTGTGCTGCTCCTTCCTCTCACCCCTCTCATTTGAAGCCAACTCATTTTCTTCCCAGCCGTGCACTTCCTCCCGACCGAACACTTAGTCTCCTACTTCCGCCTTCACACCCCGCCTCTCCTTGCAACTACCGACCGCGCCGCCTAACACCGACCACTCACCACCTAAGGAGCTCGGCCTACTTTCCTCTTCCTTTCCCCAGACGCAAACCCCGCACTCTTCTTCCACCACCGTCGCCAGCATCATCCCGACCACCGTGAGCACACGCACACGAAGCGCCACCCATCACTGCACGCCTCTCGCCCAAACCATGGGCTAACCCATGCTACATCGGCCTCTTCATCTCATCAGCAACCCCTGACTGCCACTAACTCCACTGCAAGCCACGTCACCCAATGCCGCGGACATGTTTTCCGAGCCCATCCCTCTGCCACGTTTATACAAACCCATGCGCCAACCGCTATGTCTCCTCCCGACCTTGTGCTTGAGCACGCATCCCGAGCAGCAGCTCCTTTCCGAACAGCAACCTGAGACCTTCGGCCTGGCCAAAGCCCACCGACCCCATGCAACGGCCCCATCCCCTTCAGCCTCGCTATGATGTATTCTGCATCCTTACCTTTCTGTTCATACAGATAAAACTCTTGGTATATTCTTTTGTTATATTTTGTTTTACTGTGTTTATATAAATACTTATATTTTGATATATCATATTAACGTATAGCCTAGTTTATGTTTTGTATACATAGTTTTGTACAAATTTTGCTTGTTTTCGGTTAAGATTATATGGCTTATAGTTTTAATCTTATAAAATTTGTTATACATATATAGCGCCGTACTCGGTTATATATATATTCATGTTTTAGTTTGTATAATAAAGTAACTATGTAAGTTACAGCATTTATAATATGAGTCTACAGTCTTAGAGTATATAATATGTTAGTTAATAATGTTTAGAATATTTTTATGATATCATGTATAAAGTTTTGACTTGGTGTATATACAGTACAAGGGTGGTAAATATTTTATACTGTTTTTTTTGTTTCATGTTAAAATGATACTGTTGCGTGCAGAAAAGTATTGTATTATATGTCTGTTGTTATATACATAGACCATAATATAGATCTGTTTTTTTATAAATATGAATTATATAAGTTATAAATATTATTATTTTATCTTAATTTCGTATGGTCTTAAGTATAATAGATATATATATCATTGATTTTTGATACTTGGGTTTTAGGGAAAATGATTTTTAAATTTTATACTATTTTAATTTTGTCTAATTCAAATTTTCATATAATATACATTTTTGTTTTGTTATATCAAAACTGATTCTAATTAGTTCTCATCAATTCTCATTTACTAGCTTTGTCCATCGTGCCTGGTTTCTTCATCAAATCGTGTCCATCTAGCGTTGTTTTGGAATTCATAGCTCGTTTCTTTGTCAAATCAAATCTCTAACCCCGGAAGGTGAGCAATCACTCACGATTAATGTTCTTTTATTTATTAAATTCGATTTCAAGTGAAACGACAAATTGAAATACCTGTTGTTAATTATTTATGTTATAACCTGTATCAGTTCACCTGTGACATTTGACACCATTATCTGTTAATTATTTATGCGATGAAAATACAGTTTGGCTGTTAACTGATTGATTGTCTGATGTTTACATTGGACGTTAAATCGTTAATGTATAAAGTGATAAATAATATGCAATTGAATTTGACATAGGATAGTTAAAATTTTGAATTGATATATGTGTTGAATTTGATTAGTTTAATCTATATAATATGACCTCTTTAAATGTTTAAATTATTTGACACGTGGAAATAGTGTTAATTACACCTTAAACCATTGAATGTATGTTGTATAAATTGATGTAGTATGAAATTGAATAATAGATATAAATTGAAGAACCGCATAAAATAATAGTGTAATAATGTTTAATCTACATAAAATGATAGTGTAGATTCTAGAAATAATTATATTAATTTGCACAAAAAACAACGTAAACTAATACGATTATTTCAGGATTATTTGTATAAATTATTAGATTGTTATTAATGGTTACTATTGCTTGTTTATTTACTTTGATACCATCCCAGTTATCACACAGCAAGTTTCCTTTATTATGCTTTGGTTTTTGAATTGAAATGGAATCGGGTTGAAATGATAAATACCCAAATGAACTTGACTTAGGATAGAGAATTAAATAAAACTCGATTGGTCAATAATTTGAGTTAAAAATAAAATAATGATTTTATTTGAATAAAGAATAAGGTTTCGAAATGAAGTTGGAATTTGAATGAAAGGAAAATGTTAATATTTAATAATCTGAAACAAATATTAACATAGTGGTTGATGAAAGAACGTGGTTTAAAAAGTTAATTAATAATTAAGTTTGGAATTATTTAATAATTGAGTTTTGAAATTTGAAACTAAGTAAATGAATAAGTGAAATTGGATTTCTATAACAAGAAATAAAATGTGATTTGTTGAAATTAATATAAGACTAGAAATTGAAAGAATTTGATTGAACGAATTTAATTTAATTAAATTTGTAAGTTTTGATATAATGAATTCGAACTTAAGTAATTGATTTAATGAATTGGAAATTAAATAGAAATTGTTTTGAATGACAAATTTACTTAACGAATATTGAATGAAATCGATCAATGAATTTAAATTGATTTGAATGTTAAATTAAATTAATTTAAATGATTTCGGAATGAAACTTATATATGAAAACTTCGTTAATACTTGAAATTGGGTTTCTGTATTAATTAAGTTTTGGAAAATTATTTAAGTAAGTTAATAAGTAAAATTAAACTTCTTGAATATGTGAAATTTAGTTTCTTTATTAATTGAGATTTTAAATTTGTAACTAAGTAAATGAATAAGTGAAATTGGATTTCTATAACAGGAAATAAAATGTGATTTGTTGAAATTAATATAAGACTTGAAATTTAAGGAATTTGATTGAACGAATTTAATTTAATTAAATTTGTAAGTTTTGATATAATGAAGTCGAACTTAAGTAATTGATTTAATGAATTGGAAATTAAATAGAAATTGTTTTGAATGACAAATTTACTTAACGAATATTGAATGAAATCGATCGATGAATTTAAATTGATTTGAATGTTAAATTAAATTAATTTAAATGATTTCGGAATGAAACTTATATACGAACTTGAATCAATATTTGCATTATTTAAATAAAAATTGAAATTGGATTATAAGATTTTGAAATTATGAATTTCGAAGTTTGAAACGTAAATTATGGAAATTGATTTAGGAAGACAAATGAAATGTTGATTTACAAATTCTAATTGAAATTGAATTTGATTTGGTTTTTGAAATTTATTAAACGACCAATCGGTGTAATAGTTACGAAAGTTACTAAAGAAACCGGAATCGGTTATGGACATACCCTCTGTCTAAACCAAAAACCACTTTAATAACTATACGCAGAGTGTGATCTAGAATGAAGTGGTTGGAATGATGTACGTGATGACTAAAGAAAGAGAACGATAATGGATAGCCTTGACACTTGTGTCAAATTGAAAATGACTAAAACAGGAGCCGTGCCGGGCCAAATGGGGTTAGCCACCTCGAGCGAACACACTTCTTCGTAAACTACTCATTACTTGTTATTGATTGGTGCACCCTCGAAATTTTGGAAGTGTTGTTTCGCGGTGTTGTAATCGTTGCGGCGATGCGTTTTCACCAGTCCGGACCAGGCAAACGGTTGTTTCACTACCTTGGGTATTGCCTCATGTGCCTTGTCATACTTGTATCCCTATATACGCGACCACTACGAGTTTGTTTTGTGTTATACCTATGGAGTACTCCCTGATATCCCACTAGTTTACGGTGGAGTTTACAGTGTTGTATAGACTATGATGCTTATATAAAATGTGTTAAGGGGGATAATGGTAACACCTTAACATTTTTTTGATATTTATATTACTGATAGACATTATCTATTAAGCGTACACTACTACATAGTAGATAGTTTAACGGATCCTTAGAGGACGGTTATTCCAACGTCCTTTGAGTTACTTGTATTTCAGTGTTATTTCACTTGAGTTGGATTTATTGATATAAGAATGTTAATCCTGACTCGAGTGTTTTGTGTTTTGCTTTACGCTCGGGTCAGACTGAGTGTACCAGTATTCGAGACTCACCTTTGGAGTTGGAGCTTCGCTTGGAAATCCAGCTATCTATCCAGCTTTCAGATATTTAGTTGATTCTAGAGATGTATTCCGATATTGTATTCGACTATTGTATTAGAGACTTCTGTTGTAACTTATTTAACTCTATTATATATATATAGTAGCTTCATGAACTGCTATCTTTTGTTTCCGCTGCATATTATTACTCTGTGTCTGTGATTCTGTGATTATCTATTTACTGTATATGTTCAGTTTTGCCAAATTTAAATTAACAATTTGGTATTTTGAATTATTCAAGTCCGATATGTGCAGATACGAATAGTCCAAAATAGCAGGTCGTTACATTCGAATGCTACGAAATTTGAAATCTTACAATCATTCACTATTACGGATTCAATGAAACTGGTTTCATCAAAATCCGAGAGAGTGCCTCAAAAAACTATTTTACACATTAATTAAAACGAGAAATTTCCAAAATAAATTTATTCACTTTCAATCCAATTTTAAAAGTTATGAAACTTCATTCTTGTTTAAATAAAATTTATATAGGCTTTTGAAATTGTTATCCTGCCTTTTAGCAGGGCCGTGAAACCATAGACTTGGCAAAAAGGGGGGTTACCAGCCTTGAGAGTCCGTGATATATAAGACTATGGACGATGGTCGAGCAGATTCGGACCGGGTCCAGATCAAGTTTTAATCGATATGTAGTAATAAGCTAATCCCCGTGAGGCTACATTACAAATTTCAAGTTGACTGGAGTTTGTATGCTCGAGTTATGGACAAATGAAGAATTTATATGGATCGATCTAAAATGATCCATAAAACAGTTCAAATCATTGGAGAACGATGAATATCTCGAGATCCAGTAGGAAAATTTATTTGAATCTTCAAGGGCATCAACAAAATGAAAATTAAGCTTACAAAAATGATCTTCAAGAGCATCATTATTATCCGATCGTTATTGCCAAGCCATAAAAACAATTGACATATTCCAGTGAACGATCCTTAGTTTCACGGAAAATGCAATATCTCACAAACGGTACGTCGAAATTTTATGAAATTCAGGGAGCAAGTATTATACATTATGAAGATCCTACAGTGTCGATCACACATCAATCAGAGGCTAAAATAACGATCAACTAAACTTTGGCTGATCATTCCGAAATGCGATATCTCACAATCGGTTCGTTCATGCTTTCTGTCTTCATTTGTGAAAATTAAATAATATAAAAGTTTGCATTCTTATATTTTGAAAACCTGATCATCTTCGTTTGCCGTGAAACCCTACACTTGCTTATGCCTTCCCACTTCCCATTGCGTCTTCGACCTTCGCTTCACCCATCATCCTTTTTTCCCTGCCCATAGCAGCCTAGCACATACCCTTTGCCTCCTTATTATTCGGCCTGCCTCCAGCCTTGAACCCATCCCTCCAACCTCGGCCGCAACCATCCCTACGCCGAGGCCCCACCAGCCAAAACCTTTCCCGTCTAGCCTGCAACACAACTCCTCCGCCTTGCTTCCCAAGCAAATCCACACCCTTGCTTCCCTCGACCTCCTCTCCACACAACTCGCACCACCCATTAGCACTCCACCCCTCACCTTCTTCCACCGCCACCCAGCATGTAACAGCCTCGCCATACCACTCTGCCGAGCGCCCACTAGCCGCAGCAGACCTAAACCTGTATCTCCATCCACTTCGACCACTACGCAACCATCCTTCGCAGAGCCCTACCCTATGACCCATCCACTTCAGCCAGCCAGCAGCCCTCATTCCACCATGTCGAAACCATTATCAACCACACTTCCATCGCCCCACCCTGCCTCTCCACCGATGACGGCAACTCCTAGCCTTCCTATTGCAGAAGCTGCTACAAGCATGTCCACTCCGGGAAGGGCAATATGTCGGATATAGACCGCTGAGCGAATAAGACTACTACTCCTAGATTCCATTATACCATTGTAGAAAAAAATTGAAATATATATTATACATATACGTACGTACATACATACATATATATATATATATTTGTTTTCATCGTATTCTCGAGTTTGCTAGCTTTCTTTGTTTGCCGCTGTCCGGGGATTAAAGCAGCAATTTTTGTGATCTCCCGGGTTTTCGGGCATCAGATAATTGTATAGTTATCCGATTTAACTTTTAAAAATACTGATTTATAAATCGAACAAATTCAAATGTGATAATCTCTATTATAAATTATTTAAAATTTGGCAAGATTGTTAATTTCAAATCAATAATAATAATATGTTGTGTGTGTATATATATGTATAGAAAATTATTATATACAAATTGAATTTGTGTTTTTTTAAATATATATGTTTAAGTTGATTTTAAATTGGATTTTTAATTGAATTTGAATTTGAATTTGGAATTTAAAACTTATGTGTCTTAAAAATATTTTGGATAAAATAATAAAGTTTTCATTAGAATAAGATTTGTTTGTAATATTTTCCTTAAAGAAGTTTATTTTATATAATTTAGAAAGTAATTATTTAATTGTAAATTAATTACAAAAGTTTTATATTAGCATTTAAAATAGAGTAAAAATATATTATATGATTTTATTTAAAATATAATTGGTTTTTATTCTATTTTCTTTAAAGGGTTTTATTTATTTAAAATTAAGAAAGCATTTATTAATTTAGAAAGGTGTTGTAATTAGGAAATTTATTTCAAAAGCTTTTAAATCATTTAATAATAAATATAAATGAATAAATACAAGTGTTTAATTATGAAGCTTATTGTTATCATGCGTAAGTAAATTAATAATGTAATTGACAAATGGGTTAAATTGTACAAATGTCCATTTCTTTTATTTTCTTTTTCTTTAATTCTATTAAATCATAATAAACACTAAACCTTCATTCCCTCTCTTATATTTCTTTTTCTATCTTCACATTTTCTAAACAAAGAAACTTAACCTGTAAACTATCTTTAAAACAGAAATCAAAACCTATAAAACGCTCTACAAACCAAAATCAAAGTCTTGTAACAAATTCTCAAATCAATATCCAAAACCCTATAACTTTCTCAAACAAGATCAAGCATTCCAATTTCATACTTTCAAGTATTTTCCAGTCTAAGATCAATCAAGGTTTCATTTTCAAATGCAACCTGAAGCAAATCAAAAGTAAAAAAAATCATCTCAGTTTCAAAACTTTCCAGTGTTTAAATCAAAAGCAGTAACAAGCTTTTCAAGTTTCAAGTGGGGTGCTCTGTTCTTCATTTTCAAAACAGGTGAGTAAACATTTGAAATTAAAAACAGTTCTTAAAACCTGTGATAGTGCTTAATATTTGTGATGAATTGCTGTAGGATATGGTTGTATATGTTTATGATGTGAATGCATGTATATATATATACACATATGAATGTCTATGCATATAAATATGAATGTATATGTCTGTATGTATATAGTTTGACCCTGTGATGATTTCTGTTCCAAACAACAGAACAAATTCCTTTCTTCCAAATGATTTGTTGTTAGGCCATGACGTTTAAAAAGAAAAATATTGCAACATGATAATATTAATTTTTTTAAAATGATGATAGGAATTTTATTAAGAATTCATCTCAAAATTTTGAAAATGACAGTGAAAAACGAATTTGGGTTAAAATCGATCATGGTAATTTAAAGTTTGAATTATATAAACAAAAATGTATTATAAAATGTTGAATTTAGGTGTAGAAATCATAATTTTTAGATTAGAAAATATTGAGAATTTCTGAGATGATCGGGATTTGGAATTTGTAGAATTCCGGTGATCGGCATGATCAAGTTGGATGATTTTTGGTCTGAAGGTGGCCAACAGGATGAGGTTCCGTGGAAAAATAGTGGAAGCACTAAATGATCGTCGTGGCGGCGGCGGTGAGGTGATTTGGGTTTTAAACCTAATTTTTGTCGGCCTGGGAAAATGAGATCACTGCTACTTCTTTGGGTGATCGAGCTTCATCAGAACTGGGGAGATGGTAGCGTGGAGGCTATTGAGTGTGTGGCCAGAGTTCCTGATGATCTGGTGGTTGGCGTCAGAGGTTCGAGGCAGTTTTGGTCGATGGGATTGTTTCTAGTTTGATATTGGAAGCTCGAATTTGATTTATGCTTGTGACGATGTCTGGGTGGGTGGAATCGATTGAGGAGGCGATCGACGACTTGCCGGAGGTGAAGCGGATCGCTGAAGCACCGCCATGGCCCTGTGCACGTGTACATGCATGTTAGTTTAGTTCTGGCTTGTGTTGTGAGTTTTAGCGTTGGTGAAGATGAGAGCATCTCGGGTTGTTGTTCGAAGCGTGCGCTTGAGTGACTCGAAGCGGTCGAGGATCATGTGTTACTCGAGTGAGATCTCGGGGAAAATCTATGGTTGCTCGAGTTATTTGTGTTTGCAAGTTTTTATTTTTTTTAAGAAAATTTTAATAATGGTTAATTAAAGTATAATTACTTAAAGGAACATAATAAAAGGAATTAATTACTTAATGTAATTAGTTAAATTAATGTTATTAGTTTAAGTAAATTAATTAGTTTACTTAATTTTAAGCAATCACTGGATGATTGATTAAGTAATTACTTAATGTGATTTATAAAGTGCAATTACTTGGTGAAGAAATTAATGGGAAATTACTAGATGTAATTAATTGAAGAATGGAAGTAGTTTTGGGTTTAACTACTTTATGTAGTTAATAAGAAGGATAAATTACTTAGTGGAAGTAATTAAAAATTAATTTAAGAATTAATTATTAAATATGGTTAATAATTAATTAGAAAAGTAATTAAGGGATCATTAATTAAGGTAATTAATGAAGTAGTTAAGGGTTGATTAACTAAGGATAATTAATCAAAATAAGTGATTATAGAATAATTAATTAATTAAGGATTAATGTAATTAATTATGGTTAATTAATTAATGAGAGTAATTATAGGTTAATTCTGTAATGGTTAAGAATAATTAATTTGTGTAATTAAAGGTTCATAATTTAATATAATTAAAGGATAATTAATCAAGGTTGATTAATTAAGATGAATAATTAGAGGATGATTAATTAATTGATTTGTAATTAAATAAATGGATAAGTAAGCAGAATTTATAGTGATGGAAGTAATTAATTTAATTTATTTTAAATTAATTAGAGATAGTGTGATAAAAATCTTTGTTTATGGATGGCTGAATGTTATTGAATGCTTTGGATTATTGCTATGCTTGATAGGGTGTTGGATATGGATTATCTATCTGAAATAGAATTTTTGTGTGGATCTGTTACTAGGAGTATAAATTTAATTGGTTAAACTTAGTCAACTGCGTGTTAAGATGATATTATGTTCGAAGAGACCGGGGTCGAGTATTAGTAATATCCGAAACCACTTTGATTTGTAATCTGCATAATTCTATTTGGATTTGATGTGTAGGATAAATATACTGAAATGGGATAATATAGACCTTTGAACTAAGTAAGAATACTTAGAATTTGATTTGTGGAATAAGTTTTGAGCATAACAAGTAATGAACTCGTAGTGAAGTACGAGTTACCCGGGTTTCCTTTACAGTTTAAGCTTAGTACTTCAAATTATATGGATTTACCCGGGTCAGACCGAGTATTACAGATTTCCAGGTAAAGGATGTTCTAGAGCTCAGGAGGCGAGCTTGATGGCAGGAACGTATGGAGTGTTCCCGTTGTATTATATTGTCGTATATATCTGAGTCATGTTGATTGTATATGTCCAGTGATTGTATATATGTTGTAACTCGGATGTATTAAAGTGAAATTTGACAAGTACAGTTTTCCTTTGTATAACTGATATTATTTGTTATTATATTTTATCCGTTGCGAATGTGAGATGTTGGTGTTTCTGTTCTTCTTTTTCTTCTATCTCTTTCTTCTTTTCACTAACTATCTGGAATTTTCGGGATCGAAAATTTCGGATTGTTACATTTGGTATCAGAGTGAGGTTAAGCGAGAACCTTGGCTCTGGTGGGATTACTCATTAAGGATAGTGTCAAAGGTACCCTAGGATGAGTTGAGAGTGTGTGTGTGTGTGTGTATGAGAACGTACTTGTTATTTTCTTATATAAAGATTTTAAATGATTTTAAAGGTAAATGATTTTATATAAAATTATATTTTGATATATAGAGTAATATATAGAGTAATATTTCTTTCTAATAAATATTAAGGTAATTGGTTGTTAAATTATTGGAATGAAATTTAAGTGTTAATAGTAATACAACCAAATTAAAATAAGTTTGAAATGGATTCAAACTGAGATTAAATTCTTGAATTTGAAGAAGAATTTTCAGAATAAGATAATAGGAATTGATTTCCAGTTGTAATAACATTGGTTATTTTCCCAAAATGATGAAATGTTTGTTAATGATTTAGCAAAAATAAAATGTTTAAGGAAGTAAACATTTAGGTAAGTATGACTTATGAATTGAAATTGAAAAGGGTTTAAATGGTAAAGTATTAAATCTAAGTCCAGGGAATTTGTTCCAAGTGTTTGAAAAAAAAATAGTATTATTTGAATAAAAGAGCTTGAGTCAAACAAGAGTTGTTTGAAAATTTATAGAAATTTGTTTTTAATTTAAAACCAAAGGTGGTTTAAAATTTAAAGTAACTTAGTGTGTAAAGGAAATAAATATGTATATTTGAAATAAACTCTAAGGTTGAGTTTTGAATTTTCCTTGGAATGTGATGTGAAAACCAAAGTGATATAAGTTTTGAACTTATAAGTAAGAAAGAATATTATTAGAAATTTGAAAATTTGAATTGGGAATTCAAATTGAGTAAGATTTACTGGATTAAGTAAATTGAATTCAACTCGGGAGAAGTTAAATAAGTTAATGAACAGCCTGATTTGGAAATTTCAAGATGAAATTGGGATTTAACTTGGAAAGTTAAATGGTTAAATTGATTTGGGAGTTTGTGTGATCTCAAAATGGGTTTGAGATCTAGAAATTGGAAATGGACGAATGTTTTAAAATAATTTGAATGATACCATCCTGTTGTTATTAATAATCTTTAAGATGAAATTGGATTTTTTTAAATATATAAAGATATGGAATGTGGTAATATATCCATTATTAAGATAAAATGGAATCATTTTGGACTTAAAATTTGAATGTTTAGGGTAAAAGTTCAAAGGTTGGGTTTCAAAATTGAAATTTGATGATAAATTGAGTTTCAAAGATTTAGTTGTTTAAAAAGGATTTGAATTATTGTCTGAACTTTGAAATAGGTTAAAAATGAAATTTGGATTCAAAATTAAACATTTAGAGATATAAGTTGATTTGATTTAAAGGATTAAATCAACATTTAAAAATTTAACTCGAATTTATATAACTCAGGACGGTTTAAATTTGAAATTTGAATTGAATTAGTTCAAATTGAAATTGATTTGGATAATTTGGAATTGTGATTAAGGTTGAATAGGTTTAAAAATCCAAATGGAATTTGATTTGAATTTGGAAAGAAATTGATGTTAATTCAACTTGAATTGGGGTTAAATCAATTTCAATGGAAATTGAAGTTATTCAAATTGGAATTGAGTCAATTTTAATGGAAGTGGAAATTTAAATTGAATTGATTGGAAATGGAGGTTGGGAATTGAACAGTTTGACTCTGGACTATTTTCAAAATAAATTGTTTTAGTACAAATCTATTTTTCCAAGCTATTTATTATATATACAACCTTTCTTTTAAAACCCAAAACTATCTTATACTTATTTTATAACTACTTTTGGAATTATTTAACTATTTTGCAACAGTTTTATAAATTAATTACTGTTTTATAACTAATTACTATTTTACAACTATTTTGTAATTATTTTACTATTTTTCAACTATTTTACAATTACTTAACTAATTTATCATTATTTACCTATTTTACAAACTAATAATTATTTTTTAAATACTTATCTATTTTAAAAAATTTCAAGCTATTTTATAAATTTTAACTGGACAGAGTTCGAACTATTTATGATTTAAACATCCATTTGAAATAAGAATTAAGGTGATAATCCAAATGAGGATTTAAGCAATTGTGAATAGGTGAAAAGAAATTAAAGTGAATGTGAATAGAAAAGAAAGTTGATTTGGCTAATAATCAATAAAGATAAATACGTAGGATGTACGTATATTATTATATTCGCATAGTGATTTGATCCAGATTCGAGCACAGAATTTCGAGATAATATATCGATCCGAGTTGGGATTTTTCACTCGATTTTTGACGGCGAACCTGGATATGGATTATTGATTGGTTCTGTATATTCTCTATCATAGCTAGGCTATGCAAGGAGAATGACGGTTTCTGATTAAGAAACCAGATCTGTGTCCACACTAGGAAGTCAGGTGGACGATACTAGTTCGAAAGTGAAATAGTGTGATCGAATGAGTGATCAGATTGGTATAGCGTACGGATGATATGTGTACATCGTACAGGTTTGAATGAAACTGATACTAGGAATTTGTGGATAAGAAATGTGAAATGGTTTTTGAAATGAAAGGTATATTTTGTGAAATATATGATGAAATAAAATAGGAATTGGATATTTCTATGGTAGAAATATACTTTATGGAAGTAAGTAATATGGTTAATGACTTTATAGAGTAATAAAATTTGAATATTTGATTTGGAATAAATAAAGTTATATATCTTTGTTATTTAAGATAAATCTCCCCTTGTTGAATTTATTGTCAAAAGAAAAGGATTTTTGAAACGTATTTGAAGTATAACAAGGGACTTCATGCAAGTTTGAAGTAATCCAAAGATTTTCAAAATTATATATATCTATGTATATATATAAAGGATTTCATGAGGATGATTTTGTAAAGGTTATTGGAACCTTTGGATTTGGAAAGGCTTTTGATTTTTAGGTAAAATCAATATTGGAATTTGAAAAAGCCTAATTTGAGAATTATCGATTTTGGGATAATCGATTTTGAGAAAGGAGATTTATTTGAGATTCATACTAGGTGTATGATTTGAGAGATACTATATGTGTATAGTATAAAGTGTTTTGAAAATGGCTCTGGGGAAAAAGGCGCTCTCTTGAAATGAACTTCTCAGGAGTGCCATAGGTTGGTACTGCCTTGAACCCTAAGGAGGGGTTCTAAAGTCGATCCTGTGAGGAGTTCGGACAAAACTAATTCCTGAGGATTTTGTGTAGTTTGTAGCGGAAGTCGAGGGCGCTGATGCCTATAGAGGCATTTGAGTTGTGCTGTGACGACAGTTTAACTCGATGTCACTGCGATCTACTGCATACCATAGCGAAAGTCGTGTGTGCCGCTGAGAGCCAACAGTCTACGTTTGATTTTACATCGGTAGACTACGACCTATGGTAATATAGTGAAAGTCGTGTGTGCTACTGAGAGGCAACAGTCTGCATTTGATTTTACATCGGTAGATTACGACCTATGTGGGAGTGGATTTTTGACAGCGAAAATTGAGGGCGTTGATGCCTACAGTTACATGGACTTTTGCTGTGATGGCAACGTAACCATGGAATATAACTGCGATCTGTTGTGGGTTCTATGGCGTAATCGAGGGGCGAGGAGTTATAGTTACATAGACTTTTGCTACGATGGCAACGTAACCCAGGATGTAACTGCGACCATGGATGGGGGTGATGATTTCCAAAGCATTCTCACCAAAGATGTTTCCTCTATTTTCAAAAATGTTTTCCATATTTTCAATAAAATTATTTTCCAAGTATTTTCACTGGATGTTGAAAACGGGTTTACCAAGTACTTATAGATTTTCAGTCCTATGCCTGATCAACGTATGACCGAATTTCTATGAGAACAAGGATGGACTTGTTGAAACGTCAAGTTATAAAAGTATTTATATAAAAAATATTTTGGTAATATTATATGGATTTTAAAATGTGTTTTGAAAATGATCAAAGAGAAATTATCTATTTTTAAGCATTTAAATAAATTCTGGCTTCGTTCCTTTTCGAGGACGAAAAGGTTCTAAGGGGGGAGGAATGTGATATTCCGGGTTTTCGGGCATCAGATAATTGTATAGCTATCTGATTTAACTTTTAAAAATACGGATTTATAAATCGAACAAATTCAAATGTGATAATCTCTGTTATAAATTATTTAAAATTTAGCAAGATTGTTAATTCCAAATCAATAATAATAATATGTTGTGTGTGTGTATATATATATAGAGAATTATTATGTACAAATTGAATTTGTATTTGTTTAAATATATGTGTTTTAAGTTGATTTTAAATTGGATTTTTAATTGAATTTTAATTTGAATTTGGAATTTAAAAGTTGTGCGTCTTAAAAATATTTTGGATAAAATAATAAAGTTTTTATTAGAATAAGATTTGTTTATAATATTTTCCTTAAATAAATTTATTTTACATAATTTAGAAAGTAATTATTTAATTGTAGATTAATTACAAAAGTTTTATATTAGCATTTAAAATGGAGTAAAAATATATTATGTGATTTTATTTAAAATATAATTGGTTTTTATTCTATTTTCTTTAAAGGATTTTATTTATTTAAAATTAAGAAAGCATTTATTCATTTAGATAGTTATTTGTTAATTAGGAAATTTATTTCAAAAGCTTTTAAATCATTTAATAATAAATATAAACGAATAAATACAAGTGTTTAATTATGACGCTTATTGTTAACATGTGTAAGGAAATTAATAATGTAATTGACAAATGGTGTTAAATTGTACAAGTGTCCATTGCTTTTATTTTCTTTTTCTTTAATTCTAATAAATCATAATAAACACTATATAAATCTTCATTCCCTCTCTTCTATTTATTTTGCTATCTTCACATTTTCTAAACAAAGAAACTTAACCTATAAACTATCTTTAAAAAGGAAATCAAAACCTGTAAAACACTCTACAAACCAAAATCAAATTCCTGTAACAAATTCCCTAATCAAAATCCAAAACCCTGTAACTTTCTCAAACAAGATCAAGCATTCCAGTTTCAGACTTTCAAGTATTTTCCAGTCTAAGATCAATCAAGGTTTCATTTTCAAATGCAACCTGAAGCAAATCAAAAGTAAAAAATTATCTCAGTTTCAAAACTTTCCAGTGTTTGAATCAAAAGCAGTAACAAGCTTTTCAAGTTTCAAATGGGGTGCTCTGTTATTCATTTTCAAAACAGGCGAGTAAACATTTGAAATTAAAAACAGTTCTTAAAACCTATGATAGTACTTAAATGTTTGTGATGAATTGCTGTAGGATATGGTTGTATATGTTTATGATGTGAATGCATGAATATATATATGTACATATGTATATATGTATATATATATATATGAATGTCCGTGCATATAAATATGAATGTATATGTCTGTATGTATATAGTTTGACCCTATGATGATTTCCGTTCCAAACAATAGAACAAATTCCTTACTTCCAAATGATTTGTTGTTGGGCCACAACATTTAAAAAGAAAAATACCGCAACATGATGATATTAATTTTTTTTAAAATGATGATAGGAATTTTATTAAGAATTCATCTCAAAATTTTGAAAATGATAGTGAAAAACGAATTTGGGTTAAAATCGATCATGTTAATTTAAAGTTTGAGTTATATAAACAGAATTGTATTATAAAATGTTGAATTTAGGTGTAGAATTCATAATTTTTAGATTAGAAAATACTGAGAATTTCTGAGCTGATCGGGATTTGGGAATTTGTAGAATTCCGGTGATCGGCATGATCGAGTTGGTTGATTTTTGGTCTGAAGGTGGCCAATGTGATGAGGTTCTATGGAAAAATTGTGGAAGCACTGAATGATCGCCTTGGCGACGGCGGTGAGGTGATTTGGGTTTTTAAACCTAATTTTGGTCTGCCTGGGAAAATGAGATCACTACCACTTCTCGGTTAATCGAGCTTCATCAGAACTGGGGAGATGGTAGCATGGAGGTTATCGAGTGTGTGGCCAGAGTTCCTGATGATCTGATAGTCGGCGTTGGAGGTTCGATGCAGTTTTCGTCGATTGGATTGTTTCCAGTTTGATATTGGGCGCTCGAATTTGATTTTGGGCTTGTGATGATGTCATGGTGGGTGGAATCGATAGAGGAGGCGATCGACGACTTGCCGGAGGTGGAGCGGATCGCCGAAGCGCCACCGTGGCCCTGTGCACATGCACATGCACGTTAGTTTAGTTCTGGTTTGTGCTGTGAGTTTTAGCGTTGGTGAAGATGAGAGCATCTCGGGTGGTTGTTCGAAGCATACACGTGAGTGACTCGAAGCAGTGGAGGATCGTGTAATGCTCGAGTGTGATCCCAGGGAAAATCTATGGTTGCTCGAGTTGTTTATGTTTGCCTGGTTTTTATTTGTTTAAGAAAATTTTAATAATGGTTAATTAAAGTATAATTACTTAAAGGAAAGTAATTAAAGGAATTAATTACTTAATGCAATTAGTTAAATTAATGTGATTAGCTTAAGTAAATTAATTAGTTTAATTAATTTTAAGTAATCATTGGATGATTGATTAAGTAATTACTTAATGTAATTTATAAAGTGTAATCTTAGTGAAGAAATTAATGGGAAATTACTGGATGTAATTAATTGAAGAATGGAAGTAATTTTGGGTTTAACTACTTTGTGTAGTTAATAAGAAGGATAATTACTTAGTGGAAGTAATTAAGAATTAATTATTAAATATGATTAATAATTAATTAGAAAAGTAATTAAGGGATCATTAATTAAGGTAATTAATGAAGTAGTTAAGGGTTGATTAATTAAGGCTAATTAATCAAAATAAGTGATTATAGAGTAATTAATTAACAAAGGATTAATGTAATTAATTATGGTTAATTAATTAACGAGAGTAATTATAGGTTAATTACTGTAATGGTTAAGAATAATTAATTTGTGTAACTAATTAAAGGTTCATAACTTAATATAATTAAAGGATAATTAATCAAGGTTGATTAATTAAGATGAATAATTAGATGATGATTAATTAATTGATTTGTAATTAAATAAATGGATAAGTAAGCAGAATTCATAGTGATGGAAGTAATTAATTTAATTTATTTTAAATTAATTAGAGATAGCGTGATAAAAATCTTTGCTTATGGATGGCCGAATGTTATTGAATGCTTTGGATTATTGTTACGCTTGATAGGGTGTTGGATATGGATTATCTATCTGAAATAGAATTTCTATGTAGATATGTTATTGAGAGTATAAATTTAATTGGTTAAACTTAGTCAGCTGTGTGTTAAGATGATATTGTGTTCGAAGAGACCGGGGTCGAGTATTAGTAATATTCGAAACCACTTCGATTTGTAATCTACATAATTCTATTTGGATTTGAAGTGTAGGATAAATATACTGAAATGGAATAATATAGACCTTTTGTAACGACCCGTATTTTTACGGATCGAAGGATCGTAGAATTGTTGTTCGTAAGTCTTAAGTCGAAAGTCTTAAGTCGAAAGTCTTAAGTCGAAAGTCTTAAGTCGTAAGACTTAAGTCGTAAGCCTTAAGTCGTAAGCCTTAAGTCGTAAGCCTTAAGTCCTTAAGTCGTAAGCCTTAAGTCGTAAGTCTTAAGTCGAAAGTCTTAAGTCGAAAGTCTTAAGTCGTATGTCTTAAGTCGTAAGTCTTAAGTCGTAAGTCTTAAGTCGCAAGTCTTAAGTCGAAAGCCTTAAGTCGTAATCCTTAAGTCGAAAGCCTTAAGTCGTAAGCCTTAAGTCGTAAGCCTTAAGTCGTAAGCCTTAAGTCGTATGCCTTAAGTCGTAAGCCTTAAGTCGTAAGCCTTAAGTCTTAAGTCGTAAGTCTTAAGTCGTAAGTCTTAAGTCGTAAGTCTTAAGTCCTAAGTCGTGGGTCTTGATGAGTCGTGACCGGCTTAAGCGGGCATACAAGTTAAGGATTTCAGCCTATAAATAGGAGTGCCTATCTTCATTTTTGGAATCCGGATTTTGAAGCGACGAAGTGCTGCCATTTTGAGAGCTCGACTACAACACTTCTTCACTTCTTTTCTCCACTTTAATCTTGTGCTTCCATTCATCTAGATTGAAGATCAAATCGAAGATCCAAGAGTCAAAGTTGAAGGTCTACATCCATCGAAGAGAGATTTCATCGTTTGAAGGGAAATCTTATCGGATCAAGCTAGATCCTTTGCTGTCCAGATCTGAAGTTGTTATCTTTTGAGGTGTTTAGGTGATTCGGTGAGTGGTAGTTATCTCTCACACGGACCCAAAGGAGTATATTGGATCGGTGGCTTGTTTATGTGTTAAAGATAGAGATTTCTTGCATTTTCCTTAAGTCTGCATGTAGATCCATTGTCTATGAAGTTTTGGATACCCATTTTGTTATATGTTAACTTATATAAGTTTATTCATCAAGTTTTAGAGATATTTGCTTACAATTCATACTTGTTAGATTTGGACATTTTAATTACGAAATTGCCATTCTTGTATAATTGCTTATTAGATCTTGTTTGAATGTTTGACTGCTTGGATTAATGATTGATTTGATTGATAGATTGTTGCAAATTAGCTAATAGTTGATTTGGACAAGTTGGTCGAAGATGATTCAAAAGCTAAGTGGAGAGGCTCTTGAGTGGTGAAAGTAGCTTGTGGCATATGAAGCGGATGTTAAAGTTCATATGGATAGATTCGATGATGATGGACTTTTCTATGATGCGATGAAGCAAAGCATGATGTGAGATAGCCTTGATTTAATCCAGACGGGATCATCCCAAGCATGTTGATAACTCGATGATGCAGTTCGAGTTGGTTGACAATGGTGGGCTCAAGAGGCGCTTGGGCTAGTATGAGAATAGTCGTTGAGGAGGATGACTAGGAGGCTGAGATTTCATCGTTGTTGAAGGTTCTAGCATGCTCAAAGCAAGAGTACGTTGGGACGGGTCACGATGACGTTCCAAGCACGGGCTGCGACGACGTGCTAGTACTCTGGGTAGTTGCGAAAATTCCTAGGCACGGGCTGCGACGACGTGCGGAGTTATGTCTAGAACCGAGGTTACCATTAGCCCTTGACAGGCGGTCATTCAACTAACGGTGAATTCAAGGCAATGATAACAGTGACAGCCAGAGTCATGGATGTTTGGATGTTTGGTTGTATTGTCATTTGGGTCAGGATCGATGTTTTCAGGGTGCTTATCTGATCTTGGTTTAGGCCTTAGGGGTTTGCATTTGGAAAACACCGACCTTGACTTGAGTGATATTTACTTTGCTTTAAATGTCTGAATTGCTATGTTTACTTCTGCTTAGTGTGTCTGGGGGCTATCACTGTAGAAAGAGGTGGAGTGGGATGGTTGAGTTCCTATTCCTTTTACCCTTTATGCTCTTTTGGTATGTTTGATAGTTGATTTACTGCTCACTAAGACTGTTGTCTGACTCAAGGTTTTATGTTTAACTCTTATTACCTTGGGCTGTTCATCCATGTTGGGATGGACAGACTAGGTAGCAGGTGACAGGTGTTGTTCTTAGTGGTCAACGCTGTTGATGACGAAGACGAGCTGGAGGCTTTTGCATATTATTTTCTTACTATATGTACTGGGTGTTCCGCTGTTTTATATTCTCTGAGTGATATGTAGTGAGGCTTGATGTATTGACTTTGCTGATTGCTGTATCAAACTATTATGAGTTTATATGATGAGACTTCTGTTCCATAGAGCTTCACTATGTATACTTTCTATTATATTTTATCCATGCGCTGTGAGTAATACGATGGACTATTCTGCTTTGTCTTATCCTGACTATCGTCCATGGCTGCCTGACAAACCTTTCAGCGCACCATTCCCTTGTTTTCGTGCGGGAGTCATGGGCGGTCGTCACATTTGGTATCAGAGCTTTGATTAATCGATTTTAGCCAACGCTCACTGACGTAACTACGTATGAGAGACGTAATTGTGATTTTGATGGATGATTACTATATATATAATATAGTAGCTTAGAAGGATTTGATCTTCTTATGCAGTTGTTTCTCAGGGTATATTAATCATTTCTTTTCGATATTAGGAATGAGTCGAAGAGGGAGACCAGCTGCTAGGGGAGGCCATGCTGTTGAGGGGGCTGCTGATTATGCTTCTATTTTCGAGGCTATGATGACTTCGATCATGAGAAGGATGCCAGCTCCGAGGCCATCGGTAGATGTTGGAGTTCAGGTTCAAGCCCTAAGACCAATGGATTTTGCTAAGCTTTGTAAGGACTATACTGCTCTTGGAGGGAAGGTTTTCTTGGAAACAGAATCGACCATAGAAGTCCAGAGATGGATAGATGCTTGTAGAAGGATCTTTGGTGACTTGGGAATTGAGGATGTGACTAAGAGGAAGCTTGCATCAAGACAGCTTCAGGGAAGAGCTTCTGATTGGTGGAACTCTATCACCATTGATACTCGAGAGGAAGAGATCACTTGGGAGCAATTCCAAGTCAGATTTGAAGCTAAGTTCATTTCTACAGCTCAGAAATCTGTTTTGTTTAAGAAGTTTGTGGAGCTCAAGCAAGGTGGAAGACCAGTTCTTGAGTATGTTTCTGAGTTTGAAGCTTTGTCCAAGTATGCTCGGTCATATATTGAATCCCCTTATCAGAAGAATGAGAAGTTTGTGACAGGCCTGGACAGTTATCTTGGGAGGCAGTTGGTGGATCATTTGGACGATCCGTTTGAGAAGCTTGTGGAGAAGGCTCTCAGGCATGAGAATCTGTTTCCTAAGGAAGGATCTGTTGTTGTTGTGACCAAGGAGCAAGGTGGAAACAAGAAGAGGAAGCAGCAGCAGCAGAAGGGTAAGAATGGTCAAAAGAAGCCGAAGGGTGAAGTGACCTGCTACAATTGCCAGCAGAAGGGCCATCTCTCCAGGGATTGTAAGAATCAGAAGGCGCCGGCGAAGTGCCACAACTGTGATAAGCCGGGGCATTTCAGGAAGAATTGTCCGGAACCGAGGAAGGACAAGCAGATTGTGCAAGCTTATGCTTTGGGGGCTATTCCATCATCTTCGAAAGCTCCTACTGCAGAAGAGAAGGGGAAGAGTGTGGTGGTTCAAGGTACTCTTTCCATTTGTGGTGTTCCAGTTAGAGTGTTGTTTGATACTGGGGCATCGCATTCCTTTGTTTGTAGTGAACTTGTAGGCCGGTTGGGTTTGGAACCAGATATTGTTGATAGACCATTGGTTGTGACTAATCCAGTTGGGGGTTCGTCATGTTTGTATATGATATGTCGTGGTCTAGTTGTATCGAGTCATGATTGCTCTTTTGTTTGTGATTGTTTTGTTCTGAACTTTGCGGGGTTCAGAATTATTTTGGGTATGGACTGGCTTAGGAAGTATGCGGCAAGGGTTGATTGCAAGAGGCTGGAGGTGACAGTCGAGAATGTGGAGGGTCGAAAGGTTGTGACATGATGTAAGCATGAAGAAGGCATCTTTATGAGCTTCATGTATTCGCTGGTTGTTCCACGGGATGGACTGTCATCGGTGCCTATCGTGAATGGATTTGAGGATGTCCTTGACGAGGTCAACCCCGCCGCATAGAGAGATCGAGTTTCGTATCGATCTAGTTGAAGGAGCCAGACCTGTTGTGATGCCGCTTAGGCGAATGACATCTAGGGAACAACAAGAGTTGAAGGTGCAAGTTGATGACCTTTTACAGAAAGGATTCATTCAGCGTAGTGTGTCCGAATGGGGTGCACCAGTTGTGTTCGCAACCAAAGCGGATGGATCGTTGAGGTTGTGTGTGGACTATCGTGAGCTGAATAAAGTGACTAAGAAGAACAAGTATCCGTTGCCGAGAATAGATGACTTGTTTGATCAGCTTCACGGAGCTAAGGTGTTTTCTCAGATGGATTTGGCAACGGGATTTCACCAGTTGAGAGTGGCAAAGTATAGTGTGCCGAAGACTGCTTTTAGGACACCATCCGATTTCTATGAGTGGCTGGTAATGCCGTTTGGATTGACCAATGCACCAGAATATTTTGTGGATCTTATGAATAGAGTGTTCAGGGATCAGTTGAACAAGTTTGTACTTGTGTTTGTGGATGATATTTTGATTTATTCCAAGATTGAAGAAGAGCACAAGACGCATTTGCGTATTGTTTTGGAAATCTTGCGAAAACATCAGCTGAGGCTAAGTTTTCGAAGTGTCACTTCTGGAAGAGTGAAGTGAGGTTCTTAGGCCATGTTATCTCTGGAAATGGAATAGCGGTTGATCCCGCTAAGGTGGCAGCAATCCAGGATTGGGTTAGACCTAAGAATGTATCTGATGTGAGAAGTTTTCTTGGATTAGCAGGATATTATCGTCGGTTTATCAAAGACTTTTCCAAGATAGCTGCACCATTAACAGGGTTGACGAAAAAGAACCAAGTGTTCAGATGGGATGCTAAGTGTGAGCAAGCTTTCGGAATCCTGAAAGAGCGATTGACAAGTGCTCCTGCTTTGGCTATTCCAAGTGGAAATGATGAGATGGTGGTTTACACCGATGCATGTGGTACTGGACTTGGAGCAGTGCTAATGCAGAAGGATAAAGTTGTTGCATATGCAAGTTGACAACTGAAGCCGCATGAAAGGAATTATCCGACTCACGATTTAGAGTTAGCGGCGATTGTATTTGCTTTGAAGATGTGGAGACATTACCTATTGGGAGTTCGATTTGAGTTGTTTACATATCATAAGTCATTGAAGTATCTTTTCTCCCAAAAGGATTTGAATCTTCGACAGCAACGATGGTTAGAGTTTTTAGCATCATATGATTTTGGTGTAGCCTATACTCCGGGAAAAGGTAACGCAGTGGCAGATGCGTTAAGTCGAAGACATGCAGGTTTGGGAGCCATGTTTTCGGAATGGAAGAGTCTTGAGTATTTGGCTGGATTTGACTTCAGGCCTAGATGTGAATTGGAACCTGAGATGTTGACAAACTTATCGATAAGACCTACTCTAGTGGAAAGAATTGGCGAGAGCCAAAAGCGAGACGATAAGCTTGTCAAGATTATCCGTGATTTGGAATCTGGATTGGACCCAGAGAAGGATAAAGGATTCGAGGTCGATCAAGAGGGTTGGCTTCGGAAACAAGGACGACTGGTTGTTCCCGATATAGATGAATTGAGAAATGAAGTTTTGAAGGAAAGTCATCACTCAAAGTTGACAATTCATCCAGGTGGAAATAAGATGTATCGGGATATGAAGAGAACCTATTACTGGGAAGGTATGAAGAAGGATGTTGGAAATTTTATTTCCAAGTGTATGAACTGCCAGTTGCTAAAAGCCGAACAGAAGAAGCCAAGTGGATTGCTTCAGCCATTAGAAGTTCCTACATGGAAGTGGGAGCAAATATCGATGGATTTTATCGATGGACTACCTAGAACCAGAGCAGGAAATGAAGGGATTTGGGTCATCGTAGATCGTTTGACTAAGAGTGCAAGATTTATTCCTGTTCGATCAACTAGGACTGCATCGAAATTGGCTGAGTTGTATGTTAAGTGGATAGTTCGATTCCATGGTATTCCAAAGAGTATAGTGAGCGATCGAGACCCATTGTTCACTAGTGGATTCTGGAAGAGCTTTCAGGAAGTTTTGGGAACTGAATTGTGTTTGAGTACAGCTTATCACCCCCAAACAGATGGTCAGACTGAGAGAGTCAACCGATTTTTGGAAGATCTTCTCCGAGCATGTGTTTTGGACTTCGGAGGATCATGGGAAGATCATCTTCATTTGGTGGAATTTTCATATAATAACAGTTACCAGTCAAGTATTGGTATGGCACCATATGAGGCATTGTATGAAAGACCGTGTAACTCTCCGACATGTTGGTTGGAAACTGGAGAAAAGCTGATACTTGGGCCCGAAATGATTCGACAGACTTCAGATTGTATAGAGACCATTCAGCGACGAATGAAGGCAGCCCAAGATCGTCAGAAAAGTTATGCCGATAAGCGTCGAAAAGATTTGGAATTCGACGTAGGAGATATGTTTTTTGTGAAGATTTCTACACTAAAGAATGTTATTCGATTCGGGAAGAAAGGAAAATTGACTCCGAGATTTGTTGGACCATTCCCGATCGTCGAGCGAATTGGAAAGCTCGCTTATAAGTTGGAGTTACCAGAAAAGATGTCGGGTGTGCACAATGTTTTTCACGTGTCGTATCTACGGAAGTATGTGCACGACCCAAATACAGTGGTTGCTGTTGATAGCTGTGAAGATTTGGAAGTTGATCCAGTTATTAGAAGACCTCGTAAGCCGCTTCGTGTTGTGGAAACTGACACGAAACAGCTTAGGAGGAAGGTAGTCAAGTTGCTTAAGGTACAATGGAGTGATGATGTTAACGACTGTACATGGGAGGAGGAAGAGAGGATGAAGGAAGCTCATCCTGAACTCTTCGAGGTATGGCCCTAAGGTGTCGTGACATCTCATGAATTTGTAACTTGTTCTAGTCTTAGAATTCTGCATGCTAGGCTAGTAATTGGATGCATGGTTTGTTGATTGCTATGGATGGTAGGCATGCAGAATAGTTTTGATTGCTCTTGTTTGTTTGGAATTTCGGGGGCAAAATTCCTAAGGGGGAGAGAATGTAACGACCCGTATTTTTACGGATCGAAGGATCGTAGAATTGTTGTTCGTAAGTCTTAAGTCGTAAGTCTTAAGTCGTAAGTCTTAAGTCGAAAGTCTTAAGTCGTAAGTCTTAAGTCGTAAGTCTTAAGTCGAAAGTCTTAAGTCGTAAGTCTTAAGTCGTAAGTCTTAAGTCGTAAGTCATAAGTCGTAAGTCATAAGTCGTAAGCCTTAAGTCGTAAGCCTTAAGTCGTAAGCCTTAAGTCGTAAGCCTTAAGTCGTAAGCCTTAAGTCGTAAGCCTTAAGTCGAAAGCCTTAAGTCGTATGTCTTAAGTCGTATGTCTTAAGTCGTAAGCCTTAAGTCGTAAGCCTTAAGTCGTAAGCCTTAAGTCGAAAGCCTTAAGTCGTATGTCTTAAGTCGTATGTCTTAAGTCGTAAGCCTTAAGTCGTAAGCCTTAAGTCGTAAGCCTTAAGTCGTAAGTCGTGGGTCTTGATGAGTCGTGACCGACTTAAGCGGGCATACAAGTTAAGGATTTCAGCCTATAAATAGGAGTGCCTATCTTCATTTTTGGAATCCGGATTTTGAAGCGACGAAGTGCTGCCATTTTGAGAGCTCGACTACAACACTTCTTCACTTCTTTTCTCCACTTTAATCTTGTGCTTCCATTCATCTAGATTGAAGATCAAATCGAAGATCCAAGAGTCAAAGTTGAAGGTCTACATCCATCGAAGAGAGATTTCATCGTTTGAAGGGAAATCTTATCGGATCAAGCTAGATCCTTTGCTGTCCAGATCTGAAGTTGTTATCTTTTGAGGTGTTTAGGTGATTCGGTGAGTGGTAGTTATCTCTCACACGGACCCAAAGGAGTATATTGGATCGGTGGCTTGTTTATGTGTTAAAGATAGAGATTTCTTGCATTTTCCTTAAGTCTGCATGTAGATCCATTGTCTATGAAGTTTTGGATACCCATTTTGTTACATGTTAACTTATATAAGTTTATTCATCAAGTTTTAGAGATATTTGCTTATAATTCATACTTGTTAGATTTGGACATTTTAATTACGAAATTGCCATTCTTGTATAATTGCTTATTAGATCTTGTTTGAATGTTTGAATGCTTGGATTAATGATTGATTTGATTGATAGATTGTTGCAAATTAGCTAATAGTTGATTTGGACAAGTTGGTCGAAGATGATTCAAAAGCTAAGTGGAGAGGCTCTTGAGTGGTGAAAGTAGCTTGTGGCATATGAAGCGGATGTTAAAGTTCATATGGATAGATTCGATGATGATGGACTTTGCTATGATGCGATGAAGCAAAGCATGATGTGAGATAGCCTTGATTTAATCCAGACGGGATCATCCCAAGCATGTTGATAACTCGATGATGCGGTTCGAGTTGGTTGATGTGGGCTAGTATGAGAATAGTCGTTGAGGAGGATGACTAGGAGGCTGAGATTTCATCGTTGTTGAAGGTTCTAGCATGCTCAAAGCAAGAGTACGTTGGGACGGGTCACGATGACGTTCCAAGCACGGGCTGCGACGACGTGCTAGTACTCTGGGTAGTTGCGAAAATTCCTAGGCACGGGCTGCGACGACGTGCGGATTTATGTCTAGAACCGAGGTTACCATTAGCCCTTGACAGGCGGTCATTCAACTAACGGTGAATTCAAGGCAATGATAACAGTGACAGCCAGAGTCATGGATGTTTGGATGTTTGGTTGTATTGTCATTTGGGTTAGGAGCGATGTTTTCAGGGTGCTTATCTGATCTTGGTTTAGGCCTTAGGGGTTTGCATTTGGAAAACACCGACCTTGACTTGAGTGATATTTACTTTGCTTTAAATGTCTGAATTGCTATGTTTACTTCTGCTTAGTGTGTCTGGGGGCTATCACTGTAGAAAGAGGTGGAGTGGGATGGTTGAGTTCCTATTCCTTTTACCCTTTATGCTCTTTTGGTATGTTTGATGGTTGATTTACTGCTCACTAAGACTGTTGTCTGACTCAAGGTTTTATGTTTAACTCTTATTACCTTGGGCTGTTCATCCATGTTGGGATGGACAAACTAGGTAGCAGGTGACAGGTGCTGTTCTTAGTGGTCAACGCTGTTGATGACGAAGACGAGCTGGAGGCTTTTGCATATTATTTTCTTACTATATGTACTGGGGTTCCGCTGTTTGTATATTCTCTGAGTGATATGTAGTGCGGCTTGATGTATTGACTTTGCTGATTGCTGTATCAAACTATTATGAGTTTATATGATGAGACTTCTGTTCTATAGAGCTTCACTATGTATACTTTCTATTGTATTTTATCCATGCGCTGTGAGTAATACGATGGACTATTCTGCTTTGTCTTATCCTGACTATCGTCCATGGCTGCCTGACAAACCTTTCAGCGCACCATTCCCTTGTTTTCGTGCGGGAGTCATGGGCGGTCGTCACACCTTTGAACTAAGTAAGAATACTTAGAATTTGATTTGTGGAATAAGTTTTGAGCATAACAAGTAATGAACTCGTAGTGAAGTACGAGTTACCCGAGTTTCCTTTACGGTTTGAGCTTAGTACTTCAAATTATATGGATTTACTCACGATGGTTTCCAGCCTGACCCAGGTGTTACTTTGATGTAATGCTCGGGTCAGACCGAGTATTACATATTTTCAGGTAAATGACGTTCTGAAGCTCAAGAGGCGAGCTTGATGGCAGGAACGTATGGAGTGTTCCCGATGTATTATATTGTTGTATATATCTGAGTCATGTTGATTGTATCTGTTCAATGATTGTATATATGTTGTAACTCCGATTTATTAAAGTGAAATTTGACAAGTACAGTTTTCTTTTGTATAAATGATATTATTTGTTATTATATTTATCCACCACGAATGTGATATGTTGGTGTTTCTGTTCTTCTTTTTCTTCTATCTCTTTCTTCTTTTCACTAACTATCTAGAATTTTCGGGATCGAAAATTTCGGATCGTTACAATTTTCTAGCTTGGTTGCTTATCCTCGTGCGTGTCCATGTCACTTTCTTCGTAGTCATAGTTTCCATAGCCTCGAAAGGTGAGCGATCACTCACGATTAACATTTTTATATTTAGTAAATTTAATTCACATGAAATGACGGTTGAAATATGTTGTTAAATTTGAATTTATTAGTAATTGAACTCTTAAGTATGATATGTTATCATTTCAAATTATTTGCCTATATTAATTGAAATACGACACCATAACCTGTTGTATATTATATTTAAATTGTTAATTATAATATATGCTTATCATTGCTATGTATATCATTTATGTTATTATTTTATTATTCTCACACTGCAAATTCCCTGTTAGTTTAGGAAATCCTTATGGGTTAAAATGATACATACCCGAACGATCTTAGATTAGGGAAAATTGTTATGAGTTGAAATGATAAACCCAAGCGATTTTATTGATTTTTGAATTTTGGGATTGCAGGTTGGAATGATATATACCCATGAAATTTAAATTATTGCGGATTGAAATGATAAATATCTATATCGCTTGACCATAGAATAGAAAATTATATATGTACACCGTTAATCTATTTTGGTAAGAAAATGATTTCCAAAGTTTTGAAAGGAAATAGATGGGTTTTAATAAATATTGATTTTTAAAATATAACATAAAGATTTTATTTTTAATTTTCATATGTGTGCAAGAGTTAGAATTTTAAATTATAAGTTTTGAAAATTTTATAACTATACGTTGAAAAATGAAAATTTTAAGAATTTTACTTATAATTTTATTATTATTTTTGAATATATATAATAAGATTTAATATAAATTTAATAAAAATCTAATATAATCAAATTTAATAAAATTTAATTTAATCACAATATATATAATATGTTTAAGTATTTAATTAAAAATTTATCAATATTTAGAAAATATTTTTTAATAACTTTAATAAATTAAGGTTGGAAAGATAAATTGAAGTTGATTTGGAATTTAACTTGTTAAGAATTGTATTGTATTTAAAATGATTCGGAACTTATTGATTTTGAAATTTTAAAGATACAATGTTATAACTTGATAACTTGATTTTTGATTAAGGCGATTAAATGAATATTTTTAAATTTAAATAAAACTGAAATTGTATATTTAATTTTGATTTAAATTTGTAATTTGAGATTTTATTTAATTTTATAAAAAATGATAAATGAATATTTTTAAATTTAAATAAAATTAAAGTTGAATTTTGAAATATAAATGAAATTTATCAAATTGAGTAATTGTAAATGTTTTAATATTTAAACTTTGAAACCTATTGAATTGGAAGTGGTTTAAATTTGTAGTTCAAACCTGGATTAGAAATCGATATAAATTAAAAAATAATTTAATGAGAATTTAAATTGAACCTTTAACCTTTTATTTAAAATTATTGAACTGAGATTGGTTTAAATTTAATTTTGGAACTAAAGTTGATTTGAATTGAGTTATGAAATTAGAAGAAACAATTCTAATTTAAAACTATTTTTTGATATAATCTTTTTTAGATATATAAACTATTTTAATACATATTTTTTTTTAAATTTATAAACAATTTAAATATATATTTTAATATATAAACCACTTTTAATACATAAATTATTTTATTGTATAACCTATTTTTAAATATAAACTATTTTTAATGTATAACTATTCCAATATATAAACTACTTTCAATATTCAAACCGTTTAAGTTGGAACTGTTATGATTTAGATTTAATCGATTTAAATGCGGATTCTTTGATATGATGGTTTACCTTGTTTTCTAGTTGTGATTTTGGAACTGAATATGATTTAAAGTGGATAATGATTTCGAAAGTGATATGATTTTGAAATGAATATGATATTTTGATATGAAGTATGAACTATTTGAAATGAAAAAATGACCACGGTGTGAAATAAGCATTTGGTTGTTAAGAGACCGATATCAGATATTGTCATACTCTTTGCCAATACCGAGAACCATTTTAATGAATGCGCACGTGGTGGAGAATACAGAACGAAGTAGGATGGTTTTGCGAATGTCTGTATGAGGTATGAACGCAGCCCTAACCCCCTCGGGTTAGCTTGAAATGACTAAAACAGGAGCTACGTCGGGCTAAGTGAGGTCGCTCCTCCTATCGAACATGCTTCTCCGATACCATATCTATTACTTTGTGATTGATTTGGTGGCCACTTTCGATTTGATTATGAAAGTGTGTTTCGAGGTGGCCTATAGTACCTGCTATCTGGTACCACCAGTCTGGATCCGCAAAATGGTAGTATCCTACCCTAGGCATTGCCTTGCATGCCTTGTCATATGCCTTATCAAACCCACTACGAAATTGGTTTGTGTTGTACTTATGGAGTGCTCACTGAGTATCCCACCGGTTTGGTGGAGCTTACAGTATCTGTATAGACTATAATATTTATGTAAAATGTGTTAAGAGGGATATAGGTAACGCCTTAACGCTATTTTAATATTTTACTTTACTGTAGACATTATATATGTAGGGCATTGTATTATGTATGTAGATAGTTTCACTAATCCTTAAGGGATGAAATCCAAACATCCTTTAAGTTATATTGCATTTCACTTGAACTACTTTACTTTTATAAGAATGTTAATCCTGACAAGAGTGTTTTGTGTTTTGCTTTATGATCGGGTCAGCCTGATCGTCAAGCATTTGAGACTCGTTTTCAGGGCTGGAAACGTTGCTTGGAGAGCTATCTTATATATTCAGCTTTGCAGTTATTTCAGTTATTTTCAATTTTACGTTCAAACTTGTCATTTGTTGTTGTATCGAGACTTCTATGTATTGGATTTCTGTCGTATTTTGCTTTAGACTCTGATGTTTCCATAGTAGCTTCATGAACTGCTATTTATCTATTCCGCTGCTTATTGTTGTAAAACTCTACGTCTGTGATTCTGTAATTGATTTATTTATTATATATGCTAAGTTTTGCTAAATATAAATTAACAATCTTTTGTTTTGAGCAATTCAAGTTTGACATGTATCGCTTATTATCGATTTGAATGGTACGAAATAGCAGTTAGTTACAGTTGGTATCAGAGCTCGGGTTTAGGCAAAAATTAACACATGGAGTAAAAAATCATTTGAGATAGGGTAGTAATATCCTAAAGTGAGTAAAATTAATCACAAAATCATCTTCATTCGAGCTTGAAATTATTTGTTAGGATACTCTTTGGTTTGGATTTCTTTTTAATTTTGGAACTTTACCTTTGTTCTAAAATCCATTCTTGTCTTTTCATGTTCGTGTTCTTCTGGATACTGGAGCATCCCATGGATTTATTTCTACAGATCTCTGTAATAAATTTGAGCATATCTAACAACCTCAAGGCAACTTCATCCTTATGTGTGACTACTCCCATCGGCAGCCCCACCAACCTTAGTATAATTTGTATAGGGGTGAAACTCCATTACACTGACGTCGATCCACCGGAGATTTCTATGTCCTCATTTTTGATGCATTTGATATCTTACTTGGAGGTGATTTGTTAAAGCATTATGATGTTGTTATTTCTTGCAAAGCCTGAACTTTTTCTTCAATAGATGACCAGGTAATTCTCTTGTGATTGTATGTCAAATGCCTCAGGATTATGTAGGCATTTTTATCTTTTCGCTGGATGCTCAGCCTTATATCAATGATATGTTCGATCAGCTCTACAGAGCTAAAGTATTCTCTCAGTTTGATCTTTCTATCGGTTTTTTCAGCTTCGTGTAGCTGAGGAGAGCATTCCCAAGATAGCTTTTTGAACCGAGAACGGTTTCTATGAATGGTTAGTCATGCCCTTCGGATTAACGAATGCTCCAGCCTTCTTCGTCGATCTCATGAATCGTGTTTTCCGCAATGTTCTCAACAAGTTTGTCCTTGTTTTCGTTGATGATATTCTCATCTTTTCTAAGTCAAAGAAGGAGCATGAATCTCATTTGAGCTATGTTCTCCAAACTCTTAGGAGTCATCAGTCGAAAGCAAAAAATTTCTAAATGCCATTTCTGGAGGGATGAAGTCCGATTCCTTGGGCACCTCATTTCTAAAAATGGAGTCTCAGTTGACCCGATTAAGGTCACCGCAATTAATATAAGTATATCCATCATTCCTCTTTTGTAATTTAATTACCTTATCTTCCTTTCGAGCTTATCTTCTGAGTTAGAATTCTCTTTGATTAGGGTCTCTCTAAATTTGAATCTCTATCCTTGTTCTAAAATCCATTCTTGAATAATCTAATGAGGGAGCGTATTTGTAATTAATATAAAAATGTTTTATATTGTGTTGTTTGAGTTGTTAAGTCTTAATTTTGTGTTTCGATCGATTTGTCTAGCTAACACTATCGATAGGAATTCCAAAACGCTTGAACAGAGCAAACTAATACAATATGGTTTTCGAAATTTGTAAATGAAATAATTTTATGTATGATTATATTTTATATATAAAAGTATAATTTTTTGAAATTAGATAGTTAAATGAATTGGTTATTAGAAATGAGAGTACTAGATTATTATTTATTATTTTGTCAACATTCCTAAACCATTAACTATTGTTGTACGTTATAAGGAGATGAATTTTTATAAACATGGTTTATAAATCTGATTTGCAAATGGAATAAATTTAAATTAAGAATTTGAGAAGTTAATTTTTGATGCATTTCAAAATTTGGTTTTTAAAGTTTTGAAAAAAATATTATTATTTGAAAGTATTTTCGAATGGAAATTGTTTCCGAAGAATTTTAATAGAAGTAAGTCAGTACTCTCCTCTTATGTTGTTGGAAAATAATTTCAACATCATTGGCATTGATTCTTGAGTCTCAAAGTGGGGAGACCACTTAGTAATATTGCTACACTTTTATTTTGGGAAAATGGATTTGATTTGAATTTCTTGTGTATGATTTGATGTACCATATATATATACACACTTATTTCAAAATGGTCTAAAGTGAAACCCGAAAATTTAACTCTTTAGTTTTATGCTAAGTGATGGTTTTCAATTATTGAAATGAAGCAACTTTTTTGAATAATTGGAGTGTTTAAAATGAGAAACAAAATTGAAAAAACTTGAAACAGTTGAACTAGGATTAAATTTATTTGTATAATACTTAATTGCATTCCGAAACATATATAACTTGCCTGAAATATTAAAAAAGTTAAAATGTAATGTGAATATGTAATAGAAGGTTATACAAGAGAAAAGTTAAGTAATAAAAATGTTCAAACTAAATTTTTGCTTACTAGAAATGTTGTAAATAAACGGTAAATTTGTATAATTCTCTACTACATTCAGAAACATCAATAAAACTTACATGGAAAAAGTTTGAATGTAATGAGAACATGTAATCGAATAATATACAATATAAAATGTAAGTAATAAGATGTCCAAAAATGAAATTTTTGTTGAAGGAATTTATAAATAAAAATTGAATGGTTATAATAAATGTTTATACACTTAATTTGTGTTGCAAGTTATTTTAAGTGAAATAAATTGAATAATAAAAAGAGAATGCTATTTAAGAAATAAACATGAACTTAAGAAACTAAACAGGCAATAAATAAATTCATATCTTTGTAAGTCGTTTGTGATACAAAGGTAAACTATAAAGAATAGTTGAAATTGAATTATGAAGTGGAATTAACTTAAACAAAGTCAAAAGGATTAAATAAATGAGTTAAATAAAATAAAAGTTATTTTGAAAAAAAAAATGAACTTAAGTTATGAAGAAAATGTGAATATAAATTAATTGAAAGCGAGTCAATTAGAATGATAATAATAAGTGGATGTTAATAGGTAATGAGATATATAATGTTGAAACTCGAAAATTAAATTTATATGGTTTTGAATTAATTATTGTTTCTAATACTATGTATTTCGAATCCGTCTTTCCTTTTTGTTGTTTCTATTTTCCTATCTCGTTCCTTTTTTAGGATGAAAATTTTTGAGTAGGGAAGAGTGTAATGACTCGAAAATTTTAACGATTTAAACAACATAATCAACTCAATTTTCTTGAAAATAAATAATTAAAAATTTTGCAATGAAAATTTGATATTTGAAATACGTCTTTAAACTAGCAAGAGTCAGATTTTCATCTGAAAATACGTAAGTTTGTTCTGTTGTGAAATTTCATATTAAAAATTAAAACCAGTTAAATTTGATGGAAATAAAATATTTTGAATCTTGAATATTTTATATAAGAAAAATGTATATAATTTTTTGAGTGAGACGTCATATATCATTTCGCCAAAGTTGGACTACTCTATATATTATTTTCGATGTTTTAGAAGCAATTTGGCGGCGAATATTAAGTTTTGATAGGTCGGTCATATCACCCGTATCTGTGTACCATTCTGTTCATCTCGTCGTGCTGATATCCGTTGTATATTCATCTGTGCATTTCGGCGTCCAGCATGGGGCGAAATCTGCGAAATGGTTAGTCGCGCCAGTACCCATTTTGAGCCTTTTGGTTTCCCTGTGGCCATTCATTGTCCACCATGTTAAACCAATGGTCAGTAGCTTTTAATATAATTCCTGAATTCAAATCGTGCCTGAGGTTTTCTATCCCACCATTTCAATTTATATATTGGTTCATTCATTCTTTCTGTCCTCTTCTTTCTGTCTTAATTTGTGAAAATTAAATAGTATAAAAGTTTGCATTCTTATATTTTGATAACTTGATCATCTTCTTTTGTTGTGAAACCCTGCACCTGCTCGTGCCTTCCCAATTCCCATTGCCTCTTCGACCTTCGCTTCACCCATCGGCCTTTTTTCCTCCACCCACCGCAAACCCAAACTCCCCAGCCTCACACATATCCTTCGCCTCCTTCTTGTTTGACCCGCCTCCAACCTTGAACCCATCCCTCCAACCTTGGCCGCAGCCATCCCTACGCCAAGACCCCACCAACCGAAGCCATTCCGGACCAGCCCACAACACAACTCCTCCGCCTTGCTTCCAAAGCCAACCCACACCCTTGCTTCCCTCTACCTCCGCTCCCCATAGCCCGCACCACCCATTAGCACGCCACCCCTCACCTTCTTTCACTGCCGCCTAGCACATAGATCCTCGCCATACCACCCTGCCAAATTCCCACTAGTCGTAGTAGACTCGAACCTGCATCTCCACCCACTCTAACCGTTACACAACCATCCTCTACCGAGCCCTACCCTGCGACCCATCCACTTCAGCCAGCTAGCAGCCCTCATTCCACCACGCCGAACCCACTGTCAGCCACACTTCTATTGCCCCACCTTGCCTCTCCACCGATCGCGGCAACTCCTAGCCTTCCTATTGCTGCAGCCGTTCCAAGCCTATCCACTCCAGGGAGGGTAGTATGTCGGATGTAGGTAGCTAAGTGAATAAGGCTACTACTCCTGGATTCCATCATACCGTTATATTAAAAAAGTGAAACATATATTATATATTTTTTTCATCGAATTCTCGAGTTCGCTAGCTTGCGTTGTTCGCTGCTGTCCAGAGATTACAACTGCAGCTTTCTAGTTTGGTAGCTTATCTATGTGTGTGTCTGTGTCACTTTCTTCACTGTCGTTGTTTCCATAGCCTAAAAAGGTGGGCGATCACCCACGATTAACATTTTTATATTTAGTAAATTTAATTCACATGAAATGATACCATAACCTGTTATCGTTTTAAATTGTTTACCTATATTATTTGACATATGACACCATAACCTGTTGTTTATTATATTTAAATTTTTAATTATAATATATGCTTGTTATTGCTATATATGTCATTTATGTTATTATTACATTGTTCTCACACTGCAAGTTCATTGTTAGTTTAAGAAATCTCAATGAGTTGAAATGATACATACTCGAACGATTTTATAGATTAGGGAAAATCGTTATGGGAAATGATAAACCCAAGCGATTTTATTGATTTTTGAATTTTTGAATTGTAGGTTGGAATGATATATACACGTAAAATTTAAATTATTGCAAGTTGAAATGATAAATATTGTATCAGTTGACCATATGATAGAAAATTATGCATGGACACCTTTGGTCTTTTTTTTTAAAAAATGATTTCCATAGTTTTGAAAGAAATTAGATGGGTTTTAATAAATATTGATTTTTAAAATATAATATAAAGATTTTATTTTTAATCTTAATATGTGTGTAAGAGTTAGATTTTTAAATTATATGTTTTGAAAATTTTAAAATTATAAGTTAAGTTTTGGAAAATATAAACTTTAAGATTTTACTTATAATTTTATTATTATTTTCAATATATATAATAAGATTTAATAAAACTTTAATAAAAATCTAATATAATCAAATTTGACAGAATTTAATTAAATTAATATATATAATATATTTAAGTATTTATTTAAAATTATATTAATATTTTGAAAATAGATTTGTTGTAATAACTTCAATAAATTAAGGTTGGAAAGATAAATTGAAGTTGATTTGTAATTTAATTTGTTGAGAACTGTATTGTACTTAAATTGATTTGGAACTTATTGATTTCAAGATTTTAAAGATATGATGTTATAACTTGGTAACTTGATTTTTGATTAAATGTGATTAAATGAAAATTTTCAAAGGTAAATAAAACTGGAATTATATATTTAATTTTGACTAAATATATAATTTGAGATTTTATTTAAATGTCATAAAAAATGATTAAGTTAATGTTTTCAAATTTAAATAAAGTTAAAGTTGAATTTTGAAATATAAATGAAATTTATAAAATTGAGTTACTATAATTGTTTGAATATTTAAACTTTGAAACCTATTGAATTGGAAGTGGTTTAAATTTGTAGTTCAAATTTGGATTTGAAATCGATGTAAATTAAAAATGGTTTTAATGAGAATTTAAATTGAACCTTTAACCTTTTTAATTAAAATTGTTAAACTGAGATTGGTTTAAATTTAAATTTGGAACTAAAGTTTATTTGAATTGATTTGTGAAATAAGAAGAAACAATTCTAGTTTGAAACTATTTTCAATATAAACTCTTTTAGATATATAAACTGTTTTAATATATATTATTTTAAATTTACAAAACAATTTTAAATATTTATATTTTAGCATATAAACTATTTTTAATATATAAACTATTTTATTCTATAACCTATGTTTAAATATAAACTATTTTAATGCATAGCTATTCCAATGTATAAACTACTTTTAATATTCAAACTGTTTAAGTTGGAACTGTTATGATTTAGATTTAATGGATTTAAATGTGAATACTTTAATATGATGGTTTAACCTATTTTGTAATTGTAATTTTGGAAATGAATATGATTTAAAATGAATAATGATTTCAAAAGTGAATATGACTTTGAGAGTGATATGACCATGGTGTGAAATAAGCATTTGGTTATTAAAGAGACCGGGACTGGATATTGTCATACTCTTTGCCAGTACCGAAAACCTCTTTAACAACTGTGCACGTGGTGGAGAATCTAGAACGAGGTAGGATGGTTTGGCGAACGTATGTATGAGGTATGAACACGGCCCTGACCCCCTCGGGTCAGCTTGATATGACTAAAACAGGAGCCATGCCAGGCTAAGTGAGGCCGCTCCTCCGATCGGACATGCTTCTTCGATACCATATCTATTACTTTGTGATTGATTTGGTGGCCACCATCGATTTGATTATGGGAGTGTATTCCAAGGTAGGCGGTAGTAGCGGCTATCCGTTACCACCATTTGGATATGCAAAACAGTAGTATCCTACCCCAGGCATTGCCTCGCATGCCTTGTCATATGCCTTATCGCGCGTACTACGAGTTTGATTTGTGGCATACCTATGTAGTGCTCACTGAGTATCCCACCGGTTTGGTGGAGCTTACAGTATCCATGTAGACTACGATATTTATATAAAAATGTGTTAAGGGGGATATGGGTAACGACTTAACGCTATTTTAATATTTACTTTACTCTAGACATTATATGGGTAGCGTATTGTACTATGTATGTGGATAGTTTCACGGATTCTTAAGGGATGGAATCCCAACATCCTTTTAGTTATATTGCATTTCACTTGGACATTTCACTTTAGTTAATTTACTTGCATAAGAATGTTAATCCTGACTCGAGTGTTTTGAGTTTTGCTTTATGCTCGGGTCAGCCTGATTGTCACAGTATTTAAGACTCAACTTCGGATCTTGAAGCTTTGGTTGGAGATCTATCTTATCTATTCAGCTATGTAGTTATTTCAATTATCTCTAGTTTTATGTTCAGACTTGTCATTTGCTGTTGTATCAGGACTTCTATGTATTAGAATTCTGTTGTATTTTGCTTTAGACTCTGATGTTTCTGTAGTAGCTTCCTAAACTACTATTTATCTATACCACTTCTTACTGTTATAAAACTCTATATCCGTGAATCTACGATTGATTTATTTACCATATATGCTAAGTTTTTCCAAATATAAATTAACAATATGTTGTTTTGAGCAATTCAAGTCTGACATGTGTGGATTATTGTCGATTTGAATGGTTCGAAATAGTGGGTCGTTGCATTTAAAGTTAAATATATAAATATAAATATGCTTATACTTGCCTGTAACATGTGAGAGTGCATCTATGAGCTGATGTTACTTTCTAGGATTGAGGCATTTGAGAATTATGCGAAACTAAAATGATTAAATATGTAATGTTTGCTGACACTTTCCATCTACCAGATGCAACATAAAACTTTATTCATTTTTTATTTTCGAAAGTGGATTGGCCTCCACCTCATGTAAATATGTTTGCAATAAACTAATTAAGTATACTTAAATTCCAATATATATGAATTTTATTTTATATATAAATGCAATTATAGCCAAAAGTTTACTATTAAATTAATAAAGCAAACTTAGATGTATTATTTAATCAAGAAATTAATTTTTATTAATAACCCTCTTTGTATACCAAAAGAAAGATATAAATTTTCTAATGCTATTAAAGAATGATAAATTGTTTAGTTTTATAATAGATGGCGAAACTAAATATTTACTGTAAGGAGAATAAAATAATTATGCTTGGACAATTATCAAATATATTCTCATCTATTTATTATTCATCATTACACATTGATTTTGTTATATTATATTATATTATATTTTGAAGTTGATTATTGAATATTGGTTTGTGTATATATATATATAGTCAATCTATTTCATCTTATTTTGTGATTTTATTTTCATTGTTATATGCCTTGATTCAAATTATATGAATGATTCACCATTGAAGTAGATTTTATTTGTATGTATGTATGTATGTATTGGTCAATCTATTTCATCTTATTTTGTGATTTTATTTCCATTGTTATATGTGTTGATTCAAATTATACGAATGATTCAAATTTTCATGATGCAAAGATCGGTATACTAGTAGTTAAGTTCTAAATAGTATAAATGTGGAGAAACATCTATATTCGTGCTATATTTAATGTAGAAAACCTTCGTTTGTCAAGATATTGCTAGTATGCAATTATAATGTATGTCAAGATATAATACAACATATATATAATACAATTATAATTTCATGATGCAAGATATAATCCTAAAATCACTATTTGTTAAACATGAATTCCACACAGATGACATAAAGTCCAAGTCGTTTGGCATGAACCTGCGAATCTTTTTGATAATTTTTTTAATACTTTTATTTTTAGTCTATTTGGATTATAGCATTTTCATGTAATCTTTAACCTAAATGAAATTTGGCAGTGATAACTTTAAATTTTATTTAGAAGCTTGAAGACTTTAAAATTTAGGATAAATATGCTTGATGTCTTTTAATTTTAATCTTCCATTCTTTTATGTGGTTTCCAAGTATATCGATGAGTATTAAATTATCCTTTTTTTTTAGAAATTTTCTTGTTGCAATATTTTATATATGGCGATAGAAAAACATTGGGTGCATTTACACAGGTAAGAATACAATTTTAGCTTAAAAATTAACTTCGAAATTAAAATGATGATATATTTTACCGTATAACTAGTAGGGTGTATGAGCAAGGAGCAAGGAATTTTATGCATGCAGCAAAGAGAAATTTAGGAGATATGGAAAAAAAATATGTCCTTGCTTAGATTGTCGAAATCTTACTTGTCACTACGATAACATTATTATTGAGCTTTTGGTAAGAGGAATGGTGTAATATCCCGGAATTTTCAGGAATTTAAAATGTGATAATCTCTTAAATTCAATTATTTGAAATTGATAAATTGTTCTTTACAAAAATAAATAACCAAGTAATAATAATACAATGCCTTAATTTTGGTTATAAATTGGTTTTATAATAATTATTTTATTGTGTAAATAAATTCTAAATAGACTTATTGTTTTCATAATTAATAAGTGTGTTTAGATATATTTATATCTGTGTATTTTAAATTAATAGGATAAATTATTTGTAAATAAATATGAGCTTATTTAAAAATAGATATTTATGTTTATTTAAATTGAATTTTTAGATTTGGATTTTTTTAAATTGACTTTGAATTAAATATAAATTTGAATTTAAGGGATATACATGCATCTTAAATTAAAATAATATTATAGTTTGAGTTTTAACGTATATAGATAATGTTTTTAATTAACAATAAGATTTGTTTATTTTTCTTTTTATAGAAATTTATTTATAGAAATTTGGGATTGTATTTATTTAATAAAAATAAACACAAGGCTTTTTGAAACCACATTTTAAATATGTTTGCAATATTGTATATAATTTTATTTAAATCATATTTGGTTTCATTTCTTTTTAAATATTGTATTTTATATAAATTTAGCAAACATTTATAAATGTATAAATATATTTGTTTATTAGAAATTTAATTAGAAAGTATTTTTAAAATTTAGAAAACATGTTTGTTAATTAGGAAATTAATTTAAAAATCTTTAAAATTTCTTTTAGGAAAAAAATAAATAAAATTTGACTAGTGTTAAGTTAGGAATCATTTAAACAACAAGTGTTAAACATTTATGAAATTTAAGACAAGTGTCCATTGTTTTTAATTTTCTTTTTAATTTAATAAAATCTAAAACTTACCTATATAATCACCATCTCTTCTCACTTTCTTTTTCTTTAAAATTTTTGTTCATTCAAAAAAGAAACTAGAATTATCAATGGCAGCTTCAAATCTGAACATTCCTCAATTCAAATAATTCTCAAACAAAAACCCTGTAAACCAGAAACAACTCAAATTCAAAAACTCACCTCTGTTTCCAATATTCTCAAACGAAAATAACTTCTTTATCAAAGACTGTCAACAAAACCTGAAACTTCTTCTAAATCAAAACTGCACGTCTGCAGTTTATTTTCAACACAAAAATCATTGCTCAAATCAAAACTGCATACCTGCAGTTGTTTCCAAATCAAAATCTACAACATATTTTCAAATTTTGTTGCAAGTTATCAAGCCAGATCTGAAATTTTTCTTATGTCTGCATCAATTTTCAAATACATGCAAGTATGAATCTGGAAAGTAATTAAAGGGATGAGACAATTCAATTTTTTTTAAAGCTTCTCTTTTTCAAAAGGGGTTTCAGCTACAGGTTCAAAGCATTTTGCAACTTTCCAGTTTTATCATCAAACCCCTGCATCTCTTTATAAAGGTGAGTAAACATTCACTATAAATTAAAGTTGTAATTATCTATTGCAAATAAGTAGTGACGATGTTTATATGAGTTTTTCTCTGTGTAGATATAAGGATGCAATAGGTTTGTTTAGTTGAAACTGTGCATGTTGGTTTTCATTTTTTTCTCTCTGTACTTTACTGTGGAATCTAAAAAAAAATCAAATCTTCAAATTACTCTATTCAAACAATTGTTAAGTAATAGATTTAAAACAAACAAGTTAGTTTAAGTAGAAAACTAAGAACAAAAATAGAACAAAGTCTCTGATTTTTGAAATTTATCTGAAAACAAAAAAATGCGGTAACAAATTAACATCAATGTTTGAAACCAAGTGTTTAATTTGGTTAAAATAATTATATAAACTAAAGTATCATTGGGAAGTATGAATTTTGGAAAGAAAATCAAAAAATTTAAAATTGTATTAAGTAAGTATTTGGAGTTTATTTGGAAATTGGGTTTCTACCTATATTTATTGATTTATGAATCTGGGGTGCTCGGGTTCATCATGGAGTTAGGGTTTGGATTGGAGAGTAAGGCAAAAATGGTTGAAGGGATGTTAATCCACTGTGAAGATTAAATTTGCTCGAGATTGATTTTTAACCTAGTTCTGTTTGAACTTTGGAAATTGGTCTACTGTATCTTCCTCTGTGCATCGAGCTTGAAGAAATTCTGGGAGAAGAAGGCCGGTGGGTCAGCAACCCATGGCCGGAGCTGTAGGGTTTATAGTAGATCGGAGGCGATGGTTCAGGGAGGGGGAATTTCTTGACGATGTTTGGGTTTCAGTAAACCATGAGGAGCTTGATTTTGAATCGAGGCAAGGGATGGGGTTCTGTTGATCGTAGGTGATTATAGGGTGGTGGCGTGACTTGGTGATAGGTTCGTCGTTGACCGGAGGTGGTTCCGGCACTGGTGTAGGTGCACGAGAGGGTTGGTGTCAGTTAGCATTTGGGTTTATGTTGCTTGGTTTTAGCTCGGGAAATGAGGAAGTTGACTCGGGAATAACTCGTGATATTTTTGTTTTGCCTCGAGTTGGTTCTGGGGTTTTTAGCAAGCCGGTTTAACTGATGTGTTTAACAGTTTTAAAAGTTTTAACTGAAACAGTTTTTAAATTTTTACGGAAACGGTTTTTAAATTAAAAAGAAAAGACAGTGTACTTGTTTCTTGGTTCAAGTATACCTGGGTTGAACCCAAATTGTTGTTTAACCAGATTTTTGTTTTAAAATAAAGTAAGTTTTAAAAACTTTAAATAATTAAGCTAAAGTTATGTCTAGAAACTTATTTCTTGAAATTAATTTGTTTTTTTAAATGAATTTGTATGAATGGATTTAAATGTTTTTAAGTTAAAAACCTTAATGTTATTTTCAAAACTTACTTTGGAAATATAAAAAGGAAATTTATAAATATTTTTATTAATTAACAATTAAGGGTTTAAGTAATTTTTGAACTTGAAACTAATGATTGTTAATTAATAATTAACGATAGGTAATTAATGTTTTCTTTATATTTTAATTTAATTAATGAATTAAGTTAATTAAAGTTTTCAAGGTTAATTTAAGATAATGTTTTATCTTAAATAATAATTAAGTGTTAATGAATAATAATTAATTAGTTAATTAAGAAATGTTAAGTTTGATTAATTTATTTAATTATTATTTTGAAGGATTAATTAAGTAATTAATTAAGTATAATTATTTATGTAATTAACTATTAATTAAGATGATGATTTAATTAATGAGTAGTGATTAATTAAATTGTAATTACTTATTAATTAAGTAATTAAGGGTTAATTAAAAATGGTAATTAATTAATATTTAGTAAAGGTTTTATTAAGTAATAATTAGGTTTTCTTAATTAATAATTAAAAGGGTTATTAATCTATAATGCAAGTTAATTATAAATTAATTAAATATTATTTAAGGTTAATTAATTATAATTAAGGATTGATTAATTATATTTATGGATTAATTAATTTGTAATCAAGGTTGTTAATTAATAATTAAGTAATGATTAAGAGATAATTAATTGGTTAATTAATTATAAAAGTAATTAATGATTAATTACCTTGTATTAAAGGATTGATTAATAATTGAGGTTTATTAATTAATAATTGAAGGTTAATTAATCTGTAAATTGAAGATTAATTTGGTTAAAGAGTAATTTAGGGATATATTACTCGATTATAATTTATGGGGTGTTGTGATCAAGTAAGTTAATTAATTAAAAAAATCACTTGATAAAAGATTAAGTATGTTTACTTAATGAGTTTTGATAAGGCTAATTACTTAAGATAAGTAATTGATAAATTACAGAGGTAATTGAGATAAGGTAAATTACTGATTGGGAAGTAATTTTTTTAAAATGAATAATTACTTGTAATTAAGGGTTTATTACTTGGTGTAATAAATTAAAGAATTTATAAAGTAATTAAAAGTTATTAAGAAGTAATTAAGAATAATTAATTACTGTTTATATTTATTAAAGTTGATTAATTGAAAAGAAATTAATTTAAGCTTAATTAATTAATGTAATTAATTAAGGGATAATGTAATTAATTATAGTTAATTAATTAATGGAAGTAATTAATTAAGGTTCATTAATTGATATGATTAATGAGAATAATTAAGGATTAATCACTTGATTAAGAGTTAATTAATCAAGGTTGATTAACTAAGAAGATGGTTAATTAATTGGTTTAATTAATGGATAAGTAAGCAAGATTTATTTTGATGAAGGTAATTAATTTAATTAATTTTAAATTAACTAAGAGATGTAGTAATTAATTTATTTCACTTTAAATTAATTAGAGATAGAGATAGTTAGTTTAATTCATTTTAAATTAATTATGTTGTGATTAAGTAAATCATTGCTTATGTATGAATGGGTGACATTGATTGTCTTGAATGGATGTAATCTCAGAAATGAGATAAGTAATGTTGTGTGGTATGAATGCTTGGTTGCATTGTGATGGTAATATAGATTATCTATTATGATAATGATGTGGATTACCTATTTTGTTATGAATCATCTGTTTATTTGATAATGTGGTTATCAACTGTGACTTGTGAATTATCTATTCTGTATGTATATAGATAGTTGAATTGAATTGTTTAACATTAAACAACTTGGACCTAAAAGATACGTTTTGGATTTCGATGAGACCGGGATCGGGTTTCCATATTTGGATATTCGAAAACCACATCGATCCAAAGTAACGATAGGTCGTGAATCTCAAGTGAAGATGAAGGTTCAGAGTGCAAGGGTTATTGTCATTAACTGTGAGGATGATTCCAAAATGAGTGTAACGAGATAATGCCTTCGGTTTCGTTCGAACCCGGAACGAACTTGTATGGATTGAATGCTTTCAGAACATCGTCAGGTCGACGATGGGCATTCTAAGTGATGTGTTCACTAAAGGTAATCGTAGCCTCAAGCCTCATCAACCGGGAATGGCTAAAACAGGGGAGGTGCAGCAAGGCTTCGTGGGTAGCCCCCACTTGAGAGTGAGATTTACCCCTGTCTAGAGGTCCCTTTTATTTCGGCTGTGTGGGCGGTTGAATAGCTACATCCGCCGGGGTTGTCTTATTCGAAACTGTTCAGTAAGGAATGGTTCCGGCTTTGTGTTGCAGGGGAGCAGGCATACTCCTCGGTACGTTGATCTAGGCCACGTACTGTGACGGACGGTACCACAGTAGCCCTGCCATTGTATGGAATCCAAAATCCAATAAGTGCCATCGGATTTGATTGTATTACCCACTTTTGTGGCTAGTAGCTGGAATTTAATAAATGTAACAATTTCGGCTATTTCATATTAATTTGAAAACCCTAGACCTATTATAATATCATTGAATTTCCTATCAAATGTTTGGTTAGCGTAAGGTAAAAACCTTTCCTTGTTTATGTGTGGGAAGTCTTACGTGATACCTTTTCTTTCAAAAGGTTTTTAAAGTTAAGAAACTTTAACCGTTTACTCACACCAGACCCATGTCTGACTTGGAGTTTATTCTTTTTTTCTTAAACTCTTAGGTACTCAAATTTTTACGAGTAGCCAGGGGATTTAGGTTGGCTTGACGAATTCTGGAGGAGCAATGGACACTACAAGAAAAACTATTTTTAGTGGCATATCTTAGTTGCGTTAAACACTAAGTGCCACCGCTAATCATATAAAAAGGTAAAAGTAAATAACTAAACGCGACCAAAATACCCTGCCAATAATTCGTCCTGAAATTTTTCGTTGCCGCTCAAACCTCTTTTTCTTACCTCTAGCAAAATACGCCACCAACATTTTTGTTTCCCATCTCCTTCCGAAGAAGGAAGATTACCCTAAACAATTCTCTTCAACCAGTTCCGTACCTCCCATATTTCCTCTCTCAAATCCTTAAATTTCTCTCGTAAAAGTAATAATCGCGATGATAATACCGAAGAAGAGCAGGTCTCCGTTCATCAAAGACGATGAGATCGGGTCACCCAAAGAGATCTACCTCCATTGACTCGCTGTCAAGGAGTACAAAATCATCAATCTGCTCTATCTCGGCCTGAAGGATAAGGTCATGAAAATCATGTCGGTACAAAAGAAGACACGCGTTGGTCAGAGAATCAGGTCATGGTGTTCGTGGTCGTCGATGATGGTAATGGACAGGATGGTTGTCGATGAAGTTAAGGCTCTAACCAATTGAACAGAGTGAGATATTCTTGTAGGCGAAATGAATCTTAACCTAATATGCCTTGTTAAAATATAAAAGGGTACGATTTATTGACATTGTTTCTTGAGTTTTGATTGTTTTAAATTTAATTCATTGTAAAGGGTTGTTTAAAGACTCACAATTTCAAAATTGCACCTTTCCAGTTCGCTTAGTTGGAGAGGGCATTGTAGCATAAATTTGTTATTTCTTTGATAATAGAAGTCTGCAATCTAAAATCTAAATGTTTAGAAACAAACATTCTGGGGTAAATAGTCTTAATATTAGACATGAATTTAGTTTACAAATACCACCCTTTGCTTTTGTAAATAGACTTGATCCCTGTTACCAAATTGACTAAATTGCATATGGCATTTGGGTTGTGAGTGCAAATTCAGTATTATGATAAACAAATATTAATCAAATAGCATTTCAGCTTTTGATTGGTATTTAATATAAAAATATTCATGTAGAAATTATGGAGAAAACCATAATATTGCTTTATCAAAGTTTGATGCAAATGTGAACTATGTATCATAGTTAATGCATGAAATCAGTGCTCACAGGTATACTTTGTCAATTTATCATATATAATTTAGATGGATTAAAATAAGGTTCCGAGACTATGTACTAAAATCATAATATGAGTTTGGTTTGAGCCTGGGTATTTCAAATTCATTGCCCAAGTAAATCTGCTTCATAGAAACTGAATATATATCTGAAAATTTAATAACACATCACTTTAATTCATAAAACTTAAAAACTATGCATAAACACAGTTTACAAACAAATTGGATAGTGATAAAATGATACAAATGACCTCTAATGCAAATATCTTAGTTTTCAAGTGAATATGGTAATCAGTAGCCTTCCTATCCAACTTTCTTTGGTTTTCTTACATCCCATCATCCATAACTTATCTTATCCTCGATAGTATCTGTTAATTTAGTTCAAATTTAAAATTTGTTTTTCTTTGGATGCATATTTAAGTACAATTTTGTGGCACCCTGTCAGGTGGAAAGAAATGAGGCACTTGAGATGCACAAACGCGATGACAGAGCAATATTTTGTTAGTTATATACACATGACATATTTATGTTTCATGTGTTCGTTATCTTTACACTACTATGATCTGCAGAATACATCGGATCCTTATTCAAGATATGTAACTTTGTTATATAGGCATGACATGAACATAATAAACAAATGGTAAATTTAAGTGCATCTGTAAGCTGTGCTCACTGATTGTTCATAGGAAAATATACCGGTAACATTACAATGTATATTATTAAGCTGTGAAATTCATCACTTCCTTTTTATCGAGTGTGCATTTTTCACATTTTCCTTCTGATCCATTTCATCGATGTATTTCTGTCATTTTTTTTCCCACTAGTACGTAGGAGCACAACATCATTTATGCCAAATAATATATAATATGAAAACAATATCCATTATACCGAGTGTTGATTTTCAGTGGAAAATCATGTTCATGAACTCTTTGAAAAATAATTTGTTGCAAACTGGAAGAATTGTTTATGTTTTTCCTTTTTGTTTTTCCATGTTATTCTATTCATTTTCGCATGAAATTATTTGTGAGATAAATGATTTTTGCGCTATCTTCCACAGTTCTCTAATTCATTTAAAATTGTTTATGATTTCAGTTGAGTTGAAGAAGCAAAGCTCGTGTACTGTGCATCTTGTCAATAAGTCAAATGAATATGTTGCCTTTAAGGTCAGCAACATCCACATCTCTCGTCATGCTACCATTGTCACAAATATCGTGCCTTCAAGGTCAGCAACATCCACATCTCCTGCCATGAACCACACCCCTCATTTCATGTAAGTATCTCTAATATGTTGGAGCTTAAAGTATTTTCACAAGTGTTGTTCCCCTAACCACTCTTTATGTTGCCTGCTAATTAGGTGCATATTAAGTGGTAAGGCACTTTAAATTTTAATTAATTATGACAATATAAATTAAGGTCTGCAGAGGCACTTCACATATAATGTACATCTTATTATCAGTTCTAGAGCTAGTGCTAGTCAAGTTCAGATTTGCAGTTGCTGTGCAACTACCTAGGCCACTTGCTTTAGCAACACACACACAAATACACACACACTGATTATATGCTAGATCAAATGTGACTTTTTTAAAAGAGTTTCCACGTTGTTTGAACTTTGAATAAAAAGATTAATATTTATATACCGAATTTAATTATTGATGTTGAACTATATTTCTCCTCAAATGTTTAATCTGTCCGTCAATACATTATTGACAAACAAATGAAGCAAAATAAATATATTTGTGCTACCTTTATTGGGATCCAGTGTTTGAACTTCAATAATATTCAGTAACGAGTACGAGTTAATTTATGTTTTTAGGTAGTTGAACTTTTAATAACTTCTTCTTTTTAATAAGGTGGTGATTTTATTACATGTGACAATGATTTTATTATTGTTTTTATCTTTTGCTCCTTTCCACTTAAGTTGAAACTTTGTGTAGCAGGTAATCTATGATAAAGTAACATGAAGAAGTGCAGGTTTTGAATTTGCGAAAAATCTAGTGTTGATGATGTCATGGCGGTTGTTCAATCTATGGTTTTGGAAGATCCGTTTGTTCCTCTCATCCCATAAGTAGTAAATTGACGTGACGAGGCAACAAAAACCAAGCTGAGAGATTTGATCCCTAGCAGTAAATCGTTGATTAATAGTAGCTATTTCATCTTCTATGGATAGGGGAGTATCTCTGTTATCCAATACACTTAATTTCATTTTCATCAAAGTCCATATAAATTGGCTATATGAGCAATTAAAAAATATATGTTGGGTAGATTCATTTTGTTCACCGCACAGAACTCACACTGTATCCATCTGAGGTTGCCATTGCTTTAATCTATCTTCAGTATTTAAATGTCCAAAGGCAGCTCTGTAAGCACGGTATGACATTTGACTACTATTGATTTTATTCCATATGACAAAAGCCCAAGTAACTTGATCTGAAACATTTCTGCACCTTAGCCATGTTTTTGAAAAAGAGAATTTCTGTTGTCCACACCACTCCCAGTAATCATGTTGTCCATCCTGACATATAGGTATTTGAGTAATATTAGAAGCACATTCCCTTGTTTTTGTTGTGTTATTCACAGTCCACTGGCCTTCATGTAAGATGTGAGAAACTGAGGAATTTTTGTATTCACTAAGGTAGTACCCATCCCATCAAAGAATGTCGACTAGACTAGTACGGTTTATCCAGAGGTCAGTCCAAAGAAGTGTGTTGCAGCCATTTATTACCACTCTCTTGATGCACTGTAGACTAAGAGCTCTATAGCTGACATATTCTTCATTGTACATGACATATTGTTATTATGTCTTAATTGCCAAAAATTAGATTGAGAGCAATACTTGTTTAACATCCACTTGGCCAACAGGTTACCCCTAAAATGTAATTGCCAAATAAGCTTAAGATATGTTGTGGACCTTAATTCTACAGAGTTTTTAAGGCCTGAACCTGCCTCACTTTTAGGTCAACAAAGCTTTGTCCAAGCTATTTGGTGATGTTTGGCATATGATACCTCATCATCCAATATAGGACCATATGTGTGATAACTATTTGTACGAGCTTAGGTCCCCCGCTATAGATAATAATTTGTTGTCCTAAGTATCATATATAGTCATAATTTTCTGAAATAGTCCATTACATTCTGAATAATGTAAATAGTTTGAAGAGAGTGGCACTCCAAGATACTTAACAGGTAGTTGTGCCTCCTGTAGTTGCAAAATTTGCAAAATTGAATTCTTATTCTGGCAACTGCTACTGAAATAGACTTTTGACTTCATTTAGTTAATATGTAGACTTGCTACTAGTCCCATATGCACAATGATCTCTCTGATAGTTGTTGCTCTATTTTCATTAGCAATAGCAAACATCATTAAATCATTGAGTGCTTTTAAGATTAAAATATCCTAGGCCAAGGACTCATGCAGAAACTGATATAAGTGTTTCTAGTCTTTGCTTTCTTAGAAATTCATATTTGCAGCGTTTTTGTTTAAGCTTGAACAAGTATATCTAATAATTTTTTAGTTTTTTGGTTCATCGTGTTTCATTTATGATATGATTACAGTATAAAGAATGCGATAGGTAGAAGATGCAATTTTTTACTCTCCCTAAATGTGAATGTCATCAGCGGATTTGCTACGAATTAGGAAGAAGCAACAGCAATTGGAAATGTAAGTAATTTATTGATTCAATTAATTTCTCTCTAACATAGTATAATTTATCGACTGCAATTCATCTTTTTTTGTTTAAAATAAAATGAAGTTGCATTTAAAATAAAATAAAATAAATAAAATGCTTAGCCCAATAAAGAGAACGGTAAGCGCACTACCAAATATATTTCTTTTTATGATGCACTTGTTCTTTTATGTACAAAAGAAAAACAAACTACTTGTACTTCACTGATAAAAAAACAAAATCAAAAATTTAAAAGGAAATCGCTGCGTCGAGAGAAAAGAAAAATGAGTGAATTGGGTTTCGGGTTTGAAAAGAGGAGAGTCTGTAGCTCTGTTACAGGTGGATTTGCAGGCGGTGAAAAGACGGTGGTTCGGGTTGTCAATTTGGATGCGGGTTAAGTGGTAGTGGCTGCTTTACTGGTTGCGAATGGTGATAGGCAGGGTGATGAGTTGAAGGCAAGAGGTGACTTATTTTTGGGGATGTTCGATGTAGTAGTGTATTTGGGTTTGGGGGTCGTGATTTTTTGTTGCCGTGTTCGGGTTGTGAGTGGCAGTGCAAGTGGCTAATGAGAGTTGAAGTGATGATGATTTTGTGGGTAGTATTGATGGTGGAATGATGTTGTTGATGGTTTGTCAGTTAGATTTTGTGTGATACGCAGCAGAGAGGTAGAGTGGTTAGTGAAGTTGTGTGAAGTGAATGTGATCGTCAATGAAAGAAGGAATGGTTCATGGCGGCACTGGTGGTGGTGGATGGATGTTGCAGTGATTTGGAAGTCGTAGGTTGGTGGAGATGGTTTTCTTGTGGCAGTTGTAGGCAGTTGTTGTTTCGATGGAAGGAGGACAGGCAAGTGGGAAAGTTGGTGGTTAGGCAAGCAATGTTGTGAAGGGTTGCAGTGGCAACAGTGGTTGAGAGGTAAGCTAACGATGGTTGTGGTGAAGTTGTATGTGTGTCAATGGCAGTGATATGTATTAGGTGACAGTGATATGTTGAAGGCAGTGTGCAAAGTTGAAGGAAGTGTAGTGTGCACTGTTGCAGCAAGGCAGTGTAGTGGAGATTGTTGAAGGAAGTGCAGAGTTTTGAAGGTAGTTTGTGAAGGCTGTTGTCGTATCACTACTGAATGGTGGTAGACAGGAAGGATGTTTTATGGAGGATGTAGTTTCAATGAATGTTGGAGTTGAATGATGTTTGGATGGCAATGTTAATGTTGATGTGGTGTAGTCGATAGGTTATGGTGATTGAGTGTGGAAGATGAACTGCAGTCAGTGGCTTGAGTTCGAGGCAGAGGATGGTGAATTTGGTCTGTTTGTATGATAGATACAAACATGACTTTAAGTTGAAGATAGGGATAATGATTACTACAAATATGAAACCTTATGCTAATATTATTACACTTGAAATAACGAATCAAATGGAAGTAGGCAGAATATGCATCTAAGTATATAACTGTAATATGTATAAGTTTATTTCCCATGTTCTTCTCTGTGACTTGTACGTGTATCTTAAGAAATCAAGTTGATGTATATATATTTAAACATTTATGTTTGTACAATGTGAAATGAATCTATTTTTGAATGTAAAATATAGATGCTTGTGCATGCAGCCCATATGTGAGCTACGAGAGAACATATATGTTCAGATGAACACATGATATATAATTCATATATCAATAGCGATCACTCAATCAAAAAAAATATAAGCTAACTGGAATCCATAGTCATAAATATAAATATAATAAGCAAAATACACACACACTATTATAAACTTATAGGTATACAAATATTATTACTGTGTTGTGTGAAGAATAGTAGGGGAGCTTGGTTTTGGAACGTGAAAGGGAAGAAACCCATGCGTGAGTTATGTGTGATTAAATGGAATCTATTTTGTATGCTATAATAGACATTAATTCTGTTTATATTAATACACGTTTCTGTATTTGACAGGTCTTATAATATTTTTGTTGATTGAAGTGGCAATTATTAAACTGAGGAAGGAGGATGACATCATCAATAAAATATGGGTTGGAGACCAACATCGGCGTTGACGTGCATGGAAGATGCACTTGGCGTTCCCATAGCTTGGCCACTGGAAAAAGTCGTTCTGAAAACAAACTGAAAGGTATATAACTTGTTCATCATAAATGTTTTCAAAGTTTGATTCTAATACCCTATTAATATTCCAAGATAATCGACTATAAAAATTAGTTATATTACTCAATAAATATTGGTGTAGAGCTAGAAAGTGATTGAATTGGTGATTGAATGTTGTCAGCTTGGCTGAGGTTGTTGATGGAGTTAGGCTAAAATTCAGTGGGGGTACGGTTTAGGTCAAACAGTGGCAGAACTGTCAACTTGTCTTTAATTTTAACTTGGCATATTGTGGATTTTTTTCTATAGTATGAATGGGGAGGGTTTGTTGCAAGGTAGTTGATGGAAACTGTGTTGAAGTAGGGAAATGATGCTTGATCTTTAATACCTTCACCTCACAAATATTTAGTAACATGATTATTATTGTTTACAGGCAGATAAACGTTTGTGAAGAATTCAAGCAGCAGCACTGGTTTTTGGTATGGTAGCAGCACATGTATGTAGTTAGGTTGATTAAAACTGTTATGAAACTATTATGAAACTAGTATGTATGGTAGCAGTACTACTTTAGCTGCATGTACTATTATGAAACTGTTTATGGTAGTTTGGTTGCGTAAACGTATGGTTAACCTTTTGTCTTGACACTAATGTTATGATATAGTGATGATTATATAATTGCTTTTGTTTGTGTTATTGTGGTTCATTGAATGTGTTATTTTTGAATGTGTATGTGTTTATATATTACGTTATTGTATAATTTTTGAAGTACTTGAATTGGAGGCGAAATCAGATGTAGTCGTGGAACAGCAGGCAATAAAATCGAAACATACGGTGGCGGAGAAAAAAGGCCACCAAAAATATTTTTTTGTAGCGTTTAAAAAACGCCACAGAATCAGCAATTATAGTAACTCAGATAATCTCCGTGGCATTCAAAAAATGCTGCAAAAAATAATAATGAGTGCAACAAAAAATAAGATAGTAAACGGCACCTTTTCGGCGGCGTTTCTTAAACGCTGTAAAAAGGATCTTTAGTAACGTTTAAAAAATGCTGCCAAAAATTCATTTATAGTGGCGTTAAAATAAATGCAACAAAAAATCATGGATTTTTAGTCGCATGTTTTCTAGCGGCGTTTATCAAAACGCCACCAAAACTTTTTGTAGCGTTTTCTGAGCGCCACTAAAAATCAAATTTCTTGTAGTGGGAGCAGGAGGCTTCTGCGTATAGCTATATAGTTTTCCGCTGTGTGTTCTCTGAGTTGTTGTCTTTGTGTTGTATTGAGTTGTATAACTAGACATGTGTTTATAACTGTCTAGTATGTGTTTTTTAAGCTGTGTATCTCTGATGTATATGATACTATGTAATGTATTATGTGTCTAATATAATTTATTCGTTCCGTTGTTTAGATTCTGATGTTCTTTCTTTCTTCTTCTCTGTCTTTTCTCTTTTCTATCCCTTTCTTTTTTAATAAATGATGCGATTTTCTGTGGTAAGAAAGTCAGGTCTTTCAGCTGGTATCAGAGCATTAGGTTGAGTGAATACCTAGGCTCTGTAGTGGTGTCTTTCTTGAGAGAGCGTACTTGTAAATTTTATATATAACTATATATATATTCTACCTATCTGTTGGGTTACCTGTTCAGGTTTTCCAATATAAGTTATAAAGGTAGATGATGTAGTGGTGTGTGTAACACAACTACCATTGGTTGGAGTTTGAATGTTTGAGATTGGAAGTGTATTTGTCAAGACTGTAGACCTAATATCGTCTCGAGTGATCTTTGCAGTTTGGTGTAAATATTTCATTTGACCTCTGAAGGAAACCTGTAAGGTTTGGAGTTCATCTTTGAAGTATAGTTTGATTTCGCTCATGTGAGAGGATTTTTGAGAATTTGGATCTGTCGGTTAGGCAAAAGCAAGTGAATGGTATTTTGATACCTCAGGAAGTAGTAGCTGTGTGATGAGATGCAGTGACTATGAATGTCTCCGAAGATGTTTTCTTTCGGAGCAAGTTTAAGGAAGTGTGTCCACTTCAGGGTTGAAGCTAAGTTTAGCAGGATGTATGTGTTTAGTTGGAGGTCCGAGTTTCTTAAAGAACTCTGGATAAGAAGTCTTGGCATCTGTGCTAGCGGTGTAGCTCGGGAGTGTTCTGTGTTCCAACAGGAAGATCTTTTTGGCTTAGCATTTCCTAGAGGTGGAATTCAGAAGCAGCAGTGAGGATCTGTTTCTTCAATGGATTAGTTGGTCAAGGATAAACTGTTCTGATTAGTGGAGAGAGAACAGTATTTTGGATATTGGATTGGGTGATCGCAAAAGTGACTTGCAATGGTTTGGTGATTTTAATATATAGTCTTTTTCTTAGGTTTGTAGCATTTCCATAAGATGTAGAAGTTGTGGAGTTGTCGAAGATTTTTCGGATATATATCTTCAGGAAAGTTAGAGATTTACCCACATTGGAGATTGAGTTCTGAATCGACTTGATAGGAGTGATACCGGTGATTCATTTGGGTAGAAGGTTGTCTCCTAGGTTGATTGTTTGGTGAAGCAGCTCTGTATTTCTTGGAACTTCTGTAGAACCTTATTTCCGAGATGTGATGTTTAGTCTGTGCCTGTGTTCATTCGATGGCATTTTCATTTGCTCCAGATCAGAGTTGTGCAGAGAAAGCAAGGTGGTTGTTGTTCTTGAGTAGAAGCAACTGGAAGTTGCAGCGTTTTGGATTAGAGAGTTTCTACTGAATTTATTTTTCAGAATCTGAGGCAAGTTGGCGAGTGATTCTGTTCTATCTTTTCCAGATGGGAGAAGTTGTTTTCTACTGTTGATAGTAAAGTTTGGTTTTGAATTTGGATTGATCTTGTGAGGATCAGTTTGTTGAGTTGATCCAGTTTGTTGTAGAAGCATCAGCGAAGGTTGAACTAATCAAGAAGGATCTGTAGGCAGCCCGGATCATTCGAAAAGTTTTGAGGTTAAGAAACAGAAGAATTTGGAATTCGAAGTTGGAGGCTTCGATATTGTTGAGGTTTTCTTTGGTAAAGGGAGCAATAAGATTTGGTGAGATTATGAGGTGATCTCCGAGGTATATTGGATTCTTTTGAGTTTGTATAAGGATCAGTGCTTTGGTTTGAAGAGTTGAATTGCCAGTTTGGAAGACTGGAATTCAAAATATTTCACGTGTCTCTGAGGGAGTACGTATTTTGGTCCATCACTGGTTTTGAGACCAGTGGTTCTGTGAAGGATTTAGTAGTTGATCAGACTTGTCTGTGGTCTGGTATCTTGGGTAGATTATAGCTCTACCTGAGTAAGACTCGGTAGCTTAGCAGTATAACTGGTTTGGATTTAGTAGAGCGAGTATCCCTGTGTTTGTACCTGAGAAACTCAAGATAATTTTAGGAAGTTTATCTGGATCTGTGTCCGGATAGCTAGTGTTAGTTATTTGATTGAATTGGTTATTTGGATGAAATTGTTTGTTTGATTGATAGTGTATGGCTGTTATGAATGTTTGAACTGGTTGAAATAAAATTGTGGATTATCTTTGTTTTAAATTTCGAGGACGAAATTCTTTTAAGGAGGGAGGATTGTAATATCCCGGAATTTCCAGGAATTTAAAACGTGATAATCTCTTAAATTTAATTATTTGAAATTGATAAATTATTCTTTTCAAAAATAAATAACCAAGTAATATAATACAATGTCTTAATTTTGGTTATAAATTGGTTTTATAATAATTATTTTATTATGTAAATAAATTCTAAATAGACTTATTGTTTTCATAATTAATAAGTGTGTTTAAATATATTTATATCTGTGTATTTTAAATTAATAGGATAAATTATTTGTAAATAAATATGAGCTTATTTAAAAATAGATATTTATGTTTATTTAAATTGATTTTTTAGATTTGGATTTTTTAAATTAACTTTGAATTAAATATAAATTTGAATTAAAGGGATATACATGCATCTTAAATTAAAATAATAATATAGTTTGAGTTTTAAAGTATATAGATAATGTTTTTAATTAAAAATAAGATTTGTTATTTTTCTTTTTATAGAAATTTATTTATAGAAATTTGGGATTGTATTTATTTAATAAAAATAAATATAAGGCTTTTCGAAACAACATTTTAAATAAGTTTGCAATATTGTGTATAATTTTATTTAAATCATATTTGGTTTCATTTCTTTTTAAAGATTGTATTTTATATAAATTTAGCAAACATTTATAAATGTATAAATGTATTTGTTTATTAGAAATTTAATTAGAAAGTATTTTTAAAATTTAGAAAACATGTTTGTTAATTAGGAAATTAATTTAAAAAGCTTTTAAATTTCTTTTAGGATAAAAATAAGTAAAATTTGATAAGTGCTAAGTTAGGAATCATTTAAACAACAAGTGTTAAACATTTATGAAATTTAAGACAAGTGTCCATTGTTTTTAATTTTCTTTTTAGTTTAATAAAATCTAAAACTTACTAATATAATCACCATCTCTTCTCACTTTCTTTTTCTTTAAAAATTTTGTTCATTCAAAAAAAAACTAGAATTATCAATGGCAGCTCCAAATCTGAACATTCCTCAATTCAAATAATTCTCAAACAAAAACCCTGTAAACCAGAAACACTCAAATTCAGAAACTCACCTCTGCATACAATATTCTCAAACCAAAATAACTTCTTCATCAAAGACTATCAACAAAACCTGAAACTTCTTCCAAATCAAAACTGCATGTCTGCAGTTTATTTTCAAAACAAAAATCATTTCTCAAATCAAAACTGCATACCTGTAGTTGTTTTCAAATCAAAATCTACAACATGTTTTCAATTTTGTTGCAAGTTATCAAGCCAGATCTGAAATTTTTCCTATGTCTGCATCAATTTTCAAATGCATGCAAGTATGAATCTGGAAAGCAATTAAAGGGATGAGGCAATTCCCTTTTTTTAAAGCTTCTCTGTTTCAAAAGGGGTTTCAGCTACAGGTTCAAAGCATTTTACAACTTTCCAGTTTTATCATCAAACCCCTGCATCTCTTTATAAAGGTGAGTAAACATTTTTACTATATATTAAAGTAGTAATTATCTGTTGCAAATAAGTAGTGATGATGTTTATATGAGTTTGTCTCTGTGTAAATATAAAGATGCAATAGGTTTGTTTAGTTGAAACTGTGCATGTTGGTTTTCATTTTTTTCTCTCTGTACTTTACTGTGGAATCTGAAGAAAAAAAATCAAATCTTCAAACTACTCTATTCAAACAATTGTTAAGTAATAGATTTAAAACAAACAAGTTAGTTTAAGTAGAAAACTAAGAACAAAAATAGAACAAAGTCTCTGATTTTTGAAATTTATCTGAAAACAAAAAAATGCAGTAACAAATTAACATCAATGTTTGAAACCAAGTGTTTAATTTGGTTAAAATAATTATATAAACTAAAGTATCATTGGGAAGTATGAATTTTGGAAAGAAAATCAAAAAATTTAAAATTGTATTAAGTAAGTATTTGGAGTTTATCTGGAAATTAGGTTTCTACCTATATCTGTTGATTTATGAATCCGGGTTGCTTGGGTTCATCATGGAGTTAGGGTTTGGATTAGAGAGTAAGGCAAAAATGGTTGAAGGGATGTTAATCCACTGTGAAGATTGAATTTGCTCGAGATTGATTTTTAACCTAGTTCTGTTTGAACTTTGGAAATTGGTCTATTGTATCTTCCTCTGTGCATCGAGCTTGAAGAAATTCTGGGAGATGAAGGCGCGATGGGTCAGCAACCCACGGCCGGAGCTGTAGGGTTTATTGTTGATCGGAGGCGATGGTTCAGGGGAGGGGTGATTTCTTGATGATGTTTGGGTTTCAGTAAACCATGAGGAGCTCGATTTTGAATCGAGGCAAGGGATGGGGTTCTGTTGATCGTAGGTGATTGTAGGGTGGTGGAGTGACTTGGTGATAGGTTCATCGTTGACCGGAGGTGGTTCCGGCATTGGTGCAAGTGCATGAGATGGTTGGTGTCAGTTAGCATTTGGGTTTGTGTTGCTGGGTTTTAGCTCGGGAAATAAGGAAGTTGACTCGGGAATAACTCGCGAGATTTTTGTTTTGCCTCGAGTTGGTTCTGGGGTTTTAGCAAGCCTGGTTTAACTGATGTGTTTAACAGTTTTAAAAGTTTTAACTGAAACAGTTTTTAAATTTTTATTGCAACAGTTTTTAAATTAAAAAGAAAAGATGGTGTACTTGTTTCTAGGTTCAACTATACCTGGGTTGAACCCAAATTGTTGTTTAACCAGATTTTTGTTTTAAAATAAAGTAAGTTTTAAAAACTTTAAATAATTAAGCTAAAGTTATGTCTAGAAACTTATTTCTTTAAATTAATTTTTTTTAAATGAATTTGTATAAATGGATTTTAAATGTTTTTAAGTTAAAAACCTTAATGTTATTTTCAAAACTTATTTTGGAAATATAAAAAGGAAATTTATAAATGTTTTTATTAATTAACAATTAAGGGTTTAAGTAATTTTTGAACTTGAAACTAATGATTGTTAATTAATAATTAAAGATAGGTAATTAATGTTTTCTTCATATTTTAATTAGTTAATGAATTAAGTTAATTAAAGATTTCAAGGTTAATTTAAGATAATGTTTTATCTTAAATAATAATTAAGTTTTAATGAATAATAATTAATTAGTTAATTAAGAAATTTTAAGTTTAATTAATTTATTTAATTATTATTTTGAAGGATTAATTAAGTAATTAATTAAGTATAATTATTTATTTAATTAACTATTAATTAAGATGATGATTTAATTAATGACTAGTGATTAATTAAATTGTAATTACTTATTGATGAAGTAATTAAGGGTTAATTAAAAATGGTAATTAATTAATACTTAATAAAGGTTTTATTAAGCAATAATTAAGTTTTCTTAATTAATAATTAAAAGGGTTATTAATCTATAATGCAAGTTAATTAGAAATTAATTAAATATTATTTAAGGTTAATTAATTATAATTAAGGATTGATTAATTATATTTATGGTTTAATTAATTTGTAATCAAAGTTGTTAATTAATAATTAAGTTTATTAATTAATGATTAAGATATAATTAATTGGTCAATTAATTAATTATAAAAGTAATTAATGATTAATTACTTTGTATTAAAGGATTGATTAATAATTGAGGTTTATTAATTAATAATTGAAGGTTAATTAATCTGTAAGTTGAAGATTAATTTGGTTAAAGAGTAATTAAGGGATAAATTACTCGATTATAATTTATGGGTGTTGTGATCAAGTAAGTTAATTAATTTGTTAATTATTAAAAAAATCACCTGATAAAAGATTAAGTACGTTTACTTAATGAGTTTTGATAAGGCTAATTACTTAAGATAGGTAATTGATAAATTACAGAGGTAATTGAGATAAGGTAAATTACTGATTGGGAAGTAATTTTTTTTAAAATGAATAATTACTTGGTAAAGCAATTAAGGGTTTATTACTTGGTGTAATAAATCAAAGAATTTATAAAGTAATTAAAAGTAATTAAGAAGTAATTAAGAATAATTAATTACTGTTTATATTTACTAAAGTTGATTAATTGAAAAGAAATTAATTTAAGCTCGATTAATTAATGTAATTAATTAAGAGATAATGTAATTAATTATAGTTAATTAATTAATGGAAGTAATTAATTAAGGTTCATTAATTGATATGATTAATGAGAATAATTAAGGATTAATCACTTGATTAAGAGTTAATTAATCAAGGTTGATTAATTAAGAAGACGATTAATTAATTGGTTTAATTAATGGATAAGTAAGCAAGATTTATTTTGACGAAGGTAATTAATTTAATTAATTTTAAATTAATTAAGAGATGAAGTAATTAATTTAATTCACTTTAAATTAATTAGAGATAGAGATAGTTAATTTAATACATTTTAAATTAATTATGTTGTGATTAAGTAAATCATTGCTTATGTATGAATGGGTGACATTGATTGTCTTGAATGGATGTAATCTCAGAAATGAGATAAGCAATGTTGTGTGGTATGAATGCTTGGTTGTATTGTGATCGTTATATAGATTATCTATTGTGATAATGATGTGGATTACCTATTTTGTTATGAATCATCTGTTTATTTGATAATGTGGTTATCAATTGTGACTTGTGAATTATCTGTTCTGTGTGTATATAGATAGTTGAATTGAATTGTTTAACCTTAAACAACTTGGACCTAAAAGATACGTTTTAGATTTCGATGAGACCGGGATCGGGTTTCCATATTTGGATATCCGAAAACCACATCGATCCAAATTAACGATAGGTCGTGAATCTCAAGTGAAGATGAAGGTTCAGAGTGCAAGGGTTATTGTCGTTAACTCTGAGGGTGATTCCAAAATGAGTGTAACGAGATAATGCCTTCGGTTTCGTTCGAACCCGGAACGAACTTGTATAGATTGAATGCTTTCAGAACATCGTCAGGTGGACGATGATCATTCTAAGTGATGTGTTCACTAAAGGTAATTGTAGCCACAAGCCTCATCAACCGGGAATGGCTAAAACAGGGGAGGTGCAGCAAGGCTTCGTGGGTAGCCCCCACTTGAGAGTGAGATTTACCCCTGTCTAGAGGTCCCTTTTATTTCGGCTGTGTGGGCGGTTGAATAACTATATCTGCCGGGGTTGTCTTATTCGAAACTGTTCAGTAAGGAATGGTTTCGGCTTTGTGTTGCAGGGGAGCAGGCGTACTCCTCGGTACATTGATCTAGGCCACGTACTGTGACGGACGGTACCCCAGTAGCCTTGCCATTGTATGGAATCCAAAATCCAATAAGTGCCATCGGATTTGATTGTATTACCCACTTTTGTGGCTAGTAGCTGGAATTTAATAAATGTAACAATTTCGGCTATTTCATATTTATTTGAAAACCCTAGACCTATTATAATATCATTGAATTTCCTATCAAATGTTTAGTTAGCATAAGGTAAAAAGCTTTCCATGTTTATGTGTGGGAAGTCTTACGTGATACCTTTTCTTTCAAAAGGTTTTTAAAGTTAAGCAACTTTAACCGTTTACTCACACCAGACCCATGTCTGATCCGGAGTTTATTCTGTTTTTCTTAAACTCTTGGTTACTCAAATTTTTACGAGTAGCCAGGGGAATTTAGGTTGGCTTGACGAATTCAGGAGGAGCAATGGAGCAGGAGGCTTCTGCGTATAGCCATATAGGTTTCCGCTGTGTGTTCTCTGAGTTGTTGTCTTTGTGTTGTATTGAGTTGTATAACTAGACGGGTGTTTATAACTGTCTAGTATGTGTTGTTTAAGCTGTGTATCTCTGATGTATATGATACTATATAATGTATTATGTGTCTAATATAATTTATTCGTTCCGCTGTTTAGATTCTGATGTTGTTTCTTTCTTCTTCTCTGTCTTTTCTCTTTTCTATCCCTTTCTTTCTTAATATATGATGCAATTTTTTGTGGTAAGAAAGTCGGGTCGTTTCAAATGGATCCTTTACACAAGTGCAGTAAGTGGTATAGTCACGGTGAGCGAGTAAATGTAGCTAAAAAAGTGAAGTTGGATGACATATATGAATTACTTAAAGCCATTCACTTTGAAGATGAAGAGTTTGTAAACTATACATTTTTCTCCGATGATAAAAATAATGATAATGCACAAAAGCAAACGAATGAATTTCGTAAAAATTTAGAAGATGCAGAAACTCCATTGTACCCTGACTGCGTAGATCAAACAAAATTATCTACTATCATTGCATTGTATAATCTTAAATGTGAAACTGGATTATGTGATAATTGTTTTGGTAAGCTTCTAAGTGTGCAACAAATGTTATTACACAAAAATAATATCCTTCCTAAGAATTTATATAAACTGAAGAAGTTTCTCAAATTATATGACATGGGATTTGAGAAGATTCACATCTGTAAGAATGATTGTTGCCTTTTCAGGAAAGAGTACAAAGATTTGAATAGATGTCTGAAATGTTGTTCTTTGAAATGGAAGATAAATGAGCAGACAAAAGAGATAATGCAAAGTATTCTGGCCAAAGTTTTAAGATATTTTCCAATTATTCCAGGATTCAGAAGAATGTTTAGATCCTAATGGATGGCAGAAGATCTAAAGTGGCATTTTAGTAACAAAAGAAATGATGAAAAAATGCATCATCCTGTGGATTCTTTGACATGGAGCATGGTGAATGATAAATGGAAATCATTTTCAAGTGATCCGCATAGCCTTCGACTTGGTCTTGCTATCCTAGGTTTCAACCCATTTGACATTAAGAGTTCCAAGTATAGTTGATAGCCAGTGTTGCTTTGACATATAATCTCTCTCTTATATTGTGTATGAAAAAGGAGAATATTATGTTAACATTATTGATCCCTAGTCCAAAGCAACCTAGGAAAGATATTGATATATATTTAGCTCCTTTGGTAGAAGATTTGCAGCACTTATGGGGTAACGGGGTGGAGAATTACGATGCACTTAACAAGACACTTTTTAACTTAAAAGCAATTTTGTTATAGACTATGAACAACTTTCGAGCCAACGAAAATCTGGCTGGATGTTGCATAAAAGGCAAAAAGGTTGTCCATTTTGCGATGTTAATACTCATCATTAATAGCTAAATCATAGTCGTAAAAATGTCTATATGGAACACAGAAGATTCTTACCTCTATCAGGCCCATTAAGCAAACAAAAGGCTTGGTTTGATAACACTATGGAGAAAGGTAACAAACTCATAATTCTTACAGGTAGAGATGTTTCTGTTATTTTGAAAGATTTTCCAAATGATTTTGGAAAAACTGAAAATGAAGAAATAGAAAAAGACAAGAAGACAAAGAAAAGAAAGTGTACTGCCTGCAAAGAAGATAAAAATGATCCTATAAAAATAGAAGTATCAAGGTGGAAAAAAAGGTCAATTTTCTTTGAATTATCATATATGAAGGTTAGTGTTCAATTATTTTTTATTCGTAGTAATCTAACTATAAAATTATTTAATGTTAAATTGTTGTATTAATGATGTTTATAGGAACTTCCACTCCATTACAATTTAGATGTGATGCATGTTGAGAAAAATGTTGCCGAAAGTTTCCTCAGCACAATGTTGCATGATAGAAAATCAAAAGAAGGTATTAATTATAGAAAGGATTTGGAGGATTGGGGAATTCGACATGATCTATATGCACAATCTCGTGGGAAGAAAACATATCTTCCACCTTCTCCATATACTTTTTATAGTTCCGAAAAATAAAATGCAAAAGATTGTACGACTTTAAGGGACCTGATGGTTACTGTTCAAATTCCAAAAGATGTGTGTCGTTGGAGGATTGCAAAGTTAGTGGATTGAAGTCGCATGATTATTGTTACCCAGTGGCTTGACCAGGTAGACAGAGACTTGACGGGGAAGCCTTGCTTGGCACAACTAGGCCATTCGGCATCTATCATCGTTTGGCATTGGGGGCCGTTCGGCATAGCTTGGTCGTTCAGCATCCCGCACCGATCGGCATCCAGACCTTGTTCGGCATTGAGCATCATTCAGCATGACCAGGCCGTTCGGCATCTATCCTCGTTCGGCACAATAAGCTCATTTGGCATTCCACACTGCTCGGCATCTAGACCCCGTTCGGCATTGAGGGCCGTTTGGCATTTAGCATGGTCGTTCGGCATTCCAGCCTCAATCGGCATTCTAGCCTTGTTCGGCACAAAGCCCCGTTCGACATAGCAGAGTCATCCGACATTCAATCTCGACCAGCATTAGTGGTTCGGCACACAGAAATCATTCACTTTGGACCGAGATATCTAGCTACTAGGCCCGTCAGGGAAGTCCAACCCATCTTCGTCTATAAATAGAGAGGCAGGGGGACAGTGAAAGTGACCTTTTTTCGAGAAGCCAAGTCTGGTGCTAACATTTTGGTGCTTCCACTGAGAATCGAATTCTCAGGTCGATAGGATCTACTTTGTAGCTACTGGATTGAAAAATCCCCCGAAGGAGATCCGACTTATTCATTGGACGCTCGTTGAATCTATTCAGAGTTCCAACCGACAAATCTACTATGGGAAGACCACGCACCCGATCAGCCTCTCACAATGCGGACATCTACGAGACTGCTAGTATGCAACAAGTTGGTCCTAGCAACCAACAAGCGATTCAAGGCGCAGGGTCCTCCGGACAAAATCAAGCGGATGTCGTTTCCCAAATAGAGTTCAATGACTTGATAAGAGAACTCAGGGAAAGTAGAAGGCAACTTGCTGAGCAGATTCAAGCCAACACTAACCTCATGACTCAGCTTGCCCAGCAGTAGCATCAGAATGCTGGAGGTAGCTCTGCTCCTTATTCTTCATCTAATAGCTCGACCTCAGCTGATGAACCTCCTAGGTGAAGACACCGTAAGACTGAAGCTGCACAGGCAGGTGCCATTGATCGAACCGCTAGGTATCAGGCACAAGAAGAGACCGGACGCCCGGCTCACCAAGACCCAAATCAAGCTGGCCTTCAGGACGCACGTTTGGCCGACCGCCAGTAGGCGGGACATCAACCCGCACGGTCCCGTGGAACGGAACCCAACCTCCCATCCTCCATACAAACTCCGACTTATCAGGCATGGTCAGGCAGCTAATGAGAGAGAACCAAGGCTTGACTAACGAAGATTGGGGAGTGTCCACGAGTCATACTCCCTTCACAGATACTATTCTACAGGCTGAGCATCCCAGAAAATTTAGTATGCCGACTATCCCAGCCTACGAAGGGAAGACTGACCCTAGGCAACACGTGATGAAGTACGAATGGATGATGGATTCTGCAAGGACGAATGATGCAACTAAGTGTAGGTGCTTTCTAATCACTTTGTCCAGAATCGCCACCATGTGGTTTACTCGACTTCCTCCGTGGTCTATATCCAGCTTCGACGAGTTGGCGATGAAATTTGTTGAACACTTCATGATACATGCTACTCGTCCAAAGGACATGATGTCCTTATCAAGCGTGATCCAGAATCCGACAGAGTCTTTGAAAGCATACCTGCAGAGGTTTCATGTTGCCGCCACTGAAATTAGCAACCCTAACGACCACACAATCTTGATGGTGGTAATGCGAGGTGTAGATCCAGACTTGGAGTTTGGAGATTGGTTGGCGGGAAAGCCCCCAACACGTTGGAGCGATTCTATTCCAAAGCTCACCAGTTCATAAGAAGGGAGGAAGCTCGATGGACGAGACGAGATAAGGCACCAGGGACTATTCAGGACACCATGAAAAGTAACATCGCCGTGAAGCAATCCGGCGACAGTTCGGGAAAAGTTTAAGTCAATGTCTAGAGCAAGCCTGGGCAATCTAAAGGACCCGGAGGTGGAAATCCCAGAAAGAAAAAAGAGATAGGGAAATGGAAGTCGAGGATTCTGACCTACAATGAATACACCCCCCTGATTACATCTCTTGAAAATATTTACCTATCTACCTGTAACACCTTTCAATTCAAAAAGCCACGCCCAAAGGAGTCCACTGAGGAACAGAAACGGACGGGGAAGTACTGTCGCTTCCATGAGACCCACGGGCACAATACTGAGGAGTGCAGACACATCCATGACGCCATAGAAAGCTTAATCAGGCAAAAAAAGCTGCAGGAGTTTGTTAAGAACCCACCAGAGGGTAGGCAAGGAACGTCAGACCCTGGACGCGGGCCGGCTCCATGCCACCCAGAGGAACCAACCCGGACCGTGGAAAGGTTGATCATAAACACTATAGTCGGAGGACCTCATCCTGCAGACAAGAATTGGCAGGAGATGGAACGATATGCTACCTCCTTGAGACATGCGAATTATGAATGTTGTTCGAATGTGGAAGATGGAACCCCCGCGAAACAATAATGCATGATGACAGACGATATAGTGTTTAGGAGTCGAGATACAAGCAAGGTGGAGGCTCCTACTATCGACCCGATGGTCATATCTGCAATGATCGGGCCAGCTTACATCAAAAGGATTTTGATTGACTGTGGAAGCTCTGTCAACATCATCTTCAAGAAGGCTTATGACTAAATGAAGATGGAGAAAAAAGATTTTAAACCATGAAAAGCCCGTATCCATGGCTTTAACGGTGCCTCAACCGACGCGATAGGGTATATTGAGTTACCAGTTGAACTGGGAGAAGGTGAGCATAGGAGAGTGCGAGTCCTACCGTTCATAGTAATGGATGTTGACTCTCCATACATTGTATTTCTGGGTCGTCCGGCCCTGGCGGAGTTTAGGGCCGCTTTGGCCTCATGGTTTTTGACATTAAAAATTTTGACAAACAAAGGAGTCGGCGTAGTACATGGTGATCAGGTGACAGGTCGCGCAGGTTATGTGGTAGAGCTGAGAGAAGCTCAGCGAAGAGAAAAGGGGAAGGTTGCTGACAGTTCCATCCGCATCCAAATACTGATGATTGACAAGTAGTGCTCGAGCCCTGGCTCGGGCAACATTCTCGGATCCTTAGAGACAGTGATCTAAGAGATGATGATGGGGAACCTAAGGAAATGGATGCAGCACCGGCTGAGCCGACGATTGATATTCCAGTCAGTCGGGATGACCCGTCATGAGTTCTTAAGATTGGATCACAACTCAACCCTTCAGTGGCCAAGGACCTTACTGATTTCCTCCGAGCGAACCTGGATGTTTTCGCTTGGACACATTCTGATATGCGCAGGATTTCTCCCACTATCGTGAGTCATATATTGAACATAGACCCGAAATATGTTCCTGTGAAATAGAAAAGGAGAGGCATGGACCCGAAAAGGTCCGCTTCTTTCAAAGAGGGGATGGATAAACTCAAAGCCAATGGATTCGTCCGCGACGTCCTCTACCTCGAATAGGTACTAACCCTGTGTTGGTAAGAAAAGCGAATGGGAAGTGGAGAACTTGTATTGATTACTCTGATCTGAATAAAGCATGCCCGAAGGATAGTTTCCCTTTACCTAGAATCGACCAGCTCGTCGACTCTACCGTCGGACACAAATTATTGTCATTTATGGATGTATTCGGGATACAATCAGATCCTGATGCACATTTCAGACCAAGAACACGCCATTTTTGTCACAGATGTAGGGCTATATTGCTATGTAGTAATGCCTTTTGGATTGAAAAACGCGGGAGTAGCTTATCAGCGTCTCGTGGATCGAATGTTTAAAGACCAGATGGTAGAACGATAGAAGTCTATGTGGATGACATGCTCGTGAAGTCACGGTAGTCAAACGACCACATCCGAGACTTAGCAGAGATGTTTGATATACTCAAGTATTACGGGATAAAGATCAACCCTTTAAAGTGTTCTTTTGGCGTTGCATCAGGGAAGTTCTTGGGTTTCAATGTGAACGCACGTGGAATTGAAGCTAACCTGGAAAAGATTCAGGCTATTCGGGACATACAAGTGCCTAGAACTATAAAGCAAGTACAAAGCTTGAACGGAAAGGTGGCCGCGCTGAGTCGATTCATATCCAGAGCCACGAATAAATGCATTCCTTTCTTTGATGTGATAAAGAAAGGAAAGAAGAATTTCAAGTGAACATCTGACTGCGAGGAAGTATTCCGAGCTCTGGTTAGACATCAAGAAAGTCCCTCGGTGCTATCAAAACCAGTTGACCATGAAATGATGTATGTATACCTAGCAGTATCCTAGCATGCTATCAGTACGGCTTTGGTTTGCGAGGAGGACTGAGTTCAAAAGCCAGTATATTATGTCAGTAAACGTTTGACAGGGGCAGAAAGAAATTATCCCAGGATTGAGAAACTAGCTTGGTGATTGCATCATGCAAGCATCGCCCATACTTCCTTCCACACTCGATCAGCATTTACACCGATAAACCCTTGCGACAGGTACTCCAACGACCAGAAACTTCTGGAAGGATGTTAAAATGGAATATCGATTTAAGTTAGTTCGGTATTACCTACCTACCACGAAGGGCCATACAGGGGCAAGCGCTAGCAGATTTCATTGCTAAATTCACCATGACAGACGAGTCAAACGACCACAATGTCATACCTCTCGTTCGATGGAAGATGTACACCGATGGGGAATCTAACGACCGTTGTTCGGGGGCTGGCATAGTTCTTATGACTCCTAAGAACCGATCAGTTTGCTTGCTTTGAAGCTCGAATTCACAGCAATGAATAACGAAGCCGAGTATGAAGCATTGATTGCTGGTTTAAGACTTATCAAAGAGCTAGGAGTAAGATCGGTTGAAATCTTTTGCGATTCGCAACTGGTGATGTACCAAGTGAGGGGAGACAATCAAGCAAAGGGGCAGAGACTTGCCCCGTATTTGGTTCGGGTTCGAGAGATGCTAGCAAATCTCGAGTATTATGATATTTCACATGTCCCACGTGAGCAAAACAGAGCAGCCGATTCATTGGCAAAATTTGCAAGAACTGGCGATGCACAACAGATGGGATTGTTTCCAGTTGAAACCTTGCATGTTACGAGCATAAATATGATGGAGGTAGATTTCATGTTAGAAACAGAAATCGAGAAGGAATCATGGATGACCCCATTCAAGCAGTACTTGTTACATAGGGTCGTGCCTGAAAGAAGGAGTGAAAAACGACAAGTCATTCGTAAGGCTTCGCGTTATGTAATGCAAGATGGGGTAATGTATCGGAGGGGATTCTCGACCCCCTTACTCCAGTGCATTGCCCATGATGAGATAAAACGGGTCCTGAAGGAAGTCTATGAAGGTGAATGTAAAGACCACAGACGTTAGCAAAGAAAATTCTCCGCTATGGATACTACTGGCCGACTGTAAATCGGGATGCCACAGACTATGTGAGAAGATGCGACAAATGTAAGAAATATGCAAAAATCCCAAGAGCTCCACCGACGGAACTTACACAAATGGTTAGTCCCTAGCCATTTGCAATATGGGGTATCGATATAGTCGGTTCCTTACCCATATTCAAAGGTGGTGCAAAATATGTGATAGTTGCGGTCGATTACTTTACCAAATGGGCAGAAGCAGAGCCTTTGGCCGCTATCATCACCAAAAAGGTCATTAATTTCGTTGTACGAAATATTATATGCCATTTTGGCCTTCCATGAACCATCATTACAGACAACGGAAATCAATTCGAATGCAAAGAGTTCAAGGAATTTTGCCAAAAATATGGTATTGAGAAAAAGTTTATAGCGGTTGCTCATCTGAAAGCCAATGGACAAGTGGAAGCCGTAAACAAAAAAAATCAAACACATATTGAAAAAACGTTTGGAAAAGGCTAGAGGCAAGTGGGTGGACGAGTTTCCAACAGCGCTTTAGGCTTACAGAACCACCCACAAGTCCGCGACTGGCCATACTCCTTCACATTGGCATATGGCATGGAAGCTATCATATCCGTAGAACTTGAAGTTCCATCACATCGGGTAACTTATTATGACCATGAGTTAAATTAAGATCTTTTGCTGGAATCATTGGACTTCATTGATGAAAAGCATAAAGAAGCTAATTTAAGAGCGGCCGCATACAAGCACCGAGTCGCTCGATATTATAATGAAAAAGTCCGACCGAGAATCTTTGGTGTTGGTGATCTCGTTTTGAAATGAATTTTCCCAGTTCCATCACATATGAGCCCCGCATGGGAAGGTCCATACGTCATTGAACGGAAGCTTGGAGAAGGAACTTTCAAGCTAGTGACCGTTGATGGTGCGACACTCCCCCGAGCATGGAATAGCGAGCATTTGTGGCATTATTACACTTAGTTCATTTCTTTCATATTTTTATTTCCAGCAAGTTTTTATTCCTAGTTTGCGGCATGTAATAAGACAATTTAGCTTGTTTGCATTAATAAAGGCTTGAAGCCATTTTCTCCATAGATTGTCGATGTTTCTGTGTATGATAACGCTATAACGAATAACTAAGAGATACATTATTCTGTCTGACGTACGAACGCCCACGAGCACGGAGTACTCTGAGTCCCTAGAGTGCAGACCAGAGTATAAACGACTCAAAATCTCCAGGTCCCCGGAGTGCGGACTGGAGTACTCTGAGTTCCCAGAGTGCGGACCAGAGTATAAACGACTCAAAATCTCCAAGTCCCCGGAGTGCGTACTGGAGTACTCTGAGTCCCCATAGTGCGGACCAGAGTATGACTCAAAATCTCCAAGTTCTCGGAGTGCGAACTGGAGTATCCTGAATCCCCAGAGTGAGGACCAGGGTATACACGACTCAAAATCTCCAAGTCTCCAGAGTGCAGACTGGAGTACTTTGAGTCCCTAGAGTGCGGACCAGAGTATAAACGACTTAAAATCTCTAAGTCCCCGAAGTGCGGACTGGAGTACTCTGAGTCCCCACAGTGCGGACCAGAGTATAAACGACTCGAAATCTCCAAGTCCCTGGAGTGCAGAATGGAGTACTCTGAGTCCCCAGAGTGCGGACCAGAGTATAAATGACTCAAAATCTCTAAGTCCCCGGAGTACGGACTGGAGTACTCTGAGTCCCCAGAGTACGGACCAGAGTATAAACGACTCAAAATTTCCAAGTCCTCGAAGTACGGACTGGAGTACTCTAAGTTTCCAGAGTGTAGACTAGAGTATAAACGACTCAAAATCTCCAAGTCCCCGAAGTGCGGACTGGAGTACTCTAGTCCCCAGAGTGTAGACCAGAGTATAAAAGACTCAAAATATCCAAGTCCCCGAAGTGCAGACTGGAGTGCTTTGAGTCCCAGGAGTGCGGACCAGAGTATAGATGACTCAAAATCTCCAAGTCCCTGGAGTGCGGACTAGAATACTCTAAGTCTCCAAAGCGTGGACTAGAGAATAAACAATTTAAATATCCAAGTCCCCTGAGGGCGGACCGAATACAAATGACTTGAAGTGATCAAACCCTTGGCGTGCGGACTAGAAAATATTCTAAGTACCCAGAGCGTGGAATAAAGGATGTGCAATGCCAAAAAATTATCAACTTATTTGAAGATGAATCAAGAAGTTTATGTAACTCGCAATAGCTTGGGTTTTGACCATGATATACAGAAAACCAAGCAATGGAAGTCTTTTGAAAGGCAAAAGAACAAAGTTTTATTCATCAAAAATAAGTTTCGACGACAAATCCTCCAAAGCTCGGAGTCAAAAGTTTATTTACATGAACTACGAAAATAAATAAAAATAATTACATAATCTAAACTAACTCTCGTTGAACGAGAGCGACGACTACTTCTTCGACTTCTTCGACCTTTTTCCAGACGACTCCTCTCCCGTACGTTTGCCCTTGATAATTTTCTTTGATGGGGAAGTGACAACTGAAGAAGTACGGGGAACTTCCATGGGCTTGGACCAGCCAGGAAGGATGACCTTCAACGGCTTATTCAGAGGATTGTCCAGGTCCACAGCTTGAGGCTCGACTTTGATCTCGACCGTCATTTTCTTCTAATTCTCAAGCTGCTCCTTCATGCTCGGTTTAGATGTGTGTTCAGAGGCGCCTGTAATTTTGATTTCATAACTCCCATCGGTGGGAGAGGAAGTCTCAGACTTATCCTCATCAAGCACTCCAATCACATGAGCATCTAGACCGGGAGCCTCCCCTGCGTAAGTGGCCTCACTTGTCTTTTCCTTCACCTCCTTGGCGACATCGCTCCTCGGAGTGGGCTCGGGATCAGAACGGCCTGCACAAAATCATGAAAAACAAGCATTAGAATACGATGGCCCCTGGTGAAAAACGACGACTTTTTGAATGTTAAAGAGAAGGGTTATCTACCATGTTCCGGCTGCCTCTCAGCCGTCCGAGGGCTCTCACCCTCTCGAATGGGAGACAGAATGTGAACTCCAAGGCCGGGGTCCTCCGGGTGATAACCGATATGCTGCTCAAAGGGATCAAGTATCAGCCGACCGGCCGACTGAGTGGGCGCATGAGCTTGAGACTCGATCCTGGATGGACTGGCAATAACCTCTTTCCCTTTCGTTGAGGGGGAGCCTTTGCAGTAAAGAGATTTTGCTGCAGACAGGTCCGAAGGCTCGTTTCCCTTAAGAAATTCTTTTATCGAAACCCCTTCATCAACCTCCTCGGTACCAATTTTGACGTTCTGATTTCTACTAAGGTCTCCCACGCCTCAGCTAAAGATTCGAGGTAGCCCTCATCCAGAAAAGTTAAGTCTCGGTGCATGAGGATGCGGGCATTGAATTCTACAATTAGTGGGTCGAACATGCTTTTCACCTCCTCCCTACCTACTTCTTTAGCCGCCTCAAGGCGGGTGTCGACCTCCGTAGAAGCTATTTTATTGCCCTCCTCACGGGCATCATTCTTTAGCACCTCAACCTCAGAAAGTTCATCATCAAACTTCGCCTTTAGAAGTCGGGTGCGAAAATCTCGTCACAATATCACTGCGACTCTTCTTGGGCAGCGGTCTTCTCCTCCTTTTCTTTGTGGAGTTGCTCCTTCGGCTCCTTAACTCGAAGAGAAAAGGTGTCACTCTCCTTCTGCACTGAGTCTTTCTCCAAAGGTAGGGCCCCGCAACGTTGGACCGCCTCATCGATTTCATTTTCATGGGTTGACTCCAGACAAGTAATGGCCTTGGCAGTATCTTTAGCGCTCTGCTGGGCGGCATCAAGCTGAGACTTATAAGAAGCAAGCTCTTCGTCCTGAGCTTTAATAATATCTTTATTGTGGATAGCCTCAAGCTTCAGGCAATCTATCTCATGCTGACGCTCTATGGAAACTTCCGAAACTTTCTCGGCTAAGTGCATGAACGCATCATGTTGTACATAGACATCATAGGTACAAGCGATGGAACTTTGCTTGACATGCCATGGAATATGGTGGATCGTCGGAAGAAACTTTAATCCATCAAAGCATATCTTCGAAAACGAGGCTTTAAGTTCAGCAAGTCATTCAGCGATCGTTGGATCAGTTACGGGAGTAAGAGGAGTCTGCTTGGAGACCGTAGGCGTTCTGTGGGGATCTCAAGATTGCCTTGTACTTGATGAACCAGAGTGTTGATCCCGATGTGCCTCAGGCTGAGACCCCTTATGTCCAGATTTCTCTTTGCTGTGCTCCGATTGAGAAGGAGGACCATGAGGATATGATGGCTGGTTATAAGTTTTCCTTCGGTGTGATGACTCTCAACGATGGTAGTCTCGATCGCCGGATTCATCTCTATCTCGGCGTTTTCCAAAGCCCGAATCCCAGCCAGATTAGTAGAAAATTGATGACCCGCGAAGGCGGTCAAGTCCATGCGTGCGTCCCATGTCACCTACACAAAGTTTAAATAACAGTGAGTTAGCAAAAAATAGGGTGACAACGGAAATTTAAGTGCGAGGTGAAGTGCATGTGTTTGTGTGTGTCCTAGTGTTTCCCCCCGACGGACCAGTTTCTTTACTAATAGGAGTTTTTTCTCCCTAGTTTTGGGCTTGAATGCTTGTATCGCCTCTCGCGGGAAAATGATGCTTAAGGGCCTCTGGATCGTCGAAGTCGTAAGTTAAGTAGATCATCAGGTATAGAGAGGTTCGACAGGCCTTTTAGAGAACTTTCTAAATGCTGTGAGGAAGCTTCTTTCTCCACTGGGACAAGAGTAACTTTAGAAGTTCCACCGACTATTTTCTTCCTCAGCTATGTTAATTTCTTCTTCCTCTTCGAAGGGGAAGGCGAAGTCTCGATGTCGTGAACTTTGACTATCGGATCCCGAGTGGGACTAACGTTCTCATCTTGTACCTCAGGCATTTCAGTTTCCTTAGTTTCCCCATTTTCTAGTGTGTCAGGGGCGTTACGTGCTGAAGACTCAGCTTGTTTTTTCCCTTTTCCAGAAGCAGGCCTGGGTATGGTGACACCCTGAGGGAGGCTTATCTGGCGACTTCCGCCAACAGCCCAAACTTTGTAAGTGGCTCATTTGAAATGAGAGTTCTGATGTCTCGGTCTTCGGCGTGAATAGCTCGAATAGCTTCGATGGCTTCAGAATATCCAGGGCCCTCGGGACGTGAATTAATACCTGAAAAGAAGGAAGAGAGTTAGAAAAGGTATAGCTTCGATCAAGCATGAGTATTGATCCAGGAAAAAGACTTACTTCCTTCCACCCATCTCCTTGCAAAGCCGGAAGGACAGTGCACATAAAACCATTCCTGTTTATACAGGGCGAACTTGCTCCATGCCCCGGTCAAGATTTGACATTTGTTGTACGGCTCGAGAAACACAAAAGATGGGCTACCTTCCGTCTCTTGATGCAATATATGTATCGGATATCGCCCAGAGTCGGAAGACTAGAGAGGACACTCATGAAGAGGATGCAAGTGTCGTAGATGAATGTGTGGTTGTTTGGATGCAGTTGCGATGGGGGCAACGTCGATATACTGCAACACGTCTCGAAGGAATGAGTTGAACGATGGCACACTGCCAAACCAGCACATGAATTTGTTGCGAGCTGTGTATCCGACTGGGGGCAAGTGTGGACGATCATGCCCCGATGGAACTAATACATCATCAAAGGGGATTCCATGGACAGAGCAGATCTGACGGAGCGTACTTTCGTTAATCTTTGAAGCCTGAGAATCGATTGGGTCATTTTGAAAAATCGCTGCCTCCAAAGCGTCGGGAGCCAAGCCGATAGATGTAGTCGCAGGATTCGGAAAGTCTTGAGCAGGGGTAGTTGACGGATGTGAAGTATCTACAACTTTCAGTCGAGAGGATGGCCCAGGTCTATCTGAGATCGTAGCAGAGCTAGATTTCCTAGACATCTCTAATGAAGATTGAATCAGAGTACCTGTTTGAACTATACTTGAAAAATAATCGACGTTAGACTTAACAGCATAAATACTCCCCCCGTGTGGTGTGTGAACTAGTGCGATCATTCAAATATAAGTGCTGAGAAATTAAATGATCTTTGAACTGTCATCTTCGAAGACCGTCATCGCTGACCGTCTTCGAAAGCCTATCTTATGATGTCTTCAATTTTGGACTCGGACATTGGCACTATATGTTGAAGGCTATTATCTGTTTTTATCGATTTAAATTCATACTTATGATTGTTGAAACTGGGGAGTTATCGGTCCGAATTAGTTCGATATGCTGGTTTTCTTAAGTCCTTGTCCTTGTTTTTTGTCATATATTAGGCATGGGAAATAAGTGAATTCGACGAGGGTTATGTTCAAGTTGGAATGATTTCGACCGTTGTTATCCATTCATCGAAGGTCAAGGCCGAGCGGCACTTGAAACACTTGGCCTAAAACCCGCTCAGCCTAAATGTCGTTCGGCCTAAATGCAGCTCAGCCTAAATGCGGCCTAAATGTTGCTCGACCTCAATCCAGTTTGGCCTAAATACCATCCGGCCCGAGTCCATTGCTAGTCATTCTTTGGATCAAGCGTATGAGCCAGATACACCGAGTCACTTACTTCCTACCTCCCTGACATCACTTACGCGTAGAGTCTATTGAGCCGCCCGTCTCGTGGTCGACCATCTCCACTCAAGATACAAGTGCTAAACGGCCACGCTCGGTTCTTCTTCGCTCATTGATTACCAAACAACCTCGAACAACGGTCCTGTTCCACTTCAGCATCCTAACTCTAACGATTGGTAAACCAACAGGAACCTACGACCTGGAAATGGTCGGTGTCCCTTTCCCCTCTCATATCCATTCCACACGCCTCCTACTTTATATAATCTATAGAGAATTCACGAATTCGAACTTTGTGCTATACTTCTTAATTTGAAAAAAACGTTCGAACTAAAGATTCTTACCAAAGAGAATGACGGGAGCTTAGGGGTATGTGGGCTTAAGATTGAAAGTCGTTCAGACTCAATTTGAGAAGGAAATGTAGGTAGGACTTGATGGATTCAGGATAAGAAGGGAAGATTGGAGAAGTGAACGAGGTTTGAGGGAGGTAAGTTACGTGTTCTTGCAGGGTCGAGGTAAAAGTAAAAAAGAAAAAAGAGAGAAGTGAAGTACCAACCTTTATAGGGGAAGAAAGGAAGCCGAAGGGACAATGACCGGTTGAACTGGCCAAAGAACATCCCTCGTTCGGCATCATCAATGTCGTTCGGCATTCGTTTGTTGTTCGGCTTTAGAATGTTGTTCGGCATGCACTATCTCGAGCAGCATTCAGGAGAATACACTTTCGAGAGAACAACACCAGTGCTTGAAGCATAAAACGAAGGACTCGTAATTCAAAGCGCATCATATTCATCCACATGATACACTTTTGGGGGCAAGTATTACCCAGTGGCTTGACCAGGTAGACAGAGACATGATAGGGAAGCCTTGCTCGGCACAACTAGGCCGTTCGACATCTATCATCGTTCGGCATTGGGAGCCGTTCAGCACAGCTTGGTCATTCAGCATCCCACACCGATTGGCATCCAGACCTTGTTCGGCATTGAGCACCGTTCGGCACGACCAGGCCGTTCGGCATCTATCCTCGTTCGGCATTGGGGGCCGTTCGGCACAGCAAGCTCGTTTTGCATTCCACACTACTCAGCATATAGACCCTTTCGGCTTTGAGGGCCGTTCGACATTTAGCATGGTCGTTCAGCAATCTAGCCACAATCGGCATTCCAGCCTTATTCGGCACAAAGCCCCGTTCGGCATGGCAGAATCGTCAGGCATCCAATCTCGACCGGAATTAGTGGTTCGGCACACATAAATCACTCACTTTGGGCCGAGATATCTAGCTACTAGGCCCATCAGGGAAGCCCAACCCATCTTCGTTTATAAATAGAGAGGCAGGGGCACAGTGAAAGGGACCTTTTTTCGAGAACACCGGAAAGACTCTACCGTATTCTAGACTCATTCAAGACTTATCTTCTTTGCTTAATAATTGTAATCAAATAATTGGTGTACGAATTGTATCTGTAACTAGTTAATAAGTAAAGCAATAAAGATTAACCTCAAAGTGGACGTAGGCAATTACGCCGAACCACTATAAATCTGGTGTTCTTATTTTATGCATTTAGTTTAGCATTTTGTTCACCGTTTACATTTACTTTCTTCATTAATCTCTCTACATAATCTCTCTTAAGGGTGTTAGTGACCAATTCTGATGCTAACAATTATCATGTTTTAATGCAACAAATTCTATCGGTTGCAATAAGAGGACTACTCCCAAAAAAGCCTAAGAAAGTAATAACTCGTCTGTGTACATTTTTAAATAAAATATTTTAGCGTGTTCTTGATAGAGAGAAGTTGCAACAAATGGATGATGAGATCGTTATAATTTTTGCGATCTTCAAAGATACTTTCCACCTTTATTTTCAACAAAATGATACATCTAATAATTCATCTTGGTAAAGAAGCTCGATTTTGTGGACTAGTTCACTTCGTTGGGTGTACCCCTTCGAAAGGTATATGAAAACATTTAAAGACTATATAAGGAATTATGGACGACTCGAAGGATGCATTGTAGAAAACTATCTCACAAAGGAATCCATGAGATTCTTTGGTGATTTTCTATAGAAATCATCGGAATTAAGGGAGAAAGAAGGTAGAAACGAAGATTATGGGAACAATGATGCAGCACTCGAAGGTCGTCTAATATCAACATGCAAGACAATTACATTGACGGGTAATGAAAAGGAAGTTTCTCATTTGGCCGTACTAATGAATATGGCTATAACGAAGCTATATTTAGAGTAAGCACATTTTTTTTATTGTCTTACATATGTGTAATTATAAATGCAACTTAGCATCTTTTATATTATGCTGGTATGCACTTGAAAGAGTTACAAAGTTCAGACAAGTGCATGGAAAGAAATGCTACATTGCTATGGAAAATTCACACAAAAAACTTCGCTGATTGGATTAAAACGAAGGTTAATTAAATCTTTTGAATTTCATTTATAGGTTTGGAAATATTATTTTTGACTATATTGAACGGAGTTTTTTTTCCAAATATCTATTAACTCAAGTGAACATGAGGAATTATTAAAATGGATTTCCTATGGTCCAAGTAGCACTACTTTGTCTTGCAAAGGATATATAATTAATGGGCTATGTTTTCTCATAAAAGATGTTGAGAAAGAAACTCAGAATTCTGGAGTGACTTATGATGCTACTACCATGTGTAGAGCAAGTGCAAAAGATGTATCTCAAATAGTAGATGTAGTCATCTATTATGGGATTTTGACTAAAATATTCATGTTAGACAATCATAAATTTTATATTCCAATTTTTAAGTGTCATTGGAAAAACATTGGAAACGGGGTGAAGGTTGAAGATGGATTTGCTATTGTTAATTTACATCAAAATCAAGCTTCGTTTTCAAGGGATCCGTATATCCTTACATCTCAAGCGAAATAAATTATTCATTTAAAAGAGACCGACTCTTCTAATTGGTATGTTGTAATGGAGGCACCACCAAGAGGTTTTCATGAATTAGAGATAATCGATTCTATTAAAAGCACAAGCGGTGTTATCCAAGATTATGAAGAAAATGAGATGGATGTTGAGTTTTTCGAGGATGCTACCTATGTTAGGGAGGATTGTGAAGGCATACTTGAGAAAAGTTTTAAAAGCCATTATTGATTGCACTTGGAAACATTTGAGAAGAAAAAGCAGACCCTAACATGTAAGTTTTAGTTAAAAGCACATGTAAAGTACTTGGTAGTTCTCATATGTTAGCTGAAAGAAAAAGCAGACCCAAACAGAATGGCAATGACTTGTTCAATTAAGTTGTTGAATGCTAAAAAATAATATGTCGTAACAAAACAAGCTTGTACATGTTTTTGCAAGCTTTGAAACTACTTTACTGACATTGACATTAGCTATTGAAATAAAATCGAATCATCTGTAGTTCCGGTGGGACTCTTCTGTAATAATACAACTACTTGGCTTCAAAATATGTTTCAAGAAGAGCACAAAGCATTAGTGACAATGAATTTTACATTACAGCTATTTTGAAGAAAATCTGCAGTTATTATCAATGATTTTACATAACATTATTCGCTGCCTACTTATATGTAGTTCATCAATGATACAACCAGGTCGGCGAATATTGTACGTTGCATATACAAAAAATATTTGGAAGGCACCCATGTAAAAATGTTATTATATCACGATCTTGTTTGTGTATACTTATTGTTTATACTTATATATTCTCCTTACTAATATAATATCATAAAAATAAACATAATCTATGTTGATAAAGATAAAATCTCTTAAGGCATTAAACCATGTAATTAGGCATAAATAATAAAAATAATATTAAAACCAACCAATTCATATATCACTTGGGTACAAGTAAATTCCCATCTCCCATCATTGCCTGACCTATATGTCCTTGCCTATCTGCAAAACGTGGATTTAAATATAGTACTACTCTAAGTACTTGTTTGCTGTATAAAAGATAATGATTAAAATAAAGTGATGGCAATGAGATGAAGATTAAATTTTGAAGTTATGATTAGATTTTAGAATGATTTGTACGAATAATTTACTAACAATGGTCACTGTGAAGGAAATTACTAGAAAAAATTTCTTCTCATTCTTTTCACTCTGTTATTATAGAGTGAAACGAATTTTCATTGACTATTCATGATATTAAAGAGTGATATTAAGATTTTTCTCATACTATTTTCATTTTTTAACTTGTAAACATCAATTTGATGTTGTATGTTCTTTTTAAATTATTAGAACAAATAAAACAACATTGGTTATGAGCTCAATTCTCTTTGGAAACTCGCCTTAACAGCTACATTGGTTTATTGCAGATGAAACAACCGGTGATTATTAAGATATTCTATGTATTTTGCACTAGTGAAAATTATAGCATGTTCAAATAAAGTTTATTTTATCTTTTTGACGGCTTTTGCTAGGTTTTAGTGAAATGAGTTTATTCTGTGATTGATAGTACGATCAATATAAAAATTGTAATTAAGTAATTAGATTAAAAACTCATATACCAAATTACATTATATCATCATATACCATTACATAAAAGTTGAAAATGCAAAAATTATTTGAACATGGCTACTTGATATACATTGTTATGCATTGTTACCTGATATCATCATATACTATTACATTGTTATGCTTTTAATATTATTTCCTACCTGATATACATTGTTATGCCGTCTCAGATGGTTCTAATCTTTTTTTATCTGTAGAAAATGAGTAAAAGGAAGAGGGCTGCTCAAAAATGGCTAAAAGCAGTCGAAGAATCCACCACATCCAATGATAATGCAAAAGACAAGGACAACATGGTAGATAGCAACATTCATATTGAAGACAACTTGCAAGACATTAGAAACCAAGTCAACCAAATGGAAGTAAACGTTGAGAATAAAAATACTCGAATTCAAGACAACGCTGGGCAGTTAACGAAGATACAATACAAGTTTTAGAAAATTTTGAAGTTGGCGTGAATGAGAGAACTACTAGAGCTGCCATTGAAAATCCAATCGTGAAGCGCAAAGGCAGAGGTCCAACCAAAGTGAAAAGACTTTCATCGAATCTTTTTAATCATATTGAAGTTGAAGTTGATGCGAATGGCACCAATAAGAGATGGGTTTGTTATGCTATCTTCATTTCTAAGTCCGCTAGTAAGGGAACGTGTTCCAGTTACACTTGATAAGTGGAAGGATATAAGTGACGAAATAAAAGTTTTTTTGTGGGAATGCATTCAGGCATATACTATATTTTTATAACATATATCATTTCTGACTCTAGGCATTTTTTGACTCTAGGCATTTGTAGGAAAATAGTTGTAGTATTTTTCAAGAACTTTTGGCTTCCATGTAGATGAATGTAAACCATCCATACTGGTTTCATTATATCTTATCTTGTTTGGGTACACATGTATCATTTTTGTCATTTTCCAAAGCTATGATCATGGGTATTCATGTATCATTTTTGTCATTTTCCAAAGTTAACGATATTGCAGTTCATACATTTATCAGCTACCATTTTCCATAAAACTCATAATCAACACACTTATGTGACGAAAAACACTAAATTTCAAAAGTATAAGATATCTAAAATATTGTATAAAATATTCAGAATTGAAAAAGAGATGCACCAAATAAACTGCACAATTTACAAGTACCTGAAACTCCCTTAAACACTGAAGATTTTGATTCCCTCTGAACATATACACAAAAAAGGCATGTACAAAAAGAAAATAAATAAAAATAAGACCATTTACAGAATGAAGTTGTAGTTTATGATGCAATATAATTATGGCCAGTAACATGCTACTACCAAACAAACAAATAAACAACACTTTAGATTTGGTGAACTTGTTGTTATAACCCTATAGAATGTGTTGTGTGCTTAATTTTAACAATTAAATGTGATCGAATTCAACCCCTAATATACTATATAGTGATAAACAATGAATATATAATTTTTTTACCATCTTACATATCTATTATATAATTTTTAGCTAGTACAGTCTTTAGAATAAAGAACATGATGCATATCTATTTGTCATAGTCAGGGATATAACAACTTCAGTCTAAAAACCAACGGTAATAAAAATGGCTTCTCTTCTCTGCACGATTTCTTTCTCTCGCGATTGTTTCTGCTCCTCTCCTCTTGCGACTCTCTCTCAACTTCAGCTCTCATTATTGTCGTCCCTCGGCTTCGTCAGATCTGTGGTTACTTGGGTGTTACGATGTCGTTCTCGTATGTTGACGAGTTCGTACTCTCTGGCAATCTCTTGCGCGATTGTCCACCGTATGTCGCTATTGCCTCGGCCTTATTGGCGGAGGTGGCTGCTCCTATTTCGGTTACTTTTTCTAGTGCAAGCTCGGTGGACATTAGGGTTTACTCTTTGGTTCAATTTGGGGCTTTGTGTCGATCGCGATTCTTGATGGTTGAGAATTGTTTTATGGAAATTTCGCCGATTTTCATCGATGAATTGGTGACGCGTCCTCCTCCATACGGGCGATGGTCGTTGGATGATGATTATTTGCCGTCGTCTGTTTGTGTTGGCTATTCGGGGACTGGCCAGAGACGGGATTTCAATTCTCATTTCGAGCCTTCTCTGAGTTTCTCGGCGGCATGCGACTTTTTGCCTTGTGGGGAGGAGGGGTGACGGTGGGTGCGGTGGTTTGCAATTTTGGGTGTGTGGTTAGTGAGCAGACTGATGGGGATTTCATCGCCTCATCAAGTTCTGAACTAGCTGCTGCCTTGGCTTCGTTTCAGCATATTACTATTGGTTTAGTGCCGTTTTCAGATGGTTCTGTGGTGTGCGATGGGGGGTACATGAATGTCACCGTGGCTGATGGGGATTTCACCGCCCCATGTAGCCCTGAGCTCGGTGATTCCTTGCCTCGGTTGCAGCTTGCTTCTGTTTTCTTTGGGCCTGATGTTTTGGCCGGCGTCTCCGATGATTTGCTACGGATATTTTCAGTGTATGCTGGGTTGTTCGTTTCTCATGCTGAGGTTGAGCTGGCTGGTTGGCTAGTGGGTTCTTGGTGGGATCTTGGTGGCCAGTCAGTCACTTGTTTGGCTAGTGGGATCTTGGTGGTCGGTTCTTTCGGCTTTAACCTTGAGAGAGCTCCCCAGGTAAGTTGTGGGTTGAGCTGGCAGGTGAGTTCATCTTCTCTGCTTTCTGCTTTGTTCCTTGTTGGAGAATTTGCTGCTGTTGTTTGTTCATGGGCTGATGGTGTTTCTTTATTGATTATGAGCCATGACACGCTTAGGTGTGTGCTCCCTGGCATGGTTGCTCAGTCCGGGACTGGTGACATGACAGGTCATGTAGGCAGTGAGCGCTTCGTTTGGAGCGGTCAGTGCAGGTCTTTTTGTTGGTATTTGATTTACTGCCATTGCGAGGCCGATTCTGTGTCGTATATGGCTATTATGGGTCTTCATTCGATGGCTGATCTTCTGTGGTCTTTACGGAGAACGCACTTAGCCAGGATCGAGTGGCTCGGGCGATATTCTTGGTCTGATCGTATAGTGGTCTCAGATTCGGATCACTATGCGGAAAGCCGGGAATTTTGCCGGCTTTCCTCGATTCCCTATGTTGATCTCTCTGTTAGGACCATTGTGCAAACCACACCTGTCGCGCGGGGCTGTATCATCAGTGACAGTCCGGCTTGGGTTAGGTTCCTACAGCACCGTGGGTTGCGTATTATCAGCAGCCCTACATATTTCCGATTTTTCCCGTCTGTCGGGGTGTCTTCAGCCTCATCGTCTGGTTGCTGCTCTTCTTTTTGCTCCTTGCCATCGTCCTCTTGTTCCTTATCCATTACCATTCCGATGCTTTGCGAAGCGGAGATTGCGATCATTAATGATCGCCTCTCTCGCCTAACTAAGAACTCAGCTCCATCTAGATCTTCTCTTAGGCTTTCGGGTTCGATGGAGCCGGCTCAGGTCTCTGCCGAGACCATCCCTCGGGTATCGGCTCCCCGTGTTCATAGACCTTCTCGTCGCCGTACGAGAGGTCCCCACACCACTCCTCGTACTATCCGTACTCGCTCCATAGCGGCGACTGAGCAGACAGATCGGTCTGCTTTTTCATCGTCGTATCTTATTTGAGTTGGGTCTGTTCTGTTTTCCCTGGCTTGTCTTATTTTCCTCTGTTTTCAGGCTTTCATGTCGAATTTTCTTTTCTGGAACGTTCGTGGTATTGGCAATGAGGCTTCTTGCGCTAGATTGAAGCGCATTGTCCGCAAACATTCTGTTTGCTTGGTAGCTCTGTTAGAACCTTTTGTATGGTTTGGAGAGATTACCAGGGTTGTCTTGTCGCTTGGGTTTGGAGGTGCTGTGTCCAATGTTTCGGGAAAGATTTGGATTCTTTGGTCCAAATGTTGCGTTGTCCACCCTTTGTTTGACTCGGACCAGCTTATCTCTGTGGTTTGCTCTGCTTCTCATTTTCCTCATCTTTTTCTTTTTTCGGCGGTGTACGCCAAGTGCGATAGGATGGAGAGATTATCCCTGTGGGATGATATTCTTCATCTAGCTGAGATGGGTTTTTCGTGCTCTGTTGTGGGTGGTGATTTCAATGTTGTCGCTAGTCAGGCTGAGAAACTTAGGGGGCGGCCATTAACCGCTTATCGGTTTCTGATTTCAATTCGTTCATTGTAAGCTCAGGATTATCAGAAATTCCTTTTTTGGGATCGGCTTATACCTGGTCTAATAACCAGGAGGGTCCGAACCGGATTCTATCTCGGTTGGACAGAATTTTTGGGTCCCCTGATTGGCTCAATCTACCTTTTTCTTTCTCTACCTCGCATCTTCATCGAGCCTGCTCTGATCATGCCCCGTTAGTATTGCGATGCTTTCCTAGATCTCTCTTGGGGCCTACATCTTTCCGCTTCCTCAGTATGCGGTGTTCCCATCACTCCTTTCATCAGGTTGTAGAGGAGTCGTGGTCCTCTCCTATATCAGCTTCTCCCATGGGGGCTTTTTCCCAAAAACTTAAACGTCTAAAGGCTAGCCTTAAGTCCTGGAATACCCTGGTTTTCAGGAACATTTTCGACCGTGTTAGAGCGGCTGAGGAGTCCCTTATTCTTGCCGAATCTTTGTTCGACGAGAACCCTTCGGCCGAAAACAGGGAGAATTGGGTTTCGGCCCAATTGGCTTTCTCTTCGGAGCTTCGTATCGAACACTATTATCTTCGCCAAAAGGCGAGGATAAAATGGGTGGTCGAAGGGGATTCGAACTCCAAATTTTTCCATTCTTCCATTCGTAAGAAAGCCAACCTTCTTTCCATTCGAGAAATTTTGAGACCGGATCTTTCTTTGGCGTCCTCTCCGGCTGAAGTTAAGGAGATCATATTGTCTCATTTTCAATCTTTTCTGGGTTCCCCCTCTGTGGCGGATCAGCATCTGGATATTCTCTCTTTCATTCCCAGATTGATCCCTTCTGAGGGGACCGACGATTTGGCTGATCCGCCAACTCCGAAGGAAATCCATGCTTGTGTCTTTGCCTTAAGCAAGGACAGTGCTTGCGGTCTGGATGGTTTCAATGGTTCTTTCTATCGGAGTGTGTGGCCTATCATTCAGTCGGATTTTTGTTTAGCTGTCCAGCAATTCTTTGCCGGCAGTCTTCTCCCCATTAGTTGGTCTTCCACCAACTTGGTCTTAATACTGAAGTGTGATTACCCTCGGTCATGCACGTAATTTCGTCCCATCAGCTTTTGTAATTTCTCCAATAAAGTTATTTCTAAGGTGTTGGCCACTCGTTTGGCTTCGATCCTTGATTGTGTCATCTCCTCCTCTCAGGCAGGTTTTGTGAAGGGTCGTCTAATCACTGATAACGTCCTGTTAGCCCAGGAACTGATTTCCCAGATTGACAGGAAGATTAGAGGTTCTAATGTTGTTTTCAAACTTGATATGGAGAAGGCTTATGATCGTATGTCGTTGTTTTTCATCATTAGAGTTCTGTGTGCATTTGGGCTACCAGAAAACCTTATCGATTTGGTTTGAAGACTTATCTCTAACTGTTGGTTTTCCGTCCTCATTAACGGATCGGCCAATGGATTCTTCAGGGCTGGTAGGGGTCTCCGTCAGGGTGATCCTCTATCGCCTTGTCTTTTCGTGATAGCGGCTGAAGCTTTCATATGAGGGATCCACACCTTAACGATTTTCGGCCAGGTTTACCGATTTGGTCTTCCGAGTAGGTGCCCGCTCGTTTCCTCCTTATCCTTTGCGGATGACATAGTCATTTTCTCCAACGGTAACCGGCCGTCTGTTCGTCGCCTGATTCACTTTATCCATCAGTACGAGCGATGCTCGGGCCAGCTCGTTAACTCATCGAAGAGTTGCTTCATTCATGCGAAGGATATGGATCCTTCCAGGGTTTCCTGGGTCCATTCGTTCACAGGATTCAGGGCGGCTTCCCTACCGCTTCCATACTTGGGTATTGTTCTCTACAGGGGCCGGAAACTTAACGCCCTATTCGATCCTCTGACGGATAAAGTTAGGGGAAAGATCATTCGTTGGAATGCTTCGATTCTATCTCAAGCAGGAAGATTGGTTCTTATCAAGTCGGTGTTAGGCTCGCTGGGTACCCATGTCTTCGCAGCGATTTCCCCTACCGCCTCTTTCTTCAGGTCTTTCCAATCTTTGGCTTCTTCATTCTTCTGGGGGGCAAAGATTGACAATCACCGTCATCACTGGGTCTCATGGGACGTGGTGTGTCGCCCCAAGAACGAGGGCGGGCTTGGATTGCGAAATCCTAAGGATATTTGTGCGGCTTTTGCTTGCAAGCAGTGGTACAGGTTTGGGACTAACGATTCCCTTTGGGCAAAGTTCCTCCGAGCCAAGTACCATAGTCTGGCCTCCACAGGCTTTTCCGGATCTCCTTCCTTCGCTAGTGAAACTTGGAAGCACATGCAATCGATCAAACCTTTCTCTGACTCCCACGGCGGCCAATCCGGTTAGGATGGTGGTCCGTTTTCCATCTTGAAAGCTTGGAGTTCGGCTCGTCTGTCAACCCCCGTTCTCCATATATTTTCCTTCATATGGGACGCCAGAATCTCTCCTAAGTGTATGTTCATGTGGCGAACCCTTCATAAGAGATTGCCAGTTGATGAGAACCTTCAGTGGATTGGTATTCCTTTTGTTTCACGTTGCAGGTGTTGCGGCAACGGGAATTCGGAATCTTTGGATCATTTAATCTTTACCGGTTTCAAAGCCAGATCCTGTTGGAATTATTTCGGTAATCTTTTAGGTATCAGATGTAGCAACAACTCGTCGAAGGATTTACAGTTGACCTGGTGGAACAGAATCAAAGGTAAATCTCTACGTTCTGTTGTTTTTCGCTTAATTCCTTGTCTGATCTGCTGGCACCTATGGTGTGCGCGGAATAAGGCAATTTTTGAGGAAACTCCCATGGATCCCGTCTCCGTTATTCGCCGGGTTAGGAATGATGTTTTTCTAGCTTTTCGAGGCAGACCTTTCAAGGGATCGATTAGCTCTCGATCTGTCCATCTAGTGGCTCTGTTATCTATTTTTTGTTCTCAGCCTCCCAATAAGGCGGGAGTTGGTTGATGAACGTCCTTAAGCCAGGTGGTTCTGGCTTACCCGAATCCGTAATTCCCCCCCCCCCCTAATTTTTCCTCTGATTTAGTGGCTTCTGGTTGCAGGCTCTGGTTTTATAGGTTTGGTATGGGGTCTGTTATTTCTTCTATTATGCTTGGATTTGGGTGGTCGTTATTCTGGTTCTTGTTTTCGCCTTTCTCTTTTTCGGCTGCCTTTGCTGGATCTTATCCTTTTGTATTTCTTCCTCCTCTGGGAGGAACCTTCGGCAGCTATTTCCGCTTATTATGATTTTGTTGTGTTTATTAGCGGCTTCTTCGCCGTGTTTTGTCTTTTCGCCTTCTGTCGGCTGATTTATTCGTTTTTACCTGTCTTAAAAAAAAAAGAGTGTTTGTCCTTATGAATAATTTTGGAAAAATGTTTGTCCTTTCGAATAATTTTTAGGAAAATGTTCGTCCTTGTGGTTAAAAAAAAAAAAAAATTGTCATAGTCAGCGACATATGAGTTTTGGTTTTGAGTTCAACTACATGATAATATATAACATTCACAAGAGAACAATGTTAACATAGATGAGCAGTAAAGTATTCAATTACACATTTATAACATTTGAACACCATGCTGAGAATAATTTGAAATGTAATCAATACTAAACTACTATTCCAAAACAAACTGCATTCTAACTTTTGAATTTTCTTGCATTTTATTAAAATAGTTATATCTAGCCAGTGCAGAACTACTATGTTTTAAATATACCTTTGACTAACGCTAATCATATTTCGCATCGAATTATTTTACCGTTACATTGTAAACTTACTTTTCTAACTACATTTTGATACATTTTTATTATACTTTAGTACAAAATCTACATAATTGGATACTTAATTCTCCAGTGTCAATAATCGGTTTTATCATGTATTCACGTAGATATTTCCAAATCTACATAATTGCATTTTGTTAGAATACCAGCTAGTTTAATTTATGATGATAATGATGCTTAAAATGTCCAATGAGTTCACAGTATTAGCCAAGTCACATTGCCTATGAAAATATTGTTGGGGCTAAGAGCGCATGAGAAAATATGTATCAAGCTTGTAATTGATAACTCATATAAACTTGAAAGTGTAGACTTAAGAGTAAGCTTCTCACGCTCTCACCATCAATAAATATTAGTACTATAAGTAATTCAGATAATATTAGCGATATCTTGATATTGAACAAATATATAAGGCAAGTATTGTTGTGAATAGTTAAATATCCCTATTTTGTACATATAATAAAATATCACATATCTCTATAATATCAAATATTATCCTTCACATTCATCTTTCATCATTACCTGGCATCATAAATATAAAGTTATAAACCGATTTCTTCCATGCTAGTTTTTTGGAAAAGGTATACATCTGGGTAAATAAAGTATAAAGTATAAAGTGTACAGAGGCTAATTAGATCCACTCTCAATCTGGTGATGACTACTCCCATTTAAATGTAGTCAATCTGATAATAGTCAACAAGGCAATGTAGATGTGTATAATAAGAGTACATGTGAAATGAGTACAGATACATCAATAAACATGGGCAATAACAAACTGCTAATGGCCCAATCAGTGAAGTTGTGGAAAAAGACAAAAATGATACATGATACTGTAATATCGTTAGCTGATACATGCCTGGTTTCATAAGGAACGATACTTGTTTATCATGGTTTTCTTGTTTGGTTACTGTTATTTCATCATAATCTTTTACTTGAAAATAGTTTTAGGAAGTAATTTAAAACATCCTTTTTAGAAGGATTTTTCATTTATTAATTATTTTGTTACTACTGTTTTTCATTTGCTGTTTTAGCAAGAAACAATCAAAGTTAATATAACATTTTGTCAAAAATAAATGATGAAGTCAGTGAACCAAACAAGATTTATTCACTTGTACGTCTTCTTGGTACTAGAATTTGTTATAAACTAAAAAGAGATAAGAAGCCATTAGAAAAGAGGAGAAAATGTTATTCACACTGACATCACTTACATAAGATTGATTGATGCAATTACATTACATAGACTCCTTTATATATAGGTCGTGGAGCATGAGATTGAACATATCCCATGATGTGGGCCTAAATAGAATAACACAAAGCATATTCACTTATATATTTACATATATTATAACACTCCCCCTTAAATACGCATCTTCAAAATCTTGGATGCTCATATGGTTGCTAAAAATTATTCCTTTTGAAACGTTCATGACTTGCTCCCCCTTATTATTATCTTGCTTTCATACATCCATTCAGTCATTATGAATATTGTATGTTGCCTCATTAAAAACCTTTATTATGAAAACCTAATGGAAAAACCTTGAACGAGGAAAAGTGTGCAACTTGAAATCATAGATATCATACAATGATATTCCTTCCAAGAGTTTGATACTTTGAGATCAATATAATGTCTCATTAAAACCCTTACTAAGAAAAACCTAATGGGAAAAATCTTAGTGGAGGAAAAAAAAAAGGAGTACAATGATATATCTTATTTTCTCATTTCTTCAAATGAAGTTTGATACTTCTGGATCAAACTAATGCCTCATTAAAACCTTACTAAGAAAAACCCCATGGGAAAAATCTTAGTGAAGGAAAAAGAGTACAATATAGTATGAGATATTTCAATAATTTACCGAATCAAATAGAGTTTGATACTTCTGGATGAATATAATACTTCATTAAAAACCTTACAAAGGAAAACCCGATGGGAAAAACCTTAGTCAAGGATAAAAATACAATTTAACTCAAATAACATATTTGAGATGTTATTTCTTGAAAAGACGTTTGTTTCTTCTAGATCAAGACAATGCCTCGTTAAAACCTTAGTAAGAAAAACCCAGTGGGAAAAATCTTAAATAAGGGAAAAGAGTACATTGTAACTTATTTTCAAATATTACTGAGGAGTTGATGCTTCTGGATCAAGATAATGCCTCACTAAAACCTTACTAATAAAAACCTAGTGGGAAAAATCTTAGTTAAGGAAAAAGAGTGCATTATAAAATACTTATTAATGCTCCTCTTGATTTAAATTTTTTCTCTGATTCATATTCGTTTTTCGATAACTCAAATTGGTTATAGATACTTATGGATCTATAAATATGAATCTCATTAATAAAACAATTTATTAATAGTTTCCTTCGATACAATCAAGTTTTCTAAGATTGTTTCTTCCAAATATGGTTCGCATTTTATGCATTTTGTATGCTACTTTTATGAAAAACACTTCATCTGCTTTCATTTTTGTGCTTCAAATTAGTTTTGCGCATTGCAACTATACATCTTTCATGAATATTAAAAATTTCATTACAACATTACTAGAAAGCAGGAAGTAATCTATTCACCTTGAAGTATATCAAAATTTTCATTACAACAATACTTAGAAGAAATTTATAATCTACACTTCATGTATTATATAAAGATTTTCATTACAACAATACTTAAAAGTAGGTTGTAATCTATGCTCCTTGTTCTTTGCCTTCTTTATAACCACCAAAGTTATTTATATTCTTTAGGAATTTGTATACTTTTATCATTTAATACGATTTAAACCATACTTATACCTTCGGGGTATATTAAGCATTTCAAGTACTTTTGCTACTTTACGGACTACATGTCCATATTTCTCTATTAGTAAAGGATTCATGATGGCCAGTCATATTTTCACCTAATTAAAGATCCTTAATTTATTTATAAACATAAGCGCTTTACTATTTACAAATTTATCATCGATGATTATTTCTTGTCAGTCCTAGACATGATTTATGGAGATCTCTTCAATTATCATGTTTTAGGTACCTATACCACTTCTAGGGTAATTTGACAATCATGTCATTAGTCTCTTTAAGTGCACCCTTAAATGTTTCTTCAAGAACACTGACATCTTTTATTTGGCATCTTTATTGCTTTCTCCAAAAGTACTTCGAACTGGTTTTTGTACCATATTTCAGATAAGGTTTACACATTTTGATCCTTCAGGGATTCAAATCTATATTCGAGAAAGTCTACTAGGGATATTATTAATAATTTATTCAAGTTACTTAATATTTTGCATCATTATACATGTTAACAAACATTTGACATTGGTGATCAAAATGAACTTGTATCCCTTTATCCTCCCCCTCAATGTTGAGGAACATTGTCACATTAAATAATAATCATCTTTGCATTCTCATTTTGATCCATTATCATATTGCCACTAGCAAATACACCATACATATTAATAATAGGTGGATAATTATTTTATCAATTGATAAGATGCATTCAAGTGATATTTGTGATCTTCTGGCTCATGTTTAAATATGGGATTCAATTATGCTAAATTTCGTGAAATATAATCCAGTTGAAATTGTACCAAATTTTTCTAAAATAAGCTTCTGGCTTTAAATTTTGGAAAAACGCAAAGGTATTCTTTGACTTTTCATTATAGTTCTAATATGGTAGGCATTCATTTATATATCCTCAAAACTCAACCAATTTCTTTTAAATTTGCATGAGTATAATGTATTTTGAATTAAGATATATGTATCATTTGGTAATAATATATAGGCTCTTTCGGACCCTTCAACTATATTAGCAGATTTGCTATGGTTGAAATTTTTAGCTAAAATATATTCAGATAGTTCATAGAAAAACATCTGGTTTTTCAAAATCATATGAGTAGTTGCACTATCTAGTAGGCATATATTATCACTCAAATATTGATGGTCCATATCTTAAGAATTAAAGACAATATAGTTAGTCAACTATTAAAATTTGTAAGCATTAAATGAATGCTAATACTTTCCATTTTTTTTAAAATGGACTACTGATTAAAACACAACATTCATCGGTATGTTATTTCAATTAGTTCTGAAAGGAAAAACATACAAGCAACAACTTCCAATTTGTTGAAACTTCAGGTTCAACCACTCTTAGCTAGTGTTTGGAAGTGCGACCATCTTCTAGTGGTCATAACGCTCCTTCAGGGAGTTGTATAAGTAAAGATGACCTTTTTTTAGTTAAATATCTTATTTTAAGATTGTCGTAGATATGACACCTTAAAAATATAAGAGCCTTTGTTTTATCCTACCGGGACATATTATTATCATTTTTAATGGCATTTTCCAAATATTGAGATTGTAATTGAATGTCACATCCAATATCTATGATAGGTTATCTCCTAATAAGTCCAAAGTTTTAAATTCAAGCTTGGCTATGTTTATCATATCACCAACTATAAGTGGAAATGAAAATGCATAAGCATTAAAATATTATTCATGGGTATATAATCAATGCATTTTATAAAATAAGAACCAATATCTGATAGTAGTTACAGTGAAAAAACATTACTGCAAAATAGTAAAAGACAACAAATTCTAGTATATAAAAGCGACTACATATTTCTTATTTACATCCTTTGATAGCTCTAGATCCAACCTTATTAATTGCATTCATTACTTTCCTAAAAAATGCAAAACTAGCCTTGAAAATATGGAAAGGCATTTATATGGATTGAATGGTGGAGAAAGGATGAATTATAATCAAAGATTGTGCTGACTTTTTATGTTTACTTTCATAATATAGGCAGATTTAAAAATATGAATAGGCAGTATTAAATACCATTTATTAATTCATAACAACTACAATAGTGAAAAACATAAATATATACCATGTATATACATTATGAACCGTGTCATCAATAAGAGATATAAAAGAAGAATAAATGAATTAAGCATACATATGCATCTTTGTTGGACCATTCTCATTAATCAATTAATTTTATTTAATGATTGATTAATTGCTACTGATTAATATATGCGGCTATTTACATATTGTAAGCTAAACAGAGAGAGGAAATATGTACATCACATAGTGTATGAATAATATCATGAAAAACAAAATAGTTTGACTTGACAACTAAAATGTATGTTGTATGAGTTACATCTATTGATAGCAATCAATAAGCATTTTCTTGTGTCATGACAATAATAGGTAAAAGATTAAGCACATAAAATAGTAAACATTGGAATACCTCTTTGCTGAAAGAGGAAAGATGAATGAGTTTTATATATAATATACAGAATTGATGGGTGTATAAATATTAATATTCATTTTATGAAGAATCCAAAATAATTACTTGATGAGCCAAAGGAAGGAAATTTGATCTATTATATATTTTACCTTTTGAAAGGCATGATTGGATGCATGGAAGAAGGAAAAAAAATTAGGAAATAAACTTCCTGTTAGAATACCTAGTTTTCTATTAAAAAGAAAGAGAGTAGGAGAGTAGATATATTTCTATGTATTTAGTTGGTTTAGTAAAAGCACCAAATATATCAACAGATCTCTTTTGGAATTTTTTATTATTATTATCGCCACTTCTGGAGTCAACAAATTTCTATACATTTAGTTGGTTTAGTAGTTAATACTATTGGCAAAAATCTTTAGAACTTTAGGTTCCAATTTTACTTTAAAATAAAGCTTGTTTAGTACTTTAGATCCAAAATGGTACAGCTTGATTTTCATTGTCAGACTTCAGGTTTGATTGCAAACATGGTTGGAATTTACTATAAACTGAATTGGCTTTTCTAATAATTCAAAGCTTCACATCTCAAATTTATACATTTGAGTTTTGATATATAATATCTTCTTCTAGAAATGCAAACTTATATGCAAAAAATTTATTTGAGAACTTCAAGTCCCCAATAGTAAATAAACACAATGAAACAAGAGGACTGTTCATAATTGTATTCGAACATGAGAATCATAGTACTATTTCTCTTCGAGGAAATAATATTTACCACAGTTGTAATGTTATTCCAGCATATTGTTTTTATGTTATGTCTTCTGGACATATCAACATCTTCTTCTAGAATTCCTCGCTTCTTTTCTTCAAGGCTTTATTTCAGCTTATGAAAGCTTTAATCATTTACATTCGCACAAATGAACTTCAGGTTCCTATTCTTTCATATAAACTTAATACGATCTTCTAGATACGTATTATCCTTGTATTTGTTTCTCTAAGAAACAATAAAATATTTCTTCTGGAAATATAAATCATGTAGCAAAATCATTTCTATAGTCCTCATTCAAGCCGAAGTCCAAACAAAAAAGTTTCAAAATGAAAACCTTTTTTTTATACCAAACAATGTAATGAGATCTAAAAGTTTAGATCTACGGTAAAATGAGATCTAAAATGATAATATTAATAGAGCAAGATCTATAATATATATATATATATATAATGAAATATGGAAAATTAGATATGATACATAAGATATAAAATGAAGAAAGTAGAAGCCATTAAATGGAGAGACATAAGATATATTATTCATTTCTGAATATAGACGTATATTTACATTTTAGTCTATGAATTTGTTTAGTTTTATATCAAATTCAAAATAATCACAAAAAAATGGATATACATTAATACAAATTACTAAGAGATTCGATGATTAAAATCTACATATCTAAAAAATATATCATTTGAACATGATACTAAAATCTATAAGAGATCTGAAAAATTAGAACTAAAAATAAAAAATCTACAACAAAACAAGATCTAAAATACATAGACAAAAAAATAAGATGTTCAAATTGAATCAAATCTGAATAATTAGATCAATGATACAATGAGATTCAAAAGAAATAAAATTAATAGAATGGGATATGAAAGATTTGATCAATCAGATCAGAAAGATAACTTACTATTTGATGATTTATAAGAGCTTCGTGTTGATAACGTGTTATAAACTAAAAAGAGATAAGAAGCCATTAGAAAAGAGGAGAAAATGTTATTCACACTGATATCACTTGCATAAGATTGATTGATGCAATTACGTTACATAGGCTCCTTTATATATAGGTGTGACGCCCCACCTCTATACCCACGCTAGCCAAGAACATTACTGTGAATGTTGTCAACTAGCACGGAGAATAAGGCTGTTGAGGAGCGACCATCTGTATAATTGCTTTGTGCGAGTACCGATATACCGGATAAAAATATAACTTTTCATCTCAAGAGGAAATCCGACATACCGACACAAACTCAAAGCTACTACACAGTGGCTATAATTTCTTCGGAAACAAATATAGAAATAAACATAACATAAATCAGTCACAGACAATTCATATCACAAAGGCGGAATAAGATATGAATATTACACTAGAAAGTGTACATCAGAGTAGTGGTCTAAAAAGATCCACAATACCACAAAAGAATAGTTACACGAACTACACAAAAGAATAAGTATACATTAAGGAGTATATATCTCAAATGTATACAACAAAATAACTACTAATCTAAGTAGTTAACCCAAAAGTCAAGGAGTTAATCCCGGATGAGAAGTCAAGCAGAAGCACCTGAAACATCTCGGTCTGACCCGAGTATTATTTAAGAAGAAAATAATAAACGGATCAGTCTAGCTATAAATATCAGATGAAGTGATATGTAATAAGAGATATGACATAAACATATAATAATCACAATGCCAAGCTGTGATAAATAAGTAATTGAAAATCAACAAGAGATTAATCAATATCACAATAATCTACTCAAGATAGAAAGGAATGTCATACTCCTAATTTCATTCACCAAGCCACAATAAATGACATATATATCAATGCCCATCGTAAAAGTTGGTGAAACATAAATTCCAGAAATCAACACACGAAATCCAGAAATCACAATAAAAAGGAACAACGACGTCGTACAGCGGGACATCCGATGAACCAAATCACAATAAAAAGGATGGCCAATCCCCAAAAGAAACTGGACATCGACACACCTAAAAAGACATGCCCCATGAACAGTCGAACATCGACGCACCTAGAAAGATACGCCCCATGCTCTAGCATCGACGCACCTAGAAAGATACGCCCCATGCACAAATAAATAAACATCGATGCACCTAGAAAGATACACCCCATGCTCTAGCATCGACGCACCTAGAAAGAAAAGCCCCATGCACAAATAAATAAACATCGATGCACCTAGAAAGATACACCCCATGCTCTAGCATCGACGCACCTAGAAAGATACGCCCCATGCACAAATAAATAAACATCGATGCACCTAGAAAGATACACCCCATGTAATGTCTAACATCGATGCACCTAGAAAGATACACCCCATGCTAAGTCGAACATCGACTGTAACGACCCAGAAATTTTATTAATTAATATTTGAGTATTTAATTAATTTTAAATATTAATAAGTGAATTTATAAGTCAAATAAATTTTTATTTGAATTATTGGATTTAATTGAATAATTAAACCGATAATTTAATAGGTTAAATTATGGAAATAATTAAAAATTGAGTTAAATATGATAGAAAATGATTTGTAAAATTTTATTTTATCATATGGGAGTTAGAATGATATTTTAGAACTTTTAAAATCGAATTAAAAGTTAATTTGTGAAAATTGAATATTTTAATATTTAAATCGACTAGTGAAAATAGTCAATTTTTGAACAGTCTCAGAATTGAACGAAACCAGTTCCATTGGATCCGTAATAGTTAGTTATTATCGGATTTCAATTTTCGTGTCAATCGGAGCTATTGTTTGATCGTGGCAGCTCGAAACGCATCGAATCGTTTTTAATTTAAATTTGGCGAGTTAAAATAGTCATTTTTCAAAAAGTCTCGGATTTTGACGAAACCAGTTTCATCGGATCCGTAATGTGATATTATTGTAAGGTTTCAAATTTCAAGTCGTTTGGATTTACCGTTTGTCCGGTACGAATTAAAACGCCTAGAAATCGATTTAAATCGGTTTAATTTAAATTGAGCGTTTGTTGCCATAACTCGCACAGATGTCCGAATTAGCTTCCGAAACCTGTTCCATTGTGTCCGAAACGCGGGATAAACCTTAGAAACGTCAGTTACGGCACGTAAATCGGAGTTAGAAATTTCCGAAATGAATAGTGTTTACGCTTGATTTTCTATAAAAGGAGACCCTACCCCTTCATAAAAAAAAAAAAAAAACATCTCAAACCCTAGCCGCCTCCACCAGAAATGAATGGCCGAAAATAGCTTACTTTCACTTATTAATCTCTCTCAATCCGTAAGGAATTACGCGAAGTGCTCAACTACAAAGTCGAAGAGCTCGACGAGAGCTTTAATTTCATACGGAGATGATCGGGAACGGTGCGACGTGGAGGGCGCTAGGGGAGGCCGTTCGTGGCCGGCTGCGCACGCAATTCAAGGCCATACAGGGGGCCGAGCTTCATGATGTTGGTGGTGGAGATAGTTCTCGCGAAGTGCTTCGAGGTGGCGGTGGTTTGATCGAGTTTCATCGAGAAATTTGTTTGCAAATTCAAACCCTAATCTAGGATATTGGGTTCGGTTCTATGCGTGCTTGAACTGGAAAGAAACGTGAGGAAGGAGATGAAAACATGCGGTCTTGATGTGCTGGATTGAGATCTGACGGCCCAGAATGATTAAGGTTAAAAATATAAAAAGAATGTTGTAATTATATTAAATAAAATTCGTGTAACTTCAAAAATCAATATCTTTTTCATACGAGGTCGAAAACGCGCGAAACAAGAAGCGTTGGAATCGTATGGACGAGCACTACGCGATGGAGTTGGTTTGGAGTCGTTTAGAGTTAGTGAGAATTTTCGGTAAAATTAAACGTCCGTTTAATTTTATTCGAAATAAATCGCTAAAACGGAAATTAAAACCAAGGTGAGAACTTCTCACTCAATCGGAATAGTTTCGATTTTATTTTAAATAGTTAGATTTAAAATATTTGAATGCATGTTTGAATGATGATTGTTATCTATTGTTTGTTAAAATAGACATTATACGCCGTTAGTAAGCGGATGTTATTTATTAAAAACATATACCGCGAATATTTCATAAACAGTGAAATTGGTATTATATATAATATCAATATATATATATTGGCATATGTATATATTGCAGTTGATTGATTTCCCGTATTTTTTAGCGGATGAGACCCTATTACGCCATTATTAAGCGGATAATATTTAATAAGAACATATACCGCGATAATTTCGTACTGGAGCGAAATTGGTATTGTGCTAATGTTTGTGGATGCAGGAAAACAGGTTGGAGGGATCCAACTGGATTCCTCAACAGTTTTTATTTGATTTCAGATATTTTGATATTTGATGGATTTTCATATTGATATATGATATCGTTGTAGTCGTGATTGACTATTTGGTGTGTAGCATCATTGGACCAAATTTGGAATTTTAAAATGATTTCAAAGTGATTTTTGAAAGTATACGTTTATAAAATATTTTTGGAATTGATTTATTTTAAATAAATAAACGTTATAATTTTTATGTTATAAAAATTATGATTTTTGAGAAATGTAGTTAAAAACTGATTTTTGAGAAATATGAATTAATGACTTTATAAAATAGTTTAAACTGGATTTTTGAATTTATTATTAAAAATTTAAATATAGGATTTATAAAATTTGATTATTTTATAAATCAAAATGATGAAATCATAAAGAAGGGTAAAGACGTTTAAAGAATAATAATAAATTGATTTATATTAAAGATTTATAAATCGATATTTATAAATTAATAAAACGTTGGAATTATAAAACGAGCTTTTATAAGTGTTGAATATGAATTGTGAATGAATTTCATAACTTAATGAAATTTATAGAATTATAAACTGTGAAGTTATAAATGGAATTTTTAAACAGTAGGTTTATAAAATTTGTGAAATTATCAAAAGAATGGATTTTTGCATAAATACATGAATCTTATAGGTTATAAGATTTATAATTATGAAGTTTAAAAGAACGATTTTATAAAATAATCGTTTTATAAGTATTTAACTTATAATATGAACTTTTAGTTTATAATTGAGTTATAAACTGGAATAGGTTAATAAAAGAATTTATAAAAAGGAAGTTTTTATAAATAAATAGAAATGGAATTTATAAACGTTGTTTTATAAATTCGCAAACGACTTATTTTGATAAGAAAATGGTTGAAACCTATTAATGGAGTTATATTCACATTCTTGAATAGTGAATAATCCTTTGAATTAAAATGAATAAAAGAATGAAATTTGTTAACGAAGTTTATTCACATTTTTGAATAGGGAATAACACGTTAAGAAATTGTTTTGGATTTGGTGTTTTAAACAGAATTAAAACGATCTAAGGATGTTTTAAATGTGTTATGATTCGAAACCATAGATTTCAACATTTATTGTTGAAATAGATGTTTCGAGAAATAAAAGGAGATGATGGACTATAACACTGTTGTTATAGTAAATGATTTCCGAAAGGAAATGTTTTTGTATAGTATTGGGATTTATATATCTATTTAATTTCGAATCCCTATACTAGTGATTTTGGGTTGTTGTAACGATGTTTTACGCAACATTCGTTTTGGCCCAAATAAATATGTTTAAGAGAATGAATTCCTTAAAGAATGAAATATATACTTAATTCGATTTAAGTATATGGAATATTTTCCAAGGTTGAAAATAAATAAAATTTGTGAATTACTTATGAATAAATAAGTATGGAAATGTTTTTCCAATGTGAAATGAAACGTTTTGAGAATTTATCTTTTTGAAGATAAATTGAAAATGGATAATTGAAATCGTGTATGCATGGATATTTTGAAATATAAATTCATTATGGAATTTATATGCGAAAGTGGAATTTGTTTGAAAATAAATATTGATTTATTTTTGAAGTGTTGAAATTATATATCTTATAAAGATATTTTTGGAAAGTAAATAATTTGGAAAATTATTTGGAATCTGGTGATGTGTGCATATAAATTGATAGTTCAATAACCGACTATCAATATTTCCCTTTGAATGGGTATATGATGTGATTTGATTGAATTTGAATGCCACATTTATTTTTGAATAAGCGCTCACTATTCGGGTTAACCGGGAAAGGACCATGGGGTCGTATAACCCATTTCGAATATGTGATACGTCGTTATGAATTGCATTTGAAGATCGGTGTTGAAGACCGGATATTTGCAAAAGCGATAGGATGACCTGTCGATTGTCTCTACACTGAGTTGCAACGGTATAGAGACTCCCTAAGTGATGGGAAATCCGATCAGGATTGTGAATATCCGGATTGCAAGGACTTCTTTGTAAGTGCCTTCGGTTCTGTTCGAGCCCGGAACAGACTTGTATGGATTGTATGTCTGACATTACAAGTTGAGATATAAAGCCGATTTCTTTCAAATATATTTCTGTTGGTGGCAGAGAATTTATTCTTTTAGCTTAACACCCTTCTCTGAGACGTACGAGCTCAGAGGTTATATAGTTGAAGTTATCAGCGATATATTCCCAATTTGGTAATGTGACATGCTGAGTGTTGCTGAAATGATCATTGTGTTGATTATTTGTGATAGAATCATTTGTTTGATCGTCTATCTTGGTGATCATTTCTATGATCATTTGTTGACCCAAAGCATGGCTTTTGTATAAAGTATGTTTTTGTGGACGAAACTTCGTCGAGCCTCACATCCCGGAATGGTCAAAACAGGAAAGATGCGGCAAGGTTATGAGGGGTAGCTCCCTTTAGGGTATGTGCATTTCCTTCTGGAAAGGGTGGTATCATGGTATGGAGCCCAAATACTTACTCATGTTGATACACTATATTTATTACTGTGTGGTGTTGTTGGTGACGAGCGCTCGGTTAAAAGGTCCAATGGGACCGGGGGATGCCATATTCGTGTAGTAGTTACCTAGTGATAAAGGTAACCCGGCCTTGTGTTGGCAGAGAGCTGGTTAAGTTCTCGGGACGTCCAGCCAGAGGCGTTTCCATGTGGCAATGGGAAGTTCCTTGGCCTGACCATTTGTTGGAAATCTAAAGAAACAATACGAAACTTGTACGGTTTTAGTTGTATAACCTGCTATGGAATGTGGCGGTAACCTGCTATTGAACATAGTAGCTATAGTAGGCATAAGTGCGGAATGTCTATGCTGGCTAAGATTTATATCTTTATTTTCGAAATGATTTTCCTCTACACTATGCACTAATAATAATATCAAATGTTATTTTAAATGCGTATCAAGCATCTTTGACTATCATAAGGAGAAATCTCCTCCGATTCTGCGTTTGCATGTGTGTGTGTGCGGGAGGCCTTATGGTAGTCTCATTTTTAAAAGCATTGCGAATTGACTTTAAAAATATTCCTCTATTTTGTTTTCAAAGATAAATAAACTGTTTTGAATTCTCACACCAGTCACATGACGGACTTGGAGTTTATTGTTTTCCTTCCTAAACTCTGGGTGCCCACCAATTTTCCACACGGGCAGTTAAGAGTTAAGGTTCATCAGGATATTCTGGATATTCAGGAGTTGCTGGAGGCAAGCTGGATGGCATGGCGTATTACTAGTATATAGTATTTCTTTTTCCGCTGCATTGTTTGATGTTGTATATTGTTGTACACTCTGATGATATAATGTAATGAAATGAGATGTAATGTAATAACTGATATAGTTCTTTGTTTAAAGATTATTCATTTATTATTATATGTTGTTCCGCTGCGAATTGTGAGATTCTGTTGTTGTTCTGTTGTTTTCTGTTCTGTTCTATTCTCTTTTCTTTCTATTTTAAAATGATCTATTTTATGTTTTCTTTTCTCTCCATCTTCTACCTTTTCTCTATATTTTCTATCTTCTTCTCTCTTTCTCTCTCTTTCTTTTCTTAAATTCTTTTTAAAACCCTAACTATTCGGTTTTTCGGCAACGAAAATCCGTGTACGTTACATTTGGTATCAGAGCTTATGGTTAAGCGACAACCATGGTTCTGTTGGGTATTACTCATTAAAGATGGAGTCAGTAGTACTCTAGAATGAGTTTGAGTATAATAATAGATATGAGAGCGTATTTGTTAGTGAATATATAAATTTATTTTATATTGTGATGATTGGTTTGTTGAGTGGTATATGAACCTTCGTCAGCACGGTATGTACAACTATGCCGAAGGGGTTTCTAAACACTTGAATAGAACAATTCGACACAATATTGATTTTAAATTGGGTAAATGAAATAATTTTACTTGAGTATATTTTATATATAAAGGAATAATTTTTCAAAATTATTAAAGTGTATGTAAGTTGATTGTTTAGTTGTTTGAATAATCTAAATAAAAGAATAATTGTATAAGGAAATAAATTATAAGAATTGAATTATAATTAAAGTGATCTACAATTGTGAAATAAACTTATATATATAAAAAGTGAAACTATATGAATATATTTATGAATATGAGTTGTAAATAAAAGTGAATTTAAAGTTAAATGGAATATAACTTAAGTGTTGTTGAATGGAATTGATATTGGTATCAAACTAAATTAATAAAGTTAAGTGATGGATATGAACTTGAGTTATATAAATGAAATTCAACTTTAGAAATTGAATTGAATTGAATGAATGGATTGAATGTTAATCAATTGAATGTAAATTTAGTTGATATGGAATAATGAATGTAAGTGTTAATTCATTGAAATCTAATGTTATTGGGAGTTGAATAAATTGGAATGGAAATCAATTTAATGTTTAACCAAATGGAATTAAATGTGTTGAACCAAATTTAATGTAAAGTGAATAAATTTGGTTGTATTGATTAAACATTGGTTGTTAGTTGATTGTTGATTGATTATATATAAATTCATTAAGTGAATTAGTGAAATTGGAAGCAATGAAATTGAATTCAAATTAGAAGTAAATAAATTTGAATAGAATTGAATGGAATTGAATTTGATTTGGAAGTGAACCAACTTGAATGAAAATTAGTAAATAATAACTAATTGAATCGAGAAGGAATGTTGATAAAATCCAATGTGAATGAATCAAATATGATTTAAATTGAAAACCTATTTCATTGTATATAAATGAATATTATTGGTTATGAATGTTAGTTGGATGATAATTGGTTGATGGTTGAATATATATTGCATTTGTTGTTTAGTTGCATTTGCTATGTTAGCATGTATAGTTATTATGTTGCTATATGATGTATATCGATACTATTATCTATATGCATGTTCTCATGTTGTTTGTTGAGTATTTAGTAGGTGCGGATCGCGTTTGCTTCGCATTTGGAGCTCGCTTTCGCGCTATATTAGCCGTATATGCTCGCTAATAAAATATAAGGTACATATCTCGGATTAAATATCGTACTTTTACACTTTTTTCCCTGCGGGATGCCTCATTACTTGATGAGATGTATATTTGTGATATATATACTGTCATTTTTTTTTCGGATCGAGCCGCGCAAAGGAGACTATGGCGAATTTTTTCGGAAATTTAAGGCGTTAGAAAAAATTTGAGAAAATGGGAAAATTTTGAAAACTTTAACTTTGATTTTGGAATTGAAAGTTAAACAATAGTAGTTGCTTTTGAAAAGATAACTAAGTATGATTTGAAAACTTAGTAAGGATATTGTAAGAAGTTTAACTATGAATTTTGGGAAAATTAATAGATTCTGTAACTTTTCTTACTTGTAATTTCGAGGACGAAATTCTTTTAAGGGGGGAAGATTGTAACGACCCAGAAATTTTATTAATTAATATTTGAGTATTTAATTAATTTTAAATATTAATAAGTGAATTTATAAGTCAAATAAATTTTTATTTGAATTATTGGATTTAATTGAATAATTAAACCGATAATTTAATAGGTTAAATTATGGAAATAATTAAAAATTGAGTTAAATATGATAGAAAATGATTTATAAAATTTTATTTTATCATATGGGAGTTAGAATGATATTTTATAACTTTTAAAATCGAATTAAAAGTTAATTTGTGAAAATTGAATATTTTAATATTTAAATCGACTAGTGAAAATAGTCAATTTTTGAAAAGTCTCAGAATTGAACGAAACCAGTTCCATTGGATCCGTAATAGTTAGTTATTATCGGATTTCAATTTTCGTGTCAATCGGAGCTATTGTTTGATCGTGGCAGCTCGAAACGCATCGAATCGTTTTTAATTTAAATTTGGCGAGTTAAAATAGCCATTTTTCAAAAAGTCTCGGATTTCGACGAAACCGGTTTCATCGGATCCGTAATGTGATATTATTGTAAGGTTTCAAATTTCAAGTCGTTTGGATTTACCGTTTGTCCGGTACGAATTAAAACGCCTAGAAATCGATTTAAATCGGTTTAATTTAAATTGAGCGTTTGTTGCCATGACTCGCACAGATGTCCGAATTAGCTTCCGAAACCTGTTCCATTGTGTCCGGAACGCGGGATAAACCTTAGAAACGTCAGTTACGGCGCGTAAATCGGAGTTAGAAATTTCCGAAATGAATAGTGTTTACGCTTGATTTTCTATAAAAGGAGACCCTACCCCTTCATAAATAAATAAAAAAAAAATAACATCTCAAACCCTAGCCGCCTCCACCAGAAATGAATGGCCGAAAATAGCTTACTTTCACTCATTAATCTCTCTCAATCCGTAAGGAATTACGCGAAGTGCTCAACTACAAAGTCGAAGAGCTCGAAGAGAGCTTTAATTTCATACGGAGATGATCGGAAACGGTGCGACGTGGAGGGCGCTAGGGGAGGCCGTTCGTGGCCGGCTGCGCACGCAATTCAAGGCCATACAGGGGGTCGAGCTTCATGATGTTGGTGGTGGAGATAGTTCTCGCGAAGTGCTTCGAGGTGGCGGTGGTTTGATCGAGTTTCATCGAGAAATTTGTTTGCAAATTCAAACCCTAATCTAGGATATTGGGTTCGGTTCTATGCGTGCTTGAACTGGAAAGAAACGTGAGGAAGGAGATGAAAACATGCGGTCTTGATGTGCTGGATTGAGATCTGACGGCCCAGAATGATTAAGGTTAAAAATATAAAAAGAATGTTGTAATTATATTAAATAAAATTCGTGTAACTTCAAAAATCAATATCTTTTTCATACGAGGTCAAAAATGCGCGAAACAATAAGCGTTGGAATCGTATGGACGAGCACTACGCGATGGAGTTGGTTTGGAGTCGTTTGGAGTTAGTGAGAATTTTGGGTAAAATTAAACGTCCGTTTAATTTTATTCGAAATAAATCGCTAAAACGGAAATTAAAACCAAGGTGAGAACTTCTCACTCAATCGGAATAGTTTCGATTTTATTTTAAATAGTTAGATTTAAAATATTTGAATGCATGTTTGAATGATGATTGTTATCTATTGTTTGTTAAAATAGACATTATACGCCGTTAGTAAGCGGATGTTATTTATTAAAAACATATACCGCGAATATTTCATAAACAGTGAAATTGGTATTATATATAATATCAATATATATATATATTGGCATATGTATATATTGCAGTTGATTGATTTCCCGTATTTTTTAGCGGATGAGACCCTATTACGCCGTTATTAAGCGGATAATATTTAATAAGAACATATACCGCGATAATTTCGTACTGGAGCGAAATTGGTATTGTGCTAATGTTTGTGGATGCAGGAAAACAGGTTGGAGGGATCCAACTGGATTCCTCAACAGTTTTTATTTGATTTCAGATATTTTGATATTTGATGGATTTTCATATTGATATATGATATCGTTGTAGTCGTGATTGACTATTTGGTGTGTAGCATCATTGGACCAAATTTGGAATTTTAAAATGATTTCAAAGTGATTTTTGAAAGTATACGTTTATAAAATATTTTTGGAATTGATTTATTTTAAATAAATAAACGTTATAATTTTTATGTTATAAAAATTATGATTTTTGAGAAATGTAGTTAAAAACTGATTTTTGAGAAATATGAATTAATGACTTTATAAAATAGTTTAAACTGGATTTTTGAATTTATTATTAAAAATTTAAATATAGGATTTATAAAATTTGATTATTTTATAAATCAAAATGATGAAATCATAAAGAAGGGTAAAGACGTTTAAAGAATAATAATAAATTGATTTATATTAAAGATTTATAAATCGATATTTATAAATTAATAAAACGTTGGAATTATAAAACGAGCTTTTATAAGTGTTGAATATGAATTGTGAATGAATTTCATAACTTAATGAAATTTATAGAATTATAAACTGTGAAGTTATAAATGGAATTTTTAAACAGTAGGTTTATAAAATTTGTGAAATTATCAAAAGAATGGATTTTTGCATAAATACATGAATCTTATAGGTTATAAGATTTATAATTATGAAGTTTAAAAGAACGATTTTATAAAATAATCGTTTTATAAGTATTTAACTTATAATATGAACTTTTAGTTTATAATTGAGTTATAAACTGGAATAGGTTAATAAAAGAATTTATAAAAAGGAAGTTTTTATAAATAAATAGAAATGGAATTTATAAACGTTGTTTTATAAATTCGCAAACGACTTATTTTGATAAGAAAATGGTTGAAACCTATTAATGGAGTTATATTCACATTCTTGAATAGTGAATAATCCTTTGAATTAAAATGAATAAAAGAATGAAATTTGTTAACGAAGTTTATTCACATTTTTGAATAGGGAATAACACGTTAAGAAATTGTTTTGGATTTGGTGTTTTAAACAGAATTAAAACGATCTAAGGATGTTTTAAATGTGTTATGATTCGAAACCATAGATTTCAACATTTATTGTTGAAATAGATGTTTCGAGAAATAAAAGGAGATGATGGACTATAACACTGTTGTTATAGTAAATGATTTCCGAAAGGAAATGTTTTTGTATAGTATTGGGATTTATATATCTATTTAATTTCGAATCCCTATACTAGTGATTTTGGGTTGTTGTAACGATGTTTTACGCAACATTCGTTTTGACCCAAATAAATATGTTTAAGAGAATGATTTCCTTAAAGAATGAAATATATACTTAATTCGATTTAAGTATATGGAATATTTTCCAAGGTTGAAAATAAATAAAATTTGTGAATTACTTATGAATAAATAAGTATGGAAATGTTTTTCCAATGTGAAATGAAACGTTTTGAGAATTTATCTTTTTGAAGATAAATTGAAAATGGATAATTGAAATCGTGTATGCTTGGATATTTTGAAATATAAATTCATTATGGAATTTATATGAGAAAGTGGAATTTGTTTGAAAATAAATATTGATTTATTTTTGAAGTGTTGAAATTATATATCTTATAAAGATATTTTTGGAAAGTAAATAATTTGGAAAATTATTTGGAATCTGGTGATGTGTGCATATAAATTGATAGTTCAATAACCGACTATCAATATTTCCCTTTGAATGGGTATATGATGTGATTTGATTGAATTTGAATGCCACACTTATTTTTGAATAAGCGCTCACTATTCGGGTTAACCGGGAAAGGACCATGGGGTCGTATAACCCATTCCGAATATGTGATACGTCGTTATGAATTGCATTTGAAGATCGGTGTTGAAGACCGGATATTTGCAAAAGCGATAGGATGACCTGTCGATTGTCTCTGCACTGAGTTGCAACGGTATAGAGACTCCCTAAGTGATGGGAAATCCGATCAGGATTGTGAATATCCGGATTGCAAGGACTTCTTTGTAAGTGCCTTCGGTTCTGTTCGAGCCCGGAACAGACTTGTATGGATTGTATGTCTGACATTACAAGTTGAGATATAAAGCCGATTTCTTTCAAATATATTTCTGTTGGTGGCGGAGAATTTATTCTTTTAGCTTAACACCCTTCTCTGAGACGTACGAGCTCAGAGGTTATATAGTTGAAGTTATCAGCGATATATTCCCAATTTGGTAATGTGACATGCTGAGTGTTGCTGAAATGATCATTGTGTTGATTATTTGTGATAGGATCATTTGTTTGATCGTCTATCTTGGTGATCATTTCTATGATCATTTGTTGACCCAAAGCATGGCTTTTGTATAAAGTATGTTTTTGTGGACGAAACTTCGTCGAGCCTCACATCCCGGAATGGTCAAAACAGGAAAGATGCGGCAAGGTTATGAGGGGTAGCTCCCTTTAGGGTATGTGCATTTCCTTCTGGAAAGGGTGGTATCATGGTATGGAGCCCAGATACTTACTCATGTTGATACACTATATTTATTATTGTGTGGTGTTGTTGGTGACGAGCGCTCGGTTAAAAGGTCCAATGGGACCGGGGGATGCCATATTCGTGTAGTAGTTACCTAGTGATAAAGGTAACCCGGCCTTGTGTTGGCAGAGAGCTGGTTAAGTTCTCGGGACGTCCAGCCAGAGGCGTTTCCATGTGGCAATGGGAAGTTCCTTGGCCTGACCATTTGTTGGAAATCCAAAGAAACAATACGAAACTTGTACGGTTTTAGTTGTATAACCTGCTATGGAATGTGGCGGTAACCTGCTATTGAACATAGTAGCTATAGTAGGCATAAGTGCGGAATGTCTATGCTGGCTAAGATTTATATCTTTATTTTCGAAATGATTTTCCTCTACACTATGCACTAATAATAATATCAAATGTTATTTTAAATGCGTATCAAGCATCTTTGACTATCATAAGGAGAAATCTCCTCCGATTCTGCGTTTGCATGTGTGTGTGTGCGGGAGGCCTTATGGTAGTCTCATTTTTAAAAGCATTGCGAATTGACTTTAAAAATATTCCTCTATTTTGTTTTCAAAGATAAATAAACTGTTTTGAGTTCTCACACCAGTCACATGACTGACTTGGAGTTTATTGTTTTCCTTCCTAAACTCTAGGTGCCCACCAAGTTTCCACACGGGCAGTTAAGAGTTAAGGTTCATCAGGATATTCTGGATATTCAGGAGTTGCTGGAGGCAAGCTGGATGGCATGGCGTATTACTAGTATATAGTATTTCTTTTTCTGCTGCATTGTTTGATGTTGTATATTGTTGTACACTCTGATGATATGATGTAATGAAATAAGATGTAATGTAATAACTGATATAGTTCTTTGTTTAAAGATTATTCATTTATTATTATATGTTGTTCCGCTGCGAATTGTGAGATTCTGTTGTTGTTCTGTTGTTTTCTGTTCTGTTCTATTCTCTTTTCTTTCTATTTTAAAATGATCTATTTTATGTTTTCTTTTCTCTCCATCTTCTACCTTTTCTCTATATTTTCTATCTTCTTCTCTCTTTCTCTCTCTTTCTTTTCTTAAATTCTTTTTAAAACCCTAACTATTCGGTTTTTCGGCAACGAAAATCCGTGTACGTTACATCGACGCACCTAGAAAGATACGCCCCATGTATAAAATGAGACGAAACTCAATAAAATGAGGAACAGTCCTCCACATAGACAAAGAGATATCGCACATTGCTAGTCTAAACCGCAAAGATGATCGTCATGATCAAAGAGAAGTGTCAATTACAATAAGCTAGTAAATATATGAGCTTAGCTTCATGTCCCATAACCACTAGCTTAACTTAAATATTTACGAACAAATTGTAGATCTCCACTAGAAAATTGTCACAAGAGGTTCAATCGAACAAGTCCAAGAATTAACCGACGAAGTAAACGCAAGCGTTTCATACCACTTGTTTTACTAAGTTGTTTAATTAGATTTCTCATACGAGTGAGGTAAAGGTTTGTATATACTAATAGATTGGAAAACGGTTTTATAAACGAATTTGGTATTAAAATAGTATTGAAATCGTTTGAGGAAAGAGTTTTGATATTTACTACTAGTATAGAAAACCTTTATATTTTTAAAGTGACAAAGCACAAGGGGGATTGTAGAAACAATCAATCACAAAGATCACATTCGAAGATGTGAATAAAATCCAATGAAATCGATAAAGGATCCATCGAAGTGGATATATCTAAAATTCCCAAAGAAAATAAGTCATCAAAGATGATAATAAATGATGACAATAAATAGGATCATCACGAATCGATTTAAATTGGAAATTCAATCCAAAAAGGCAAATTGGACTCAAACAGCAGGTTCAGTCGACTGAACAGAGTTTTCAGTCGACTGACCCTGTGCCTGGAAATTTTTCCAGGTTCAGGAAACTTTCTGTTTCCAGTTTCAGTCGACTGTGCAGAGTTTTTCAGTCGACTGAATCATGCCTGGAAACTCTCGGGTTTCAAGTTCAGTCGACTGAACAGAGTTTTCAGTTGACTGAATCATGCCTGGGCTGTTTTTCAGCCTTATTCAAATGAAGAGCAAATTCTTCCAAAATGCAACCGGACGAACATTGGCTCTAAGGGTTTATGCCAATCGGCAACCCGGCCCTATATGCTCCTCGGTGCATCACCAAAAACATGATCAAACATCCATAAAAGGATTTCACACAAATTTGACTTAAAAACCCAAAAATTGGAGTATTCACAAAATCAATCCAAAACAAGAGCAAATGCACATGAAGAAGTGTTAGGAATTCATACCCAAAACCAAAGATAATTATAGTCATAGATGTGAGATAAAAATCTCACCTTTAAACTAAATTTATGAAGATGAAGCTTGAAAGCAATGGCAAGAACAAGCACTCTTCAATCTCAACACTAGAAGCTTGAATCTAAGCTTAAAAGAGAAACATTCCCAAAATTAGGTTTAGGAAATTTCTGAAATTGAATTGGAGAAAGAGTTGGAGAAGGTGAAGGAGATGCTTACCAAAGGGTTCTTCTTGAGTTTGGAGCTAAAGCTTGGTTTTGCAAAGGAAGTTGGGGCTTGGAGTTTTAATTTCCTCTTCCACCCTCCATTAACATAAAAGCTTGAGTATTAGGAAAATAGAAGAGAAGTGAATGAAGAGGAGAGGGTTGGAACTGAGTTAAGTGGCTAATCGGCTCAGCCCAACCAAAGCCCTAAGCGGGAAAAAGTAGCAAAAATCAACCTTCTCCAAACATATCGAAGCTTATACTCAAAAAGGTCACAAACGTCATTTTGAACTCAATGGAGGTGGTCTCGAGTCCTAATTCGACCGTATGCAAAAGGTAGGTTTTTCGGACTAAAATCCGACGAACGATAAAATATTTAAATAAAATATTTAAATATAAAATCGATAAATATGCGGGTTGTTACAGACTCCTCTCCTTAAAGAAATTGCGTCCTCGCAATAAGTAAGAAGGAAATATAAGAAGTAACAACCATAGAAGCATATTAACACAAAAGAAAATTTGAAATAGGAAGTTCACCCTAAAGTGCACAAAAGAGTTAGCAAGAAATCTTGTGAAACTTCAATTTCCACAATAACACCGGGCTCAAGAATGAAAACCGAAATCCCTAAGGCATTCCCGTAGATAAAAGACGTGGGGAACGTCAAGAATAGCGGAAAATTGAGCCGGTGCAATGGCGTAGTACAAAAACGGTACGCCCGAAAAACTAGAAACTCAAACAATTTGGGACATCAGCGTAGTACAAAAACGGTACGCCCAATGAACCAAAGCAAAGACATCGATGTAGTACAAATGGTACATCAGATGAATCAAATAGCAAAGACATCGATGTAGTACAAACGGTACATTCGATGAATCAAATAGCAAAGACATCGATGTAGTACAACGGTACAACCGATGAATCAAAAGAAAAGACACCGATGTAGTACAAATGGTACATCAGATGAATCAAATAGCAAAGACATCGATGTAGTACAAACGGTACATCCGATGAATCAAATAGCAAAGACATCGATATAGTACAACGGTACATCCGATGAACCAAAAGCAAAGACACCGATGTAGTACAAACGGTACATCCGATGAATCAAACGCAAAGACATCGATGTAGTACAAACGGTACATCATCAAAAGCAAAGACACCGATGTAGTACAAACGGTACATCCGATGAATCAAACGCAAAGACATCGATGTAGTACAAACGGTACATCCGATGAATCAAAAGCAAAGACATCGATGTAGTACAAACGGTACATCCGATGAATCAAAAGCAAAGACATCGATGTAGTACAAACGGTACATCCGATGAATCAAAAGCAAAGACACAGATGTATACAAACGGTACATCCGATGAATCAAAAGAAAAGACATCGATGTAGTACAAACGGTACATCCGATGAATCAAAAGCAAAGACATCGATGTAGTACAAACGGTACATCCGATGAATCAAAAGCAAAGACATCGATGTAGTACAAACGGTACATCCGATGAATCAAATGCAAAGACATCGATGTAGTACAAACGGTACATCCGATGAATCAAAAGCAAAGACATCGATGTAGTACAAACGGTACATCCGATGAATCAAAAGCAAAGACATCGATGTAGTACAAACGGTACATCCGATGAATTCAAAACCCAAATAATTCGGAACACTGACGCAGTACAAAAACGGTACGTCCAATGAACCGAACACAATAAAAGGACATCGGACACTAGTCCTTAAAAGGAATGAGATAAAGCTCAATAAAACGAAGTATACCAAAACGTCCGATGAACTTGATAGAAAAATAATTCCATTCAAACAACATCAAAGAATCAACCACTTGTTGCTTACGACAAAGCGCATTGGCAACACGATTTCCCTTCTCGGGAATAAAAGAATATCAAGATCATAAGATGCTAGGAACTCGAGTCAACATAAAGTTCCTTATGAGAAAATAATTATTCCAAAGATTTATGATCGAGGTAGAGAACAAATTTCTCATCCAAAAATGATGATGCCAAATTCCAAAAGTAAAAACAATAGCCGCGAACACTAGACCAGGAGTGGCATATCTAGTCTCGATAAGCTATAAAGATTTAGAAGCACAAGTGATAGCACGTTTTCCTTTGCAAGAGAATGGCATTCCAAACCAATACGACTAGTATCGGTGCAAATAGCAAAGTCTTGGTTCCCCTTCAGGAATCACAAGAAGGAATAAGAGTATCGAAAAGACGAAACTTCTTTTAAAATAATTCTCTTCTCCGAAAAGTTAAAACTTTCAAAATTAGATTTATCATTATGTAATAATCTTTCTAGAAAAATTTACATTTTTACAAGTCAATATATCATGTCTCATTGTCACATCAAAGCGTTTAGGAAATTCCTATCGATAACGTTGATCAAGCGCATCGACCAAAATTCTTAAAGTACTCAACGGCCAATACAATCACAAAGTCATCTTTTCTAGGATAAATAAATCTCTTAAAAAGTTTTAAGAATATTCTTTTCTCGTTTTAAGAGCAAAAATCAAATTGCACTTATAATTAAATCTTATGAAAAAGATATGCAAAATTTTAAATTTCTATTTCCATCCAAAATCCATAAATAAGAATGGTCTCATTGAAATTTTCATAGAATATTGGATTTATAAAACGGATGAAACAAGCTGGACAAATTGAATGACATAATAATTCATTCATAGGAATCATAACAAGTGCGGAATGCGATAAGTGAAATGCTAACTTCCACAACTTGTAACAAATGAAAACGGTGGTAAAGTCGAACTAAAAAGACCTTAGCACCACACAAAAGATTACTTAGGTCATAATCCTAAGATAAGTCAAATATACCGGAAAATTCTCAAACTATTAGATGAGAGAAATAACACTTTCCTCACCATAAGGACTTTAAAGAATAAAATGATGCCATCAAGATGGAATCAAAATCACAAAGAAAAATAGAAATCTGCTTAACAGATTGAAAATGTCGAAGATGAATAATCCACTTGGAAAAATAGGATATGGGCTTCACAATGATTAAGCCAATCCTTACGGAAAGGTCAATTCCGAAGCCAAAGCAAAAATATCGGCTCGGAAAGAAAAGTCACATAAAACAATCTCGACATCAAAACAAAAGCAAATTGAGTGTTGCGGATCTACCATCCGGATTCGCAATTCTCAATGAAGTCAATAAGCCCAAAATATTCAAAGAAAAGAATTAACAATTCCTTTTGATATAAAATAGTGAGATGGAAACTATATCAAAAAGAACATGAACAAGATAATCACAAAGCAAATGTCATCAAGGATTGAATGAAAAATACCTTGACCAAGAGAAGTGTTTCTAGGAGCTTGCACTACATTGAGCTCTCCCTCCTTCTTACTTTGAAGTACGGGACATGCAGTAATATGGTGACCTAAATTTTTGCAATAGCGACAAAAGAGGGGTTTCGGGCACTCCTTTACTTGGTGGTCTGTGGAACCACAATTGTAGCATCGTCCACGACTAGAGGTAGGAACTTTTGCTACCTGAGTTTGTTGCTTCCCTTTCTTATTAGAATCGGGGCCTTTGAATTTGATAGGCCTCTTCAAGCTATTGTCGAAGTTCTGTTGGGCATGCACAACTTCAACATCACCTTCATTATTGGTCTCTTCAAGACGAAGAGCGATATCAATAAGCTGATCAAATGAAACCTCAAGTTTCAGGAGTAATGGCTTCTTAAGATTCTTATTCAAGCCATAGACAAATCTCTGATTTTTCTTCAATGGGGTATTAATGTACTCAACCCCGTATTTGGACAGAGATTCGAAGGATGCGACATAGTCTGTCACAGAAGATTCACCTTGAAAAAGGTCTATGAAACGCCTGGCTAAGGTTACTTTTTCAGCCTCCGGCACAAATTTCAATTCGAATCTTCCCCGGAATTGCTCCCAAGTAAGATCCGCCTCAATGATTTCAGAAATTAAAAGCTCATACCAATCCAATGCTCTTTCTTGGAGCATGCTAGAAGCTACTTGGACTCGATGAAGGTCAATAAGGTTCATGCGAGAAAAGATACGATCGCATGATTTGAGCCAAGCTTGAATTTCTGTAACACTCTCGGATCCCGTGAATGGCCTTCCACCCAAATCAGTGTAGTCTCTGCATAAGCGTGCAAAACCGGATCTAGGATGAGTAGGCTCTGGATTGGGTCCGGCTGCTTGAGCGTTCTTAACAAGATCTAGAAGCTGCTGAGCAGACATGAATACTCCATCCTGAGGAGTAGCGCTAGATTGACCGGCGCTGGAACGGCCTGGTCTAACCATTTCTCTTCTTTAAGAAAGAAAGAAAGAAGAGGAAAAAGTTATTCTCAAAATAAATATCAAGCAATTCTTGATAGATAAAACAAGGAATCATAAAGAAAATAGGATGAATCGGTACGAAGACTCGAATTAAATCCTAAAGCACGACTCCTAAGATGGACTTAGGACGATGATCCTTGTTATAATATTCCATATTGTTTCGAAGTTTGGCTCCGATACCAAGCTGTGACGCCCCACCTCTATACCCACGCTAGCCAAGAACATTATTGTGAATGCTGTCAACTAGCACGGAGAATAAGGCTGTTGAGGAGCGACCATCTGTATAATTGCTTTGTGCGAGTACCGATATACCGGATAAAAATATAACTTTCATCTCAAGAGTAAATCCGACATACCGACACAAACTCAAAGCTACTACACAGTGGCTATAATTTCTTCGGAAACAAATATAGAAATAAACATAACATAAATCAGTCACAGACAATTCATATCACAAAGGCGGAATAAGATATGAATATTACACTAGAAAGTGTACATCAGAGTAGTGGTCTAAAAAGATCCACAATACCACAAAAGAATAGTTACACGAACTACACAAAAGAATAAGTATACATTAAGGAGTATATATCTCAAATGTATACAACAAAATAACTACTAATCTAAGTAGTTAACCCAAAAGTCAAGGAGTTAATCCCGGATGAGAAGTCAAGCAGAAGCACCTGAAACATCTCGGTCTGACCCGAGTATTATTTAAGAAGAAAATAATAAACGGATCAGTCTAGCTATAAATATCAGATGAAGTGATATATAATAAGAGATATGACATAAACATATAATAATCACAATGCCAAGCTGTGATAAATAAGTAATTGAAAATCAAAAAGAGATTAATCAATATCACAATAATCTACTCAAGATAGAAAGGAATGTCATACTCCTAATTTCATTCACCAAGCCACAATAAATGACATATATCAATGCCCATCGTAAAAGTTGGTGAAACATAAATTCCAGAAATCAACACACGAAATCCAGAAATCACAATAAAAAGGAACAACGACGTCGTACAGCGGGACATCCGATGAACCAAATCACAATAAAAAGGATGGCCAATCCCCAAAAGAAACTGGACATCGACACACCTAAAAAGACATGCCCCATGAACAGTCGAACATCGACGCACCTAGAAAGATACGCCCCATGCTCTAGCATCGACGCACCTAGAAAGATACGCCCCATGCACAAATAAATAAACATCGATGCACCTAGAAAGATACACCCCATGCTCTAGCATCGACGCACCTAGAAAGATACGCCCCATGCACAAATAAATAAACATCGATGCACCTAGAAAGATACACCCCATGTAATGTCTAACATCGATGCACCTAGAAAGATACACCCCATGTAATGTCTAACATCGATGCACCTAGAAAGATACACCCCATGCTAAGTCGAACATCGACGCACCTAGAAAGATACGCCCCATGTATAAAATGAGACGAAACTCAATAAAATGAGGAACAGTCCTCCACATAGACAAAGAGACATCGCACATTGCTAGTCTAAACCGCAAAGATGATCGTCATGATCAAAGAGAAGTGTCAATTACAATAAGCTAGTAAATATATGAGCTTAGCTTCATGTCCCATAACCACTAGCTTAACTTAAATATTTACGAACAAATTGTAGATCTCCACTAGAAAATTGTCACAAGAGGTTCAATCGAACAAGTCCAAGAATTAACCGACGAAGTAAACGCAAGCGTTTCATACCACTTGTTTTACTAAGTCGTTTAATTAGATTTCTCATACGAGTGAGGTAAAGGTTTGTATATACTAATAGATTGGAAAACGGTTTTATAAACGAATTTGGTATTAAAATAGTATTGAAATCGTTTGAGGAAAGAGTTTTGATATTTACTACTAGTATAGAAAACCTTTATATTTTTAAAGTGACAAAGCACAAGGGGGATTGTAGAAACAATCAATCACAAAGATCACATTCGAAGATGTGAATAAAATCCAATGAAATCGATAAAGGATCCATCGAAGTGGATATATCTAAAATTCCCAAAGAAAATAAGTCATCAAAGATGATAATAAATGATGACAATAAATAGGATCATCACGAATCGATTTAAATTGGAAATTCAATCCAAAAAGGCAAATTGGACTCAAACAGCAGGTTCAGTCGACTGAACAGAGTTTTCAGTCGACTGACCCTGTGCCTGGAAATTTTTCCAGGTTCAGAAAACTTTCTGTTTCCAGTTTCAGTCGACTGTGCAGAGTTTTTCAGTCGACTGAATCATGCCTGGAAACTCTCGGGTTTCAGGTTCAGTCGACTGAACAGAGTTTTCAGTCGACTGAATCATGCCTGGGCTGTTTTTCAGCCTTATTCAAATGAAGAGCAAATTCTTCCAAAATGCAACCGGACGAACATTGGCTCTAAGGGTTTATGCCAATCGGCAACCCGGCCCTATATGCTCCTCGGTGCATCACCAAAAACATGATCAAACATACATAAAAGGATTTCACACAAATTTGACTTAAAAACCCAAAAATTGGAGTATTCACAAAATCAATCCAAAACAAGAGCAAATGCACATGAAGAAGTGTTAGGAATTCATACCCAACAACCAAAGATAATTATAGTCATAGATGTGAGATAAAAATCTCACCTTTAAACTAAATTTATGAAGATGAAGCTTGAAAGCAATGGCAAGAACAAGCACTCTTCAATCTCAACACTAGAAGCTTGAATCTAAGCTTAAAAGAGAAACATTCCCAAAATTAGGTTTAGGAAATTTATGAAATTGAATTGGAGAAAGAGTTGGAGAAGGTGAAGGAGATGCTTACCAAAGGGTTCTTCTTGAGTTTGGAGCTAAAGCTTGGATTTGCAAAGGAAGTTAGGGCTTGGAGTTTTAATTTCCTCTTCCACCCTCCATTAACATAAAAGCTTGAGTATTAGGAAAATAGAAGAGAAGTGAATGAAGAGGAGAGGGTTGGAACTGAGTTAAGTGGCTAATTGGCTCAGCCCAACCAAAGCCCTAAGCGGGAAAAAGTAGCAAAAATCAACCTTCTCCAAACATATCGAAGCTTATACTCAAAAAGGTCACAAACGTCATTTTGAACTCAATGGAAGTGGTCTCGAGTCCTAATTCGACCGTATGCAAAATGTAGGTTTTTCGGACTAAAATCCGACGAACGATAAAATATTTAAATAAAATATTTAAATATAAAATCGATAAATATGCTGGTTGTTACAATAGGCCTTGGAGCATGAGATTGAACATATCACATGATGTGGGACTAAATAGAAAAACACAAATCATATTCACTTATATATTTACACATTATAATAGAATTGCATTTTTGGTTACTGCTATAAGTTCAAATTTATCCTACTATGAAATAGTGTAATATTGAATCAGAATGTTTAAATTGGAATGTCTAAATATTGCAGGTATGATTTAAGTTGGACGAGGAATGACAAAAACATGCATATGTCAGCAAATTGGGTGCATTTTTAGAGGTTCAAAATCTTGATTAGTATATAAAATAGATGATGCAAGGAACAAAGAAGAAAGAAATCGGTTGAAACCCGATGACCTACTATAGATTTTAAGGTAATAGTTATTATGTATTTAATGTTGATGAGATGCGACAACCAATCTTGATTTTTTAATGCGCGTTTTCATTTTATTTTTAGGAATTGAGTCAGAAATATCAAGCTATTAGAGACAATCAGATACCACACATATGTAGCGTAAAGGAATGGCTCGAGTGGCCGATGACTTGGTAAGAATTACTAATTTATATACCATAATATTTATTAGCTAGTTATTCATTGTGACGTGTTGCAAAAAATATACTTTAAATGTAGAAAAAGACAAGTTCTCATCCATCTTTTGTCTGTCGAGCTCAAGTTTGGATCAAATCCCACACAAAAAATTGGCGAATCGGTAAGTTCGATTGTTGTAGATGCTATTGTAAGTACCTTAAAATTTTATTAGATAAAAATTTGTTTGCTATTGTGATAGTTCGATTGTGTATAATATGCATGTATGACAACATGTGTAGAAAAAAATTAAACAAATAAAGAATGAATCAAATTCTAGCTCAACAACTAATTACAAAGACGATGTGCTTGCAAAAGTATTGGGACAGGATAGACCAGGACGATTGAGAGCAATGGGAAGGGGTATGACCTACACCAAGGCAATAAGGTCAAACGTAAGGGATAAACAAATGGTCAACATGCAAAATAAAATTTTAGAATTAGACGCAATGGTTCGCATAGTTGTGAAAAATCAGGTATCAATTAACCACTGCCGTTTGGTTTTGTATTTTTGCACAAAATATTAGTTCAAACACTGTTTTCTTCAAGAAGTTACCAAGGGCTGTGAAAATTTAATGATTTGCAATTCTTCACCAATATTGTTATTGATTTTTTATTTGACAGAAAAAATAAAGCTGGGATGAAGCGAATGTGCATCAAGTGGTAAAAGTTATTTATAGTACTAGTGTGATATCATTATATTTGACATTCAATTTCATTATTAATATAATTTACTTTTGGTTAATTATAGAACAAAGATAGTAAACAATATGACACATGTGATTTATTGGATTAGAGTGAGACAGACGAAATTGTTGTTGAAGGAAGAGTTGTGCCAAGTGATCCAAAGGAGGTTGTCCAACAAATCCTCTATGGTCTAATGCCAGGAAAATCATAATAGACGATGTGAGGAAACCAGATGCTTTCTTGTAGAGAGCTTCACTTTACTCGACACACAGTGGAGATGTTGAAGATGAGATGGTAGCATGGCCAGCTACTAGAGTTGTTTTGCGCAACTTCGATATCTTTGAAAAAGAAGATAATGGGATAATCTTTCATCTTTATCTATTTAATTTTTTATTTTCAACGTACAAAAATAATAATATGTTCCTTTTTATTAGAGTAAAAGTAATAACGTAGATCATAAATGCAAATTAATCAATTCGAGTGGGAGTGGAGAATTAGTTGCAGGAGGACGATTGTATTCGAGTGATCCAAAAGAACTTATGAATGATCCCCCACTTGGTCCAGCTGCCATTGCAGTTTGGATAGATAATCCAAAAATCGAAGATGATTTTCTATAGAGGCTAACTAAAGGATTGACACGAGTTGGAGAAGCCACTGGTTCAAAGTTGCATAGCCAGAATCAAAAGTAGTTATCGAAACAGTTAACACTACATCATCAAATAATCATACGTGTAATGTCGAAGTTGTCAAGAAGGTGGTATCAAACTTATTTATATTTGATTCAATTATTTTTTCATCGTATAAATTATTGAAGCACGTAATAAAATAACCTTTTTGTTTAATTGATAGAGTACAAATTCTATGGAAAAAAGTAAATGCAAGCTGATCGATTGGCCGGGAAAGAGAGAAATAGTTGCATTAGGCCGCATGTCTTCATCCGATCCAACTTTAGTGGTTCATTGTGTTCTTTTGGGGAAAAAATGGAATTAAATTTTGGTAGATATTGTAAAAATTCATAAAGCACGTTTATGGAGAATGACGTCCAATTTAGAAGTCATTGAAGTTGTTCTTGGTACTACAATAGCTGCCTACTGCGAACGTTATAATGGAATCGATTTCTAGTAAGTAGAATTCAAACTTTATTTAGATATGAGACTTTTTTTATTTGGTTGAATACTGTCTATTTCTTATTCACTTTTGGAACATGTTGCTATTGCAAATTTAATGTCCATGATTTATAAGTGGATAAATTACCAATTAACGACTAATTAGCTATGCATGATTTATTATTAGCTAGGTTATATATACATACATACATACATATATATATATATATATATATATATATATATATATATATATATTAAAATATACAGGTGTAAATACTAAAGCATTGCTAGTATATCTAACTTTAAAATCATTAAAGTATTCGAGCATTCAATTGAAATATTGAGCTCTATTTGCAATAAAGCTATAATTGGTAAGAACATCAGTACATTACTTTTGAAATAATAAAGTTATAAACAACACCAAAATATGATTCAATTTTTGCCAATAGCATTCAAAAATGGTCATTTGCCTAAAAGACTCGATTTTGCCATTAGCATTCAAATATAGTCATTTGCCTAAAAGACTTGATTTTTGCCAAGATGGACTTGTAAATTTAATCTTTCCACTACTAAAATATGATTTTGCTTTTGCATACCATTAAAATAAAATTTTCAAATAATTACTAAAATTAGACCAGGCTTCAGAAAATGAGTGGAGTTTAATCAACATTCAATTGAGTATTCAGCAATAAGCAAGAAACAGTTGTCATCATTAGCCATTGAATATAATAAAAAATTGTAATAACAGCGAATAAATAACAAGTTGGTGTACTGCATGCAAACCAATAAATTATGCAGATCTGTATACCATTAGTAGAAATTAGCAACTACACTAAGGATAGGATAAATTATACAAAATAGAAAAGTTATAAAAAAATGGCGAAAAGCTCAGAAGTAATGAAGAATGTTGCATGAAATTTCATATGGTCAGAGGTAAATTCGATATTCATCACCGTAGTTAAATTAGTTTAAGAACTGAAATGGAAATCTCTCAAAATTTAAAAATTATAGATAATCAACTGGCATCATTTCAGACTGTCCGTCTACTTTGAAAATATCATTGAGGAAATACAAACATAATTTTGAATTGAAATGAAACAAAATCGAGGGAGGAAACATTGAGAGCAATACGAGAAAGCTCGTCAAAGATATATGCTCTTGGTATTAACGTATAAGATTTAAAAGAGCAGGGATCGATTTCTAGTAGTGATCAATCTTAGACTTTTTGATTTGGAAAGAAAGCTTGTTGTTGCAAGCTTGCTGACACTGGACATGGTGCAGTGCCATAATACCATAATTTATGCAGTGTATTGGCTAGTTGGATATGATGCAATACTTACCTGAATGGACTTCTACTACTCTTGGATAGTTGGACTGGATATTGCATTGGATTGGCCATTTTATACAGTCGCTCTATCGTATTATAGTTGATAATGTATATAACAATGAAAAAAATTAAAAAGTCTCTACTTTTAACATTTTCATGAAAAGATAAAACATATATTGTTTTCTTTAATAAATACACTTCAATTTCATAGTGAAGGATAAATAACATCCAGCCTTTTATTATTAGGATGAAACAAAAAAATCACCAATCTTGATTCAACTCTCCTCTTAATAGAAGCAACAACATTAAAATCATAATCATACTTTTCTAGCTTTGAAATTGAATCACGTAACTCTTATATGGATTATGATCAAAATAGAAAACAAAATTAGAACATAAAGAGCATCTTCAACCCATTAATAATGTATAGAAAAAGTTAACCTTTTTTATATCTAAAACCTTAACGTGCTTCTAATGAAAAATGGGAGTCTTCTAGATAATTGACAAGGAGTTTGAATTTATACCCTTCAATGGTGATATTGATGGAATATGAAATATGATACACAACTGTCCAGTACTAGATAACTAACAATGATATATTGTTTCACAAGTGAAATTTACTTTCAAATACATTAGTAATGGAGAAAGAAAATTATTACAATACTGTAAAATAAGTTTTCACTACACGTTTAGATAACATCACATTATCAAATGATTTGAGATGGTTTTACTCCTTGGCTAACATTTGCAAAAGCTAAATTTTGCTTTTGTATACAATATATTAGATAGTTACCATTTCACATTATAAAAACAACATTCACTCTATTCACTATATATATTAGGTGGCATTCACTTACAATGCAAATAGATCTAGGTTGTAGATGGTCTATTACCAATTCTTTCAGGGTTAAGTACATCAGTAAAAGAAAAGGAACCAACAAATAAAAAAAATAAAAAAAAGGGAGAGGGAGAAGTTAATTCATCTATAATTGAATCTTCAACTGCACTCCAAATATTTTGAAAATATAATACCATAATATCCCAAAGCAAGCTTGCTATTTATGCACTCTTGTACTACGATAGCTTGCTGCCAAGTCCAAAACATCCATGCTTGCACAACACCATAATTTATAATCGGTACAAATGAATTTAGAAATGAAAATAACCATAGAGACATGGTGCAGTGTAGGGCCAAACTAAATTAATTTGGACCGTGTATTAATGTAACTGAATTGCCGTAGGCACTCTTTTGGTGATAGCCTGAAAATGGTGCATAAATTAAAGCTAAAGTAAATTCCTATGTAACTGAATTTCTGGCACTGAATAGTGTGCTGATGAATGAAATATGGGAGATTATATACAAAATGCACACTGACAATAACTATGAATGCTGAGACTAGTGACCATAACATCCAAAGAGCAAGCTGACAGTAGAACTGAGCACTGCATCTCTAGCAACTGAACATGGCTATGCCCTAGGTATATGAAATTGAAGCACACCTAAGACAAGTCATGTTCAACATAGTATACTGAGATTTCTTCGAGGAGAAACATGCACTAGCCGGTAGGTGAGCGAACTAGAGAGAACCAAAATGCTAAGATTTCTTCGAGGAGAAATGTACACTGGCCTGTAGGTGAGAGAACCAACTGAGCATGCTCAACTGGACTATAGTCACATTCCTCTAATAACCAACATGCATTAGTTCTAAAGTACAGAAGCGGATTTCTTCGACTTGTATATGCTGCAATGAAACATTAACGGTTGCAATCCCAATATTATATCAGTGCTGCAATTCATAAAGTTTCTACTTTAAACCATGTTGTTTATACCTAAACATTTCTACATTTATGACTAACATATGCATATATGTGCTTCTTTTTTTACAGTTGTTGTATGATGCTTTTGAGGTTGCTACATGTTGTCGCATTCTTTCTCCTTCAAATCGGTCATGCTTGCATTAATGTATTGCTTATCGATTCTTTGTTTTTAGTATGTATCATTTTGGTTAGCTACAACTGTATGTATTGTTACTTTTTGTCACAAACATTTATATGCTTATTACTTAGTATATGAAATATAATGGATATATATTTTATGTGGTTCATCTTTTGACTCCATTTGACTATGTACATTACAATGTGATAAGTGTGGTTTTCTTGAATTGTTATAATATATTAGTTAAAATAAGTTTAGTAGAATTGAAAATTGTAAGCTTGAATTTATGTAGCAATAAAAAAATGCAACGGAAATTATTTTATAGCATTTTAACTAGGCTATGAAAAGAAAAATTGCTATAACATTCATATGCTATAGCATTATGCTAGTGCTATACAAAATATTCTACAAGGATTAAACAATTTTCATAGCAAAAAACAATGCTATCAAATAGATTGTAATGAATTTTCTGTAGTGTTTCAATGCATATAAAAGATTGACATAATATCTCTATAGCGTTTTTAGACTCTATAATAATATGACATGTCAACATATTATAGCAATCAAATGATGTCATAATTGTTAGTATCATAAAACACAACTCTGTGTAAACGTTCTATAACAAGTTTCAAAACACTGCAGAAAAGTAGTTGTACCAATATGGCCTGTCTATGATGGGAACAAAAACCCTGTTAAAAGTCCGTTTTCCATTGCAATTTTGAAACGGAGTGTATCTCTCAGACTTATTACAACATGTTGATATATGAAGTTTATAGAAACACTATAGAAGGCTTTAATAGCGGTTTTTAAACGCTTTAAAAAGGTCTGTTTGTTGTAGTGCTTATTACGACCTTTATCTCATAATAAAAACTAAATGAGGAATTGCAATTCAGTTGCAATTAAACTATAAGAAATTGGTAACGACTCGTGAGCATACAAACGCATTCATGAGCCAATGAAAAGAATGTGTACCTAAACGTGCACGTATATATTTTAAAAATACGATTTCTTGATACCGACGGAAATTGAATTCCCATCTGGAGTTATTATAGAAAAGTCTGGATCAGATAGCCGAAGCTTACTAGCCTCATCAGACCAGACACAATTAGCAACTGATACAATACAGTTTTGAATTCATACTATTGGAAATTGACTGATACCATGATGAACTGAAAGAAATGTAACTACCAATAAAAGTGACTCAACAGAAGAATAGCGACTATGCCACAAATTGACTAGAATTCTTTTCGACGATTGAAGCTTGTGGTAATTCTAAGCATATTATATTAGAATAAGACATATTTTAGAGGGAAAAATGTTATCCTTCCTTTTGGCAAGGCCGTGATACCATAGATTTGGCAAAAATGGGTGGTTACCGGCCTTGAGAATCAGTAATATACAAGACTATGGACGATGGTCGTCAGATACGGACCGGGTCCAGATCAAGCTGTAATCGATATGAAGTACTAAGCAAAGCTCTATGAGGCTACATTTCAAATTTCAAGACATTTTGAGTAAGTGTGCTCGAGTTATAGACAAATGAAGAATTTATATAGATAGATCTAAAACAATCCATAAAACAGTTCAAATCATCGGAGAATGATCAATTTCTTGAGATCCCCAAGGCCAATTCATTAGAAACTTCTAGGGCATCAAAAAAATGAAGATTGAAGCTTACAAAAATGATCACAGGTCATAAAGTTGCAATTGGAGTTTGGCCGGTCGATGTTAGCCGATCGTTATTGCCAAGCCATAAAAACGATCGGCATATTCTAGTAAACGATCCATGGTTTAATGGAAAATGTGATATCTCATATGCGGTACATCGTAATTCCATGAAATTTGGATAACAAGTATCTTACATCATGAAGAGCCTACACTATTGATTGCACATCAATCAGAGACAAAAATAACGATCGGCTAAACTTTGGCCAATTATTTCAAAATGTCAAGTTAGGGTCACCGATCGTTATGGTGGACCCATACGAATCTGGAGACTCTTCTTGCAAAATTTCAACCCAATCCATGCACGTCTTCTCCTATAAATACAACGGCCATTCTCCACAAAGAGTATCCTTTTTTTGATTGCCTAAGCTCTGCCATTTTTATTCTTCACTCTTGTATTAATGGATCCTAGCTGATCCAAACATTTTTGTAATCATAATCCATTGCAACATCAATAAAAAAATGAAGTGGACGCAGGTCAAGATTGCCGAACCACTATAAAAATCTATGTTCATTTACTTTTTCTGCTATGTTTTAACTTCATTCATCGTGTAATCTCTACGAGATTCTACTGGGTGTTGATGCCCATTTTTAGCGTCAATGGAAATCATTCTTATTCAATATACAATACTATTACAAATTAACACAAACAACATTGCTTACATAACCTATTAATTTCATAAATACTTCGCTTATAAATTAAAAGTTCTAAATATCAAATTTTAAAATGAATTAAATATAGAATAAAATGTACATTCAAATTTTATCGTAAACCATTTTGTAAATTAAAACGTTTGTTCAAAATTTATACAACAAATGCACTTACATTTAAATTCAAAAAAACTTCACTTCTTTAATTAAAGCCTTCCAAAAATCCAATTGAAATGAACTTCAACTTTGGATTAAAACGAATCTTAATTAAAAATCAATCACTTTATGTTCAACTAAATAATTCAACATTTTTTTTTCAACTTCATATTAAATAAACCACATAAATAAAACATAAACTTTTATTTTTAACCATTTTTATTCAATAATCATATTAAATTTTAAAATTTAAAATAGTTAAAAATAAGGGTCGTTATAATCTCCCCACTAAAACCTTTTCGTCCTAGAAAAGGGATAACGTAAGGAATCTAACATTTGATTTATTTTACTTAAAATAATCAAAATATAAAACATTAAAATATTATTTGCAAAAACTTTACCACACTTCTGTTATGCCACTCTGATATTGGCTTATTTGCAGAAAAAGTTATAAAATTTTTAATGTCTCAAAATTTTTCTAACGCTCGAATTTACGGAAAATTTCGGCAGCGTATCCTTTGTGCGACTCGATCGAAAAAATCTACAACACACATATATATCACAAATACACATCTAATCTCAGTGATGAGGTATCCGGTAGGGAAAATATAAAAGTGTAGCATTTAATCCGAGATATGTATCTTATGATTATGATTAATATGAGCGAGTTCGCTCACATTAAGCGACCAAAAGCATGTCGAATCGCATATATGTCCAAATAGTCTTCATATGTACCTATCTCAACTCAATTTGAATATTAGTTACTTATAGAAAGATATAGAAAGCATGCATGAGTTTAATAGGACCATATAACATGAATTCTTAATCCAAACCATGAGCATAAGCACTAATATACAACATAACAATCATATGTAACCAAAAACGGTTATAACAATGATTTGCAATAAAAGAAACCATTCAACAATTAATATTCAATCCAAACTATATCAACTTACGTTATCCAGTGTCATCAATTTATTTACACACTAGCATCTCTTATTAACATCCATTCTTTATTAACATCCAATTGGATTACTTATTATATCTCATTCTTACTGCCAATTCTTTTATTTACAGTCAATTCCTTTTACATTCATTTGATCCACATTCAGTTTAAACCAAATTCAATTATTTATATTGCTTTCACTTACAATCAATTCATTAATATTAAATTATTAATATTCACTTTAAATTTCAATTTATGTTTAACAACGTTTCATTCCATATACAGTTTATTTAGTATATTTCTTTAATACTAACAACACTTAACAACCATTCCATAAAATTATTAACTTAAGTGTAATGACCCATAAATTTTAATGATTTTTATAACTTAATTAACTGAATTTTTCTTGAAAATAAAACAATTAAATTTAACAAGGAAAATTTGATATTGGTATGCGTCTATTTAAACGTATGAAACGACAGATTTTCATTGATAAATATAAAGTTAGCTTTGTTATAAAATTTTCAATTTCAATTTAAAATCAGTTAAATTTGATGGTAATAAATTATTTTCAAACTCTGAATATTTTTATATAATAAATTTATAAATCATTTTCTGAGTGAGATGTCATATTTCGTTTCGTCGGATTTGCACTGCTCTAGTTTCGTTTATCTTATTTTCGGCGTTTTAGCAGCGGTTTGGCAGCGAATATAGACTTTTGATAGGATTGTCTTATTGCTGATATCTGTGTACCATTCTGTGTATCTCGTCATGCCGATCTCCGTAATATATTCATTTGTGCATTTTGGAGTCCAGTACGCTGCAAAATCCGAGAAAAACGATTAGCTGTATCGGTATCCATTTTGGAGCTTTTGATATTCTGTGTCCTTTCATTTTTCATCTTGTAAATCAATAGCCACTAGCCTTTTTATATTCTCAAAATTTATTTCTAACTTTTACTATTCCTATCCTTTCAATATAGTTCTTTGGTTCTAATATTATTAAGTGGTTGCACTCCTCCTTTTTCCTCTTTGCTTTTAGTTCTGCTTCTTTTGGAAAAACATTTAAGTATAAAGGGTTGCCTTCTATCTTACTTCAGGACTTCATCCTTGTAGCTTCGAGAAAACTTCTCGCATTCTTCTCGTTCAATCTGCTCACCGCCCCTCCCTTCTTAATATATATATGTATGTGTGTATGTATGTATGTATGTAATAAGTTGGCTTCCTGAAACATTGCTTTCTTTTGTTCTTGCTTGTGATCGGCTCGAGTTTCTTCCCCTTTTTACTTGAAGTATACCACCTCTTCACATGTAGCCTTTGTAATTTCCACGCCTGTTCCCCTCTCCTTCTCTTGACTTGCCGAGCGCCTCAGCTACCAGAACACCACCATCGCCGACAACCCACGCTACATGCAACACAGTTCGACCTGTTTGCCTCAATAACCCTGCTCACGTCACTTCCCTTCCACTCATCCACGACTAGGTCCGTCCTCGTCTCCACTTTTTTCAAGTATACCCGTAGTTCACCCCAAGCTCTGGCCTAGCCTACTGACAGTCCGCCCTCTCCCACCTTCACTCGACATGCCGCCAATCCCCCACGTTCATCCAAGCCTCCACCACTGATCCATCTTTCGCCTTGCCTTGGAGCACAGCAGCCACCCATCCTCCCCTGACAGACCTTCCTTTCCCAGCGACCCATTTTCCAAACTCACCCTGCCTTAGCTCACTGACCAAACCCTCCACCTTCCTTCATCGAACACCACAACAACCTCAGCCACCTCACAGCAACCATTGCTCCACCATCCAAGCTGCCACTCCATGGCCATTCACCTACAACCGAAGAATATCACAACCCTCTGCATCCACCTGACCGCAGCCCTAGCTTGTCAACACCCTGCTCTTCCTACGTTGCCTTCCTTGCTTTTGAAAATATAGTGTACCTATATTATACAATCTGAAAACTCACCTACCCTCTTTTTTTTTAAAAAGGAGAGGATATCGGTTCAAAGTACTGATTTTAAAATATGGTATACTGACATTTTGATTTTAATAGTTGTGTTTTAAAGTAAATATTGATTTTAAATTCATATATATATATATATATATATATATTATTTAATATGTGTTTAAATTTAATATTGATTATATATATATATATATATATTAAGTATGTGTTTTAATTAAATATTGATTTTTTAGAGAAGAAAATAATAATATAATTTATATTTTGTTCTATTGAATCCAGTTCCATCATGCTTTGCTTTTACCTTGCCGCTGTCCAGAATTGGTTGCAGCAGCTTTTTGCTTTCCTTCATGTGCGTGCCTGTGTAATTTTCTTAGCAATCGTTGTTCTCTAGCCTCAAAAGGTGAGCGATCACTCACGAATAACATTCTTGCATTTAGTAAATTTAATTCATATGAAATGACGATTGAAATATGCTGTTAAATTTGAACTGTTATATTATTTAATTGCTAAATATGATATGCCATTATCTGTAATTGTTTTACCTATGACATATGACACCATAACCTGTTGTATATATTATATATGAATTTGTTACTGATGTTATATGCCTGTTGTTGATATGTTATATTATTGTCATATTTGTTCTCATATGCAAGTTCCCTGCTTTTTAGGAAATTCCCTATGGGTTGAAATGATATATACCCGAACGATATTTTAGGTTTAGGAAAATTATTAAGGGTTAATGATAGACCTAAGCGATTTTATTAATTTTTGAATTTTAGGATTGTAGGCTGAAATGATATATACCCGCAAATTTAAATAATTGCAGATTGAAATAATAAATATCCGCATCACTTGACCCTTGGATAGAAAATTATACACGGACACTGTTGGTCAATTGTTGAAAATGATTTCCAACGTTTTCGAACGGAAACATATGGATTTTAATAAACATTGGTGTAAAGATATTTTTAATTTCAATATATGTGAAAAAGTAGATTTTTAAAATTAAATGTTTTGGAAATTTTAAAATTATTGTAACATTCCTGTTTTTCAATTAAATTGAAATTGGAAATAAATTTAATTTTTGGAATTTAATTATGATTTAAACTGGTGTTTTCCAAAAATTTAATATATATTTGTTTGTCTATCAATGTAAATGAATGTAAATATGATTTTTTAAATAGTATTTTAAATTAGAAATTATATGATAAATATTTTGAATAATATTTTAATTTCAAATTCAATTGTGAATTTATTTGGGGATTTGAATAAATATATATATATATATATATATATATATATATATATGAAATTGATAAAAATTTGTTTCTTAATTTTTGTAAATATGCATTTTGATGTGAAAAGATATATAAGTATAATAGTTTGAAATATAATTTACTTTCAAATCATTTTTTAATAAGTTGTATAAGTACAATTTATAGAAAAATGCATAGATATAAACATAATTCTATGATAAGTTATAAAAGTATGAGATACAAAAGTGTATATTTATTAACATAAGGGTTTGAAAATAAAATTTATAAAATTATCTTTTGAAATAAAATGAAAAAGTTTAAAATAAAAATTGTAAATAAAAATAAGGCAAGGTTTAAAAACAAAATGTGTAAATTAATTAAAGGGGAGGTCTTTACATCATTTTGGTTAAAAAACAACAAGTATAACCCTCTTGTTATAAAAATTTGAAAAGTGTTAAAATAAAATCACAAGTGTAAGCAAAGTTTTAAATTGTAATAACAAGTGGCAACATTCTCTTTTCCTTAAAAAATTAAATTATTTGAGTATGAATTAAAAAGAAAGCAAATTTTTCTCAGTAATTTTTCCCTAAACCTGGAACTATTTTATGAATTTGAAGCTTCAAACCAAAACAAATGCAATCATGTAAACATATTCCTCCTCAAGCATTTGTTTTCAAATCTGTAAGCAAAGAATCATCAAAATACAAACTTGTATTTCTCCTCAGAACAAAAATGTCCACTATGTTTAAATTTTTGAAAGGATTCAAGAGCCTGCAACATCCTGTTTTCAAGAAATTTTTTTTTCCAAATCTTCAACCTGGAGTTAAAATCAGAGGAGATCAAAACAAAGTTCAGACCTGAACTTTCATAAGCTTTCAATCTGGAAAATATAAAATGCAGAGGAACAATGATTTTTGATAAAACTCTAATGCATTCAACTTAGTATCAAATCTAAGAAATTCATAAGAATCAGATTCAAATAAGATGATCTCAAACAAAGCAGGTTCAAGTTACAATGCACACCAGGTTCAAAACTGCTTCAATGTCTCTGTTTCAAATATAACCAAGGTGAGCAAAATTTCTGATTTAGAACCTTATTTCTTTTCTAAGCCTGATCTTTTAGATTTATATGCCTGAGATGATGATGTTTTTGGGAGTATTTTTGGTCAGATGAAAACATATTGTAGGTATGCAATGTTTGAGTACAAGTATAAATATACCTGTAACCCTCTATTAAAACATGCAGGTTTACACAAATTAAAATCTTAATTTCTTTTCTTTCAATCCTTTAGGATTTGATCTCTAAATTAAGTATGTAAAGCATTACCCAGAATTCATTTTAAAGGAAAAACTCAAGTAAGGATATTAAGCAATTATAATATTACAGTAAAATCAATTTTTGTCAGAAATTCAAACAACTTAAATTTACGTTTTGATTCCAGAATCTGATTGGTGTTTGTAAACATTGAATTTTAATAATAAAATTTTGATTTTAAGTTTTGAATTGAAGTGGAATTTTGGGTGTGGATAAAAAAGGGATTTTTGTAAATTCCCGTTAATTTTCGATGAATTGGATAATGTGATTATTGGTGAAGGTTGTATGAGCATCAATGATCATGGGAAAAATACGATTTGATTTTTTTAAATGATCATGGTATGGGAACGATGATGTTTTAGGGTTTTAAAGGCTTGTGTGCTTGTCTGTTTTTGAAGAAGCACTGCACTGTCGTAGGTTTATCGAAGTTATCCGGACCCAGGGGAATCAAAGCTCAAGATGGTGGCGCTGATCTGGGTAGACTCGCATGGTCTCTGATGGACGGTAGGGTCGTCGGCGAGGCTGCTTGGGTTGACTGTGTCCAAATGCCTGGGTTATAAAATGGGTTGTTTCGAATTCCAGCTCAATTTGATGGAAGTGGGTGGTCGGAAAGTTTTGTGGAATTCATCAATGACTTATTGAAGGGAGGGGTGATGGTCGGAGGACGGTCAGGTAGCTGTGCATGTGAACGTGATTTTGTGTATCTGGGAAATGATGTTGGTTTGGGGACGAAGAAGTTGGACTCGAAGTTAAACTCGAGATCGTTCGTGTTTGTCTCGAAGCAAGGGGAATATGTGAGTAACTCGAAGCAGTCTCGAGTAAGGATCGGGATTAACCCGAAGCAGCATAGGGGGAACAGAATTAAGGTAAAAAAAGGGTTTTAAAAGAAACTTGTAAATTAAATTGATTAAAGCTTTTATATAAAATTACTTGATGTTTTAATAAATGTTTTCTTAAACATTTTGATTTAAAGGGTTTTGAAGTTGATAATTTTAAACTTTATTAAGGAATTTTTAAAGTGATTTTAAATTTTGAGTTATGAATGTAATTTTAAAGTTTATAAAAAAAGACAAGTTTTAAAATTCAAATTGAAGATAGTTTTTAAAACTATTAATGGATAAATATTTAAGCTATTTAAAATTATGTTTTGATAACTTTAAATTTTAAAGATAAATGATTATTTATATTAAAGCTTAATTAATGATTTAACTAAGATAAATTTAGAGAAAAATGGGTAATTATGTTAATGAGGATATTAACAAGATAATGTTTTATCTTAAATTAAGGTTTTACTATCTTAGTTTTCATTAAGTAAATTTAAAGAAATTTAATTTAATTTATTAGTTTAATTATAAAGGTTTGATTAAGAAATTAATTAAGAAAAATAATTTACTTGATTAATAAATGGTGAAGGATTATTTAATTTAAGATAAATTAAGTTGTAATTGAAAGATGATTAACTAGATTATTAATTAATGATTAGGGATTCATTTATCAAGTAATTAAGTGCAATTAAACTTAATTTAAAATCAAGTGGTTAAGATTAATTAATTAAGTAATTAGTGAGTAATTAATTAAGTAATTAAAGGTTACTTAACAAATAATTAAGAAGTCCTTAACTTGTAATTAAGTTTTATTAATTAATAATTAAGGTTTTATTAGTTAATAATTAAAGAATAATTAATCCGGAATTAAGGATTAATTTAGAAGTTGCTAAGTGGTAATTAATTGACTAATCAATGGTGATTAAGGATTAACCAAATTGTAATTAAGGATTGATTAAATTGATATTTTTTTATTTAACTGTTGAAGAATGATTAATTAATTAAAGATTAATTAATTAATAATGAGATTAATTAAGAAGTGATTAATTAATTAAATGATTGTGATTTATTTATTGATGGTTGATTAAGCAAGGTAAGTTGATTCATTCTTAAGTAATTAATTTAATTTGAATTAAATAAATTAATTAAAATTTGAATAAGAAATTATGCTTGCTTATGAATGATTGTGTTGCCTTAAATTAATTGTAATCTCTAGACGTAATTTTCTGTGATGTGAAATGTGTTGTGTATTGATCTGTGATATTTGTGATATGTTTTCAGTATAAATACCCTTGGCCGTAAAACGGCATTTGAAATTCGATGCGACAAGGAGTCGGATTCCAGTTGGTTATCCGGAACCCACATCAAATTATATTAGTGAATCCTTGTTATTGATAAATTTATTTTATCTATGAACCTGTGAATGAAGATAAGCATTATAGCTTATACCGCTTATCGATATTGCTGCGTTTTAATCTGTGATGTGATAATTGTTGTTGCACTATTGTGTGTAAAACCCCTGGACTACACTATACACACACAAATATGGATTTCACGTGGAAATCGGTTAAGTCACATACTTTTGAAAATAATTTTTAAAAAAATTGAATTTTTAAAATCCAAATGTTTTAGATATGGATTGGGTTTAAAGTGAAAAGCTTTTGAAAAAGAATCTCAAAGATGAAAGTTATTTTGAATAACTTGATTTAGTTTTAAATTTTGATTTAAAATTTGAATTTAGAATTTGAAATTTATTTTATGTTGAGAATTTATGATGTAAAAGGTTATACAAACTATAAATGTGTCTATACGGGTTTTAAAACCATTTTAAAAGTATGGTTTTGAGAATTTGAATTTAACCTAAGTTTACATTTGAAAGGCCTTAACTCGTGTAATTATAATCGGGTTTTCCGAAACGAAAACGAGTGATTTCAAATAACAATAGTTTTTATATAAGAAATGAATTTCCCAATTATGATGAAAAGATTTCATGTTTGGAATGGAATGGTTTTGGAAGCTATAATTGAATTTTGTGAAAAATAGTTAAACCCTATTTTGAAATTGAAGAGGATTTTAAATGATGTATCTTTTATATACAAAAGATTTGAAACGGGAATTGTTTTGAACGATATGGATGAGTCTTTGATTTAAAGACCAGATGAGTTAATCCAATTTGAAACGGAATTGTTTTGGAAGGCTAGAAATGAATCTTTGTTAAAGATTGGTGATCCTTGTTTTAAATTGAAAGGGTCTTAAAAGATAAATCTTTTATTTTAAAGATTTAAGTATGGAAATAGTTTAAACCATTGAAGGTTTTTGAAACGAATATTTTTATTTAAAAGATTTGTAAATGGTAATTTGTTTAACCATTTGAATGAAAAGTTTTGGGTAATAAGTTGTGACTTAACTGAGATCCCATATCCATATGTTTTTAAATATTACGCTCACTATTCGGTTTAGCCGGGAGAGGACCTTGTGTCATATAACCCATTCCGAATAGTGATACGACATATATGGATGGCATTTGAAGACCGGTGGTGAAGACCGGATACTTTCGAAAATGAAAGGATTTCTTGTCGAATGTCTCTGCATCGGCTGATCCTCGATATAAGGATTTGAGCATCCATTGTGATGGGAAGTCCGGACATGATTAAGAATTATCCGGATTTGCAAGGGCTTCTTCGGAAGTGGCTTCGGTTCTGTTCGAACCCGGAACAGACTTGCATGGATGTGTGTCTGATATTACACTTTGAGATGTAAAACCGATTTCTATCAAATACATTTCTGTTTGGTGGCAGAGATTTATTCTCTTAGCTTAACACACTTCTCTAAGACGTACTAACTCAGAGGTTATGTAGTTGATGGTTACTAGTGATACATTCCCAATTTGGTAATGTGGCATAAGAAGTGCTGCTGATCATTTGTTGATCGAAGCATGGCTTTTGTGAAAAACATAGCTTTATGGACGAGACTTCGTCGAGCCTCACACCCCGGAATGGTCGAAACAGGAAGAATGCAGCAAAGTTTCAGGAGTAGCGCCCCTAGGGTATGACCATTCCTTCTGGAAAAGGGTAGTATCATGGTTGGAGTCCAGATACTTGCTCGTGTGGACACTATAGTATATTTATTACCGTGTGATGTTGTTGGAGGGCCCTCGGATGAAAGGTCCCAAAGGACCGGGGGTGGCATATCTTAGGTTTTATTACCCAGGAAGAGGGTAGCTAGCCTTGTGTTAGCAGAGAACGAAGGATAGTTCTCGGGACGTCCCTCCAGAGGCGTACCCATGTGGCAATGGGAAGTTCCTTGGCCTAACCATTTGTTGGAAATCCAATCATCCAATACGTGCCCAGTACGGTCTTAGATGTATTACCTGCCATTCACTTATGGTGGAACCCCACTGTTTGGATGGTAGTTATAGTAGACATAGTTTGGAATGTCTATGCTGGCCAAGATTAATATTATACTTTCGAAATGTTTATCTACACTGTGCACTTATAATAATAATATCAAATGGTTTTCGCGTATCAAGCATTTTTGACTATCATAAGGAGAAATCTCCTCCAAGTGTGCGTTTGCATTGTGTGTGTGGTGGGAGGCCTTATGGTAGTTTCATTTTCTTAAAAGCATTGCGGTTTTCAACTTAAAATTTCTTTTGTTTGTTTTAAAGATAAAACTGTTTTTGTTTGCTCATACCAGTCCCATGAATGACCCAGAGTTTATTGTTCCCTTCCCAAACTCTGGGTGCCCACCAATTTCCACACGGGCAGTCTAGAGTTGGGTTTTTCAGATAATAGATATCGATTTGGTAGCTTTCAGCTTTCTCTTTGGTTTTCTCTGAAGACTCTGGATATTGAAATCTTTGAATCCACGGACGAGACTTGCTTATCTGGGTGAAACGAGATGGTGGTTCGAGCTTGTGATTTTGGAGTTGGCTTTGGAGCATTGGATTTGAGTTGCAGTTGCTGTTTGGAGTTTTGGTTCCGCTGCTAGTTCATTTTGTTTTCCACTGTAGCATTTGTCTATGATATTTCTGTATCATATTGTATCAGTGTTGTTCCATATTTGGATATTGTATTCATTGGAATTGTATATGATATTCATTTCTTTTTCTTCCGCTATGTTGTTTTACTTAATTGTGTTATAAGCTCCGGCGAACTAGATTCGACGTTTGGATCCGCAGCATTTGAATACGAGTGTTGTATTCGGTGTCGATTTTCGAAGGTCGAGTCAGGATCGTTACAATTATAAGTTAAGTTTGAAATGTAAGTTATAAAATTTAACTTATAACCTTATTATTTTAAAATATATAAAATAAGAATTAAAATAGATTTAATTTAATGATAATATGTAATTAAAAAATTTGATTTACCGAATATAAATATATATATATATATATAATATTTTATACTTTTTTAAATTTATATTAATATTTTAAAAATAGATTGCAATAAATTTAGGTTGGAAAGATAAATTGAAATTGATTTGTAATTTAATTTTTTTAAGAATTGCATTTAAATATAAATTGAATTGAAACTTATTGATTTTGAGATTTTAGGGATATGAATTTTAACTTAATAACTTGACTTGGACAAAAGTAATTTAGTGAATATTAAAAATTTAAATAAAATTATAATTGAATATTTAATTTTGACTTAAATTTGTAATATGAGATTTTATTTAAATGTTTATGAAAAGGTGATTAAGTGAATATATTCAAATTGAATATAATTGAAGTTATATATTTAATTTTGATTTTTGATTTGAGAATTTATTTAAATGTTATAAAAAAATGATTAAGTGAATATTTTCAAATAAAGAAAGAAAATAATCAATTAAAGTTGAATTTTAGAAATATAAATGAAATTTATAAAATTGAGTCATTGTATATTGTTTTAATATTTAACCTTTGAAACCTATTGAATTGGAAGTAGTTTAATCTGTAGTTTAAACCTGGATTTGAAATCGATATAAATTAGAATGGTATTAACGAGAATTTAAATTGAACCTTAACACTTTTCAATTGAAATTGTTGAACTGAGATTGATTTAAATTGATTTTGGAATAGTTTAAACCTAGATTTTAAATCGAAATAAATTAGAATGGTATTAATGAGAATTTAAATTGAACCTTAACCTTTTCAATTGAAATTGTTGAACTGAGAATGATTTAAATTGATTTTGGAACTAAATAAGTTGATTTGAATTGATTTGTGAAATTGGGAAAAAAACAATTCTACTTTGAAACTATTCTTCATATATAACTATTTTATAAACTGTTTAATCTATAAACTATTTTAAGTATGAACTATTTATAATTTATAATATTTCAATGTATATAAACTATTTTCAATATTCAAACTGTTTAAGTTGGAATGTTATGACTTAGATTTAATGGATTTAAATGCGAATACTTTTATATGATGGTTTAACTTATTTTATGGTTAAGATTTTGGAAATAAATATGATTTAAAAGGTGAATAATGATTTCGGAAGTGAAATGATTTTGGAAGTGAATATGATTTCGAAAGTGATATGATTTTTAAATGAATATGATATTTTGATATGAAGTATAAACTGATTGAAATACGAAATGATCAGGGTGTGAAATTAGCATTTGGTTGTTAAAGAGATCGAGATCGGATATTGTCATACTCTCTACCAATACAGAAACCACTTTAACAACTGTGTGCGTGGTGGAGATTTTAGAACGAAGTAGGATGCTTGGTGACGATTCTATATGAGGTATTAGCATAGCCCTGACTCCCATGAGTCAGCTTGATGTGGCTTAAACAGGAGCCACACCGGGCCAAGTGAGGTCGCTCCTCCTATTGGGACATTTCTTCGATACCATTCTATTGCTTTGTGATTTGATTGGGTGCACCTTTGATTTGGTTTGGTGGAGCTTACGGTACTGTATAGATTACGGGAATATATAAAATGTGTTAAGGGGGATATAAGTAATGCCTTAACACTATTTTAATACTTTACTTTACTAATAGACATATTATAATAGCGTATACTACTACATAGTGGATAGTTCCATGGATCCTTAGAGGATGGAAATCCCAAACATCCTTTAAGTTATATTGTATTTAACTTGAGTTGATTTACTAGTATAAGAATGTTAAGCCTGACTCGAGTGGTTTGTGTTTTTGCTTTATGCTCGGATCAGACTGAGTGTCACAAAATTTGAGACTCGCCTTTGGAGTTTGGAGCTTTACTTGGAGATCTGCCTTTGTCTATTCAGCTTACCAGTTACTTCAATTTGTTTCAGTTGTTTTGTTCAGGCTTGTCATTGTCATTTGTATTAGTAACTTCTGTGTGTTCGAGACATCTGTTGTATTTTGTTTAAGACTCTGTTGTTTATATAGTAGCTTCATGAACTACTATTTATCTATTCCACTACTTGTTGTTTATTACTTTATGTCTGTGATTCTTTGATTTATTTACTTACTGTATATGCTGAGTTTTGTCAAATATAAACTAACAATATGTTGTTTTGAGCAATTCAATTCTGACACGAGTGGATGATTGTCGATTTGAATGGTTCGAAATACTAGGTCGTTACATTAAATTTATAAACATATTATACAATACTTTTTTTTACTTCACAACTTAAGTTTACATTTGTTTCTATTAAACAACATTTTAAACCATATTCAATTATTTTTGCAACTTTAAGTTGAAATGCATTTTGTAACTTAAGTTTATCTTCATTTCAAAAGTCAAATTTTATTTTCTTTAACTCGCTTTTATCCCACTTTACTTAATCTGAGTTAAAAAAATTCTTTTCTTATCGTTCACATTCAACAAATTTAAAATTTGTTTTTAGCTTAATATTTATCAAATCTACAAGTTATACAAACTAATTCACTTAAAATTTCATTTCATTATTTTATCTAATTCATTTCAAATACAATTCACTTTCATTTAAATTTTCTTGAGTTATCATTTTATTTACTTTATTTCAATAACTCAATTAATTTAACTTTAGTTAAGTCAATTCTTTTATTTCATATCTCAAATTCAAATTTTCTTTTGTTTGCTTAACCAAAATGTTCAACTGTGTTTTTAATTTGGATTTACCTTCCTGTTCAAATTCATTAGTTGTAAACTTATTTCTTATCTATACTATTTTAAATTTTATAAGGTCAATAATTTTTTTCCTATATTTGTCAAATCAAACTTGGAAATTTACAATCAAAACTTGTTTTATCAAAACAAAACATCAATATTAAGGTAGCAATTTATCACTTAGAGACTCAGAAATGAATATTGACGATGCCGTGGTCACCCTCAGAATTATTTTCCAGCAACTAAAGTGAGTTTACTGCTTTTGTCTCTTTCAAAATCATTTCAAAATATAGTTATAGTCAAAATCACTTCCAAAATATTATTATTATTATATCTAGAAACTTTGAAAACTAATTTTGAAGTTCAATGGGATTTTAAATTCTAAAATTCTTAGCATTTAAATCCTTTCTATTTATAAGCTATATTATAAAGAGACTTATACAATTCCACTAGTTATTATTAAAACATTTCATTAACTTGCATCTTTGTCATTGCAAACAATTCTCATTATAATTAGATTCCAATTAAATCTAATTATCAAACGCTTTGTGAAATAGAGTTCATAAATTATCCATATTTAGTTTAATTCAAACAATAATCGATGATAACTAAATATTATCATCTCCTAACAACAAGCATCCATAAATAAGTTTGTATTTTCATAAACCTATATGGTTATTTATGGAAAATTATTCTTTTTTATATATAAAATATGATTTGGGTAAAATTATTTTATTTACCCTATTTTAAAACAATATTATTTCGACTTGCCTCGTTTATGTGTTTAGAAACCCCTACTGAAACATGGTGCCTCATTTATCGACCAAAATTCATAAACAACTCAACAAATAAGAAACACAATATAAAACATTTTATAACACTAACAAGTACTTTCTCTCATACATACATATATATATACACACACACGTGTACATACACACACACACACGTGTACATACACACACACACTCAAACAAACTCATTCAAGGATATTACTACCCTATCTCTAATGAATCAGTCCCCATCAAAGCTAAGGTTATCGCTAAAACAAAGCTCTGATACCAATAGTAATGACCCACATTTTGAAAGGTTTAACTCGATAATAAACCACACATGTCCAACTCAAAACAACCTGAAACACAAATAATCAATAGGGTTAATTAAGAAAAATAGAAAAAGAAGAAAATAAAAATAGAATGTCACAGTGATATTACAAAATATAATAATCAAATAAATAGTTTATGAAGTTGTTTACCCTATACATTATACTTTTACAACATCAATCAGAGTTATACATACAACAGTGATAAAATAAAACAATGCAGCAAAACAACATGATGTAGGGGAATAATACCAGTAATATAATATACCAAATCTTCGTCTTCATCTTCCAAAATAACATTATCTTCAATGCATTGAAAACGTTGGCTGACTCGAGCATAAAGTAAAACAACACACTCGAGTCAGAACTAAAATATCCTTATATAAGTCAAATCAGTATCACATATAACAGGTGTGAAATAGCGTCAGAGATGTTTACGGGGTTTTACATCTCATATCCAGTGTATAACATGCTTGCAATAACTCAAGAGATGTTACTGGATTTTCCATCTCTTAAGGATTCAAAAATATATCTATATATAGTAAAATACGCTATATATGTAATACCTAATCAACAAGATAAATATTTTTCCTAGCGTTAAGGCTCTACATTAATCGCCCTTAACGTGTTTTTAAGCATTGGTGTACATTTTTCATATAACACCCTAGTACACATCGAGGGTTACGGATGTGTCGTGATACGACAACACTAAACCAAACTTGTAATGGTCTCGTATAAGGATAAAAGTATGACAAGGCATGTGAGGCAATGCCCAAGGTAGGATACTACTAGTTCGGGCCGCAACCGCGTCCATCCATCCCATATTGAGTCAAAGGGAGGTCATCCTAAATAAAGATGAACCAATCAAAACCAACATCAAGGGTAATAGTATGGACCGAGTCCAAAAAGAAAGTCGAAGAACAGATGACTGCTAGAGGTAGTTACCCTCATCGGCCCTGTCAAGTCGTCCTGTTTTAGTCATTTCAAATTGAAACAAGTGGTGGGGCTATCTATTATCATCTCTTTCTTCAAATCCAATAAACGTACACCAAATCCAACCACTTCATTTTGGAGTCTTCTCTACATACGTAGTTAAAGTGGTTTCAACATTGACGGAGAGTATGCCAATAATCGGCCCCAGTCTCTTTAACAACCAAACTTCATTATACACCTTTTGGTTTTTTTGCATTCCAAAAATGATTCATACTTGATATCAAAATATCATATTCACTTCAAAATATCGTTTATTTTAAAATCATCTTATTTACTTCATATTTCATTTACACTTGAGAATATCATTTTATTCAAATTTCCATTTCGAATTTCAACTTAGGTTATAACATCATTTTAACCACATTCACGTTTTAAATCAATAATTCAAATAAAAAGTTCCCAACTTTAACCGGTTTGAATAATTTAAATAGATAAATAGTTTAAATAGTTAAAATAGTTTAGAGTTTGAAAATAGTTTGATATAAAATAATTTGAGTATTGAAATGGGTTATGCATTAAAATGATTTGAAGATTAAATAATTTGAAATCTGAAAAGGGTGAATTTTTAGAATTGTTTATAGCAAAATAGTTTCTAATTTAAAATTGTTTCTTTCCATTTCCAATAAATCTAGAGTCGGGTCCAGATTTCAATCAAACTGATTCAGTTTGAAATCTTCTAATTCAAATCATCTTCAATCCCAAATCAATTCAATTCAACTCAATTTTGATTTCAATTCAAATCAACTCCACTTTCGATTTCAATTCAAATCTACTCCAATTTCGATTTCAAATCGAATCAACTCCAATTTCAATTTCAATTCGAATCAACCCCAATTTCGATTTCAATTCGAATTAACTTTAGTTTCGAAACATTCATTTTTAACTTCAAATCGATTCAATGGCTTAAATTTCAATTCAATTCTCATTTTAAACCATTTCAATTTAAATAGATTTCAAGTCCAATTATGAAATACCGATTTGAAATCACTTTAATCCAATTAAAATTCAATGTTCGAACTTAGATTCAAATCTTTAAATTAATTCAGCTTCGACTATTTCAATTCCGAGCCCAAACTTGAAATATCAACCTAAATTACTTTAACCAAGATAAATTTTCATAGTTCGAATAAATTTCAAACTTTTAAGCAATTAAATTCCCATAATTCAAGTCATATGTCGATTATAACTTCAAATTCCAAAATAAATTCTTTAAACAATTTCTTTTACAAATTTCACGTTCAACATTTCACGGCCCAAAATTGAAATAATTCAATCTTTATAAATTTGATTTTTATTTTTTTAAATGAAATCATTTAAATACCTTCAGATTCAAGAAATTAAAACCATTTAATTTAACCAATCCGGTGTCCATATACAATTTTCTATCCTATGGCTAAGTGATCAGTTATTTCGATTTTAATTTCAGTGATGGATATATATATATATATATGTATATATGTATATATATATATATCATTTCAATCCAAATAAAAGTGTTTTAGATATACATCATTTCAACCTATTTCTTAATTTATAAAAGTATAATTCAAATAACGGTTAATATGCTATTAGTAACATACATGGCTATAATTGGATATATATATATATATAAACATCTAATCATCCAATATATCACCCAATAACATCCAATCTCAATCAACATTTATATCATCCAATAAATCACAACAGTTAAATAGTTATCTATATCGGGTGTTTAATTAGCAATTCAATTCCAATTTCAAATTTAACTGCCGATTGCAGATTCCTAACAGTTTAACTCATATGCCAACTTAAATTTCAGTTAAATTACCAAACAACAATCAATAAAGATAAATAACTTCATGATATCAATTTGACTAACATCGGAATATTTTAATATTTCATGAGCAAATTAAAACACTCACCATTATTTGAAACTGAAAAATTTTCAAAGTCAAAAAAAATTCGAATCCAATCTATACCATAGACAAAGTCCATACGAATCCAACGCAAAAGATGACACTCGAATCCGACCTCGCATGAATAAGTTACAGATTAATAAACATTTGAATTTAACAATTCCAATTAAACGTAAAATTAATTACCCACATAATCACGTTATTTTCCGATTTAATGTCTCCCACTCTCAACCCAGAATCGCAATCTCACCTCGACACTCCCGCCTCACCAACCGCCATCGCCTTCAGTCATTCTAGGCCGCCGCGTCCATGCTGCCACTACACCGACCTCGACCTCGACCCCGCCTATCCCAATGACCACGGGCTCCAGATCGCCGCCAACATCGAGAATAACGAGCCCAAAGAAGCTTCATACAAACCCAGATCCACGCCACATCGAGGCCCCGATCGACGATCAGTCGCCATGGATGAGTTCCCCTAGCCCGCTCGTACTCCATGTTGGAGAGTTCGCCTGGAAAGGCTCTGATCAACATGGACAATCATGACCATCAGATGGAGATATCTTTTGATGGCTAGGTTTCAAATGGAAGAAAGTTGAGGGTGTTTATAGAAAATTTGTTGTGGCATTATTTATCCATGAAAATTTCGAACTCCAAACAAAGCATGTCATCTGGCGTTCTATATGCTATATCCCTATTTTCAACACAATAGAACATATATCGGGAGCCAATTCCATCATATTCATAAGATAGCTTTTCAAAATCAAATTATATTAATTTAAATTCCTTTAATAAATTTCTATGTATTTTGAACTCGCACGACCAAATGATAAATCAATTTGCTCTGAAATTTGAAATCTAACAATCATTCACTATTACGGATTCAATGAAACCGGTCACGTTGAAATCTGAGGCAGTGCCTCCAAAGACAATTTTACAAGTAAATTAAAATGAGAAATTTCCAAAATAAATTTATTCACTTTAAATTCAATTTTAAAAGTTTAAAATCTTCATTCTTGTTTAAATAAAATTTAAATAGGCTTCGAGATCATTCTTATTCGATATACAATACTATTACAAATTAACACAAACAACATTGCTAACTTAAATTATTAATTTCATAAATACTTTGCTTATAAATTAAAAATCTAAATATCTAAATTTTGAAATGAATTAAATATCAAATAAACGTACATTCAAATTTTATCTTAAACCATCAAAATTTATACAACTAATGCTCTTACATTTAAATTCATAAACAATTTCACTTCTTTAATAAAAGCCTTCCAAAAATCCAATTGAAATAAGCTTCAACATTGGATTCAAATAAATCTTAATTAAAAATCAATCATTTTATATTCAGCTAAATAATTCAACATTTATGTTTTTCAATTTCATATTAAATAAACTACAAAAATAAAACATAAACTCTTATTTTTAACCATTGGTATTCAATAATCGTATTAAATTTAGTAATTTGAAATAGTAATAGGATGGATTTTGAACATATATATTTATCATACAGCTTATTTGCTTTAGCTTTATCAATTAAAGATCAAGAACTGGCTAGGAATGGCAATTCTTTATGTCATATACTAACTTAGATTGAATATTACTAAGGCTTTGGGTGAGTTTGGCTATGTCAAGTGGTGAAGGCAGATCTTTATCCTAAATAAGAACATGAAATAATGCAATAAATTAAGGCAATGCAAATAAAATTCTTTACAATCATTTGAAATTACATGCAATTCTATTACATTAAATAAAGCCAAATAGCATTTGATAATTAATTCTTAAATTTTGAAAGAGCGTCAAGAATTTTCTGATGAGACAAAGGGGAAATAGGAAAAATAGATGCAAAGAAAATTTCAATACTGGGAGCAATATTAGTTAGAGGGAAATGTTCAATAATCCCATTTTTTGGGGCAAGGGTTAATTTTGCCACATAGTAGTTTTTCATAATTAGTTCGAATCTCTTGAAGAAAGTAGTTCTTCTAATCTCCTAAGAAACTAAAATCGAAGTTAGGAAATCATGTGTATATATAATGAAGATCGTGGAGAAAATATTATTCATCTAAGCGAGACTTATCAATCATGAAATTTTTTCTTTAAAATCTATAACATCTTTAAGAATAGAGACAAAGTGAAAAAAGTTATAAACCCAAAATGCTGCATGCCAAGGGCGAGTTGAAACTGAAAATCAAGCTATAAAACTAGAGAGAGGACATCAGCATTATAAAAACACGCAAATTTTCATTATACAGCAAAATAACATCGGTTGACAAAAAATGGATCCCTTGTAGTATTTGAAAACAAATCCATCCTTATTATATTTAACTTTGTCTGGGGGAAGTGGGTTGATAGTAAAAGGAACAACAATAGCCCTGGATTGGTTCCAGCATTCTCCAAGGTAAGAATCGGATCCTTATACACTAAGGATTCTTTTGTAAAGTTGCCTAATCCAACCCCACAGTCATCTGCTAGAAAGGATAAATCAGTCATGGAAAATCAGGTATGAACCGTGAAGTGGCAATCCATAAGCTTATCATTATCTTCAATAACATCCAAAAGAGGCCAGTGAGCTCTTTTTTTTTTTACAGAAGTTCGATTGATGAAAATGAGACTTTCACAGGAGTGCAAATTGTTTATTCTTATAATCTTCTAAGCACTTACGATATTCAAAAAGTTTCATATATTTATTATTGGATTTATTAAATCTTTTCAAATTCTTTATTCATCCCTATTGAATCTTATAATTTTATTTTTTCTTATTTGAAAGAATGTTAAAGTAATGTCGGTTTTTCAGTTATTATGCTAACAAAATTAATATTATAAGATTTTACAAAAAATTTAAAGAAAATAAGAATAATATGAATGTTAGTATCTATAGCGATGTAGTTGAAAATATTGACTTCGAAGAAAAAGACTTCATAATTTGAGGTGATGATAAGTTAGAGCCACCCAAGTTAGATGAGTGAGGAATGCTAAAAGGGTGTTTAGGCACTGGGGTATCATCCATTCTAGATTCAATATATGGAGAAGAAAATTCAATGTCAGGATCCATCTCATGTATGTCATCTTTCCCCTTAAAACCATAGCTACCCAGAATCATCGTCTCTGTCTTTCCTTAGCAGACAATCCATAAAATGATCATCATGCATGTCATTATCATCGTAATCTTTATCATTGCTATTCTTAGTTTCGCCTCCTTTTACATTTTTTGTTTCATTATCTGAAGGAGGATCATCGATAATCAAGTATTCTTCTGGATTGATTGGATTGTCATCCCCAAAATTAGAAAAATTATAACGCCCCACCTCTATACTCACACTATCCAAGGACACTACAGAGTAATGCCATCGACTAACACGAAGAATAAGGCTGTTGAGGAGCGACCATCTGTGTAATTGCTTTGTGCGAGTACCGATATGTCAGATAGTATTACATGCATTTCATTTCAAGAGGAAATTTGACACATCAATTACAAACTCAGAAGCTAATACATAGTGGCTATGTGGTCTTCGGAAACAAGTATAAAATAAGCATAACATATATCAGTCACAGATATTCATATCACTAAGGCGGAAACAGATATGAATATAACGCATAAAAGTGTACATCAAAGTGGTGGTCATATAAGATCCACTACACCACAAAAGAATAGGTACAAATGCTAGACAAAAGAATATGTATACATCAAGGAGTCTCTATCTCGAATGTATACAATAAAAACTACTAAGCTAAGTAGTTAGCCCAAAATTCAGATGTAGGATCATGATAAAAAATCTAGCAGAAGCACCTGAAATACCTCGGTCTAACCCGAGTATTATTTAAGAAAAAAAAAATAAACGGATCAGTCTAGCTATAAATATCATATAAAATGAGACAGGATAAGAGAATGACAAAAATGTATGATAACAATAATGCCATACTATGTCAAGTATACATTTAACAACAAACAAAAATCATACAATATCTCAAGAATCTCATACACTAAAAAGAATGTCATGTTCTTTATTTTACTCACCAAACCACAAATATTGATAAAACTTATCAAAGGAAATCACAAAAATTGGTGAAACATAAATTCTAGAAATCATCAATTAGAAATCCAGAAATCACAAAGGGGGAGGCCTATCACAAACGGAAGCATGAAAACTCACCAAACGTGCATCACAAATGGAAAGCTATTCCATGGTCGCTGTTTGCGTCAAAATTGGGCACAACACTCTTCGGGAGTCATTGAAGAGATAATAGTCAAGAATGCAAGTTCAAAACAGATATTATCTAACAAAAACTCCAATCAACAGTAAAGAAAATGCGTAGACAATCGATTTATAGTGGTTCGGCGTGTTGCCTACGTCCACTGTGAAGTTTTTTGATATTTTATTGATTGTCTTTCAATGCTTACAAGTTGTTACAGCGATCAACATCAAGTTACAACTGGAAATTCGAAATCAACAATCAAGTTATGATATAGGATGATGGAGATCTTGATCCGGCAGAGTTTGGGCGCCTCAGAGTCAGCAGATCCCTTTTCTGTTGGCCCTGGGGCTCTATTTATAGGCGTAGGCTGCTGGTATCTCGCTGAAAACTCGGAAGACCACTCCTGGCACGTGAGGGGGCCCACACGCACGGTCTCAGGAAGTTTGGGCCCACTTTGGCATCGGTTCGAACTCCATTCGAACCGATCAAGAATTCATCCAATCGAGGTGAAATTTGGCGTAGACATTCTTCAACATGCATGCAAGCTTCTATGAAAATTTCATGGCATTTGGATCAGTAGGTTAGGAGATATGATGGGTTCGAAATTGGGTTTATTGCTCGGCTGTTTGGTTCGAAACCAAGGTTTCGAACCGATCCTTTCGTATCCATGGAGGCACGTGGCTTCGCGTTGACGTGGAGCGCAAACTTCGAATCGATCCGGTCTTTACTCCGTGTTGACCGCTTCGACTCCATATATTTCGGCGTATTCGAACCGATGGAAGACACGTCATCATGGTTGGATGACCCAGTGGTTTCGAATGAAGCTGCACAGATGGGTTCGAACAAGCACTCCGTGATGGGTTCGAACAAGGACTCCGTGATGGGTTCGAACAAGGAGATGGATTCGAAGTGGGTGGAGCTGAAGGTGAGGCGCTTTGATGGTTTCGAAACCGATGGGTTCGATGTCCTTCGTTTTGAGGGTGATGGTTTCGAAGGGTGCCTGATGATGGGTTCGAAACCAGGTTGTTTCCTACAAGTTGAACCGATCATAACTTTAGCGTATGAACTCGGATCGACTTGAAACTTGAAATGCTGACTCCTATAGTCTTTCTTGCCGTGTCCTATCAATTGTAGCTCAATCTGGACTCGGATAAAATTCAGTGATATCTATGGCAAAACGAAGTATGACCAGCCTCTGAGACGAACTGTTCTCCGTTTTTGACCGATCTTTTGGTACCGCGGCTTTGCCAAAAAGCGGGATAACATTTTGCCCCCCAAAGTACGTCTTGTGGGAACATGACGTGCTTTGAATAGCTGCAATCTCTCTCTGAACAATCATTGCTCTCTTTTTTGCTGAAACTCGTATGCTGTGTTGTTGTAACCTTGTGTTGACATGATTGATTGCTGTATAATAGTGCTTAGCCGTTGGCTGTTGCATTTGTAACAAGATGAGTGTTTGACCCCTGTAAATGTTTAAAATCGATTGTTAGTTCGACTTTTATGCATATATGTTAGTTTGACCCTTGCAAACGTTGTGCGTTCACGAGTCGTTGCCAGCTTGGTTGGCTATTGAATTCCGTATCGATTCTCTCCTGAACCGATTTGGAAACTTGAGTTGAGACAATGCTTGACGGTTGTTTAGAAAAACCCCTTCGTATCGATCCTCTCCTGAATCGATATTGAAGGTTGAAGGAGTTGAATTCTGTATTGCGTGAGTGTAATGTTTCGAACCGATGCATTCGAGCATCGATGGGTTCGAAATTCACGTTTGTATGGACGCGGTATGCTTGTGCTATGATGGGTTCGAAGTCAACATTCGAACCGGTTTGAGGGAATGGATACGAAATTACTATTCGAGTCGATTCGAATTGGAAGAAGATGGGTACGAAGTCATCTGTCGTATCGATAGGCCATGGATGGATTCGAAGTGGTGGATGTGAACAAGGTCTTCGAACCGATGTGCCCACAGTTCGTTCCGCATCGATGCGGCCTGTTCCTCTGTAGTGCGTTTCGTACTATTGAAGCATGAGTTGAACTTCGAATCGATAGGGCTTTAAGCAGATGGTTTCGAAAGCTAACTTCGAACCGATCTGGTACCTGACCGGTTGCGGCCGGTTGGGTTGACTGGGAGAGCAATCGTCTCGGTCACATCCTAGGCTCCATATAAATAGCAGTGGTTTTCACTTTTTTCATTTTTTACTTTTACTCTTGCTTGCTTTTACTGTGTTCTTCATTGTTTCGGAGCTCTAAAAGAGAAAACACTGTGCCGCATCATCGAATCGACCAAGATTCAAGTCTTCAATCTCTCGAATTCATCGTTCAAACTAGGTAATTAGCCTCGAATTCAAACGGCGAACGGCAAAGTTACTTCGAACCCACGCCTTTCTATCAATTGATAAAGTCAGATCTGGCCTGGCAGAGGGCTTCGAAGCCATATGGGGACTCGTGCTCGAATCAATTTCTTGGACGACCCCATGGGGGTGACGCAGTTTGTACCTATTGATGGATTCGATGGGTTCATTCGAATCGATGGATTCGAACCCATCGGCTGTGGTTTCGAAGTCCACAACTTCGCATCGATACGAAGAGTATCGATGCGAACGTGGATGACGTTAAGTTGAGGGTTCCCTCGTCGTTTTGAACTTGTCAAGCAATGATCGATTCGAAGTTGTCCCTTCTTGATCGGTTCGAATTTGGCATCTGGCCATCGATTCGAAGCGCGTCTAACCGCATGGGTTCGAAGCGACGTCAGGATGGGTTCGAACGAAGGGGTGTTCGGTTGGGTTCGAACGAAGTCCTTGTGATGGTTTCGAACCCTCTATGATGGATACCAAAGTTTGATATTTTCTAGGCACAACTCCGACGAGCTTCACTCTTGCACATTTGGACTTGAATATTAAACTGCATACATGACCGCCCTTCGAAGCTCGTCGATGGAACCATAACAATTTTTATCCGGATCAATTTCCATCATGGAAATGGATTAGTGATGACGGTCAGCGATGACGGTCACTACAGCTGGACTCCGTAGCTTTGTCGTTTGCATATTTCTTTAACTCTGCAACATTTATTCAAGTAATGCATGTCACTGCACAACATACACTCATACACGTTACACTGGGGGACGCACGGGTTTTTGTCCTCTAACGATGGTTTCTCGTGAGTTAGCTAGCTATGGAACCGCCAAGTTCACAGCAGCAGGAGACTCAAGGTACAGTCTCTCCGAGGCTAGAGATTCCGGATATTGATCCTGAGATTATTGGTCTAGCCCCAGATGAACTTCCCGATGCGTCGTTCATTGCCAATCCATCAGATTCCGTTCCATCCAATATCTATGAAGACATGTTGGGGAGAATATGTTTGAGGCACGGCCTGTCGCTGGATGATGTGCTACTGCCGGGGCCAAATGATAGACCGCATAATCCGCCGGAGGGATACACAGCATTTAACCGCCACGCGTGCGCGGCCGGGACACTTCCTCCATTCAACGAGTATATAAGGGAAGTATTGTCGTTTTTGGGGATCGCCCCATCTCAGCTGCACCCGAACGGATATGCGTCGATCAATAGCTTGTTCATTACATTTATGGAATATCTCTATCGCCCACCGCTCCCAATTGAGATCAGATACTTGTTCAATTTCAAAACTCGGGGTGATTACCCCTCCTTCACATTCCTGGAAGCGGTGAGAAATTGCCAAGTGGTTACCGGGTCTTGGACTAGGTTGAGCTATTATAGGACAGAATGGTTTTATGTCAGATGTCCTCTTGGATTTGCCCGACGATGGCTATTCAGACGTAAGTATAGCTGAGTTCGTAAATAATTACTACGGCAATTGCAGCCGAAGTGGAACTTATATTTTATTCTTTTTTACAGCAGTGATTCAGCGACCGGAGGGCGAGCACTATAGGGAGATGGTGCGAGTGCTTCGAGAAGTCCCGAGTGGAGATAGGGATATCGACGTGTTATTGACGGATAGGAATCTCCGGGCCTGCGGTTTGATCGAACAAGGGCAGAGCATAAGCTTTGAGGTGGCACTAAGGGTCGTCTCGAAAAAATGAGTCAAGCACTAGAAACCCGGAGTTACTACAGCTGAGGAAGCTGAGTCTGAAAGAACCCACACCGATGATGAGCCGCTGACCGGGTCTACGGACGCAGTTCCGGATGTCGCGGAGCAGAGAAAAGGCAAGGCTGCCACGGTTAAGTCAAGTAAGAAGGGGAGATGGAAATCGGTTGTTACGGCCCGTTCTGCTCCCGGAGTTAGAATCTCGGAGACGTCTCCTCCGAGAACTGAAAATCTTTTTGAAGGGCTTGCCGATCTTCCAATCCCGGACGATGTGTCTTTTTAACATGATGCCGGGTTGGAGGAATTCCATCGTACTCTAGAGTTGAACGAGCCTCTTAGTATCAGCGAGGTCGACACTTCTGGTTGGTCGGGGGGAATGCATATTCATACACATTTCACGACACTGCATAACCTTTGACTGTAAACTACCTGTTTTGAAAGGTGATTAATTCTATTTTATTTTGCTTCGCAGATATCATGTCTAAGCGCGGTTCAATGCTTGGGAGTCTTCGACATACCCGCAAGCCTTCATATTACGATTCGCGCAGACGAGAAGGGGATAGAGGTTATGATCAGGGGCGCTCTGGGCATTGTGACCAGGGACGCTCTGGGTATTCTAGTCACGAGAGATATGACACGGACAGGGGCTATAAGCGTCGATCGCGATTGCGTACCCCTCCTCCTTCCAGAGATCCCGTACAACCTCCTGCTCTGGTCCCTCATCCTTCCGAGTCTTCTCGATATACGTCGGTTTCTCAACCTTCCCGATCTGAGGCGATGACCCCGATAGTCGCATAGCAGCCTCCTACTGAAATCTCGGGGGAAGGGGCAATTAGACTTGTGCAACTAAAGAGGGAGTTCCCGAATATTTGCTTCGATAACTACGTCTTTCCCCCGAACCTGAAAAGAATCCCGCCGGAGGCCGAGCGGTTAGCGCTCGACTATGTGCATGACTTTTACACCCAATACAAGGCGTGGTATAGGGCGGCCGATAAGGCATCGGCGTTGGCCTTCGAACGAGCGGCTACCATTGAAAAGCTTCAAACCGAGCTGGCTCAAAAAGACCGCATCATACAAGTGCTGAATACCGAGGCTGAATCGTCTCGAAAATCAGAGATGGAGGCTCTTACAAAGGCCGATGAAGCTCAAGCAGCCATGGATAGAATGAAAAAGGAGCACTATGTTACGGTGGAAGACATGGGCCACCGAAACACTGTCGTCACTGCTGAGCGGGATGCGGCGTTAAAAGAACTTAATGAGCTTAAGGCTAAATTTGCCGAAATTATTAAAGATAGAGATGACGCGCATAACACGGCGCAAGAAGCCTGCGAGCAAGCCGTAGTGCTTCGCACTGAAAGAGATGTGGTCGTGGCCAAAGTTCAGGCGGTCGAAGCAGAGGTGGAGGAGAAGGTTCAACAGGCAGAGGCCAGGCTAGAGGCCGATATCGAAGATTTGCTCATAACTTACAACGCCAATGTGTTAAAACACAGAAACTTGGCCTGGCTTCAAGATTATCCGGTTCACCTTCGTAGCGCTTGGGACCGATTGGTTGAGGAGGAAGAGGAAGCGCACCCAGGTGAAGCGGTCGATCGATTCGAACTTGAAAACCGGCTGCTCACAGATGATGAGAAGAAGGTCCTTCATGACGCCATCATCGCTCATGAGAAGGAGATGATCGGCGGTCGTTCCCTGGAAGTCGGAGAGGGATCAGGTGTTGAGCACCATTCTGCTGTCACTGAAGTCACCACACCATCTTCGTCGGTGTCTGTATCTGCGGTCGGTTTGCAACCTGTTCCTGCTTACGACCCGGAACAGCCGCGCTTATCTCCTATTCACGAGCATACTTCCGAGGCCGTTCAGCCGTCTGCGAGCCAAACTGAGGAAGGTATTCCGAAGTTATCTCAAGCGTTTTCTGAGTAGAGTGTTTGTTTTGTAGCAGTTACTAATAACTTCTTATTTTTTGCCTAGTGACTGGAGTTGCGCCGACTATTGTGGCTCAAGAATCAAGCAGAGGAGATAAGGCCATCGCCACCGAGACTACTGTTGTAACCGCGGTATCTGCTGAGGCGGCGCAGGGGGGATCCTTATCTGCTGACGAACAAATGGTGAGCGAACTGCTCGGTGAGCAGGGTGGTTCTTTCTCTGACTTGCCATTTATCATCGTTAGTAGCTTCCCGCCGTCCTCAAGTTCTTCGATGCAGGCCGTGGATGCCCCCAGCCAAGCCCATGCGACTCGTGATGAGGAAATTTTGGCTGAGATCAACGCCGAAATAGAGGCTGCGGGGCAGAGCGGTACCGTCAGTGGCAGCACGGCGACGCAGAGTCCAGCACCTGCTATGGTAGCACCATCGGGTGGCACTATCTCAACTTCCGTTACGGGTCCAGTCCCCCCTACTCCTCCGGCGAGAAGCCCCCATGTAGATTCAAGCTCCAAGGAGGATATTGACATCATGCCTCCAGCCGAAGTGCTACCGCCAGAGAGGAGACACTCAAAACGAAGAATTTCTGTCCCTAGTGACACTGAAGATGTACCACTAGTGAGAAGGACGAAAAAGAAGAAATAAATCGGCTTCTCAAGTAGATGTTTTGGTAGATAGGTACTTGCCTTCGTTTTTTGTCAGTAAGTCGTGTATAGATGCAGGTTCGGCCCCTGCTAGTAGGCATTCTTTTTTTTGGGAGAACTTATTTTCGTGTAAGTTCTTGTTTCAAGTTAGTTGAAATTAAATTTAGTTCCTTTGTTTCAACTCTTGTTTTATTTGTGCTTAAGTACTTGCAGTGTCTTGTTTTCGGTCCGGTGTACTTGTGGTGTTTTTACCGTTTAAGTAGAGTTCATTTCATTTGCCAAGTCTGAAGATCTTGGTCACACGTTGTGATTAATGAATGAGTTGAACTTCGGACGTTGTATCACTTCGGTTAGTGATTAATATTTAGCTTTCGTGCCCCCAGTTTTGGGGAACGGCACTTGTATTTTTGGTGGTTGATCGCACTTGTTGCAAGTCTTGAGCACACGTCCGCATTCTAGGGACTTAGAATAATTTGAGATTGATAACCTGGTTTGCATTCCAGGAATTCGAAAGTTATTGATGCTTGTAACACGGTTCACGCTCCGGGAACTTGGGAATGATGTTCACATTCCAACTTGCACTCTACGAACTCGGAGTTGGTATTAACACTTTAGTTCGCACTACGGGAACTTTAACTTGGTGTTTGTGCTCCAATTCACACGCCGGGAACTTGGATAAAACATGTATGTTTGGGTTCGTACTTCAGGAACCCGGAATTGACGTTTATACTCCAACTCGCACTTCGGGAATCTGGAGTTTGCACGGATGCTTCGGTTCGCGCTCCGGGAACATGTAACTTATGTTTATACCCCAATTCATGTTTTGGGGATCTTGGAGTTGGTGTCGATACTTCGGTTCGCACTCCGGGAACTTTGAATTGATGTTTATACTCTAATTCACACTCTGGGAATCTGGAGTCAGCCGATAGATGGTCAATCACACCTATTTGGGCTTTTTAGGAATTCGTTCATACTCTGGGAACGATGGATTTGATGTTTGTACTCCAATTCACACTCTGGGAATTTGGAGTCCGCATTGATGGGTTGGTTCGCACTCCGGGAACCTGGAATGGATGTTTATACTCCAATTCGCGCTGTGGGAAGTTGGAGTCCGTTCGCGCAGTGGGAATGAATTATGGAATGTTTATACTCCAGTTCACGATGTGGGAAGTTGGAGTCCATTCGCGCTCTGGGAACGAATTGTTAAATGTTTATACTCCAATTCGCGCTGTGGAAAGTTGGAGTCCGTTCGCACTCTGGGAGCGAATTATTAAATGTTTATACTCCAATTCACGCTGTGGGAAGTTGGAGTCCGCTCGCGCTCTGGGAGCGAATTGTTAAATGCTTATACTCCAATTCACGCTGTGGGAAGTTGGAGTCCGCTCGCGCTCTGGGAGCGAATTGTTGAATATTTATACTCCAATTCACGCTGTGGGAAGTTGGAGTCCGTTCGCACGGTGGGAACGAATTATGGAATGGACTGTCGTGTGTTGGTCCAGTTCAGCCTTCGATGTGTTGGCTTGCCCCCGAGCTGGGGTTTCACTTAGTGAGTGGCCGGTTGTAACGCAGTCACTCGCTATTTGAATAAATTCCATTGTTCGATGGAACTTAGCTCTTCGTGTGTCGTGATTGTTGAACGTTGTATTCGGTGAATCACAGCTTTAGCTTGAAGAGATAGCATTTTATTTGCTGAAATAAGAAAATGTGGCAAAATCAGTGCCTTATTACAAATTCAAATTTCAGAACGTAAAAGAAATTGTAAAGTATTCATGGATTGAAGGAGCCTGTCATGTGTGACAGTGACGAGGTTCTTCGTCGTTCCAGGCTTCTGAATGAGTAGGCCCGCCACTGATGGCGTTTATCACCAATCTCCCATGGGGACAAGTCGAGTCCTCCTGCCTCGGTCGATTGGGTTCATTGATTGGATTGGATGGGCCCGCATCTCTGGGCAGCGGTGTCCGCACAAACTGTTCCAGTTTCCCTTCCCTGACCAGTTTTTCAACAAGATCCTGTAAGTGACGACACTCGTTCGTATCGTGCCCGTAGCCTACATGGAACCTGCAAAATTTTCCCGTCTGGATTTATCTCTCTGACGACGGTCTTGGAGCAGGTTTTTCATATTGAATCGCATTACGGGTCCGCAAATACAAGTCCTCCAATGAAATATTCAAAGGAGTATAACTATCGAACTTCGGATTTTTGCGTTGCGGGCCGCGATTTTGATCTTGTTTTTTAAGTTGAGTCACGCTCTCTCTTTGCCGAGCTTGTTTATTTTTAATGTTCAACTGAACTTTTCCGGAGCTCTCGCCGGACTGTTTTATTGCAACATTGCTTTGGGTTCCTCCCGCATTTGGTCCTGCGTCAGTTTGCTTCCTAGACTGTTTCGCGTCTTCCCGTCTCGGGAATTGAGCTGCTTTGGCATGGAAACGGTCCAATGACGCAGGTGGTTTCCCAGCTAGCCAATTGCCAAATTCAGAATCGGGGTCGATCCCCTTAGTTAACGCCATAAGGATGGAGTTATCGTTTGAATTACTAATCTCTGCACAAGCTGTATGAAATCTTTCTAAGTAGTGTCTGAGTGTCTCTCCGGGAGCTTGTGTGACACTAGATAGAGTGTTGACATCTTTCGGCCTTGCGACGTGCATGCGGAATTGCTCAACGAATTTTGTGGCCAGCTGGTCGAATGAGGAGATGGATCGAGGAGGCAATCGGGTGAACCACATGGTGGCGATGCCCCCCAAGGATATGGGGAAACTACGACATTTCACAGCGTCGTCGGCTCTGGCAGCAGTCATCGACCATTCATATTTTAGAATATGTTGGTTGGGATCGGAATTTCCCTCATACATGGGCAGAGTGGGCATTCGGAATCGCCGTGGGGGTTCAGCATTAAGAATATCGTCCGTAAAGGGAGTATGACTTCGGGAAACTCCCCAATCGTCGTTTGTGAACCCTTGACTCTCACGGATCATCTGACGTATCATAGTTGAAAGATCCGGCATTTGCACCGGAGTATGGTCACGTTCCATACTTTGGGTTTGAACCGGATATCGTCGACGGTTCACATCTTGCCTTCTCGGCTCATAGTCCTCTGGGACGTACGGTTCAGGAGTACGGCCGCTACGACGACGGTCTAAGTCCGACTGGTCTTGAGCATCGACCCCTGGTTCAGCCGCAACGCTAGTGGTGCGGTATTCTGCGACGTGATGAGGAACGGCGCCTCCTCGGGAAGAGGGTCCGGTTTGGAAGTTGGTTGACGGACCAACTCTTATTTGTCCAACGGTCAATGTTGGTTGGTTTCCAGCGGGTGGCATACGACTCCCACCTAACCGTGGTCGTGGAGGTTGATTATGATAATCAGAAGATGAAGAACTGTCACTGGAAGAGTGAGAAGCACGATCTCTCATGGATCTCTTTCGTTTCTGGCGATCCAGCTTGTTGATTAGCTCGGCGTTAGCGCGTAGCTGTTCTTCTTGTTGTCGCCGACTCTGGGTCAGCTCTTGGAGTAACAACTGCAATTCTTGTCGGGTAACCGGACCCGACGGCTCTGAGTGCCCAGCGGCATCTTGATTTGGTGGAGGTAGAGGGGCAGGATTCTGTCTATCCTGTCCTTCTTGATTGACGGCGTTCGAGGTGGTTCTTGTGCTAACCATCTTTAGAGTTGAATTTCTTTCCTAGACTTTATGCAAATCTGAATAGAAGGGAAGGAAGTTGGATTTAACGACCTGGATCTCTCTCTTAGATTTATTCAATCCGGTATCGATGACAGATCCAACGAGCAGGAGAAAATCTGGGTTTTCTCAGTGAAAGCACCAAAGTGTTTGCGTCAAAATTGGGCACAACACTCTTCGGGAGTCGTTGAAGAGATAATAGTCAAGAATGCAAGTTCAAAACAGATATTATCTAACAAAAACTCCAATCAACAGTAAAGAAAATGCGTAGACAATCGATTTATAGTGGTTCGGCGTGTTGCCTACGTCCACTGTGAAGTTTTTTGATATTTTATTGATTGTCTTTCAATGTTTACAAGTTGTTACAGTGATCAACAGCAAGTTACAACTGGAAATTCGAAATCAACAATCAAGTTATGATATAGGATGATGGAGATCTTGATCCGGCAGAGTTTGGGCGCCTCAGAGTCAGCAGATCCCTTTTCTGTTGGCCCTGGGGCTCTATTTATAGGCGTGGGCTGCTGGTATCTCGCTGAAAACTCGGGAGACCACTCCTGGCACGTGAGGGGGCCCACACGCACGGTCTCAGGAAGTTTGGGCCCACTTTGGCATCGGTTCGAACTCCATTCGAACCGATCAAGAATTCATCCAATCGAGGTGAAATTTGGCGTAGACATTCTTCAACATGCATGCAAGCTTCTATGAAAATTTCATGGCATTTGGATCAGTAGGTTAGGAGATATGATGGGTTCGAAATTGGGTTTATTGCTCGGCTGTTTGGTTCGAAACCAAGGTTTCGAACCGATCCTTTCGTATCCATGGAGGCACGTGGCTTCGCGTTGACGTGGAGCGCAAACTTCGAATCGATCCGGTCTTCACTCCGTGTTGACCGCTTCGACTCCATATATTTCGGCGTATTCGAACCGATGGAAGACACGTCATCATGGTTGGATGACCCAGTGGTTTCGAATGAAGCTGCACAGATGGGTTCGAACAAGCACTCCGTGATGGGTTCGAACAAGGACTCCGTGATGGGTTCGAACAAGCACTCCGTGATGGGTTCGAACAAGGACTCCATGATGGGTTCGAACAAGGAGATGGATTCGAAGTGGGTGAAGCTGAAGGTGAGGCGCTTTGATGGTTTCGAAACCGATGGGTTCGATGTCCTTCGGTTCGAGGGTGATGGTTTCGAAGGGTGCCTGATGATGGGTTCGAAGACACCCATCATGATGGGTTCGAAACCAGGGTGTTTCCTACAAGTTAAACCGATCATAACTTTAGCGTATGAACTCGGATCGACTTGAAACTTGAAATGCTGACTCCTATAGTCTTTCTTGCCGTGTCCTATCAATTGTAGCTCAATCTGGACTCGGATAAAATTCAGTGATATCTATGGCGAAACGAAGTATGACCAGCCTCTGAGACGAACTGTTCTCCGTTTCTGACCGATCTTTTGGTATCGCGGCTTTGCCAAAAAGTGGGATAACAGTCGCTAACCATCAATATTGAGCCAAAGCTCCACAAACGGCTCGAAGACCTTTGAGCCAAAGCTCCACAAACGGCCCGAAGACCTTTGAGCCAAAGCTCCACAAATGGTCCGAAGACCTTTGAGTTGAAGCTCAAATGGTCCGAAGACCTTTCAGTCGAAGCTTCACAAATGTCCGAAGACCTTTAAGCCGAAGCTCCATAAACGGCCTGAAGACCATGGGTTGCTACCCCGCCAATTTGAGCCGAAACTCCACCGAATGATCATCATAGATCAATAATTGTAAATTACACCAAGCTAGTAATAAATGAGTTAGGCTTCATGTCCTATAACCACTGGTTTAACTTAATTATTTATGAACAAATTGTAGACTTCCACTCGAAAATAAGTGTAAATTACACTAAGCTAGTAAATATATGAGTTAGCTTCATGTCCTATAACCACTGGCTTAACTTAAATATTTACGAACATATTGTAGATTTCCACTCAAAATTCATCACAAGAGTTCAATCGAACAAGTCCAAAAACTAACCGACAAAGTAAATGCAAGCGTTTCATACCACTTGTTTTGCTAAGTCGTTTAATTAGATTTCTCGAACGAATGAGGTAAAGGTTTGTATATACTAATAGATTAGAAAACGGATTTAAAAACAAGCTTTGTATTAAAAATAGTGTTGAAATCGTTTTTGTGAAAGAGTTTGGATATTTACTACTAGTATAATAACCTTTGTATTTTAAAGTGACAAATCATAGAAATGATTATAAAAACAATCAATCGTCAAAAATTCACATATGATGACGTGAACTAAAACCATTGAAATCGATATCAAATCCATCAAATGGATATTTCCAAAAATCCAGAAAAGAAGTCAAAAGTCAATAATAAATGATAACAACTATCCAAATCAACAAAAACCGATTAAAATTGGAAATCCACTCAAAAATAGCTAAACTAAACAAAATTAACAGTTCCAAACATCTGGTAGTTATTTCCAGATGTCTGGCCCTAGGTTTTGGAAGTATATATGTTTTCTCCTTTCTCTTTTTGATTCCAGATCCATTTCAAACGTCTTAAATTTTCAACTAAACGTCTGAATTTGGTTTCCGACGTCTGAATTTTGTATCAGTCGTCTGGATTTTGTTTCTGCCCTTTTATCTATTTCCAGAACCATTTCAGACGTCTTAAATTTTAAACCAGACGTCTGAATTTGGTTCTGCTAGGCAAAAAAACTGCCTAGCCCAAAGAGGGAAAATCAAAACCGAAATGCGATCGAACGAGCGATGGATGCTATAGATTTATGCCAATCGACAACCCAGCACTATAGGCTCTTCAATACACCATCAAAAACATGTTCAAACATCCAAGATAGGATCTTTAAAAATTTTGACTTCAAAACACCAAAATTTGGAAAATTCACCAAATCAATTCAAATCAAAAGAAAATGAACATGAATAGATGTTAGGAATTCATACCTAACAACAATGAAAGTTATAGATGTAGACGTGAGTTAAAAAACTCACCTTTAAACTCAAAAACAACGAATGAGAAGCTTTACAAAAAAGCAAGACCAATTCCTCTTCAATACACCTCTAGATCTTCAATCTATTATCAGAGGTAAAGTTTTTTATAAGTTAGGTTATAGGAATTTCTAGAAATTGAAGAGATAATGAGATGGAGAAGATGAAGAGGATGCTTACCTAAGCTTCTCTTTGATTTTAGAGCTAGAACTTGAATTTCCGAAGAGAACTAGGGCTTAGGAATTTCTAATTTCCTTTCTTTTCCACCATTTTTTCTCTTAGCTTGAGTGTTAGGAAATAATAGAATGAGTGAAGAGGAGTTGGATGAAGAGTTAGTGTATTAGATGGGTTCAAGTGCTGAAACCCAAACCCAAAGCCCAATAGAAAAATAGCAAAATTCAACTCAACTCCAAACATATCGATTTTTATACTCAAAAAGGTCGCAAATGCCATTTTGGACTCAATGGAAGTGGTCTTGAGTCCTAATTCGACTGTTTACAAAGTAGTATTTTCGGACTTTAATCCGACTAACGATGCTATATTTAAATAAAATATTTAAATCTACAATCGTAAAACATGCGGGTTGTTACATACTCCCCTCCTTAAAGAAATTGCGTCCTCGCAATATTTAAGAAGAAAATAACGAGTAACAACCATAAAAGCGTATCGACACAAAAGGAAAATTTGAAGTGAGAAGTTCACCATAAAGAGCATGAGAGAGTAAGTAAGGATGTGTTCGCTCGATGAATTCTCTGGATTCCCAAGATCAATCCTTAGGATTTTAGGGCCATTGAACTTTCACAAGAGGAACATCTTTATTTTGAAGGCGTTTAACCTCCATAGCAATAATACGAATAGGATGTTGCTCATAAGTCAAACTAGGTGAAACTTTAATTTTTTCAACAACACCGGGCTCAAGAATAGAATCGAAATCCCTAAGGCATTTCCGTAGTTGAGAGACGTGGAAAACGTCATGAATAGCAGAACATTGAGCCGGTAATAAAAAGCGATAAGCCATGGAACCAATGCGTTCGGTAATGAGAAATGGACCAATATGTCTAGGAGCTAATTTTCCCGATCGACTGAAATGCACAACACCTTTTATAGGTGAAACACGAATAAACACCAAATCTACCATAGAAAATTCTAAATTCCTTCGGTTATCGGCATAGGATTTTCGCCTACTTTGAGCTTCTTTCATCCTATGACGAATAAGGTTAATCTTTTCTGTGGAACCACGAATAAAATCTGGACCTAAAACAAACTTCTCACCAGCTTCAAGCCAACAAGAAGGAGATCGGCATAGCCTTCCATAGAGTGCCTCGAAAGGTGCCATACCAATACTAGATTGGAAGCTATTATTATAAGAAAACTCAACAAGGGAAATATGATCTTCCCAACTTCCACCAAAATCAAGAACACATGCAAGAAGAAGACCTTCAAAAGTTTGATTCACATGCTCGGTTTTCCCTTCGGACTGAGGATGACAAGTGGTGCTAAAATTAAGCTTCATTCCTAAAGCTTTTTGAAGACCTTTCCAAAACCACTAGTAAATAATGGATCACGATCGCTAACAATAGAAGTAGGAACTCTATGCAATTTAACAATCTCTTAAACATAAAGTTTGACCAAAAGAGGTATGGTCCGATTAGACCGAACGAGAATAAAATGTGTGGAATTTGTAAGTCTATCCACCCATCACCCATAAACTGTCATGACCCGAACGAGAACGGGGATGACCTTCAATAAAGTCCATGGAAACTTGATCCCACTTCCAAGCTGGAATGTTTAAAGGTTGCAATTACCCACCGGGCCTTTGATGCCCGGCCTTAATGAGTTGCCAAGTCATGCAATGCTTAATGAGGTTAGCAATATTGGATTTTTTCCATCCCAATAATAAAGTTGCTTCATATTCGCGTATATTTTACTACTACCAGGATGAATGGTAAATTTGGAACGATGAGAATCTTCTAAAATGACATTACGAAGATTCTAATATTTGGCACGATAAGTCTACGAAATTTTCGAATAATGCCACGAGCATCGATTTCAAAGTCTACCAAACCATCAACATTTCTATCCCTACAACTTTGGCTAAGATGAGCCAATTCGGGATCATGGTTTTGAGCTTTAAGAATGCGGTCTATGTAACGACCCGATATATTCAACCATTCGCATCCGCACATGTCGGACTTGAATTGTTCAAAATACTGAATTGTAAAATAAATTTGGAAAAACTCAAAATATACAGTAAATAAATAAATCAAAGATCACAGACACAGAGTAATATAATGCAGCGGAAGTAAAGAAATAGTAGTTCATGAAGCTACCATACATGTACATCAGCGTTAGAAAAGATGCAACAAAAATAACAAGATGATAATCAAGTACAAAGCTGAATACAACATAGGAATCAACTGGATAATTGAGAGTGAAATAGATGGCAGGAACTTCAAGCAAAGCTCCAACTTCGAAGGTGAGTCTCTGATGCTGTATCACTCAGTCTGACCCGAGCGTAAAGCAAAACACAAAACACTCGAGTCAGGACATACATACTTATACAATGTAAACCAAATCAAGTGAACTGTAATATAAGGTACAAGTAACTTAAAGGATGCTTGGGACCGCCCATCCTCTAAGGATCAATTAAACTATTTACTATGTAGTAATATTTTGCTATTATAATATGTCTATGGTAAAATAAACTTACTTTAAAATAGCGTTAAGGAGTTATCCAATATCCCCATTAACACATATATATGCCAATTGTCTACACAGTACCGTAATACCTGCTGATCGAGAGGCTACCAGAGGATTCTATATAGGTACGACACAAATCAAGCTCGTACAAGGCGCACTAGGGTAGGTGACATGGCACAACAAGGCAATGTCAGGGTAGATATACCAATTATGCATCCGTGCCGATGGTAACGCGTAGCAGCTACTACCGTCCACCTCGAACCATACTCCCAAAATCAAAGATGCACACTAAACAATCGCAAAGTAATAGAATGGCATACGAAGAAGTGCGTCCGATAAGAGGTGCTACCTCCTTAGCCCGAGAATCGCTCCAGTTTTAGCCACCTTATGCCAACTCACGGGAGTCGGGTCCACATACATACCTTAATAGAACGTCGCCACTATCCTACGTTATTCCGGAACCTCCACCACGTACACGGTTGTCAAAGTGGTTTTCCGTAACGATAGAGAGTATGCCCATATCCAATCTCGGTCACTTTAATAACCAACGTTATTATTACCTATGGCTATTTATTTCAAATTCATTTCTATTCCAAACCATTTAAAATCAAATACCATTACTTTCCAAAATAATATCTATTCTGAAAATGGTAATATTTCCAAATCCATATACTTCTCAAATTTAAAATCCATTTCAAAACTAAATATTATATTATTTCATTTCAAAAACCAAATCAGTATATCATTTCCATTCAAATCCAAAGTAATAATATATCATTTAAATTCCAAAGCCAAATCAATATATCATTTAACTAAAACTCAAATTTCCAAACCACTGAATATTTCCTTTAATTTACTAAACTTGAAGTATCCCTTTAAATCATCTTAACCCAAACCACTTTATAAGGTCATATCCTTAAATCTTCCATTTCCAATAAGTTCCAAATTTATATATTTAAAGAAAATTCTTAATTAAATACAATTTCCAAAAATTTCATTTCCAAAGCCATATTACTTTCAAGTTATAACAACTCTAAAACCAAACATTTTGGAACATATTTATTTAGACCATCTAAATTCAATGTTAATATCTTCCAAACAAGGTTCATTTAACCATTTAAATTCAATGTCAAATAATATTTATTTCAAAGTTGTAGCATTTATAAGTTTATTCATTCAATTATAAACTTTCCAAAAACATCGTATATTTCAGCTACATTAAAATTTCAATTCTTAGCCAATTTAACTTATAAAAAAAAATCACATTTCCCACTTCAAAATATTCATTTGGATATCATTTGACTTATGATTTAATAAAATAAAATTTTATCAATAAATATCCAAATTAAACTATAATTCATTTATTAAGTCAAAAACACATTATTTTACTTCTTTTATTTCAACAAATAACTTACCACTTTATTTTTAAAATACCCACTTCATAAATAAGACTAAATTCCCATTTACTTACTTAACTTAATAATTTCAATTAAAACCAAATTTCCAATTATCAAGTTAAGTCATATTTTGGAAATGCACTTTTCCACATAAATCATAATTATTCAATTTCCAATATTCCATTTCATAAATAAAGTAATTTATCATAGTAAATATAAAAGTCAATTTCTTTGCAAATTTATTCATTTAGGCATCAATTAAACTATGATTTCAGGCTAAATACATTTATTACAAAATGTGCAGTTAAAACTGTATTTCATTTTATCAATTCAAAGGACATCATTTATTATTTCATAAAATAAAAATTGATTACAATTACCAGGTTAGACTTTAAAATTCCATATTAATTAACTTTAATTATTAAGTTATTTATCACAATAAAAGCTCTTTAAATTACCATTAAAACCAAATAAGGATTTTTAAATTACAATCTAAACCGATCATTAAGTTATAAAATTTTAACTTGCTGAAAGCCAATATCTCTATATATTTTAACCCATTAAGTCAAATTTTAAAGTAAAATTTCAAATTTTCTAAATATTCAAAATACTAAACAAATTTTAGGACAAATATTACCTTTAAAATATTAACCATAGGCCTATATAATATTTTCTAACGTAATAAAGTGATACAGATATATATCATTTCAATCCGTAATTTGAAAAGAAAAATTCAGGTTCTATCATTTCAAACCTGCAATCCCAAGTAAAATAAATATAATAAAATCAATAAAATCACTCGCGCTTATCATTTTAGCCCATAATGATTTTTTTCTTACTCTACAGTTCGTTCGGGTATGCATCATTTCAACCCATGGTGAAGGGGAACTTGCAGTGTGATAATAGGAAATAAAATAACAATATAGCAAATAATATCATATTAGGTGATGAACAAATATATATAAACAGGATTTAACAGCATGAAATCACATCATAGGTGTATATGAATAACATATCAATTTATACAGATTCACTTGTCATTATTTTACAATTATATAAGTAAGTAATCTCTGGAATGAATAACTCACCTTTTTGAAAGCTAGAATCAAAATCACACATCCAAACTCCGGAAAGCACGAAAAGGCACGACAAAGCACGAGTATATATTTTAAGTGGATGAAGAGTCAGATCCATACTTGTAAATAACACAATAAATACATATATAAGAAACGATTAAATACAAAAGAATATAGATAAAAACAAAGAAAAGATAAGAAATAAACAGACATAACCTTGTTAAATCAAAGCAAGATGATCAATACATGGCTTGTTTAGGGTTTGTTATCAAACTTTGGTGATGTTGGTTCCATGGTGGTCACGGCTAGGATTTGGTGGTGAGGAGGAGGTGGTGTGGTCGGCAATAGGGTGAGGCCGAGCTAGCATGAAGGAAACAAAAGAAAAACAAAAATAGAAAAGAAGGAGGAAGCCATGGATTTAGATCTAGTATTTTTTTCTCACGCAAATAAGAAATGAGGAGAAACTTTTCACATGAAAAAGAGAAATAGATGGCAGCTAGGTTTCAGGAAATACACGTCCAAAAGAAATAAATGGAAGAAATAAAGAGGCTAGGCAGCAAAAGGCAGGAGTTTAATTGGTTGGGACATAAAAAGGCAACAAATAACTCGATGTATTTATTAAATTTTTTCCTTTGTTCGCACGCAATGAAAAGAGTAGTTTGAGGAACAACGTGTACGTGAATTATGAGAAGAATTCACAGCTATGAATGTGGGAAGTAATTGGCTATGCAAATGGAATGGCAAGGGAAAAGAAAAAGGCAACAAATAAACAAAACAATTAATATCTCTTGAAATTTCTAAGCTATTATTAAAAATAAAATCAATCAAAATCAAATAAATATATTCAAAGTTTATACAAATAAAATAGAAAATAAAAATTAGAGAAACAAACATACGGATATAAAATATAGAAAGTCTTTGCATGTAAACATTATTTTGTCTAATTTAAATTGTATAAGTTTAAATCCCCAATAAATCCATATATTTGATTTCTCAATTTTGTTATTGAATCAACTATTAACTTATCCTCTTATGGGTAATAATAACATTGGTTTACATACAAACACATTAATAATTTTCCAATTCATCCAAATTTCAATTACATAGTATTTAATTTTATTTACCTACAATAAATCCATTTATTACGGATTGAATTCCAATTAATTTATTTCCAATAACTATCTTGCTTCAATTCTACTCTTTTTATTAAATCTTTTATCATTCTATAAACCTTGTTATTATTTGTTTATCTTTCATTAAATAGTTATATATTCAAAAAATTTTCATCTTTCTTTTGTAATAACTGTTATTTTCAATTATATTGAATTTGCCAAATATATACATTTATTATAATTAAAACCTCAATCAATTTATTCAACTTGGTTTTATTCCTTTATTTCATCTTATGAATAAAATATACATTTCCATTTATGTCATTACATTCACACTTTACAGTTATAGTCCTATTTCACATTAATGAACATTTATCTACGTTTAAATGTAATGATTTCCTACTCTGAATTTAGCAGCCTAAATAAAAGGTGACTTGCATAAATGTAATCACTAACTTTATATTACACTTAAGTTTATTATTTCCACAAATTATCAGAATTGCTTATATAATGTTGAATTCATTCAATTTTTATACCCAAATGTAACAGTTACAACTACATTAATAGACCAATTAAATAGTAACTTACAACCATTACTATAGCCTTTAATTTACATTTCATTTTTAACACTCACTTCATTATAAATTATAAAGTTTTTTTTTCTTTTTTTCTTTCTAAATTTAATTACAAAAATCTTATTAAATTAACCAGTTTAATTGTCGAAATTTATGGGTTGTTACACTCTCCCCCACTCAAAACTTTTCATCCCTGAAAAGGAAAAAGAAGGGCAAAGAAAGAATCAAGTAAACAATATATCTTATTCAAAAATACTACCTTATAAACAAATAAATTTACAAGATTAATTAATTTGAATAAAATATACCAATTTATTTAAAAATTCCTTTAACACCATTTTTATTGTAAGTTATTCAATTAACCTTTTATTCTCTTTACCTCAACTAATCCTTTTTATAACTAAAATTTAATTGTATAACATTTATTATAAACACTCAAATTTTATTTATAAAATCCTTTTATATTGTATATTATCCAATTACATTGTTAACTTTTAATAATTAAGGTAAATTATATTGGAATGTAATAGAATATTATACAAATAAAATTTTCTTAATTCAATTATCCAAGCTTAAATATTTATTTAAACTTTTGATTTCACTTTATCATTGACATTATCCTTTAAGACATAGTTTAAGAATTAGATTTTCGATTAACTTCAAACTATTTGAGAGATAAGCAATTATACAAAAGATATATCAAATCAAAATTTAAATCATATATCACATATATTATAAATCAAGTTATATTTTGGAAATCTAAATCAACTTAATTCTCCAAAGCAAGACTGCAGCAAAACTACAGAATGGTCTCTCCACTTCGAAACTCGAAAATGAATGTCGATGATGCTGCAGTCATCACCGAAATTATTTTTCAGCGACAAAGAAAAAGAGCACTGATTTAGAAATTAAAAATCCTTTTAAACAATTTCTACTTGAAATACTTTAAATAATACACCCTTTATAAACAAAAAGTTTGAAACCATCAGAAATTAAATTCTTAGTTTCTTATTTGAAATTCATTTAAATTTCCAAATTAATTTATAGCCATGTTTTATAGTTCAATTATTTATATGAGACAAAAGCTAATGGTTACAAGCTACACACAGAGTCAAATATTATTACTTAACATCCAATTCAATTAACTATCAAAGTTTAGAAAATTATACTTATATAATATAATTATACAAAATTTATTCATCACTAAATTTGAAAACCTTATAGTGTCAGTTTGCTCTGTTCAAGTGTTTTAGAGATCCTATCGATAGCGTTAATCAGACGAATCAATCGAAAACCCAAATCAACATCAACAACTCAAACAACACAATATATAAAATATTTTAAATATAGCTTTACAAGCAAGAATAGAGGTTCAAATTTGATTAACTCAAAAAAAAGAAAATTTTGATTTGAGGCTAAGTTGGAACAAAAGATAAGATGATTAACTAACCAAATAAGGAAATGGATAAGCTTATATAAATCGCGGTCAACCTTAATTGGGTCAACCGTGACTTCCAGAATTGGATCGGTATGGAATTCTAAGGCAAATCTTCATTCGATCTCAAGAGATAGAATTTGGGATAACAAGAGACACTAGTATCTAAACCGACGATATAGAAATCTTCGGTGAATCAATGCCAATTGTAAAGGAGATATGGGAAACTCCAGAATCAAAGAAGATGAATAGTGAGGGACAAGAATGAATTTTGGAACTCAGGGAATGTTCCAAAATTCGAAGGAAACCGAGTCAAAAGGAAGAGATTCACATTCGAATGAAAGTGATTTTTTAAATAAATTTACCATATATGCTAAGTTTTGCCTAAAGCCAAAGCTCTGATACCAAAATGTAACGACCCGATATTTTCAACCATTCGCATCAGCACATGTCGGACTTGAATCGTTCAAAATACCGAATTGTTAAATAAATTTGGCAAAACTCAGAATATACAGTAAATATATAAATCACAGACCACAGACACAGAGTATATAATGCAGCGAAAGTAAAGAAATAGTAATTCATGAAGCTACTATACATTTACATCAGCGTTAGACAAGATACAACAGAAATAACAAGATGATAATCAAGTACAAAGCTGAATACAACACTGGAATCAATTGGATAACTAGGAGCGAAATAGATGGCTAGATCTTCAAGCAAAGCTCTAACTCCGAAGGTGAGTCTCTAATGTTGTATCACTCGGTCTGACCCGAGCGTAAAGTAAAACACAAAACACTCGAGTCAGGACATACATACTTATACAATGTAAACCCAAAGTATAATATACCATTTAAATTCCAAAGCCAAATCAATATATCATTCAACTAAAAGTCAAATTTCCAAATCACTGAATATTTACTTCAATTTACTAAACTTGAAGTATTCCTTTAAATCATCTTAACCCAAACCACTTTATAAGGTCATATCCTAAAATCTTCCATTTCCAATAAGTTCCAAATTTATATATTTAAAGAAAATTCTTAATTAAATACAATTTGCAAAAAATTTATTTCCAAAGCCATATTACTTTCAAGTTATAATAACGCTAAAACCAAACATTTTGGAACATATTTATTTAGACCATCTAAATTCAATGTTAATATCTTCCAAACAAGGTTCATTTAACCATTTAAATTCAATGTCAAATAATATTCATTTCAAAGTTGTAGCATTTATAAGTTTATTCATTCAATTATAAACTTTTCAATAACATTGTAAATTTCAGCTACATTAAAATTTCAATTTTTAGCCAATTTAACTTATAAAAAAGTTCACATTTCCCACTTCAAAATATTCATTTGGATATCATTTGACTTATGATTTAATAAAATAAAATTTTACCAATAAATATCCAAATTAAACTTTAATTCATTTATTAAGTCAAAAACACATTCTTTTACTTCTTTTATTTCAACAAAAAACTTACCACTTTATTTTTAAAATACCCACTTCATAAATAAGACTAAATTCCCATTTACTCACTTAACTTAACAATTTCAATTAAAACCAAGTTTTCAATTATCAAGTTAAGTCGTATTTTGAAAATACACTTTTCCACTTAAATCATAATTATTCAATTTCCAACATTCCATTTCATAAATAAAGTAATTTATCATAGTAAATATAACGGTCAATTTCTTTGCAAATTTATTCATTAAGGCATCAGTTAAACTATGACTTCAGGCTAAATACATTTATTAAAAAATGTGCAGTTAAAACTGTATTTCATTTTTTCAATTCAATGGACATCATTTATTATTTCATAAAATAAAAATTGATTACATTTACCAAATTAGACTTTAAAATTCCATATTAATTAACTTTAGTTATTAAGTTATTTAACACAATTAAAGCTCTTTAAATTACTGTAATGCCCCACCTTTGTGCTCACAATAACAAAGGTTATTATAAGGAATAACGTTTGCTATTGCGAAGAATAAGGCATGTTAGAAGCGACCATCCATAAGTGATGCCTTAGACGAGTATTGGTTATATCGATAGGAGTTGTGTAAATTACTCCCAAAGATATATATTCAATCCAAATCTAAAACAAAACTACGGTGGCTTGAGAAAAATTCAGAACAACTCATAATAACAACAACACAGATAAGTATAATCACATTAGAACAGAAATAGCAGATATATAACGAAAGATAAGTCTGGATACATGCTACAACAATCGATAGTTCACATAAACCAAATGTACATTTACATGTCATCAACATACATGAGACGAGAGTCAATGCACTAAAAAGAAAAACCTCGAAGCTAGACAAACGATGAAGTGAAATCCCAAAAATCGAAGCGGCAACTGAATTAGAGATAGCGATTATCCTGAAATAACTCGGTCTGACCCGAGTATTATTTAAAAGAAAATAATAAATGGATCAGTCTAATTTAAACTTAGAAGTGAATGCATCTTAAACAATCATCATAGCAAATAATCATAGTCTCCAATGAGACTATTAACATAAATAATCAATATAGTTTAAATGAAGAAATCCCAATTTAAACTCCATCAAAATCCACTTTCAAATTCACAATTGAATTCAAAACAGCAATACGCAAAATTATAATCTCGAATGAGACTTTACACAAAACTACAGTCTCAGATGAGACTATACATCATAGTAATCAACATTGTTTAAATGAATAAATCTCATTAAACTTCATCAAAATAAATTTCCAAATTCATAATTGAATTTGAAACAGCAATACACAAAAATCTAGAAATCAATTAAGGTAACTATAAAATCAGCATTCACAAAATCTAGAAATCAAAATAAGATAACTAGAAAATCAACATAAAAGTGGATCGATCCCAGCAGATGGCGAGTTTTAGTTACACCGCATCTGCATCTCATATGGCCGAAGCCTACCAAGTAATACAATTTTTTGGCGCCCAACAAATGACCCGAAGGTCCAACATATGACCTGAAGGTCCAACAGATGACCCGAAGGTCCAACATGTGACCTGAAGGTCCAACAGATGACCCGAAGGTCTAGTACTGGTAATTGACCCGAAGGTCCATCATATGATCCGAAGGTCCAACAAATAACCTGAAGGTCCAGCAGAGTGGCTCGAAAGCCCAACAAAATCACCAAACGGCAATTATTTCAATTAACGAGTCCGAAATTAACCGAAATAGTAAAAGTATGGTTTCATACTCCGCACTTTTGCTAAATCGTTTAAATCACTTCATCGTTTCCTTGAAAGTGCAAAATTGTGTATTTTATATAAATATCATTTTACGTTCTCAAATGGACAAGTCCGGAATTGAGCGAATCAGTAAAAATAAGGGTTCATAGTCCTCAATTTTGCTAAAGCGTTTAAATCGCTTCCTCCTTCTTTTGAAAGCGCAAACTGGAAAAAATTTGGAAACAATTTTATTTTAAAAAGATTTTTAAAAACACGTGATTAAAACAGCAACATCTATAGCAATTTCGACAAAGGAAATTGCGCTTCACAAAACACCAAAAAAAGGATATCAAATCAGCGTTGTGGGATAACCGCTTGAAAATTCACTTTAAAATCGACGGTTACTAAAGTCAAAACAACAGTAATTTTTACACGTCAATATCTCATTGAAACAACACGCTTCAAAAATATAGCATTAAAGTAAAAATTCTGTTATAAAAATAACGGCGCAAAATACGTTTTAAAACCAAACACCGGTTCAACGTAATTTAAATATTGGACTGTACTACTGTATAAACTATTTAAAATATTGGATAACCTGGAAAATAACATCACAAGCGATGCTACCACGACATACATGCACGAAATTCATGTAAATTTAGGTGACATTTTAGGGAATGTGCTTACTGACCTTTGAACAAAAGTTAAAAAGGACCTGGCCACATTTTATTGTTACTCATATACACGAATTTCATGTCTACACAAAAGTTAAATTCTACAGAGAAAGGGACCAACACGTGTATGCTCCAAAAATAACAATCTAATCAGATCAATAAGACCAGAATTTTGTAGCTTGCAAAACTTGATTCATTTGCATGCATCCACAAGCACTAAAGCATAATGTAAACAAATCAAACATGTTTTTGCGCACAGTAACTTTTATAAAAAAACAAAACTCAAACATAAAAATATAAAACTTGTACGACCAGGACTTCTATTCGAATGCTATTTGGTGTACACGAAAAAAAAAGTTTGGAAAAATAATAATAATGCAACATGTCTATTTATACTATACGCATAAATATATTTTATAACGCGACCTGGGCAATATTTACTACACTACAATTTGCACGCAAATGCACTAAGGATACACTTGCACGCAATTCTCACTAAATAAGTGAATACATAACTGTTTTTTAGGCAAGTAACGTAAGTGACCAGCACCGTCAATATACACTATGCATGAGTGAAAAATATAATGGTCTGGGCTAGAAATTTTCGCATGTATGAAAAATAATATCATCATGTGCACAATACATATGTGTGGTCTGGCCAAGGCTTTACACACGCAAATCTGGAATATATTTTAGCTCTTATACATGTCCTACTCTTGCTCACATGTACACAACATAAGGCCTGAACTTGTTTCATGTATTTCGTGTACATATTCAATGCAACTAGTAATCAGTGCATGACACAACACAAGGAAATAGAGCAAGGATGTTGAACACTTGGCTATGGGCATACGTGATAAAAATTTCCAAACACTGTTCCAAGACACATGAAAATAAATTAATTCATATAAATGCGTGACTTTCAAAGTTGCATGCAATTCAAGTGAGCCACTACGTGCAATGCATAAACAATTAAATAATCATAAATCATTCAAATTCAAACTAAATATTTCAGCATTTAGTTCATATATTTTTATACTTCAACTTACATTCGAAATGAAGTAAAAATAATGTCCAAGCCATAAAAATTTCACACGCATAAAATGCAGAAAAGTTTGGTTAACTAATAAAAGTTGTAAACCAATATAAACATCAAAACAGCATAAAACACAGGCATCCATAGTTTTAATTAAAAGCATGAGTTTGCACTCACCTTAGATTTGTTTCAAAACTGGTTAGCAACCAAGATCCAAAAGTAGCAAAAATTGAACCACCGTTGATGAGTTTTCAGAGCTACTGGAAAAAAAATGGAATAAAAAATGTTGTAGTGCTACTATTCTCTTCTCTTTTCACAAAATTGTGTATAAGTCAATGCAAAGTGTACTGGCAATGCTTTGGATACAATTGCATTAAAGATGAAAACCTGCCTCGGTAAAAAAAGGACGTGCTGCAAAAAAAGAAACGATGGTGAAAGTGTTCACTTGCTTTTATAAAATCTTAGTGTGACAGCACTTGTTCATCTTTGTTAATTTTTACAAACTTTGTGTTGACAAAATTTTGTGACAGCAAAGCAAAAGTGTTCGCTACCTTTGAATAGTCCAACTTATCTACACACGTGAAGGCATATTGCCACACATTTCATACTTGCACCACTGGAAAGAATTTACTGACTTAGAAATGGATTTGCTTTGCAAAAATTATTTTTCAATTTAAAATTTCTATTTTAAATTCTTGTTACAATGGTAAAAATCACGGTTGTTGCAATTACCATTAAAACCAAATAAGGAATTTCAAATTACAGTCTAAACCGGTCATTAACTTATAAAATTTTAACTTGCTGAAAGCCAATATCTCTTTATATTTTAACCCATTAAGTCATATTTTAAGGTAAAAATTCATACTTTCTACATATTCAAAATACTAAATAAGTTTTAGGAAAAGTATTAACTTAAAAATATTAACCATATGCCTATATAATATTTTCTAACCTAAGTTAGGTGATACATATATATATCGTTTCAATCCATGATTTGAAAAGAAAATCCAGGTTCTATCATTTCAAACCCGCAATCCCAAGTAAAATAAATACAATAAAATCACTCGAGCCTACCATTTTAGCCCATAATGATTTTTTTCTTATTCTACAGTTCATTCGGGTATGTATCATTTCAACCCATAGTGAAGGGGAACTTGCAGTGTGATAATAGGAAATAAAATAACGGTCTTGCAAATAATATCATATCAGGTGATGAACAAATATATATAAACAGGATTTAACATCATGAAATCACATCACAGGCATATATGAATAACATATCAATTTATGCAGATTCACTTATCATTATTTTACAATTATATAAGTACCTAATATCTAGAATGAATAACTCACCTTTTTGAAAGCTAGAATCAAACACACATCCAAACTCTGCAGAGCACGAAAAGGCACGACAAAGCATGACTATATATTTTGAGTGGATGAAGAGTCGGATCAAACTTGTAAATAAAACAATACATACATATATAAGCAATGATTCAATACAAAAGAATATAGATAAAAACAATGAAATAAAATGACATAACCTTGATAAATCAAAGCAAGGTGATCTATACATGGCTTGGTTAGGGTTTATTATCAAACTTTGGTGATGTATGCTTCCATGGTGGTCACGGCTAGGCTTTGGTGGTGAGGAGGAGGTAGTGTGGTCGGCAATAGGGTGAGGCCGAGCTAGGCATGAAGGAAACAAAAGAAAAACAAAAATAGAAAAGAAGAAAAGAAGGAGGAAGCCATGGATTTAGATATAGTATATTTTTTTCTCACGCAAATAAGAAATGAGGAGAAACTTTTCACGTGAAAAAAAGAAATAAATGGTGGCTAGGTTTTAGGAAATACATGTCCAAAAGAAGGAAATGGCAGCAAAGCAAAAGTGTTCACTACCTTTTGCTTTTTGAATTCTCTAATTTATTTACACACGTGAAGGCATATTACCACACATTTCATACATGCACCACTGTAAAGAATTTACTGACTTAGAAATGGATTTGCTTTGCAAAATTTATTTTTCAAATTTCAATTTAAAATTTATATTTTAAATTCTTATTACGGACGGTAAAAATAATGGTTGTTACGAACTCCCCCTTATAAAAATTGCGTCCCCGCAATTTTTATACTAGAAGTTGTTTATAACACAAATTATTTATCACAACAAAGATTTAAAATAGAATAGATGAATAAAGAATACTCATCCCCACCCTAAGAGGAGAGAAAACCAGGATAAGAACGCTCGATGAATTCTTTGGTTCCCCAAGTGCAATCTTTGAGGTTTGCGGACATTGAATTTTCACAAGCGGGATTCCTTTATTCCGAAGGCGTTTAACCTCCGAAACTAACACACGAATAGGAGTTTGCACCATAGACAAGTCGGGTGAGATCTCAAGATCTTGCAACATAAGGGGATCAATAATAGGATCCAAATCTCAATGACATCGTCAAAGCTGGGATACATGAAATACGTCGTGAATTCCCGAAAACTAAATAGGTAGTGATACACGATAAGCAACTGGGCCAATGCGTTCCATAATAGGAAACGGTTCAATATATCGAGGAGCCAATTTCCCGAAGCTACTAAAACGCACTACACCCTTCATCGGAGAAACACGAATGAATACGCGATCGCCAACAGAAAATTCCAAAGGCTTCCTCGATGATCGACATAAGATTTCTGCCTATTCTGAGCCTCTTTCATTCTCTGTCTAATAATATCAATCTTCTCAGAAGATCCACGAATATGATCGGGGCCGAGAACTAACTTTTCCCCCAATTCCAACCAATAAGATGGTGATCGACGTGGCCTTCCGTAAAGGGCTTCGAAAGGAGCCATATCGATACTGGATTGGAAACTGTTGTTATAAGGAATTCAACAAGAGATAAGTGGTCTTCCCAACTACCACCAAAGATGAGAAGCAGTCCGATTGGACTTGATAGGAATAAAATGGGCTGCTTTGGTCAATCGGTCAACAATCACCCAAACATCAGTACGGCCCGACCTCGAATGAGGTAGACCATCAATGAAGTCCATAGAATTTTGATCCCATTTCCATAATGGAATCTCAAGAGGATGCAAAAGACCACTAGGACGCTGGTGTTCTGCTTTAATAAGTTGACAAGTCATGCAACGACTCACATAACTTGCAACATCACGCCTCATACCTTCCCAAAAGTATAAGTGTTTCATATCAGCATACATCTTGCTACTACCAGGATGGATAGTATACCTAAAATGATGACAGTCCTCAAGAATGTCATTTCTAAGATTAGAAACATTAGGCACGACCAACCTTCCCGTCTTCCGAATACAACCATGAACATCAATATCGAAATCCTTTAGATTATCACTTCGGGGTTCCGATTTACAACTCTGAATAAGATAAGCAAGATATGGATCTTGCTTCTGGGCATCGGCAACACGATCCAATAAACTAGGGCGAGCTTCCATGCTAAATAAAAGCACGGGAGAATCAGAAACTGAAGGACGGTCTCTAATATCACAATGGCATAAAGCTTCCAACATTTTCCACTCTGCTAGCATCATGGAAACAACAACTTGCTGCTTGCGACTAAACGCATCAGCAACTCGATTACCCTTACCAGGGGTATACAGAATATCAAAATCATATGAAGCAAGAAATTCGAGCCAATGCTGTTGCCTCATATTAAGTTCCTTCTGAGTGAATAGATATTTCAGAGATTTATGATCAGTGAAGAGAACAAAACGCTCGCCCAATAAATAATGTCGCCAAATCTTTAGAGCAAAGACTATGGCGGCTAACTCCAAATCATGGGTAGCATAACGAATCTCGTTAGGCTTTAGTTGTCTAGAAGCATAGGCAACTACTTTATCTTTTTGCATGAGAACAGCACCGAAACCAATACGGCTAGTATTGGTACAATAATGAAGTCTTGGTTCCCTTCAGGAATCACAAGGATAAGAGTATCGGAAAAGAGTTCTTTCAAATAATCTTCTTTCCTGAAAAGCTAAAACTTCCAAAATTACAATTATCTTTATGAAATCATTTCCTAGAAAAATTTATAGGTCAATTTATTGTGTCAAATTGTCTCATCAAAGCGTTTAGGAGATTCCTATCGATAACATTAATCAAGCGCATCGACCAGAATTCTTAAAGCACTCAATGGGCAATAAAATCACATAATCATCTTCTATATGATAAACACAAATCAAATTATACTTGTAAATAAATCTTATGAAAAAGATTTGCAAAATTTTAAATTGTTGTTTTCATCCAAAACCAATAAATACACAAATGGAGTCATCGAGATATTTGTGGAATACTCGATTCATAAAATGGATGAAATAGGCTGGGAAAACTGAATGACATAATAAGTCATTCATAAAAATCATAACGAGTGCGGAATGCGGTAAGTGGAATGCTAACTTCCGCAACTCGTAACTGATGAAAACCGGTAGCAAGATCGAGTTGGGAGAAAAGATTAGTGCCACTTAACTGATCGAACATGTCGTCAATCCTAGGTAATGGATATCTATTTATTGATAGTAAGCTCGTTAAGCCTGGGATACTCAATGCAAAGCCTAAGAGTACCATCTAGATTCTTAACGAAGATAACGGCGGCGTCCCAAGGAGATGAGCTAGAACGAATAAAATGCTTGGCTTCCAATTCAAATAATTGTTGCTTGAGTTTTTCATTTTCCTTAGCAGACGTCCTCGTGGGAGGATGACTGACAGAAGGGCACCAGAGATAAGATCAATACGGAACTCAATTGCACCTTCGACGGCAAACACGAAATAGGCTTGAAGACATCAGAAAACTCACAAACAACTGGAATATTATCTATGACATCCTCCGATTCGATGGAAGAAATGAGAGCATTCGAAGTATGGTCCATGCTTCGATATATAATAGATAACTGCTCGATAGCGTCGGGATGCTTGAGATATAAAGTTCTTTCGGGACCTAGAATTGAACTTCATAACGGACGAGCCAATCCATACCCAAAATCATATCAAAACCAAGATGATACGTAACATGCAGATTAGCATGAAAGGAGAAACCACATAGAATAATCTCAACATCAACGTATAACAAACCAAGAGTAGCGGATCCACCAATAGGATTCACAATCCTCAAAGGGTCGCAAAGACTAACAACATCCAAAGGAATATCACCAACAAGCTCCTTGACATGAATGAATGCGATGCACCCGTATCGAAAAGAACTCTAATATAACGGCCATGAAATAAAATAAAACCTTCCAAATCTAAGATTGATAGGAATTCAACAAATGGAATACTACGGGGATATGAGATTTATCCCTAGACATATTCCAACTCGTTAGAGAAGATAAAAGTTTTAGAACAACGAAGGAATAGATTCGAAAGGCACGAATAAAACCCTCGAATAGTTGTAACACATGTTCCATTCTGCTTCTATTCTGTGTTTATTATAATTTGTTCTGAACTTCAGCTCTGAGACCAAGCTGTAACGTCCCATCCCTATGCTCATAATAACAAAGGTTATTATAAGGAATAATGTTTGCTAGTGCGAAGAATAAGGCTTGTTAGAAGCGACCATCCGTAAGTTATGCCTTGGACGAGTATTGATTACATCGATAGGAGTTGTGTAAATTACTCCCAAAGATATATTTTCAATCCAAATCTAAAAGGAAACTGCGGTGGCTTAAGAAAAATTCAGAATAACTCAAAATAACAACAACACAGATAAGTATAATCACATCAGAACAGAAATATTAGATATATAGCGGAAGATAAGTCTAGATACATGCTACAACAATCGATAGTTCACATACACCAAATGTACATTTACATGTCATTAACATACATGAGACGAGAGCCAATGCACCAAAAAGAAACACCTTAAAGCTAGACAAACGATGAAGTGAAATCCCAAAAACTGAAGCGGGAACTGAATCAGAGATAGCGATTATCCTGAAATAACTCGGTCTGACCCAAGTATTATTTAAAAGAAAATAATAAACGGATCAGTCTAATTTAAACTTAGAAGTGAATGCATCTTAAATAATCATCATAGCAAAATAATCATAGTCTCGTATGAGACTATTCAACATAAATAATCAACATAGTTTAAATGAAGAAATCCCAATTTAAACTCCATCAAAATCAAATTTCAAATTCATAATTGAATTCAAAACAACAATACACAAAATTATAATCTCGAATGAGACTATACACAAAACTATAGTCTTGAATGAGACTATACATCATAGTAATCAACATTGTTTAAATGAAGAAATCTCATTAAACTTCATCAAAATAAATTTCCAAATTCATAATTGAATTCGAAACAGCAATACACAAAAATCTAGAAATCAATTAAGATAACTAGAAAATCAGCATTCGCAAAATCTAGAAATTAAAATTAAGATAACTAGAAAATCAGCATAAAAGTGGATCGATCCTAGCAGATGGCGAGTTTTAGCTACGCCGCACGTGCATCTCATATGGCCGAAGCCTACCAAGTACTATAATTTTTTGGTGCCTAACAAATGATCCGAAGGTCCAACATATGACTCAAAGGTCCAATAGATGACCCGAAGGTCTAGCACCGGTAATTGACCCGAAGGTCCATCATATGACCCGAAGGTCCAACAAATGACCCGAAGGTCCAGTAGAGTGGCTCGAAAGCCCAACAAAATCATCAAAATCATCAAACAGCAATTATTTCAATTAACGAGTCCGGAATTAACCGAAATAGTAAAAGTATGGTTCCATACTCCGCACTTTTGCTAAATCATTTAAATTGCTTCATTATTTCCTTGAAAGTGCAAAATTGTGTATTTTATATAAATATCATTTTACGTTCTCAAACGGACAAGTCCGGAATTAAGCGAATCAGTAAAAGCAAGGGTTCATAGTCCTCAATTTTGCTGAAGCGTTTAAATCGCTTCCTCGTTCTTTTGAAAGCGCGAACTGTAAAATTTTTGGAAACAATTTTATTTTAAAACGATTTTTAAAAACACGTGATTAAAACAGCGACATCTATAGCAATTTCGACAAAGGAAATTGCGCTTCACAAAACAGCATAAAAACGGATATCAAATCATCATTGCGGGATAACCGCCTGAAAATTCACTTTAAAATTGATGGTTGCTGAAGTCAAAACAATAGTAATTTTTACGTAAAAATCTTATTAAAACAACACGTTTCAAAAATATAGCATCAAGGTAAAAATTCCGTTATAAAAATAACGGTGCAAAATACGTTTTAAAACCAAACACCGGTTTAATGTAACTTAAAAATTGGACTGTATTACTGTATAAACTATTTAAAATATTGGTAACCTGGTCAATAACATCACAAGCGATGCTACAATGACATACATGCACGAAATTCATGTAAATTTAGGTGACATTTTAGGGAATGTGCTTACTGACCTTTAAACAAAAATTAAAAAGGAACTGGCCACATTTTATTGTTACTCATATACACGAATTGCATGTCTACACAAAAGTTAAATTCTACAGAGGAAGGGACCAACACGTGTATGCTCCAAAAAAAAACAATCTAATTAGATCAATAAGACCAGAATTTTGTAGCTTGCAAAACTTGATTCATTTGCATGCATCCACACGTACTAAAGCAAAATATAAACTAACCTAACATGTTTTTGTGCACTGTAACTTATATAAAAAAACAAAACTCAAATATAAAAATATAAAACTTGTACGAACAGGACTTCTATTCGAATGCTATTTGGTGTACACGTAAAAAAAAGCTTGGAAAAAATAATAATACAACCTGTCTATTTATACTATACGCATAAATATATTTTATAACGCGACCTGGGCAATATTTACTACACTACAATTTGCACGCAAATGCACTAAGGATACACTTGCACGCAATTCTCACTAAATAAGTGAATACATAACCTATTTTTTTTTTAGGAAAGTAACGTAAGTGACCAGCACCTTCAATGTACACTATGCATGAGTGAAAAATATAATGGTCTGGGCTAGAAATTTTCGCATGTATGAAAAATAATATCATGATGTGCACAACACATATGTGTGGTCTGGCCAAGGCTTTACACATGCAATTTTGGACTATATTTTAGCTCTTGTACATGTCCTACTCTTGCTCACACGTACACAACATAGGGCCTGAACTTGTTTCATGTATTTCGTGTACATATTCAATGCAACTAGTAATGAATGTGTGACACAACACAAGGAAAAAGAGCAAGGATGTTGAACACTTGGCTATGGGCATACATGATAAAAATTTCCAGACACTGTTCCAAGACACACGAAAATAAATCAATTCATATAAATGCATGACTTACAAAGTTGCATGCAATTCCAGTGAGCCACTACGTGCAATGCATAGACAATTAAATAATCACAAATCATTCAAATTCAAACTAACTGTTTCATCATTTAGTTCATATATTTTTATACTTCAACTTGCATTCGAAATAAAGTAAAAATAATGTCCAAGCCATAAAAATTTCACACGCATAAAATGCAGAACAGTTTGGTTAACTAATAAAAGTTGTAAACCAATATAAACATCAAAACAACATAAAACACAGCCATCCTTAGTTTTAATTAAAAGCATGAGTTTGCACTCACCTTAGATTTGTTTCAAAACCGGTTAGCAACCAAGATCCAAAAGTAGCAAAAATTGAACCACCGTTGATGAGTTTTCAGAGCTACTGGAAAAATGATGGAATAAAAAATGTTGCAGTGCTACTATTCTCTTCTCTTTTCACAAAATTGTGTATAAGTCAATGCAAAGTGTGCTGGCAATGCTTTGGGTACAATTGCATTAAGGATGAAAACGTGCCTCAGTAAAAAAAGGATGTGCTGCAAAAAAGAAATGATAGTGAAAGTGTTCACTTGCTTTTATAAAATCTTAGTGTGACAACACTTGTTCATCTTTGTTAATTTTTACAAACTTTGTGTTTACAAAATTTTACGACAGCAAAGCAAAAGTGTTCACTACCTTTTGCTTTTTGAATTGTCCAATTTATTTACACACGTGAAGGCATATTGCCACACATTTCATACATGCACCACTGGAAAGAATTTACTGACTTAGAAATGGATTTGCTTTGCAAAATTTATTTTTCAATTTTAAATTTCTGTTTTCAATTCTTATTACGATGGTAAAAATCACGATTGTTACAATTACCATTAAAATCGAATAAGGAATTTTAAATTACAGTCTAAACCGGTCATTAACTTATAAAATTTTAACTTGCTGAAAGCCAATATCTCTTTATATTTTAACCCATTAAGTCAAATTTTAAGGTAAAATTTCATACTTTCTAAATATTCAAAATACTAAATAAATTTTGGGAAAAGTATTAACTTAAAAATATTAACCATATGCCTATATAATATTTACTAACCTAAGTCAGGTGATACGGATATATATCGTTTCAATCCGTGATTTGAAAAGAAAAATCCGGGTTCTATCATTTCAAACCCGCAATCCCAAGTAAAATAAATACAATAAAATCACTCGAGACTACCATTTTAGCCCGTAATGATTTTTTTCTTATTCTACAGTTCATTCGGGTATGTATCATTTCAACCCATAGTGAAGGGGAACTTGCAGTGTGATAATAGGAAATAAAATAACGGTCTTGCGAATAATATCATATCATATGATGAACAAATATATATAAACAGGATTTAACATCATGAAATCACATCACAGGCATATATGAATAACATATCAATTTATGCAGATTCACTTATCATTATTTTACAATTATATAAGTACGTAATATCTAGAGTGAATAACTCACCTTTTCGAAAGCTAGAATCAAAATCAAACACACATCCAAACTCTGCAAAGCACGAAAAGGCACGACAAAGCATGACTATATATTTTGAGTGGATGAAGAGTTGGATCAAACTTATAAGCAACACAATACATACATATATAAGCAATGATTCAATACAAAAGAATATAGATAAAAACAATGAAATAAAATGACATAACCTTGATAAATCAAAGCAAGGTGATCTATACATGGCTTGGTTAGGGTTTATTATCAAACTTTGGTGATGTATGCTTCCATGGTGGTCATAGCTAGGCTTTGGTGGTGAGGAGGAGGTGGTGTGGTCGGCAATAGGGTGAGGCCGAGCTAGGCATGGTGAAAACAAAAGAAAAACAAAAATAGAAAAGAAGAAAAGAAGGAGGAAGCCATGGATTTAGATAGTATATTTTTTCTCACGCAAATAAGAAATGAGGAGAAACTTTTCACGTGAAAAAAAGAAACAAATGGCGGCTAGGTTTTAGGAAATACATGTACAAAAGAAGGAAATGACAAGAAATAAAGAGGCTAGGCAATAAAAGGCAGGAGTTTGAATGGTTGGGAAATAAAAAGGAAACAAGATGTATTTATTAAATATATTTCGTTCCTTTGTTTGCACGCAATGAAAAGAGGAGTTTAAGAAGTAATATGTACGTGGATTATGAGAAGAATTCACAGCTATTAATGTGGAAAGTAATTGGTTATGAAAATGGAAAGGTAAGGGAAAAGAAAAAGGCAACAAAGAAACAAAACAAGTAACCTATATCTCTTGAAATTTCTAAGCTATTATTAAAAATAAAATCAATCAAAATCGTATAAATATATTCAAAGTTTATACAAATAAAATAGAAAATAAAAATTAGAGAAACAAACATAGGGAAATAAATTATAGAAAGTCATTTCATGTAAACACTGTATTTTTTCTAATTTAAAAAGTATAAGTTTAAATCCCCAATAAATCCATATATTTGATTTATCAATTTTGTCATTGAATCAACTATTAACTAATCCTCTTATGGGTAATATTAACATTGATTTATATACTAATACATTAATAATTTCCTAATTCATCCAAATTTCAATTACATAGTATTTAATTTTATTTAAATACAATAAATCAATTTATTACGGATTGAATTCCAATTAATTTATTTCCAATAACTGCTTTGCTTCTATTCTACTCTTTTTATTATCTATTATCATTCTATAAACCTAGTTATTATTTGTTTATCTTTCGTCACATAAATATATATATATATTCAAATTTTCATTTTTCTTTTGTAATATCTGTTACTTTCAATTATATTGAATTTGCCAAATATATACATTTATTATAATTAAAACCTCAATCAATTTATTTAACTTGGTTTCATTCCTTTATTTCATCTTATGAATAAAATATACATTTCCATTTGTGTCATTACATTCACACTTTACAGCTATGGTCCTATCTCACATTAATGAACATTTATCTACATTTAAATTTAATTGATTTCCCACTTTGAATTTAGCCGCTTAAATAAACGGTGACTTGCATAAATGTAATCACTAACTTTATTTTACACTCAAGTTTATTGTTTCCATAAATTATAAGAATTGCTTACATAATGTTGAATTCATTCGGTTTCTATACCCAAATGTAACAGTTAAAACTTTAAAATATCTAAGTTAATTTTTATACCCAAGTATATAATGTTGAATTCATTCAGTTAATTTTTGAACTTGTTCAATTGAAACTCTTGTGATAATTTTCGAGTGGAGAACTACAATTTGTTTGTAAATATCTAAGTTAAGCCAATGTGTAACAACCCAAAATTTAACCACTTTAAAATATAGTATTTAAAGTGATTTTAAATATAAAATATAAATGGTTTTATGATTCAATCAGTATTACACAGGATTTGAAAATAGAAATATACATTAAAATAGTAACATTTGCTTATATCGACAAAAGTGACAAAATCCTGATTTCAGAAAAGTAAGTTTAAATGGTTTAATAAATTATTTTAATTTATTTACGAGTGTTTATATTTTTAAATGACATTATACAAATTTATTATTTAATTTGGTTTACATAAATAAATAGCTTAAATAAAACGTCAAAACATGACCGTAAAACATTTTGTCAAAAATCAACGTTTTGTTGATTTAAAGTTGTCACAAAATTGTTGCACCTTTATGTATACAATTTAATAAATATGGTAACATATAAATATAGTTAACAATTAACTAAACAAGGCTACTTTTATTCATCATACATAGAAAATTCTAGAAAGTAATTAGCAAAAGTAAACTAAAGAAGACAAAACACATGTCACATCAAAAGTGACATAAAGTAAAGAAATGTGACATAAAGTAAAGAAATGTGATATAAAGTAAAGTAATCATTCTTATTCAGTACTTAACCCTAAAGTATTTGAATTTTAAAAGTGTGATGTGATGTGGATGGTAAGTTTTGAATTAAATAAGTTTACTTAATTCTTAAGGAAGGTTATTTAAGTAAAAACACAAATCTATATTTTATTCTCAAATATTTTCTATAAATACATACCCACTTTCTCACTTTCTTTCACACTTATTCTTTTCAAAATTTCAAGCTTCTTCTTACCTCCTTTAATGGCTTCCAACCTTAACAAAGTTATGCCAAAATATTTTCAAAAATAAAATAAAGAAAATATCGACAAAACACCGTCCGAACCACTTCAAACTCCTCCTCCTTCCTTCAAAACCGACGACCCACTCCTTCACATCAAGCCGAGCCCACTCTCCTCTTAAACTCACGGCCCAAAGCACCAAAAACCTTCACAAGTAAAGACAAGCCACCTAGAGGCCTTAAAAGAAGCATCCGTAAGCACCCGATTGAAGTTAGGAAAGTTATAATCACTTTAAAGTTAGTTCATTTGCGACTAAGGTGAGAACTCCTAATTTATATGTATATATTTAGTTAAAATATTATGTTATGTTCATTTGTATGTTTAGTTATGATATTGATTTTCATATGTGGCTTATTGCAAGAAAATATTGAAACAAGTCACGATATACACGACATTGATTCACACGGAAAACACTTTCCAAACTAAAATAAAATATGATATGGAATCATTTATACCTTTGAAAAATGCTTAAAAATGTTTTAGAAATGGTTCATAAGTGTTTAAACTTGTCTCGGCAAAGTTTTGATATGAATCTCAAAATACGCCTAAAATTTGACGCGTCGCGTAATGGTTGTTCGTGTTTACGCGTCCAAAGTTCAAACGAACATACGAAGTGGAATATAGTTCGGAAATCTTCGAAGTAAGAATTTTACGAATCCTTATATCCATATCTTTCATACAAAAAGAAAAATCAAGATTTTATCTTGTATATTTTAAAATATGGCAAAATCAATTTTCAAGGAAAATCCAGCTTTTGCACTAAATAACCAAAGTTGGAAATTGATGAAATTGGTATTTTAAAAATATGAAATAAATTCTAAAAATCTTCCAAAATGTTTTAAAAGTGATTTAAGTTGAAAAAAATGATTTTCTAAATGATATAAAAGTTGTTTTGAAGAATATAGCTTTTAAAGCACTTTTTGCAACACTTTCTACAAATGTTTTTCAATAACTTTTAAAATGAAGGTTGAAACTTAACAATTCTTTCCCAAATCCTTAGTAAATATTTTTAAGTAAATAATAAAGCATTTCAGAGGAAATTTGAACAATTTAACAATAATTCAAAGATGGTTAAACAAGAAGTGATTTAAAAAGGGAAAATGAGTATGCGAAAACGACTAGTACATGTGTCCCGCCTATGAGATCTAAAAGTGGAAACAAGGTGTGTAACTTAGGTTAGGGTAGGAGCAACCAGTGCCCTGAACTTACCTGGCCTCAGTTTCTCTTTTAGGCGAGAGGTGGAACATATCGAAAGGAAAGCCCGGATGCTCAACTTGGATTTTATAGAAATAATCTTCTTATGCTCATTATTAAAATCCGAAGAGGGAACTTGTCCTATTCATGGAATTTAAAAGGTGATCTCACCGTTATTCAGCCCATAGCACTTGTTGAATACGTAAGTTGATTTTGAATGAAAGTAGAATGATTTCTATAATCCTATTTTCTCAAATGATACTCTTTAAAAATGATTTGAGAAATATTCAAAAAGAGGTTTAAATGACTCCATATTCACTAAAAGTATATTTTGAAAATATATATCTCTCAAAGATATTTTGGTAAAGGAAATGAATGAATCGAAAAACAATCACCTAATTACATCATTTTTATCGATGATTGGATTTCGAAGGAACCGGGGTCGGATTTGGTTGATTCCTATCTGAAAACCACTTCGAACCAGTTTACGTGTTCGAAGAATGAAGATGTTTCAAGACGAAGATATTGAGACGAATAATAACGAGGGACTACTTGTTGATTAATTGGGGATAAACTCCCGATGCACTATATTGTAGCAGTGGTCTCTTTGTTATGAATACCTCAAAACCATAAGGGCTTCTCGCCTAGTAATGGCCGAGGAAAGTGCCTTCGATTTCGTTCGGTCCTAGAACGAACTTGTACGGATGAATGTTTGACCTTGCATTCCAAATCATAATGAGTAGTTTCTATAAAAGTATATCAGCCGGTGGCGGAGAAGACACCTTCTCTTAGCTTAACACACTTTCCCGAGGCATACAAGCTTAGGAAGTTATATGTTTGTGGAAATCAGTCGTGTGAATATGGAATGGCAATGTGGTATTCAAAGTGAAAGAAGATGTGCTATGTGAAAAGGTAATCGTAGCCTCGAGCCTCATCAACCAAAAATGACCGAAACAGGGTTAGATGCGGCAAGGCTAAGTGGGTCATTCCCAAGTAGGGTATGATCATCCCCTTTTAGAAATATTTCTTCCCACTATGACGTTCGGGATGTAAATTAATGTGGTTGTTTGCGAAGAGAGCTCTCGGATAAAGGTCGGTAACGGCCGGGGGATGACATTTTTGATACTATCTAGTTATAGAGGTAGGCCGGTCTTGTGTTGGTTGAGAAACTTTATGATGGTTTCTCGGTACATTCTTCTAGAGATGTACCGCCGAAAGGTAGTCCCTTCACCTGGTCATTTGTATGAAAATCCATTCTCTAATAAGAACCTTCGGACTTGATTGTAAACCTATTATGCTGAAATTTAATCAATGTAACAATTTCGGCTAAGATTAATAAGTTTATTTGAAAATGTTTTCAAAGAATGTCATTAAAAACAATATCCCTAAATTTTGCGTAATAAAGAGTTTTGGTTATCATAAGGTAAAAACTCGTTCCGTGTTTGTGTGACATGGTCTTAATAGATACCTTTTTGTTTTCAAAAACATCGTACTTTGAGTACCCACACCAGTCCCATGACTGACCCGGAGTTTGTTTTTCCCTTTATATCTCCGGGTGCCCCATTTTTCGGCCAGCCGTGTAGTCAGGATACCTTAGGAACTTTTTGGAGCATGTTGGGGAGCAATTTGGACAAGTCTTTTGGAGCTATGAAGTTGAAGTACCTTATGTAGTTACCTACCCATTTTCCGCTGTGTATGTAGTATGTATTTCTAGCATATGTATGGATAGACAGTTATAACTATCCCGCTAGATTTGTATTTGACTCTGATCATTATGTATAATTATAAATGTTGAATGCGATGTGAGATTCTATTATTCTGTTATCTTCTATCTTTATTTTCTTTTATAACCCTGATAATCTGCCTCCCCGGCAGTTGGATTTAGGGCACATGAATACCGTGGATGTATTAATGTCAATTTCTGAGGGTAGAGGAGATGGGTCGTCACATTTGGTATCGAAGCTGAAGGTTAAGTGAGAACCTTGGCTTTGTTAGGGTACGACTCATTATAGATAGGGTTAGTAATGCCCTAGAATGAGTTTAGTCTAAGAGAGTGCATAATTAAAACTTCTAATTTGAATAAGTATATTCATACTGTATAGCATTCCCCAAGATATCTCGTCTATATATCCTAAAGAACTTTTTCTTACTATATACAGATAGTAGAAAATGAGTGGAAAAAGAATACGGTGTAGGGGAGGAAGTAATGTCACAAATGGTCAAACTCCCGCAGCTGCAGTAGTCGAGGAATTAGTAGTTCCGGTACCGCCCCAAATAAACTTTGCAACTTTATGCAAGAACTATACCAGCCTTGTTGGTAAACCTTTCAAAGTAACAGAAACCATCATTGAAGTATAAGCTTGGATTCGCTCGTGTGAAAGAATTTCAAAGGATTGAATATTGGAGATGAGCAGAAGAGATTCTTAGCATCTTGGCAACTACAAGATGGAGCTCTAGTTTGGTGGGAATCTACTACTCAGAATGAGTCACAAGATGATTTCTCTTGGGAACATTTCAAAGAAGTTCTGGAGGAACATTATATGCCGGAAACAGGAAAATCCCGTCTTTACCGAAATTCCATGGATTTTAAACAAGAGGAGGAGATGTCGTTTGAGTAATATGCTAACAAGTTTAATGAATTATCTCGTTTTGGGCCTGGATTGATAGATAAGCCCCTAAAAATGAATGAAAAGATTATTTCTGGGATGAAGAAGCAATACGATGTCAGGAAGACTGGGCATGTGAAAGAACCATTTGTAGACTTAATAGACATAGGTTACAGATACGAAGCTTTGGATAAGGTAGATCCACCCGTAGTACTAGAAAGCAACAACAATAACTGGAAGAAGAGGAAGTTCATTGGCAAGAAGTCGTGGCAGGGAAAATCCAAAGGAGGATCTCAGGATGACGGCTTTAAAAATGTCACTTGCTATAATTGCCAACAAAAGGGCCACCTATCAATTCATTGTAGAAAACCCAGAACTCAAGGAACTCAAGGATCAACACCAAGAAGCTGCTTTAATTGTCATCAATAAGGTCACTTGATTAAGGATTGTCCCTTAATGAAGAAATAAGAACAAGCCAAAGTGTATGCGATCAAGGATGAGCCTTCAACCTCCAAAGAAGTGAAGGGCAAAGGAGTGTTGGAAGGTAATATTTTTATCAAAGATGTTTTAGTTAGAGTATTTTTGATACAGGAGCTTCTCATAGTTTTATTTATAAAACAAATGTAGAAGAATTGGAACTTAGACCTAAAATTGTTGACGACCCTATCTACGTAACAAATCCTATAGGAGGTTCCACTAATCTTTGTGTGCACTATGAAAAGGTCTCAATTTCCTATCCTCCCAGTCACTTTCCTTTTGATCTTTTCGTTTTAGATTTTATTGGATTTGAAATTTTACTCGGTATGGATTGGTTGGCTAAATACAAAGCTGTGCTCGATTGTGAGAATAGAATGATATCTTTTTGGAGCGTCTTTAGAAAAATCATAAAAATATCTTGTGAAGGTCCTAGTCCAAGAAGGGATAGTTTTCTTTATGCTTTGGATACATCCCAGACAGGAATAGAAACAATACCCGTTGTTAAAGAATTTGCAGATGTCTTTGAGGAAGTAAAATGTTTGCCCCTACACCGAGAAATCGAATTCCGTATCGATTTAGTTCCTGGCGCGATGCCAATTAAACAACAAGATAGAAGGATGGCTCCGAAAGAAAGGAATGAGCTGAATAACCAAACCCAAGAGCTATTAAAGAAAGGATTGATAAGACCCAACCGTTCAAGTTGGGGATCAGCAGTATTTTTTGTTGCTAAGTCGGATGGATCATTGAGATTGTGTGTAGACTATCGAGATCTAAATAAGCAAACCATTAAGAACAAGTATCCTCTACCCCGAATAGATGACTTGTTTGACCAGTTACATGGAGATCTAGTTTTCTCTAAAATGGACCTAGCCATAGGATTCCATCAGTTAAGGATCATAGAAGATTGCATCCATTTAACTGCATTCAAAGGTTCGAATACTTTCTATGAGTGGTTGGTTATGCCTTTTGGGCTGACTAATGCACCCGCTTATTTTGTTGACCTTATGAATAGAGTGTTTAGAGATGTGCTAAACAAATTCGTGTTAGCCTTTATCGATGATATTCTCATCTACTCAAAGATAGAAGAAGAACACGCAAGGCATCTAGAAGCTGTGTTGGAAATATTGAGAAATAATGTGCTTAAAGCCAAATTCTCAAAATGCCATTTTGGGAGATGGAGGTAAGATTCCTTAGACATATAATATCGAGGGATGGAATTTCAGTGGATCCAGGGAAAGTTGCAGTTATTCAAGATTGGAAGCAGCCGCAAACTCCTAAAGAGATTCGTAGCTTCTTAGGTTTGGCAGGATATTACAGAAGATTCGTTCAAGACTTCTCTAAAATAGCCTATCATCTAACAAAGTTGACAACGAAGGATGCTAAATTTATCTGGACTCCTAAGTGTGAAGAAGCATTCCAAGAACTAAAGAAGAGATTGACAACCGCTCCAGTTTTAGCAATTATAAATGGAAATAGTGGATTGACCGTTTATACGGATGCTTGTGAGGAAGGAGTCGGTGTAGTTTTAATGCAAGATGGGAAGGTGATTGCTTACGCAAGTAGATAGCTGAAGACGCATGAGAAGAATTGTACAACACACGACTTAGAATTATTAGCCATTGTGTTGACTCTAAAGATATGGAGACATTATTTGTTGGTAAGAATCTTTAATAGTTTATTTCGATAAAACTTTGAATTGACCGTAGTAAATAATATTCCATCTTTTAGGTGAAAAATTCGAACTCTTCACGGACCACAAATCATTGAAGTATCTTTTCACCCAAAATGATTTGAACATGGGACAGCAACGCTGGCTAGAATTTCTCGCGTCATATGGTCTAGATATTCTATATACACCCAGGAAAGCCAACGTAGTAGCCGATGCATTGAGTAGGAAGTTAGCTACTATGTCTTATTTGGTAGTAACTCCAACTCTTCAGGAGAAAATAACTAGAAAGAAAAAAAGAAGATCGATTCCTAATGGAAATTATTAAAGATATACATAGTGGAAGGCGTTCAAGCTTTAAAATAGACAACATGGAATACTGCGGTTAAATGGAAGAATTTGTGTTCCAGATGTTAAAAATCTTAAGCAAGAAGTATTAGCTGAATGTCACACAGCCAAACTTAGCATTTATCCAGGGATTCATAAGATGTACAAGGACATGAAGCGTACATTTTTTGTGGAGAAGCATGAAGAGGGACATATCTATCTCTGTCAGCCATTGTGAAAATTGCCAAAGAATCAAAAGTGACCAACAAAAGACGGCAGGATTACTTCAAACTTTGGAGATTCCAGCTTGGAAGTGGGATCTAATATCCATGGATTTTATTGATGGCTTACCCCGAACAAGGAAAGGAAATGAAGGCATTTGGGTTATCATAGACCGATTAACCAAAAGTGCACACTTTATTACAATTAAGCCAACAAGAACTGCAGCAAGCCTTACAGATATATATAAAGAAGATTCTCTGATTGCATGGAGTTCCAAGCAGTACAGTAAGCGATCGTGATCCAATCTTCACTAGTCAGTTTCGGGAAGCACTACAGACAGCTTTGGGAACCAAGCTGAGTATAAGTATTGCATATCATCCCCAAACTGATGGACGGACGGAAAGAGTCAACCGTGTTTTAGAAAATCTTTTGAGAGCATGTATTCTAAACTTTGGAGGCTCATGGGAGAATCATTTACGTTTAGTAGAGTTCTCTCATAATAATAGCTATCAAGCTAGTATCGGCATGGCACCATATGAAGCTTTGTATGGTCATCCATGTAACTCGCCAGCATGTAGGATAGAATCCGGAGATCGGTTAGTGCTTGGTCTAGATATGATACGAGAAGCTTCAGAGAAAGTTGATATGATTATAAAGAAGCTAAAATAAGCCCAAAGTAGACAAAAGAGTTATGCAGACCGAAGGCATAGAAATCTGGAATTCTCAGTTGGAGATTCAGTCTTTTTGAAAGTCTCTCCAACGAGAGGAGTAATAAGATTTGGAAGATCTGAAAAGTTAGCACCTCGATATATTGGACTTTTTCCCATTCTCGAATGAATTGGCCCACTAGCTTATCGAGTACAATTGCCTGAAAGATTGTCTAGTGTACATAATTTTTTTCACGTATCACATTTGCGAAAGCATATATATGACCCAGAACAAATCATAGAAGCAGCTGCTTAGGATGACTTGGAGATAGAACCAAATTTAGCAGTTATTAGAAGACCCGTCCGAATCGTGGATCAAGATGAGAAACGATTAAGAAGGAAGGTTGTAAGGTTGGTAAAATTTTAGTGGAGCGGGGATGTTGATGATTGCACATGGGAAACAGAAGATAGAATGAGAAAAGCATATCCCGAGTTTAGAATCGATGTATAGACTTTATCTATCATTTGGGTGTTCTCACCGCCTGTGGCGTAATCACTTATTTTATATATTCCATCTTATTGAATATATATTTCCTTTTGAGCTATTTTTTTCTTATCTAATTTCGAGGACGAAATTCTTTTAAGTAGGGAAGAATGTAACGACCCAAAATGTAATCACTCTAAAATATAGTATTTAAAGTGATTTTAAATATAAAATATAAATGGTTTTATGATTCAAACAATATTACATAGGATTTGGAAATAGGAATATATATTAAAATAGTAACATTTGCTTATATCGACAAAAGCGACAAAATCCTGATTTCAAAAAAGTAAGTTTAAATGGTTTAATAATTATTTTAATTTATTTATGAGTGTTTATATTTTTAAATGACATTATACAAATTTATTATTTAAATTGGTTTACATACCCACATTCTCACTTCCTTTCACACTTCTTCTTCTCAAAATTTTAAGCTTTTTCTTACCTCCTTTAATGGCTTCCAACTTTAACAAAGTTATGCCAAAATATTTCCAAAAATAAAATAAAGAAAATATCGACAAAACACCGTCCGAACCACTTCAAACTCCTCCTCCTTCCTTCACAACCCACGACCCACTCCTTCACCATCAAGCCGAGACTAATCTCCCCTTAAACTCACGGCCCAAAGCACCCAAAACCTTCACAAGTCAAGACAAGCCACCTAGAGGCCTTAAAAGAAACATCCGTGAGCATCCAATTGAAGTTAGGAAAGTTATAATCAGTTTAAAGTTAGTTCATTTGCGACTAAGGTGAGAACTTCTAATTTATATGTATATATTTATTTAAAAAAATTTATTATGTTCATTTGGATGTTTAGTTATGATATTGATTTTCATATGTTGTTTATTGCATGAAAATATTGAAACAAGTCACGATATACACAACATTGATTCACACGGAAAACACTTTCCAAACTAAAATGGAATGTGATATGGAATCATTTATACCTTTGAAAAGTTCTTAAAAAAAAATTTGAAATGGTTCTAAGTGTTTATACTTGTCTCGGCAAAGTTTGGATATGAATCTCAAAATACGTCTAAAATTTGACGCGTCGTGTAACGGTAGTTCGTTTTTACGCGTCAACAGTTCAAACGAACATACGAAGTGGAATATAGTTCGGAACTCTTCGAAGTAAGAATTTTCCGAATCCTTATATCCATATCTTTCATAAAAAAGAAAAATCATGATTTCATCTTGTATATTTCAAAATATGGCCAAATCGATTTTCAAGGAAAATCCAGCTTTTGAACTAAATAACCAAAGTTGAAAATTGATGAAATTAGTATTTTAAAAATATGAAATAATTTACAAAAATCTTTCAAAATGTTTTAAAAGTTATTCAAGGTTAAAAGATGAATTTCTAAATGATATAAAAGTGGTTTTGAATTATATAGCTTTTAAAGCACTTTTTGCAACACTTTTTGCAAATGCTTTTCAATAACTTTTAAAATGAAGGTTGAAACTTAACAATTCTTTCTCAAATCCTTAGTAAATGTTTTTAAGTAAATAATAAAGCATTTCAAATGAAATTTGAACAATTTAACATTAATTCAAAGATGGTTAAACAAGAAGTTAAGTGATTTAAAAAAGGAAAATGAGTATGCAGAAATGACAAGTACATGTGTCCCGCCTGTGAGATCTAAAAGTGGAAACAAGGTGTGTAACTAAGGTTAGGGATGGAGCAACCAGTGCCCTGAACTTACCTGGCCTCGGTTTTCTCTTTTAGGCGAGGGTGGAACATATCGAAAGGAAAGCCCGGATGCTCAACTTGGATTTTATAGAAATAATCTTCTTATACTCGTTATTAAAATCCAAAGAGGGAACTTGTCCTATTCTTGGAATTTAAAAGGTGATCTCACCGTTATTCTGGCCATAGCACTTGTTGAATACAGAAGTTGATTTTAAATAAAAGTAGAATGATTTCTATAATCCTATTTTCTCAAAAGATACTCTTTAAAAATGATTTGAGAAATATTCAAAAAGAGGTTTAAATGATATTCACTAAAAAGTATATTTTGAAAATATATATCTCTCGAAGATATTTTGGTAAAGGAAATGAATGAGTCGAAAAACAATCACCTAATTACATCATTTTTATCGATGATTGGATTTCGAAGGAACCGGGGTCGGATTTGGTAGATTCCCATCCGAAAACCACTTCGAACCAATTTACGTGTTCGAAGAATGAAGATGTTTGAAAACGGAGATTTTGAGACGAATAATAACGAGGGGCTACTTGTTGATTAATTGAGGATAAACTCCCGATGCACTATATTGTAGCAGTGGTCTCTTTGTTATGAAAACCTCAAAACCATTGGAGCTTCTTGCCTAGTAATGGCCGAGGAAAGTGCCTTCGATTTCGTTCTGTCTCAGAACGAACTTGTATGGATGAATGTTTGACCTTGCATTCCAAATCATAATGACTGGTTTCTATAAAAGTATATCAGCCGGTGGCGGAGAAGACACCTTCTCTTAGCTTAACACCCTTTCTCGAAATATACGAGCTTAGAAAGTTATACGTTTGTGGAAATCAGTCGTGTGAATATGGAATGGCAATGTGGCATTCAAAGTGAAAGAAGATTTGCTATGTGAAAAGGTAATCGTAACCTCGAGCCTCATCAACCGAAAGCGACCGAAACAGGGTCAGATGCGGCAAGGCTAAGTGGGTCATTCCCAAGTAAGGTATGATCATCCTCTTCTAGATATATTTCTTTCCGCTATGACGTTCGGGATGTAAATTAATGTGGATGTATGCGAAGAGAGCTCTCGGATAAAGGTCGGTAACGACCGGGGGATGACATATTCGATACTATCTAATTATAGAGGTAGGCCGGTCTTGTGTTGGTAGAGAAACTTTGTGATGGTTTCTCGGTGCATTTTTCTAGAGATGTACTGTCGGAAGGTAGTCCCTTCACCAGGTCATTTGTATGGAAATCCATTCTCCAATAAGAACCTTCGGACTTGATTGTGAACTTATTATGCTGGAATTTAATCAATGTAACAATTTCGGCTAAGATTAATAAGTTTATTTGAAAATGTTTTCAAAGAATGTCATTAAAAATAATATCCCTAAATTTTGCGTAATAAAGAGTTTTGGTTATCATAAGGTAAAAACATGTTCCGTGTTTATGTGCGGCGTGGTCCTATGAGATACCTTTTTTTTTTCAAAAACATCGTACTTTGAGTTCTCACACCAGTCCCATGACTGACCCGAAATTTGTTTTTCCCTTTAAAACTCTGGGTGCCCTATTTTTCGGGCAGCCGTGTTATCGGGATACCTTAGGAGCATGTTGGGGAGCAATTTGGACAAGTCTTTTGGAGCTATGAAGCTGAAGTACCTTATGTAGTTACCTATCCATTTTCCGCTGTGTTATGTAGTATGTATTTCTAGCATATGTACGGATAGACAGTTATAAATATCCCGCTAGATTTGTATTTGACTGTGATCGTTATGTATAATTATAAATGTTGAATGCGATGTGAGATTCTATTATTCTATTATCTTCTATCTTTATTTTCTTTTACACCCCTGATAATCTGCCTCCCCGGCATTTGGATTTATGGCACGTGAATACCGTAGATGTATTTGTGTCGATTTCTAAGGGTAGAGGAGACGGGTCGTCACACAGTGGTTATGGGACATGAAGCTAAACTCATTTATTTACTAGTTTGGTGTAATTCACACTTTTTATTAATCAATTTGATCATTTTGTGATATAGACTAGCGATATGCTATGTCTCTTTGTCCACGTTGGGGACTGTACCTCGTTTTATTGAGTTCCTTCTCAGTTCTTTTATAGGCTAATGACCTATTGGTTCTTTGGAGTTTCGGCTCATTTTTGTGGGCCAGCGACCCATGCTCTTTTATGGAGTTCATCTCATCGGACGTACCGTTGTACTACGTTGTTGTCCAGAATATCAGGTTCATCAGGCGTACCGTTGTACTACTTCGTTGTTTCGAATTATTTGAGTTTCAGGTTCCTTGCGCGTACCGATATTGTACTACGTCGTTGCACCGGCTCCATGGTTAGCGACCATGGGATAGCGTCCCGTTTGTGATACACGTGTTGGTGAGTTTTCATGCTCCCATTTTATGATAGGCCTCCCCCTTTTGTGATTTCTGGATTTCTAGTTGATAATTTCTAGAATTTGTGTTTCACCTCTTTTTGTGATTGGCAATATTATGTTTACCGATATTTGGGGTTTGGTGAATAAAATAAAGAATATGACATTCTTTTTAGTGCTTTGAGATTTCTTAAGATATTGTATGATTTTTGTGTTGTCTAATGTATACTTTTCATAGTATGTCATTATTGTTATCATACGTTTTTGTCATATCTATTATTCTATCTTATTCTATCTGATATTTATAGCTATACTGATCCGTTTATTATTTTCTTATTAAGTAATACTCAGGTCAGACCGACATGTTACAGGGGCTTCTGCTTGACTCCTCTTCTGGGAGCATTATCTGAATTTTGACTAACTACTCTAATTTAGTAGTTTTTGTTGTTATACATTCGAGATAGAGACTCCTTGATGTATACTTATTCTTTTGTCTAGCACTTGTACATATTCTTTTGTGGTATTGTGGATCTTATTTGACCACTACTCTGATGTACACTTCTATTTGTTATATTCATATCTATTTCCGCCTTTATGATATGAATATCTGTGACTGATTTATGTTATGCTTATTTCTATATTTGTTTCCAAAGATCATATAGCCACTGTTTAGCAGCTTTGAGTTTGTATTGGTATGTCAGATTTCCTCTTGAAATGAAATACATGTTATACCATCTGATATATCGGTGCTCGCACAAAGTAATTACATGGATGGTCGCTCCTCAATAGCGTTATTCTTCATGCTAGTTGACGAAATTACTCCGTAGTGTCCTTGGCTAGCATGAGTATAGAGGTGGGGCATCACAGCTTGGTGTCAGAGCCAAACTTCGAAACAATGTAGAATAATCTAGCAAGGATCATTGTCCTAAGTCCTTCTTAGGAGTCGTGCTTTAGGATTTATCCGAGTCTTTAGACCCGTTCTTTCCTAATTTCTTTTATGATGCCTTATTTTAACAATCGTGATTATTTGATATTCATTTTGTGAATAACTTTTTTCTTCTTCTTTCTTTCTTTCTTTCTTAAAGAAGAGAAATGATTAGACCAGGCCGTCCCAGTGCCGGTCAATCCAGTGCTGCTCCTCAGGATGGAGTATTTATGTCCACCCAACAACTTCTAGATCTTGTAAAGAATGCTCAAGCTGTCGGACCCATTCCAGAGCCTACTCACCCAAAATCAGGATCTGCACGCCGGTGAAGTGATTATACAAATTTGGGTGGAAAGCCGTTCAAGGGTTCCGAGGGCGTTATCGAAGTCTAAGCTTGGCTTAGAACATGCAATCGCATCTTTTCTCACATGGATCTTACTAATTTGCATCGTGTCCAAGTGGCTTCTAATATGCTTCAAGAAAGAGCATTAGATTGGTATGAGCTTCTGATTTCTGAAATTATCGAAGCGGATCTTACTTGGGAGCAATTTTGAGAAAGATTTGAATCGAAATTTGTACCAAAAGATGAAAAAGTGACGTTGGCTCGTCGTTTTATTGACCTTGTTCAAGGCGAATCCTCTGTGTGGATTACTTCGCATCTTTTAAATCCCTCTCTAAATATGGGGTCGAGTACATTAATACCTCATTGAAGAAAAATCAGAGGTTTGTCTATGGCTTAAATAAGTATCTCAAAAAGCCATTACTTCTAAAATTAGAAGTTTCTTTCAATCAGCTTGTTGGTATCGCTCTTTGACTCGAAGAGGCCAATAAAAAAGTTGATGTTGAAGTTATGGGTGTCAAACCGAAGTTCAACGACAACAAGAAGAGGCCTATTAAGTTCAAAGGTCCTTATCCCAACAAGAAAGGGAAGCAAACAACTCCGGTAGAAAAGACTACTACCTCTAGTCATGGGCAATGCTACATTGTGGTTCTAAGGACCATTTCGCTAATAGATGTCTGAAACCTCTCTTTTGTCATTATTGCAAAAGTTCGGGCCATCTTTTGTCTTCTTGCCCCAAACTTCAAAGCAAGAGCGAGGGAAAGCTAAATGTTGTGCACGCCCCTAGTAACACTTCTCATGGTCAAGATATTTCTCATTCTATCCTTGATGGCATTATTATGTTTCGTGATCATCATATTCGAGTTCTTTTTAATATGGGTGCATCCATTCTTTTATATCAAAAGAACTTGTTGATACTTTTTCTTTAAGTGTTATGGCTTTGGTGACTTCTTTGAGAATTGCGAATCCGGATGGTGGATTCGCAACACTCGGTTTACTTTATAAAGATGTCAAGATTATTTTATGTGATTATGCTTTCCTAGCCGATTTGCATGTTATGTGTTACTTAGGCTTTGGAATGATTTTGGGAATGGATTAGCTTAACCATTATGAAGCCGATATCCTATGTCCTGAGCGGACTATTTATCTTCGACATCCTCAATCTGTTAAGCAAATTTCTATTGTTTTCAAAGATTCGAATTCTAAATTGGCAGCATCCTTGTATTCTCTAAACCCTCATGATGACGATAATGATGATAAGGGAGATGTCATTTTTCTCATTCACGTTGTTCGTGAATTATTCAATATATTTGAGCCCGTTTTAGGATTACCACCTATGTGAGCAATTGAGTTCTGAATTAATCTAATCCCTGGAGCTCTACCTATCACTCGTCCTCCTTATCGTATGTCCAATGAAGAAAATGAGGAGATGCGTAAGCAATTATCCGAATTGGAAGAGAAGCAATTTATTCATTCTAGTTCCTCTCCTTAGGGAGCTTCAGCTATTTTTATGAAGAAATCTGATGGTACACTTAGGGCTTTGTGTTGACTACTGCAAGCTTAATGATCTTACCATTAAGAATAAATATCCTTTACCTCAGATTGATGATTTGTTTGACCAGCTTTGCGGTGCTAGAGTCTTTTCACAGTTAGACTTAGCAACTGGTTTTCATCAGCTTCGTATTACAGAGGATAGCATTCCTTTGAGGTTGTTCCATATTCGTTATGAATCTTATGAATGGCTAGTTATGCCATTTGGTTTAACGAATGCTCCATCTTATTTCATTGACCTTATGAATCGAGTTTTCAAAGACTTACTCGATCTATTTGTTCTCATCTTTATAGATGATATTCTTGTTTATTCTAAAACCGAGGAAGAACATGAAAAGCATCTTCGGATTGTGTTGGAAACTCTTAGGAGCAATCATTAAAAGAAAAAATCTATATGTACCACTTTTGGCAATCTCGTGCGAAATTTCTCGATCATATTATTTTCGAATCACGAAATTTTCGTAGATCCTTCAAAGATTGAAGCGATTCAAAATTGAAAGAGACGGGAGAGTACGACGGAAATCCATAGTTTTCTTGGATTGGCGGGTTATTACTGTTGTTTTGTAAAAGACTTTTCTAAAATTTCTGTGCCTCTTACTAGTTTGACAAAGAAAGGAGTTAAATACATTTGGTTGGACAAATGTGAAGCTTCTTTTCAGAAATTAAAAGAACTCCTTTCAGATGCTTCTATTCTTGTGATTCCCAAAGGGAACCAAGATTTTATTGCTTATACCGATGCTAGTCGTGTTGGTTTGGGAGCCGATCTCATGCAAAGGGAATGTGTTATTGCATATGCTTCTAGGCAATTAAAGTCTTCCAAGACTAGATATGCCTCTCATGATTTAGAGCTCGCGACTATTTTTTTCACCCTTGGAATTTGGCATCATTATCTTTTGGTAGAAAACTTTATTCTCTACACCGATCATAAATCTTTGAAGTATTTATTTTCTCAAAAGGCACTTAATTTGCGTCAACAATGTTGGCTCGAGTTTCTTGCATCTTATGATCTTGATATTCTTTATACTCCCGGAAAGGGAAATCGTGTTGCCGATGCCCTTAGTCATAAGCAACAAGAGGTTTTTTGTATGATGATATCCGAATGGGATGATCTCGTGATTTTTTCCACTTGCGAGATACGAGATCGTGAATCCGATTTATGTTCATCTCTTGTTCTATGTAGCCTCAAGGCTCATCCTTCTCTTTTAGACCACATTCTTGAAGCCAAAAGCTAGATCCCGAATTGGCTCTTCTTGGCTAAAGTTGTAGGGATAAAATCGATATTGAATGTTTGAAAGACTTTGATATTGATGCTCGTGGCGGTGTTAGAAAATTTGGTAGACTTATCGTGCCAAATATTAGTAATCTTCGTAAAGACATTTTAGAAGACTCTCATCATTCTAAATTTATCGTTCATCCCGGTAGTAGTAAAATGTACGCGGATATGAAGCGACTTTATTATTGGCATGGAATGAAATCCAGTATTGCTAACTTTGTTAAGCATTGCATGACTTGCCAACTCGTTAAGGCCGAGCATCAAAGGCCCGGTGGGTTATTGCAACCTTTGGACATTCCAATTTGGAAGTGGGACAAAATTTCCATGGACTTTATTGAAGGTCTTCCCCGTTCTCGTTCGAGTCATGATAGCCAATGGGTGATAGTTGATAGACTTACAAAGTCCGCCCATGTTATTCTCCTTCGGTCCAATCGGACCGTACCTCTTTTGGTCAAGCTCTTTATTAAAGAAATTGCTGAATTGCATGGAGTTTCTACTTCTATTGTTAGCGGTCGTAATCCATTGTTTACTAGTGGATCTTGGAAGAGTCTTCAAAAATCTTTGGGAATGAAGCTTAATTTTAGCATCGATTAACATCCTCAGTCCGATGGACAAACCGGTCGTGTGAATCAAACTCTTGAAGATCTACATCGTGCATGTGTTCTTGATTTTGGTGGAAGTTAGGAAGATCACATTTCTATTATTGATTTTTCCTATAATAATAGCTTCCAATCCAGTATTGGTATGGCACCTTTTGAGGCACTCTATGGAAGGCCATGCCGATCTCCTTCTTGTTAGCTTGAGGCCGGTGAGAAGCTGGTTTTAGGTCCAGATTTTATTCGAGATTCCATAGAAAAGATTGATCTTATTCGTCATAGGATGAAAGAATCTCAAAGTAGGCAAAAATCCTATGCCGATAACTGAAGAAGGAAAGTAAAATTTTCTATGGAAGATTTTATGTTTATTCGTATATCACCTACGAAAGGTGTTGTGCGTTTCAATCGATCGAGAAAATTAGTGCCTCGATATATTGGTCCATTTCCCATCACTGAACACATTGGTTCCGTGGATTATCGCCTTTTATTACCGGCTCAGTTTTCTGCTATTCATGATGTATTCCACATCTCTTAATTACGGAAATTCCTTCGAGATTTTGATTCTATTCTTGAGCCCGGTGTTGTGGAAGAAATTGAAGTTTCTGCTAATTTGACTTATGAGCAACGTTTTATTCGTATTATTGCTACGGAGGTTAAACGCCTTCGAAATAAAGATGTCCCGCTTGTGAAGGTCCAATGGTCCTCAAATCCTAAGGATTTCTCTTGGGAATCAGAAAATTGATCGAGTGATCCCATCCGGACTTACTCTCTCGTGCTCCTTAGAGGTGAACTCTTACTTCAAATTTCTTTTGTGTTGATATGCTTTTATGGTTGTTACTCATTAGTTTCTTCTTAAATATTGCAAGGACGCAATTTCTTTAAGGAGGGGAGTCTATAACAACCCGCATATTTTACGGTTGTACATTTAAATATTTTATTTAAATATAACATCATTAGTCAGATTTAAGTCCAAAAGCTACTTTTTGCAAACTGTCGAATTAGGACTCAAGACCACTTCCATTGAGTTCAAAATGACATTTGATCCCTTTTTGAGTATAAACATCGATATGTTTGGAGTTAGCTTGAATTTTGACATTTTCACTTAGGGCTTTGGGTTTAGGTTTCAGCCTAATAACCTAACATAAGACCCTAGCTCCACCCCTCTCTTCTTCATTCATTCTAATATTTCCTAACACTTCAAACTTTAGGAAAATGGGGGAAGAGATTAGAGAATCCTAAGCCCTAGTTTCTTTGCAAATTCAAGTTCTAGCTCCAAAATCAAAGAGAGGCTTAGGTAAGCATCTCCTTCTTCTTCTCCATCTCAATCTCTCTCCAATTTCATAAATTTCCTATAACCTAATTTGGAAAAATTATTGCTTCTAGACTTAGATTGGAGTTTCTAGAGTTAAAGTTGAAGAGTAGTTGATCTTCCTTTGCTTTCAAGCTTCTCCTTCATTGTTTTTGGGTTTAAAGGTGAGTTTTTGAACTCACATCTACTTCTATAGCTATCATTGTTGCTAGATATGAATTCCTAACACTTATTTATGTTCATTTGCTTTTGATTTGGATTGAATTGTTGAATATTCCCATATTTGGTGTTTTGAGGTCAAATCTTTAAAAATCCAATCTTTGACGTTTGAACACGTTAGTAGGGTGTTTCGGAGAGCCATATAAGGTTGGGTTGTCGCTAGGCGTAAATCCCTAGTCATCGTTGCTCGCTCGTTAGCTTCCGTTCCATGTTATGGGTTTTTCCCCCACAAGGGGTCTAGGCTGAAACTGCTGATGAAGCAGGTTCAATCGACTGAACCTGGAGGTCAGTCGACTAAACCAGAGGGCAGAAAATTCTCTGCCCCTGTATTAGTCGACTGACCTGATGGTCCAGTCGATTGACCTGGAAACCCGAAAGTTTCCAAGCTCTGGGTCAGCCGACTAACCACCTGATCCAGTCGACTGACCTGCTTGCTTTAGCCCAATTTGCCTATTTTGCTTGAGATTCCAATTTTTAATCGATTCATGATTATTCGAATTATTGTTATCATTTATTATCGACTTTGATGACTTCTACTTCGGGATTTTTGGGAATATCCATCTTGTTGGATTCGGTATCGATTTCTATGGATATTATTCACATCTTCTTATGTGAATTTTTAGTGATTGATTGTTTCTACAATCATTTCTGTGACTTGTCACTGTGAAATAAAAAGGTTTCTATACTAGTAGTAAATATCAAAACTCTTTCATTAAAATGATTCCAACTCTATTTTTAATACAAAGCTCGTTTATCAAAACGTTTTTCAATCTATTAGTATATACAAACCTTTACCTCATTCGTTTGAGAAATCTAATTAAACAGCTCAATAAAACTAGTGGTATGAAACGCTTGCGTTTACTTCGTCGGTTAATTTTTGGACTTGTTCGATTGAAACCCTTGTGATATTTTTCGAGTGGAGATCTATAATTTGTTTGTAAATAACTAAGTTAAGCCAGTGGTTAAGGGACATGAAGCTAAACTCATTTATTTACTAGCTTAGTGTAATTCACACTTTTTATTAATCAATATGATCATTTTGTGATTTAGACCAACGATATGCTATGTCTCTTTGTCCACGTGGGGGACTGTACCTCGTTTTATTGAGTTTCGTCTCATTTATTTTACAGGCTAACGAACTATTGATTCTTTAGAGTTTCGACTCATTTTTGTGGGCTAGCGACACAAGCTCTTTTATGGAGTTCGTTTCATCGGACGTATCGTTATACTATGTCGTTGTCCGGCTTATCAGGCTCATCGGGCATACCGTTGTACTATGTCGTTGTTTCAAATTATTTGAGTTTCAGGTTCCTCTGGCGTACCGATATTGTACTACATCGTTGCACTGGCTCTATGGTTAGCGACTATGGGATAGCGTCCCGTTTGTGATACACGTGTTGGTGAATTTTCATGCTCCCGTTTTGTGATAAGCCTCCCCCTTTTGTGAACTCTGGATTTCTAGTTGATGACTTCTAGAATTTGTGTTTCACCTCCTTTTGTTATTGGTAATGTTATGTTTGCCGGTATTTGGGGTTTGGTGAATAAAATAAAGAATACGACATTTTTTTTAGTGCTTTAAGATTTCTTGAGATATTGTATGATTTTTGTGTTGTTTAATGTATACTTTTCATAGTATGGCATTATTGTTATCATACGTTTTTGTCATATCTCTTATTCTATCTCATTTTATCTGATATTTATAGTTAGACTAATCCATTTATTGTTTTCTTATTAAATAATACTCAGGTCAGACCGAGATGTAACAGGTGCTTCTGCTTGACTCCTCTTTTGGGAGCCTTATCTGACTTTTGACTAACTACTCTAGTTTAGTAGTTTTTGTTGTTATACATTCGAGATAGAGACTCCTTGATGTATACTTATTCTTTTGTCTAGCATTGTACCTATTTTTTGTGATATTGTGGATCTTATTTGACCACTACTCTGATATACACTTCTATATGTGATATTCATATCTGTTTCCGCCTTTGTGATATGAATATCTACGACTGATTTGTGTTATGCTTATTTCTATATTTGTTTTCGAAGATCATATAGCCACTGTGTAGCAGCTTTGAGTTTGTATCGGTATGTCGGATTTCCTCTTGAAATGAAATGCATGTTATACTATCTGACATATCGGTGCTCGCATAAAGTAATTACATAGATGGTCTCTCCTCAACAGCCTTATTTTTCATGCTAGTTGACGGCATTACTCTATAGTGTCCTTGGCTGGCGTGAGTATAGAGGTGGGACGTCACACCGACTTTTTACAAAAATTAGCATTGCGGACTTTAATCCGACTAACGATGCTATATTTAAATTAAATATTTAAATATACAATCATAAAATATGCGGGTTGTTACACAAATCCTCAGGGACAGAGTCATGGATAATATCGTACTTCCTTTTATAATCAATCCCTATAAAGTTAAGAGAAAAGGAGGCTAGAGCTAGACATCGATAAATATAATCCTTTACACTTTAAATTGGGCTACTTTTGAGCATTGATCCTTCAATAAAGGAAGGAATTTTTGCAAAAATGAAGAGGTTATAGGCTTAGCGTCTTTCGAGAAAACATTTGATCTCTTCAGCAAAGATTCTTTTTAGTTAGTTTCATTCAAGAATAGTCGCCTTCGCCAAGATTCCTTTTAGATTGGTCATTATATGTTTAGCTTTTTTGCCCTCTTCACTAAACGAAGTAAAACCATAACTAAGAACTTTTATTCTCTTAGCTTATAAGATCTCTTCTTTTCCATCTCTAACAAGGATGAGATCTTTAAGTTTTCTAAGGATACGGATTTATTGACAACATCAATATCGCTAGTGTCAACCTCCAAAGCCTTTATCTTATCAAACAAGGAAGAGTTTAACTCTTTTAATGAAGAAGCATGTTGGGAGGAAGTCAAAGTGGATTGATGGAGAAGGAACATATGTTTCCCAACCTAAAATATGAAATATTGCCACTAAATTATATGTTAAGCAAATATATGTATTAAGAGGAAAATAAAATGTACCAAAACAAGTTGTTGCAAATGAAGAGTAAGATGTCTTTCTAAAAGGGAGGAGGAGATCCCTAAGGTCCTAAAGAAGAAACAACAAGAGAGCAAAGAACAAATAATATCTTCGCAATCGAAAGGAGAAAAGAGCCCTACGTTAATACCAAGCAAAGAAGTGTCAACATAATGTAAAGGCCCAACTATTTATGCAAATAAGCCAAAGTTGATAGAGTAAGGGTTATTCCCTAAGGGTAATTATGTAATTTGTCACATATACCTACTCGATAACTAATCTTGTTCATAATAAAGGTATTTGATTTCTATTACGTACTTTGTTATATAGTGATATAATTGATTTAGTAATTGATTTAAAAAATATAAGTCTCTTAAAAGATAGGTTTTGTAATAGATTTCCAATATGTTATAATGATAAATTTATCATATAAAATAACATACTATTTTAAATACTCTTTGTTAAGATGTTTTCAGATAGGATATCGATTCATCCGTTGTCATTAGAGTATGTAATGCTTTTTAAATGTTAGATAGTGTATTACTCATCGTTGCTTGGAGCGCTAAGGGGTTACATACTGTGCTAACCCGGAATTTTCGGACACTTCATATTTAAATAATTGAATCTTGAATTAAATATTATTAAAATGACTTAACAAGCTTTTTAACCCTCTTTGAAATCATAAGTAATGAGGGTAAACATTTTTTGGAAAAATATCGATAATGCGACTAAAAATCATTTTACTGATAAACGGTTTGTTTCTTAACGAAATTTGTTCAACCTTTTTATGCTTGTCTAATTAACCATTAAGGAGATAATTAACAAGTAAAAATATTTTTACTTGTTATGGCTAATAAAAGTGTGATTAGTGAAGAGTGTTTGGATTACTGAAGGGATTAGTGGATATGATATTTGTAAATAAATATCTATGTATTTTGGTGGATGCACATGAAAGGGAGGATGCAAAGATGACCTTCCAAGGGGGTAAGAGGTGGTAAGTGACCTCTTGTGAAGCTTATAAAAGGAGGGCACACCTTAAGGATTAAAATCATAAATTCACAAAAAATCCAAGCATTTCTAATGGCTTCTCTTCTTCTTCTGTCTTATGTTCTAAAGTGAAAGAGTTGAAATCAACTCCAAATCACTTCACACTTTGCCGTAAGAGATTAGCATAATATTATAAAACCTTCTATCATGCCAAAAGTTGATGAAGCAAAACCATGCAATCCTTATGGTGATATGACGTAAGCAATTTTTGAGAAGGAGGAGGGAATAAGCAAGTGCAAAGCAAGGAGGAGGAGGGAATAAGCAAGTGCAAAGCAAGGAGGAGGAGGAGCAGGAAGTAGGTGGTTGCAAGGATAGGGTTTGACTTTGGTTCTTGGATCTTGGTTGTTAGTGAGGTTAAAGGTGAGTTATTTCCTCACTTTGAATGAAACCATAACACAAATATGTTTGTGTTTGATTGTATTTAAGTTGATTGAATTGTTGTTAGCTTATATTAAAACATTGGTTTTCATTCTTACTTTAAAGGTAAGTGACATATGTGAACCATGTATATGAACTTGAACAAATTTGGAATGGATTTGTATGACTTGTGACAAGACCATGGAAAAATCACATAGGTTATAGATGGACACTTTTTAGATTGGGCTCGAATTTGAAAGTGCACTTATAGCAATAGTCGCTATAGAAGCAGTTTGGAATTGCCTTAGTATTGGCTAATTCTATGGAACTTTTTAGAGAGATCCTTATGGATTTCTCACCATATTTATATTGTTTTATATGTATGTTTATTTCTAGTAAAAAAATTGAACAATAAAAAGTTAAGTAACATCTCGAAAAGGCCAAAACATCACTGGTGCAAAACTGCCCCGTTTAAACTTGATTTTTGGACTTGAAAGGTTTGAAAAGATATTTAGGTTTAAGTATTTTGTTTCATTCTTTTTTTTTTTTGCAAGGCAAGCGGGGTTAACTGGTCCCCTACCAGTTTATTGATAAAAAGAGAAAAGGAAAGGAAAAAATACAAAGGCCACATGAACAAGCTCATGTCACAAAACACACACAAACTTCACAGGACAACAGCGGAAAAGAAAAAAAGAACAAGAAACATACAACACATATAATAAAAAAGAAAGGCTAAAAGAAAGGGAAAAAAATTAATAGGAAGAAAGAGCTATGTCCAGTCAGAAGGGCAGTATCCACTGAAATCAAATTTACTCTCCCGGATTCCATTCCTGATGCTAGCCTTCAAGGCATTCCAAAGCTGTTGATTGTTTCTTGATTTATTCTCAAAACTTCTCTGATTTCTTTCTTCCCAAACTAATGTCATGTATTTTTTGATCATAAAAAAGTGCACAAATCTATCCTTTTTCTTCCATTTAGTTGCTTTCCCAATAAGGTCCCAATCAAGACTGGAAGGCCCCTGATTGTGGTAATTACTCATATAACTAAGAAGACTAATCCATAATCCCCTTAGTTCACTGCAATCAAAAAACAGATGATCCACTGATTCAGATTGCTTCTTGCATATGACACAGATATGATCAACTGCCATCCCATATGACAATAACTTGTCTTTTGTTAGGAGATCTTTGTTTATGACTTTCCACAACATTAAGTTGTCTCTGGCACTTGGATTGACAGTCCAAATCACCTTATGCCATTTTATAGCAGGAGCAACAGGTGCTTTATCAAGCATTTTATATACAGAGGATATAGAGTGCTGCTTGCCATACCATAGAATTTCATCAGAGGCACTTGAATGGTAAATATTATCCTGAAAATTGTTCCAAACAGCTCTAATAACCTGGTTACTTGAATAAGGCATCTGAAGTTTGCCATCATGTATGTAATCAGAGGCTTTAGCGTTAGCACTAATACCAGATTGAACAATTTGCTGTGGGGTAAACATGTTGCCAAGAATAAGTCCATTTGCCATCCAAGGAACAGTCCAGAAATTTGCAGTGCTAGAAGGAGATATCATCACTCTAATATAAGGGGAAAGATATGGTCGTAAATTCAGCAAGGTCCTCCATGTCCAACTGCAGTTAGGTGGGACATTCATGGTCCAGAAATGCATATTGCGTAAGTTATGAATTTTAGTCCACCTGACCCATAAAGTATCTTTGTCAGCTATCAAATCATTGAGATTTGAGCTAATGGCAGCTCTATTCCAAGTGTGCATGTTGAGAATTCCAAGGCCACCATTGTGTTTCTGCTGCTCCATGATGGAAAAGGAGCAGGGAATGATTTTCTTTGATAGTATAGAACCGGTCCAGAAGAATCTTAGCATAGCTTTTCTCACCATATTCACAAGTTTATTTGGAAGAATGAAAACTCTGCTCCAATACACCAACATGGATGATATAACAGACTTGATAAGGACAAGTCTACCAGCTTGGGAGAGAAATCGATTGGCCCAACATTTCATCTTACTGCAGATTTTATCATACAAAGGCAAGCAATTGGCGGTTGTGATTCTTGAGGAGCAAAGAGGGATACCTAAATAGATCATATTATTGTTCATAGTTTGGATGCCAGAGGATGCAGAGAAAGAAGTTACTTGTTCAGATGATAAGCCAGAAATAAGTATATGAGATTTGTTAAAATTGAGTTGAAGGCCAGTCATACGGTAGAAACTCTGAAGAGTAGCCTTGATATTGTCCAAAGAACGTTTGTCAGGTTTAGTGAATATCATAATATCATCAGCAAAAAGCAGTGAAGAGATCCTGAGGGACTTACACTTTGAATGAAACAAAATTTCTTTGTTTACATAATTTCTATTCAACATGACAGTCGGGACCTCCATAACTAGAATGAACAAATATGAGGAGATGGGGTCACCCTGCCTAATCCCCTGCTTACTTTTGAAAAAACCAGAATTTGAGCCATTATATTTGATGGAGAAGGTTGGGGAAGAAATGCAGATATAAATCCAAGCAACAAATACTTTAGGAAAACCCATCAATGCCATAATCCTCACTATAGAACTCCAGTGTATACTATCAAAAGCTTTCTTTAAGTCAAGCTGCAACATGGCATTATTGAAAGCATGAGTACGTCCATATCCTTTTAGCAGTTCATGGTTAATAAGTATTTTTAGAGTATTTTAAAAGTGTTTTGAGATCTTTATGAGTTTCTAAGAATTAATTATGAATTTTTAAAGAAGAGATATTTTGTTAAAATATCTAGAAAACATGTCCTTTCAAGTTTTAAATATTTCAAAATTGTTATTTTCAAGTTAAATTTTAAATGAATGTTTTAAATATTATAAGTATTTTGGAGTATAAATATCTGGGAAACTATCTAATCTTGTGAAAATATCTTATCTTGTGAAAATATCTTATCTTGTGAAAATATCTTATGCAAATATCTTACCTATGAAATTTATTTATTTAATATCCAGTTTTAAAGTATAAACCGATGGTTTAGAAAGAGATTAGTGGTTGCTTAATGGCCAAATGGCTAATTTTTAATTACTTTTTTGAGAAGTAATTAATTATGCTTAACATTAAAAGACGATGAAGTAAAGCCTATCTATTTGTTAGAGTTAAGATTGATGTCGAGTAGGGATGGAGCAATAGTGCTCGAACCTACCAGGCTTCCCTCTTGATAGAGGAATAGTAAGTCGGAAAATGTCAGTTAATCATGTTGGTTTATTATTGTTTGTTGAAATCATAAATACTATACTTAACACTGAAAGCCGATGAGGTAGACTTATCCATTTGTGAGATTTAAGAATGAAGTGTTTGGGCAAGGCTACGATCAAACCTGTGCTCTAACTAAGCAATCATTTTTAGAACTTGATAGTGTCAAATGCTGAACTTGACCAAATATGAACTTATATCTTTAAAACGAATGTTTAAAGATATTATAAGTACGGAATGGTTTTGGGTTTGTTGTGACAATTTGTTAATAGCATTCATCTTTAACCTTTTTTTATTATACTTACAGACGTAAATAGATCTTTAAAAGAATTATTTAAAGATAAGAATAAGCAAAATGGTCTTGGGTTTGTAGTGATAATGTTTAAGTAACATTAGTCTTAAAGCTTTTGAATGGATTTGCGAAAGTACATAGATCTTTAAATGGATATTTTGAAGAAAATTTTAAGTATGAAATCTTTTGAAAAAAGAGAGAAATTTATTAGATAAAATAAGTTTACTAATAAAGGAGTTTTTAATTAATAAATGGATTAATTGAATAAAAATGATCAGAAGTTGCTTAGGTAGCATAACTAAACTTTGTTTAGCTTGATCGTACTTTGTGTGACTTGATAGTGTTTTGTATGTTCATTTGTTAATGGAAAGTATACTAGACTTGGTTTTCATTTATAAACAAACATCTTGTACCAAATAGTCAATTAATCGACCATCGAAATTGTCCAAATATAACTAGGAATATCTAGAAGAAACATGAGTGTTATATGGTACAGTTATCTTCGAAGATGCTATATTGTACGTATAAACTCATCTTGCTCTTTCAAGACAAATGATAAGGAAATTCATCCACTTAAACGATTAGAAGGTGATCTACGCTCTTATGCACCATCCGTTTATTTTCAAAAGAACCGGGGTTGAGTTTACCCGGAATTCATCGATTGGTTTTGGAGAATTTGATAAGTGGGAAGAGTGTACTATATGAGATGACTTGAACCCGATACCACTTCAAAACCATATATGCAATCTATGTTCTAGAAGTGTCTATGAAAATAAATGTTCTAGAGTTGAACTATTAATCCCGAGGTTAAGTCCAAGGGAGAGGTCAACGTTAACCTTTAAAATGATGTTATCGTATGGGACTGTCTACCTTAAGGATTATTCCAAGAGAGAAGACAACTTTAGCATTCATCGGAGGACTTATGCAGGGAATCTATGTTGATGTTCGAGAACTATTCAAGATGCTCGAATTCATGTAGTGGTTTGTGATCTGTTTGAGATAGGTGAATCTATTTGAGGATTCGTGTTCTGTCTTATTGATGAGGACTTGTGTGAGAGATGTTGTAGCCTCGATGTTGAAAAAAGATAGAAAATGGAGAAGGGGCATGACCAAGGGGTCTGGAAACCTCAAGGATATATCAACTCCATCTCTAGAGATGCTTATAGATTATTGCTAGCGGGAGTTGGTATGTCGTGGATCATACATCATGGGTGATCCGGTTATGTTAATCTTATTGTATTTCCCATCTAGAGATATATGTTGCACGAAAAGTAGTTTCTGAACCTTATCATGGAGTTCGGATTTGGCTTCCACAAATAGATATCCATAGACAATTATTATATGCGAACGTGCCTTGGCGGTATGATTGTATATCTATTATTGATGTGGCGTTCACACAACAACTGTTTGATATGACTTACATGCTACACTGTAGACATTACCTATCATATTATTATATGTTAAACTTAATGGGTGGTTGGTTTATTTGAGGGGAAAATCGAACAGGAATCTATATGGCCTCAATAGTTACTGTTACATGTTATTCATATTTCATGATTTTCTCACGATGGTTTACTAGACTGATCTAAGTGTTATTTTCTTATAATGCTCAGATTAGTCTCGTGCATGTTTCTAGATTTAATTATGGTTTCTTTGGAGCTTATGGAGAAGAGCTGGATGACTACCTTCCATAGTATTCTTATTTCCATTGTGTTATATTATATCATTAGCATTTGTGAGAATAGGTTGTTATAACTGTCTAGACTGATTACTATAACTCTGAAAAACGTTATACCTTAAAACGAAAGTTTATACCGTCTCTGATATTATATATGACCGTAGATTATGATAATATGTTCCTACTTCTTTGTTATTTTTCTTTTTATTTCAACTTAGCAATTTGTCTTTCCAGTACTTGAGTGTTCGGCACATGAATACCATAGATGTAATAGTGTCAACATTTGGGTGTCGAAAAGTCGAGTCATTACAACTGATATCGGAGTTGAAGGTTAAGTGAGAACATTAGCTTTGATTGGGTATGACTTGTTATAAGATAAGGTAATGGAATGCCCAAGGTTAAGTTGAGTGTATTGTATATGTGGGAACATATTTCTTAGTGCTATAAAAAAATTATATTGTGTATATTTATCTATTGAGTAGTTTATGAATTCTAATCAGTACATGGGCCGCTATGGTATTGATAGGTATTTCTAAACACTTGAACAGAGTAAACCATCATAATATTGTTTTCCAAATAGGTAAATGAAATAGTTTTACCTAGGATTATATTTTACATAAAATATATAATTTTCATAAATTGATAAAATTATTTATGGCACGTTTATTAGGAAACGACGGTATTGAATTATTATCATTTATTGGTTGATTACTTATGCTTGCTAGTTTCTGAGCATTTACTATAGTTTGTTGATTTATAAGAAATTTTCCTTTTTATAAGAAGGTGGGGTAGATATTAATTTATGGGAACATTAAGTATGAATGCCGAGTGAATTAAGTTTCACGGTTTAACTATAAGGTGTTTGGTGATAACATTAGGTTAAAATTAAATTTTAACATGAGTTGTGTATTATAATCTAAAAAAAGATATACATTTGTGAAATGATTTTGATAAGAAAGCAACTTTATAAAAGCATGGTTTATAAACGAAAAGGATTTAAATAGAGAAATTGAGGACTTATATCCTGGTATCTTTGAAAATGTTTTTCAAGGTTTCGGAGAAAATATTAGTAGTATTATTTGAAAGTAAGTGTTTGGGAAATTTGTTTATGAAATTGATACAAAGGTATTTAGTAACATTTATGAAGTATTTGATACCATTTTGAAATGATTTTGGTTAAGTTCGAAAGGCATAAATATGATGTACTGAACTCACTCTTATAGCTTGAAAATAATTTTGGTAATGACTTCAACATCATCGAATTCATCTTCGGGTTTCTAATTATAGGATGCTACAAAGTTGTTTTGGTAAAATAGATTTTGATTTAATCACAAAGTAAAAATTTGATATACAAAATTTATATGTATATATATATATGATTTCAAGTGACTTGAAATAAAAATCGGTGTTTAGTTCTAAAGTTTTCTTGTTATATTATTTAGTGGACACATGTATCTTATGCATTAGGAAAGTATGGTATGTGCATCATGATATGATATGTTGGTTGGTAGTTTTCATTTGTTAAAATGAAATGGGATTTTCGGCAATATTGGATAGTCGAGAACTTCTGAATTGGTATAGGAGGTATGGTTAAGTGTTTTTGAAGATATAAAGTTGAGTTTTTATAAAACTTGAATTGAAAAGATATAAAGTTAAAATAGGTTTTAAAGATTTTAATAATAAATGTTAAAAGTCTGATGTTTTTATATATACTCTTAGGATGTAATAGAGTAATATACGAGAATGAACTTAAGTTATAAATTATTGATAAATTTGAAGTTTTTTATGAAATGATTCATAAATGATTTTAGTATTGAATGAAATACCCTATGGATAGATGAATGTGATTAAAATGGAATTAGTGTAGTTAAGAATCTAATAGGATGAATATGTAAGTTTTACTTAGATTGTTTTATTTTCATGACTGTTCTTGATCCAGTATTCAAGTATATGTTTTCGATGTGGTTTACACCAGTCCGAATAAGGGTTCCTCACTCGATACTTGACAGCGAACACATAATACGGATGCTTAGTATGATCCTAAAGTTTTCTATCATAATATATGGCTATGTAAGAAGAAGGAAGGTTTCTAATTTAGGAACTTGATCACAGTTCGCACTAGAGGGGTCAAGTGATTTATACTAGTTAGGAAGTGAAATTTATGTGATTGAGCAAAGTCATCAGATTGGATATTGCGTACAGATGGTCCATGTGCATCATACGGGCGTGTATAGATACTCTGTTTTGTTGACTTATGGGGTTTAGGTGATGACTCTTCGATCTGTTATGAGGTAGCATGAATAATCGTCTAAGTAATAACCTGAGGCTGTTGAGCGTAAGGTACGCTTAGTAGGTTGTTTATCATCCTTGCGTAATGAGAGGGTTTTTGAACCTAAGTAAACTGTGAGCTTTATTTGTTGATCATTATGATACTATTAAGTATCAACGTGTTATTGTCTCTTTGGAAGCTCATGTTGGAATTTCAAGGATGAAATATTCGAAGCGGGGGAGAAAGTAATGACCTGTAATTTTAGACACTTCGTATTTAAATGTAACGACCCATAATTTCAGTCATTTTAAATTGGTACATTTAATTGATTTGAAATATTTAAAAGTTAATTTTATAAATTGAATAACTTGTATTTGAAATATAAGGATTTAATTGGATAATTAAATTATTAATTTAATATTTGAAATTGCGGAAATAATTAGAAATTGAATTTAATGTGAATGAAAATGATTTATAAAGTTGAATTAAATTCTATTTGAATTTGACCAATGTTAGAGAACTTTTGAAATTGATTTAAAAGTTAAATTGTAGAAATTGAATATTCTAATATTTAATTAACGAGTAAAAATAGCCATTTTTCAAATACTACCGGATTTCGATGAAACCAGTTTTATTGGATCCGTAATGTTACATTATTGTAAGATTTCGAATTTCACGTCAATCGGATTTCCGATTTGTCCAGGAAAAGTTGAAACGCGTAGAATTTGTTTAAGTAAATTTTAAATTTAAATAAGTCGATTCAAGAATCTATCTTCCAAATACGATCGAATTGGCTCTCGATATATATTCCATTGTGTTCGCAATATGAGTAAAACATTATGAATGCCAGGCGGCACACTTCGTTTGGAGTTCGAAAAGTTTGGCAATGAATAGTGCGTGTAAATTTTCTATATAAGGCCACCTTTTTTCACTATTTCATCAAAACCCTAGCCATTGAACCCCAGCTGCCTTTTTTACTTTAATGGCCAAAAACACTTGATTTTCTCTCTTCGATCTCTCTCAATCCATCAATAATTAGCAAAAACTTCCAACTACAATAATGAAGAGCGCATCGAGTACTATCAATCCAACGGTTATGATTGGATTTCATGTGATGAATCGACAGCAAAAGAGGTTTGAATGTCTGGCGTTCATGCATGCTTTTCGGTGCATAGGGGAGACCGAGCGCACCATGGCACTGGTTGAGGGTGGAGGGGGTTTGTAGCTTTCGAATGAAGGTTTCTGATCAACGTTTCGTCGAACGATGGACGAGCGGCTAGCAAATTTCGAACATGGCTATATGGATTTTCACGTAGACAAAATGAACGTAAAAGGGGAGAAAAAAGAAATGACGGCCCAGATCTTGTTTTGCAAATCGAACGGCCTGGGATAAAGCTAAGTTTATAAAAATAAAAAGAAAAAGAAATTGTAAAATTTGTTTTATAAATCCGTATAAACTTCTAAATACCATATCTTTGTCATACGACATCCGTTTTTAACGAAACGAATTGCATAGGGTTCGTATTGACGAGCACTTCATTTTTGATCTAGTTTGGAGTTGATTAGAGCTAGTGAAAATTTTGGGTAAAATTAAACGCTTGTTTAATTTTATTCAGAATAAAACACTACAACTGTTATTGGAATCAATGTGATTAGAACTCATTCTTTCTGCATCATTAATATTTTTACATAAGTGAGAATAAATTTTATTTTTGCTGACTGATGATTGTTTGGATGATATATGATATATTATCTATATGTTGATTGGTATTTCAATATATTCATGCCTATTGGAGCAGGTGAGACACTATATGTTCCATGTATGAGCGGATGACCCTTTGTACACGTGTCAACCTCGAAGCAGACATTGTGATATATGTTGTTCTAATGTGATATATGATGTTTGGATGTCGTGATTGATGTATTTAGTGCTGTTGCAGCATTGGGTCTATTTTTGGTAATTTTAAAATGCTGAAGTGATGATTTCAATTTAAAAAGGATTTTCAAGTGTTTTTGAAAATAGATGTTCCATTAAAAAATTTAACTGTTAAGGAAATGGATTTATTTTAAATAAATAAAAGTTATGATTTTTATGTTATAAAAATTATGATTTTTGTGAAATATACTTAAGTATGATTTTTGAAGTTATATAAGTTTTAATAACGATTTGTAAATTATTAAAAGAATAAGTTTATTTAGATTGAGATTATTGAATAATTATAAATGGTTCATATATAAGATTTATAAAATTGATATTTTATAAATCAAAGTGATGGAATTATAAAGGAGTTTTATAATTGTTAAAATGGAGTTATAAATGGATTTTATAAGTGAATAAGATTTACAAATTGTGAAGTCATAAAATGAATGGATTTTGTAAAATAAATGAACTATAAGCAGTTTACTTATAATTTGGATTTTGGCATATAAATGAGATAAATGGGATTGGTTAATAAAAGGATTTTAGAAATGGAAGTTTTATAAAATATATATGTAATTTATAAATATTATTTTATAAATCCAAAATCAACTCATTTTGATAAGTTAAAATATGGAAGTTTATAAAGGTATTATTATATCCACGATTTTGGCTAGTGGATAATCCTTAAAATAAATATGTAGAAGTAATGAATTTGGTAAACGATTTATATTCACGATTTTGGATAGTGAATAACCATTTAAAATGTTTTTGAAGCAATCTTTTAAATTTAAAGACTGTTTTTGAAAGTGACCTTTTAAATGAAGTAAAATGGTTTGAAGATGTTTTAAAATGTGTTAAGTATCGAAACCATAGATTTCAACATTCATTGTTGAAATAAACATTTCAAGAAGTATAGAAACTGATGGACTATAACACTGTTGTTATTGTAAATGATGTTTGAAAGGAAATGTTTTGTATAGTATATGGTATTTATATGTCTATCTTATTTTCAAATCCCTATACTAGTGATTTTGGGTTATCGTAACGATGTTTGCCGCAACATTCATTTTGATCCAAATAAGTATGTTTAAAGAGAATGTTTTCCTTAAAGAATAAAATATATTTAATCGTGATTTAAGTTTATGTAATATTTTCCACGTATTGAAAATAAAAAGATTTGTGAATTACTTATTATTAAATAAGTATATGGAAATGTTTTCCAATATAGAGATGTTGAAATGGGTTTTGAGATTATATCTTTTTAAAGATAATTTGAAGTGAATATTTGGCAAGTGACTTAATTAATAAAAGATTAATTAAAAGGGCCTAGTGATTGCTTACGGTGTTAAACATTTGTTTGTTTTCTTTGATAGTTAAATAAATGACTATCAAATTTGGCCATTTTAGTTTCTCAACTTGATGTGAAACTATTTAGTCATACACTTAGTACATAGCCTTCTGTGTAGGCTTGATTATCGTTTGTGTTGAGGATGTTGTTTCGCACATTGCAGAGTATTACTCCAATCTATTGAGCTTTCTTTTTGGCCCAAAGAATAGCAAGTTGGAGACGTGGTAAGTCTATGAGACTTAGTTTCTATGTGAGGTTGAGAAACGCTTTTGCGTTGTTAGTGTGAAGAGACCGGGATCGGTTTATCCAAAAACCACTTCGGACCAACATTTATGCGATGATTGTGCAGGTTGGTTATTGATGATATTGATATTTAGGATTTTCATAGTGGAGGACTGCTTGTTGATCATTTGGGGTTAAAATCCTAATATACATCCGGTAGCAGTGGACTCTTCGTTATGAAATATCCAATACAAGGACTATTCGCTACTAATCATAGGGATTTCTCGACAGGATGTGGTAGGAAAGTACCTTCGGTTTGTCCTGTTCCTGGACAACTTGTATGGATGTTTGTCTGGCATTGCACTTCTAAAGATTATGTACATTGGTTTTTACAAACGTACATCAGTGGTGGCGGAGAAAGCAACTTCTCTTAGCTTAACACCCTCCTTGAGACGTATGAGCTTAAGGGATGTATTTTTGTGGAAGGTAATTAGTAGTCAACGGAAATGGCCGTGTGGAATTTAAAGTGATGTGATATGAGATTTGTGAAAGATAATCATTCCTCAGGCCACATCAACCGGAAATGATCAAAATAGGGTTAGATGCGGCAAGGCTAAGTGGGTCGTTCCCAAGTAGGATATGATAATCCACTTCTAGATATATCTTTACACGCCATGATGTCATGTATCTTATTATTGTGGTTTGTATGCTTAGAGGGCCCTCAATAAAGGTCGGTAACGACTAGAGGGTGACAAATGTGGTACCATCTAGTTATAGAGGTAGGTTGGTCTTGTGTTGGTAGAGGATCCTTTGTGATGGTCCTAGGTACATTCCTTTAGAGATTTACTGTTGAAGGTAGTCCCTTCACCTGGTCATTTGTATGGAAATTCAAACTCCACTATGTACCTACCATTTTATTTGTAGAGCCTGGTATGTTGGAATTTAATAATGGTAACAATTTCGACTATTTTGGTTATTATTTGTATGCTAGACACTAGTATAATATAAGAGGATTTGATATGAAATGTTTTATTTATCGTAAGGTAAAAACATATCTGTGTTTATGTGTGGGCATGTCTTATGAGATACTTTTGTTTTGATAAAGGAAAAGTTTGGTAATTTAATAAATTAAGTTGAGTATGTTTCTCAACCTGGTTTACCAAGACTGATCCGGACGTTCTTCCCTTTCAATGCTCGGGTCAGACCGAGTATATTAACAGGTTCAGTTTTGCTGCTATCGAAGCTTCAGCAGGAGAGCTGGAGATCTTCATTTGGTATACACGTATCTGTTTTGATTATCCGCTGTGCTTAATTGTTGTATATTATCGGCGATTGTGAGGACAGGTTATTATAACTCTCCAGGCTGATAACTAGTGATTGATTGTTGAACTCTAATTGATGTATGTATATACAATTTCTGCTTTGCAAAGATCATTAACATGATATTATATGTTTTTTGCTATGATGTGAGATTCTGTATTGTTTTGTTTGGTTCTATCTTCTTTCTTCTCTTCTCTTCTTCTATCTTCTTTTCTTTCTCTTGACTTTCTGTCGGTCTTTTCTTTTTGGATCGAACATGTGTTGTTTATGGTCGATTCAAAGGGTACAGATTTATGGGTCGTCACATGTGGTATTAGAGCTTAGATTTTACATATTCCTAAGCTTTGATGTGTACTCAGTATAGATAGGGAGAGTAGCACCCTAGATTGAGTTTGAGTGTATTATATATATATATATATATATATATATATATATATAAGCACGTATTTATTAGTGGTTATAAATTTTTTATATTGTGTTTGCTTATCCATTGAGTTGTTTGTGAATTTTAGTCGGTATGTGGGACGCTATGTTATTGATAGGGATTTCCAAACACTTAAATGAGGTAAGTTAACATAGTATTATTTTAAATTGGGTAAATGAAATAATTTTACCTCGATTATATTTTATATATAAAGAGATAATTTTTTAGAAATTATTACAGTGTGTATAAATTGATTGTTTGGTTGTTTGAAAATGTAAATATATATATAAGTTAATAAAAGTTGTTTGAATAATCTAAATAATAAACAACAATTGTACAAGAATAAATTATAAATGCTAATGAATTACATAGTATGGAGTTATAAATAATATGATTTACATTTGTGATATAATCTTATATATAAGAAGTGAAACAACATGAATATATTTATAAATATGAGTTGTAAATAAAAATGAATTTAAACTAAGAATTTGAAATTTTGAATCTTGTTAATTTTTAAAGTTGTTTTTCAAAAGTTAAAGAGATTACATTGTTATAAATCAACGTATGATAAATGAATTTGGAATGAATCTTATTTAAGTGTAGTGAAATAGTGAAATTACATAAGTAAGGTTTATAAATGTGATTTATAAATAAAAAGAAATTTTTAAAAGAACATAAAGCACTGAATTCACTACTGTTGCTGGGAAATAATAAGGGTGATGACTGCAGCATCATCAGTATCATTTTCGAGTTTCTTTGTGATAGATTTGCTACCGATGGTAAATTGAAATTGAAGTTTTGTTTTGATAAACAAATTTGAATTTAAAATCCAAGTTGAAATTGATAAATATAAGTACAATAAGTTTTGGACTCGTAATATAAAATAATAAATTTGAGTTAGCATAATAAAATATATGACTTGAAATTTTAACTAAATGAAAATTGAACAAATTGAATTGAATTTGAACTAAATGAAATGGAAATTAAACTTAAGGTAGTGATTATATAATATGAATTTGGAAGTTTCAATAAATAATTTGTATAACTTATAAAATAGGAAAATGTAAGTAAAACCAAAAGTTAAAATGGTTAAACAATTTTGTTAAGAAAAACAAAATCTAATTCTGAATAGTGATATGGAACTTGACTTAAATAAAAGTTAAATAAAATAGAATTTTGATTAAATTAGTAGTGAACTTAAGTTGTATAGTGAAAGAAATGCGAGTGAAAATAAAATGAAATATTACTTAAGTAATGTTGAATGAAGTTGAATTTAATGTTAAAATGAATTAGCAACCAAATTAGTGAATAAACATGGATTAGAAAATGTTGTTGTTAAGAATGGAATAAAGCTTAAGTTAAGAAGTGATGATGGTAAAATTGGAAGTGATGTACAAAATTGTGAATATATTAAATACTAGAATTCACTCTAAATTGAATATTAAACCAATTGAAATTAAATGTGTTAAACCAAATTGAATGTAAATAAAGTAAAGTAAATTAATTTGGTAATGTTGGTTATGCATTGGTTGTTAGATAGATGTTGGTCGATTATATGGAAATTCATATGGAATTGAATTAATGAAATTGAAATTTAAATAATTGAATTCAAATTGGAGATAAGGGAATTTAAATAAAATTGAATTTGATTTGATTTGAAAGTGAACAAACTTGAATATAAGTTAGTGAATGTAAACTAATTGAATACGAATGAATGAATGTTAGTAAAATCCAATGTTAATGAATCAAATGTTATTAAATTGAAAAATCAATTCAATGAGTAATTTATGAGAAGTGAATTTATATTGATTTGGTTATACATTGATTGGATAGATATTGAGTTGTTGGATGTTAATTGGATGATAGTTGTTTGATGGTCGGATTTTTTGCTTTTGATTACATTTGCTATGTTGGCATATATAGTTATTGTATTGGTATATGTTGTATATTGATATTACTTTCATATATACATGTTTCTTATTTGTTTGTTGAGTGTTTAGTAGGTGCGTATGATGCTTGCTTCGCATTTGGAGCTTGCTTTCGCGCTATATTAGCTGTATATGCTCACTAATAATATATAACGTACATATCTCGGATTGCATATCGTACTTTTATATTTTTCTTCCCTACGGGATGCCTCATCCTCGAAGATGGGATGTATGTTTGTGATATGTGTGTGTGTGTGTGTGTGTTGTGATCGTACTACGATCGAACCGCGTAAAGGAGACGCTGGCGAATTTTTTTGAAAATTCAAGGCGTTAGAAAATTTTGAGAAATTGGAAATTTTTTGATAACTATAATCTTGATTTTTAAGTTAAAAGTTAAACGATATTAGAGATTTTGAAAAGATAACTATATATGGATTTGAAAACTTAGAAAAGCTTTTATATGAAGTTTAACTAATGGATTTGAAAAGGTTAAAATGTTTAAATAGATTTGATATCTAAATTGAACGACTTGTTATTGATAAGTTATTGGATTTTGTGACATTTTCATACTTGGTAATTTCGAGGACGAAATTTTTTAAGTAGGGGAGAATGTAACGACCTGGAATTTCAGTCATTTGAAATTGGTATATTTAAATTTTAAATATTCGAATGTTAATTATATAAATTGAATAACTTGTATTTGAAATATAAGAATTTAATTGGATAATTATTTAATTTAATATTTGAAATTGCGAAAATAATTAAAAATTGAATTTAATGTGCCTGAAAATGATTTATAAAGTTGAATTAAATTCTATTTGAATTAGACCGATGTTAGAGAACTTTTAAAACTGATTTAAAAGTTAGTTTGTAGTAAATGAATATTTTAATATTTAACGAGTAAAAATTGCCATTTTTCAAACAGTCTCGGATTTGAATGGAACTAGTTTCATTGGATCTGTAATGTTATATTATTGTAAGATATCGAATATCATGTCAATCGGATTTACGGTTTGTCCAGGACAAGCTGAAATGCGTAGAAATTTGTATAAGTATATTTTAAATTTAAATAATTCAATTCGAGAATCTATCTTCCAAATACGATCGAATTGCTCTCGATATATATTCCATTGTGTTCGGAATGGGGGTAAAACGTTATAAACGCCAGGCAGCATGCTTCGTTTGGAGTTCAAAAAATTTGGCAATGAATGTAAATTTTCCATATAAGGCCACCTTTTTCACTTTTTCATCAAAACCCTATCAATTGAACCCCAGCCGTCGTTTTAACTTTAATGGCCAGAAATGCATGATTTTCTCTCTTCGATCTCTCTTAATCCATCAATAATTAGCAAAAACTTCCAACTACAATAATGAAGAGCGCATCGAGTACTATCAATCCAACGGTTATGATTGGATTTCATGTGATGGATCGACGGTAAAAGGGGTTTGAACGGTTGGTGTTCATGCACGTTTTCCGATGAATAAGGGAGACCGAGTGCACCACGGCTCTGGTCGAAGGTGGAGGGTGTTTGCAGCTTTCGAATGAAGATTTCTGATCAACGTTTTGTCGAACGATGGACGATCGGCTAGCAAATTTCGAACGTGGCTATATGGGTTTTCACGTGACAAAATGAACGTGAAGGGGGAGAAAAAGAAACGACGGCCCAGATCTTGTTTTGCAAATCGAACGGCTTGGGATAAAGCTAAGTTTATAAAAGTAAAAATAAAAAGAAATTGTAAATTTTGTTTTATACATCCGCATAAACTTCTAAATACCATATCTTTGTCACACGAGGTCCGTTTTTGACGAGCCGAATTGCGTTGGATCCATATTAACGAGCACTACATTTTTGAGTTGGTTTGGCGTTGATTAGAGCTAGTGAAAATTTTGGGTGAAATTAAATGCTTGTTTAATTTTATTTAGAATAAAACACTACAACTGCTATTATAACCAATGTGAGTACAACTTACTCCTTCTGACTCACTGATATTTTTATATAAATGAGAATAAATTTTATATTTATGTTGATTGATGATTGTTTGGTGATATATGATATACTATCTATATACTGATTGGTATTTGAAAATATTCTTGCCTATTGGAGCAAATGAGACACTATACATTTCCGTGTATGAGCGGATGACCCTTTGTACGTGCGTTTGCCTCGAAGCGGACATTGTACATATATTCTAATATGTATATTTGTTTTAGGTGACAGGTTGGAGGGATCCAACTGGATTCCTCAGCGGTATTGATTTATTTACAGATATTGTGATATATGATGTTGTCATGTGATATATGATATTTGGATGCCAAAATTTCAAAATTTCAAAAAGTTAAAGTGATGATTTCAATTTAAAAAGGATTTTCAAGTAATTTTGAAAATAGATGCTCTATTAAAATTTTGAATTGTTAAGGAAATGAATTAATTTTAAATAAATAAAAGTTATAATTTTTATGTTATAAAAATTATGATTTTTGTGAAATATGCTTAAGTATGATTTTTGAAGTTATATAAGTTTTAACAATGATTTGTAAATTATTAAAAGAATAAGTTTATTTAAATTGAGATTTTTTGAATAATTATAAATGGTTCATATACAAGATTTATAAAATTGATATTTTATAAATCAATGTGATGGAATTATAAAGGAGTTTTATAATTGTTAAAATGGAGTTTGTTAGCACCAAAATTGGTCACTAACACCCAAGGAAAGTTTTGTGTAGAGAAATTAATGCAGATAGAAAATTAAAACAGAGGAATGTATGAAAAATTAACTGCTAAAACTAGAACACCAGATTTATAGTGGTTTGGCGTAATTGCCTACGTCCACTTTATGGTTAATCATTATTGATTTTTCAAATAATTGAATACAGATACAATATGTACACCAACAACTTGAATACAAGTTTTAACAGAAAAGAAATGAGTCTTGAAAATGGAAGAGTCTCCCCAGTGTTCTCCCAAAAAAGGTCCCATTTCATTGTGCCCCTGATCCTCTATTTACATACGAAGATAGGCTGGACTTCCTCTGCTGGCCGTGGAGTTAGGTACTTCGGCTCGTAGTGGGTGACTTCTGCACACTGAGCCAGACATGTCAAACGAGACATGCCAAACGTAAAATTTCGATCGAGAAATGCCAACCCACCATGTCTTGGTCGATGGTCGATTATCAAATGGCTCGAAGTAAGCCCTCAGGAGACCCAAAGCAAATAGTGGGTAGACTCGAAGCGAAGTCATACCGATCGCTTCAATTTGTTGTAGGCCTGATAACCAACTAACTTACATCAGTTGTACGAGCTTAAGGGTTTTATTAGCTTAACACCCTACTTCGTTCACTTTCTGGAGCCAAGGGTAGTGGCCTAGTATCGTTCGGTGTGAGGGAGAGAGTGTGGTTTAACCACTTGAGTGTAGTGCTATGGCCCGATTAGGGACCATGAGGTGGGCTCAGTATACCAAGTAAGTGTTGCTCGGTATGACCCCCACGGGCCGTTCGGTGAAGAGAGAGTGTCGGAAAGGAGGGTGAGTGATTTCACGATGTTGGTCTAGTGGGTCATTCGGCTTTGGGCCTTGGGGCTAGCATTAATAATCATGACCGTGTCCACTTAAGCACAACACATATCAAAAAAACATACTTCCATGCCTTACCACAGAACAATGAACAACGACAACAATTTTGGCATACAAGCATATCGAACTGATTTAGACTGATAACACCCCAATTCCAACAACTATAAACCTGAGTTCAACTTGATAAAAAAAATAGCCTTCAACATATAGTGTTAATGCCCGAGTTCAAGACCAAAACCGCCATAGGGCAAGCACTCGGAGATGGTCAGCGATGACGGTCTTTGAAGATGACAGTTCAATGCTTAACCTTACTTTATCAGCTTTTAGACTTTTAATTCTTTTACACGTGTACTCGAACGATTGCACTAGTCCACACATCACAAGGGGGAGCGCTTTTATCATTATATCTAATATCAATTGTCTTTCAAGTATAGTTCAACAGGTGTTTTCCAAATTCAATGCTCATTGAGGATGTCTAGAAAGTCGAGCTCCACCACACTTTCAAATAAACCTGAGCCGTGTTCTCAGCAGGAAGTGGTAGGAACTTTGAATCCATCGACATCACCTACACAGGATATCCCGGACCCATCGGTGGCAAATACTGACCTCACTTCTGATGCGATAGATGGAGTTGTTATACTAGATAAGCCCATTGACTCCAAAGCTTCAAAAATCAACGAAACTACTTTTCGCCGACTATGCCTGATTCACGGAATCCCCTTTGACGATGTGTTAGTTCCATCGAGACGAGATCGTCCTCACCTGCCCCCAGCTGGACATACAGCCAGCAACAAATTCATGTGCTAGGTCGGTAGCGTGCCACCATTCAACTCCTTTCTACGCGAAGTGCTACAATATATCGGGATTGCCCTGTCACAGCTACATCCCAATAGTCATGCATTTATCTACGACACTTATATTCTCTTTTTGTGTATCCTATCCAGGCTCCCCACTGCTAGTGACATCCGTTATATCTATCGCTTCAAGCGACATTCTGACAGTCCATCTTTCATATTCCTTGACCTATATTCTCGGTATCAGATTCTGACAGGGGCATAGAGTAAATTCACCCAATACAAACAGGAATGGTTCTATGTACGTTATCACCCAGGCTTTGCGAGAAGATGGCTAAAAGGGAGTAAATTCCATATCTGGATCAATACTTGTCTAAAGCACGAAGTGGATTGTGTCTAACTTTCGATTTTTATAGGTATCATCCTACATCCTGAAGGCACCAGGTACTCTGAGGCCGTTGAGGCCATTCGCGCTACTCCCGTAGAAGATCGAAGGATCAAACTTGTCATTTCCAATGAGTCGCTCTTAAAGTTCGGATTGTTAGCGGAAGGTCGTCGAACAAATCTTCCACTCGGCATCACTATAACTGAACCCGCGTCAAAAAAAGGTAAAGGATAGGCCAGACCTTCAGTGCCTTCTATAAATGTGCCCCCGACACATCCGAAGAGGGTGAGATTCGAGAAACTGGGGTGTTAGAAGCATCGGGTGAGAATGTTAGTTTTGCTTCGGAACTGGTGGTTGAGGCTCATGGCACTGATGAACCGCCTCCCCCTTCAAAGGGAAAAAGGAAACTGGCTTACAAACTGAGGAGAAAGACAGTGGGCGACACCTCAAAGGTCAAATTACTCCAATGGAGAAAGAGTCGTCTCCACAACACTTAGAGGGTTCATTGAAAGGCTTATCTAACCTCACTATTCCCAATGACTTGCTCAATTATGGATTCAACGGTCCAAAAGCCCTAAAACTCCATTCGCCCGCGAGAGATGATGAAGGCGTTCAAGCCCATAATCAATGAGAAAAAACTCTGATAATTAAAGCTAAAGAAACTGGTCCGTTGGGGGGAAACACTAGGACATACACACTAACACTTACACCTTACCTTGCACTTAAACTTCAGCCATCATGTTATTCCTTCTAACTCCTACTCAATTTCTGTGCAGGTGATATGGGATGCTCTCATGGATCCAACGCCTTCGCGAGTCCTCTATTTTCCATCATTCCAGTTGGGATTCGGTGTCCAGTAAACGTCGAGATAGAGGAGACGACGGCGATAGAGATTATCGTCCCCGAGATTCGTCGTCGTCTTGAACGAAAACTTACAGTCACCCTCCGTACCCTAATGATCCTCCTCCACGACCAGAACAAAGCAGGGAAAAATCAGGAGAAAAGGGATTTCATTCTGAAACTTCATGTGGTCAACACTGTGGTTCGTCAAGTACTAGGAAAACTCGCGAGCCTCACAAGAAATCCATGGTCTCGGCTAAACAAACTTCCTCAGCCCTTGCACACGACCCAATAATAGCAGAAAGGCTAGCTGAGCTTAAAGCCACATTCCCAAAAGTATGGTTTGATGGATTAAAGTTTCTTCCTGCGATCCATCCTATTCTCGGGCACGTTAAACAAAGTGCCATTGCTTGCAACAACGATGTCTACGTTCAACATGACGCGTTTGTTCACTTGGCCATAAAAGTTTCTAAAGTTTCTACTGAGCGCAAGCATGAGATCGATATCCTGAATCTTGAGGCCATTCATGATAAGTATATTATCAAAGCCCAAGATGAAGAGCTTTCCTCATATAAATCTCAACTTTAGGCCACCTAGAAGAACGCTAAAGATACTGTTGAGGCAGTCAATCGCCTGGAGGTCACACATAAAAAAGAAATTGATGAAGCAGTTCAAAGATGTAGTGCTTTAGCTTTAGAGAAAGACTCCGCTCAAAGGAGAGAGATGAGCTCTCTCAACGATTCAAAGAGTTGGAAGAGCTACTTTTCAAAGAAAAGGAAGAGAACACTGCCGCTCATGAGGAGTCGCAACGATATTGTGATGAGATTATTGCTACATGACTCCTAAAAACAAAGCTCGATGAAGAACACTCCAAGGCTGAAGCGCTGAAGGATGAAGCCCATGAGGAGGGCAAAAGAATAGCGCTCATGGAAATTGATCCTCGCCTTAAGGCGGCTACAGAAGTTCGTAGGGAGGAAATCAAGTGCATGTTTGATCCACCTATAGCTGAGTACAATGCTTGAGTTCTCATGCATCGCGGCCTAACATTTCTTGGTGAGGGTTACCTCAAATCTTTGGCAGAAGCATGGGACATTTTAATAAAAATCAAAAAGGTTGAGTTGGGAACTGAAGAGGTTGATAAAGGAGTTTTAGTGAAGGAATTTCTCCAGGTGAATGAGCCTTCGGACTTGTTTACAGCGAAGGCTCTTTATAGCAGAAACTCCCCCTCGTCAAAAGGAAAGAATGACACTGCCAGTCTGTCCAGAACTGAGTCTCCAGTTCCTCCCCCTATTTGGCCGACTGGTCGTCCATCACATGACCCCTTCGAGCAGCATATTAGCTACGACCCAGAGGATCCTAGACTTGATGTTCACACTCTATCTCCTATTCCAAAAGATGAAACTTCCCGAATAATTGAGAGTCAACCAGAAATTGGTACATAACTCAAAGGGCCATCATTTTTGGCGAGTATTTAATTTATTCTAACATCTGTCTCTTGTGATTTTGTATAGTCCATTCTGATCCCGAGCCAACTCCAAGAAGCGATGTTGCCATGGACATGGAGGAGAAAACGGGGAGGCAATTCAAACGGGAGAGACTCCTGGACCTGACGCTCAAGTGATCGAGGCGCTTGACGAAGATAAATATGAAAATCCATCGCCCATCGAAGAACATGACGAATTCAAAATTACCGGCGCCTTCGAACACACTTCAAAGATGAGCATTAAGGAACAAATCATCGAGGAGGGGAAGAAGAAAACTGAAATTAAGGTTGAGCCCTAAGTGGTCGAACTTGATGACCCACTGAATAGGCCTTTGAAAGTTATTCTTCCGGATGGGACCAGGCTACTGGAATTCATCCTCCTTCCTCGGATACCACTTCTCTAGTAAGCAAGGCATCTAAGAGGAAACGCGTGGAGGAGGAGTCTTCTAAGAAACTAAGGAAGGAGAAGAAGTCAAAGAAGTAGCTATCATGATCGTTCAACGAGAATTAGCCTGGATTATGTAATTATTTCTATTTATTTTCATGGCCGTTGTAGATAGACTTTTTGCTCCGAGTTCAGAAGAATTTATAGTGGAACTTTATTTTGGATCAATGAATAAAACTTAGTTCATTCGCTTCCAATGATTTTCGTTGTTCTACATACCGTATAACTTATAATCGAAATCCAAAGTCTTGTGATCACATAAGCCCCAGTTCACTTCCATATGACTCGGAAATTTTTCGGGAATCGTTGATCCTCTATTCCATGCTTCGGGTACTTAGAATACTTTTAGTCTGCACTCTGGGGATTTAAAGATTTTGAGTTGTTTATACTCTAGTCCACACTCTAGGAACTTAGAGTATGCACTATGGGGACTTAGAGATTTTTGAGTCGTTTATACTCTAGTCTGCACTCTGAGCACTCAGAGTACTCCAGTCCGCACTCTGGGGACTTGGAGATATTTAAGAGATTTTTAAGTCATTTATACTCTAGTCCGCACTCTTGGGACTCAGAGTACTTCAACCCGCACTCTGGGGACTTAGAGATTTTTAAGTCGTTTATGCTCTTGTCCGCACTTTGGGGACTCAGAGTACTCCAGTCCGCACTCTGGAGACTTAGAGATTTTTAAGTCGTTTATACTCTAGTCCACACTCTGGGGACTCAAAGTACTCCAGTCTGCACTTTGGGGGCTAAGAGATTTTCAAGTTATTTATACTCTAGTCCACACTCTGAGGACTCAGAGTACTCCAGTCTGCACTCTGGATACTTAGAGATTTTTAAGTCGTTTATACTCTAGTCCGCACTTTGGGGACTCAGATTACTCCAGTTCGCAGTCTGGTGACTCAGTGATTTTTAAGTCGTTTATACTCCAGTCCGCACTCTGGGGACTCATAGTACTCCAGTCCACACTCTGGGGACTTAGATATTTTTAAGTCGTTTATAATCTAGTCCGCACTCTAGAGACTTAGAGTACTCCAATCCGCACTCTGGGGACTTAGAGATTTTTAAGTCATTTATACTCTAGTCCCCACTCTGGAGATTCAAAGTACTCAAGTCCGCACTCTGGGGACTTGGTGATTTTTAAGTCGTTTATACTCTAGTCCATACTTTGGGGACTCACTGTACTCTAGTCTGCACTATGGGGACTTAGAGATTTTTAAGTCGTTTATACTATAGTCCGCACTCTAGAGACTCAGAGTACTCCAGTCCGCACTCTAGGGACTTAGAGATTTTTATGTTTTTGTGCCCGTTCATATGCCAGACAGACTAATGTAACTTTAATTATTTCTGTAGAATTACAACACACGGAAACATCAATAGTTGATGGAAAAGATGGCTTCAAGCCTTTATTAATGAAAACGAACAGAATTGTCTTATTACATGCCGAAAACTAAGAATTAACAAAATAAAAATATACTGGAAATAATTGCAACAGCAAAGGAAATAGACTAAGTATAATAACGTCGCAGATGCTCGCTATTCCATGCTTGGGGGAGTGTCATGCCATCAGCGGTCGCTAGCTTGAAAGTTCCCTGTCCAAGCCTCCATTCAATGACGTAAGGACCTTCCCATGTGGGATTCATGTGCGATGGGATTGGAAAAACTCGCTTCAAAATGAGATCACCCACATCAAAGATTCTCGATCGTACTTTTTCATTATAATATCGAGCGACTCGGTGCCTATATACAGCCGCCCTTAAATCAGCTTCTTCACATTTTTGTCAACCAAGTCCGGTGATTCCAATAAAAGATCCTGATTCGTCTTAGGGTCATAATGAGTTACCCGATGTGAAGGAACTTCAAGTTCCAAGGGTATAATGGCTTCCGTGCCATATGCCAATATGGATAGAGTATGGCCAGTCGTGGACTCGTGGGTGGTTTTGTAAGCTCAAAGCGCTGTTGGAAGATCATCTACCCAGTTCCCTCTAGCCTTTTATAGATGTTTTTCAATATGGATTTGATTATTTTGTTCACAGCTTCTACTTGTCTATTAGCTTTGGATAAGCAACCGCTGCAAATCTTTTCTCAATGCCATAGTTTTGACAAATTTTTTTGAACTCCTTACTTTCGAACTGAGTTCCATTGTCTGTAATGATAGTTTGCGGGAGGCCAAAATGGCATATGATGTTTCGTACAACGAAATTAATGACCTTTTTGGTGATGTACCTAAGGGCTCTGCTTCCGCCACTTGGTAAAGTAGTCGACCGCAACTATTGCATATTTTGCACCACCTTTGGAGATATGCAAGGAACCGATTATATCGATTCCCCATATTGCAAACAACCAGGGACTAACCATTTGTGTAAGTTCCGTTGGCGGAGCTCTCGGGATTTTCACATACTTTTGATATTTGTCACATCTTCTTATGTAGTACGCAGCATCCCAATTTACAGTTGGCCAATAGTATCCATAGAAGAAAATCTTTTTTGCTAATGTATGGCCCCAGTATGGTCACCACATTCTCTTTCATGATCTTCCTTCAGGACTCGCTTTATCTCAACGTGGGCAATGCATCAAAGTAAGGGGACCGAGAATCCCTTTCGATACATTATTCCATCCTGCATTATATATTGTGAAGCTTTACGAATGACTTGTCGTCGTTCGCTCTTTTTTTGGGAAAAACCCCCATGTAGCAGGTATTGCTTGAAAGGGGTTATCCATGACTCCTTCTCGATTTCTGTTCCTAACAAGAAATCTGCCTCCATCTCATTTATACTCGGAGCATATAAGATTTTAATGGGAACCAATCCCATTATCTATGCATCGCGAGTACTTGCGAATTTTGCCAACGAATCAACTTCTTTGTTTTGTTCATGCGGGACATGCAAAATATCGTAATATTCAAGGTCTGCCAAGAATTCATGAACCCAGGCAAGGTATGTAGCAAGTCTCTTTCCCTTTTCTTGATAATCTCCCCGCATCTGTTACACCACCAACCGTGAGTCGCAAAAGATTTCAACTGATTTCACTCTAAGTTCCCCGATAAGTTTCAAGCCAGCAATCAATGTTCCATACTCGGCTTCGTTATTTGTAGCTAGGAAATTGAGCTTCATAGCATAACAAGTTGATCGGTTTTTGGGAGTTACAAGAATTACACCAGACCCAGAACAGCGGTCATTAGATGCCCCAATGGTGTGTAGTTTCCATCAAATGGGGGAAATAACATCATCACTGTTTGGTTCTTCTGATACGGTGAATGCTGCAATGAAATCCACTAGTGCTTGTTATCGAACTGACTCAACTCAATATTTTATTTTAACAGCCGTTCAGAAGTTTCTGGTCGTTGGAGTACCTGTCGCAAGGGTTGAACGGTATAAACACTAATCGAGTGTGCTTGAAAGTACGGACGAAGCTTACTTGATGAAATCACCAAGCAGTAGGCTTTCTTCTCAATTTGAGGATAATTTCTTTCTGCCCCTGTTAAAGATTTACTGACATAGTACACCGGCCTTTGAACTCGACCCTCCTCACGAACCAAAGCCGTACTGACGGCATATTGAGATACGGCCAAGTATACATACAACACTTTGTGGTCTACTGGCTTCGACAACACCAGAGTACTTTCCAAGTGCCTTACCAGAGCTCGGAACGCATCCTCATAGTTGGGTGTCCACTCAAAATTTCTCTTTCCCTTCTTTATTACATCAAAGAAAGGAATAGACTTGTCTGTCGCTCTGGATATGAATCGACTCAGCGCGGCCACTTTTTCGTTCAGGCTTGGTACTTGCTTTATAGTTCTGGGCACTTGTATGTTTCGAATAGCCTGAATCTTTCCTGGGTTAGCTTCGATTCCTCGTGCATTAATACCTAAAAAAATTCTGATGTAATGCCAAAGGAACACTTCAGGGGATTTTCATTCCGTAGTACCTGAGCATATCAAACATTTCTGCCAAGTCTTGAATGTGGTCGTTTGACTGTTGTGACTTCACGAGCATGTCATCCACATAGACTTCCATTGTTCTACCAATCTGGTCTTTAAACATTCGATTCACCAGACGTTGATAAGTTGCTCTCGCATTTTCTAATCCAAAAGGTATCACTACATAACAATACGGCCTTATGTCAATGACAAAACCAATGTGTTCTTGGTCTAGAATATGCATCGGGATTTGATTATATCCTGAGTACGCATCCATAAATGACAATAACTCATGCCCTGCCGTTGAGTCGACCAGCTGGTCAATTCTATGTAAAGGGAAACTATCCTTAGGGCATGCTTTGTTTAGATCTGAGTAATCTATGCAGGTTCTCCATTTTCCATTTGCTTTTCTCACTAGCATGGGATTAGACACCCATTTAGGGTAGAGGGCGTCGCGGACGAACCCAATGGCTTTGAGTTTGTCCACCTCCTCTTTGAGAGCACCAGACCTCTTCGGAATCATGCCTCTCCTTTTTTGCTATACTGGTACGTACCTCGGGTCTATGTTCAACATATGACTTGCAATGGCGGTAGAAATCCCTCACATATCGAAATGTGTCCAAGCGAAAACATACAGATTCGATCGGCGGAAATTAGTGAGATCCTCGGTCACCGAGGGAGTTGTGATCCAATCTTAAGTACTCATGATAGGTCATCACGGCTGACTGGAATGTCAATCATCAGCTCATACGGTGCTGCTTTTGCCTCCTTGGATTTCTCATCGTCGTCTCTCAAATCTACGTCCCTATAGATCCGATCTTGTTGCCCGAGCCAAGGCTCGGGCATTGCTTGTCAATCTTCAGTGACTCAGATGCGGACGGATCAATCCACAACCTTTCCTTTCTCTCTTCGTTAGGCATCTCTCAGCTCAGCCACATAACATGCATGACCAGTCGCCTGATTGCCATGCAAAACACTAACTCCTTATCGGTCATGCATTTCAAGGTTAAACACCATGGGGCCAAAGCTTCCCTAAACTCTGCCAGGGCCGGTCGATCCAGAAACACATTATACGGAGATTCGACATCCAAAACGACGAACGGTAGGATCTGCACCACCTACATTCGCCTTCTCCATGTTCAACTGGCAATTCAACAAAACCCACTACATCAGTAGCTGCACCATTAAAGCCATGACTATGGGCTTTAGATGATTTTAGACCCTTTGTCTTTATATTCATCTAGTCATATGCTTTTTTGAATATAATGTTAACAGAACTTCCATAGTCAATCGGTATTCTTCTCACAAACGCTGGCCCAATAGTCGCCGAGATGACCATCAGATCAATGGTGGGTGCCTCCACTTGATCAGCATCTCTGCTCCTGAACACTATATCATCGGTCATCATGCGCTGCTGCTTAGCTGGGGCCCCATCCTCCATGTTAGAACAACATTCAAAATCTGCGTGCTTTAGGGAATTCGCATACCTCTCCATTTCTTGCCAACTCTTATATGTCGAGTGAGGATGACCGACTATCATGTTTATGACTAGTCTACCTATAGTCCGAGCAGGTTCCTTGGATGGCGTGAAGCTTGCCCGTAACCAAGATCTGATGTTCCATGTCTGCCTTCCTATGGATTCTTGACAAACTCCTGTAATTTTTTCTATTGAATCATATATTACATAGCATCATGGAGGTGCCTACATTCCTTGGTATTGTGCCCATAAGTCTCATGGAAGCGGCAATCTTCCCAGTCCGCATTTGTTCATCAGTGGACTCTTTCGGATGTGGCTTTCGATATTGAAAAGTATTACAAGTCGATAGGTAAATATTTTCCAAAGATGCATTCAGAGGAATGTATTCGTTGTAAGTTGGAATCCTCGGTTTTCACTTTCCTGCTTCCCTTTTCTTTCCGAGATTTCCTCCTTCGGATCCTTTTGATTGCTCTGGCTTGTTCTGGACATTAACCTGGACCTTCCCCAATTATCACCGGATTGTTTTACAGCAACGTTGCTCTTCATAATCTCCTTGCCAGTCCCCGGTGCATTATCTCGCCTCATCCACCTTGCCCTCTCTTCTTATGAATTGGTGCGCCTTCGAATAAAAACGTTCTACTATAGTCGGAGGCTTTCCTGCCAGCTAATCGCCAAACTCCAAATTCGGATCTACTCTTCACATCACAATCATCATAATGGCATGGTCATTTGGGTTGCTAACTTCAGTAGCCGCAACGTGAAACCTCTATAAATACACCTTTAACGATTCCCCTGTAGCCTGAATCACACTGGACAAGGACATCACGTTCTTGGAACGAGTGGCATGAATCCTGAACTGTTCCACAAATTTCGTCGCTAACTCATCAAAGTTGGAGATGGACCGCAGAGGAAGTCGGGTAAACCACATGGTAGCGATTCCAGATAAAGTTATTGGAAAGCGCCTTCACTTAGTTGCATTATTGGCTCTAGCTGAATTCATCATCTACTCATATCGCATCACATGTTGCTAGGGATTAGTCTTCCCTTCGTAGGCCGGAATAATCGGCATGTTAAATTTCCTGGGATACTCGGCCTGTTGAATTATATCTATGAATGGAGTATGACTCTCGGATATCCCCCAATCATCATTAGTCAAGCCTTGTTTTTCTCTCATCAGCTGTCTAACCATAGCCGATAGGTCTGAGGTTTATATGGAAGATGGCAGGTTGGAATCTGTCCTACGAGACCATTCTGGTCGGTGTCTCCTCTGTTGGCGATCTACCAAATGTGTGTCCTGGGGACCAGCTTCATTAGGACCTTGGTGAGCCGGCCATCCAGCTTCCACATGTGCTCCATATCCTAATTTTTCTGTTCCAGCTTGGGTGTGATTTCCTTGGTGTAAGTGAGGGGCCATGGCTCCAAGTAGGGAATCACGTCCAGTCGTAGTTGATCGATCATCAACACTTGCTTGCGTTGTTTCAGTTTTATGGCGTATATGCCTGGGAGGTTCATCGGATGAAGCAGAGCTGTCGGATGAGGAGTAAGAAGCGGGGCTTCCTCCAGCATTCTGATGTCGTTGTTGAGTAAGCTGAGTCATAAGGTTGGCGTTAGCTTGAATTTGTTCGTTAAGTTGTCTCCTGCTTTCCATGAGTTCTCTCATTATCTTGTTGAATTCTATTCTTGTGGCAATTTCCATTTGGTTTTGGGCGGTGACAGTCCCTACGCCTGGATTAACTTGTTGATCGCTGGGTCCTACTTGTTGGACGCTAGCAGTCTCATTGACGTCCGTGTTGTGAGAGGCTGATCTAGTACGAGGTCTTCCCATTGTAGAGTTATTGGTAGGAACTCTAAGTAGAATCAACGGACTTCCTGTGAAGAATTAGGATCTCCTTAGGGGGATTTGTTCAATCCAGTAGCGACAAAGTAGATCCTAATAACCTAAGAATGCAGCTCTTAGTAAAGCACCAAAACGTTAGCACCAAAATTGGTCACTAACACCCAAGGAAATGTTTATGTAGAGAGATTAATGAAGATAGAAAATTAAAACATAGGAATGTATGCAAAATTAACTGCAAAAACTAGAACACCAGATTTATAGTTGTTCGGCGTAACTGTCTACATCCATTTTGAGTTTAATCTTTATTGCTTTTTCAAATAATTGAATACAAATACAACCGTACACTAACAACTTGAATACAAGTTTTAACAGGAAAGAAATGATTCTTGAAAATGGCGGTCTCCACAGTATTCTCCTCAGTCTCCACAGTATTCTCCTAAAAAAGGTCCCTTTTCATTGCACCCCTGACCCTTTATTTATAAACGAAGATAGGATGGACTTCCTCTACAGGCCCTGGAATTAGATGCTTCGGCCAGTAGTGGGTGACTTCTACACACCGAGCCAGACACGCCGAACGAGACCCGCCGAACGTTAAATGCCGATTGAGAAATTCAGACCCACCATGTCTTGGTCGATGGTCGATTATCAAATGGCTAGAAGTAAGCCCTCGGGAGACTGGAAGCAAATAGCGGGTTGATAGAAGCGAAGTCATACCGATCGCTTTACTTTGTCGTAGGCCTGATAACCTACTAACTTCGCTAGGATGCACCGAACCAGGTACTCTAATCTACAACGACCTGGCCTAGCTACCGAACGATATTGGCCTAGCGGTAAGCGCTGAAGGACATACGCCGAACCGTTCTTCACCTACGCATCTACCTTGATCGAGCCATCGTTCACTTATTCTTCTTGGTCGAACCAACACCTAGTACCGAACTAGGTAAGTAGACTGATCCATGCAAATATACCAAGCTGAACCAGGTGAGTCGACCGAATGGTGGACCTTGGGTAGTTGGCTCGAAGCGATGTCATGCCGAGCGCCTCACTTCGTTCACTTTGTTGAAGTCATGCCGAATGGTGGATTTTGTTATATGGCTTCACTCCCTTGACCGAGCGGTGCGTTCTGGAATACTCTTTCATGTTCATTTGGGCCGACCACTTCTGCACCGAACGACATGCACTGTGCTGCTTCAGCCTCTTTCCTTTAGCCGAGCGATGATAGCCGAACAAAGGACGCCGACCGATGGCGTTCGAATGAAGGACGCCAAGCGATGCACTTAGGCAAATGGCACTAGCATTCTAAACGACGCATCCAGACCGAACGACATTTGCATTCGGAATCGCATCCAAACGGAACGCTACTTGCATTCCGAATGAAGCGTCAAAGCCAAACGGCACTTGCATTTCGAACGGTACTCAATAGTTTGCCTCTCGTAGCCGAACCAAGCAATCGGGTAATAGAGTTGCTATCCCACTTTTTGGTCAAAACTGGAATATCAACAAGTTGGCAAGGAATGATGGATATCGGGATTGAAGATCGATTGAAAGCGAGGCTACAATCGATGACGTCAAAATTTGGTTGAGCTCCGATCGGGACGAAATTGATTGGAGATGATGATAAGGATTAGGAAAGGCTATGTTTCAAATTTCAGGTTAATCGGAGTTCGTATGAAGGAGATATGATTGATGCAAGGTAGGAAGAACATACTGTTCGAACCCATCGGCACGCAAGGATGGTTCGAATCGATCAGGGGTTGCGTTCGTATCGATACCGTTCGTGTCGATACCATTTCGAATCGATGTCGTTCGTATCGATTGGCACGGGTTCGGCTCAGTGAAGTTCGCATCAGGTGTTGGTTCGACTCGATAGTGTTCGAATCGATCGAGTTACTGGTTCGACTCGATTGGCTCGTATCGATCAGATAGGAAGGCTAGATGGATCTCGATTCGATGGCAACAAACCCAGAGTGGTAGCAATCATGTGGAGGTTCTTCGAATCGATGTGCTTCGTATCGATCAGGATGGGTGCAGATGGCGCATTTCGACTCCATGCCTTTTGCAAGTCTCCTTCGTATCCATCAGGTAAGAGCTTCGTTCGTGTCCATCCTTCACGACCACTTCGTATCGATGTCCCCCATACTCGTTTCGAATCGATCAGCTCTCATGGGATCGATACGGAATGAACTCCTGGAATTGATGCGAAGAGAGACACGATTTAATGAATGCGAGCATGCCGTTGTGAAGTTATGGATATGGACAAAGCATAAAACATGGATGCAAGCCCACATCTCCAGGAGAGAAGCGATCAACTCGGCGCATCAAGTGGAGTCAACACGCCGCATAATTCGAATCGACCCGAGAAGGTAGCGCCACGTCATTGCGCGCGCGCTTCAGATGGAGTCGAAGGTGATGAATTCGAAGTGGTGGATTCGAAGATGACAGCCAGTGAAAAACCCAAATTCGAACCGATCATATCTCCTACACCGATGATCCAAATGCAATGAAATTTTCACAACAGCTTGCATGCAAGGTAAGGAATGTTCCTGCCAAGTTTCAGCTCGATTGGATCATTTCTTGATGGATACGAAATCACTTCGTATCAATCACAGATCGAGTCAAAACTTGGTGGGGTCGGTCGTGTGGGCCCACTCACATGCCAGAAGGAGTCTCTCGAAGTTTGAGCGCAATATCAGCCTCCAATGCTTATAAATAGCACCCTGAAGCCTACAGAGAAAGGACCTCTTGGCTATTGAACGTCCAGACTCTGCCGGATTCACTTCTACATTTCGATACTGCTATTGTACTGGAAATTCTTCATATTTACTGCTGTAATCATCTGTAATCATCAAGGATAGTCAATAAAAGGATAAAACTTTGGAGTGGACGTAGGTCGGAGATAGCCGAACCACTATAAAACTTGTGTCTTTGTTCATTATTTCTGAATTTCTGTTTGATATTTGCTGAGATCTGATATTTTTGCTTGAATATCATTGGTTTGTGTTTATACACTGGTGCTTTCATGGTATTTGGGGTTTGTGACCAATTTTGGCGCAAACACTTTGGTGCTTCCACTGAGAAGGACTAGCACCCGCTATATCGGATTCGAAGTTCAGATTTGAAGAAGTTTGAGGAGTTTGGATTTGAGGACAATGACTAGGCAAAATAGTAGAAGGCAAAGGGTTGAGAGAAGCCAACAGAAAGGAAGTAAACAAGCATCCTTCGGAGCTGGGGAAGGACAGGCTTCGATCTACATAACCCGAGATGAGATGGAGGCTATGGCAAATTCATTGCAGGAGAGATTGTTGAAAAGTCAACAGGAAATGATGCAGACTTTCTTTGAACAGAAGAGAGCTGTAGGGACGCAGAACTTAGGAACAGCTAAAGCAGCTGTGGATGCAGGACAGAGGACTAGGGTTGTGGAACCCAATGGAGGACAGGGTACGGAGCCAGAAGGCAATCAACAAGGGCTTGGGGGCAGGCCCACAGGATCTAACACAAGAGGGCCTTTGGAAGGAGTTCAACAGGCCAGGGCTAACATTGCTGCTAGTGAGCCACATGAAGAGTATGTGCCGGAGTTCCCTCGGGGGCATGGGGGACAACCCCAAACAAACAATACTGGATTAGTGGAGATCATTAGAAGAACTGTGCGAGGTGGTTTGACCAACAGAGACTTGGAAGGAGTGAACAGGAGTCCGTTCGCTCGGGAAATAAGGATGGCTCATAATCCACCTAAGTTCAAGCTACCTAGCGTGGAGGTATATGATGGCAAAGCACATCCAACTGATCATTTGATGAGGTACACCAGACACATGGAGGTGCTGGGGGCATCGGAGGAAGTAATGGCACGATGCTTTCCATTATACTTGACAGACCTAGCTGCAATGTGGTTTAGGCAGCTGGGAGAAGGGTCTATCAAGACTTGGAGGGAATTGATGGAAAGGTTTTTGGGACAGTTTCGGGTTCACGTCAAGAGGCCGAAGAATGTGATCACATTGACATGGGTAAAGCAAAGGATGGATGAATCGCTTAGAGCTTTTCTAACTCGATTCAGTGCGGCGGTTCCTTCGGTGGATCGGCCTGATCCATTGATGGTTTTGATGGTGGCAGTATCAGGAGTCAGGGAGGATTCGGGTTTCAAGGTATCTTTGATAAGAGATCCCCCACAGGATCTCGATGAGTTCTTTCACGAGGCAGAGAGGTTCCTTCGGCAAGAAGATGCGAGTATGGATCTAAAGTTAAAAAAGGTTAATGCAACTGAGGAGAGAGGACCATCCAGCAAAGGTTCGGATAAAGACAAAGGAAAAAGGAAGTTAGACGATGATTCTGGAAAAGGCAGGAAGCGATGGAAGGATCCAAAGTTTTCCACATACACAGGATTAAACGAGACGCTGGAGCGGATATACCAGGATACTCGGAATCGCCTTCCCTATAGAAGGCCGGCTAGGAGGGAACCATCAGAAAGGGAGAGGACATCAGGAAGGCATTGTCTCTTCCATGATTTGGATGGACACGACACCAATAGTTGCAGGCATTTAATGGATATAATCGAGGAGCATGTCAGGAAGGGACTGCTGCCACAATATGTCGGAACTCGGAATGCAACGGCGGAGCAGGAGCAATCGCCGCCTACCTCAAGCCACGATTGTGGGAGGCCCAGGAATGATGGTCGATTGATCATCCACTGATCAGGATAATGTGAAATAAGTAACGAACTACTAGCAAGCAACCAAGTCATTTACACATGTATGGGGACGGAGATAGCCCCTAGGCATGCTCTGAATGATGATAAACTGCGATGTTATGGTTTGTGAAATTTATCTTTTGCTTTTTGATTGGACACTGCTTTTCTTTTTGGATTTGGTTTTGGAGTTTTGATTGGACTCCTGATTTTGCTTGCTTTTTGATTTAGATTTTCCTTTGGATGATTGTTTTCGGTTTTGGATGCTGGTTTGGATTTCTGATTCTCTGGTTTTGATTTGGATTTTGGGATTTGGATTTTGGATTGTATTTTGATTGGATTTTTATCTGGTTTTTGATAAACGATCGTTGGGTATGGATTATGCCTGGCAAGGGGTGAGTCACTTTGCCCGAACGCGGTAAATTGACTCATTCAGGTCGTCGAGTATGGACAATGCTCGGCAAGGGTCCGGAGTGACCAGGATTCGGCCTAGGACTTAGGCCCTGTATTATCAATTGTTATTTTCAGGTCGTTGAGTATGGATTATGCTCTACAAGGGTCCGGAGAGACCAGGATTCGGCTTAGGACTTAAGCCATGGCTTTGTACAACGTCCAGGGACACTGGACCACGGTCTTCAGGTGTGGATTGCACTTGGCAAGAACCCGAAGAGGTTAGCTCAACGTCCAAGGACACTGGACCAAGGTCATCAAGTGTGGATTACGCTTGACAAGAGCCCGGAGAGGTTATGGATTCGAATATCGACCCGGAGAGGTCCTGGATTTGGTTATTGGCTATTGGATAAGGATGGATTAGGACTCGGTTGTCGAGTTCGGATGGATAGGGGATTGGCTAAGGCTTTGTTTATTGTATTTGGAATTGGGCATCGACTCGGAGCAGTCAAGGATGACATACTCTGGCGACATGGCTATGGGCTTTGGATATTGGAGTCGGAACTATTCAAAACACGCCTTCCTATCAAAAGGCATGTTTTGGGGGGGCAAAGTGCTATCCCACTTTTTGGTCAAAACTGGAATATCAACAAGTTGGCAAGGAATGATGGATATCAAGATTGAAGATCGATTGAAAGCGAGGCTACAATCGATGACGTCAAAATTTGGTTGAGCTCCGATCAGGATGAAATTGATTGGAGATGATGATAAGGATTAGGAAAGACTATGTTTCAAATTTTAGGTTAATCGGAGTTCGTATGAAGGAGATATGATCGATGCAAGGTAGGAAGAACATACTGTTCGAACCCATCGGCACGCAAGGATGGTTCGAATCAATCAGGGGTTGCGTTCGTATCGATGCCGTTCGTGTCGATACCATTTCGAATCGATGTCGCTCGTATCGATTGGCGCGGGTTCGGCTCAGTGAAGTTCGCATCAGGTGTTGGTTAGACTCGATAGTGTTCGAATTGGTCGAGTTACTGGTTCGACTCGATAGGCTCGTATCGATCAGAAGGAAGGCTAGATGGATCTCGATTCGATGGCAACAAACCCAGAGTGGTAGCAAGCATGTGGAGGTTCTTCGAATCGATGTGCTTCGTATCGATCAGGATGGGTGCCGATGGTGCATTTCGACTTCATGCCTTTTGCAAGTCTCCTTCGTATCCATCAGGTAAGAGCTTTGTTCGTGTCCATCCTTCACGACCACTTCGTATCGATGTCCCCATACTCGTTTCGAATCGATCAGCTCACATGGGATCGATACGGAATGAACTCCTGGAATCGATGCGAAGAGAGACACGAGTTAATGAATGCGAGCATGCCGTTGTGAAGTTATGATATGGACGAAGCATAAAACATGGATGCAGGCCCACGTCTCCAGGAGAGAAGCGATCAACTCGGCGCATCAAGTGGAGTCAACACGCCGCATAATTCGAATCGACCCGGGAAGGTAGCGCCACGTCATTACGCGCGCGTGCTTCAGATGGAGTCGAAGGTGATGGATTAGAACTGGTGGATTCGAAGACGACAGCCAGTGAAAAACCCAAATTCAAACCGATCATATCTCCTACACCAATGATCCAAATGCAATGAAATTTTCACAGCAGCTTGCATGCAAGGTAAGGAATGTTCCTGCCAAGTTTCATCTCGATTGGATCATTTCTTGATGGATACGAAATCACTTCGTATCGATCACAGATCGAGTCGAAACTTGGTGGGGTCGGTCGCGTGGGTCCACTCACGTGCCAGAAGGAGTCTTCCGAAGTTTGAGCGCAATATCAGCCTCCAACGCCTATAAATAGCACCCTGAAGCCTACAGAGAAAGGACCTCTTGGCTATTGAACGTCCAGACTCTGCCGGATTCACTTCTACATTTCGATACTGCTATTGTACTGGAAATTCTTCATATTTACTGCTGTAATAATCTGTAATCATCAAGGATAATCAATAAAAGGATAAAACTTTGGAGTGGACGTAGGCCGGAGATAGCCGAACCACTATAAAACTTGTGTCTTTGTTCATTATTTCTGAATTGTTGTTTGATATTTGCTGAGATCTGATATTTTTGCTTGAATATCATTGGTTTATGTTCATACACTGGTGCTTTCATGGTATTTGGGGTTTGTGACCAATTTTGGTGCAAACAAGAGTTATAAATGGATTTTATAAATGAATAAGATTTACAAATTGTGAACTTGTAAAATGAATGGATTTTGTAAAATAAATGAATTTTAAGTAGTTAGCTTATATAAATGAGATAAATGAGATTGGTTCATAGAGGGATTTTAGAAATGGAAGTTTTATAAAATATGTATGTAATTTACAAACATTGTTTTATAAATTCAAAATCAACTTATTTTGATAAGTTAAAATATGGAAGTTTATTAAAGGTATTATGTCCACGATTTTGGACAGTGGATAATCCTTAAAATAAATATGTAGAAGTAATGAATTTGGTAAACGATTTATATTCATGCTTTTGGACAGTAAATAATCTTTTAAAATATTTTGGAAGTGATCTTTTAAATTTAAAGGCAGGTTTTGAAAATGATCTTTTAAATGAAGTTAAATGGTTTGAAGATGTTTTAAAATGTGTTAAGTATCAAAACCATAGATTTCAACATTTATTGTTGAAATAGACGTTTTGAGAAGTACAGGAAATAATGGACTATAACACTGTTGTTATAGTAAATAATTTTCGAAAGAAAATATTTTGTGTAGTATATGGGATTTATATATCTATCTTATTTTCAAATCCCTATACTAGTCATTTCGAGTTATCGTAACGATGTTTTACACAACATTCATTTTGACCCAAATAAGTATGTTTAAAGAGAATGTTTTCCTTAAAGAATAAAATTTACTTAATCGTGATTTAAGTATATGTAATATTTTCCACGTATTGAAAATAAAGATAATTGTGAATTACTTATTATTAAATAAGTATATGAAAATGTTTTCGAATATAGAAATGTTGAAATGGGTTTTGAGACTATATCTTTTTAAAGATAATTTGAAGTGAATATTTGGCAAGTGATTTAATTAATAAAAGATTAATTTAAAGGGCCTAGTGATTGCTTATGGTGCTAAATATTTTTTTTTTGCTTTGATAGTTAAATAATCGCCTATCAAATTTGGCATTTTAGTTCCTCAACTTGATGTTGGAACTATTTAGTCATACACTTAAGACGTAGCCTTCTGTGTAGGCTTGATTATCGTTTATGTTGAGGATGTTGATTCGCTTAGTGTGGAGTATTACTCCAATCTATCGAGCTTCCTTCTTGGCCCAATGGATAGCAAGTTGAAAGTTGGAGACGTGATAAGTCTATGAGACTTGGTTTCCGTGTGAGGTTGAGAAACGCTTTTGCGTTGTTAGTGCGAAGAGACCGGGATTGATTTTTCCGAAAACCACTTCGGACCAACTTTTTTGCAATGATTGTGCAGGTTGATTATTGATTATATTGACATTCAGGATTTTCATAGTGGAGGTCTGATTGTTGATCATTTGGGGTTAAAATCCCAACATACATCCAGTAGATGTAGTCTCTTTGTTATAAGATATTCAATGCAAGGACTATTCGCTACTACTCCTAGGGATTTTTCGATAGGATATGGTAGGAAAGTACCTTCGATTTGTCCTGTTTCTAGACAACTTGTATGGATGTTTGGCTAACATTGCATTTTAAATATTACATACATTGGTTTTTAAAAACGTACATCAGTGGTAGCAGAGAAGGCAACTTCTCTTAGCTTAACACCCTCCTTGAGACGTATGAGCTTAAGGGTTGTATTTTTGTGGAAGGCAATTAGTGTCAACGGAAATGGCCATGTGAAATGCAAAGTCATGTGATATGTGATTTGTAAAAGGTAATCATTACATCAGGCCTCATCAACCAGAAATGACCCAAATAGGGTTAGATGCGACAAGGCTAAGTAGGTCGCTCCCAAGTAGCATATGATTATCCTGTTCTAGATATATCTTTATATGCTATGACGTCGTGTATCTAATTATTGTGGTTTGTGTGCTTAGAGGCCCCTCGGTAAAGGTCGATAATGAAATAAGGATGATATATTTGGTACCATCTAGTTATAAAGGTGGGCCGGTCTTGTGTTGGTAGAGGATCATTTGTGATGGTCCTCGGTACATTCCTCTGGAGATGTACTGCCAGAAGGTAGTCCCTTCACCTGGTCATTTGTATGGAAATCGAAACTCCACTACATACCTACCATTTATTTGTAGAGCCTAGTATGTTGGAATTTAATAATGGTAACAATTTCGACTATTTTGATTATTATTTGTATACTAGACATTAGTATAATATAAGAGGTTTTGATATGAAATGTTTTAGTTATCGTAAGGTAAAAACATGTTTGTGTTCATGTGTGGGCATGTCTCACGAGATACTTTTGTTTTGATAAAGAAAAAGTTTGGTAATTTAATAAATTCAGCTGAGTGTGTTTCACACCCTGGTTTACTAGACTGATCCGAGCGTTCTTCCCTTTCAATGCTCGAGTCAGACCGAGTATATTTACAGGTTCAGTTTTGGTACTATTGGAGCTTTAGCAGGAGAGTTGGAGATCTTCATTTCGTATACACATATCTGTTTTGATAGCCTACTGTGCTTAGTTGTTGTATATTATCGGCGATTGTGAGGACAGGTTATTATAATGTCCAGGCTGATAACTAGTGATTGATTGTTGAACTCTGATTGATGAATGTATATATAGTTTCTGTTTTGTAAAGGTCATAAATATGATATTATATGTTTTCCGTTGCATTGTGAGATTCTGTATTGTTCTATTTGGTTCTATCTTCACTCTTTCTTCTCTTCTCTTCTTCTCTCCTCGTTTCTTTCTCTTGACTTTCCGTCGGTCTGTGCTTTTTGGGTCGGACATGTGTGGTTTACTGTCGATTCAAAGGGTACGAATTTACAGGCCATCGCATTAAACATCTGAATTATTTAAATATTTGAATCTTGAATTAAATGTTACTAATATGTTTTAATAAGCTTTTTATCCCCCCTTTAAATCATAAATAGTGATGGTAAACAATTTTTGAAAAAATATTTACAAAACTATATTCTCTGGAAAATATCAATAATGTGACCGAAAATCGTTTTGTCGATAAACGGTTTTTCTCCACGAAAGTTGCTCAAACTATTTGTGCATGTCTAATTAACCATTAAGGAGATAATTAGCAACTAAAAATGTTTTTACTTTTTGTGGCTAACTAAAGTGTAACTGTGAATAGTGTTTGGATTAGTGAAGGGATTAGTGGAAAAGATATTTGTAAATAAATATCCAGATATTTTGGTGGGAGCGCATGAAAGTGTTCAATATGTGATTGCTATGATTTTTGTTTGATGATAATAAACATATATATATATATAAATGTATTTGTTAATGTACTATTTTATTTTTCATAGATTAAAGAAATATTTGCTGAATAAAATAAATAACACAATTCAAATAGAAATTTTATTCAAACAAATGTTTATTACAATTTTTAAACAGTACAAATTTCAAACTCTTACTATATACAATTTCAATTACAATACAAATTTAATTAAATTACAATTCACATTCACATTGCACCTCACTACATATCACTCATTCACTCAACTCGTACTGATCTTCAACTTCATTCCAATGTGAATTTAACATCTGAGTAATCTGCAGAAATATAAATTGACGCGGTAAAATTGAAAATAAAATATTTTTGCAGTATAAAATAAAATGTGGATTTTGAAAATAATATTTGCCTCAGTTCTTTGGGTTGTTCTTCATCATCTAATTTTGAATTCATCATACACGAACAGCTTGTGACATACACAGTGTATCACTGTATATGCCACAAGGACGTGCACACGATATATACATTTGATAAAATTACAGGGACAGGTGAGCACAGGTCAAACCCAAAACGTCGGGTTCAACTCAAGTGCAATAAAAATAATGTCACAATATCGGCACAAGGTCAAACCCGAGCTTTAAAGCTGGATTCAAAATAGGTGCAGTTCGAATATACAAGTTTAATAAAATGGCCAGGAGCAAGCCAGTCAAAGTATACAAACATGTACCAGCTCATACATGTATGCAGCCTCGACAATGAAATGGCTATAAACAACCATACATGAATGTACTGGCAAGAAATAAGCAAGCATATGCACCAGCATTTCAAACACAAACCAAATCATATCACAAAACCAAACTCCAAAAGATACAACAGAAATACAACTGTGAAACTGGACAGTGCAAGTATCAGACTCGAGCACAAAGGCTATAACTTCAAATGAACTTTAAAAGGAAAAACAACTCTAGCTGAAACAATTGGCTCAAATTCATCAAGCAATCTCAAGTGAACTTAACAAGACAGTCATTCAAATGCAAACTGACTAAAAGGAACAAGCACATGAAACAGCATATGTGCAGGTCGAAAACATATATAACATTAAACCAGAGATTACAAACCAAGTGCACCAAAGATACAACAATGACTGATACAACTGACATTAAAGTGCAAGCCTCAAGTAAACATGAAATGGTGATACAGAAAGTTTATGTGGATATGCAAGTAGTGCAACTCGGTAACAAAGTAAAACAGCAAAAGCAGTGATATGCAGCAGTGGAAATAACACATAAAAGCAACTCAACCTCAAGCATCAGGTCGAAATCGATCAGTGACATGTATGCATACACACATTAGAACCAGAGAACAAGGACCAAAATCAAATGCAACCCTAACAGTTCTTTTTACCATATTCGAAGTTAGTAATGTCAAGTGACCGAAATCAAATGCAATTATCGATTTTGAACAAGATAGAGAAGCAGAAGTTAACAAGCATAAAGAACAAAACAGGTCAAGTATGCTACAGGAATGAATTCAATCAGTGCCGAAGTCAAGTAAATGACAAGATTAAAGTCAAGGCCAATGTCAACAGTTAATGGCCAAAGTCGAGCACAAAAACAAAATCAACATCATCGTCAAAGAATTCAATGGGCAAGCAAAGTCAGAGCCTTGGAGATCAAGGAATCAGCAAATTCACAAAACCGTGATGACCAAGGCAAAAATATACGATTTGACAAAGTCAGAAATCATCGTCAACATTCAATCAATATCGAAGGGCTGAGGAGAATTACAGACGAATTAAAACAAATATATACGAACGAAAATCAAGGGGATCGAACCCTATATAAAAACCCAATCATCATCGGCTTCAAAAGCATCGAGTTCAAGTAAGCCAAAACCATAAAAGCAAAAGGAGTAAATTACATACCGAAATCAGATTCGAACTCGACGCAAATAGAAGCAGCAGTGAGCAACTTAAAGTGATAGTCAATTGACAAAGCAAGGACCTAAATCATCATTCGATCGAGCAACTATTGTCGGCAGCTTCTAATTAGAAGCCCTAATTTGCAAGAAAAGGAAAAAGGAACGAGCCGCCATTATACAGAGCAAAGAGGAAAGAACGGGCCAACCTAATAATAAAAAGAAGAAAAGGGTCGGCCTTGTTTTTAGTTGGGATTTAATAGTTTAAATTAGGGTTTTGTTAGGGTTTTGTTTTTATTTACATTGCTTTTAAATTGTATTTTCTTTTGAAAATTGTGTAATTACTAGTCATGTGACTAAGGCACAAACTACGTGGCGTAGTTTGAGAATTCGCAACTCAGTGGCTGAGTTGTGGAAGGGTTTTGAGCGTAGAGTTAGGTTAGTCAGTAGCGGGTGTCGCGAGTTTACGTGTGTAAGCATGTGATTACTTAATTTTTAGTACAAACCTTGGAGGCAGCACATAGGCAGGATTTTGTTGAAGCTGGGTAAATTCTATGTCGTTCTATTTCTGCATTTATTATTCTGCTATTATCCGTGCTGTTATAATTTTGACTTATTTGTATTGAAATAATTTTATAATCTTCTGCAATAATTTTTATAATTAATAGCATCACCCTATTCACCCCCCTCTAGGGTGAAATCGATCCTACAAGTGGTATCAGAGCTAGGAATAGAAGTCGGCTTTTTAAAAAATTTGATATTTTTTAAAATCAGTTTTTGTGTTAAAAAATTGAACTTTTTAAAATGGCTTCTTTTAATACTGCTTTTGCTGAGGGTCATTCCATAGTTAGACCACCAATGTTCAATGGTGAATACGCCTACTGGAAAAATAGAATGAAAATTTTTCTGAAAACCATTGACGCTTGGAATATTGTTGAGACAGGTTATAGAGCACCAACTATAATTGTAGGTAATCAAGAAATAGATAAACCAAAGGATCAACGGACAGAACTAGAAAATAAATTACAAAATGCTAATGCTAAGCTATGAATTCTATTATCTGTTCATTGGATCAATTTGAATTTAATCGTGTCTTACATTGTCTAACTGCGCAGGAAATATGGCACACACTAGAAATGACTCACGAAGGAACATCTCAAGTTAAAAAATCTTGCCTTTCCATGCTAAGCAGCGAATATGAGAATTTCACAATGGCAAAGGAAGAAAATGTCAAAGAGATGTATGAATGACTTTCCAATATCGTATACAAATCAAAAGCTCTTGGAAAATCATACACAGAGTTGGAGATAGTCCGAAAAATCCTCAGAGTCCTTCCACGAAGTTTTGAAGTCAAAGTGACTTCCATTCAAGAATCAAAAGATTTAAAATAGATGAAAGTTGAAGAACTCATCGGGAATCTCACCACTTATGAGCTAGAAATGAAATTCAAGGAAGAGCGTGAAGGAGGTGACACTCGAAAGAAATCAATAGCTCTTGAAGGAACAACAGAAAGTGATGGTGATGATGATAATGATGGAGAAGCAGAACTGGAGCTGATGATAAAGAAATTCAAAAGGTGGAATTATAAATACAGAAATCCTGCTCGAAATCAAAAATTGAAAAGTAGAATAGCCAAAGCACTAGACTACTCAGAAGAACAGAAGATTATCTGTCACAAGTGCAACCAACCCGGACACATCAAGCCCAATTGTCCTCAAAATAAACGTGACTTTGAAAAGAAATCAAAAAGGAGAAGTTTTGCAGCCACGTGGAATACAAGTGATGAAGATAATCAAAGTACTAGCAGTGAAAGTGAGAAAGCAGATATGTGCCTTCACGGTAATATAACTGATAGCGACGATGACGAACCAAGCGAGGTATCAAAACTCACTCACTCAGAATTACTTATATATTTCCACGAAGTAAATGGCTGTTTTGAACGACTTAAGAAGTATGCCAAACTTGAATCACAAAAAGACATTTTGATAGAATTAAATAAACAACTTGACCAATTAGTTAAAACCTATCAAAGAAGGATCCCTAAGTGTGATAGGTGTCCAACATTTGAAGAAGAAATTAAAAAATCAGGAATTAATATAAAATCGCTTGAAAATGAAATTCTGATTTTGAAAGAAAGTGAAAATACTAGGAAAGAGAACTCTATTAAAAAGTGCACAAAATTATTGAACGAAAATGAATCTCTCAAAACACAAGTTCAACAACTGTCAACGACTTTAGATAAATTTTTCAAAAGTAAAAAATCGTTGAATATGCTCTTAGGGAAACAAACTGTTAATACAGTTAGACAAGGACTTGGGTATAATCAACCTAAAAATATGACAAATGATATCAATCAAGTAAATTCAATGTGCACAGTTTGTAGAAAATTTGGACACAATCAAAATAGTTGTTGGTATAGACCCAAACACGTGAAAACTATACCAATTTGGGTTCCAAAAGGCACAAATATAAAATCTCTCAAAGTTAAACAAATTTCGGTGCCGAAAAGAACATATATAAATAGTTTTGGGTCTGCACAAAATTATTTTTCAAAATATTCTGCCACTAACAATCATGGACCTATAAAAACAAATAGGTCACAAAAATATTCCATCGTGTAGGTGTGGTGGCAGGCTAAGGAACAACAATAGTGTTACTTGGATTCTGGCTATTCCAAGGACACAACGAGCGACAAAGCAAAGTTCTTTAGCTTAGTATAAAGGTGACAGAATCACAGTGGACAACAACGAAAAGTATCGTAAAGGTAAAATAGGTAATGGTATTGAAACGACCCGCAGATCCGTACCCCTTGAGTTAACACTATTATGCAACAATCAACTCAAGTTGTACAGAAATACGAACCATTTGGGTTTAAAGAAGAAGAGGTAGAAGAAGAAAATAGAAAACAACAATAGAATCTAACCATCGCAGCGGAATAAAATATAATAGAAAATAAATGATCTATACTCAAAAATCAAATATCTCTGTTTATATATTACATCATCAGAGTACATCAATCACAGCTCAACATCAATCTCATACAAATGCATACACAATAACTCAACACAGCGGAAATGTATATATAAACAAGTACGAGAGTACGTAACGTCATCCTGCCCGTCTCCTGAGCTCCACAGCATCATATCATGTATCCTATAATACTCGGTCTGACCCGAGCATTACAGTTAAATAACACCCGAGTCAGTCTGGAATACCAGCGTGAGAAAATCACGCCCAATTGATTATTAAAGTTTCAAAAATCCTTTGAAAAACAAAAGCATCTCGTAAGACCACGCCACAAATAAACATGTCGGGTTTTTACCTTACGATAGCTAAAACAATTTTTATAGAAATCCTCTGATATTATAATAGGGTCTATTTACAAATACTTATAAAATAGCCGAAATTGTTACATCTATTAAATTCCAGCTACTAGCCGCAGAGTGGGTAATACAAACAAAACTCGTACAAGGCTCGTAGGGAGAATGGATTTCCGGCTAATGACTAGGCACTGGGGTACCATCTGTCACAGTACGGGGCCTAGATCACCGTACCGAGGAGTACGCCCGCTCCCTTGCAACACAAGGCCAGGACTACCCCTTACTGGATAATCCCGAATGAGATCACCCCGCGGTTGGGATCAGCAACCGCCCACTAAGCCGAAATAAAAAGGGACATCTAGACTGGAATGACCTCACCCTGCTTGGGTGCTACCCACCTAGCCTTGCTGCATAACCCTTGATTTTCAGTCATTCCCATTTAATGAGGCTTGAGGCTAAGTGTTACCCTTTTAAGAATATAACCCTTAGAATGCCCATCGTCCACCTGACGATGTTTCGCAAGCATTTATCCATACAAGTCCGTCCCGGGTTCGAACGGAACCAAAGGCACTACATAACCACATAAAATATTGATACTAACATTTTTCCAATTTATATAGTATATTGTGCAAAATATTACATAAGTACTGAATGGAAGACTGTACCGTATAAAGACTCAAGATATAGATTTGAAAACTCATAAGTTCAAAGACAAGTAAATGAAGAGCCCAAGATTATAATTTAGTATTTAGAGTCATTAGAATATATTGTTAAGTCCTTGATAGCAATCTGATCCTTATCTCCAATATTGATTCTTGATATTTTAAATAAAAATAAATTACGTTTTTAAAATATTTTATAAAAGTTTTTAAGAGTTCAAAATATTTAAACACTATATTCAAATTATTTTACAATGTACAGAATTTTCAAAACAGTTTAAAAGAAAACATTTTTTATACTTCACTAGGTTAAGTCGACATACATACTTATATATACCGACATACATATTTATATATATATCGACATATAAGCTACTAAACTATTTTTTAAATTTTGAATGGATGTGTATTTTTGATAAAACCCTTCACGAATGTATACATTTGTTCATTTACTATATAAAGGGGGTGCAAATGAATTTTTAACTAATTAAATAATTACTTTCTTCCCACTCCTTACTCTCTTAAAAAAATTCTTCAAAAATATACTCTATTCTATTCAAAATCATATGGAATCAGTTCATATCTTATTGATTGATTCACTACAGCTTATTCACCATTTTGCAAGCATCTCTCCCATTTCAAATATCAAAGTGCTATCTAAAAGGCTATAGGCATTATATCCAAAGTACAACTATTTATCTTTGGAAGAACATCGAATCTACTCTTGTTTATGCGGGTGTGCTTGTAGCCAATTCAATTGAAGTTGGTGTGCTTGTGCCCATTCAATTCAATTGGGGTGTGCTTAGTAGCCCGTTCAAATCAAATGGATGTGCTTGTAGCCTATTTAAATTAAGTGATTTTGCCCCAAAATTGAAGTATAAGAGGGTGTGTCTCATAGCCTTGAAATTGACATTGTAATTGGTTTGCTTGCTAACTACAAAGTAGGCGCTTGAAAAGAAATATGTACAAGAAATTATACGGGACTGGACGTAGAAGAAATCCAAATTGGTATAAAATCCCATTTGCATGCTACTACAAAGTAGGTTCTTGAAAAGAAATATGTACAAGAAATTATACGGAACTGGATGTAGGTGAAATCCAAACCGGTATAAAATCCTTGGTATTTTTGAAATTTCACAGAATAAAATAACTAATATATTTTATTATTGTTTTGAGATCGTAATGCATTTTGTGTACCGTCATATTTTTTCTTTTGTCTTTCATGGTTTGTACGTGAACGAAATTCTATGCAACGCCATGCCGAAAATGGTAAAATAAATATCACTCTACCCTTGGACTTTTCCTTCATTTCCTTCTTTCCCTTTGACTTTTCTTTTTACTCTTCTTCTTTTATGATAAAAAGAAAATTTAAGCTTCTTCCTTTAAAAATTTAAAATTAAAGATTTACTCAACTAAAAATCTTGAAAATGGAACCATTGAGTTCCTATCGACGAGATCTTTAGATCCATATGAGTATGGTTGGGTGCTGTTGAGATTTTCTATGATTGACTTGAGAAGGCACGAGCTAGGGTTTCTATTTGCCGTTATTTAGGCAGTGTTAGGTGAAGGTGAGTTTGGATTTGAGCTTCTCGAGCGAAAGCGAGTTGATAGTAGGTTTTGGTGGAGTTCGACATGGTGTAGGAAGATGCGATGTCGACTAAAGTACTTGGAGCTCGTCTAGGTCACACTCATCTAGGCTCGATCGAGCTTAACCGTCGATAGGTTGGGGAAGTTGCACTTGTGGATAGAGACGCTATGGAAGCTGCGGTTCGTTCAATCATTGTGTATCGAAGGAGATATTGGTGGTTGAAGGTGTAGCCATGGGTGTATTAGTGTGTCACCAATGCATGATTTTTATTTGGAGAAGATGATTGGGGCTTTTAAAGGTAACTGATTAATTCAATTAAGGGGATTTTCGCTCAAAGTGTTTCTTTATGCAGGGTAATAAGTTTTAAGGACAGCACTTCTGAAAAATTAGTTTTAAGGACAATTTACAGGAAAAAGAGAAACGGAATTTTCATTTTTAATTATACAGAAATAATGATAAATGAATTTATCATTTTGATTATATAACTTAAAAGGATAAACTAGTTTGTCATTTTTCTACAAATTGTCCTTAAAACTAATTGTTCAGAAGTGCTATCCTTAAAAGTTATTACCCTGGAATGGGAAGCCTCCAACCTAATTTCCACTTTAATTAAAATTATTGGTTGATTAATTATACATTAATCTTAAAATCTTATAAAATCAATATCTCACTCATACGATGTCGAATTTGGACGTGGTCTTGGATTTATATCAATGTTATCTACAAACTAGAATTAGAGTCATTGATTTTGGTGCTAGTACAATTTTGAGCTAAAATCGAACGTCATTCAACTTTAGATCAAAACAGAACACCAAAGCATTAATTGGAATTTTGGTGAGTTAACTCACCTTTGAATGAATAGTATATGATACATGATAAATACAAATTATTGTTCATATGCTTGGGTGAATTTTTTTGTTTTTATTGAATTCCCATTTTGAAAGGCGGATGTCATAAATAACTATTGTTTTGCAAGAAGCAAAAACAAGAGGAAAGTCTACGTGTATATGTAGCGATTATGTCACTACGAAACACTCCGATTCTAATATTGCTTATATTGATTATATCGTAATGTCGATTATATTGATGTTTACTTGAAATATTTATGACATTTGTTTGATTGGTGTAAGATGCGTTACATCGAATATCCCTATATCGTCACTTCTGAAATATCGTCTCCTTAAACCTTTGTATGTGTTGAACTTGTGCTTCTATTTTTACAAATAAATGTTTGGTCATGTTTTTGCACTTGGAAAGTTTTTTAAACTATATTTTAAGGTATTTTTGAGAATTTTGAATTAAAGGATAACTGTTGTTTAAAATTTATAGAAGGAATATAAATTTGATTAATTATCTTTCAAGGTAATTAATGTTGTTTTTAATTTAAAAAAGATTATAAATTTCATTAATTATCTTTCGGGATAATTAATGTTGTTTTAAATTTATAAAATGGTTATAACTTTGATTGATTTTCCCTTAGGATAATTAATGTTGTTTTAATTTATAAAAAGATTATAAACTTGATTTATTTTCCTTTAGGATAACTAATATTGTTTTAAATTTATAAAATGATTATAAATTTGATTTATTTTCCTTCTGGATAATTAGTGTTGTTTTAAATTTATAAAAAAATTATAAACTTGATTTTTCTTCAAGGTAATTAATTTTGTTTTGAATTTATAAAATGATTATAAATTTATTTATTTTTTCGAGATAATTGATGTTTTAAAATTTATAAAATGATTATAAATTGGATTAATTTTCTTTCAGGATAATTAATGTGATTTTAATATAAAAAAGAGTTAGATCAATCATCTTCCAAGATGATAGCATTGTTTTAAAATTTATAAAGATATTTTAAATTAATTTATTATCTTCCAGGATAATAAATGTTGTTTTAAATGATAGTCTATAAATAATAAGATCTTTAAAAAGGAATATTTAGAAATAAAGCTATGTGTAAATTATTTTAGGTTTATTGTAAATGGTGTTTTAATGACAATTGTTTTTTACCCTTCTTTTTAATACCCTTAGAAATATAATCTTCTCTTTGAAAATAATATTTTAAAGAGTTTTTACTAAAATAATTTTACAAATATTTGTGTGTGACAATCAAGCACAAGCGTGAACTTTGTTTTTCCCGACCCGTTGTTCCCGATAGTTGATTATTCCCTATACTTGATTTATTAATAATCGATTCTGCTATCTTCTTTGTGTTCGTCTATTCAAGACGAATTTGTTGCTCGTTTCGGGCATTTAAACTCTTACTATTCTTAAAGTTAAGAATGATATCAAGTCGGGATAGGAAGCAACACTGCTCTAACTTTTCTAACTTCAATTTTTTCCCAAGGTAGTACTAATTTGTTTTCGATAGGTTATTCATCGACTATCAATTTTGACATCCTTTGCTGGAAATGATTAAAACAAAAGAAAGAGTGAGGGCCAAGCTATATGGGGTTGCTTCCATTAGGGTATTATCACATCCACTCTAGATTGGCTTCGATGGTATGAGCACGGAGATGTGAAATACTCGGATTCTCAGTAAGGTTGGCGAGGTCAGGCTTGGAGGTTTCTTGGAGAGTTTAAGAGTATATGACCCTCTCAATTATATTTTCTAAAGGTATACTTTCACTAAGGGGGTGCACCCTCCTAGTCATTATTGGAAAAAATCCTTTTCCTTATTTAATTCAAATCTTTTGATCATTTTTTTAATTGCGTTGAGAAGTGCCTAGAGCTCTTCTTGATGTTTAGTTATTTATGATAATTCTTTCAAGTCTGAATTTGTTCCGACTTATTTCTATTCTTTCATCTACGGATATTGTTCTTGTGAGGTAAAACCCATTCCATGTTTGGTGGTGTGGTCTCTTAGAATTATTATTTGTTCACCATATTTCTTGAGTTTTTCACGCTGGTTTTCCAAGCTGACCCGGGTGTTATTTATTATAATGCTCGGGTCGGACCGGGTTTTTCTAGGTTGTCGTTGGTGGGATATGGAGCTCAGGAGTAGAATTGGGTGTTCACCTACTGTAATATTTTTATTTCCACTATATTATAATATATACCAATCAGCAATTGTAAGAACAAGAATTTATAACTATCTAGGCTGATGATGTTTATTTTTAACTCTGATATACCATATATTTTAGGATGACAGCTTTTATTGTCTTTGTAATATTATATGTTATTGTTTAGCTATAAGATCTTATTTTCCCTATTCTTTTTCTTTTTACCCTGACAATCTGCCCTTCCGGCACTTGGATGCTCGACATTTGAATATCGTTTGGATGTATTAATTGTCAGCTTTCGAGGGTTGAAAAGGAAGATCATTACAATTATTTTGCAACCTACAAAAGCTGCCTAGAAGAACCGGTGTCCCATGAATTATCAAGTGTAGGTCCAAGTCCAAGTATGCTGAAGTAAGCTTCGAGGCCCAAACATCGATAATAAGCTCTCGGTACCGACTGGTTTGGGTTGATACCAAGAGGTTTTTTCTACTTGCTTTCTTGATCTTTCTTAATACTTGCTCAGTCTTCAAGTTTTGGATTTCTAACAAGAGGTTTCCAACGAGAGGTTTTCGATGAGAGGTCTTCGATGAGAGGTTTTCAATAAGAGATTTCCAACGAGAGGTTTTGCATATTTAATACTTAGCCAAAAATTGTTGGGTTCCTTTGTTTTGTCATTCTTGGTATTTTTCAAGCTTCTTAATCCATTCTTTAATCAGTTTTTCATCCAATTCTCTCATTTGTATTCGCTCAAATACTGCATAAAATTTGGTTATATCAGCCACCTAGGTAAAAATATAATAGAAACTTTGTATTTGAGGACTTGGACATCTAACTCTTTGCACGTTAGCTTATTTTACTATTAAACTATGAACATGCTTACTTGCTCCATTGACCAAGCACTCTTGAACTTTCTATCCCGCATAAGACTTGAATATAAGTTTGGCTAAATTTCTAGACTAACGCACAATTTTAATATTCATAATGCACAATTTTACTCTAGTTATTTTTTAAAATTTGAACATTTCAAATTTATACAATTTACATTTCTATGTTTCATAAATCACTTTCACTTGAAAGATTCACGATACACAATAAATGTCAAAGAATGCTAATTAAGTGTTCTACATTAATTAGGGGATTTTATTTCAACCTATAATTAGTTTTAACATGTTCTATCTTAAAATGATAAAATAGAATCAAGTGTACCTAAATTTTCTGATGCAATGATTGATGTTGTTAAATAAAAGCAGTGGGTGGTGTGGCTATAGTAAAAGTCGATGAGGGCATGGGCTCTAGTGGAGATAGAGATGGCTGAGAGTGATGAAACTTTGGGTACGTATGTGGGAAAAGTGTTGAGTGTTGTAGCATTGGTAGGAATATTATAGGAAACTGAGAAAAATGACATTGGTGAGGTAGGTGGCAATGGTGGTAAGGTAGGCATAGTAGCATTGATGCTTGGATAGAGAGTCAAGATTGATAGGGTTTGGGAAGTTTGATTTTTATTTAGGGTTATAAGCGACTTTGATATAAAACTGCTTTAAGTAATGAATATTTGAGGGTGTTGGTAGAGCATAGCGATTCCCTAAGCATCATTGATGGCTTTTATTTTTATGTGCAAGAAAACTTTTTAAATTGTTCAAAATTACATAAAACAATAAAATCTATATAAACTTATTAATTATATCATTTACTACATAGTAGTAACTAAAAATAATCTAAAAGTTCCACTCATTTTTTGTTGATTAAAAGGAAGTATAAAATATCAAGTTTTATCGAGTTAATCTTTTACATTCAAATTCTTCTTATTGCTACCAATTCAATTCCAAATATTATAATTCCAAACAAATATTATAAAGCAGTATTATAAAAAAATAAAGTACAATTTTGTTCAATAAGCACCTTATTTTGATAATATTTTGGCTTAAGTTAGATATAAATTATTCAAATAAACGAATAAAAAATTTATGCATGATATTATAAAATTCCTTCCACTTTGTATTAGACATATATTTCAAATACCATGTTTTTATAAAGAATATTTTGTCGGAGTCTAAATTATTTTAGATGAGTTAAATTATTTCAATATAACTACATAAGAACAAACAAAAATTAAGTCCAAACGACATGACGTCGGATATTCAATCTTTTTAGACGACAATGGAAAAACTATGCAATTATATTTCAGAAATTCTTAATGTAAGTAATACTTATAATTTACCTTAACTTTTCACTTTAAACTGAAAGTACTACTTATGCTTGAAACTTTTCAAATCTAATATCCATACCACTACTTGAATGCTCAAATACTGTAACATCCCCCATTTTGAGGCCTGAAACTAAGCTCTACGAATGTTGTAGTCATCCACAGTATTAATTTTCGATGAAAAAATGAGGCTATGTTAATGACATCGATAATGTCAGAAGCATATGAATATGAAAATTTTCAAACACATTTCAATAATAAACTAGCTCATTTCATAAATAAATAAATTTTCGTATTCATTACATGTAATAACTCTTAAATTAATCGCTTTGTATTTGAATATTTAAATCATTTTTAAATATTTAATTAACAGATTTTAATAACCAAATAAACATATTTTAAACCTTAATTAATGATATTAAAAACATTTAAAAAAATTTACCAAAATAATTAGTTTAAATAAAAATAGAAAATGTAACCGTAAACTTTTTCCGAAAATTCGACTTTTTGGCATCGAAAAAGTCGTCAAAAATGTTGTGCACATTTTGTATCACTCATATACACATGCACACACATGCATATATGTCATGTGATAAGATAATTAATGTGTTAAAGTTAATGATTAAGCTTAGCTTAAATATAAAACTTGATTTGACATTAAATGCACAAAAATACATTAAATAACCTTAGGAAATTAATTAAATACCCTAACCATAACCTAAATAAGTATCTAAAGCATGGCCTAAATGGACCAAAAGAGGGGTTAACATGTGCTCTAAGGTGAGGAGGGAGGCATGGAAGCATGTTACATGAATACATTTTGTTATTTTATATTAGTAAGTTATTTTAATCACCACAACATCTCTTTTGCCTATAAATTAAAGGCACTGAAGTGGATTTATCAACTTAATTAATGAAGTTTTAAAGTTGATTAATAATGGTAATAAGAATATTTTAAGTTACTAAATCCTTTTTAATGATGTTTGGAGTTTGGGAACTTTATCAATAAAGTGTTTTTAAGTTAATACTTATAATGTGAAGCCAAGGACGAGTTAGGTTTTTTAAAGGAAAATGTTTGATTTGTTTATGGAAATAGACTTATTTTGGTAAAGTGATTCACTTATATGAAAATGATTTATTTATATAATTAGCACTAAACATCGTATAAGTAGACTTGTCGCTATTTTGAAAGTTATGGATAACCGTGAGATATGACTTTGAGGTAACATTACCGTAACTTGTCCAATACTATTGTTGACCAAGAAATAGTACAAGTTTGAATTTGATGGGTGGTGGTAAGTATACAACACTTAATTCCATACAATCATTTTATATCCTCGATAGCTGGTTTCTCAACTATCGGTTATTTCAGCTTCTTTGTTATCGTCATTTTAAGACAATGTGTTGCTCTGTAGAGTTTATTATCCTTTATCGAAAATGATTAAATCAAAGCGTGCATTTTTTAGGGCAAAGTTATGTGGGTTTTCTCCCATTAGGGTATTTTCACATCTCATCCAGATTGGATTCGGTTTTGAGCATTCAGATGTGAATTGCTTGGATTCTCGGTAAAGATTGGCAGGGTCCGACTTGCATTGGGAAGAGTCAACCACTCTTCGTGGATTTCAATTATTTGTCCATTTTTTACGTTTGGATGTTGATTTATGCGAGAGTAAACCCGTTTCATTTTCAGTAGCATGGTCTCACATGTGTGTGTTTAGTTTCACACCTAAGGTTTTAATCATACCAGATATATCATCTAACCCGAGCTGTTTGTTTTTCTCCTAAACTCCCAGGTACTCTTTTTATTTGAGTAGTTCAAGAGCAGCAGGTCTTTGTTGGGCTCTTTTGAAGACGACATTCGAGTAGGAGGCTTTCATCTTCTTAGTTATGTATTTTGTTATATTATATTATTTATGTTAATGTATTTTATTTCAGCATATGTAAAGGCGAGGGTTATAACTGCCTAAGTTGATTTGTAGTGCTTTTGTGCAACTCTGATTACTCCCTGTTAAAGAGTAACCTGATGTACTATTGACTGTTATGGTTATTTCGTAGTTTCTTTGTGAGGTTTTCTATTCCGTTCTTTATTGTACCCCACGATGATTCATCTATTCGATGCTTGGGCAATGACACACGACCACGGAGGATGTGTTAAGTTTCATTCCTAGGGGTCAGAAAGGTGGTTCGTCAAAGTTGCTATCCATGCTTCGGTTGAGCGAATAGCTTAGCCTGATTGGGGTACAACCCAATAGAGATAGGGTGAGTAGAGCCTTAGAATGAGTTAACCTTGAGAGATTGTTTTCTTTTTCCCACCTAAAAATCTAGTTTTAGATCCTTTGTTACAGTTTCCCTTTTATCATCTTTGACCTTTTCTTTGTATTCTAATAATGCCTATCACTTGTCCAAGTTAATAAACATTAGTACAAAAGGAAAATGAGGAATGGGATCTGGAACCAGCACGACTACAAATGGAAGAACTCCTAGAAATGATCCGGATGTATAACTGGTAGTAGAAAGCGAAGGTGTAAGTTCAGCCACCTTAGAACTTTACGACCTTGTGTAAGAATTACACTACTTTAGGTGGTAAGCCTTTCTATCGAACTAAAGATATTTTAGGAGTTCAGACATCGCTACGCTCTTGTGAAAAGATATTTGAAGAACTTTAATTGGGAGATGCTGGAAAGAGATTGTTGGCATTGCGTCAGCTTCAGAAAACAACAATGGATTGGTGGGATTCGGTCACAATAAATACAACAGAAGAAGATTTCTTTTGGGCAAAGTTTAAGGAGATTTTTGAAGTTTATTTTATCCCAAAGGCGTGAAGGACTCAATTGTTCAGAAGTTTTATGGATTTGAAACAAGGTTATATGAAAATGGCGAGGTATGAGCATAGGTTCAATGCATTGTTCTGCTTTAGACCAGAATTGGTTGATATGCCACTCAAAAAGAACGAAATGTTCGTGAAAGAAATGGGACCAGAGTTTCATCAGGAAATGACCAATCATCTTAATGGTATTTTTACCAATCTGATTAGTATGGCTTTGAGGTTTGAAGCTCTTAATATTGAGCAAGGAGTTCAAAAAAAAGAAGTGCCAGCAGTTAATTCCTAACCTTTATCGATTATCCTAGTTGCAACCAAGACATTTTTCAAGTCCAAAGTGAAGAAAAAGTGATCAGGAAAGATCCCTGGGGGTGGAGCTCCAGCATAGAAGAAGCAGTTCGAGTTCTCCTAGATTCTGTGTTTTAAGTGCGACAAAATGGGCCACCTTGCAAATCATTGCCCAAACCTAACGGTGAACCAATCTTCTACAACTGTGACAAGCCTGGACATATAAAGAACAAGTGTCCTTTCCCAAAGAAGGGATCACAAGGACAGGCTTTTGCTATTGAGAAGATACCATCTGCTTCTACAAATTCAAAAGGAAAGTAGGTGTTGCAACATACATTATCTATTTTTGATATTCCTATAAGAGTGTTATTCGATTCCGGTGCATCCCATAGTTTTATTTCAATTGATCTTGTTGATAAGCTTAACCTTAAACCTATCCTTGTAAATAATTCTCTTTGTGCATCAAACCCAATTGGGGGTTCAGCAGATCTTGACACAATGTGTCTACATGTGCCTATCTTTTATCAAAACTACTCTTTCCCCTTTGATTTAATTGTTCTGGGGTTTATGAGTTTTAGGGTATTATTGGGGATGGATTGATTACCTAAGTTGATGAGCAGTTTTCACTTTTCGCTCGAAGTACGTAAAGAGGAGATAAGGAATACACCAATTGTCCAGGACATCAAGGATAATTTTGAAGCAATGCAAGTTTTACCACCTTACTGGGAAGTAAAGTTGCATATTGATTTGATTCCAAGAACCAGACTGGTTGTTTAACCTCCTTGAAGGTTGGGTCTAAAGGAAAGAAGAGAGTTAAAGAAGCCGACGTTTGATTTATTGCTGAAGGGTTTGATCAGAGTAACACATCGAGTTGGGAATCGCCAGTAGTTTTCATTACCAAGGTGGATGGTTCTCTTAGATTATGTGTAGATTACCGAGAGTTAAATAAGAGGACTGTCAAGAATAATTATCATTTACATAGGATTGATGACATTTTTGACCAGCTCCACAGAGCTCAGATATTTTCTCAATTGGATCTTGCCACTGGTTTTCACCAATTAAGGGTAGCAGAGAAGAGTGTACCCTTAACAACTTTTTGTATCCCTGATATTTTTTATGTGTGGTTTGTCATGCCACTCGAATTGACTAACGGACTCGCTTATTTTGTGGATTTGACGAATAGAGTATTTTAGGATTTTCTTAACTAATTTGTCCTAGTTTTCATTGATGACATCCTTGTTTATTCTGAAATGAAGGAAGAGCATAAGTACCATCTTTAAGTTGTCCTAAGTACTTAGGAAGTCATGTTTTAAAAGCAAAGTTTTCTAAGTGCCATTTCTGGAAATCGAAAGCTAGATTTATAGAGCACGTAGTTTCGAGGCATATCAGTGAACCCAACTAAAGTAGTTGTGGTTCAAGATTGGAAGAAACCCGAAAGTGCAACCGAGGTCAGAAGTTTCTTAGGATTGGTAGGTTTTTATAGAATATTAATTAAAGATTTTTCGAAGATTGTTTCTCATCTAAAAAAGCTAACGAAGAAGGATTCTAAGTTTGTTTGAACACCCAAGTGTGATCAAGCATTCAAAGTTAAAGGAGAAGTTGACAAGTGCTCCCGTTTTAACTATTCCAGATAGGAGTGAAGGATTAACAGTGTACATGGATGCTTATAGGACTAGATTGGGAGCAGTTTTGATGCAGAATGGTAAGGTAATAACGATATGCAATTCAACAATTGAAACTTCATGAGAAGCATTACAATACGCACAATCTAGAGCTTTTGGTAGTTGTCTGCACATTGAAGGTGTGGCGGAACTATCTTTTGGGTGCAAAGTTTGAGTTATATACAGATCACAAGTCATTGAAGTATCATTTTACCCAAAAGGACTAGAAATTGAGGCGGTAAAAATGAGTGGAATTTCTTACATCTTATGGCCTAGAGATTCTTTATACCTCAGGGAAAGCAAATGCCGTTGCAGATATGTTAAGTAGGAACCTAGTGACGATTGCAAATTTAGAATTCAACTAGCGCTAATGGAGAGAATTGCTTATTTCCAAGATGAAGACCCTATTCCAGCTCGGCTTAAGAGAAGCGTTGAAGAGGTAATTGTTCCTAGCTTTAGATTGACTCCCGAGACATTTTAAGAATGAATGGATAGATTTGTGTGCCTGATGTTAATGGAATTGATAGGATGTGCTGAGAGAGGGCCATCGGTCAAGGTTATCTACCCACCCAGGAGAAACTAAAATGTTTCAGAATATGAAGAAGACCTTTTGATGGAAATGGATGAAGAAAGACATTTCGATTTTCGTAAGATGGTGTCCGAATTCTCAACAGGTCAAGAGTGACCAATAGAAGACTGTTGGGTCGCTTCGACCATCGAAGATACTGAATTGAAAGTAGGAGCAAGTATCCATGGACTTTATCGATGGGTTGCCTAAAACAAGAAGAGGTAAAGAAGGCATCTGGGAAATTATAGATATATTAACAAAGAGCGCCCACTTTATCCTAGTGAAGTCAACAAGAATAATAGCTTCTTTGGCAAGGATTTATTTGAGGGAGATTGTTAGACTGCATGGAATTCCAGTACGTATAGTTAGTGATCGAGATCCTATCTTCACCAGTCGATTTTGGGGAGCATTGCAAGCTGCTTTAGGGATAATTGACTTTGAGCACGACCTATCACCCACTGTCAGACAGACAAACCAAAAGAGTAAACCAAATTTTAGAGGATCTCTTGAAAGCAAGCATTTTGGAGGTAATTGGGTAGATCATCTGCATTTGGTAGAGTCCTCTTATAACAATAGTTACCAAGCTGGCATTAGCATGGCACCTTACGAGGCTTTGTATGGAAGGATATATAAATCACCTTCATGTTGCGTTGAGATTGGATACAGATTAATTCTTGGACCAGAAATAATTTGAGAAACATCATAGAAAGTGGCTATGATCATGGAAAGAATGAAAGAAGCCCAAGATCGATAGACAAGTTATGCCGACCAACAAAGAAGGGACTTAGAGTTTGCGGTCCGAGATTTTGTATTTGTGAAAGTTTCCCTGATTAAAGGAGTTGTAAGATTCAAAAGAGCAGAAAAGCTAGCACCCAGATTTATTGGAGCATTGGAATCCTTGAGAGAATTGGATCATTGGTCTATAGAGTAGAATTGCCTAAAAGATTATCAGAAGTTCATAATGTCTTCCACGTATCTCATCTGAGAAAGCAAGTTCATGATCTGTCGCCGGTGTAGAGACGTCTGTTAAGGAAGACTGGGAAATAGAACCTAGTTTGACAGTAATCCGACATCTAGTTCGTATTATAGATTAGGATGAAAGGAGATTGAGGAACAAGGTGGTGAAGCTTGTGAAGGTTCAGCGGAGTGATGATCCCCTTAATTGTACTTGGGAGATTGACGATCATATTAGGGAAACTTGCTTTGATGTAATGTCAGGTTAGTTGTTTGTTGTTTGAATGCATTATGTATGTTCTTGTATGGCATAGTTTCTTTGTATTGTTATATGAATTTCTAGGTATAATACATACCGGTTGGGTTGTCTTTTGTGTATTAATTTCAGGGACAAAATTCTCCTGAGGGGAGGTTGTAATGAACCGTAAATTAATCGCTTTGTATTTGAATACATAATATTTAAATATTTAAATAATGGATTTTAGTATCCAAATAAACATATTTTAAAAATTAATTAATGATATTAAAATCATTTTCATATTTTTTACTAAAATAATTAGTTCAAATAAAAGTAGAAAATGTGACCAAAAACATTTTCCAAAAATTCGACTTTTCGGCATCAAAAATGTCATCGAAAACATTGTGCACATTTTGTATCACTCATACACATACACACACATGCACATATGTTATGTGATAAGATAATAAATGTGTTAAAGTTAATGATTAAGCTTAGTTTAAATATAAAACTTGATTTGACATTAAATGCACAAAATACATTAAATAACCTTAGGAAATTAACTAAATACCCTAACCATAACCTAAAAAAAAATCTAAAGCATGCTATAGGTAGACCAAAGGGGGGTAACTTATGTTCTAAGGTGAGGGAGAGGCATGGAAGCATGTTACATGAATACATTTGTTATTTAGTATTAATATGTTATTTTAATCTCTACTTTTGCTTAAAAATACTCCTCATCACCACACATTTTCCACTTTACATATTCATATTTATCTTCATTTCTTATCTCTTCATATACATGAATACTTCCCTGGCTTCCAAGAGAAATCCCAAGCCAAAAACTATTGAATAGACTTCAAAAAATCAAGTTAAACTCTATATATTCACCTACGGACACTCCTCTACCAAAATAAAAGCCATTTCTACCTCAAAACCCCAAGGCCAAGCCCTATACTATTCAGGCTGAACCCAAACCCAGCTCATTCAGGGCCCAAAAGTCAAAGTTAAGGTGTCGTGATGATAGTGCGTGAGTTTGACAATTTGTCGTGGTGGTCCGGTTAAGTTAGAAGTGTTTTTGTGAATAAAGCTTTAAACCAAAAGTTTAAACTATATTTACGTTCATAATTATGACCTATGAATGCTTTTTATATATATATAGTGATGGTTTGAAAGTTGGTTTGGTACATATTGCAAAAAGTTGTCGCATTTGGAATTGATTTATGAAATTGAAGAAGTTATGTTATTATATAAAGTAATTAAAATTTAAGCCATTTAAGGGGTGTAGTTATATTTCAAAGTTATGATTTTTAAAGTATTATGATTTCAAAGTGTTATACTTTAAGGGTTTTGATTCGAAATGTTATAACTTTGAAAGTGCTATGATTTTGGAAAAAGGATATATTTGAAAAAAAATGACATTGTATTAATTTGGGTTTTATAAAAATGGTATCATATTGATTTGGTTTTTGAAATGGAAATGATATCATATTTATATGGTTTGAAATGGATATTATATTCTGGCTTTGAAGTATAATTATTTTGAAATGACCGCGGTGTTATAATAATGTTTGGTTGTTAAAGAGACCGTGATCGGAAGTTGTCATACTCTCTGCCAACTCTGAAAACCACTTTAACAACCATGTACGCGGTGGAGATTACAGAATGAAGTAGGATGGTGTCGGCGTTTCCTTTAAGGTATATACATGGACCCGAGTCTCGTGAGTTGGCATAAGGTGGCTAAAAAAGGAGCAATTGACGGGCTAAGAAGGTAGCACCTTTTATCGGACACACTCCTTCAATACCATTCTATTACTTTGTGATTGAATTGGACCCTTTGGATTTTGGGGTGTGGCTCAAGGTGGGCGGTAGTAGCTGCTACGCATTACCACCCGGAAGCGTAATTGGTATATCTACTTGGCATTGCCTAGTTGTGCCATATCACCTACCCTAGCGTGCCTTGTACGAGTTTTATTTGTGTCATACCTATGGAGTATCCTTTGGTAGCCTCCTGATAAGGAAGTATTACGATACTGTATAGACTATTGGCACTATTTATGTTGTAAGGGGAATATTGGGTCACTCCTTAACGCTATTTTAAAGTAAGTTTATTTTACCATTAGACATTATTATAATAGCGAAATATTACTACATAGTAAATAGTTTAACGGATCCTTAGGAGATGTGAATCCTGAGCATCTCTTAAGTTACTACACTCATTAGATACTGGATAGGAGATGTCAAATCCCGTAAACATCTCTGACGCTGTTCCACTCATATTATTTACCATTGGTTTAACTTACATAAGATCTTTTAGTTCTGACTCGAGTGTTTTGTCTTTTCAATTCGCTCGGGTCAGTCTTAGCATTTCAGGATTCGAAGACTTTATTTTTGGAGGACGAAGTCGAAGATTGTATTACTATTATTTATTATATTATTCCACTACATTCATACTGTTTCGCTGCATTATTTATTATTCTCTGGTACATGTAACTCTGATATGTGTTGTATAAGTAAAATCAAATGTTTTGTAAAACAGCTTCATGAACTATTTATTTGATTATTATACTTTGTCGTTCCGCTGCAAGATTCTGTTTTGTTTTTTTCTTTCTCTGCGTTTCTTATTCGCCCCAATAATAATCCGCTCTTTTGTATGGTTTGAGTCTGACGTGTGTGGTTTATCGTCGATTTAAATCGTATAAAAATGCGGGATGTTACAGTCTTATTGATTTCCATGGGAAATTAAATCTATGATTGATGTGTGTTTATTTGATAGTTAAATAACTGGCTATCAAGTCTTGGCCAGTTTTTTAACTGAAAATATCTAGAGGAAACACGAGAATTATAAAGTATAGTTATCTTAGATGATACTACTATATGTATAAACTAGTTATGTTCTTGTAGGACAAATGATAAGGAGATCCGTCCATTTAAACGGTTAGGGGTGATCCCTGCACTTTTGCATTGTCTGTTTATTTCCAAAAGAACCATAGTTGAATTTACCAAAAATTGTCGAATGTTGGTTCGAATAGATTAGGATAGGATAAGTATAAATTATCTGAAAACCACTTTGAACCAACTTAAGCATTTGAATTGAAGAGATCTTGAGTATTATGAAATCAAAGATGAGTTCTTGAAGTGAAAGGGCTACTTACTACTAATCCTGATGGTGATTCTAAAATGGATGTCGTAGAAGCGGTGCCTTCGGTTTCTTTATATCCTGAAAAACTTGTATGGATGCATGCTAGCATTTGCATTGGCATTTATAGAGTAGTATTAGCATTCCAACAGGGATTCCTATATATAAAAGGTAAAACCTAGCATCAAGCCTCATCAACTGGGAATGACCACAATATGAGATATGTAGTAGAGCAATGTAGATCACACCTTTATAGTATGTCATCACCCTTCTAGATTTAATCATATTTAAGGATTTGGGTATGCAGAGCTATAGGTAAAAGGTTACAAAGCAATTGGGGTGATGACATATTCGGTACTATCCGGAAAGGGGTAGGTCAGTTCTGTGTAGTAGAGGTACAAAATGTTCTTGTTGACCTCGATACATATTACTGGAGGTGTTCTCTGACAGATAGTACCCCAGTAGCCTTATTATTTAATGGAATTTGTTCTCTAATACGTGCCTTTAAAAACTTAGTTGTATACCTATTATGCTGGAATTTAATTAGTGTAACAATTTCGACTATGATTCCATACTCTAAAACACTAGGCATTATTATAATATCATTGGATTTTTTATAAAATGTTTTGGTTATCGTAAGGTAAAAACTTGTCCATGTTTATGTGTGGCATAGTTTTATGAGATACCTTTTATTTTAAAAGGGTTTTTATAAGATATAATTAAATTCCTTAAGATTTGAGTTTCTCACGCTAATTTTACCAAACTGATTCAGGTGTTATTTTTCTTAAATGCTTGGGTCAGAACCGATTAGTTTTCCTAGGATTAGCTTTGGATACTTGGAGCTACTGGCGTCGAGTTGAATACCTAAGACCTATTTATTTATTTATTTGTATTTCCATTGTGTTTTCTTGTTTGTATTATCAGCATTTATAATGTAACGACGCGTAAATTCTAGTAAATAAAATTGGGTAAATTAATGAGATTTTGTAATTAAATTAGGAAGGAATAAAAATTTTATAACCTATATTGAAGTAAATGTTAAGAATGTAATTTAGCAATGGTTATAAAAATTTAATTTTGACAATTGAAGGGAAATCCCATTATGAATAGTGTAAGTTGTTACATTTGGTTATAAAATATAAAATGAGAAAATAAAAAGTAACTGTTGGATTAACCAATGCAATAATTTATTTACTAAAAGTAACTGCATGTAAATTTACGCAATAAAGTTAGTCAAAGCTGAATTTGTATAAATTAAATTTTGTCTAAATTGCAATAACAATAAATAAAAGTTTACGTTAATATTAATTAAGGGATATTGGAAATAAATGTTAATGGTATTCACAATAGAACAAGTTGTTGAATTAAAGAAATGGAAGAAAAGATTTATTAATGTAAACTTAATAAAAGAATAAATGTAAAGGGAAGGTATGGGGAATTATTGAAATTTGTTAATGGAAAAATAATAATATACTTAATGGTAATTAGATGAAAGCAGAAGTATTTAAGAATTGTAACATATGTTTGATAATAGGGAATTCATAGGTGCAATTAAAGTCATGGAAACACACGTTATAAGTTACCCGTTTATTTGGTTAATAATTAAAATGTGAATCAACTGGAATTAAATGAGCCTTAATGTTATATTAATAATAATTAACGCATTAACTAAATTTGTGCACACCAATTATTTGAAACAGAAGGTAAAGTTAGGATTGATTGAAATTAGTAAATTGAGAAAGGAATTCAAAATTATGTTAACTGATGAAGAATTCGTAATAAAGTGTAGATTTATAAAATCAATGTCCGTTAAGCAGTTATAATATTTATAGTTGATAATAAACATTACTTAGTGATTATTAGTATAGTAGCGGAAGGGGGAATGTAAATTTAATAGAAACGTAAATTTATATTTTAGGTCGAAATTGGTGAATTGAGAAATAAGTTCAAATGAGGTATTTGATGGAATTCTTTAATAAATAAGAATTTGTTGCTCTTGTATTATAAACTTAGGTATAATTGAAATTGCTTCTAATAGAATATAATAGGAAGGGAAGTATTATAAATAAATGGTTAGAAACTTAAGTAAACAATTGGGAGGCTAAGAAATTTGATTTAGCATAATTACTATAAATAAATGAATGATAATAAATGAGGTTATGTAATAACGAAGGAATGAATAAATATATAATGCAATAAAAGAAGAAACCAACATGACAATTATAAATGAAAATGAATATTTGGGAGTAATAAATGAAAATTTTGGAATAAACATTGAACCAATAAATAAAAGTAAAAGTTGTAAAATAAGTAAATGAAAATTTTATGGATGAATCCTTATATGTATAGAAAGGGGAATGAAGCAATAAATGTTATGAGATGAAATTTATAAGGATGAGACTGAATTAGGCAAATTGGCGATTACCATAAATTGTTTACCCATTTGTTTCATCTATTGAATTAGTTTTAAATCCATTGGAATAAAACGTAATTAAAAACTATGTTAATAAAAATTTAGAGGAAATTTGAGAATATTAATGCAATAACTACAAACCAATGTAAATTGCATCCTTTTTTATAATAATAGACTGAAAAATATGACTATTGGTTGATTTAAAGTATAGAAAGCAAGATTTATCAATTTAATTGAAGTATAAAATTCAATAATTGAATTTATTGCAAAATAAATGGAAAGAAAAATATATAACAATGTAGTTGATAAATTTATCAACTTTTAATTTACATCTAGACTTGTTTAAATTTTTGAAAATGATTAAGAAAGTTAAATTTGATGAAATTTGTTATTTATAGAGTTAGAGTTTAAAAAGTAATTTAATTAATTTATTCTTAATTTATTTAATTAATATAAAAATAGCCATTTTGGCCACTGACTCGGATTTCGACGAAACCAGCTTCATTGGATCCGTAATAGTGAATTATTATAGGATTTCAAGTTTCGTAGCTATCGGACTTGTCGTTTGATCGTACAGACTCAAAACGCCTTGAAATAAACGAAATTGAAATCAATTTGAAAAATATTGATTTGACCATAACTTCTTCATACGATGCAATTTGAACCTAAAACTTTTTCCATCGCGTTTAAAATATTTAAAAACACCTATTTTGATATATGGGTTGACCCAATTTTGTTCCGGAGTCGAAACAGGCTTTTTGGGCCACTTTGGCGATAGCGCGTATATAAATCTGAGCCCACCCATTCTAATTTCGATTTTTTCCTATAAATATCCTGCTATAAACCCTAGCCTCCCTAATTCTCATTTGTCTATACGTATATCTTCTTCTCAACTCCTCCTTTCCAATTGCTGCAAACCCTAGATCTAATTACATTTAAAAATCAAAGTCAAAAATCCAAAGTCCTCAGAAAAATTTGAGAAAAATATATGTTGAAGCTCTCAAAGAGCGTAATCTTCTGGTGTGATTCGTTTTTCAATTCGAATCACCATTTGTCCAGAAATTGAAGGTGTATTTTCAGCCATCCAATTGAAGTTTTGTTGATCCGACGGTGGATCGACGATTGTTTGTTGAATGGAGAGTGGCTTTCGGAGAGACGAGGCCGAGCAGCCTCTGTCGTAGGGTTCACGGGTTGCACAACGACCAGAATTCGCCTGAACTAGTCATTTTTCGTCAGCACTGGTGGTAGCGCTAGGCGACGTCGGAGGCAGCCGCTTGGGCAAGGGATGATCGGCGTGGTTAGGGCGACTCAAGGGTGATGTCTGATCGGGAGGGCAGGGTCCATGGCATTTGGCGTTGGGCGAAAAGAAGCGGCGGCCTGGATAATTTCGTGTTCGACGAGCAGTAGGGTTTCCTACGCGATTTTTCATGTGCGTGGTAGAGGGATGTCGACGTGGCATAACGCGTTTGGGTGAGTTTTGTCTTTCTTTTGTTTTATTTTAATTTTTGTTTCAAACGATTTAAATTGAATAACTTTCACATACGAAACCCGATTCACACGCGGTTTTCTCCGTTTAGTCTCGTATTGGAATTCTGGACACTTTGGCGCTGGTTTAGACGGATTTGGTGACTGTTCAATTTTTGGGTTTAAATCGGATTTAAATTCGATTTAAATTCAAAAGGTGAGTGTTTAACCCACTCACAATTTCCAAAATTTCTTATGTTTGTTAAATAGATTTATGATATGAGTAGAAATTTATTTATGACCGTTTGGCATATTTTTATTCATCATCTCAGTTAAATCGCATTTATTTAATTAAATTGTTATTTAATTCATTATTGCATATAAACTACCAGTTAAATTTCTAGTTAAATTTATTGTTGCATATAAACTGTTAGTTAAATTATTAGTTAATTTATTGTGCATATAAACTGCCAGTTAAATTATCAGTTAATTTATTTTGCATAATAAACTGCCAATAAAGGCCTGTTATTTATTACCTGTTATATATTGATGTATTGTTTGAATTTGATAATGATTTTGATAAATGGTTGATGGATGATATTGGATGAATGGATGATGTATTGTATATTGTTATAAACTGCAAGTTATTATGCATTTCATCTCATTCGGGATTGCGGTTTGAAATGATATACAACCGCATTTTTATTTTTAAATTGCGGATGGAAACGATAAATATCCGTATCATTTGACCATAGGATAGAAAATTTTATACAGGCACTGCGGTATATATATATATATATAATTATTTTTGAAATAATTTTCCTATGGTTTTGTGAAGGAATATATATATGGTTTCATGAAATATTGATGACGGATATTTGATAAAGGTTATTTTATATATAGTTAAATTCTTGGTTTAAAACTATGTATAAAATTGTTTAAAGTATGAAGTAAGTAAAAAATAATAATAATAAAGTGGAATATATTATGGATAAGTATTTACTAAAATTATATTCCAATATAGAGTTTATATTGATTTTTACAAATCAAAGTTGAGAAGATAGTTTTGAAATTTAGATTTAAAAAGAATATGGTGTTATAACTAAATTCGGGTTTAAGATGATTTAAGTGAATATATCTAGTCTAAATAAATTGAGGAATATTCAATTATTGAAATTGGAAGTTTTATTTAAAGGATATTGGATTATTAAGCAAGTATTTCAAAACTGAATAATAGTAAAGGGAATTTGACATATATATATGAATTAAAAATTTAGTTTTGAAATGGTGGAATATTTGGAACTTTGAAATATATAGAAATTTAAATGGTTTATTTGGGAATTCAAATATGTATTTGGAATTGATTTAAGAAATTAAAAAGCTAATTTACTGTATGAAGTAATTTATTATTAAACCATTTAAGTATAGAAATTTATGTTCGAAGCTATGGGTTTAAAGTTTATATATTTGAAATATTATGATTTTGGGAAAAGGGATATATTTTAAATAAAAATGATATCATATTGATTTGGGGTTTTAAAATTATAAACGATATCGTACTTATATGGTTTTGAAAGGGATTTTATATTCTGGTTTTAAAGTATAAATTATTTTGAAATAACCGCGGTGTTATAATAACGATTGGTTGTTGAAGAGACCGAGATCGGAAGTTGTCATACTCTCTGCCAACTCCGAAAACCACTTTAACAACCGTGTACGCGGTGGAGATTCCAGAATGAAGTAGGATGTCGGGGGCGTTTCCTTTAAGGTAAATACGTCAACCCAACTCCCGTGAGTTGGCATAGGGTGGCTAAAACAGGAGCGATCGACGGGTTAATTGAGGTAGCACCTTTGATCGGACACATCCCTTCGATATTATACTTTGACCTTTGGATTGATTCGGTGGCCACTTTTGATTTTTTTTATTTAGGGGTGTGGCTCGAGGTGGGCGATAGTTGCGGTTACGCGTTACCACTGACTCGGAAGCGTAATTGGTATATCTACCCTGGCATTGCCTAGTTGTGCCGTGTCACCTACCCTATCGCGCCTTGTACGAGTTTCCATTTGTGTCGTACCTATGGAGTATCCTCTGGTAGCCTCCCGATCAGGAGGTATTACAGTACTGTATAGACTATTGGCATTTTACGTGTTAAGGTGGAAAATGTAAAGCCTTAACGCTATTTAAAAGTAAGTTTATTTTACAATTAGACGCTATTATAATAGCGAAATATACTACATAGTAAATAGTTTAACGGATCCTTAGGAGATGTAAATCCCGAACATCTCTTGAGTTACTGCACTCATATTTATTTCTGTTGATTTAACTTACATAAGATCTTTTAGTTCTGACTCGAGTGTTTTGTCTTTTCAATTCGCTCGGGTCAGTCCGAGCGTTTCAAGATTTGAAGATTTTAGCTCTGGAGGAAGAAGACGAGGATTAATAGTACTATTATCTACTATATTATTCCACTACACTATTGTATTCCGCTGCACTATTGATATTCTATGGTATGTATAACTCTGATATATATTGTATAATTAAAATTAAATATTTTGTAAACAGCTTTAAGAACTGTATATTTTATTTTATTCTTCCGCTATGAGATTCTGTTTGTTTATTTCTTTCTTGTTTTTCTTATTTACCCCATAACAATTCGGCCTTCCGTATGGTTTAAATTGGCACGTGTGTCGATTTTAAGCGTGCGAAAAGGTGAGACGTTACATATAAGGACAGGCTGTTATAACTGTCTCGACAGATGATAAGTTAAACTATGATGTGGTTGGTGTATTAAATGATTTTCTTTGTAAATTAAATTTGGAATATTATATATTATTTCGCACGTTGTGAGTTTAGTTCTATCTTTTCTTTTTCCATATACAATCTGTCTTTCCAGCACTTAGTTGTTTGGCATGTGAATACCATGGATGTATTAGTTTCAACTTCTAAGGGTCGAAAAGATGGGTCGTTACAATGTGGTATCAGTGCTTAGGTTGAGCGAACACCTAGGCTTTGTTGGGGTTGACTCACTTGTGATAAGGTAATTGAGATCCTAGGATGAGTTTGAGTGTATTATATATGAGAGTGCCTATTTATTAGTGTTATAAAAATATTTTATATTTTTTCGATTTGATGGTTGAGTGGTTTATGAATTCTGGTCGAGACATGAGATGCCAAAGCATCGGGAGGGGTTTCTAAACACTTAAACCTGCAAAATTGGCATAATATTGTTTTGAAAATTGGTAAATGAAATAAGTTTACCTAGGATTATATTTTATATATAAAGAATAATTTTCAAAATATCATTAAAGTTAATTTTCTTGTTAGGAAGTGTTATCTATTTACTTACGCTAATTCAGTTTATGAGCATTTATAGGTTGATTTAAAATTTAAAAATTAGATCTGAACACCTTGTGAATTCAGTTTCACAATTTGACTATAAGGCGTTTATTAAATAATGCAGGTTTAATAAATTTAAATTGTTAAGAAGGGAATTCTACAATAAAGGAAGTTATTGTATAAAGTGAATTTATATGATTTTCGATTATACGACATGTCTTATAAAATGAAGAGGATTTTTGAAAATTTAAATCCTGATGTTTTTGAAAACATTTCAATAATTTTTAGGAAAATACTAATGTGAAAGTATTTTTGTTTACGTATAAAAAGTTTTGGCAATAATTTATTTTTAAAGTCTACTTTCTTTGGATATTTTGAGGAAATGAGTCTCGACTTGTTTCGTGATGACCTGAATAATCTTCTAAGTGACGATCAGATGCTTGCCTAGGCGAACGTTGTGGTGGACTTAGTAGATTATTCTCCTTATCATCGCACAATCGAAATGAGTTCGAATTCGAATGAACCCAAAGAAAGTTGGCTAGTGATATTTTATAGTAACTATTTCTATGAAATATATACAGTGTTAATTCAAAAAGGGAATTTTGAATTGTTAAGTTAACTAGTTTGAGTGACTCGAAAATAACTGAAAATGGGAAAGAGACATGTTCGAATGGTAAACACTTCGCTTAAGTATTACGTTTTTGCTAAGGGAATGTATGATAACGTTTGGTAGTACCCAGTTCCTAAGTATCATTTTGGGGTTACTCAAGCTATATATATTCTATGATTAAAATATATTGTATCATTTCAAAAAGGTTTTGAAATAAAACCCGAGCATTTAGTTTTAAAGTTTCCCTTAAGAAAAGATTAAATCAGAGAGTGTTATTTTTATGAAACGTTTTCATAAATGATTTTAACAGAAAAATAATTGTTATTAGTGAGAACCAATAAAATAAGTATGTAAGTTATACGTAAATCATTTCTCCTTTTCACATAGTTTATGATCCAAGATTCAACATATGATATTGGGGTGTTCCACACCGTTCCAAATAAGGATCTATCACTCGAATCTTGACGGCGAACACTTGGTGAGGGTTCTTGATATGGAATCAAGATTTTCTACCATAGTATATGGCTTTGAACATGTATTAGTTTTTGAGAACATATCAGCTTCAAATATACTAAATCACATAGCATGTGTGAATCCTGAAGTAGCATCAGATTTGTGTTTACTTGGATTTCAAAATCATAAAGTCATAAATATATATGACAGGTTTTATTTCGTAATTTCAAAAGTCAACGAAAAGGGTATGGATTCAAAAGTTCAAGGTTTTATATTTGTTTTTGGAAGTATATAATTTTAAGCACATACGTATTAGTTTCTACGTCCATATATACATACAAAATTTAGACATGTATGGGTTTTTGAATATGAAAAGATCCTTGAATTTATAATATAGTTTCAAGTATATTGTCTCATATACATGAGGATTTCAGGTGCATCTTTTTCCAAGTAAAAATGCCATCAAAATTTAAGTCCTTAGGGCTTCATATACACACGATATTTTCAAGTATATGTATGTACCTCCGAAAGGTAAATAAATAGTTGTAAATCAAATACGAATTTTACTGCTGAAATTTTTGACTGTATGTGCTTTTGAAATATGTTTCAACTCCTCTAAGATCAAAAAACTCGAGTGAGATGAATTTTCAAACACATATTTTAACATCCAAGATGTTAAAATATCAACTCTAGACATTTACCGAGATTTTATTTTGAGATTTCGTCCCAAATCCAAATGAGAAATATATGATATAGAATTATATGATCCACAAAAAAGTCTATATGGAAATATATGATATAGAATTATATATCCATATATGTATGCAAATTCAACAATATTAAAATATTGACAAATTGTTAGTCCCAACTTTCCTATTTTTTTACTGGATGCATGTAAAAATTTCACCATACAACTGAGATAAATCAAAGAGACATGTAATAAGGAAAAACTGTGAATATGAGTTTTGTTGAGAATGGTGGGAGTACTTTTCTTCTGCAAATTCTGAATGATATTCAGTGTACAAAACATAAGGGCACGTACAGTAAAACAACCTGCCTATTTCAATGGGCTCGGCATTTGAAAATGAATGAATACAACTGTTATAAGCTATTTAGTTTGCGTCTAGCATATCAGAAACTTTACATGGATAACAAATTGTTTCTACATTTAGATCATGTGATCATTTGATATCACATTTGTCGGGTTGAGCTTACTCCATCTAGTCAGTATTGTGATGTAGCGGATATAACGGATGACAGCGCAATTAAGATTTCGTGTCAAACTAACCGATGAACGATTAGTTGAAACAATGATAAATTGATGGATTGAAAATACCGAACGCCCAAATTCGTTGATCTCGAGAGATGTCGAATTCTAGCTATCTCCAACACGTTGATCGCGCACGATACCATGTTAAAAGATCTACGATTCTTCTACGTTGATCTCGCGCACGAGATTCCGTGAATCGGCTTCAAACCCGTTGATTCGAGCGCACTCGAATAACCGAAAATGGAGAAAAGAGACAATGCTCAACTTCCAATTTTCAAGAGGCACAAAGCACTCAAACAAAAGTTTATTCAAAATCAACCACCCTTACAAATGACCCAAAATCCCTATTTATAGGGTTACAACATGTTGAGTCACAGCTTCTATGAAGATTTTGATTGCTGACAACAATATTAAAGCGATCGACAAATCAAGACCTACATATGGTACTCTAGATTATAGGTTGATTATTTGATGTTATAATAGTAATAAAATTGTCAAAATCTATCCTCAAATAATCATGCACAAAATATAATATATATATATATACACATTTATATAGGTTGTGCACTTTATTGTGCAATTTAACAGAGACCGGTCGACCGGTCCAAATATAGGCGGTCGACCGTTCCTGTTGGATGTGCACAATAAACGTGCACACATGCACATAACGACTATATTTTTAAAAACCTGTCTACCGGTTAGTTTTTGACCTGTCGACCGTTTTTAAACAGAGAGCAACTTCTTCCAAAAGACACATCCTTCTTCAATAGTTGCGTCTCTTCTTCTTCATCAATGATCATAACTTTTGACTGCAACTTTTCACCAAGGGTTATAACTATTTTCTCTCTATAAATACACATCAATATCATTGATTAAAAAAACAAGTTTTTACACGATCATATATGCTCTCTAATCTAATCTCTAACACTCCTGCATTCTAAAAATTAATTTAGCTTATTGAATCATTGAAATTATTTCATATCTTTTGATTCAATAAGTAAATACCTTCTTTAATCTTTACAAAACATCATTCATATTCTTTGAGGATAAGATTATAGGAAGGGTGTACTACTAGTGACAAATCCGTGTTTTCAAGAACACAAGTTGTCAACAACAATTGTATTTGTTTTTGTTGAAGTCCTCGTGTTGTAAGAGGCAAGTGTTGAAGTCCTCGGTGTTGTAAGAGGCAAGTGTTGAAGTCCTCAGTGTATTAGAGGCGTGAAATCCCGTTCGGCTGTTCGGGTATTGTAAACCTGTTCCTCCGGGTGAAGCGAGGTAGTTTATAGTGAAAATCCAGATAGAAGTCTGGGACTGGACGTAGGACGGTGCTCCGAACCAGTATAAAAATCTCTGGTGTGATTTTTCTATTTTCTATTTACAATACTATTATCATCTATTTCCGCATTTATATTATAGTCCATATTACACGATCTGTGTGTACTATATTAGCACATATAATTGTATACACACCGCACTTTCATTTGGTATCAGAGCATAGCGAACTTTCAGTTGGTATCAGAGCTCGGTCATCATATAACCGTAACACAGTTATTTGATATATTCTTGTAATATGGCAAATAACGCAAGTACTAGCACTCAAAACACCACTTACACAGAAGGGCAATCGACACAAAGACCTCCATTTTTCAATGGTCTTAACTACAGTTATTGGGCAACACGTATGTCATTCTTTATGCAATCAAGTAGCTATGATGCTTGGAATGCTACTCAAAGAGAAATAGTAAATCCAACAACTGATTATTCAGAATGGACTGTGGCTGAGAAAATGGCAGCAGCCGTAAATGCAAGAGCAATAAATATGTTGTTCTGTGCATTAGACCAAAATGAATATAACCGTGTTAGTATCTGCACTACTGCATATCAAATTTGGCAAACGCTAAAAATCACTCATGAAGGTACTAACAAGGTTAAACAAGCCAAAATAGCCATGCTGAAAAGTCAATTTCAAAATTTCAAAATGAAACCAAATGAAACAATCAATGACATGTATTCACGGTTTCAAACTATTCACCATGCACTTATTGGGTTAGGACAAAAGTATTCTGATTTTGATGTTGTTTCAACAGTCCTACATTCTCTGACTAATGAATGGGAAGGAAAAGTATTAGCAATTGAAGAAGCTAATGATCTTTCCGTCATGAAGCCAGATGAATTGATAGGAAATTTAATGTCCTATGAAGCAAATTTGCAGGCTAGAAAAGAACAGAAAGAAGAAAAGAAAAATGTAGCATTTCATGTTGAGAAAGATGAAAATGAATCAGATTCTGAAGATGAAGATTTGGCGTTCATTGCTAAAGGTTTCAAAAAATTCCTAAAATATCGAAAAGCCAGTCACTACAATAAAAGGAAACCTGGATCAAATAAACCATCTTCATCTGCTATAGAATGTTTTAACTGTCATAAAAAGGGACACATGCAGAAGGATTGTCCAGAACAAAATAAAAAGTCAGAAAATGACAAATTCAAATATAAGAAGGACAAATCAAAGAAACGAGCCTTCTCAGTAACATGGGATGATTCAGAGTCATCTTCATCAGAAAGTGAAAGTGATTCGGAGAATGAACAAGCTAATGTTTGCTTTATGGCAACAGAAGATGAGGTACAAATTCCTACATTTGATGAATTACTTGATATTAATGCTGAATTGATAGTCAAATATAAAGACTTAAAACGTCAATTAAAAATAGTCAAAGCAGATTTAAGTAGAGCAGAGTTTGAACGAGATATGTTAAAAGATGAGAAGAAAATATTAGAAGAAGAACTTGAAAATATTCAAGAATCATCATCTAATGTTGACTCTCAAATATCTCTTTTGAGTCAAGAAATAGAAGCTCAAAAAGAGAAAAATAATGCTCTCACTACTGAAAATCATGAACTCAAAGCAAAAGTCAAAATTCTAGACCTAGAAAAAGCTAGTTTACAAACAAAGTTTGATGACATTACTCAAAATGTTATTAACTTTAACAAAGGTCGAGAAAATTTGACTAAAATCATTGAAAGTTCACAATCTATTTCAGATAAACAAGGTTTGGGATATAACAAACATGAAACTAAGAAACATCTTAGAAATAAAAGGAAGAAGAAAGTACAAAAAACTGAAGCTAAGAAAAATCTTAGTTTATTATATTTCAAACCAAAACCAGTTGTGAAATTTCAAAAGAGAAATGTCAAGACTATCAAAATATGGGTTCCTAAAACAAATAATAATTTGATTAGGAACAAATACATTCAGCAATTCATGAATACTGTGCATTTTAATAATAATTATATATATAAAGGGGATACCGGACCCATATGGGTTTGGACTCCTAAGACCTAACTCTTAGGACCCTATAAAAAGTGGGTACCATGGACTTAATTCTATTTTTTAGGTCCCACTTAAGAAAAGAATGAAATATATATTATATAAGGTCGATACATTCTCAAAATTTTGCAAAATATACAGTTTTCACCAGGCATAAAAACCGTTCGACCACCTAGATTATGACCGGTCGACCAAAATGCTCTCTGGTTGAAAACGGTCGACCGGCCATAATAGAGCGGTCGACCGGTTCCCGTATATTCAGTTTTTATGTGGCTCTTTTATCATTGAAATTCATTGTTATGTTTTATTTTGCCATGCATATTATGGTAATTAAACTCCTATATTATACCAATTATCTATTACTCCTTTTTGTCGATGACAAAGGGGGAGAAATGTGCTAATAATTGTTTGCAGGATGAAAGGAGCTAATAATTGTCTGCAGGAAATCACATATTCAGGGGGAGATTCTATACTTGAGTTTTTATATTGTCATCAATCAAAAAGGGGGAGAATGTTGAGTCACAGCTTCTATGAAGATTTTGATTGCTGACAACAATATTAAAGCGATCGACAAATCAAGACCTACATATGGTACTCTAGATTATAGGTTGATTATTTGATGTTATAATAGTAATAAAATTGTCAAAATCTATCCTCAAATAATCATGCACAAAATATAATATATATATATACACATTTATATAGGTTGTGCACTTTATTGTGCAATTTAACAGAGACCGGTCGACCGGTCCAAATATAGGCGGTCGACCGTTCCTGTTGGATGTGCACAATAAACGTGCACACATGCACATAACGACTATATTTTTAAAAACCTGTCTACCGGTTAGTTTTTGACCTGTCGACCGTTTTTAAACAGAGAGCAACTTCTTCCAAAAGACACATCCTTCTTCAATAGTTGCGTCTCTTCTTCTTCATCAATGATCATAACTTTTGACTGCAACTTTTCACCAAGGGTTATAACTATTTTCTCTCTATAAATACACATCAATATCATTGATTAAAAAAACAAGTTTTTACACGATCATATATGCTCTCTAATCTAATCTCTAACACTCCTGCATTCTAAAAATTAATTTAGCTTATTGAATCATTGAAATTATTTCATATCTTTTGATTCAATAAGTAAATACCTTCTTTAATCTTTACAAAACATCATTCATATTCTTTGAGGATAAGATTATAGGAAGGGTGTACTACTAGTGACAAATCCGTGTTTTCAAGAACACAAGTTGTCAACAACAATTGTATTTGTTTTTGTTGAAGTCCTCGTGTTGTAAGAGGCAAGTGTTGAAGTCCTCGGTGTTGTAAGAGGCAAGTGTTGAAGTCCTCAGTGTATTAGAGGCGTGAAATCCCGTTCGGCTGTTCGGGTATTGTAAACCTGTTCCTCCGGGTGAAGCGAGGTAGTTTATAGTGAAAATCCAGATAGAAGTCTGGGACTGGACGTAGGACGGTGCTCCGAACCAGTATAAAAATCTCTGGTGTGATTTTTCTATTTTCTATTTACAATACTATTATCATCTATTTCCGCATTTATATTATAGTCCATATTACACGATCCGTGTGTACTATATTAGCACATATAATTGTATACACACCGCACTTTCATTTGGTATCAGAGCATAGCGAACTTTCACAACACACACCAGGTCGTTAACGACCTAACAAATGACCTAAACTTCATGAGCCGACCTAACATTACAAACACAACACATTCACGACCTAACATATTACAACATAACGACATAATAAAATTATACCATACACGACCTAAGATAGCAGCGACCTTCTGGAAGCGACATAAGAAAATATGTGATATAAGTTGATAGCATGCGGCATAAGGTCGTTATCTTGGTTGAGCGACCTAAGGAAATGGCTTCTGGAAATCTTTATGCGACTTAGTATGAGCGGCATAACACTTGAGCCTTTGGAAATCCGGAGCGACTTAAGAAAGGTCGTTCGCGACCTAAATTTGACTCGCGACTTAAGAAAGGTCGTTCGCGACCTAAATTTGACTCGCGACCTACTGGAGATGTATAAGTCTGACATAACTCGTTAGGTCGTTGGTGGCATAGGTCGTTAGGTCGCTCAGGTATCTTGCTGCATAACTCGCTTCCACTGCATAGCCCCGATACCTCGTTAGGCCGTAGGTGTTTTGCATCCCCTTTCTCGTTAGGTTGCTTGAACGCGTTGCTGCCTAACCTGTTAACTCGCAAGCGATCTTCACTAGGTCGTGAGCGACCTAAGGTCCTTGAACAACTCAAATCCATTGAGTTGGTAGATTGAACTGCATCATCCTCTCTCGGTTGACAAGAATTCGACCTCAAATTTGCACCTTCCTCTTCCTCGACAAGCTTATCCCCATGTTGTGGAATCAAATGTTTAACATTGAAAACATCAGAAGTATGTATATGATCCGGCATTCTCAACTGATAAACATTATCATTGATCTTCTTCAAGATTTCCACTGGACCAATTTTTCGAGCTTTCAACTTATTGTAAGTTCCCACTGGAAAACGATCTTTCGTCAACACTGCACAAACCAAATCACCTTCTTTGAAGTCTACACTCGTTCGCTTCTTATCAGCCATTTGTTTATACTTCTCATTTGATGCAAGCAATCGTTCATGAATAGTTCTGTGACACTCCTGCAGCTCATTCACAAAATCACAAACTCGTTTAACAACTCCTTTCTGAGATGGAATTATCGACAAATCCAACGGTCCCTTTGGAATTGCTGAATATACCACTTGAAATGGACTGAATCCAATACTTCGATTGACAGCGTGATTATTTGCAAATTCCGCCTGACATAACTTCATATCCCAGCTCTTCAAATTATCTTTCACAAGACATCTCAATAAGTTTTCCAATGATATATTCACCACTTCCGTTTGCCCATCTGTTTGTGGATGATAAGCGTTACTAAAATTCAGCTTAGTTCCAACCATCTTCCACAAACTTAACCAAAAATGACTTAGAAATCGAGTATCCCGGTCAGAAACAATTGTCTCAGGTAGCCCATGTAGTCGATAAACCTCTTTGAAAAATAATTGAGCAACACGGACTGCATCAGCTGTCTTCTTACAGGCTATGAAATGTGCCATCTTCGAAAATCTATCCACCACAACATATATAGAATCATTCCCTCGTTGAGTTCTTGGCAAAACCAAAACAAAGTCCATACTAATATCAACCCATGGTCTAGTAGGCACAGGTAATGGCATATACAATCCAGCGTTCGTAGCTGTCCCTTTTGAAACTTGACATATGTGACATCTCTCCACAAATCTTTCGACTTCTTTTCTCATGGAATGCTAAAAATATGATTGAGAAATCAACTGCATGGTACGATCTCTTCCCACATGTCCTTCTTCATGTAATTCGTTCACAATCTTCATTCTCAAGCCGCTCTCTGGTATACACAAACGATTTCCTTTAAATAGAAAACCATCTACCAACACATATTCATCGGTCTTCCCTTTCTTGACTTCATCTACCATCTTCACAAAGTAAGGATCCTCAACAAACAATTTTGGCAAAACATCAAATCCCGTCACTTCAACTCTCATTGTAGTCAACAAATGATTTCTCCTACTCAATGCATCTGCCACACGATTTGTAACTCTCGACTTATGCTTTACGACAAATGTAAACTGTTGCAAGTATGCGATCCATGAAGCATGCCTGGCTGCAACCTTATCATGCCTCTGCAAATGTTTCAAGGCTTCATGATCAGTATACAACACAAACTCTTTATGAAACAAATAGTGTCTCCAATGTTTTATGGCTTGGACGATAGCATAGAATTCTACATCATAAGTGTTATATCTCATCTTTGCTCCCGAAAGCTTCTCGCTGAAATAAGCAATTGGACGTCCCCTCTGACTCAACACTCCCCCAATTCCAACTTTAGAGGCATCAGTATGTAATTCAAATAGCAATTGAAAATCCGGCAATACTAGAATTGGTGCTGTCGTTAAAAGTTCCTTGATCTTCTCAAAAGTAAAGTCTGCTTCTTCTGACCATGAAAATTGCTTCCCCTTCATACAATCAGTAACTGGTGCCATCACGCTACTGAAATGTGGAATATATCTTCGGTAGAATGATGCTAAACCATGAAAACTTCTAACTTCTGTTATCATCCTGGGTTGTGGCCAATTTCTAATTGCTTCAACTTTACTTTGATCCACCTTGATACCTTCCTTAGACAATACATACCCCAAAAACAAAATGCTATGCGTCATGAACACACATTTCTTTGTTGCCGCATAAAATTGCTCCTGTCGAAGCATCATCAACACTTCCCGCAGATGTAGTAGATGCTCTTCGGTGCTCCCACTGTATATCAAAATATCATCAAAGTAAACTACCACAAACTTTTCAATGTACGGTCTGAAAATTTGGTTCATCACCCTCATAAATGTACTTGGTGCATTGGATAGACCAAATGGCATAACCAGCCATTCATACAACACTTCCCGTGTCTTGAATGCTGTCTTCCACTCGTCCCTTGGTCTAATTTGGATATGATGATAACCACTCTTAAGATCAATCTTCGAAAAGATAGCAGCTCCACTGATTTGATCCAACAGATCATCAAGCCTTGGCATCGGAAACCTGTATCTGACAATTATTTTGTTGAGCGCCCTGCTATCTGTACACATCCTCCACGAACCATCCTTCTTCGGCACTAACAATGCTAGTACAGCACAAGGACTGAGACTCTCCTGAACACTCCCTTGTTCAAGCAACTCCTCAACCTGTCTTCTCAACTCCTCGTGTTCCTTTGGACTCATCCTGTAATGTGGTCTATGCGGTAACACGGCTCCTGGAACAAGATCTATTTGGTGTTGTATGTCCCTCAACGGTGGTAACTCTTTGGGAAACTATTCTGGAAATACATCTTCAAATTCTTCCAGCACTGGCTTTACTTCTTCAGGAATTTCAACCACTTCATTACTCTCACGTCCAATCAAAAAAAGTACTTCAGGTTCATCTTCGACTTCTTTAACAAACTCCTTCAAAGATAGCAAAGTCTTTAGTTCTTCAATCTCCTCCAACTTGCTTTCTTCTTGTTGTCGCTTTTTAGGAACTAAAGTGATTTTGGTACCTTCGAACATGAAACTGTAATTATTGGTACGACCATCACGTTGTACAGCTCTGTCATATTGCCACGGTCTCCCCAACAACAAATGACATATATCCATATCCATAACATCAAACCAAATTTCATCTTTATACTTTTTCCCAATGGAAAAAGTTACACGAGCTCTTCGACCAACCTTCACTTCCCCACCTTTCTTCAACCAAGCTAATTTTTAGGGTTTTGGATGCTTCTCTGTCTTTAACGCCAACTTCTTTACAGCTTCTGAAGAGATGATATTATCACAACTTCCTGCATCAATGACAAACTTGCAAACCCTTCCCAAGATAGTACACGTTGACTGGAAAATATTACTCCTCAACCAACTAGAATCATCTTCTTGCTTCGGTGTCAAACAAGATCTCCTCATCATCAAATTACATCCTTCGTCTCCTGACAATAATTCTTTTTCCTCCTCAACTTGTGGTGAGTTGGAACATTCTGCTTCTGCATCCTCATCCTCAACCTCAGCGACCATCACTCGCTTCTTAGGCTTTGGACATTCATTGCTCTTGCGACCAAACTCCTGACAGTTATAACACTTGAAATTATTGTTGACCTTGGTCCTAGCAATTTCATTGACAACCGGTTTACTGACTGCTTTGGAAACATTAGCGCTGCTACTAGCACCTTTCACTTGATTGTTGGAATTTGTAAACACACCACCTTCTCTTCTACCTTGCTTCTCCCAAGTCAGAGCTTTCTGGTGTGCTTCAGCAATGCATCTTGGATCAAACATATTCACCATATCCTGAATCTGCATTCTCAACCCTCCAACAAATCTAGCTGTCAACTGTTCCTCCGTCTCCATGATATCATTTCTAGCAATCAATTGATAAAATTCATCCGCATAATCATTCACCGACTTCGTTCCCTGTCTCAAATTCTCTAAGCGCTGATACATAAGAGACTGATAATTATAAGGTAAGAAAGTAGCTTTCATCAACTTCTTCATCTTCTCCCATGACTCAATTTTTGACTTTCCCATTCTTTCCCGTGAAAGTTTAGTTTTTTGCCACCATGTCATAGCTCTACCCCTCAATCGAGTAGCAACCAACTTAACTCTACGATGCTCGGGTACTTCCTTAAAGTCAAAAATTTCTTCAACCTTTGATTACCAATCCAGAAACTCTTCCGCAATCATTCCACCTTTGAATTCTGGAATTTCAATCTTCATCCCCGACTTCCATTTACGATCATCTTCTACTTCCCGATAGTGATTTCTTACTTGGTCTCGATCTCGATAATGAACACTATATCTATCACCATCTTCATCATAATCAAATGTACTTCGATATCGATCTCGACCATCAACATCTCTATGATCACGCATATCTCTTCTACTATGTCTTTCAGCATCACGATATGGCTCATCTCCAAACTCACATGGAGTTCTTCTCTCTTCATTTCTATACTCATGGTGTTCTCGTCTCATTGAAGCTGACGATTCCCTTCTATCTCGATAAGATTGTGGTGACACCCTCCTCGCTTCCGTAACCGATGGCGAAACTCTGTTTCCTCCATGATTCGAGATTGGTGACCTTCTCCTTTGACTTTGATTCATATCATTCATCAATTTCTCCAACTTTCCGATACCTTCATCAAATTTTTCATTAATACGTTGTTCCATTTGTTCAGCTTCTTGTCTTCGATAAACATCTTCAACATTTTGAAATCGATTAGAACGTCTCGGCGGCATGATTATCAAACAACAATCTCCAAACACACACTTCAACCAAACTTTGACTCGAATTCAACTTAGCTCGGCTTGGCTGAAACTGTCACTCTCGGCCTTCATTCAAACTTCAACTCACGGCCTTGATCTACAAAAGTGATGCATGCCTCTACTTATAGCTTGGATCTAACTTTAACACTTCAAATCTTCTCCCAATAGGCTCGGCTTAGCTATGATTGGCTAAGTCTAGCTCTGATACCAAACTGACGCAGCAGATATAACGGATGACAGGGAAATTAAGATTTCATGTCAAACTAACCGATGAACGATTAGTTGAAACAAGATAAATCGATGGATTGAAAATACCGAACGCCCAAATTCGTTGATCTCGAGAGATGACGAATTCAAGCTATCTCCAACATGTTGATCGCGCACAATACCGTGTTAAAAGATTTACGATTCTTCTACATTGATCTCGCGCACGAGATTCCATGAATCGGCTTCAAATCCGTTGATTCGAGCGCACTCAAATAACCGAAAATGGAGAAAGGAGACAATGCTCAACTTACAATTTTCAAGAGGCACAAAGCACTCAAAAAAAAGTTTATTCAAAATCAACCACCCTTACAAATGACCCAACATCCCTATTTATAGGGTTACAACACACACCAGGTCGTTAACGACCTAACAAACGACCTAAACTTCATGAGCCAACCTAACATTACAAACACAACACATTCACGACCTAACATATTACAACATAACGACATAACAAAATATACCATACACGACCTAAGATAGCAGCGACCTTCTGGAAGCGACAAAAGAAAATATGTGATATAAGTTGATAGCATGCGACATAAGGTCGTTATCTTGGTTAAGCGACCTAAGGAAATGGCTTTTGGAAATCTTCATGCGACTTAGTATGAGCGGCATAACACTTGAGCCTTTGGAAATCCGGAGCAACTTAAGAAAGGTCGTTCGTGACCTAAATTTGACTCGCGACTTAAGAAAGGTCGTTCGCGACCTAAATTTGACTCGCGACCTACTGGAGATGTATAAGTCTGACATAACTCGTTAGGTCGTTGGTGGCATAGGTCATTAGGTCGCTCAGGTATCTTGCTGCATAACTCGCTTCCACTACATAGCTCCGACACCTCGTTAGGCCGTAGGTGTTTTGCATCCCCTTTCTCATTAGGTTGCTTGAATGCCTTGCTGCCTAACCTGTTAACTCGCAAGCGATCTTCACTAGGCCGTGAGCGACCTAAGGTCCTTGAACAACTCAAATCCATTGAGTTGGTAGATTGCGCTGCATCATATTGATATCTTGTTTTATCCTCGAAACACATATACACTGATGCTTCAAGTTCCTTGCAATGTTTACTACTCCAGGGAGGTCTGATGAGCATTGCAATAACTGGAGCTACTGGATTTATTGGTCTGAGATTGGTTCAGAAGTTACTTGTAGGTTATAACTGAACTAGTCAACAAGTAAAAGATAGCATGCATGAACCTTTTTCGGTCATACAAAATATTTTTGTACTGGATTGTTGGTCGGAGATGTTTTAGCTGTATTCAAACTGTGGAAGCTACTCTCTTATATATCTTATTTTATGTTACTACTACAGTCAAATGACTAACAGTTTATAACATATTTGCGCATATGATCATAAAATTCATGTATTGACACGGTCTAGAAGTCGGGCACAATTAGTTTACCCGCATAAGAAGGTACTTGCCGATAATCATTTTGTAAGCATATTTTTAAAAAACAAGCAGATAATCATTTTCAAGGACATTGCTATCAGATATCTTGACTTTAAATCAAATATAAGAATATTTACAACTGAGAATAGAGACATGGCATGTTAAGTTATTATGATTTGCAAATAACTATGATTGAACCAGATTCAAGATCTAGCTTAATCATAAATTTTGACTTGTGGATTTGCTATTTGATTAGGGACTCAGCATATATAGATCTCTATTGCACCCCTAATTCCTTTTTCTTAGGCCTAGCACTTATACAAAGTATAATGCAGCTTATATTATTTTCTCTATTGGAGTTTTCATGCCATAGTTCCATATCAGTTGTAAGTACTCTTCCCATAATTTAAAGGTTTTGTGCTTTAGCTTTTCTAAGTATAATAAAACAGTGGCATGTACATCCATAATAAACATCATATCAGATCAAAACCATCCAAAAACTTCCATAAGATATCTAATGTGACTATGTTCAGCAAAACCAGAAATATGCAAATAATGACATAAAAGCTTGGTCGCCTCATATCAGGACTTAATGCCATGAATTTAGTGAGATTACTCACTTAAGTACTTCCTTCTATTTGATCCAGAAAACCCTTGAATGCTTATCCTTCCTTCTAAATATTTTCTTCCTTTCTTATTTTTTTTAAATATCCCGGGTAAATGATTTTCTGGCCATAACTTCTTATTTATATGAATATTTTTCATAGGGTTTTATCAAGATAAAATTACATTTTTGTCCTGACTAACATCAGGCATTTTGCATTTTGTATTTTCACATTTCCCATCCTTAATACCTCGAGCTACTTTAGTTGGTTATGGTCAGTGCTTTCCTCTTTTTGCTTTTCAGAAAATGGCTATTTTCGAATACCTCTCCACATACTCAAGTCATGTTAAAAGTGTGACTTAGCTATATTTTATATATTTATTCATTTCTGGAAATCCTCTTTTCTATTTTTACCTACACGTACATGCTTACTTGTATTGTGTCTCATGTCATTTTGATGTTATTTTTCTTGCTTAGCTTTAACATATTTCTACTCAAAGAAAAGTATACATGTGTGTGTGTGTGTGTGTGTGTGTATATATATATATATTCAATTTTCCTTGCTTCATAGAAAAATATATATACATATACATATATTTCATATTTATTACTTAGTTAGGTCTGGGTAAAAAAAAGTCCAGTGCTTTAAGTAAGAATTTACTCTCTTACTTAAATAAAATATTTTCTGCCTTTTATTTCAAAATAATTCATATAACCCAGAGACAAAATATCTACGCCTGGGTTGATAATTCACATTTCAAAATCATATTTGATATTTCTTTCTTTCCCTCTATTTTTTTTCCAGGAATTTTGGACTCCTTCCTTGTGCCATTTCCAGTGTGCATGTGCACACATATCCTTGCACATTATTAAATCCCAAAAATTCCACCATAATTAAATCTAAATATTTCAAAACTAAATTATTTCATTAAAATAATTTTTTTCACAAAATTTTGGGGTATTACATATTACAATTAAATGTAATTAAAGATTACGTTAATGAAAAGTAAGATGAACAAATGTAATAAAATATATAACAATGTTAAATATGTATATAGAGAAATAATTGATTGAACTAAAAGATTGAAACCAAATTAAATAAATTTATTGAAATTAAATTATATTAATTAGATTTAATTACAATTGAAATTGAACACTGTAATTAGTGTAGTATTTAAATTCTGAATTGATATGTAAAATTGTTTTAAATTATTGTAAACGGGCAAGTAATCAAAATTGATGAAAATTGTTGGCTATCAAATTTGAAATTAAAAAGTGGTTAATTAATTTAACAATAATTTATGTAATTAACCTAAAAATAGCCATTTTGGCCACTGTCTCAGATTTCAACAAAACAAGTTTCATCAAATCCGTAACGGTGGATTATTGTATGATTTCAAGTTTCGTAGCGATCAGACTCATCGTTTGATCATACGGACTCGAAAGGCGTAGAAATCAATTTAATTAAATTCAATTGAAATAAATTTGAAATAAGCTGATTTTAAGCTAACTTCTTCATACGATGGAATTATGACCTGAAATATGTTCCATTGAGTTTAAAAATGTTGATAACATCTAGTTTGATATATGGGATGACCCATAGTCGTTTAGGGAACGAAAGGGGATTTTCGGGTCGTTTATCGTTCAACTTTCAAATCAATCTAGTCCATTCATTTCTATTTCAGATCTGCCTATAAATAGCATATTATAAACCTTGACTATTTCTTATTCCATTTGTCTGTACGTACAAAATTCTATCTGTTTCTCTCTTTTCAATGGTAGACAAACCAAAACCAAATCTCAATTGCAAGCCAAAATCAAATCAAAAATCAAACTCCTTCAAACCCTATCAAATTGTATATCAATTCGATGCTCTTGACAAGCGTAATCCACTGGTGTAATTCGTTTTTGCAATCAAATCATCATTTTTTGCAAAAATCGTTGAAGAAGTTTCGGCCGTCCATATTAGATTTTGACGATCCAACGGTGGATCGTCGTCCAATTGACGATCCGGAGGGGGCATAGGGATGAGGGCGTCGAGCAGGTCTTGGCGGTATGGTTCATTCGCCCCCATGTGGTGTAGATTCACCATGAACGACAAAAATATGGTGGCGGCTGTCGAACTAAGGGGAGGACCAGAGGTGCCCGCAGCTAGTCCATGGAGGTGGCAGGAAGGCGCGGTGACGTTGGTGAGGTCCGATCAACCAATAGTTGGTCGTGGCGACGTGCGATTTTGTCAAAGGCTTCGATCTGGTGGCGGTTATCTCATGCTCGAACGCAAGGTTGGGTTTAGGGTTTCGTTCATACGGCCTTGTTGATGTGATAACATATTATATATTTAATTTAAATTTTAAAATTTCAAATGTTCTAACTGTTGTAACTTTTGCATACGATGTCCAATTCATGCGCGGTTTGTTCATTGGGGTCATATCAAAATTTCAGACATTTTGATGGTGGTTTGGTTGAATTCTAAGACAGTTTAAATTTGGGCCCAAAATTGGATTTTAATTCGATTTAAAATCGAAGGTGAGTGTTTTAACCCACTCATAATTACTAAACTATCTTATGTTAGTTAAACTAAATTTATGATGTGATTAGAAATTTATTGATCGATGTTTTGGTATATTTAAATTGTCTTTCTAGTTGATTTGACTTTTATTGCATTAAATCACCGTTTAATTTAATACCGAATTTAATTTTATCAATTTAATATTTGTTATTGATAATCAGTTATTTGTTGATGTTTATTGATTGATTTGGTTGATGATTGTGATGTATGTTTGACTGCTGATATAGGATGGTTGGATTTGTATTTTATATTGTTATAACACAGCAGGTTCCCTATGGGTTGAAATGATACATACCCGAACGATCGATGGACTAGGAAAAAATCGTTATGAGTTGAAATGATAGACTCGAGCAATTTTATGGATTTTTATTTAATTCGGGATTGCATTTTGAAATGATATATAACCGTAAGAATTTTAAATTGCGGATTAAAATGATAAATATCTGTATCACTTGACACTAGGGTAGAGAATTATATACGCACACCGGATTGGTTAAATTAAAGGATTTTTTAATCTTTGGAATTTGAATTCAGTTAGCTGGCATTTTGAAATAGAAATTGATTTATATAAACTGATTTATTTTCGATAATCCAAACATAAAGGCTGTAATTGGAATTGATTTAATGATTTGTTCAAAGAATTTAAATTGGAATTTCAAAGTGGAAGCGGCATAAATAAATGAATCTATCGGAATTGAGTATTGAAATATTTGGATATAACTTTGAAATCTATTTTAAACTAATTTAAACTATTTTCATTAAATTAACTAATTTATAAATGTAAACTATTTTAATTTATTAAAACCTATTTAATCCAATTTAATCTATTTTACCAATTTTAAACTAATTAAATTTATTTAATCTATTTTAAATTTATTTAATACAATTTAAATCTATTTAATCTATTTTAAATCTATCTAATCTATTTTAAATCTATTTAATCTATTTAAAATCTATTTAATCTATTTAAAATCTATTTAATATCATTTAAAACTATTTGATCTATTTTAAATCTATATAGATCATTTTAAAAATCTAAAAAAATCAAATTCAAATCTATTTAGACTATTTTACTATTTAAACTATTTTAAATCTATTTAAACTATATTAACTATTTATAATTACCTAAACTACTTTCTTAAATTTCAGACTGTGTAAAGTTGAAGTACTTATATCTAAATCCTCGATGATGATACAACCTAAGTTGGAATTTGAAATTGATACATTTTTGTGAAATGACATATTTGAGTGAATAAGATGATTTTGAAATGAAGAATTAATTAACATAATTTATCAATAATTTCCAAGTGAACATGATTTTTCAAAGTGAATATAGTTTGAAAGTGAATATGACTTCCAAAGAAATAAGATTTGAAATCGAATATGATTTTTTTATATCAATTATGGATTGACTTTTAAAAATGTAAAAGAACCAACCGGTGTGAAATAAGCTTTTGATTGTTAAAGAGATAAGGATCAGATATTGTCATACTCTCTGCCAATACTGAAAACCACTTTAACAACTATGTACGTGGTGGAGATTCCAGAAATAAAGTAGGATGGTTTGGCGAATGATTTCTGTATAAGGCATGATGTGACACTTACTCGCATGAGTTAACTGAGATGTGACTAAAACAGGAGCCATGTCGGGCCAAGTGAGGTCATTTCTCCTATCAGACACATTTCTTCGATACCATATCTGTTGCTTTGTGATTGATTTGGTGGTCACCCTTTGATTTTGATTATGCGAGTGTGTTCCGAGGTGGGCGGTAGTAATTGCTATGCGTTACCACCAGTCAAGATCCGCAATTGGTATATCTACCCTGACATTGCCTTAAGTGCTGTGTTCACATGCCCTATCGTGCCTTCTACGATTTTGATTTGTACCCTACGGAGTGTTCTCCGGGTAAACCTCCAATTTACGGTGGAGCATACGGTAGTGTATAGACCATGAGAATATATAAAATGTGTTAAGGGGATATGGGTAATGCCTTAACTCTATTCACTACACCAAACAACTCATTTTATAACATTTTTCCGCTTTCAATTTACAACGCTAATAACAATTACAAATTTCTAACGGTTATATCCGTTACCGCCATCTACGACTGCTATTACAATTAATAAATATGGGAACTGCGTAAATAATTAAAAGTATGGATAACATCATAAATTTATCTTCTATTTATCTTCTATTTTCACGACAATCATTTCTTACTCTGTCACGTTTCGTTCTTACCTGGTTTCCTGCCACCGCCTCCACCATCTGCCACCGCCTCGACCGTCTGCCACTGCCTCCGTCTTCTGCCACCGCCTCCTACCTTTGTCCTATCAAATGGACGAAGATGATGGAAGATCTGGGTTGCGAACTACAAATCTAGGTTTCGCTTTTCCACCTCCATCTACTCAGGTATGAACATTTTTTTCAAATTCATATCAGTTTCTTACATATGAATTGAAGTATTATGCACAATTGGCGCGTTAGCTCCAATTTCTAAGTTTTATTATTAGATTCAGATGAACCATTAATACTTTTTGAGTTTTGTTCATCATTTCCAACTTTGAAATGAGTTTCAAATGCAAATTTTTGAACATATAAAAAAACGTGTCAGATTTAACGTCTTAGCTTTAGATATACCTGTAAATGAGTTTCAAATGCAAAATTTTGAAATATCTTGAGTTCCATAAAGCAAATCTTGAAAAATTGATGTTTTAGATGTATAAGTTTTATATATGTTCTCATGCATGTTAGCTTTATAAGCAGGAAAGCCCAAAAAATACGTATGTCAGGTTTTAAAAGTAGATATATGTACGAGTTCATAAATAAAGATTTTTAAAGATTTAAAGTTTTAGATATAAGTTTTCACATATATATTATTTTTGTATATATGTAAAGCTCTTGAATCTATGCGGTTTTAGGAAGAAATCAAGTTTATTGATGCGTCTATATCATTTTCAAACATTTAGGAATTTAGGAATGTAAAAGTTTTATAGGAACATATTTTTCAATATATATGTCTTTAATATATACCTGTCTTTATTAATATAAAACTTCATATGCACAGATTCATAGATAAAAAATTACATATGCAATGATTTCATAAAACAAAAGATTCCAAAGAAATAAAACTTTGAATATATTAGCTTCAAATATTTATGTGCACAAATTTTGATTTTCAATATAGAGGCTTTGAATATGTATTAGTTTTTGAAAACATATCAGCTTCAAATATACTAAATCTCAGAGCATGTGTGAATTCTGAAGTAGCATCAGATGTGTGGATTTCAATATGAATCAATTTTATATATATAGGTTCATTTTAAATATATATACATATTTATGCTTTAAAATGTACATGACAGTAAGGCACATGATTTCAACATACATGTTTGTCAGATTTGTGTTTACCTGGATTTCAAAATCATAAAGTCATAAATATATATGACAGGTTTTATTTCGTAATTTCAAAAGTCAATGAAAAGGGTATGGATTCAAAAGTTCAAGGTTTTATATTTGTTTTTGGAAGTATATAATTTTAAGCACATATGTATTAGTTTCTACGTCCATATATACATACAAAATTTAGACATGTATGGGTTTATGAATATGAAAAGATCCATGAATTTATAATATAGTTTCAAATATATTGTCTCATATACATGAGGATTTCAGGTGAATCTTTTTCCAAGTAAAAATGCCATCAAAATTTAAGTCTTTAACGCTTCATATACACATGATATTTTCAAGTATATGTATGTACCTCCGAAAGGTAAATAAATAGTTGTAAATCAAATACAGATTTTACTTCTGAAATTTTTGACTGTATGTGCTTTTGAAATATGTTTCAACTCCTCTAAGATCAAAAAACTCGAGTGAGATGAATTTTCAAACACATATTTTAACATCCAAGATGTTAAAATATCAACTCTAGACATGTACCGAGATTTTATTTTGAGATTTCGTCCCAAATCCAAATGAGAAATATATGATATAGAATTATATAATCCACAAAAAAGTCTATATATATAGAATTATATATCCATATATGTTTGCAAATTCAACAATATTAAAATTTTGACAAATTGTTAGCCCCAACTTTCCTATTTTTTTACTGGATGCATGTAAAAATTTCACCATACAACTGAGATAAATCAAAGAGACATGTAACAAGGAAAAACTGTGAATATGAGTTTTGTTGAGAATGGTGGGAGTACTTTTCTTCTGCAAATTCTGAATGATATTCAGTGTACAAAACATAAGGGCAAGTACAGTAAAACAACCTGCCTATTACAATGGGCTCGGCATTTGAAAATGAATGAGTACAACTGTTATAAGCTATTTAGTTTGCGTCTAGCATATCGGAAACTTTACGTGGATAACAAATTGTTTCTACATTTAGATCGTGTGAGCATTTGATATCACATTTGTCGGGTTGAGCTTAGTCCATCTAGCCGGTATTGATATCTTGTTTTATCCTCGAAACACATATACACTGATGCTTCAAGTTCCTTGCAATGTTTGCTACTCCAGGGAGGTCTGATGAGCATTGCAATAACTGGAGCTACTGGATTTATTGGTCTGAGATTGGTTCAGAAGTTACTTGCCGGTTATAATTGAACTAGTCAACAAGTAAAAGATAGCATGCATGAACCTTTTTCGGTCATACAAAATATTTTTGTACTGGATTGTTGGTCGGAGATGTTTTAGCTGTATTCAAACTGTGGAAGTTACTCTCTTATATATCTTATTTTATGTTACTGCTACAGTCAAATGACTAACAGTTTATAACATATTTGCGCATATGATCATAAAATTCATGTATTGACACGGTCTAGAAGTCGGGCACAATTAGTTTACCCGGGTAAGAAGGTACTTTTGTTTTTGTTTTTTTAAATTACATTGGAAATCATAAGTACAACTTAATTATGTATACTTAGTTTGTATAATAAGTAATAACTACTTAGATTTATATGATAAAGAATTAATCGCAGTTGCATTGTATAAACCTATAGGTTTTCATTTTACTGCCACCATTATCGTAACCTTCTAGCATCAGTAGAAGTATCTGGAATTCAGTACAACATCAGATGATTAAGAACTTTCAATGTTGATTACATAATAAAATTTCTCTCGTGCTCATTAATTCATTTTCAGAAATATTTGGTTCTCTCGATGTGGCACATATGGGAATGTTTGTACTTTTGATATACTATGTGAGATTATAGGTGTCACATCTGATATAAAAAGTAAATATGTTCTTAACTAGAACTATGTCAACGAGATATCAAACTCTTTTAAGGATAATAGGGAGAAAGAGAAATTTCATGTTGTTTATACTTTATATAAGGAAGTCTTTCTTGACAACACCAAGATTATTTCACCTTTTTTGATCCATTTGGTGAAGACAACTAAGTTGAATACAATGTATGTGTTTGTGCAGAGTGTAAGGGTGTTACAAACTTGGGACACTGTAATAGTCAGCTTCTTCTAATAAATAATAAAATGCTAACAAACATATAGGAAGATGAAACCTGTGATTATTTTATAGAGCAATTAGAAAGTCTAAAAAACCTTATCAAGTTTGTTTACCAAGCGAAGAGAGAAAATGATACCTGATGTCCATCATTGGTTATTATCAGTTGGCAAGTTTCTGAAAATAGTTCTTGCCGACGAAGGAGAATGGAAGAGCAGTATTCAAGGATCAGATGTTGTCGTTAATTTAGTTGGAATGCCCATTTGTACAAGGTGGACACCTTAGGTACTTGCCGTTTCCCCTTTAGATATTTATGTGCGTCTCCCTCCCTCTCTTTCTCACACAGATACATACAGACATGCACACAGCGTGCATGTGCGTGTGTACATACACCTTTTACCACTTTATTTGTTATTATTGTTTTTTGCTTCTGTGCACGTCTAATCCATATTAATTAGTTTCATGTTTCACTTTAAAGACATGTAGTAAAACACATGTCATATGAGACTCAATTATGTTATATTATATTGTAAGTTTTATTTGCCCACATTGTCTGGACTTTATCGGATGCTTAATTTTTGATAAAGTTTCCAAAATATTTTTTTCTGGTGCGTAGGACTCTGTACACTTTTGTGTTGTGTTATTATATGTTTATATGTATTTTATTTGCTTAGTCTACTCTCATGGACGATCATGGAAAATTATTCTTAACAAACATTAGCTCCATCCAACAGATTGTAATGCATGAATTGAAACACAAAAACATAGTATGGCCTATTTCTCAGAAACACTGCCCATAAATAAACAAATGAGGGATGGGTTGAGAAGCAATATACATAACGGTTAGAATAGCTTGTAATCAATGGTGGAAGCCATCATCAAAATTTTTAAAATAGCTTCCAGCATCGTAACCAAAATTGCTCTTAACAGAGGCAGAACAACAAGAGTAATAGTAATAGCAAGAGTATATACTTTGTTTGGATCTCTTGCTATCTGAAACCATTCTCTTTAATGCATGTTTCCAGCTTTTGATGTTGTTGCTCCTCCTTTGCCCTGAAGTTTCATTGTCCAACAGTTGAAACTTTGAATTTGAAGGATACATGATTCCATAGCTCCAGGTTTGTCCTGCATCATCCTCAATACTTTCCATTTTGCCCATGCTTTTTGAAACTGCTCAGAATTAATAATGATTTATTAGGTGCACTGAAAAAATAGTAGGAAGATGGAATAAATTAACCAGTTGCAGTCTTTGTTCTTGTGGTTCTGCGGTCTCTTCAACTAATCCATGGGTTATATATATGCATATGTATATAAGCCATATGCTACATTGAAGCAAACCAGAAGGGTAGAATGAAATTAATATATTTGCAATTTTATGATGATTCAACAACAGCTGGACTGGTAAAAAACTAACTACAATTATACTCTACATTATGTATATAATTTACATAATAATTAATATATAGAATCCTACTGATTTATTTTATGTATTTTATAATTATAGCATCTACTCCAGCAACTTTTATATGCCAATTGAGAGGATATAGGTGAAACTAATAGAAATATGGTGATGGCATGTGCAAGGACCATGAAGTATTGCAGGTAAATATGCTCCATTTAAATAAAAGCCATGGAGTCTCCAATTTAAAACAAGCACAAAAGAGGGGGGAGGGTGAAACTTACAACTTACTGAATATAAACGTGCATCATCCTTCCACAATACTTAATGCTTAACCATTAAAGATTTTGCTTTTTGTACCTTTATTAGATAAAAAGGGTTGTTTGTGTGTGTCAATAAATAAGAAGTTGAATCAAGGTAAACTATAATTGTGAGCATATGTTCTGGAAATTGTGTTATCTTAAGGTTGTCTTTTACTTTTATAATGCAATTAATACTTTTGTCCATAAGCATGCAACTCAAAGTTTTGCTTGCAGACAAATTAAAGGGCATGTGCTGCAGATGAAACTCCCAATATCAACTAGCGGAGGTGATATGACTCAGTTTCAGAAGTGTCTTACGGCATCTTTTTTCATTAATGCTTCTATAGAGGAAACAGATGGAACTTACAGGTTTGATTTTTTTTTATAAATTTTTTTAGGGTTTAATTGTATTTTTTAATCTTATTTTGTACAAGAATAGCTTCCAACTGTATTGATGACAAATCAAGATTCAAAGGTACCTTTATCTAATACTCAGGTATAAAGCATATCTTGTTCTTATGCAAACCTACTATGCATGTGCATGGTTATATAAGTTGATGTTTGGTATTTTGTTAAAAACCAAGTTTTATTAGGTTGAGGATGAAATATACAATTATTTTGAGGTTGACTTTCTATAGCCTTTGTTTAAATTTTAAACTCAACTTATTAATTTGCATATAACATTTTTTTAGGGAAATGGCATCTTTAGCCGAAAGGCCTCGTTTCAATTTTTACCCGTCCTATTTGCTTGATTAATTAATCTGTTCAGTAAAAGAAAGTTTTTGCAGAACTCTTGATATTTGTTTATCAAGATTACATGGGACCAGGCAAATGTAGAGAGTTGAAATGAAAACGCAGCGAAATGAAAATCAAAATAGAAAGGAAAATGCAGAGAAATGAAAATAAAAAAAATTCATTTTGTCGGTGGCTTGCGATTTTGTTTTGATTTTTGGTGATTGTTGGCTTATGATTTCGTGGTTCGAGGTGATGTTGTGGGATAGCAGTGGTTCAGGGAGTTGCTGATTTGTTCGCGATTTTGTGGTTATTGCTTGATGTTAGCGGAGGGGGAAGCAGATTGTTTGATTGAGGGAGATGTTTGGTTGAGGAAGAATTGAAGGGAGGTGCTGTTAGTTTCCTATCAGTAGAATTATTCGGTACTTCCAAAAACTGTACAAAATTCAAAGTTGTATAAATGTTTCCCATTGGTAGAATCTTAATAGAAATATATTTTCATTTTTTAATGGTTTATGGTAAAAAAGTAAGAAAAGTTGTGATTTTTGAAATTTTGTTGATTTTTGATATGAAATGTGTTTGATATTGTTTATCTTGAAATTAATTATATATTCATTGTTGTGAAGATTAATTTAGACATTGAAAATTAATTATACCATAATTTCTAACGGTTATAAATGTTGGAATATGGACTTTTAGTTGTTGGTACTAAGGACTTTTCCAATGATTATAACTATTGAGAAATTCCTTATTTCCAACGGTTACATCCGTTGAGAAACTCCTTATTTCCAACCGTTATAACAGTTGGGAATATGGAGTTTCTCAACGGATGTAACCGTTAGAAAATATATTATAGATTTTGTGATGTACCTATTTGTAACGGTTATAAGCATTACAAATTTGATTTGTAACAGTTATAAGTGTTGTGAATTAACAATTATGGTGTTGTGATTTTAATACTTTTACTTTACTATAGGCATATTATAATTGCGTATTGTACTACATGGTAGATAGTTTAACGGATCCTTAGGGGATGGAAATCTCGAACATTTCTTAAGTTACTGCACTCACGTTAGACACTGGATAGGAGATGTCAAACCCCGTAAACATCTCTGACGCAATCAAACTCATATTTACCACTGATTTAACTTACATAAGATCTTTTAGTTCCGACTTGAGTGTTTTGTCTTTTCAATTCGTTCTGGTCAGCGTAAGCCTTTCAGGGTTGAAGACCTTATTCCTGGAGGACGAACACGAAGATTTGTACTATTATTACCTACTATATGTATTATACTACATCATGTCATTCCGTTGCATTTATTTATTCATGTTTATGTAACTCTAATATCTGTGTTGTAAAGAATAATCAAATGTATTGTTAAAATAGCTTCATGAACTGATATATGATTATTATATTTTGTCATTCTGCTGCGAGATTCTATATTTGATTGATTTCTTTCTCTTTTTCTTATTTACCTCATAACAATCCGCCATTTTGAATGGTTTGAGTCTGGCATGTGTGTCTGTTTAAAAAATCCAAAAAGGCAGGTCGTTACAGTTGGTATCAGAGCTTAGATTTAGCAATAACCTTAGCTTTGTGGGGTCTGACTCATATTAAATAGGGTAGTAATAACTTAGAATGAGTCGTTCAGTGTATATATATGAGAGAGCGTATTTTTTAGTGTTATAAAATGGTTTTTATGTTGTCTTAATTTGTTCCATTTTGTATTTATAAATTCTGGTTAGTGTATAGGACGGTATGACATCGATAGGATTTCTAAACATTAATAGGCAGACGGACACAATATTTGCTTTGAAATGTAGGTAAATGAAATAATTTTGTATATTATATATTTTTGTATATAAAATAATAATTTTATAAATGATATATTTGGTGGTATTATATTTGTTGTTAGGTAGGGAAATTTATAAACATTGGTTGAAAATAAGATTTGTAAATAAAATAAATATAAATTGGAAAATTAAGAATTTAAGTTCCAATATTTTTGAAAATTTGTTTCGAATGATTTTGGAATATAATATTAATATTATTTGAAAGTATTTTCTGATATATATATATATATATATTTCAATGTGGTTTGGAAAAAATGTTTTAAAAGAATCGTGGAAGGAAACAAGTTCTGTACTCCCCTCTCTATCGCTGGAAAATAATTTCGGTGATCAGTGTACGCATTATCGACGTTCATTTTCGAGTTTCAAATTGGAAAGACCGTGTAGTAATTTTTTTGCATAATTGTTTTGATAAATTAATCTTGATTTTTTTTAGATTCCAAATATGACTTAATATATATAAAGATACGATTATATATATTATTTCAAATTAATTGAAATGAAACCTGGTTGTTTAATTCTTAAGCTTCTATAAATTAGAAACTGAAATTATGGCAATGAATGGAATCTTGACTGCATCAATAGTTGGGAACTTCTTAAATGAAAATAAGAAATTTGATGTTAAAATGATCAATGAAATAGATAAGAAACTGAAATTTAGAAAACTGTAAATAAAAGGGAAATTAAAATATGAAATGGTAATTATTGAACCTTTTGTTAACAAAACAAATAAGAGAAATTTGTGTAACTTTCTATTGCATTCTATAAGACATTTATATATAACTTATGAAAATGTAAAAAGTTGTAACGTTAAATAGGATATGTGATAGAATATTATACAAGTAAAACTTCAGAAAATGAAAATGTTCAATAGACTTACTTTTATAAATAAGAATCTAATGTTATAAATTGTTATACACTAAAGTTAATAGTTAAAACGTCACTAATCAATGAATAATGTAAGCAGAATGATTATAAATTTAGGTTAACATTTTAATCTATTTATAATCATATTTAATGGCAAAGGAGAATAATTTAAGAAAATAATTATAAACTTGAATAAATATTGAAGCCATTTTAAATAAAGTGAGTACTATATATAAATTGAATGACTATAACTTCAGAAACATTGAAAAGATTCAGAAATAGAGTTACTTTATAGATAATAATTTGACATTATAGTTGTTATAAACTTAAGTTATAATTGAAATTCTGCTAATTAAATGTAATAGAAAAGTGAGTATTATAAATAAATGATTATAAACCTAAATTAATGTTTGAAGCTATTTATAATTAAAGCAAATAATAAAATGAGTATTATATTGAGTAAATGATTATAACGTTAGAGAAGTTGAAATATTTAGAAAATGGATTTTATATTCAACGACATTATATAAGAAAGGATGAATGTAAATTAAAAGGTAAGGAACTTAAGTATGAACTTATGCATTAATGAATATAAACGTCTAATGAAAATCAGGTATATAAATTAATAAATGTGAACTAAACTGCAATAAATGTATGAAATGCTTAAATAATGAATTCGTTGATTTTTTTATAAACAATTGAATGGAAATAGCTTATAAAATGAATATAAAGTAATGAAAGAAAATTTGCATTATATGAAAATAAGAAAAAATGATCAATAAACGATGTGAAGGATAAATAGTGGAAACTTAAAAATGTGTTGAATTATTATTTATTTTGGCTTATGGATGTTTGGGAAGTGATGCTTTAAATCGTTTAGGATGTATGAATAATCTATTGAGTTTTATCTAAGATTGTTGAGTATATGATATACTTAGTAGTTTATTTGTCATTCTATGCGATTAAAAGTGTCTACACTCAAATAAACCATTTGATTTGCTTGATATGGATGTATGATTGATTACATTGGTTTCATGTGATGATTGTATGATTTTGATTGCAAATGACTGTTGTTATGCTGTGTTGTTTTGTTTGGTATAAATTGAAACAACTTAAATATTTCTTTATCATATAATTATTAACTTCATAGGATTATATAGTGAAATACAGGTTTTGGAAGCAATTGCTACTGTTTTTGGTTTCATAAAATAAGCGTTATTTTCCCGACAAATAGGTACGTTCTCGGATTACGGTTTTCTAGCGATATTATATATTTTTTTCCTGCGGTTCAGGACATACATTTTGAAAACATAATATATATTGTTATTGTTAATATTATTATTTCTTCCAGATCTCTTCGTATAAAGGAGACTACCGAAATTTTCAGTGAATTTTGGACTTAAAAATTTTGCAAAATGTTTTCCAAATTTTTGTTAACCTGAACATAAAGGATTTAGTTGTTATAAATTGATATATTTTATTTAAATTATTTAATTATGTAAATTAATGTTATAAATTTAATATTTTGAATAAGATATATTGATTTCTAAATTCCTCCTTTTTCCTTTTCGTGGACGAAAAGTTTTAAGTGGAAGAGAGTGTAACGGCTCTTAATTTTCAATAATTAAAAATTTATTAATTTAATAAGGTTTGGTGATTTAAAGTTGGAAGAAATAAAATTTTGTGATTAATAATATGAATGCAACTAGAATAAAATGTAGCAGTATTAATTTAAGGTAATTGATAATTGCTCTAAGTGCGATTCCAAATTAATTAAAATGATTAAGAGTTATAATTGATTATAGATTGAAAATTAATTGTAATAACATATATTAATTGATAATTAAATTAAAAGAGCAATTGATAATTTAAGTGTTGTATTAATTAAATAGGATGTAATACATTGTAAATTGGAAAAAATGAATGTTGTGTGAATAACTATAACATTTGCATGTAGATAACAAACATACAAATGTAACTAAAAGTTAATGGTGACAATTATTACATGTTACCTATTTATTTAGCCTGTTAAATTAAAATTAGAAATCAATTGCAATTAATTCACCTAATTAGTGCAGTTAATGTAGGTTAAATTGATGATTGAGAATGTTAATTCAATAAGATGCAACCAATGAAAATTTTATGCATGATATGACAATTGACCGAATAAAAAGAACCGAAATCAAGTTTGTTCAATTTATTGGAATTTAAATTATAATAAATGGATTTATTACAATTAAATGTAATTACAAATTACGTTTATGAAAAGTAAGATGAAAAGGGTAAAATATTAATGTAATAAAATATATAACAATGTTAACTGTATGTATAGCAATAATTGATTGAATTAAAAGATTGAAACCAAATTTAATAAATTTATTGAAATTAAATTATATTAATTGGATTTAATTACAGTTTAATTTGAACACTATAATTAGTGTAATATTTAAACACTGAATTGATATGTAAAATTGTTTTAAATTTTTGTAAATGGGCAAGTAATCAAAATTGATGAAAATTGTTGGTTATCAAATTTGAAATTAAAAGTGGTTAATTAATTTAATATTAATTTATTAAATTAGAGTGAAAAACAACCATTTTGGCCACTGTCTGAGATTTCGACGAAACTAGTTTCATCGGATCCGCAACGGTGAATTATTATAAGATTTCATGTTTTGTAGCGATCAGACTTGTCGTTTGATCGTATGGACTCGAAATACGTAGAAATCAATTTAATTAAATTCATTTGAAATCAATTTGAAATAAGCTGCTTTTAAGCTAACTTCTTCATACGATGGAATTAGGACCTGAAACCTATTCTATTGAGTTTAAAAATATTGAAACATCTATTTTGATATATGGGATGAGCCATTTTCGTTTCGGGAACGAAACGGCCTTTCCAGTCGTTTATCGTTCAATTTTCAAATCAATCTAATTCATTCATTTCTATTTCTGATCTACCTATAAATAGGATTTTATAAACCCTAACTATTTCTTATGTTAAATATGCGCTTGTATGTTTTTGTTTGATGATAATAAACATATATATTCATTTAAATGTATTTGGTAATGTACTATTTTGTTTTTCATAGATTAAATAAATATTTGTTGAATAAAATAAATTACACAGAATTTGAATTTGAATTCAAACAGAACAAATTACACAGATTTTGAATTCAAAAGAATATTTTATTCAAACTAATATTTATTACAATTTTAAATAGTACAATTTCATGTTCTCACTATACATATACATTTTTGATTACAATCACATCACATTTCACATTTACAGTTAACCTCACTACATATCACTCACACTCGTGTTTTTGTCTTCAACTGCATTCCGGTTTGAATGCAGCATCTGAGTAATCTGCAAAAATATTATCAAACGCAGTAAAATTGAAAGAGAAATATTTTTAAAATTTGAAAGAAACGATGATTTTGAAAACATTGTTTGCCTCAGTTATTTGGGTTGTTCGTCATCATTTTTGACTGTGCAATATCTGTGCATATCAGTATTTTTATCAGGAACAGGCAATTATAAGTGGCTGTAGTACACACGTGTACATTCGTATATGTGTGCACTGCCTCGCCAACTCGAGTGCAAAAATCAAACAAAAGCACAGAAATCAAAAACAAGGTCAAACCCAAGATAGGTTCAACTCAAGGCAAATGAATAGACAAAGCAATTGACTACAAACAGTTCAAGACTAAAGCCACTAACAAATGCAACAGCAACATGCTTGAAGGCTCTAGCACGACCAAGTATGGAGTGTACAAATGCAAATGTCCAAACAACAACATGAAGTGAATCAAGTTCAAGGCAGTAGTGTATATGAACACAATCAAACTACAACAGGCCAGAGGTGAAAACAATGCAATACTGAAGTGATGAAGTGCATATAAACAACTGCAACACACATGCACGACTTATGGCAGTGAAACTCAAGCAAGTCAGACCAACACTGCAACTCAAAATGAAACATGGCTGCAGTTACAAACTAGAATGAAAACTGCACTAATCCAGTTCCAATTTTTTCTGAATCAAGTGATACAAGGTCAGGGAAGCAACCAGGATGGAGCAGAGACAAGTAAGGCATAGCTACTGCACAGCAACATGAATGAAGACTACAGGTCTCGATGTAAATGAAATGCACATGATAACATCACTGCAAATTATTCATTCAAAGCAACAGAACAAAGACCAAGCGTAGCATCAGTCACACTTTATCAAAAACATGCAAGACAGTGGTCATAAATGCAGTAACAACACCAACCAGAGGCAACATCACAAAATTCAACTACAGTAATGCATCAGTGACCAAACACAGGAACTCAACAAGGCAGAGGAATGTCACAAGCATAAAAGCATGGATACAGCAAAGTCAGAGACTACAACATCAAAGTGCAGTGCAACATGAACCAACTCCAAAATGTATCACTAACATATACTACAGGGATGAACACATGAGAATGGACAAGGCACAAATCAAGTCCAGCTACAAGTTGCAGACTCAAAGCATCAGTGGACACAAATAAACACAATGCACATGCCAACAACAAGTCCAGCAAACATGACACCAAGCTACAAACTCAAATGCAAACAGAAACATCAATATGCAATGCCACAGTACTGAATACCATAAGGACACAGCAATGTTCAAGACCAAGGTGGTCAAGGCAAAAATCATCAATGCAATGCACAGCAAAGTCAAGGGCATATGAAGACAAGTGTAACATCACAACTAAGTACAATGAATTCACAGGGCCGAAGCAAACACATGAATTCACAAATCAAAGCCGTGTCGAAATCAAAGATGAAAAAGTCAGAGCCTTAGCAATAAAGTAATTCACAAAACAGAAATCAGGTGTGAGACAAATTGAAACAGTCAATGCCAAGTCGAACCAAGCAAATTGATCACGAAATCAAATCAATACCGTGTGAATCAAGCTACCAAAAATATGAAATTGACAAAGTCAGATCAATCCCAAGCATCAATACAAGATCGAACGACTATTGACAAATTCAAATATATTTAGACGAACGTAATTCAAGGAGTTCGAACGCATATATAACCCAATCATCACTGGCAAATTAATCATCGAGTTCAAGTATCAACTTAGTAAAGCAAAAGGAGACAGTACATACCGAATTCACAAACAACGAACTCGATCAAGCAACTGCAAACGAGCAATAGTCAACCATCAGAGAAGCAGCGAGCTAGGGCAACATATCTCAGATCGATTGAAGAAACCGAAGCCCTAATTGGAACAAAGAGCCGAAGCCCTAACTGGAACAAAGGGAACGAAGCCCTAAACAGAACGAAGCCGCCATTATTCTCACGAACGAGACAAAAGGATCGGGTGAAATAAGGGAGTGGGCTGGCCTTATTAAAAAAAGGGGGTTTTGTTTTTTAATTTTTATAATAAGGCTTTATTATATTGTTAATTAGTTTTAGGGTTATTTTCTATTGTTTTTTAATTATTGTTTTTATTTTACGAATCAAAGAATCTTGGTAAATCACCACCTAGGTTTTAGGTTGTGTCTGATTGTCTATTTAGAGTTAGTTCAGTAAGCAGGGGTTGCGAGTTTGCAAAACTCTATAGGCGGTAGCAGGGTTTGCAAGTCTGTTAGAGTGTTTGTAAGCGTGATACTGTTTAATTTTAATAGAAATTCTGGGAATGCAGCAGTAGGCAGGGGTTGCCGAAGCTGGGAAAATTTTGTGTGTGATTTACTTTTCAGTATATTTATTTCTGCAGTTTATTTTTGTGTTTAAATCGAGAAAATTTGCTATAACCCTATTCACCCCCCCCCTCTAGGGTTAATCTAGATCCTACAAGTGGTATCAGAGCCCGGTATATTTTTTTATTTAACTCTAGAGTCATGAGTCTACAAAATAATGCTTTTTCTGAGGGGCAATCTATTGCTAGGCCACCCATGTTTAACGGGAACGATTATGCTTATTGGAAAGTTAGGATGGGTATCTATCTCAGTTCTGTTGATTATGATGTTTGGGATATTATTGAAACTGGCTATAAACCCCCCACTATAATCGTTGGTGATACTGAGATTCCTAAACCTAAGGATAGGTGGGATGCTAACGATAAGAAATTGAAAACGACAAATGCTAAAGCCATGAATGCTTTGATATGTGCTCTTGATAAAAATGAATTTAATAGAATTTCTCATTGTACAACAGCACAGGAAATTTGGCACACTTTGGAGGTGACACACGAAGGAACTTCTCAAGTCAAGGAGTCTCGTCTAGCCCTATTCAGCAATGAATACGAAAACTTTGTGATGGACAAAGGCGAAAGCATAAAGGATATGTTTGGACGCTTTTCAACCTTGGTATACAACGCTAGAGCGCTTGGGAAGGTATTCACTGAGGTAGAGCTTGTGAGGAAGATACTACGAGTCCTATCGATGAACTTTGAGGCAAAAGTCACGGCAATACAAGAATCGAAAGATCTGAGTAAGCTAAGCATGGAGAAGTTGATTGGCAACTTGATGACATATGAACTTGAGCTAAAAGCAAAGGAAGAACGCAACAACTCCGAACCAAAGAAGAAGACGATTGCCTTAAAGAGCAAAGAAAAAAGCGATGAAGAAGAAGAAGATCCAATTGAAGAGCTTGCAATGGCTGTCAATAATCTTAAAAAATGGTCAAGATTCAAGTCACGAAAGAAGAAAATGAGTGTTAATAGGTCAAAGAATTCTGATGATTCCGATAATGAATTGACATGCTGTAACTGCAAGAAGCCTGGCCACTTCAAAAAAAAATGTCCACTTCTCAAAAACAACAAAGGAAAGAAAAAGAAAAAGAAGGCCTTTGCAGCAACTTGGGATGATGAAGAAGGAGAGGAAATTTCGAATAATAGCTCAGAGGAGGCTAACTTGTGCCTTATGTCAAAATCGGATTCAGAAGCAAGCTTAGAGGAATCTAGTGAGGTAAGTGACTATTCTTATAAAGAACTTGTTTCAATGTGTTGTGATTTTACTAAAATGATTGATACTCTTGAATCTAAAATTGAAAAACTAAAATCTGATAGGAGAGAACTTGTCCATGAAAATTCTAGGTTAGAAACTGAAATTGAAAATATTAAAAACCTAGACTGTAAAAAATGTAAAACTTTAGATTCAGAATTATCAAGACTTAGAAATAGCTTTGTAAATCTTGAAAAAGAAAATTTAAGTCTTAAGGAAAACCTTGACACTAGGAAAAAGGATTTTATAAATAGGTGCACCTCACTTGCAACTGAAAACACAACCCTAAAAACCAAAGTCCAAAATCTTGAAAAATCTCTAAATAACTTTTCAAGAGGAGAAAAATCATTCAACATGTTATTGAGAAATCAAATTTTTGCTAACAACGGAAAAGGACTAGGTTTTGGGAAAACACAAGTTGATGATAATGCAAAATATAAGAATGTCTTTGATAGATGTGAAATATTTAGATGTCGTGCTGAAAATTATAGTCATAGGAACAAGAACACAAAATTTATACAAGTTTGGGTTCCTAAGAATTCTACAAACAAATTTCATGTCTATTGGAATAAAAATAAAAGGACTAAACAAGTATGGGTTCCAAAGGGATTGTTTATTCACAATGCTTCTATCACTAATAACATTGGACCTAAGAGTTTCTCTAGGTCGTCTTCCTCTCTTTTTATGTAGGTCTGTTGGCGGGCTAAGGAACAACAAGAATGGTTTCTAGATTCAGGTTGTTCTAGACATATGACAGGTGACAAATCGAAGTTCCTTAGCTTAGGGAATTTTAAAGGTGGAAATGTGATCATGGGAGACAATAGCAAGTGTAAGATTATTGGCAAATGTGAAGTTGGTAACGGTATTTTTTCCTTGACTAATGTTTTATACGTTGAAAATCTGCATCACAATCTCATTTCTATTAGCCAACTATGTGACAAAGGTATGAACGTGATTTTTGATAGTGACACTTGCAAAATCATTGATAAATCTTCTAATAACATTGTTTTTATGGGCAAAAGAAAAGGGAATGTTTACTCACTTTCATTTGATAATCTAAATCTTTCTAGATGTTTGGTAGCCACTGACGAAGAGGCATATTTATGGCATAGGAGACTTGGACATGCTAGCATGAGTCTCTTAGAAAAACTTGAATCAAAATAATTAGTCAGAGGGTTACCACATCAGAAATTTAAAAATAATAAAGTGTGTAAAGCATGTTCCTTGGGCAAGCTTAGTCGATCATCATTTCGTCCTAAAAACATTGTTAGCACATCAAGGGCCCTTGAACTAATTCACGTGGACTTATTTGGACCAAATGAAATTTCAAGCTTGAATGGAAAACGTTATTGTTATGTATTGGTTGATGATTATTCTAGATTTACATGGGTTTACTTTTTAGCCAAAAAGTCTGAATCTTTCGACTATTTTTCAAAATTTGCAAAACTTGTTCAAAATGAAAAAGGAGTTACAATTAAAACCTTGAGAAGTGATCATGGAGGCGAATTTGAAAATTTTGAATTTGAAAATTTTTGTGAAGAAAATGGTTTAAAACATGAATTTTCTGCTCCACGAACACCTCAACAAAATGGGGTGGTTGAAAGGAAAAATCGTACATTACAGGAATTGGCTAGATCCATGTTGAGTGAGTATAAGCTACCTCTAATCTTTTGGGCAGAGGCAGTGAATACTTCGTGCTATGTAATGAATAGAGTAATGATTAGACCAATACTTGGCAAAACGTCTTATGAATTGTGGCATGAAAGGAAACCTAACATTTCTTATTTTCGTATATTTGGATGTCCTTGTTTCATTCTTAACACAGGTGATCAACTTGGAAAATTTGAATCAAAGGCTGATGAGGGAATTTTCATGGGTTATTCAACAAGGAGTAAGGCTTACAGGATATACAACAAACGAACAAAGACAATTGTTGAGTCAATCAATGTGAAATTTGATGAATCTGATCTGGAAAGAACGACTGAAAAGATGGTTGACGATGGAGTAGATCCTGAAGGCACTGAAGAAGGGACATTTAGTGAGAAAACTGAAAGAAGGACTGTTGATGCTGATAAATTAAGGTTCAAACCTAATCATCCTCCTGAATTAATTATTGGTGATCCTACGGAAGGTATACGTACTCGTTCTTCATTTGATGAAAATTTGTGTGCGTTTTGTTGTCATAGTGGTTTTATTTCTGAGATTGAACCTGATTCTGTTGAAATGTCTCTTAATGATGAAAATTGGATTTTAGCAATGCAAGATGAACTTAACCAATTTGAGAGAAACAAAGTTTGGAAATTAGTTCCTAGGCCTAATGACTATCCAATTGTAGGGACTAAATGGGTGTTTAAAAATAAACTTGATGAATCAGGAAATGTAATTAGAAACAAGGCTAGGTTGGTTGCAAAAGGTTATAACCAAATAGAAGGCATAGACTTTGATGAAACATTTGCTCCAGTTGCTAGGTTAGAAGCCATTAGAATCTTGCTAAGTTTTTCATGTTACAAGGGTTTCAAACTTAAACAAATGGATGTAAAAAGTGCCTTTTTGAATGGTGATTTAAAAGAAGAAGTTTTTGTTGAACAACCATCCGGTTTTGAAAATCATGAATTTCCAAATCATGTGTATAAGCTAGAAAAAGCATTATATGGTCTTAAGCAAGCTCCAAGAGCTTGGTATGACTGCCTCTGTACATATCTTTTGGAAAATGGTTTTAAAAAGGGTAGTGCTGACACGACACTGTTTCTATTACATAAAGAAAGTGATTTTTTGATTGTTCAGATTTATGTGGATGATATTATTTATGGTGCTACTAATGAGCTCTTGTGTGAGAATTTTGAACAAGTCATGCAGGCTAAATTTGAGATGAGTTTGGTTGGTGAATTGAAATACTTTCTTGGATTTCAAATTAAGCAAAGCAGTGATGGTATTTTCATTTCACAATCCAAATATGTGTTGGAACTATTGAAGAAATTTGGAGTCGAAAATTCCAAACCATTGAGAACTCCTATGAGCCCATCAACAAAGTTGGACAAAGATGAGAAAGGAATTGCAATTGATCAAAAGAAATATCGAGGGATAATCGGTTCACTTCTCTATCTTACTGCTTCTAGACCTGATATTATGTTTTCTGTGTGCTTGTGTGCACGTTTTCAAGCTAATCCCAAAGAATCTCATTTAAAAGCTACTAAACGAATTTTGAGATATCTTTCACACACACACAAATTTGGACTATGGTACCCTTCTTGTGAAAATTTTGATTTAGTAGGTTATTCCGATGCTGATTATGCTGGTTCATTAGTTGACAGAAAAAGCACTAGTGGGACATGTTTCATGCTAGGACATTCATTAGTCTCATGCTCAAGTCGGAAACAGAATTGTGTTGCATTATCCACCACTGAAGCAGAATATATTGCTTTGGGAAGTTGTTGTGCTCAAATTCTATGGATGATGCAAACTCTTTCTGATTTTGGCTTAGTCTATAAACAAGTTCCATTAAAATGTGATAGTAGGAGTGCTATAGATTTGTCAAATAATCCTGTTCATCATTCACGCACAAAACACATTGATGTGAGACACCACTTTCTTAGAGATCACATTGCTAAAGAAGACATTTGCATTGAATATATTTCAACTGAAACTCAACTTGCTGATATTTTCACAAAACCTCTCCCCGAAGACAGATTTTCCAAATTACGTTTGGATTTGGGAATTATAGAGATTGACTAATCATTTTTTTTAAAAAAAATGATTTTTTAATTTGATTTTAAATGACAAATTTTGACTAATCTGACTCCCTTTGATTATCGAAAAGATGAATAGTGATTGAAAAAGAGATGAGTGTTGATATTTATCATATATTATAACTCGAGAAAGTATAATTAGAAAATTTCTTTAGAATTTCATAACAAGAGTTATAAAAACTTTTTGTTGGGTAAAAATTCCATGACCATTTCTATTTCTATCATCTTTCTATCGACCATCACTCATCAAGATCATATTTAGTATGTAAATTTGTGGTAGTTTACAAAGGAAATCATTTGTTCTTCAATATCTTTAAATCTGTAAAGGAAATTATTTGTGCTTCAACTTATTATAATTAGCAATAAAAAAATAAATATCCAAAGTATTCACTCTCATTTAAAAGTCCTCACGGTTATGCATGGGTGAATTACTTGGATTTTTGATTATGTGCTTCCATGCTCATTTAAAAGTCCTCACGGTTATGCATGTATGGAACGCATATCAAAATTAATTGATTCAAATAGACAAGTTGATTCTAATCCCATTTAAAAGTCCTCACGGTCATGCGTGGTTAGAAGATACTTGATTTCATTTTTTAAATTAAATTGGAATACTACTAATCTCATTTAAAAGTCCTAACGGTTATGCATGGTTAGTAGATATTCAAATTTCCTGAAATAAATATACCACAAATAGACAGAATTGTATGATTTTTGATGATTTTATCCTCATCACTTCTGAAAGTGGAATATGCGCTTGACAAGGGTAATTATGATTTTTGTTTGAGTTTTATTGAAATTTTGATATTTATATTTAATTGAGTTAAATGTTTGATTCATGTCTATCACTTCATCCCTATTTTTATAACACTATTATTCTTTTGCTGATAACAAAAGGGGGAGAGAAAAGTTAAGATTTTGTCGAATAGAATCAAGCAAAGGTCAAATAGTTTTCACTTTGCATATAGGATCATTTATATATTTCTATTTGTATGCATATATGTAGGGGGAGTATTGTGTAGAGAGGGAGCATTCAAATAGGGGGAGCAAATTGAACGATCAAATACATTTAATACATTCAAAACATTCAAAATCTTAAATATATGTTTGTTATCATCAAAAGGGGGAGATTGTTAAATATGCGCTTGTATGTTTTTGTTTGATGATAATAAACGTATATATTCATTTAAATGTATTTGGTAATGTACTATTTTGTTTTTCATAGATTAAATAAATATTTGTTGAATAAAATAAATTACACAGAATTTGAATTTGAATTCAAACAGAACAAGTTACACAGATTTTGAATTCAAATGAATATTTTATTCAAACTAATATTTATTACAATTTTAAATAGTACAATTTCATGCTCTCGCTATACATATACATTTTTGATTACAATCACATCACATTTCACATTTACAGTTAACCTCACTACATATCACTCACACTCGTGTTTTTGTCTTCTACTGCATTCCGGTTTGAATCCAGCATCTGAGTAATCTGCAAAAATATTATCAAACGCAGTAAAATTGAAAGAGAAATATTTTTGAAATTTGAAAGAAACGATGATTTTGAAAACATTGTTTGCCTCAGTTATTTGGGTTGTTCGTCATCATTTTTGACTGTGCAATATCTGTGCATATCAGTATTTTTATCAGGAACAGGCAATTATAAGTGGCTGCAGTACACACGTGTACATTCGTATACGTGTGCACTCCCTCGCCAACTCGAGTGCAAAAATCAAACAAAAGCACAGAAATCAAAAACAAGGTCAAACCCAAGATAGGTTCAACTCAAGGCAAATGAATAGACAAAGCAATTGACTACAAACAGTTCAAGACTAAAGCCACTAACAAATGCAACAGCAACATGCTTGAAGGCTCTAGCACGACCAAGTATGGAGTGTACAAATGCAAATGTCCAAACAACAACATGAAGTGAATCAAGTTCAAGGCAGTAGTGTATATGAACACAATCAAACTACAACAGGCCAGAGGTGAAAACAATGCAATACTGAAGTGATGAAGTGCATATAAACAACTGCAACACACATGCACGACTTATGGCAGTGAAACTCAAGCAAGTCAGACCAACACTGCAACTCAAAATGAAACATGGCTGCAGTTACAAACTAGAATGAAAACTGCACTAATCCAGTTCCAATTTTTTCTGAATCAAGTGATACAAGGTCAGGGAAGCAACCAGGATGGAGCAGAGACAAGTAAGGCATAGCTACTGCACAGCAACATGAATGAAGACTACAGGTCTCGATGTAAATGAAATGCACATGATAACATCACTGCAAATTATTCATTCAAAGCAACAGAACAAAGACCAAGCGTAGCATCAGTCACACTTTATCAAAAACATGCAAGACAGTGGTCATAAATGCAGTAACAACACCAACCAGAGGCAACATCACAAAATTCAACTACAGTAATGCATCAGTGACCAAACACAGGAACTCAACAAGGCAGAGGAATGTCACAAGCATAAAAGCATGGATACAGCAAAGTCAGAGACTACAACATCAAAGTGCAGTGCAACATGAACCAACTCCAAAATGTATCACTAACATATACTACAGGGATGAACACATGAGAATGGACAAGGCACAAATCAAGTCCAGCTACAAGTTGCAGACTCAAAGCATCAGTGGACACAAATAAACACAATGCACATGCCAACAACAAGTCCAGCAAACATGACACCAAGCTACAAACTCAAATGCAAACAGAAACATCAATATGCAATGCCACAGTACTGAATACCATAAGGACACAGCAATGTTCAAGACCAAGGTGGTCAAGGCAAAAATCATCAATGCAATGCACAGCAAAGTCAAGGGCATATGAAGACAAGTGTAACATCACAACTAAGTACAATGAATTCACAGGGCCGAAGCAAACACATGAATTCACAAATCAAAGCCGTGTCGAAATCAAAGATGAAAAAGTCAGAGCCTTAGCAATAAAGTAATTCACAAAACAGAAATCAAGTGTGAGACAAATTGAAACAGTCAATGCCAAGTCGAACCAAGCAAATTGATCACGAAATCAAATCAATACCGTGTGAATCAAGCTACCAAAAATATGAAATTGACAAAGTCAGATCAATCCCAAGCATCAATACAAGATCGAACGACTATTGACAAATTCAAATATATTTAGACGAACGTAATTCAAGGAGTTCGAACGCATATATAACCCAATCATCACTGGCAAATTAATCATCGAGTTCAAGTATCAACTTAGTAAAGCAAAAGGAGACAGTACATACCGAATTCACAAACAACGAACTCGATCAAGCAACTGCAAACGAGCAATAGTCAACCATCAGAGAAGCAGCGAGCTAGGGCAACATATCTCAGATCGATTGAAGAAACCGAAGCCCTAATTGGAACAAAGAGCCGAAGCCCTAACTGGAACAAAGGGAACAAAGCCCTAAACAGAACGAAGCCGCCATTATTCTCACGAACGAGACAAAAGGATCGGGTGAAATAAGGGAGTGGGCTGGCCTTATTAAAAAAAGGGGGTTTTGTTTTTTAATTTTTATAATAAGGCTTTATTATATTGTTAATTAGTTTTAGGGTTATTTTCTATTGTTTTTTAATTATTGTTTTTATTTTACGAATCAAAGAATCTTGGTAAATCACCACCTAGGTTTTAGGTTGTGTCTGATTGTCTATTTAGAGTTAGTTCAGTAAGCAGGGGTTGCGAGTTTGCAAAACTCTATAGGCGGTAGCAGGGTTTGCAAGTCTGTTAGAGTGTTTGTAAGCGTGATACTGTTTAATTCTAATAGAAATCTGGGAATGCAGCAGTAGGCAGGGGTTGCCGAAGCTGGGAAAATTTTGTGTGTGATTTACTTTTCAGTATATTTATTTCTGCAGTTTATTTTTGTGTTTAAATCGAGAAAATTTGCTATAACCCTATTCACCCCCCCCCTCTAGGGTTAATCTAGATCCTACTTCTTATTCCATTTGTCTGTACGTATAAAATTCTGTCTGCTTCTCTCTTTCCAATGGCAGACAAGCCAAAACCAATTCCCAATCCAATTGCAAACCAAAATCAAACTCCTCCAAACCCTAACAAATTATATGTCTATTCGAAGTTCTTAACGAGCATAATCCATTGGTGTTATTCGTTTTTGCAGTCAAATCACAGTTTGTCCAGAAATTGTTAAAGAAGTTTCGGCTGTTCATATTAGGTTTTTACGATCCAACGGTGGATCATCGTCCAATTGACGATCGAGAGGCGGCGTAGGGACGAGGGCGTCGAGCAGGTTTTGGTGATGTGGTTCGTTCTCCCTTAGTTGGTGAAGATTTGCCATGAACGGCAGAAACGTGGCGGCGGCGGTCGAACCAAGGGGGAGGACCAGAGACGCCCGTAGCTTGGCCATGGGGGCGGCAGGAGGGCACGGTGACGTTGGTGAGGTCCGATCAACCAGTAGTTGGCCGTGGCGCCGTGCGATTTTGGTCAAAGGCTTTGATTAGGTGGCGGCTATCTCGTGCACGAATGCAAGGTTGGGTTTCGTTCATACGGCCTTGCTGACGTGGTAACATATTATCTACTTAATTTAAATTTTAAAATTTCAAACGTTCTAATTGTCGTAACTTTTGCATATGAAGTCTGATTCACGCGCAGTTTGTTTCGTTGGGTTCGTATTGAAATTTCAAAAAATTGACGCTGGTTTGGTCAAATTCAAAAACTGTTTGAATTTGGGCCCTAAATTGGATTTTAATTTGATTTAAATCGAAGTGAATGTTTTAACCCACTCACAATTACTAAACTATCTTATGTTAGTTAAATTAAATTTATGATGTGATTAGAAATTTATTGATCGATGTTTTGGTAAATTTAAATTGTCATTCTAGTTAATTTGACTCTTATTGCATTAAATCATCGTTTAATTTAGTATTGAATTTAATTTTGTCAATTTAATATTTTTTATTGATGATCCGTTATTTGTTGAGGTTTATTGATTGATTTGGATATGATTGTGATGTATGTTTGATTGTTGATATTGGATGACTCGATGTTGTATTTTGTATTGTTATAACACTGCAAGTTCCCTATGGGTTGAAATGATACATACGCGAATGGTCGATAGATTAGGGAAAAATCATTATGAGTTGAAATGATAGACTCGAGTGACTTTTATGGTTTTTTATTTAATTCGGGATTGCGGTTTGAAATGATATAAAACCATAAGAATTTTTTGATTGCGGATTGAAATGATAAATATCTGTATCACCTGACCCTACGATAGAGAATTATATATATGGACACCGGATTGGTTAAATTAAATGATTTTTGAATCTTTGAAATTTTGAATTCAGTTAGCTAGCATTTTGAGATAGAAATTGATTTATATAAATTGAATTATTTTCGATAATCCAAACGTAAAGGCTGAAATTGGAATTGATTTAATGATTTGTTCAAAAGATTTAAATTGGAATTTCAAAGTGGAAGTGGCATAAATAAATGAATCTACTGGAATTGAGTATTAAAATGTTTGGATATAACTTTGAAATCTATTTTCATTAAATTAACTAATTTAATAAATTTAAAATATTTTAATTTATATTAATCTATTATAACCTATTTAATCCAATTTAATCTATTTTACCAGTTTTAAACTAATTATATTTATTTAATATATTTTAAATATATTTAATATAATTTAAATCTATTTAATCTATTTTAAATCTATTTAATCTATTTAAAATATGTTTAATATCATTTAAATCTATTAAATCTATTTTTAATCTATATAGATCATTTTAAAAATCTAAAAAAATCAAATTTAAATCTATTTAAACTATTTTACTATTAAACTATTTTAAAAATATATAAACAATCTATAATTACCTAAACTACCTTTCAAAATTTCAGACCATGTAAGGTTGAGGCATTTATATCTCAATCCTTGATGATGATACAACCTAAGTTGGAATTTGAAATCGATACCTTTTTGTGGAATGACATATTTGAGTGAATAAGATGATTTTGAAATGAATAATTAATTAACATAACTTATCAATAATTTCCAAGTGAACATGATTTTTCAAAGTGAATATAGTTTGAAAGTGAATTTGATTTCGGAAGAAATAAGATTTGAAATCGAATATGATATTTTTATACCAATTGTGGATTGACATTTCAAAATGTAAAAGAACTATCCGGTGTGAAATATGTGTTTGGTTGTTAAAGAGACCGAGATCGGATATTGTCATACTCTCTGCCAATACCGAAAACCACTTTAACAACTGTGTACGTGGTGTAGTTTCCAGAAATGAAGTAGGATGGTTTGGCGAACGATTTCTGCATAAGGTATGAAGTGACCCTGACTCCCATGAGTTGGCTCAGATGTGACTAAAATAGGAGCCATGCCGGGCCAAGTGAGGTCATTCCCCTTCCGATACCATATCTATTGCATTGTGATTTTTTTGGTGGCCACCCTTTGATTTTGATTGTGGGAGTGTGTTCCGAGTTAGGCGGTAGTAGCTTGCTATGCGTTACCACTAGTCCGGATACACAATTGATATATCTACCCTGGCATTGCCTTGAGTGTCATGTTCGCATGCCTTATCGTGCATACTACGAGTTTGTTTTGTACCATGCCTATGGAGTGTCCTCTGGGTAAACCACTAGTTTACGGAGGAGCGTACGGTATAGTATAGACTATGGGAATATATAAAATGTGTTAAGAGGGATACGGGTAATGCCTTAACGCTATTTTAATACTTTTACTTTACTGTAGACATATTATAATAGTGTATTGTACTACATAGTAGATAGTTTATCGGATCCTAAGGGGATGGAAATCCCGAACTTCTCTTAAGTTATTTCACTCACATTAGAAACTGGATAGAAGATGTCAAAGCCCATAAACATCTCTGATCCCGTCACACTCATATTTACCGTTGATTTAACTTATATAAGATCTTTTAGTTCTGATGCGAGTGTTTTGTCTTTTTAATTCGTTCGGGTCAGCCTGAGCATTTCAGTGTTGAAGACCTTATTCCTGGAGGACGAAGACGAAGATTTGTACTATTATTACCTATTATATGTATTATACTACATCATGTTATTCCGCTGTATTTTTTTTTATTCCTGTTTATGTTACTCTGATGTTTGTGTTGTAAAGAATAATCAAATGTATTTTTAAAACAGCTTCATGAACTGTTATATGATTATTATATTTTGTCATTCCGCTGCGAGATTCTGTTTTTGTTTTATTTCTTTCTCTTTTTCTTATTTACCTCATAACAATCTGCCCTTTTGAATGGTTTGAGTCATGCATGTGTGTCTGCTTAAAGCGTCCAAAAAGACAGGTCGTTACTGTTGTGGTTGGGTCGAATTTGTTAGTTGATAAAAATTTGATTAAAAACAAATTTTGGCAAACCCATTGCCAGAGGGAGAAGCGGACGATTCTAGGAGGAGTGTTGGGTCAAGGCCGAGGTATTGGTGCCATTGAACATGGTTGGGTGGACAATGGAAGGAATGGCATGAGTTTTAGGGTTTGCAGCCATGGTTTTTTTGTGTGTTTGGGTTTCGGCCTAAGAGGAGAACTAGGTGATGTCGAGTGTTATCTGGGTGGAGCAAGGGGTGAGCAGTACGAAGAGGGAGCTTTTGATAGTGGTGGCATCGCTTGAGGATTTTGGAGCAGTGGTGGAAGGTGGGTGCTCGCATTCAAGATGGTTATCTAAGTCGCATTTTTAAACCGGAGTGGAGTGACGGCGAAGCTACTATAGATATGGGTTGGATAGAAATTAATTGGGTTGGGTTTGGGTCATGGCAGGGCGTAAGTTTTAGTATAATATATAAAAGTCTTGTTAAATTAAGTTTAACTTAAATTAAGTTTGAACTTTGAAAATTCCTAACTCAATCATTCGGAATCCGATTGATACGTGGTTTCCAGCGTTGGATTTGTATTGACTTGTTGAATACACCAATAAAATTGTTTGACCATATATTATGCTGTTATTTAATGGTAAATCAATACAGACTTGTATAATTACATGTTCAATAACTATAATGTGCCACTGACATTCTGTTAGCAGAATAAAATACTGTTCTACTATAGTTAAACTAAATAGATTATATTGGATATCTATTTAGCCGAATAAAGCACCATTCTGCTAGAATGTAAATTTGGAAAGTTATTTATCTGCCAGTTGAATTATTTTGAGATGTTATCCATCGATTGATAGTTGTGGATATTACATATATAATGTTTATGTGTAAATACCAGTGTTGCAAACTAAATGTTGATATCAAATATAGTGGTATTAATTAATAAATAATCCTTCTTAATTATGGTGGTATGGAAGTGCACTTTCCAAACTTAACACCGAATTATAAATGGTGTTGGCTTATAGTAAACGATGTTTTTAATGACATCAGTTATTGACTCATTTAATATGATTTTGAAATTGGAAATCTTTTTTAACAGGTTTGTGAATATACTTTACCAGTGAAACAAGTATATGAATATTTTGGAAGATAATTAAAGGGATTTAATTAATGGAATTTTTTTAAATTGAAGCTTAGTGGTTTCCATGGGAAATTAAATCTATGATTAATGTGTGCTCATTTGATACGTTAGAATTATAGAGTATAGTTATCTTAGATGAGACTTCTATAAATATAAAATCATTATGTTGTTCTAAGACAAGTGAGAAGGAGATCCATCCACTTAAACAAATAGGGTGGTCCCGCACTTATGCATTGTTTATTTATTTTGAAAGAATCGAAGTTGAGTCTATCGGAAATTGTCGAATGTTGGTTCAAAGTGACCGGGATTGAATAAGTGTGAATTATCTGAAAACCACTTTGAACTAACTTAAGCGTTCGAACTGAAGACATCTTAAAGATGATGAAATCAAAGATGGAGCACTTGAAGTGCATGGGCTGCTTGCTACTAATTCTACGAGTGATTCCAAAATGGATGTAGTAAAAGCGGCGCTATTGGTTTGTTCATATCATGAGCAATTTGTAAGGATGAATGCTAGCATTGTAATGGCACTTGGAGGGTAGTGTTAGCATTACAAGTGGGATTGATATATATAAAGGGTAAGACATAGCCTCAAGCCTTATTAACCGGGAATGACTAAAACATGGGAAATGCAGCGGGGCTATGTGGGTCACACCCATAAGGGTATCTCATCACCCTTCTAGATATATATCATATTTATGGATTTGGGTGTGCATGAGAGCTCTTGGTAAAAGGTTGTAAAGCAAGCGAGGTGATGACATATTCGACAGTCTCCTGGAAGGGGTAGGCCGGTTCTATGTAGCATGTAACAATTTGTAATTTTTAGCGATATTTATAACGTAATTAACTGAAATTTTGTTCGAAATTTAATTATAAAATTCTGCAATATAAATTTGATATTTGGAATACGTCTATTTAAACATAGAAAATGGCAAATTTTCATCATAAAATATGAAAGTTATTTCTGTTGTGTAATTTTCAATTTTAGTTTTAAATCGGTTAATTTGATGAAAATAAAATGCTTTCAAAATCTGAATATTTCTATATAATAAAAATGTAGACTATTTTCTGAGAGAGATGTCATAATCAGTTTCATTAAAATTGGACTTCTCTAGCTTTGTTTTCTTATTTTCAACGAATTTGCAGCAGTTAGACAGCGTATATCGACTTTTGATAGGATCGTATCGCTGATATCTGTGTACCATTCTGTTCGCCTCGTCGTTGTAATATCTGTAATATATTCATTTGAGTATTTCGTTGTCCGGTGCGCGGCGAATTTGACGAAATGGTTAGCCATATCGCTACCCATTTCGTACCTCTTGGGTTCTTATGTCCTTTCAATTTCCAATATACATTAATCAACAATTTGTAGCTTTTGGACACGTCCTGAATTCGTGTGCATGACTTTCCATTTTCCCTTAGTTTTCAGAGAAATTTAAACATATAAAGTAGTATATTTGCGTTCATTTATTTGAATTATTCATCTCCTTTCCTATTTTCACTGTTCGTATATAATTGTGCGAAATGATGCTGCTCATCATTTTCCTCTATTGCCATAGCTTTCTTTCGCCTTGCCATTCGCCACCTCCGCCCCTTCTCTCTTTCACCACCGCATCCACATCTAACACATACTCTCCACGTCATCCACCTAGCAGACTTCTGACCTCACCTCCACCCTTCCAGAGCATCACTCGCCTCCTCACCTCACTGCCATAACCTCCACCAAATAGTCAACCGCCTACATGCAGTCCACCTCCACCGTTCATGTCGCCCCCACCCCACTGCTTTCAACACTTTCACCAAATAACCCACACCTTCCAGTAAACCCATCTCCACATCACGTGACCGCCATCTCAACCTTCGCCCTCCATGTCCATCCCGCCTTTCTTAGCCATTGCTCCACCTCGAGCAGCCCCTGCTCCGCATCGAGGAACACTACAACGCCCTCTGGCCGAAAGCACAAACACCAGCACCACCCTCACCTCTTTCATTTTCTTTCGACACAGCAGCATATATATAAAAATATATGTTGTATATTTGAACTGGTATGCTCTCATATATGTATTATAGATATGTTAGCATCTTATTGTTTTTTTATTTTGTTGCATGGGATCGTATATATGCCGTTTATATACATATTTGTTTCTTTAATCTAATCTCATATATGTTCATTTATATATAAGTTTGTATAAGAAATATAAGATGAGTATATATTTATATTAGTTATATATATAGTATGTTCATTTCAGTATATATATGTTACAGTACATTTTATTATCAAGGAAATATATATATATATATATATATATATATATATATATATTGTGTACATAGTTGTCATTCTCTGTCCAGGCTTATATTTGAATTACGTATATGTTTACCCATACATTACTTATATATTTTAATTTATACGTAACATTTTAAATGTGACCGATTACCTATATTTCACCGATATATATTATAGTTGATATTGGGTACTTGTTGAAGGGTATATATTAATATAATATGTTAAAGTGTGTGTGTGTGTGTGTGTGTGTATATATGAAAATATTTGGAAATAGTCTTGTAATTTCTTTAAGATATTATATATACTTTGTTTTGAATATATGCGTTCTAAAACACATATCATATGAAGATTTTTATTTTAATAGGTGTTTTAAATTAAACAATAATTTTTGAAAACATATATAGATTTTATTTTAGTATGTGATTTTAATATACATATATATATATATACATATACACACATATTATATATATATATTGACTTATATAATTGATCTTCGGCAAATCCAATCATCGTGCTTTGCTTTGCTTTTGTCGCTGTCCAAAATTGATCGCAGCAGTTGGTTGCTTTGATCTGTCACTTATTCGTGTGCTTGTCATGTTTTCTCTAGCCTTGAAAGGTGGGCAATCACTCATGATTAACGTTCTTATAGTCAGTAAAATTGATTTCACTTGAAACAACAATTGAAATATGCTGTTAAATTTAAATTGTTAGTTATTTAATTTTTAAATATGTTATGCCATTATTTGCAATTGTTCACCTGTGATATATGACACCATATCTTGTTGTATATATTTTATTTAATTTATCACTAATGATATATGCCTGTTATTGATATGTTATATTTTATCGTAATTGTTCTCACCCTGGAAGTTCCCTGTTATTTAGAATTCTCTATGGGTTGAAATGATACACACCCGAACGATATTCTAGAATAGGAGAAAATCGTTATGGGTTGAAATGATAAACCCAAGAGATCTTCATTAATTTTGAATTTTTGGGATTGTGGGTTGAAATGATATATATTCGTATATATTTAAATTGCGGATTGAAATGATAAATATCCATACCACTTGACCATTGGATAGAAAATTATATACAGACACCATTGGTCTATATTTTGAAATGATTTCCAAAGTTTTAAAAGGAAATATATGGGTTTTAATAAATATTGATTTTTAAAATACAATATGTATAAATATTATTTTTATATATGTCTAAATTTAGATTTTTAATGACAGCATGTTTTGGAAATTTTAATTTATAAGTTAGCTTTGAAAAATATAAATTTTAAGATTTTCTTATAAATTTTATTATTTTAAAAATATATAAAATAAGTTTAATACAAATACACTTAATAATAAGATTTAATTTAATAGAATTTAATTTAATTAATATATAATATGTTTAAGCATTTATTCAAATTTATATTAATATTTTAAAAATAAATTTTTGCACTTTATTAATAGAGGTTGGGAAGAGAAATTAATGTTGACTTGGAATTTAAATGGATTAATAATTGAATATACATAAGAATTTATTTAAATTTATTGATTTTGAGATTTTGAAAAATTATGATTTATAACTTTATTTGATAAAAAGTGATTAAACAAATATACTCAAATTTAAATAAAATTTAGATTTAACATTAAATATTGATTTAGATATATATTGGGAATTAAATAAATTATTAGTAAAAATGGTTAAGTGAATATTTTCGAATTTGAAAAGAAAAATTAAAGTTACATGTTGAAATATATATGAAAGTTATATTGTAAATGTTTGAATATTTAAACTTGAATCTTTGAACTTTAAATTGAAATGGTTAAACTGGAATTAATTTAAATTGAATTTTGGAAATTAAGATGAATTTAATTGACTTGCGAAATTGGAGGAAATAATTTTAATATATAAAATATTTTAATATACATATAAACTATTTTAATTTATAACTATTTTAATATATATACTATTTTCAATATCTAAACAGTTTAAGTTGGAACTGTTATGAAATTTCAAAAAGCGCTATGATTTCAAAACTATTATAATTACGAAAGTGTTATGAATTCAAAATGTGCTATGATTTCAAAAGTGTAATGATTTCGAAAGAGTTATAAAATTATAAAGTGTTACGATTCTAGAAATGAATATTATATAAGTGAATAATGATATCGAATTGATATGGTTTGGAAATATGTACGATATTTTGACATAAAGTATGAACTATTTGAAATGAAATAACCACGGTGTGAAATAAGCGTTTGGTTGTTAAAGGGACCGGGATGGGATATTTTCATACTCTCTGCCAATATCGAAAACCACTTTAACAACTGTGCATGTGGTGGAGATTCCAGAATGAAGTAGGATGGTTTGGCGACGATTCTGTTTGGTATTTACGTAGCCCTAACTCCCATGAGTCAGCTTGCTGTGGCTAAAACAGGAGCCATGCCGGGCCAAGTGAGGTCATTCCTTCGATCTGACACGTTTCTTTGATACCATTCTATTGCTTTTGTGATTTGATTGGGTGCACCTTTGATTGGGAGTGTGTCACGAGGTGGGCGGTAGTAGCTGCTATGGGTTACCACCAGTCCGGATCCGCAAACAGTATATCCACCCTGGCATTGCCTCACATGCCTTGTCACATGCCCTATCATGCCTTCTGCAAGTTTTTTTGTGTTGTACCTATGGAGTGCTCCCAGATAGCCCACTTATGAGTGGGGTTTACAGTATCTGTATAGACTACGACATTATATAAATTGTGTTAAGGGGGATATGGGTAACGCCTTAACGATATTTTAATAGTTTACTATACTATAAACATATTATAATAGCGTATATTACTACATAGTAGAAAATTCCACGGATCCTTAAAGGATGGGAATCCCAAACACCCTTTAAGTTGCTTGTATTTCAGTTGACATTCACTTGAGTTGAATTTACTATAAAAGAATGTTAATCCAGACTTGAGTATTTTTGTGTTTTACTTTATGCTCGGATCAGACTAAGTGTCACAGCATTTAAGACTCACCTTTAGAGTTGGAGCTTCATTTGGAGATCCATCTATATCTATTCAGTTTTCAGCTCTCCAATGGTTTTGTTCAGACTTGTCATCTGTTTATATTTAAGACTACATTGTATTCGAGATATTTTGCTGTATTTTATTTCAAACTCTGTTGTTTATATAGTAGCTTCATGAACTACTATTTATCTATTCCTCTTCTTATTGTTATATAACTATGTGTCTGTGATTCCATGATTGATTTATTTATTGTATATGCTGAGTTTTGCCAAATACAAATTAACAATCTGTTGTTTTGAGCAATTCAAGTCCGACATGTGCGGATGCGAATGGTATGAAATAACGGGTCGTTACACAGCGGGGGTGCATATGTTCTTGTTATCCTCGGTGCATTTTTCAAAATATGTACCATGACAGGCGATATCCTAATAGCCTTGTCATTTGATGGAATCCATTCTCCAAAACATGCCTTTACAGACTTAGTTGTATACCGATTATGCTGAAATTTAATTGATGTGACAATTTTGGCTATGATTCCATAATTTATTTCAAAACCCTAGACATTATTATAATATCACAGGATTTTCCATAAAAAAATTTGATTATCATAATGTAAAAACTCGATTCATGTTTATGTGCAGTGTGGTCTTACGAGATACCTTTTATTTTAAAACTGTTTTATATAAGATATAATAACATTCCTTGTGATTTGAGTTTCTCACACTGGTTTTACCAGATTGATCTAGGTGTTATTATTCTTAAACGCTTGGGTCAGACCCGAGTAGTTTTTCTAGGATTAGCTTTGGAGGCTTATAGCCTCTAGAGGCAAGTTGGGTGCCCAAGACATATTTCTGTGTTTGTATTTCCGTTGTGTTTTCTTGTTTGTATTTATCAGCATTTATAAGGACATGCTATTATAACTGTCTAGGCTGATGATAAGTTAGACCTTGATGTGGTTGGTGTATTAAAGGATTTTCTTTGTAAATTAAATTTGTAATATTATTTATTCAACACGTTGTGAGTTTTGTTCTGTCTTTTCTTTTTCGTTTTCTTTTCCCGAAACAATCTGTCTTTCCAGCACTTAGTTGTTCGGCACGTAAATACTATGGATGTATTAGTATCGACTTCTAAGGGTTGAAAATGTGGGTCTTTACATAACTATTATTCACTTTAGATTGGATAGAGGTTGATATTTGTATTTAATTGAATTCCTTAAACTTTCCCCTTGAATTGTTTTAGTTTTCCACTTCCTATTTTTCCTAGTAATGTTGGCCTTGCTTTATTTTTTACTTAATGAATTTTCAAAAGGTGAGAATGGATAAGTTGGAGGATTAAGGGATGAAATAAGGCTCTATTCCTAATTTTATCCTTTTATTTATTCTCATCTATATTACGTTTAAAAACAATCTTATTAGTTGATTAGTAAAGGCTTGACCCAATTAATTATTAAATCTCATCCTTCTTATCTCATTATCTATTTAATCTATTCAATTAATTCTCTTGCATAATGTTAAACTAAAATTAGGGGTATTACAAATATATTATGGCATTTAGACTCAATATGATCTTCTATCCCAAGTAATTAGATCAAAATTTATTCAGTTCACAAAAATAAACTAACTTATATTGAGGCAATATATGTCAAAAAACATGATATTTGAAATAATTGTCATGTATAATATGAATTATATTTTAGTATATTTTATTTATTTTCTGGAATTTAGTTTTATAATATTATCAAAAATAAATTATTTGTTGAGAAAATTTTGTACCTTCGCATTTAAACAAAAATATTATTTAAGATATGTGTTTAAATCATAAGATTTGAAATTAATTTGGTAGCATTTTCTAGAATGCACAAGGTAAATTATAAGGTGATAAAATAGCCATTTTTTATGAAATTGTTAAATATTTATATATTTAAAAAAGTTATATCTATATATTACATTATGTTGATAGGTTGTATATTCTATATTTTTTGCAATTTTATCATAAAAATTACCAATTATAATACTTAAAGAAATTATAACATTTAAAAAATATATTATTTTAGTTATGATTTCAACAAACTATTATAAAATGTAATTACTTAAAATATAATAACATTCAAGATCATAACATTTAATATTATAATAAATTATTATAAAATCACATATAAAAGGTAAAATAACTTAAACCACTGGTAGGTGGTGATGATTGCTGATGCCACGGTAATGCTCTTGTTGTTTATTTAATAAAATGAAAAAACAATGGGCATCGATAATTGTGACATCCCGGATTTTTGGCAGTATTATTTTAATCAATATTTGATTAAATTAATTAAAATACAGCTTATTATTTTAAAACAAATATATATGTAATTGGGAGAAGCTATGGTTTGGAATTAAAATAACGAGTTTCTAAATATATTTTTAAACATGAAATCTATCTTATTTAACTTTATGTGATTTAAAAATATATATATACATGATATAGTCTGGATAATAATAGTTCAAGTAAAATAAATCTTATCAATATTAAATTTAAGTATAAACAAATATATTATTTGAACATAAATATAATTGTTATAGGCTTAAGAAGCTATGGTATTAACATAAGTATAGAAATAAATAATTTTAAGAAATTCAATGTTGATAGTTTAACCTTAACAAAGAAATAAAATAAACATGGATGTGAAATTAAATATCTTAAAGGTTATAGTTATTTAAAATATAAAGTTAACACATAAGTAAATTCTAGAACACATATATGTTGGGATACAAGTGATATGAAATGAACCAGTCATACCTGCATATGAATGTACTTATAAAATAAAGATAAGTATAAGCTTACAAAAGAAGACAATGCTAATAAATGCTAGCCCAAAAGATATCACTTCAGCCTCCATACATACATACATAGATATATATATAAAAAAATCTTGCCTGGACAAAAACTGAAGAGAGGAAAAAAAATATCTCTGTCCAAATTGTACCAGAAGAATACATTAACTTGTACAATCTTTTATATATATCACCTTTTACTTCATTCGTTCGTCAACTTTACAACCAGACTTAACTCAATTACTAAAAAAAAAGTATCATCCTGTAACTACATCACCAACAACTACATCAACAAAGAAGAAAATACTCCACGCTGATAGATTTCCAAAGACAGGCTGTATTTTTGATTTTGACCATAAGTGGCTGCCCTGTTCAAAGTTTTCAGGTGAGTAACCTCCCAGTTTAAAGCATAAGTGTTAACTATTTGTTACTTATGGATTTTTAGGAATAAATATGCTTTGAATGTATGAATTGGAATGAATCTTCTGTATATATATAAATACATAAATGATTACTGCTTTGCCTGTCCATGTTTTAAAATTAAAATTTTGGTAAAATATCCTTTCCACTTGATATGATCTTAGTCAAGAATTAAAGTTTAAACGAAAGTTGTTTCTTTTGTATGGATTTACGTTTAAAAATTTTAGTTAAGATAAAGGGAATGTCTCTGTGAGCCATAAGAATAGTATTTGTTTTTAAAATAAGTAAAATCACAAACAAAAAAGCAAATCTGGAACAAAAATTTATTCTCTATTCAAATTACTAAGGTGAGTAAACCATAAAATTTTCAAGTTTAAATTAATTAAAACAGTGTAGATGAATTCATTTACTACATGATGTTGTGTATGCTTGGCCTTGTATATATTTCTGTGATTGCTCTGTCTTTCTGTAAACTGTTACAGGTTACCTATTTAGGTTCAAAACTCAAACTTTTCTCATCAAATCATTGTAAAACTTCCAATTTCGATCAAACAAGATGTTTGAACCTTAATCCATATTTTTCAAAAAAATTGTTTAAACCTGTTAGTAAATTGTTTCTACAGGAAATATTGTTTTACAGGAAATCAAAGGATACTTTGATAAACTCGATTGTTATAAAGTGTTTATTCAAGGTTATATATTGAATTCTTACTGAATCTATGATTTTTAAAACAAAAACGAAGATTTTTAGTTTGTTATATTAGGAGCAGTTTGAATTTGAAATAAATTTGCATTTCTCTCATTTTCAGGCAATTGAATCATTAGTAAATGTTGAAATTTGTCTTGGAGCTAGTGTGAACATCTATGATGCTAGGAAATTATTGGACAATTTTTCAAATGTAAGAATTGGGAGAACGAATTCAATTTAGGGTTTGGGTTTCAAGTATTTAGTCATATCGAAATCGTGCGTGTTTGTTTTCTATGGGTGATCGAGTGTCACGAAGGTTTAAGGAAATTGAAGAGGAATGGGTTGTCGTGGTGTGGCCAACGTTCGAGCTCCTCCAGTGGCTTTTGCGGTGGCGGCGAGACGATTTAGGGGATGGTCGAGCTTCAGTTTTCTTCAAGCAGAAGGAATTTTTTTTGATTCGATATTTTAGGTCGAATTGAGTTGTTTTATTCGAATCTATGGAGGATTCGTGTCTTACCGATGGTATTGGTGATCGCCAGAGCTGAGTCGTACGACTGTGCACATGTACGGCGTGGGCAATGGGTGTCAGTGGGTAGATTGGTGAACGACCACGAGTCGTTGCTCGAGTATTGTGGTCACTTGTATCGGGTAGGTGTTCGAGTGCGTGCGAGATCATGGATTTCCTGATGCCTAATTTTTGCTTTAGTTTTAAATTAAATTTTTCTGGGAAATAAAGAGGGTAGAGAGAAGAAGAAGGGTCATGAGAATGGAAGAGTGACTCGGGAAAATTATTGGGATACGCGAGTTAATCAGGGAAGTACTCGAGAGGGTTTTGTTTTAAATTTGCAATGTTATAAAGTAAAAACTAAGTAATTTAATTTTCAACCAGTTTAAACATTGTATACTTAATGAAGGTTTAACAACTTAAGTTAAGACTTTAACACAAGTTTAATTATTTTAATTAATACTTTAAATGTTTAAACTCTTGATTAAATATTACTTTAATTAAGTAATTAATTTAAGTTAAGTATAATATTATTAGCATTAAAGATTGGTAGTTAATAATGATATAATTTTCAAGTTAAAGAAGATTTCTTTAAAATGCTAGTTAAGATGGTTAATTATTCAATTAATTATTTTTAGGAAGTAAATAAGAACATTAAATTATAATTGTAATTAGAGCTTGGATTAATTAATGATTAATTGATAAATAAAGTTGTAATTAACTACTTAAAGTTAATTAACGAATGATTAGTAGTTAAGTGATTAAGTAATTTAATTAACTAATGACTAAATATTAATTAACTGGTAATTAAGGAAATACTTAATTCATAATTAAGTTGTGCTAATCAATAATTAAGTTTTATTAATTGGGTTTAAGGGTAATCAAGGGATGATTACCCGATTGAAGTGAATTTGTTAAAGGAAATCTCTTGGAGATTAATTAAAGATAAATACTTGATGAGATTTAGTGAAGTAATTCATAAATATAGGATGTGATATATTAAAAGGAATTAATTAATGGGAAGTAATTAGAGGGAATTTACTTAGTAGAAGTAATCAAAGATGAATTACTTGGTATATTTAATCAAAAAGGATTAATAATTAAGTAAGGGGTTAATTACTTAAGTAATTACAGAGGGGTAATTACTGTTTATGAGTAATTGGGGCTGATTAATGGATGCAATTAATTAAGGATAATCATTCATGGAATGGGTTAGATATAATAGTTCAATAGAAGTAATTAGATAATGATGATCATCTTAATGTAATTAGAGAATAATTAATCAAGGAGGATAGTTAAGATGAGTGATTATGGGATGGTTAACCAATTGGTTTGTAATTAATTAATAAGCAGGATTTAAAGGCGATTGATTTAATTTAGTTATGACAATTAGATTTATCAGAGATGGGGTGATTGATTTATCTTGCTTATGTATGATTAAACGATGATTAAATGTCCTGAATTGATTGATACCCCTAATATGAAATGTTTCGTGATATGATGTGTTTGGGTGGACAATGATAATGTGGTTATTTATCAAATGAGAAATTGCTATGTAAAGGTGCCATCATTTATTTAAAATTGAATTACGTATTCACTTGAATAGCATGTGTTAAGATGAACTGAATTCGAAGAAACTGGAGTCGAGTATTAGTTAATACCCGAAACCACTTCGATTCTTTATAAATTGATACGTGAAATCAATAGGGTGTAAATGAATGAATTAAGTGAATTGGACCATATAGTCTAAGTTCTGGCACTTAGAAATTGATGTGTGAAATAAGTGATGTCTATAGCAACTTGTAAAGTTGTAGATTAATATACGTACCCCGGGTTTATATGAGTTGTATACTTTTGTACTACATGTTAAATGGTTTACTCACGCTGGTTTCTAGCCTGACCCGGGTGTTACTTTGGTGTAATGCTCGGGTCAGACCGAGTATTACAGATTTCAGGTAGGTACATTCTGGAGCTCAGGAGACGAGCTGGATGGCAAGAGCGTATAGAATATTTCTGCTGTGTTTATATTATTGTTAATCTGAGACATGATAATTGTATATAATCAGTGACTGTATGTATATATATGTGTGTGTGTGTGTGTGTGTGTGTGTGTGTGTGTGTGTGAAACTCTGATGTATATTAAATGTAATCGATAGATATAGTGTTCTTTTGTAAACTGTTATTATTTATTATTATATTTTATCCGCTGTGAATGTGAGGTGTTAATGTTTCTGTTCTTCTTCTTCTTCTATCTCTTTCTTCTTTTCTTAACTATCTGGAATTTTCGGGTGTGAACATTTCGGGTCGCTACATTTGGTATCAGAGCCGAAGGTTAAGCGAGAACCTTGGCTCTGGTGAGTGTACTCATTAAGGATAGGGTCAATAGTACCCTGGAATGAGTTGAGTGTGTGTGTGTGTGTGTGTGTGTGTGTGTGTGTGTGTGTGTGTATGAGCGCGTACTTGTTGTTTTCTTATATAAAGGTTTTAAATGATTTTATATAAAAATATGTTGTGATATATAAAGCAATATTTCCCTCTAATAAATAGTAAGGTGGTTTGTTGTTAAATCATTGGATTTAAATTAAGCAGTAATATAATACAACCAAATTGAAATCTTGAATTGGAATTAAAATAGGTGATAACAGAAATACAACCAAATTAAAATTTAATTAATTGAAAATGAAATTCTGGGATTAGAACTCGGAAATTAAATTGTTTAAAAACTTTAAATGAACAAAGTTAATTTGGTTTAAAAAGTTAAACCAACCTTTGAGAATTCAACTCGAATTTATATAATTCGAGGTGGTTTAAAAGTGAGATTGAAATTGAACATAGTCTTATTGTAAAACAAGAAATGTTTGGAAGATTTTTAAGGGGTTTGTTTTGAGATTAAAACCAAGGGTGGTTTAAAATTTAAAGGTAATCTGGTGTGTAAAGGACATAAATATGTATATATGTACGGATATACATGATATCAAAGATAATTTGAAATAAACTCTAAATGTTGAGTTTTGATTTTCCCTGAAGTGTGATGGAAAACCCAAAGTGATATAAGTTTTGAACTTATAAGAGGGAAAGAATTTTGAAATTTGAAGTGGGAATTCAAATTGAGTAAGATTGATTGGATTAAGCAAATTGAAATTTAACTTGGAAGAAGTTAAATATGTGTGAATGAACTACTTGAATTGGGAATTTCAAGATGAAATTGAGATTTAACTTGGATAGTTAAGTGATAATTTGAATTGGGAATTTGTGTGATCTCAAATGGGTTTGAGATCAAAAAATTGAAAATGAATGGATGTTTTAAAATAAATTGGATGATACCATCCTATTGTTGTTAAAAATCTTTAAATTGTGGATTGAATTTGTTTAAATGGATGAGAAATGAAGTGTGGTAATGTATCCAAGAGATAAAAGAAAAATCTAACGTTAATTCGAAATTAAAGATATAGAATTACTTTGAACTGGAAATTTGAATAACTAAAATTGTTTAAGAACCGGCTTCAAACAGGAAGATAAAATTTTGTAATAAATTAAAATTTTAAAACAAAATTGTATTGAACTCTTATTTGAACCTTGAAATACATAAGTAAAGATAATTTAAAATGGAATTTGATTTAAAAACTAAATTGATTAAAAACTTTGAGTAAAAGTTAATTTGATTTAAAAGGATAACAAACCTTTGAGAATTTAACTCGAATTTATATAATTCGAGGTAGTTTAAAATTCAAGATTGAAATTGAATTAGTTCAAAATTGAATTTGGTTTGAATTAACTGGATTGGTGATTGAAGATGTATAAGTTTAAAATTTTAAATAGGAAATTGAATTGGATTAAATTGAAGTGATTTGAATTTGAAATGGGTTCAATTGATAATAATTCAAATTGATTGGAATAATATGAAATTATAATTAAAATTGAACAGGATTAAAATCAACTTGAATTTGATTTAAATTGGGAAAGGAATCAAGATTGATTCAACTTGAATTGGGGATTAATCAAGTCCAATGGAATTTGGAGTTATTCAAATTGGAATTGGATCAATTTAAATGGAAATTTAAATTTAATTGTTGGGAAAGTGAACAGTTTGACTCTTGACTATTTTAATGTAAATTGTTTTAATATAAACTTATTTTTCTAAGCTATTAAATATATACAACCTTTCTTTCTTAAAGCCAAATTATTTTATACTTGTTTTACAATTATTTTGGAGCAATTTAACCATTTTTTTCAACTGTTTCTAAACTAATAACTATTTTTCAACTATTTCACAAACTAATTTCTATTTTACAACTATTTTGCAATTATTTGAAATTCCTGAAACTATTCAACTATTTTCCGACTATTTTACAATTAGTTAACTATTTTATAGTTTTGTAAACTAATAATTATTTTTCAACTACTTATCTATTTTTAAAAAAAATCAATCTATTTTCTAAATATCAACTGGTCGGAGTTCAAACTATTATTGATTTAAATATCCAACCGAGATAAGAATTGAAGTGATAATTCAATGGGAATTAAGGCAATTGTAAATAAGTAAAAGGGAATTAACAGAATGTGGATAGGAAGAGAAATTGATTTGGCTGATAATCAAAAGAAAAAAATACGTAGGATGTACGTATATTATTCTATTCGCATAATGGTTTGATCCAGATTCGAGTACAGAATTTCGGGATAGTTTATCGATCCGAGTTGGGATTTTTTTTTCACTTGATTTTCGACGGTGAACTTGGATATGGATTGTTGATTGGTTTTGGATAATCTCTATCATAGTTATGGCTATGCAAGGAGAATGGCGGTTTCTAATCAAGAAACCAGATCTGAGTCCGCACTAGGAAGTCGGGTGGACGATACTAGTTCGGAAGTGAAATTGTGTGATCGAATGAGCGATCGGGTTGATATAGCGAACTGATGATATGTGTACATCGTACGGATTTGAATGAAATTGATATTGGAAAGAGAAGTCAAATTTGAATATTTGATTTTGAATAAATGAAGCTATATATCTTTGTTATATGAGATAAAACTCCCCTTGATAAATCTATAGCCAGAAGAAAATATTTTTTTTGAAAGTGTTTGAAGTATAAAAGGGTTTTATACAAGTTTGAAATGATCCAAAGTTTTTTTTTTAATTTTTTGTTTTTTATATATTTTTGAATATATATATATATATATATATATATATATATATATATATATATATATAAAGGATCTTATGAGGATTTTAGAAAAGATTTTGGGAACCTTTGGATTTGGAAAGGCTTTTGATTTTTGAGTAAAATCAATATTGAATTTGGAAAGCCTAGTTTGAGAATTATCGATTTTGGGATAATCGATTTTGTGTAAAAGAGCTTTGTATGATATCATACTCGGTGTATGATTTGAAGATACTATATGTGTATAGTATAAAATATTTTGATGATGGCTCTGGGGAAAAGGCGCTTCCTTGAAATGAACTTCTCATGAGTGCCACCGGCTGGTGCTGCCTTGAGCCCCAGGGGGGGGTTCTAAAGTTGATCCTGTGAGGAGTCCGGACAAAACTAGTTCCTGAGGATTATTAGGCAGCGGAAGTCGAGGGCGCTGATGCCTACAGGGGCATTTGGGTTATGTTGTGACGACAGTGTAACTCGATGTCATTGCGATCTACTGCGGGGACCATAGCGAAATCGTGTGGAGGATGAGTGCCAACAGTCTACATTTGATTTTGCCGGGAAGGCAACGCAACATCGGTAGACTGCGATCTATGGTCAAGTGGAGTGGAGAAGTTTCATTTTTGGCAGCGAAATTCGATGGCGTTGATGCCTACAGTTATATGGGTTTTTTCTGTGATAGCTACATAACCCCATTTGTAGCTGCGATCTTTCGTGGGTTCCATGGTGTAATCGAGGGGCGCGGAGGCCTACAGTCATCTATGGATTTTGTCGGGATGGCAACGTAACCATCGGGTTAACTGCGACCATGGATGGGGGTGATGATTTCCAGAGCATTCTCACCAAAGATATTTCCTCCAATTTCAAAAAAAAAAATCTTTTCCATATTTTCAATAATATTATTTTTCAAAAGTATTTTCACTGGATGTTGAAAACGGGTTTGTCAAGCACTTATAGATTTTCAGTCGTACGCCTGATCAACATATGATCGAATTTCTGTGAGAACGAGAATGGACTTGTCAAAACATCGAGTTATAAAAGTATTTTTATAAAAACTGTTTTAGAAATATTATACAGATTTTTAAGGTAGTTTAAAATAATCAAAGGTAATTTATCTGGTTTTAAACATTTTCATAAATTCTGGCTCGTTCCTTTTCGAGGACGAAAAGTTTTAAGGGGGGAGGGATGTGACATCCCAGATTTTTGGCAGTATTATTTTAATCAATATTTAATTAAATTAATTAAAATACAGCTTATTATTTTAAAACAAATATATATGTAATTGGGAGAAGATATGGTTTGGAACTAAAATAACGAGTTTCTAAATATGTTTTTAAACATGAAATCTATCTTATTTAACTTTATGTGATTTAAAAAAATATATATCCATGATATAGTCTGGATAATAATAGTTCAAGTAAAATAAATCTTATCAATATTAAATTTAAGTATAAACAAATATATTATTTGAAAACAAATATAATTGTTATAGGCTTAAGAAGCTATGATATTAACATAAGTATAGAAATAAATAATTTTAAGAAATTCAATGTTGATAGTTTAACCTTAACAAAAAAATAAGTATGGATGTGAAATTAAATATCTTAAAGGTTATAGTCATGTAAAATATAAAGTTAACACATAAGTAAATTCTAGAACACATATATGTTGGGATACAAGTGATATGAAATGAACCAGTCATACCTGCATATGAATGTACTTATAAAATAAAGATAAGTATAAGCTTATAAAAGAAGACAATGTTAATAAATGCTAGCCCAAAAGATATCACTTCAGCCTCCATACATATATATATAAAAATCTTGCCTGGACAAAAACTGAAGAGAGGAAAAAAAACAACTCTGTCCAAATTGTACCAGAAGAATACATTAACCTATACAATCTTTTATATATATATATATATATATATATATATATATCACCTTTTACTTCATTCGTCCATAAACTTTACAACCAGACTTAACTCAATTACTAAAAAAAAAGTATAATCCTGTAACTACATCACCAACAACTACATCAACAAAGAAGAAAATACTCCACGCTGATAGCTTTCTAAAGACAGGCTGTATTTTTGATTTTGACCATAAGTGGCTGCCCTGTTCAAAGTTTTCAGGTGAGTAACCCCCCAGTTTAAAGCATAAGTGTTAACTATTTGTTACTTATGGATTTTTAGGAATAAATATGCTTTGAATGTATGAATTGGAATGAATCTTCTGTATATATATAAATACATAAATGGTTACTGCTTTGCCCGTCCATGCTTTAAAGTTAAAATTTTGGTAAAATATCCTTTCCACTTGATTTGATCTTAGTCAAGAATTAAAGTTTAAACGAAAGTTATTTCTTTTGTATGGATTTACGTTTAAAAATTTTAATTAAGATAAAGGGAATGTCTCTGTGAGCCATAAGAATAGTATTTGTTTTTAAAATAAGTAAAATCACAAACAAAAAAGCAAATCTGGAACAAAAATTTATTCTCTATTCAAATTACTAAGGTGAGTAAACCATAAAATTTTCAAGTTTAAATTAATTAAAACAGTGTAGATGAATTCATTTACTACATGATGTTGTGTATGCTTGACCTTGTATATATTTCTGCGATTGCTCTGTCTTTCTGTAAACTGTTACAGGTTGCCTATTTAGGTTCAAAACTCAAACTTTTCTCATCAAATCATTGTAAAACTTCCAATTTCGATCAAACAAGATGTTTGAACCTTAATACAGATTTTTCAAAAAAAAACTGTTTAAACCTGTTAGTAAAATATTTCTACAGGAAATATTGTTTTACAGGAAATCAAAGGATACTTTGATAAACTCGATTGTTATAAAGAGTTAATTCAAGGTTATATCTTGAATTCTTACTACAATCTATGATTTTTAAAACAAAAACTAAGATTTTTAGTTTGTTATTTTAGGAGCAGTTTGAATTTGAAATAAATTTGCATTTCTCTCATTTTCAGGCAATTGAATCATTAGTAAATGTTGAAATTTGTCTTGGAGCTAGTGTGAACACCTATGATGCTAGGAAAATTATTGGATAATTTTTCAAATGTAAGAATTGGGAGAACGAATTCAATTTAGGGTTTGGGTTTCAAGTTTTTGGTCATGTCGAAATCGTGCGTGTTTGTTTTCTATGGGTGATCGAGTGTCACGAAGGTTCAAGGAAGGGGAAGAGGAATGGGTTGTCATGGTGTGGCCAAAGTCCGAGCTCCTCTAGTGGTTTTTGCGGCGGTGGCGAGACGATTTAGGGGATGGTTGAGCTTCATTTTTCTTCAAGCAGAAGGCATTTTTTTTGATTCGATATTTTGGGTCGAATTGAGTGGTTTTTTTCGAATCTATGGAGGATTCGTGTCTTGCCGATGGTATTGGTGATCGCCGGAGCCGAGTCGTACGACTGTGCATGTGTACGGCGTGGGCAATGGGTGTTAGTGGGTAGATTGGTGAACGACCACGAGTTGTTGCTCGAGTATTGTGGTCACTTGTATCGGGTAGGTATTCGAGTGCGTGCGAGATCATGGATTTCCTGATGCCTAATTTTTGCTTTAGTTTTAAATTAAAACTTTCTGGAAATAAAGAGGGAAGTGAGAAGAAGAAGGGTCACGAGAATGGAAGAATGACTCGGGAAAATTATTGGGATACGGGAGTTAATCAGGGAAGTACTCGAGGGGTTTTTTCTTTAAATCTACAATGTTATAAAGTAAAGATTAAGTAATTTATTTTTCAACCAGTTTAAACATTGTATACTTAATGAAGGTTTAACAACTTAAGTTAAGACTTTAACACAAGTTTAATTATTTTAATTAATACTTTAAATGTTTAAACTCTTGATTAAATATTACTTTAATTAAGTAATTAATTTAAGTTAAGTATAATATTATTAGCATTAAAGATTGATAGTTAATAATGATATAATTTTCAAGTTAAAGAAGATTTCTTTAAAATGTTAGTTAAGATGGTTAATTATTCAATTAATTATTTTTAGGAAGTAATTAAGAACAATTAAATTATAATTGTAACTAGAGCTTGGATTAATTAATGATTAATTGATAAATAAAGTTGTAATTAACTACTTAAAGTTAATTAACGAATGATTAGTAGTTAAGTGATTAAGTAATTTAATTAACTAATGACTAATGATTAATTAACTGGTAATTAAGGAAATACTTAATTCGTAATTAAGTTGTGCTAATCAATAATTAAGGTGTATTAATTGGGTTTAAGGGTATTCAAGGGATGATTACCCGATTGAAATGAATTTGTTAAAGGAAATCTCTTGGAGATTAATTAAAGATATAAATACTTGATGAGATTTAGTGAAGTAATTCATAAATACAGGATGTGATATATTAAAAGGAATTAATTAATGGGAAGTAATTAGAGGGAATTTACTTAGTAGAAGTAATTAAAGATGAACTACTTGGTATATTTAATAAAAAAGGATTAATAATTAAGTAAGGGGTTAATTACTTAAGTAAGTAATTACAGAGGGGTAATTACTGTTTATGAGTAATTGGGGCAGATTAATGGATGCAATTAATTAAGGATAATCATTCATGAAATGGGTTAAATATAATCATTCAATGGAAGTAATTAGATAATGATGATCATCTTAATGTAATTAGAGAATAATTAATCAAGGAGGATTAGTTAAGATGAGTGATTATGGGATGGTTAACCAATTGGGTTGTAATTAATTAATAAGCAGGATTTAAAGGTGATTGATTTAATTTAGTTATGACAATTAGATTTATCCGAGATGGGGTGATTGATTTATCTTGCTTATGTATGATTAAATGATAATTAAATGTCCTGAATTGATTGATACCCCTAATATGAAATGTTTCGTGATATGATGTGTTTGGTTGGGCAATGATAATGTGGTTATTTATCAAATGAGAAATTGCTATGTAAAGGTGCCATCATTTATTTAAAATTGAATTACGTATTCACTTGAATAGCATGTGTTAAGATGAACTGAATTCGAAGAAAACGGAGTCGGGTATTAGTTAATACCTGAAACCACTTCGATTCTTTATAAATTGATACGTGAAATCAATAGGGTGTAATGGAATGAATTAAGTGAATTGGACCATATAGTCTAAAATCTGGCACTTAGAAATTGATGTGTGAAATAAGTGATGTCTATAGCAACTTGTAAAGTTGTAGATTAATATACGTACCCCGAGTTTATATGAGTTGTATAGTTTTGTACTACATGTTAGATGAGTTTACTCACGCTGGTTTCTAGCCTGACCCGGGTATTACGTTGGTGTAATGCTCGGGTCAGACCGAGTATTACAGATTTCAGGTAGGTACGTTCTGGAGCTCAGGAGACGAGCTGGATGGCAAGAGCGTATAAAATATTTCCGCTGTGTTTATATTATTGTTAATCTGAGACATGATAATTGTATATATTCAGTGACTGTATATATATGTGAAACTCTGATGTATATTAAATGTAATCGATAGATATAGTGTTCTTTTGTAAACTATTATTATTTATTATTATATTTTATCCGCTGCGAATGTGAGGTGTTAATGTTCTTCTTCTTCTATCTCTTTCTTCTTTTCTTAACTATCTGGAATTTTTCGGGTGTGAAAATTTCGGGTCATTACAATAATGCATATGGGAATTCTAATGCCTCTTGATGCTCATATAGTAAGGAAAATAAAATAAAGTAAATTTGAAGTACGGGGATTGGCAATCCAACCGTCTCCTTTTGCTTGTTCTACGCACTGCTAATTCTTACAAGTGGTGCATAAATGTAATTCAAAGCTATATATTTTGTGCATTTCTTGTAATTATAGTAGGATTAGGTTTGATTGGTGCAATTGGTGGTGATTGGTGGTTGGTTGGCGGTTGGGGCAGGTAAAAAGTAGGGATTGGGTATCTTTTATGACATTATGATTTGATAGTTTTAGGATTTTTTAAAGAAATAATGGAAACATAGGAGAAACGTATAAGGACATAAATAAAATTCTTTATGTCCAATCTTTAATACCCATGGGATTTTAACGTGTATTTTAATAGCAGTGGAAAAATGGTAATTTTACAAACATTGGAATTAGGCTGGGATTTGTACCATTGCATGGAGCTCGTTTTGATGGTTAAAATGATATGTTGGTTTGTCTGAATCGAAGTTCGTATAAAGGACATACGTGAGTTTAAGCAAGTGGATTTTGGTTTGTCTAAATGGGCCTAAGCCTATTAGACTGAAGTGACATTTAGGAAGTTCATATTAAGCCATGTAGAAAGTTTTGAATTCTGTTTTCCATTCACGTACTTTTCAGTTTCTCCTTATTCTTCCTCCGTCTTTCTTTGCCATCTCTCGTCCTCTTTTAAATCTAAACGAAACCCAAGACAATTATATATAACGACGAGTGTGAAGAGAACTATAAAATGATATCCATGGTTTGTGAAATAGAGGAGATTCAACAAACACCAATTATGGACAATGAAGGTTTGGAGGCTAATTAGATGAATTGTAAGGCTTGGCATTGCAATTCGACGAGTAAGAATTATTAAAGAATTATTATTGGGTTATATACTACTCGCGTAAGACTAGTTTTCATTATATGATTGCTAGTTAGGGTAAGTGTATGTAGAATTTGGATAAATTGGCGTAGGTGATGAATACTGATACAATTGTGGATTAAAGAGTGTTAACGATGATTGAATTAAGATTAAATAGGTATTAGATTGAGTATAAAATGAAATTAGTATAAAATAGTTAGGTTGTGTAGATTTAGGGCCTTGAATTCGAATATATAGTTGATATATGATATATGATATATGGGATGTTAGAACAGCAGGAAATGGTGTCAAAAGGAAGTAGATATGTAACTAATAGTAAAAATGGTAACAGTTCAAAACTGGGAAGAATAAGTTAATTTCAAATAAATCAGTTTTTTGACATTCAAATGGCACACCGGTCCACCGGTGGGCATTATGAGTGCCAGGTTGAGACTAAACCAAGGCTAAAGCAATATTACTTCAGCCAGGCATATACGAAATGAATGGCAAGTGATGTGTCGATTTATTTTTGACATCTAGATGCATTTAACATCCAGAAATATATATACTTAATATGTGTATAGTATGACGTTGATATCAAACTGTTCTTTAAAAGGCTAGACTTTGTTTACCTATACCTTTGTGTATACTCAAGTTAGTCTATGTTTACCTAACTTACGTCCTTGTTTACATTTATGGGAATATTCTATGTTCAACTATACCTTAGGGGTTAGTCTTTGTCTAACTAATCTGTATATTGGCCGTGAAATTTGTATTTGTTTAACTAATTCTCTTTTCCTCTCTTTTATATATCAGTGAGTTAATGTATGTTTAGCTAACTCTACCATACGTTAAATGTTGTTAAGAATATAATAATGATCCCCATATTATGTTTAGTATAATGGACTACTATTTAGATCCAGCTGAGGCGGGTTGAGGTAAAGTAAGTATTAGTTCTTATATGATATTTATGAAATCATGTTAGTAATATATACTTGGTAATATTTTTAATCACTAGACATATGTGTCCAACTCCTCTCCTCATAAACACTAGGGGAATGAAGTAATCTTGAGCGTTATGGAGTTAAAGACGATGACTATGAAAACGTTCATATATGTTATTTGTTTATTTATAGATACTGTGTATATAGTGTGACATTGTGTGTTTGTATAAAGACTATATATATGACTTATGATGTATGTAGATGGTATTTGTTTATTTTAAATATACTATATTTTTGATGCATTCTAAGATGAGTTCAAAAGATATAGTTAGGTATTTCATCTCTTTGTTTTCTGTTGTTGTGTTTAAAACAGCTCAACTTTTCATTCTAAAGCGATTTTATGGTTGCGAAAAGTCAGGTCATTACATTTGGTATCGGAGCTTAGGTTAGGATGTATAGATATAACATGCTTGTATGATTTTATAATATGCATAAGTGTGCATGTGCGTGCGTGTGTGTGGCTAAACACAAACACACACACACATACACACATACTGGTTGAAGTAGATGAGGTACATAATGTTTAATATCGGGTTTGTGTTTACCATCTCTGTTTACTACTATGAAAGAATCTAATATTGAATCCTATTTTATAGTAGTAGAGATGAGTAACCCGATTGAAACTAGCATTGTAAATGAAGTTGTGGAATACCCGGCGAGAACATTTGATTTTGGTTTTGTTGTTATCTTCAAGCTAGAAACTAAGCTACTATTATGAAGGAGCCACTGTAACTGGAGTAAAAGATGGGATATTGTTTATATATTAGGGCCAAAATTTCCAAAACCATGTAAGGATTTTCTAATTATAGGCTGTAAGCTGTATAAAGGAATTGAAGCTTTTGTGGAGATTCGAGCATGGTTGCATACATATGATAGTATTTTTAGTGTTCTAAATTTGAGTGATGAGATAAAGAGGTAACTTGTTTCTTGGTATTTATAGGGTAAAGCAATGAATTTGTGGAACCTCATTATAGAGGAGGTTAATGAAAATGTAATCTCCTAGACTACTTTTAAAGAAAGGTTTGGGATGAAATTTTTATCTGGAGCTGAAAAGGAAGTGGTGCTTGAGAAGTTTATAAATCTCAAACATAGGAATTCCACTGTGAAGCAGTATATTAACGGTTTCAATGAGTTGGCGAAGTTTGGTTTTGAATTGATAGACACAACACCTAAGAAGGTAATAAAGTTTGCGAAAGGGTTGAGTTCACCACTTAGGGAATTAGCGCTTAGTCAGATTCCTATGGGAACGAATTTTAAGAGTTTAGTTGAGACGGCATTGTTGAATGCGATTGTAGTTGAGACTTTTAAAGGATAGTCGACAAAGAATGTTACCCAAGGCATGTGCAAAGACCTTGGAGGTCCAAGTGGACATGGTGGTAAGAAAAACACGAGGTATGGAAGATGTAATATGAGGGGACTAGAGGCGAAAGATTGTAGAATGAAATTCTCATAGATTAAGTGCTATAATTGAATTACATGGGCCATACGAAATGGGAGTGTCGTGGCATTGGAAAGATCACTATGAAATGCATTATTACCATATGCATATACATATATATACATACATATATACATACATGTTTATATATAACATAACATACATGAAATCGAGTTGCATTCATATTTTCAAGGAAAAAATTCTTTTTAAGGGGGGAGAATGTATACCCTATGGGATTTAGACATGTATTTTAATAGAAGGGGCAAAATGGTAATTTTACAAAGATTGGAATTAGGCAACTAAATTTGTACCATTGCACAGAGCTCATTTTTTTGTTCAGAATGGTGTATGGTTTGTCTAGATCGACGTCTACATGAAGGAGATATGCAGGTATTAAGTAAGTAGGTTTTGATTTGGTTTAATGGGCCTAAGCCCATTAAACTGAAGTGATGGATAGGCAGTTTATATTAGGCTGTGTGGAAAGTTTTGAATTCTATTTCTCATTCACATACGTTTTAGTTTCACCATATTCTTCTTCTATCTCTTTTTGCCATCTCTTTTCCTCTTTCAAATCCAAATGAAAACCTAGACAATTATATATCACATCAATGAGCATGAAGATACCAATTCCGAATAGCGAAGGTTTAGAACCTAATTAGATGAATTATATAGCTAGGCAATGCAATGCGGTGAGTGGGATTTGGGGTATACACTACTCATATAAGAGTAGTTTCCATTACATAATTGCTAGTTAGGGTTAATGTATGTAGAAGTTAGATAAATTTGAGTAGGTGATGAATAATGATGCAATTATGGGACTAGAGTTAATGATTGAACAGGGATTAAGTGGGTATTAGATTGAGTATCAAATTAAATTATTATAAAATGGTTAGTTTATGTTGATTTCTGGCCTTGAATTCGAACATATAGTTGATATATGATGTAGGGGATGTTAGAACAGTAGGAAACGGTGTAAAAAAGAAGTGGATATGTAACTAAATAGTAAACAATGGTAGTGGTTTGAAATTGAGAAAAAGGAAGTAGTTTAAGATGAACCGGTTTTCTAACATTCAAATGGCACACCGATCCATCATTTTTGCATAAACCGGTCCACCGGTGGGCATTCTAAATGCCAGATTAAACATATAGACCAAGCTAAAGCAATTTTACTTCGGCCTAGCCTATACAAAATGAATGGTAAGTAATGTGTAGGTCTCTCTACGACATCTAAAAGTGTTTAACATCCAAAAATATATATTGTTGATATATGTGTAGTACGACGTAATATCGAACCGTTCGTTAACAGGTTAGTCTATGTTTACCTTACCTTTGTGTATACAAAATTTAATCTCTATTTACCTAACTTCCATTCGTAGTTATATTTACAGGACTAGTCTATGTTTACCTATATCTTAGGGTTAAGTCTAACTAATTCATGTGTTGGCCATGAGATTAGTGTATATTTACCAATTCTCTTTTCCCTTCTTGTCTATATCAATGAGTTAATATAGGTGTAGCTAATTCTACAATACCTTAAATGTGGTTAAGAATATAAAAGTGATATCCATACTAAGTTTATTATGATGGACTAACTCTGTAGATGTAGGTGAGGCACATTGAGGTAAAATAATTATTAGTTCTCATATGATGTTTATAAAATCATGTTAGTAATATTTACATGGTAATACTTTCAATCACTAGGCATATATATCCGACCCCCCTCCTCATACAGATTAGATGAACAAAGTAATAGTGACATGTGTGGACTTAAAGATAGTGATTATGAAGAAGTTTACATATGTTATCCATTGTGCAGTTAATGCCCCACTATAACCCTGCTATATCTCATAGCGGATTTCTACCGCTACGATTTTTCCATATAGCCCCAAATATAGCCTTTCCGCTTTAAGCTCCGCTATTTCTGCCATATCCCATTACTCCCGACATGTTCCACTATTTCCGCTATATCTTCTTTAAAAGAAATGAATAGAAAAATGATATTTGTACATAATAAAAATTATGAAATTAATTTATATAATTGAATTTTTAATATATTTTCAGAAATGAACAATATTCTACCAAATTCAGTTATGTTATATAACAGTTTTATGTTTATTTATAGTATATTCGCACATGTTTTTATTTAAAATTATTTATGTATTAATCATAATATAATTGAATGTTAATTTTTCATTTAATTATCGTTTATATATTTGTAAAAACATTTAGCATGAGTTTTAGATGCTATTTTAAAGTCATCCGCTATATCCTGCTATATCCTCGCTGTATCCCCGCTATGATTTTTTACACCTCCGCCGCATTGAATCTATCAAGCGCTTTAACTGCACTGGCTACCTGTTCATTTGCAGATATTGTATATATAGTGTGAAATTGTGTGTGTGTATAAAGACTATGTATGACTTATGATATATATATATATAGATGGGATTTGTTGGTACTATCTATTGTATTTTTGATCCATTTCATTGTAAGTTCTGAAAGATATAATTAGTTAGTTCAGATCTCCATTTACTATTATTATGTTTGCAGCAATTTGGCTTTTCATTCTATAGTGATTTTATGTTCGTGAAAAGTCAGGTTATAACGTTTGGTAGTAGAGCTTAGGTTAGGATGTACTGAGAGAGCATACTTTTATATTTTTATGTAATATGTGCGTGTGTGTGTATTGGTTGAAGCAAACGAGGTGTATGATGTTTAGTTTCAAGTTTATGTTTACCATCTCTGTTTACAAATATGGAAGGATCTAATATTGAATCCAATTATACAAATAGTAGAGATGAGTAACCCGATTAAGACTAGTGCTAGAATTAGAATTGGAACTATGGAAGTACCGGGCATGAACATTCCACTTTGGGTCCACCCTTATCTTCAAGCTAGAAACCAGGCCACTTTTAATGAAGGAGCCATTATAACTGGAGCACAAGATAGGAATGTTGTTCGTCCAAGGCTAAATTTTCCAAAACCATATAAGGATTTTTTGATTATGGGTGGCAAGTCGTATAAAGGAATGGAAGGTTTTGTGTAGACTTGAGAATGGTTTCAAACATCAATAGGATTTTTAGTGTGATGAATTTGAGTGATGAGATAAAGAGACAGCTTGCTTCTTAGCATTTACAAGGTGAAGTAATGAATTTGTAGGACGTCATTATAGAGGAAGTTAACAAAATAAAATCTTCTAGACTAATTTAAGGAAATGTTTGAGATAGAAATTTTGCCTATGGCTGAAAAGGAAGTGATGCTTGAGAAGCTCATAAATCTCAAAAAAGGGAATTCCACCATGAAAGAGTATATTAACAGTTTCAATGAATTAGCAAAGTTTGGTTTTGAATTGCTAGACGCACCTAAGAAGGCAATAAAGTTGGGAAAGGTTGAGTCCACCACTTATGAAATAAGCGCTTGGTCGGATTCCTCTGGAAGTGATGTTTGAGAGTTTAATTGAGGCAACGTTGTTGAATAACACTATAGTTGAGACCTCAAAAGGACATTTGACAAAGAATGTTACTCTAGGCAAGCATGAAAGATCTTTGAGGTCCAAGTTGATAGGGTGGTAAGCAAGACACAAGGTATGGAAGATGCAATATGAGGGAACGCAAGACGAAAGATTGTAGAGTGAAAGTCTCAAAGATTAAGTGCTATAATTGCAATCAGAAGGGTCATATGCAAAAGAAGTGTCTGGATGCTGGAAAGATCACTATGACATGTGTTATTACCTTATGTTCATATATATACATGTTTATATATAGCATAAGATATGTAGATACATGAAATGGGGTTGCATTCATAATTTCGAGGACGATGTAATGCCCATGCGATTTAAGCATATTTTAATAGTAAGGGCAAAATGGTAAAATTACAAATATTGGAATTAGAAAAATTGTAGGGCTTGGTAATGCAATTCCGTGAGAGAGAATTATTATTAGGCTATATACTACTCATATGAGAGTAGTTTTCATTATATGATTGCTAAGTAGGGTTAGTGTATGAAAATTTTGGATAAATTGGAATATGCGATGAATACTGATGCACTTATGGGAATAGAGAGTGTTAATGATGATAGAAGTAGGATTAAATTGATATTAGATTGAGTATCAAATGAAATTAGTATAAAATGGTTTGTTTATGTTGATTTAAGGCTTTGAATTCAAAAATAAAGTTGACATATGTAAAGTTAGAACAGTAAGAAATAGCATCACAGTACACAATGGTAGTAGTTTGAAATTGGGAAGAAGAAAGTAGTTTCATATGAATCAGTTTTCTGACATTCGAATGACACACTGGTCCATCGGAGTTGAGTACACCAGTCCACCGGTGGGCATTCTAAATGCCAGGTTGTAACACCCCACATTTATACCCATATCACCCAAGAGTATTACAGAATAATACTATCGACTATATAGATAATAAGGCGATGTAGGTGATACACATATGAATATTCCCGTGGACCAACACTGAATACATCACATAATATACAAGTCTCTCACCTCGAAGTAAACAGTCTCGGTACAAAACAATAAACACGTGGTTCCCGAGGATAGAACAATACACAATATAAACAAATCATAAAGAACATAAAGTCATCTATGCAGTGATAACATATATTAATAATATACACGAGTCCAAATAGGTCTACAAAATAGTCAAATTCCCACTATCAACAAAAATATACATACATGTCTAGAATATACATCTCAACATCACATTAAATCAAAAAACTTGGTACTCAATAATATAGCTAATGATATCTAACCTCCAACTAAGACCAATAGCCATCTGGTCAAATCATCCCTGAATTTGAAATGTCTCGGACTGACTCGAGTATTATGTAAATAACGAATGGGTCAGACTATGTCTAGGTTCAATGGTTAGAATATAAAGATATCTCGAGGAATAACACATACATATCTTAATAAATAAATCCAATCAAATGAATAATAAAACATCAATAACACATCGAACATCATCCATAACATGTCAAACATCAAAACATTCATAAGACAATAGACACACTCACACACATCACATAAAAAACACAAATCAAGCATCCATCGTGCAACACACACAACTCATACATCACGTATCACACATATCGCACACTTCTATACATCATGCATCACACACAACATACATTGCACATGCACATTTCAAACATCAATTCATTCATATTTATTTAGCAGCATTTTATTCTTTCATTTTTATTTTCATTACTGCTGCTATTTTATGTACTATTGTTATTGATACTGCTAGAAGCCCAGTCTACACCCGAGTCTCGGTGCTTCTCAGATTTAAAGGGAGACTCTACTCGTAAATATTTTTTGAGCATTCTTACCGGTCTTTAGTTTCACAATAAATGCATATCGCTTCCTCGCTTCCTCATTTCCCACTTCCTATCATAAACCACTCACTTCGTTCAGTATCGTCTCGTTGGCCCATGCAGCAGACTGTGAACACACGACAAGGGGCCCTGTCGTTGCAACCATTGGGGAGCTACCCCATGGTGGGTCAAGCTAGGATCGGGCTAGAAAAACTTCTGGCCATCACATCTCGGTATGGTACGTCGTATACCTCGTTTCCACCCAAAAGCGGAGATAATCATATTCCCACTTTAGAATAACATAAGTAATAATATGATTTACCTCACAGATCAAGTCAAAGATCTGAATAATATCGTTTAATATTCGTGTACAATATAGAATAGTTCACTGATGTCCAAATATCAAGTACTCGGTCTTCAATGAATTGTCCGTCATTATACTTATGTTGAGTATATAAATACACTCCACACGGTCGTCTTATAGCGCCCGATGAAATATAATTATACAATACCCTCAATTAATCAACATTACACAAATTTTCGCTTCGCTTATTAAATCACATCTCGCTTACTTTTTACTCCAATTCATTATTCTTTAATTTTGTTACTCTATAATTCAACACAATGGGTAATTTAATTTCATCTTGTTCATAGCAAACAAATAAGCAATCATCCATACATACATCAATATATTATTCAATTAGTGATTATTGAGATGATGGGTTTTATTTAAATATGTTTCACTTCATTTTCCCTTCTTTTTATAAAAAACATTCCAATATAATTTAACCATAAGACATCTCTTTTCCTTTTTATAAAATCACTTATTTAACAATTACCTCTTTTATTCATTTTCTCTTCTTAATAAAATAAATAATAATCCTGAAAAACTCATATTTAAAAAGCACATAATTATTTTCAAAGTAACTTTATCCAAACCATTTAGATTTAAAAGCACCAAAATTCTTTGTCTCAAATTTCTAGTTCAATAATTTGTTATCAAAACACTATAAAGAAGTTTATATTTTAAAATATATCTCAACCGTTAAAAACATAAAACCTGAAGAGTTTTCTCAATCTACAAATATTTTCCAAACTCAAGTATATAGTTTTAAAACCATCATTTAAAATCCTCATTTAATTTTCAAATCCCTTTAAAACCATAGTTATTGAAAAATAATCCACCATACAATGATTCTTCCTCGTTTAATATATTCTCAAAGAAAATCAATAACTAAATGTCGTAACATACAACTTCCATATTTCACTCAACGATATGTGTGCATGTATTAAACCTTATAAGAGATAATTTTGAACCAATAAATAAATTTGCATTCAGCTACGATTGCTTCAAGATGTTATCTTATAAACTTCAAATCTATAAACTTCAAATCTATAAAATTCAAATAAAATTAACTCCCCATTTTTAAAATACAGTATACATATATCGTTTTGTTCTAAATATTCTTGTAATCATCGGTAACTAAAAATATAAATCTTTAAAATCCACTTATTTATTATTGTCCTAGATGTCATCCTTTTCCTAATAACTACCAATTCATAAAATCCTCAAAATTATTACACTTTTATATCTTTCCAAATCATTCCAGTTTCAAAATTTTCCATTCATTACAACGTCTTGAATTTTAAATCAGAAAATCACTTAAAAATTCACTATCTATTTCCAAATTAATTTATTTATTTAAATCTTTATTTTTTATTTTATTTATCTGTTTTTCAATTAATTTCAAGTGTAGTATTCAACTAATATCATCATCAAAATCAACCAACATACACACAACAAATCTCAACCAAAGCACGCAACACTAATTCAATCCATACCGTCCAATAAGTTTCAACCAATCAATCCATTTCAACCAGGCATTCCATCACCAAGCAATCCATATTCAAATAATTCATCTGCATAACAATCAATTATTGGCAATAGTAAGGGAATATATCCTAGAACATAGTTATGAGTGAGAAAACTCACCAAAATGATGCTCAAGTTTCAAAAATGCAACTATACTCATCTAAATCGTAGCACTATTGCAGTGCAACAAATCTGCCATGGTCAATAACCCACGTCGTCAATGCAGTACCCTCCATCACCATTAGCTAATCATCATCAGCACCACCATTCACTACCTTAGCCACCATCACAGCACCCCAGGCCAGTCGCCTCCTACAGCCATTCGCTTGGTCAATCATGCCTCCTTCAAATCGGCGCTAACAAACGCCATCACACACGTCGGCATCACAGCCATAATCTCGGGATATCCTTCATTATCATCACCGCCTAATTGCATCTCTCCCTTTGGCCATGATTGTAGCGTCGTGTCGCCTCTCCTGTGCACGAGAACGGAGGCCAGGGATCCTAATCGAGCTTGCATCTGAATATGTGGACGATGCTCCGCCTCTAGTTGAACATTGATTAATTTCTCACCTCTTTTTATTATTTTATTTTTTTGAACGATTCGATTGCAAGAAAGATAGGGCAAGCAAGATAAGAAGATAAGGGAACGAGTTTAACCTGGTAAGTAGGAGAGTCTTTTGGACACCACAAATAAATAGGCTTGAGGTGGAATAATTTTGCGCCCTTTTGAATTAAGGGCAAGATTTTAATTAATTTTCTTTTGCCTATTTATTCGCTTTTTTTTTAACTCTTTAAGTTTATTTACAAATTTACTTCAATGAAATTTTAATTAATTTATACTTCATTTTCTAATTTTCTTCATTTCAATATGTGTTTACTTCAATTTTTCAACTATGTCAGTCGTATAAAAATTATTTACATTTCTAAATATTTATATCGATTAATTTTTTATTAAATTCATCAAATATTTTGTAAATAATTTATAAATTTAATTCAATTTATTACAACAGAATCTTTTACAAAACAAAATTTAATTGACTTAAAATTTATTTTCAAATTATTAGTTATCACAAATCGAATTCAAACACTTTTATTTTAATATATTTATTTATTTCAATGGCGTAGAATGTAACGATCTCGATTTTTGAGTTAAATTTAAATTTTGTAATTAATATATTTTTCAGAATAAAACTGTGAATAAATTTGAATTTTTCCAAAATTTAGTAAAGACATGTGTTGGTTTTGTGTTTATATAAATAAATAAATTATAATTTGAAATTTGAATTTGAAATTTGAATGTAAATATATTGAAATTTAATTAGACTTAAAGAAAACTTTATATTTGAAACTAAAATGTAATATATGATTACTTTTTAATGTATAATTAGAATTAAAATCATTTTTTAAAAAATGAATAAAAAGCTTTGATACATACATATACACATATATACGTAAAGTTGGTTTGTAAATATATATAATTTTTTTCATATATATATAAAGTTGAATATAAATAAAATTTTGGTTTTTAAAATTCAAGAATAAATATTTTAACTTATTATTTCTAAGGAACTAATATATGTAAATTTTTATTTGTAATGGATAATTTGATTTCAAATCAATTTTCTTATTAATATAGAAAAGGTATGAATAAAATATGAAGACCTATGTATATATATATATATAAAATTGGTTTTTAAAAATGTAAAGTGAGATTTAATTAAATACTTTTCACTTATATACTTAAAAATAAATATAGTTATATATATAAGCATTTTTAAAAATATTACATACTTGTTAAAAAATTAAACCTACGTAAATATGAAAACATTAAGGGTTTAAAACAAAGTTATAAATAATTAAAGAAAGGGTTTAAACACAAAATGTTTACAATTTGACATTTGTAAAATAAATTTTAATATACCTTAACAAGTGTAAAAGAAAGTAAACATGCAATTAAACATGTGTTAGTTTGTATTACAAGTGGCATTTTATTTTCTTTTAAATTTAATTTATATGTAAAAATGAAAAGAGAAACCTGGCCACTCATTTTCAGTTCTAAAACTCTTTACTTCTCCATTCTCTTCATCTTTCTAAAAACAAAACTGAGATGTAAATCAAAACCAGAGAGAAACAAAACCTGAAAATCAAAATACTTTTGGTTTCAAATCAAATTTTTTTCAACCCAAACATCATCAACAAGCAAGCTTTAGGATTTAAAATCAAAAAAAAATCAAGCAACAGTTTTCTCAAAGCAAAGGTTTTCAAAAAAAAACTGGAAACTAAAACATGCAGTTAAGTCTAACATAAAATACAAAGTTCAAAGACATCACATTTCAATAAATCAGTTTCAAATCAAAGAATCAACATTAATGTTTCAAGCAAGTTCTAGATCAGAAGATCACGGGCTACCAAACCTGTTCAAAATTCAAAAGCTTTTATTACAATTCTTTTATGCTTGGTGGCTTAAACAAAACATGTTCAAATTAACAAGATTTGAATTTTAAAAATGGTTTCAAGTTGAAAAGGTTGGTAGCTATTTTGAAATTGTGGAATAACAGTGAAATCCTTTTAAAAAGAAAAAAACAATATCTTGAATTCTTAATTTGATTCTATAATATGATTCGAAATTGTTAATGATGGATTTTAATATGAAAATCACAATTTTTAAGTTTATATTCATTGAGAATTATCGAGATGATCGAAATGGGGTTATTCGCCGATTGCCGGAGATTGGTGAAGAGTTAGGTGACGTAGTTTGTAACATTCCCAGATTTTTAAGCCTAATTTATTTGATAATTAATTTAATCTTTGGAATTAAACTTTGAAATAATTGATAATTAATATAAAATTTTAGATTTAATTGTGAACTAATATGAAAATTCCAGAATAAAGAAAAAATATGTATTTTAAAATAGAATATTTGAAATAAAAAAAATTGTAAATAGAATGTTGAATTGGAATTCAACATAAGTATTTTATAAAACTGTATTTGAATTTTTCAAATTTAATAAGATGTATATTTATCTATTTATATAAATGGATTATATGAGATAATTTGAATTTGATTTAGATATAGAGAGATAAATTAAATTTGTTTTCTAATTTTAATATATGAAAGTTATATTTTGAAATTAATATAGTAAAAATTGTGTAAAGCTAAAATTCATATTACCTAATATATATATATATATATATATATATATATATGTATGTATGTATGTATGTATATGTATACCTATTTTGAAATTAATGTATATAGATAAATATTTATTTAAATGTATAATAGTTTCAATTTAAATAAGATTTACAAAAGCTTTATAAACTAAGAAATATATTTATATATGTGTGTGTGTGTGTGTGTGATTATTGTTAAGTGTACAAATTGTTTTTTTATCCATTTCTCTTTAAAAGTTGAAAAAGAAAAATAAATACAAATATATGTAAATAATTTGTATAAACATGCAAACATAAGAGGATAAAGGTTAAAACAAAATTTTATAAAATGATTTAAAAGAGGGATGTAAGCATAAATTTGATATCTTTAACATTTGTAAGCAATTTAAACAAAGGGATGGACAAGTGTTAGCAAGATTAACAAGTGGCTTAAGTCTCTTTTAAAATTAAAATAAATAATGACTAGAGGAAAGAAGTAACCAGGCTATTGGATTATCTCCTCTATTTTTCAGAACCGAGGAATGAGATCAAAATAAAAACCAAAAATGAAATTCAAAGAAAAAAGGTAAAAACCTGGAAAAACAAGAACAAAGAAAACCAAAACAAAATCAAACCCTTGTAGACTCAATCAAACTACAGCAAGATCAATTCTTATTCAAAGATCAAAAGCAAAAAAGTTGCAATTCAAGTCTCAGATCAAATATGTAAGCAATTCAAACAAAACTCTCAAAACCAGAAACCACAGCCTAGAAATTTAAAAGCAACCATATAATCAAACTTGAAAAACAAACGAACATCAGATAAGCAAGCATTCAAAGGATCAACATCAAAAATTCAGGAAACAAAAAACCAAGAATTTCCAGAAGTAAAATGCAGATTTAGATTAATTCTAGAATTTCAAAATACAGGCTCTCTTCTCTGTTTCCAAGTCTCAGGTGAGCAAACTTCTTAACCTGGTTATTTATCTTGATGTTTGGCTTAATATTTGAAGTGTGCTATGATAAATATGTGTTCAGTTGATGAATATGCCTCTGTATGTGTATACGTACCTGAAAATTGGTGTGCATGTCTGATATACAGGCAATATTACCTCTGTTGGTTACAGGACTTAGAAATTTGTTTTAAAAATCAAGTTCTTCATTTCCAATCCATGTTAAAACTTAAGATCTAAACAAAGTCTGTTTTTCTCAGTAAGAACTAGATATACAACATATTTTTTAGATGAATAAATTGGATTTTGACTGGGAATGTAAATATACAGTGGAATTTTTCAAAATCATGATTTAATCGAATATCAAGATTGTTTGATTCACTTATACCATTCATCTCGTATTTGGAAATCACGATTTTTGAAATTAAAAACAGAATTTTTAGTTAAGAATTGAGTGAAGAATTCGAGATTGAATGGAAAATGCAAAACGACCAAATTCTAATGATCCACGTCAATCTGGGCATCAAAATTCATGGTGAGGGAAGCTGATGCATAAGGGAGCATGGAAAAAATGTTCGAATTTTTTTAGTTAATCGTTGGAGATGAACAAGTTTAAACTAGGTTTAAGCCCTGACTTTTGTTAACTGTGTTCTTGATGTTGTAACATCGTCCAGTTAGAATCGAACGGTATCGTACGTGGGGGAAAAGACTCGTGGGTTATCGAAGCACCTCTGGTGGCGGCGGCTATGTTTCTAGTGGTCTGGATCGATAGGGCGAAGTGATTGGTTGATCCGTAATGGGTTCTAGGAAGAATGAGATGGGCTCGAATTTGATTCCTAACTGAATTCGATAATCTGTGAGTTGGTGATGATGGGGGGGATGATTGGCGATGTGCTGAAGTCGGCGTTGATGATCAAAGCTACTCCGATCAAGTGTGCATATGCACGAGATATCACCAACATTTGGTGATGTTGGAATTTGAGGAAGAAGAAATGATCGAAGTAGTGCTCGTGAAAACACTGTGGTAGCTCGAAGGAAACATCGGGTTGGTGTGTGGGTTTGTCACAGTTTTAAAATTTAAAATAAAACAAAGTTTAAAATGAAAGAAACAGGAGTTATGTAACGACCCAGAATTTTTATTAATTAAAATTTGAATATTTAATTAATTTTAAATACAAATAAGTGAATTTATAAGTCGAATAAATTTTTATTTGAATTTTTGGATTTAATTGAATAATTAAATCGATAATTTAATATGTTAAATTTTGGAAATAATTGAAAATTGAGTTAAATATGATTGAAAATGATTTGTAAAATTTTATTTTATCATATAGGAGTTAGAACGATATTTTTGAACTTTTAAAATCGAATTAAAAGTTAATTTGTGAAAATTGAATATTTTAATATTAAAATCGACTAGTGAAAATAGCCAATTTTTGAACAGTCTCAGAATTGAACGAAACCAGTTCCATTGGATCCGTAATAGTCAGTTATTACCGGATTTCAAATTTCGTGTCAATCGGAGTTATCGTTTGATCGTGGCAGCTCGAAACGCATCGAATTGTTTTTAATTTTAATTTGGCGAGTTAAAATAGCCATTTTTCAAAAAGTCTCGGATTTCGACGAAACCTGTTTCATCGGATCCGTAATGTGATATTATTGTAAGGTTTCAAATTTCAAGTCAATTGGATTTACCGGTTGTCCTGTACGAATTAAAATGCCTAGAAATCGATTTAAATCGGTTTAATTTAAATTGAGCGTTTATAGCCATAACTCGCACAGATGTCCGAATTAGCTTTCGAAACCTATTCCATTGTGTCCGGAACGCGGGGTAAACCCTAGAAACGCTGGTTACGGCGCGTAAATCGGAGTTCGGAATTTCCGGATGAATAGTGTTCGATTTTTCTTTATAAATAGACCAACACCTTCATAATTTAGAAAAAAAAAAAAAAAACCCTAATTTGTTTGCCCTAGCCGCCACTACCCCAATGTATGGCCAGAAATTCGTGATCTTCATCCCTCAATCTCTCTCAATCCAGCAAGAATTAGCCAAAGTTGTTAACTACAACATTGAAGATCATGAAGAGAGCTTTCAATCCATACGATTGAGATCGTGTTTGGAGCATCGTAGGACGAGCTATGGGGGGCCGACGCACGTATGTTGCGCATGAAATTCGAGGCAACCTGGGGGGCCGAGCTCTATGAGCTTAAGGCCGAGCATAGGGGGGGTCGAGAGCTTCGTGATGGTGGTAGTTTGATGAAGTATAGATGAGAGATGGTGGTGCAAGATTTAACCCTAATCTATGGATATGGGTTTCGGCTATCACCTGATGATTGCGTGAATTGGAGAAGAAGACGCGCACGGCTGAGATTGGATGGAGCTTGGATCTAACGGCAGTGATCAAGTGTGGGTTTTAATTATAAATTAATGGTTGTAATTATTAAATTATAAAATCGTGTAAACTTCAAAAATCAATATCTTTTTCATACGAGGTCGAAAAAATGCAAACTCAGTTGCGTTGGAATCATATGGACGAGCACTACGCGATGGAGTTGATTTGGAGTCGTTTGGAGTTAGTGAGAATTTTGGGTAAAATTAAACGCACGTTTAATTTTATTCGAAATAAATCGCTAAAACGGAATTTAAAATCAAGGTGAGAACTTCTCACTCAATCGAATCAGTTTCGATTTTATTTTAAATAGTTAGATTTAAAATATTTGAATGCATGTTTGAATGTTGATTAATATATATTGATTGTTAAAATAGACATTATACGCCGTTAGTAAGCGGATGTTATTTATTAAAAACATATACCGCGAATATTTCATAAACAGTGAAATTGGTATTATAAATAATATCAATATATATATATTGGCATATGTATATATTGCAGTTGTTGATTTCCCGCATTTTTTTGTTTAGCGGATGAGACCCTATTGCGCCGTTATTAAGCGGATAATATTTAAATCCCATATACCGCGATAATTTCGTACTGGAGCGAAATTGGTATTGTGCTAATGTTTATGGATGCAGGAAAACAGGTTGGAGGGATCCAACTGGATTCCTCAACAGTTTTTATTTGATTTCAGATATTTTGATATTTGATGGATTTTCATATTGATATATGATATCGTTGTAGTCGTGATTGACTATTTGGTGTGTAGCATCATTGAACCAAATTTTGGGATTTTAAAATGATTTTTAAAGTGATTTTTGAGAATATACTATATTTTGGAATTGATCCATTATAAATAAATAAACGTTATAATTTTTAAAGTTATAAAAATTATGATTTTTAAGAAATATAGTTAAAAGCTGATTTTTTGAAAATAAGGAATTAGTGACTTTATAAAATAGTTAAATTGGGATTTCTGAAATAATTGTGAAAAGTTTAAATATAGGATTTATAAAATTTGATTATTTTATAAATCAAAATGATGAAATTATAAAGGAGTTTAAAGACGTTTTTAAAATATTAATATGAATTGATTTATATAAGAGATTTATAAATGGATATTTATAAATTGAGATATTGAAATTATAAAACGAGTTTTTATAAGTGTTTGAATGAAGTGAAAATGAATTTCATTAAAGAATGAAATTTATAGAATTATAAACGGTGAAGTTATAAATGAAATTTATAAATAGTAAGAATTATAAATTTGTGAAGTTATTTGAAGAATAGATTTGGTTAAATAAATGAATCTTATAAGTTATAAGATTTATGGTTTGGAAAGTCTTTAGAGGAACGATTTTGTAAAATAATCGTTTTATAAGTATTTAACTTATAATATGAACTTTTAGTTTATAATTGAGTTATAAACTGGAATAGGTTAATAAATTTATAAAAAGGAAGTTTTTATAAATAAATAGAAATGGAATTTATAAACGTTGTTTATAAATTCGCAAACAACTTATTTTGATAAGTTAATTGTTGAAACTTATTAATGGAGTTATATTCACATTTTTGACTGTGAATAATCCTTTGAAATAAAAGGCATAGAATTGATGAAATTTGTTAACGTAGAATATTCACATTTTTGAATAGTGAATAATATGTTAAAGAAATTGTTTTGAATGTGATATTTCAAATAGGATTTAAAACGATCTAACGATGTTTTAAAATGTGTTGAGATTCGAAACCATAGATTTCAACATTTATTGTTGAAATAAACGTTTTCGAGAAATAAAAGGAAATGGTGGACTATAACACTGTTGTTATAGTAAATGATTTTCGAAAGGAAATGTTTTGTATAGTATTGGGATTTATATATCTATTTTAATTTCGAATCCCTATACTAGTGATTTTGGGTTGTTGTAACGATGTTTTACGCAACACTCGTCTTGTCCCAAATAAATATGTTTAAGAGAATGATTTCCTTAAAGAATGAAATATATACTTAATCTCGATTGAAGTATATTGAATATTTTCCAAGTGTTGAAAATAAATAAAATTTGTGAATTACTTATGAATAAATAAGTATGGAAATGTTTTCCGATATAAAGTGAATATTTTAAGAGTTTATCTTTTTGAAGATAAATTGGAATGGATAATTGAAATCGTATATGCATGGATATTTTGAAATATAAATTCATTATGGAATTTATATGTGAAAGTGGAATTTGTATGAAAATAAATATTGATTTATTTTTGAAGTATGAAATAATATATCTTGTAAAGATATTTTGGAAAATAAATAATTTGGAAAATTATTTAGAAACTGGTGATGTGTGCATATCCAGTGATAGTTCAATAACCGACTATCAGTATTTCCCTTTGAATGGGTAATTGATGTGATTTGTTTGAATGTGAATGCTACACTTATTTTTGAATAAGCGCTCACTATTCGGGTTAACCGGAAAAGGACCATGGGGTCGTATAACCCATTCCGAATATGTGATACGTCGTTATGAATTGCATTTGAAGATCGGTGTTGAAGACCCGGTATTTGCGAGAGCGATAGGATGACCTGTCGATTGTCTCTGCACTGAGTTGCAGCGGTATAGAGACTCCCTAAGTGATGGGAAATCCGATCAGGATTGTGAATATCCGGATTGCAAGGACTTATTTGTAAGTGCCTTCGGTTTTGTTCGAGCCCGGAACAGACTTGTATGGATTGTATGTCTGACATTACAGATTGAGATATAAAGCCGATTTCTTTCAAATATATTTCTGTTGGTGGCGGAGAATTTATTCTTTTAGCTTAACACCCTTCTCTGAGACGTACGAGCTCAGAGGTTATATAGTTGAAGTTATCAGCGATATATTCCCAATTTGGTAATGTGACATGCTGAGTGTTGCTGAAATGATCATTGTGTTGATTATTGTGATAGGATCGTTTATTTGATCGTCTATCTTGGTGATCATTGTGTTGATCATTTGTTGACCCAAAGCATGGCTTTTGTATAAAGTATGTTTTTGTGGACGTGACTTCGTCGAGCCTCACACCCCGGAAATGGTCAAAACAGGAAAGATGCGGCAAGGTTATGAGGGGTAGCTCCCTTTAGGGTATGTACATTTCCTTCTGGATAGAGGTGGTATCATGGTATGGAGCCCAGATATTTAACCTATGTAGTTACTGCGAATTTATTACTTTGTGGTTGTTGGTTATCGGGATCCCGTGAGAAAGGTCGTTTACGATCGGGGAATGGCGTGCTCGTGTCAGTAGTTACCCAGTTAGGGGTAACCCGGCCTTGTGTTGGCAGAGTTCCGGTTTGGTTCTCGGGGATGTCTTTCCAGAGGCATTCTCATGTGGCAATGGGAAGTTCCTTGGCCTGACCATTTGTTGGAAATCCAAAGAAACAATACGAAACTTGTACGGTATTAGTTGTAGAACCTGCCATTCACTTATGGTGGTCACCACTGTTTGGATGGTAGCTATAGTAGGCATACGATAATGGTCGTATGTTGGCTAAGATTTATATTCTACTTTCGAAATGAATTTTTCCTACACTATACACTAATAATAATATCAAATGTCTTTTTAAATGCGTATCAAGCATCTTTGACTATCATAAGGAGAAATCTCCTCCGATTCTGCGTTTGCATGTGTGTGTGTGCGGGAGGCCTTATGGTAGTCTCATTTTTAAAAGCATTGCGAATTGAATTTAAAAATATTCCTCTATTTTGATTTTAAAGATAAATAAACTGTTTTGAGTTCTCACACCAGTCACATGACTGACTTGGAGTTTATTGTTTTCCTTCCTAAACTCTGGGTGCCCACCAGTTTCCACACGGGCAGTCAAGAGTTAAGGTTTATCAGGATATTCTGGATATTCTGGAGTTGCTGGAGGCAAGCTGGACGGCATGGCGTATTACTAGTTTATATAGTATTTCTTTTTCCGCTGCACTGTTTGATATTGTACACTCTGATGATATGATGTAATGTAATGTATAAAATGTAATAACTGATATAGTTCTTTGTTTAAAGATTATTCATTTATTATTATATGTTGTTCCGCTGCGAATTGTGAGATTCTGATGTTGTTCTGTTGTTTTCTGTCCTGTTCTATGTTCTCTATTCTCTTTTTCTTCTATTTTAAAATGTTCTATTTTCTTTTCTCTTTTCTCTTCCCTCTATCTTTTCTATCTTCTACCTTTTTCTTTCTTCTTTCTTCTTCTTTTCTTTTTCTTAAACCCATAACTATTCGGTTTTTCGGCAACGAAAAATCGAAACGTTACAATTTGGTATCAGAGCTTATGGTTAAGCGACAACCATGGTTCTGTTGGGTATGACTCATTAGAGATAGAGTCAGTTGTACTCTAGAATGAGTTTGAGTGTAATAATAGCTATGAGAGCGTATTTGTTAGTGAATATAAAATTGTTTTATATTGTGATGATTGGTTTATTGAGTGGCATATGAACTTTCGTCAGCGTGGTCCGCAAGACTATGCCGAAGGGGTTTCTAAACACTTGAATAGAACAATTCGACACAATATTGTTTTAAAATTGGGTAAATGAAATAATTTTACCTTGATTATATTTTCTATATAAAGAAAATGATTTTTCAGAATTATTTAAGTGTATATAAGTTGATTGTTTAGTTGTTTGAATAATCTAAATTTAAGAATAATTGTATAAGCAAATGAATTATAAGAATTGAATTATAATTAAAGTAATTTGCAATTGTGAAATAAACTTACATATGAAAAGTGAAACTATATGAATATATTTATGAATATGAATTGTAAATAAAAATGAATGTGAACTAAAGTTATGCAAATGAAATTCAACTTTTGTAATTGAATTGAATGAATGGATTGAATATTAATCAATTAAATGTGAATAATTGATATGAAATAATGAATGTAAGTGTAATTCATTAAAATCTAATGTTATTAGAAGTTGAATAGTTGAATAAAAAAAAATCAATTAATTAAACCAATTGAAAGCAAAGAAGTTTGGTTGTAATTGATATACATTGGTTGTTATATGATTGTTAGTTGATTGATTGTAAATAATTCATTGAGTGTTAATGAAATTGGAAGCTAAAGTAATTGAATTCAAATTAGAAGTAAATAAATTTGAATAGAATTGAATTTAAATTGGAAGTGAACCAACTTGAATATGAATTAGTGAATATAAACTAATTGAAAATAAATGTTAGTAAATCCACTGTATATGAATCAAATGTGATTAAATTGAAAAACCAATTCATTGAATATTAATGAAAATATAAACGAATATTTATTGGTTATGGATGTTAGTTGAATGATAGTTGGTTGATGTTTGCATTTGTTGCTTTTACTTCATTTGATATGTTGACATGTATAGTTAGTATGTTGCTATATGTTGTATATCGATACTATTATCTATATGCATGATTCTCATGTTGTTTGTTGAGTGATTAGTAGGTGCGGATCGCGTTTGCTTCGCATTTGGAGCTCGCTTTCGCGCTATATTAGCCGTATATGCTCGCTAATAAAATATAAGGTACATATCTCGGATTACATACCGTACTTTTACAAATTTTTCCCTGCGGGATGCCTCATTACTTGATGAGATGTATATTTGTGATATATATACTGTCATTTTTTTTCGGATCGAGCCGCGCAAAGGAGACTATGGCGAATTTTTCCGAAAATTTAAGGCGTTAGAAAAATTTTGAGAAAATTTGGAAAATTTTGAAAACTTTAAACTTTGATTTGAAGTTGAAAGTTAAACAATAGTAATTGTTTTTGAAAAGATAACTAAGTATGATTTGAAAACTTAGTAAAGATTTGTAAGAAGTTTAACTATGAATTTTGGGAAAATTAATAGATTCTGTAACTTTTCTTACTTGATAATTTCGAGGACGAAATTCTTTTAAGTGGGGAAGATTGTAACGACCCAGAATTTTTATTAATTAAAATTTGAATATTTAATTAATTTTAAATATAAATAAGTGAATTTATAAGTCGAATAAATTTTTATTTGAATTTTTGGATTTAATTGAATAATTAAATCGATAATTTAATATGTTAAATTTTGGAAATAATTGAAAATTGAGTTAAATATGATTGAAAATGATTTGTAAAATTTTATTTTATCATATAGGAGTTAGAACGATATTTTTGAACTTTTAAAATCGAATTAAAAGTTAATTTGTGAAAATTGAATATTTTAATATTAAAATCGACTAGTGAAAATAGCCAATTTTTGAACAGTCTCAGAATTGAACGAAACCAGTTCCATTGGATCCGTAATAGTCAGTTATTACCGGATTTCAAATTTCGTGTCAATCGGAGTTATCGTTTGATCGTGGCAGCTCGAAACGCATCGAATTGTTTTTAATTTTAATTTGGCGAGTTAAAATAGCCATTTTTCAAAAAGTCTCGGATTTCGACGAAACCTGTTTCATCGGATCCGTAATGTGATATTATTGTAAGGTTTCAAATTTCAAGTCAATTGGATTTACCGGTTGTCCTGTACGAATTAAAATGCCTAGAAATCGATTTAAATCGGTTTAATTTAAATTGAGCGTTTATAGCCATAACTCGCACAGATGTCCGAATTAGCTTTCGAAACCTGTTCCATTGTGTCCGGAACGCGAGGTAAACCCTAGAAACGCTGGTTACGGCGCGTAAATCGGAGTTCGGAATTTCCGGATGAATAGTGTTCGATTTTTCTTTATAAATAGACCAACACCTTCATAATTTAGAAAAAAAAAATAAAAACCCTAATTTGTTTGCCCTAGCCGCCACTACCCCAATGTATGGCCAGAAATTCGTGATCTTCATCCCTCAATCTCTCTCAATCCAGCAAGAATTAGCCAAAGTTGTTAACTACAACATTGAAGATCATGAAGAGAGCTTTCAATCCATACGGTTGAGATCGTGTTTGGAGCATCGTAGGACAAGCTATGGGGGGCCGACGCACGTATGTTGCGCATGAAATTCGAGGCAACCTGGGGGGCCGAGCTCTATGAGCTTAAGGCCGAGCATAGGGGGGGTCAAGAGCTTCGTGATGGTGGTAGTTTGATGAAGTATAGATGAGAGATGGTGGTGCAAGATTTAACCCTAATCTATGGATATGGGTTTCGGCTATCACCTGATGATTGCGTGAATTGGAGAAGAAGACGCGCACGGCTGAGATTGGATGGAGCTTGGATCTAACGGCAGTGATCAAGTGTGGGTTTTAATTATAAATTAATGGTTGTAATTATTAAATTATAAAATCGTGTAAACTTCAAAAATCAATATCTTTTTCATACGAGGTCGAAAAAATGCAAACTCAGTTGCGTTGGAATCATATGGACGAGCACTACGCGATGGAGTTGATTTGGAGTCGTTTGGAGTTAGTGAGAATTTTGGGTAAAATTAAACGCACGTTTAATTTTATTCGAAATAAATCGCTAAAACGGAATTTAAAATCAAGGTGAGAACTTCTCACTCAATCGAATCAGTTTCGATTTTATTTTAAATAGTTAGATTTAAAATATTTGAATGCATGTTTGAATGTTGATTAATATATATTGATTGTTAAAATAGACATTATACGCCGTTAGTAAGCGGATGTTATTTATTAAAAACATATACCACGAATATTTCATAAACAGTGAAATTGGTATTATAAATAATATCAATATATATATTGGCATATGTATATATTGCAGTTGTTGATTTCCCGCATTTTTTTGTTTAGCGGATGAGACCCTATTGCGCCGTTATTAAGCGGATAATATTTAAATCCCATATACCGCGATAATTTCGTACTGGAGCGAAATTGGTATTGTGCTAATGTTTGTGGATGCAGGAAAACAGGTTGGAGGGATCCAACTGGATTCCTCAACAGTTTTTATTTGATTTCAGATATTTTGATATTTGATGGATTTTCATATTGATATATGATATCGTTGTAGTCGTGATTGACTATTTGGTGTGTAGCATCATTGAACAAAATTTTGGGATTTTAAAATGATTTTTAAAGTGATTTTTGAGAATATACTATATTTTGGAATTGATCCATTATAAATAAATAAACGTTATAATTTTTAAAGTTATAAAAATTATGATTTTTAAGAAATGTAGTTAAAAGCTGATTTTTTGAAAATAAGGAATTAGTGACTTTATAAAATAGTTAAATTGGGATTTCTGAAATAATTGTGAAAAGTTTAAATATAGGATTTATAAAATTTGATTATTTTATAAATCAAAATGATGAAATTATAAAGGAGTTTAAAGACGTTTTTAAAATATTAATATGAATTGATTTATATAAGAGATTTATAAATGGATATTTATAAATTGAGATATTGAAATTATAAAACGAGTTTTTATAAGTGTTTGAATGAAGTGAAAATGAATTTCATTAAAGAATGAAATTTATAGAATTATAAACGGTGAAGTTATAAATGAAATTTATAAATAGTAAGAATTATAAATTTGTGAAGTTATTTGAAGAATAGATTTGGTTAAATAAATGAATCTTATAAGTTATAAGATTTATGGTTTAGAAAGTCTTTAGAGGAACGATTTTGTAAAATAATCGTTTTATAAGTATTTAACTTATAATATGAACTTTTAGTTTATAATTGAGTTATAAACTGGAATAGGTTAATAAAAGAATTTATAAAAAGGAAGTTTTTATAAATAAATAGAAATTGAATTTATAAACGTTGTTTATAAATTCGCAAACAACTTATTTTGATAAGTTAATTGTTGAAACTTATTAATGGAGTTATATTCACATTTTTGACTGTGAATAATCCTTTGAAATAAAAGGCATAGAATTGATGAAATTTGTTAACGTAGAATATTCACGTTTTTGAATAGTGAATAATATGTTAAAGAAATTGTTTTGAATGTGATATTTCAAATAGGATTTAAAACGATCTAACGATGTTTTAAAATGTGTTGAGATTCGAAACCATATATTTCAACATTTATTGTTGAAATAAACGTTTTCGAGAAATAAAAGGAAATGGTGGACTATAACACTGTTGTTATAGTAAATGATTTTCGAAAGGAAATGTTTTGTATACTATTGGGATTTATATATCTATTTTAATTTCGAATCCCTATACTAGTGATTTTGGGTTGTTGTAACGATGTTTTACGCAACACTCGTCTTGTCCCAAATAAATATGTTTAAGAGAATGATTTCCTTAAAGAATGAAATATATACTTAATCTCGATTGAAGTATATTGAATATTTTCCAAGTGTTGAAAATAAATAAAATTTGTGAATTACTTATGAATAAATAAGTATGGAAATGTTTTCCGATATAAAGTGAATATTTTAAGAGTTTATCTTTTTGAAGATAAATTGGAATGGATAATTGAAATCGTATATGCATGGATATTTTGAAATATAAATTCATTATGGAATTTATATGTGAAAGTGGAATTTGTATGAAAATAAATATTGATTTATTTTTGAAGTATGAAATAATATATCTTGTAAAGATATTTTGGAAAATAAATAATTTGGAAAATTATTTGGAAACTGGTGATGTGTGCATATCCAGTGATAGTTCAATAACCGACTATCAGTATTTCCCTTTGAATGGGTAATTGATGTGATTTGTTTGAATGTGAATGCTACACTTATTTTTGAATAAGCGCTCACTATTCGGGTTAACCGGGAAAGGACCATGGGGTCGTATAACCCATTCCGAATATGTGATACGTCGTTATGAATTGCATTTGAAGATCGGTGTTGAAGACCCGGTATTTGCGAGAGCGATAGGATGACATGTCGATTGTCTCTGCACTGAGTTGCAGCGGTATAGAGACTCCCTAAGTGATGGGAAATCCGATCAGGATTGTGAATATCCGGATTGCAAGGACTTCTTTGTAAGTGCCTTCGGTTTTGTTCGAGCCCGGAACAGACTTGTATGGATTGTATGTCTGACATTACAGATTGAGATATAAAGCCGATTTCTTTCAAATATATTTCTGTTGGTGGCGGAGAATTTATTCTTTTAGCTTAACACCCTTCTCTGAGACGTACGAGCTCAGAGGTTATATAGTTGAAGTTATCAGCGATATATTCCCAATTTGGTAATGTGACATGCTGAGTGTTGCTGAAATGATCATTGTGTTGATTATTGTGATAGGATCGTTTATTTGATCGTCTATCTTGGTGATCATTGTGTTGATCATTTGTTGACCCAAAGCATGGCTTTTGTATAAAGTATGTTTTTGTGGACGTGACTTCGTCGAGCCTCACACCCTGGAAATGGTCAAAACAGGAAAGATGCGGCAAGGTTATGAGGGGTAGCTCCCTTTAGGGTATGTACATTTCCTTCTGGATAGAGGTGGTATCATGGTATGGAGCCCAGATATTTAACCTATGTGGTTACTGCGAATTTATTACTTTGTGGTTGTTGGTTATCGGGATCCCGTGAGAAAGGTCGTTTACGATCGGGGAATGGCGTGCTCGTGTCAGTAGTTACCCAGTTAGGGGTAACCCGGCCTTGTGTTGGCAGAGTTCCGGTTTGGTTCTCGGGGATGTCTTTCCAGAGGCATTCTCATGTGGCAATGGGAAGTTCCTTGGCCTGACCATTTGTTGGAAATCCAAAGAAACAATACGAAACTTGTACGGTATTAGTTGTAGAACCTGCCATTCACTTATGGTGGTCACCACTGTTTGGATGGTAGCTATAGTAGGCATACGATAATGGTCGTATGTTGGCTAAGATTTATATTCTACTTTCGAAATGAATTTTTCCTACACTATACACTAATAATAATATCAAATGTCTTTTTAAATGCGTATCAAGCATCTTTGACTATCATAAGGAGAAATCTCCTCCGATTCTGCGTTTGCATGTGTGTGTGTGCGGGAGGCCTTATGGTAGTCTCATTTTTAAAAGCATTGCGAATTGAATTTAAAAATATTCCTCCATTTTGATTTTAAAGATAAATAAACTGTTTTGAGTTCTCACACCAGTCACATGACTGACTTGGAGTTTATTGTTTTCCTTCCTAAACTCTGGGTGCCCACCAATTTTCACACGGGCAGTCAAGAGTTAAGGTTTATCAGGATATTCTGGATATTCTGGAGTTGCTGGAGGCAAGCTGGACGGCATGGCGTATTACTAGTTTATATAGTATTTCTTTTTCCACTGCACTGTTTGATATTGTACACTCTGATGATATGATGTAATGTAATGTATAAAATGTAATAACTGATATAGTTCTTTGTTTAAAGATTATTCATTTATTATTATATGTTGTTCCGCTGCGAATTGTGAGATTCTGATGTTGTTCTGTTGTTTTCTGTCCTGTTCTATGTTCTCTATTCTCTTTTTCTTCTATTTTAAAATGTTCTATTTTCTTTTCTCTTTTCTCTTCCCTCTATCTTTTCTATCTTCTACCTTTTTCTTTCTTCTTTCTTCTTCTTTTCTTTTTCTTAAACCCATAACTATTCGGTTTTTCGGCAACGAAAAATCGAAACGTTACAAGTTACTCGGGGATGGACCCGAGAATTTTGGTGGTTGGCTCGGGTAAGTACTCGAGCTATCTTGGGTTTGTGTTGAAAGCTGTTTTTAGTTTTGAAAATCAAACCAAGTTTTCGATTTTAAATTATAAACAAGTTTTTTAAATAAGTTTTCAAAAAAAATTTGGTTTTTAAGCAAAAAATAAACTAAAATAAAATAAATATGTTTAAAAAAAATTTTGGGTTGAATAATTATATTCGAATAATTATTTAAATTATTCTTAAGTTTTCAAATGGGATTTATGATGTGATTAAAAAGCTAATAAATGAAAAAATGATTACTTGGTAGAAGTATTAAAGGTTAATTACTATTTGTAGTTTATTAAGGAGAATAATTTATGGATAATTACTTAAAGTGATTAATTAAGTAAAGATGGATAATTAAAGGTTAATTAAGTAATGATTTAAAGGTTAATTAAATTGTAATTGATGGGTAATTAATTTGTAATGATAATTAATTAATGTAATTAATCAAAAGTTAATTAGTTTTGGGTAATTAATTAAAAGATAATTAATTAAGAGTTAATTAATAAGATTAATTAATTAAGGATAATTAATTAAATGGTAATTAATTAAGGGTTAATTAATTAATGTAATTAATTAAGGATAATTAATTAAATAATAATTGAATAATTAAGGGTTAATTATTTAATGATTAGAGATTAAATTAATTTATAATTAAGGTTGATTAATTAATAATTTAAAATTAATTGATTATTTAAGTTTAATTAATTAAAATAATTTGTAATTGGTTAATTAACCTGGATTAGTGATAAATCTGATTTCAATTGATCAGATGATCAATTAACCTTACTTATGGATGATTGTATTCTATTGAATGCTGTGAATTGTTTGCCTCTACTGTATGATGCCTTGTAATTTAAATTGTTTTAATTCAGTCTGTGATGAATGCAATTTATTTTATCCGTGATAAATGTATATTATTATCTGTGAATCTGTGTATGGAAGATAAGCGTTATATGATTATACCGCTTATCGATATTGATATGCTTGAATCTATGATGATTGATGATGTTGCACTATTATGTAAAACCCCTGGACTACACCTTACACACACAAATACGGATTGCACGAGGGAATTGGTTAAGTCACAGATTTTTGAAATGGTTTTAAAGATTGAATATTGAATCCAAAATAGTTTTGGAAATAGAACTGGGTTAAATATGAAAAGCTTTTGAAAAGGGGTTTCAATGATAAAAGTTATTTTAAATAACTTAATAAAGTTTTGAAATTTAAAATAGTTTGATTTGGATTTAAATTCAAAGATTTGAAATTGAAATCTATATTTGGAAATTATGGTTTAAAAAGGGTTATACAAGTAATAAATGTGTTTGTATGGGTTTAAACCATTTTAAAAGTATTATTTTGGAAATTTAAATTTAACCCAAGTTTAAAGGGCTTTAACTCGTGCACATGTAATCAGATTTTTCCGAAACGAAAACTATTTGTTTTCAAATAATAATAGCTTTCATATAAAGAAAGGATTTCCAATTTATATTGAAAGGTTTCAAGTTTGAAATAGGATTGAAATTGAAAGCTATGAATAAATCCTTGTGAAAAATGGTTGAACTTTGTTTGAAATTGAAGTAGATTTTGAATGGTGTATCTTTTGTATAAAAGATTTAAAATGAGAATTGTTTGAAAGTTATGAATGAATCTTTGGAAATGGTTTTGAAAGCTATGAATTAAATCTTTGATTTAAAGATTGGATGAGTTAATCCAATTTGAAAAGGGAATGGTTTTGAAGGCTATGAATTAATCTTTGTGAAAGATTGGTGAACTTTGTGAAGTAAATCTTTTTGTTTAAAAGATTAAATGGTAATTTGTTTAAACCATTTAAAAGAAAAGTTTTAGATTTCAAAGTTGTGACTCAACTGAAATCACAATATCCATATGTTTTTAAATATTGCGCTCATTATTCGGTTTAGCCGGGAGAGGACCTTGTGTCATATAACCCATTTCGAATAATGATACGACGATATGGATAGCATTTGAAGACCGGTGGTGAAGACCGGGTATTTTCGAGAATGAAAGGATAACCCGTCGATTGCTCAGCATTGAGTCGCGTCGGTATAGAGATCTCCATATGTGATGGGGAGTCCGATTGGGATTGTGAATACCCGGATTTTCGAGGGATTCTTTGGAAGTGCCTTCGGTTCTGTTCGAACCGGAACAGACTTGTTTGGATGTGTGTCTTACATTACACTTTGAGATGTAAAACCGGTTTCTATCAAACACATTTTTGTTTGGTGGCAGAGATTTATTCTCTTAGCTTAACACCCTTCTCTGAGACGTACGAGCTCAAGTGTTATGTAGTTGATGGTTACTAGTGATACATTCCCAATTTGGTAATGTGGCATACAAAGTGCTGCCGATCATTTGTTGATCAAAGCATGACTTTGTGAAAAAGTGTATCTTTGTAGACGTGAATTCGTCGAGACTCACAACCCAGTAATGGTCGAAACAGGAATCGTGGCAGCAAGGTTATTTGGGGGTAGCTCTCCCTGAGGGTATGACCATATCCTTCTGGATAAAAAGTAGTATCATAGTATGGATCCCAAATATTTACTTATGTTGATTTTAAAAGTGGTATCATGGTATGGATCCCAGATACTTTACTGTGTGGTTGTTGGTGTCGAGGCCTCGGATAAAGGTCGGTAACGACCGGGGGATGGCATACTCGTGTCAGTAGTTACTTCCGGGCAGGGGTAACCCGGCCTTGTGTAGCAGAGATCCGGTTAGGTTTTCGGGGACGTCCCTCCAGAGGCGTTCCATTTTATGTGGGAAGTTCCTTTGCCTGACTATTTGTTGGAAATCCAATCATCCAATACGCGCCTTGTTTTAGTTGTATAACCTGCCATTTACTTATAGCGGCGCCCCACTGTTTAGATGGTAGCTATAGTAGGCATAGTTCGAAATGTCTATGCTGGCTAAGATTAATATAATACTTTCAAAATGTTTCTACACTATGTACTAATAATAATATCAAATGATTTTCGCGTATTAAGAATTTTTGACCGTCATAAGGAGAACTCCAAGTGTGCGCTTGCATTGTGTGTGTGGCGGGAGGCCTTATGGCAGTTTCATTTTCCAAAAAGCATTGCGGATTTTAAATTTTAAAATCTTTTACTGTTTTTTTTTTTGAGATAAAACTATTTTTTTTTGCTCATACCAGTCCCATGACTGACCCAGAGTTTATTGTTCCTTTCCTAAACTCTAGGTGCCCATAATTTTTTACACGGGCAGTCTAGAGTTGGGTTTTTCAGATAATCGAATAGTAGGTGTAGATTCGATAGCATTCAATCTCTGGATGTTGGCGATTGCATTTGCTTAAGCCAACTTGATGGTGGTTCTCGCTTATTGGATTGGAGATCTTTGGAGTTTGGCATTGAAGACATTATCTTTCTGCTGCAGTTGCCTAGTTTGCTTTATCTTTTGCTGTTGTTTTTTCCACTGCTATTTCTTGTATCTCTGATGTATATTGATATTCATTGTATCATTTGATATTGTATTCACTGCTGTACCAATTATATTCATTCATTTTTCTTCCGCTGTGTTGTACTTAATGTGTTATAAGCTCCGGTGAGCCAGATTCGACGTTTGGATCTACGGCATTCGAATACGAGTAATGTATTCAATGCCAATTTTCGAAGGTCGAGTCAGGGTCATCAGACAGTTGATACTGGAGGTGGATGGAAGGATGGGTTGCTTGGAAAAATGGTGAGAAAATTTCCTGATGACCGTGGCGGCGACGGTGGTTCGTAATGGATTTTAAACCCTGAATTGGTCGAGCTCGGAATAGGGGCTGTTGCATCATCCCTATTGCATCGAGTTGCATCGGACATGGGGGAGGCAGCGTGGAAAGCTTTCAAGTGTGTGGCCGGGGTTGCGTGACTTCAGATCATCGGTGGTGGCAAATGCGTGGGGTTTTTTGGATGTTCGTTTCGTTCCAGGTGGTAGTTGAGTTGCTCGATTTTGATTCATTGTTGAGTTCGATGATCTGGGTGATCGGTGGAGTTGTTATGGTCGTCGACGACTTGCCTGAAGTTGTAGCATCGATCGAAGCTCAGGCGATGGCGCGTACACGTGCACGATGTACTTCTGTGCATTTGGAATAGTCGAGGTTTGGGGAAGATGGTTGTACCTCGAGGTAGACTCAAGTTGTCTGAAGGTTTTTCTTAAAGCCAGGAAAGAGTGAGGGTAGCTTTGGAATAACCCGTAGTTGTCTAAGGACAATCGTATTTTGGCTCGGGTTTTATTGATATAGCATGATCGTGAATTAAAAATATATCAAGTTTTGAAATTTAAACTTTGTCAAGTTTAAAAATCTTTCTTAACAATTTCTTTGATATAAAATGAGTTATTTAGGTTGGTATAAATTAAAGGTTTGAAAATAAATTATTTTTAACTAATCAAGGTTAAAAGTGTTTAATATATATACATGTATAACCTTTATTTTTTATAATGTAATTAAGTGATAAATTGATAAGATAAAAATGTTTTTAAAGGGATAATTAACTTAAAGGTTGAATTTAATTGGTTAATGATAATTTCTTTCCAAGATGTTTAATTGAAGATTAATTAGAGGTTATTTAATTAATTATTAAGTTTAATTAATTTATTATTAAAAGTTAATTTAATATTGATTTAAGGTTAATTAATTAATAATTAAAAAATAATTAATTGATAATTAAGGGTTAATTAATTAAGGATTAATAATAAGTATTAAAATAATTAAGGATTAATTAATTAATAATTAGGGATAATTAATCATTAATTAAGGATAATTTATTTATGTGACTAATTAATTAAGGAAATTAATTTGATGATAATTAATGAATTAAAGGTTAATAAATTAATGAAAGTAATTAAGGGATAATTAATTAATATGATTAATTAAAGAATAATTAAATAATTAAAGGTTAACTATTCAATGATGGAAGATTGATTGATTTATTATTTAAGTTTGATTTATAAATAATTAAAAGTTAATTAATTTATAATTAAAGGTTAATTAATTGAAATGGTTTGTAATTAATTAATATTAATTAACCAGGATTAGTAGTTATTCATAAGTAATTAATTTGCTTTAAATTAATCAGATGATTAATTAATCCTACTTATGGATGTTTGGATTCAATTGAATGTTAAATTATGTGATATCCCTGATGTGTGATGCTTTGTGATATGAATTATTTTTGATTTGACCCATGATGAATGTAATTTATTTATCTGTGATGAATGTAATTTATTTATCTGTGATGAATTTATAATTGTAAATCTATAAATAAAGATAAGCGTTATAAGGATTATATTGCTTATTGATATTGCTGTGTTTGGATTGTGATGATTGATGATTAAGGATGTTGCACTATTGTGTAGAACCCCTGGACTACACTATACACACACAAATATGGATTTCATGAGGAAATCGGTTAAGTCACAGATATTTGAATTTAATATTATGAAATGGTCTTAAAAGTTGAATTTTGAATTCAAATGGTTTGGAAATGGAATTGGGTTGAATGTGAAAAGCTTTTGAAAAGGAGTTTTAAAAGATAAAAGTTATTTTGAATAACTTGATAAAGTTTTGAAATTTAAATGGTTTGATTTGAATTAGAATTCAAGATTTGAAATTAAATTCTATGAATATATGTTTGGAAAATTTTGGTTTAAAAAGGTTATACAAGTTATATAATGTAGTTATATGGGTTTTAAAACCATTTTAAAAGTATTGTTTCGGAAATTTGAATTTAACCCAAGTTTTTGACTTGAAGGGTTTTAACTTGTGCAAATGTAATCAGATTTTTCTTAAACGAAAATCTTTATTTTCAAACAATAATAGCTTTCAAATAAAGAAAGGATTTCTAGTTTTGTTGAAAAGGTTTCAAATTTGAATTGGAAGAGTTTTGAAAGATATGAACGAATCTTTATTAAAGATTTGTGAACTTGGTTTTCAATTGAAGAGGATCTTAAAGGTATATCTTTTGTATAAAAGATTTGGAATTGAAATAGTTTTGAAAACTATGAATGTAACTTTGTGAAAGATTGGTGAACTTTGTGATGTGAATCTTTTCGTTTAAAGATTTGAAAATGGTATTTTGTTTAAACCATTTAAAAGAAAGGTTTTGGGTAATAAGTTATGACTTAAATAAGATTCCATATATCCATATGGTTTTAAAAATTAAGCGCTCATTATTCGGTTTAGCCGAGAGAGGACTTTGTGTCATATAACCCATTTCGAATAATGAGATGACGAAATGAAAGCATTTGAAGACCAGTGGTGAAGACCGGGTATTTTCGAGAATGAAAGGATTACCCGTCGAATGTCTCTGCACTGAGTCGCGCCGGTATGGAGATCTCCATATGTGATGGGGAGTCGGATCGGGATTGTTAATACCCGAATTGCAAGGGCTTCTTTTGAAGTGCTTCGGTTCTATTCGAACACGGAACAGACTTGTATGGATGTGTGTTTGACATTACACTTTGAGATGTAAAAATGGTTTCTATCAAATACATTTCTGTTTGGTGGTGGAGAATTTATTCTCTTAGCTTAACACCTTTCTCTGAGACGTACGAGCTCAAAGGTCATGTAGTTGATGGTTACTAGTGATACATTACCAATTTGGTAATGTCGCATACGAAGTGGTGCTGATCATTTGTTGATCAAAACATGGATTTTGTGTAAAGCGTAGCTTTGTGGACGAGATTGCATCAGGACCTCACACCTCGAAAATGGAAGAAACAAGAAAAGGTGCAGCAAGGTTATTAGGGGTCACGCCCTATGGTATGTCCATTTCTTTTGGAAAATGGTGATATCATGGTATGGAGCCTATATACTTAACTCATGTGGTCACTGCAAATTTATTACTTTGTGGTTGAGAGCTCTCGGATAAGGTCGCAAACGACCTGAGATGGCATACTTGTAGGTGTTACTTTCGGGCAGGGGTAACCCAGCCTTGTGTTGGCAGAGAGCTGGGTAGGTTCTTGGGGCGTCCCTCCAGAGGCGTACCCATGTGGCAATAGGAAGTTCCTTAGCCTGACCATTTACTGGGAATCCAAAGAAACAATACGCGCCCTGTATGGTTTTAGTTGTATAACTGCCATGGAATATGGCGGTAACCTGCTATTGAACATGGTAGCCATAGTTGGTATGCTGGCTAAGATTAATATTATACTTTCAAAAGGTTTTCTACACTATGCACTAATAATAATATCAAAAGGTTTTTGCATATCAAGCATGTTTGACTATCATAAGGAGAAATCTCCTCCAATTGTGCGTTTGCATTATGTGTGTGGCGGGAGGCCTTATGGTAGGGTCATTTTCCAAAAAGCATTTTGTATTTCCTTTTTATTTCTTGTTGATTGTTTTATTCAAAGAAAACTATTTTCGTTTGCTCACGCCAGTCCTATTACTGATCTGGAGTTTATTTTTCCCTTCCTAAACTCTGGGTGCCCGCAATTTTCCATACGGGCGGTCTAGAGTTAGACTTTTCAGATTGCCAGATAGTAGGTGTAGATTCGATAGCATCCAACCTTTTGATTTGGAGATCGCATTTGTTTCTCTGGAATCGGAATTGCTTAATACAACGTGATGGTGGTTCAAGCTTTTCGATATGAGTTTTGGAATCTTTTGAGCTTTGGAATTAGAGTTCCAGTTTTGGATTCTTTCTTTCGATTCTTTCTTTCTCTCTTAGAGACTAAGTTGGAGATTTCTTTCCGTTGTGTCATTTTCCGCTGCTATATTCTGGTCTGATATTTTTTGGATCTGTTGTATCTTATTGTAACAGATATTGTATCATTCTTGTATTAAATGTTATATATCAATGGTATTATTCATTTTCTTCCACTGTGTTGTTGTACTTAATGTATCATAAGATCCGGCGAATCTGATTTTTACGTTTGAATCTGCGGCATTGAATACTAGTGAAGTATGGATGTCGATTTTCAAACGCGAAAATCCGAGTTGTCACACTTGGTATCAGAGCTGAAGGTTGAACTTTAGTTCAGGAGTATAACACATTAGGTAACTCATTGGAGATAGGGTGAAGTATACCCTAGAATGAGTATATCCCCAAGATATCCATCTGAATGCCTTAGTAAATTCTCTTATTATCCACTAATAGTGAGTATGAGTGCAAGAAGAGGATGAGATAGGGGACGGGAAATACCACTATGGTCCATACCCTGTAACAACACGGAAACAATCTTTTCTTCGTCAATCTCTTTGATCATCAATTCTTTGATGGCTTTCTAGCAGCTCGAGGAAGGAGCTTCGGTGTGATGATGGCCCTGCGTATCGTTGTAGAAAATTCCTATTTCGTACTCTCTTCATCAGTTTCCTATCAGCTTTTCGTTTTAAACTTTAATAAATTTAAAATTCTATTGGAAATAAATTGGTTAACTAAATATAAAGTTAAATTGGATTGTACCGATAAAACGATTTCGGTCAAAACTAAAGTTTGAAGTTTTTGTTGTAATTTCTTGTGAGGATCAAAGTCTGAAGAGGGACAAGTTGATGTATACTATAACGACCCTGACTCCGCCTTCGTAAATCGGCACCGAATACTTCACCAGTATTCAAATTCCGCAGATTCAAACGCCGAATCTGGTTCGTCGGAGCTTATAACACATTATGTATAACAACACAGCGGAAGAAAAAAATGAATAATATCATTGATACAATAATGAATACAATATCTGATACAATATGATACAACAATAACAGAGACAAATATACACAGCGGAATATGATAACAACGGAAGAGATAACTCAAATATCTGCAACTCCAAACCAAAAGCTCATCCCAAAAGCAACGAGGGCTCCAGTACCATCTCGACATCGCATTTCCCCCAAAACCAACCTTGACTAATTCGAGCTCCAAAACCCTACATATCCATTTTTCGGCCACCATGAACTATGAGAAACTCAGCCACCATTTTTCTCTTAATCGTTGATCAACATGTAACCTACGGCCACAATCCCGAAGTCACCCAGCCGCGTGATTGCTGGAAATCGAGCAAATTCTCGATTCTGTTCAATTCCCAAATTCTCATGATTTACAAATTTAAAAACCGTGATATTTATCTTAAAAATCATAGTTTCCAGTTTCAAAACAGATTACATAAACGAGAAAATAAATCATTTAAGTCAAATTTTTGTCATGTTTTGAGTTTTACTACAAATCTTCCTTCCAGGTCGAAACTACTTATTAGCTATGTTTAAAAATAATTTTAAAACTAAAATCTGGTTGATTTAATCACTTTTTTTAAATCTCAAACCTAAAAAGGATTGGAAGAAGAGGAAGTTAATTTTAATCCTTACATAAGTTTGTATATTCTTTTAACAGAGTAAATATGCCTGTACTTATACATGCATACTCACATATCTTTGTATACTCAGGCAGATAATCACATTTATATTCATACAGACCATTTTCACAATCATACTTCCCAATATTACCCAAACATCAAGATGTAAATACAGGTTCCAAAGGTTTGCTTACCTGGCAAAGAAGACAGGGAACTTGTTTGAATGTTTTAAACCTGGAACTTGAAAACAGAGGCCTGAGTTTTGATCAACATTTTGAATTGTTCTGAGCTTTGATGTTGTTGAGATGACTTGGACTTTAATCATTGAATTTGATCTTTGTTGCTTTAGGTTTGATTTGAGTCGCTTTGACATCTTGCATTTGAAATTGCTCAGGTTTTACTGCTTTAATCTTTTTCTGGTTTTGAAAACTTTGCTTTTGAGTTGATATGATTTTGTTTTTCTTTGGTATAAACTTACAGGTTTGCTTATTTGAAATCTTGAACTTGGCTTTGATTTGCTTTTAGATTTAGTTTCTAGTTTAAATTTTGTATGAGGTAGTTTTTTTTCAAGTTTTTCAATTGAGTGAAAAATGAATAGCCTTGTTTTCTTTCTTTTGATATTTACTTAGATTATAAAATAAAATAAAAACATCTTTGCCACTTGTAATCATAAACAAACACTTATAATTCATGTTATTACTTATTCTACAAGTGTTATAAGTGTACATTATTATGTCTAAACCTTTTTATAAATTTATTTACGTACATTTGTATTTATTTTACTTTTACAACTTTTAAAGAGAAATGGATTAAAACAATTTGTACACTCAACAGATAAATCATGCATATATACATTTCTTAGTTTATAAAGCTTTTGTAAATCTTAAATAGTAATTCAAAAGTATTGTATTAATTTCAAAATATAACTTCCAAATTAAAATGCCTATTTAATGTAATGGGAAAACAAATTGAAAATAAAAATGTTTTCAAACCCAATATATTTATAAAAATATTTATTACTGAATTTTAATTTCAAGAATCCAATTTATAATCAATTTGTATTCATAAGTAAATAAACAAACGAATATCTCATTTAAATTGGGAAAAAATCAAATTAATTCACAATTTAATTTCAAAACTAAATAAAATTCCAATTTAAATTTAGCTTAAAAATCGGGATCGTTACATATACTTTGGAACATTCCAACCTGGATTGAGTATCCATTGTTTGTTCTGTTGGGTCCAGATATATTCTACGAGTGGTTAGTTAACCCTTCGAACAAACCAATGTCCCGCATATTCATAGACCGAATGACCCGAGTATTTCTAAAGTGCTGAATAATTTTTTTTCGTATCTATTGATGATATTCTGATCTAGAAAAATAATCCTTATCTGTTCTTTGTTGTCTTCCCGTCCAGCAAATTTCGAGGACGAAATTTTCTTAAGGGGCGGAATCTGTAACGATCCCGATTTTGAGTTAAATTTGGTAATTAATATAATTTTCAGAATTAAACTTTGAATAAATTTGAATTTTTCCAAAATTTAATAAAGATATGTGCTTGTTTTGTGTTTATATAAATAAATAAATTATAATTGAAATTTGAATTTGAAACTCAAATGTAAATATATTGACATGTAATTGGATGTAAAGACAACTTTATATTTGAAACTAAAATATAATATATGATTGCTTATTAACGTATAATTAGAATTAAAATTATTTAAAAAAAAAATGAATAAGAAGCTTTCACACATACATACATACATACACACACACACAGATATATATATATATATATATATATATATATATATATATATATGTAAAGTTGGTTTGTAAGTATATAAAATTTTATACATATGTGTAAATATATATACAGTAGAATATAAGTAGAATTTTGGTTTTTTGAAATTAAAGAATAAATATTTTAACTTATTATTTCTAAGGAACTAATGTATATATATATATATATATTATTTGTAATGGATAATCTGATTTCAAATCAATTTTCTTATTAATATAGAAAAGGTATGAATAAAATATAAAGACATACATACATACATACATATATATATATATATATCTCTAAAATTGGTTTGTGAAAATGTAAAGTGGGACTTAATTAAATACTTTTCACTTATATACTTAAAAATAAATATAGTTATATATGTGTATATATATACATATAAGCATTTGTAAACATATTACATACTTGATAGAAACTTAAACCTATGTAAATATGAAAACATTAAGGGTTTAAAGCAAAGTTATAAATAAATGAAAGAAAGGGTTTAAACACAAAATGTTTACAATTTGACATTTGTAAAATAAAATTTAATATACCTTAACAAGTGTAAAAGAAAGTAAACATGCAAATAAACATGTGTTAGTTTGTAGTTACAAGTGGCATTTTATTTTCTTTTAAATTAAATCTATACGTAAAAATGAAAAGAGAAACCCGGCCACTCATTTTCAGTTCTAAAACTCTTTACTTCTCCATTTCTCTTCATCTTTCTAACAACAAAACTAAGATGTAAATTAAAACTAGAGAGAAACAAAACTTAGAAATCAAAATACTTCGGGTTTCAAATCAAAATTTGTTCAACTCAAACATCATCAGCAAGCAAGCTTCAGGATTCAAAATAAAAAAAAATCAAGCAATGGTTTTCTTAAAGCAAAGATTTTCAAAAAAGAACTTGGAAACTAAAACATGTAGTTAAGTCTAACGGCAAATTTAAAGTTCAAAGACATCGCGTTTCAATAAATCAGTTTCAAATCAAGGAATCAACATTAAAGTTTCAAGCAAGTTCCAGATCGGAAGATCAAAGAAGAAAAAATTAAAAACTTCCAGATCAATGAAACATGGCCTGGTTCTCTCTGTTCTTCATTTTGAGGTGAGCAAACCCCTTGACCGTGTTGTTTATCTTAGTGTTTGAAGTTGTATTTGGAGCTATGATGTGAATGTGCTAGTATGATTGTGTGATATGACTGCATGTTGTAAATATATGTGTGCATGCTTATATATGTAGAAAATCACCTCTGTTCTTAGTTTATAGGCTACCAAACCTGTTCAAAATTCAAAAGCTTTTCTTACAATTCTTTTTAGGCTTGGTGGCTTAAACAAAACATGTTTAAATTGACAAGATTTGTATTTTAAAAATGGTTTCAAGTTGAAAAGGTTGGTAGCTATTTTGAAATTATGGAAAAATAGTGAAATCTTTTTAAACGGAAAAAAAAAAAAAATTTTAAATTCTTAATTTGATTCTATAATATGATTCGAAATTGTTAATGATGGATTTTAAAATGAAAATCACAATTTTTAAGTTTATATTCATTGAGAATCATCGAGATGATCGAAATGGGGTTATTCGCCGGGTGCCGGAGACTAGCGAAGAGTTAGGTGACGTTGTTGATACGGGAGGCGGATAGAAGGATGGGTTGCTCGAGAAAAATGGTGAGAAAATTTCCTGATGACCGTGGCGGCGGCGGTGGGTCGAAGTAGATTTTAAACCCTAAATTGGTCGAGCTCGGAATAGGGGCTGCTGCGTCGTCCCTAGGGCATTGAGTTGCACCGGACATAAGGGGGCAGCATGGAAGGCTTACGAGTGTATGGCCGGGGTTGCGCGACTTCAGATCATCGGTGGTGGAAAATACATGGTTTTTTTTTGGATATTTGTTTCATTCTAGGTGGAAGTTGAGTTGCTCGATTTTGATTCAGTGTTGAGTTTGATGATCTGGGTGATCGGTGGAGTTGTTATGGTCATCGATGACTTGCCAGAAGTTGCAGCATCGATCAGAGCTTTGGCAATGGCGCATACACATGCACAGTGCACTTCTGTGCATTTGAAATAGTCGAGGTTTTGGGAAGATGGTTGTACCACGGGGTAGACTCGAGTTGTCTGAAGGTTTTTCTCGAAGCCAGGAAAGATTGAGGGTAGCTCGGGAATAAGTCGTAGTTGTCTCGGGATAACCGTATTTTGGCACGGGTTTTATTGATATAGCATGATTGTGAATTAAAAATATATCAAGTTTTGAAATTTTAAACTAAGTCAAGTTTAAAAAAATTTCTTAACAATTTCTTTGATATAAAATGAGTTATTTAGGTTGGTATAAATTAAAGGTTTGAAAATAAATTATTTTTAATTAATCAAGGTTAAAAGCGTTTAATATATATACATGTATAATCTTTATTTTTAATAATATAATTAAGTGATAAATTGATAAGATAAAAATGTTTTTAAAGGGATAATTAACTTAAAGGTTGAAATTTATTGGTTAATGATAATTTCTTTCAATATGTTTAGTTGAAGATTAATTAGAGGTTAATTAATTAATTATTAGGGTTAATTAATTTATTATTCAAATTTAATTTAATATTGATTTAAGGTTAATTAATTAATAATTAGAAAATAATTACTGAACAATTAAGGGTTAATTAATTAAGGATTAAGAAATAAAATAATTAAGGATTAATTAATTAATAATTAGGGATAATTAATCATTAATTAAGGATAATTAATTTATATGACTAATTAATTAAGGAAATTAATTTGAGGATAACTAATGAATTAAAGGTTAATTAATTAATGAAAGTAATTAAGGGATAATTAATTAATTAATATGATTAATTAAAGAATAATTAAATAATTAAAGGTTAATTATTCAATGATGGAAGATTAACTGATTTATTAATTAAGTTTGATTTATAAATAATTAAAGGTTAATTAATCTATAATTAAAGGTTGATCAATTAAAATGGTTTGTAATTAATTAATATTAACCAGGATTAGTAGTTATTCATAAGTAATTAATCTGATTTAAATTAATCAGATGATTAGTTAGTCTTACTTATGGATGTTTGGATTCAATTGAATGTTGAATTATGTGATATCCCTGATGTGTGATGCTTTGTGATATGAATTATTTTTGATTTGAGCTGTGATGAATGTAATTTATTTATCTGTGACGAATGTAATTATTTATCTATGATGAATTTATATCTGTAAATCTGTAAATAAGGATAAGCGTTATAAGGATTATACCGCTTATCGATATTGCTGTGTTTGGATTGTGATGACTGATGATTGATGATGTTGCACTATTATGCAAAACCCCTGGACTACACTATACACACACAAATACGGATTTCATGAGGAAATCGGTTAAGCCACAAATATTTGAATTTAATATTATGAAATGGTTTTAAAGGTTGAATTTTGAATTCAAATGGTTTGGAAATGGAATTGGGTTGAATGTGAAAAGCTTTTGAAAAGGAGTTTTAAAAGATAAAAGTTATTTTGAATAATTTGATAAAATTTTGAAATTTAAATGGTTTGATTTGAATTGGAATTCAAGATTTGAAATTAAGTTCTATGAATATATGTTTGGAAAATTTTGGTTTAAAATGGTTATACAAGTTATGTAATGTAGTTATATGGGTTTTAAGACCATTTTAAAAGTACTGTTTTGGAAATTTGAATTTAACCCAAGATTTAGACTTGAAGGGTTTTAACTTGTGCAAATGTAATCGGATTTTTCCAGAACGAAAATCTTTATTTCCAAATAATAATAGCTTTCAAATAATGAAAGGATTTTCAGTTTTTGTTGAAAGGGTCTCAAATTTGAAATGGAATAGTTTTGAAAGCCGTGAATGAATTTTTATTAAAGGTTTCTGAACATGATTTCCAAATTGAAGAGGATCTTAAAGGTATACCTTTTGTATAAAAGATTTGGAATTGAAATAGTTTTGAAAACTATGAATGTATCTTTGTGAAAGATTACTGAACTTTGTGAAGTGAATATTTTCGTTTAAAAATTTGAAAATGGTATTTTGTTTAAACCATTTAAAAGAAAGGTTTTGGGTAATAAGTTGTGCCTTAACTAAGATCCCATATATCAATATGGTTTTAAAAATTAAGCGCTCATCATTCGGTTTAGCCGGAAGAGGACTTTGTGTCATATAACTCATTCCGAATAATTATATGATGAAATGGAAAGCATTTGAAGACCGGTGGTGAAGATCCGGTATTTTCAAGAACGAAAGGATTACCCGTCGAATGTCTTTGCACTGAGTCGCGCCGGTATATAGATCTACATATGTGATGGGAAGTCCTATTGGGATTGTGAACACCCGGATTGCAAGGGCTTCTTTTGAAGTGCCTACGCTTCTGTTAGGACCCGAAACAGACTGGTATGGATGTGTTCCTGACATTACTCTTTGAGATGTAAAGCTGGTTTCAATCAAATACATTTCTGTTCGGTGGCAGAGAATTCATTCTCTTAGCTTAACACCCTTCTCTGAGACGTACGAGCTCAGAGGTTATGTAGTTGATGGTTACTAGTGATACATTCCTAATTTGGTAATGTGGCATACGAAGTGTTGCTGATCATTTGTTGATCAAAGCATGACTTTTGTGTAAAGCGTAGCTTTGTGGACGAGACTGCATCAGGACCTCAGACTCTGGAAATGGTCGAAATAGGAAAAGATGCAGCAAGGTTATTAAGGGTCGCGTCCCTAGGGTACGTCCATTTCTTCTGGAAAAGGGTGGTATCATGGTATGGAGCCCAGATACTTAACTCATGTGGTCACAGCAAATTAATTACTTTGTGGTTGCTTTGTGGTTGAGAGCTCTTGTAACGACCCATAATTTTCAATAATTAAATTTTGTTAATTTAATAAGTTTTGGTAATTTAATTCACAAAGAAAATAAAAATTTGTAATTTAATAACGAAATCATTAAAATAAAGATAATAATGTTAATGCAGGTGAATAAATAAATAATTTAGTGCAATCCCAATTAATTGAAACCAATTGTAAGGTTAAAATTGATTGTAATTAATAAATTGGGAAATAAGTTTAAAGTATATTAAATGAAGAAATAATACGTAATAAATTGTAATTTGATAAAATTAATGTTAGATAATAAATTGCAGTAATTGTTGGTTGATAATAAAGTATGAATAGGATAATGATTGATTGAATAATAAGAATGGGAATCAAGATTTGTTTATTTATTTGAATTTAAATATTAGTAATTGTGTTTATTGCAATTAAACGAAATTAAATATTTAAATATTACGTGAATGAAAATTGAGGTGAAATTGGGAAACATTAGTGTACCAAGAGGTAACCAATGTTAATTATATTTTTATTGTAATGAAAGGATTGGATAACAAGGTTTAAACTTTAACAAATAGATTTTGGAATTTTAAATTTTAATTTTCGAATTTAGTGAAATTGAAATCAAACACTAAAATTGATGGGTTTATCAACTTTAATCTGACATCTAAATTGTTTGACTGATTGAAATTGTTCAAGAAATCAAAAATGAAAAAGATTGCTTATTATATAATTGGAATTGAAAATTTGATTTAATTAATTAAATATTAAATTTTTGATTTATTGGAAATTAGCCATTTTGGCCACTGACTCGGATTTCGACGGAATTAGTTTCATCGGATCTGTAACAGTGAATTATTGTACGATTTCAAGTTTCGTAGCGATCCGATTTTTCGTTTAATCGTACGGGCTCGAAACGCCTAGAAATCAATTAATTGAAATCAATTTGAAATAACTTGATTTTTGCATAACTTTTTCATACGATGGAATTTGGACTTAAAACCTGTTCCATTGATTTTTAAATGTTTGAAAACATCCATTTTGATGTATGGGACGACCAATTTCGTTTCGAAAATGAAATGGGCCTTAAGGAGCGATATTATCATTTCAAACCAATCTGACTTTAACATTAACCTACGAAAATGATAGAATTGAACCTCGAAACCAGTTACATTGTGTTCAGAAGGCCTTTTTACATTAGGAACGACAGGCGGCACGTTTCGTTTGGAGTTTGGGCTGTTTTGGACCTCATGCTATAAGTAGGCACGCAAAACAATAAAATAGTATTATATTATCATGAAACCCTAGCCGCCACTCCTCTTTTCTTTTCTTTGCCCATAAACTCTCGATCTTCTTGCCTTGATTTCTTCTCCGTGCATCAAAATCAAAAACTTCCAAAAGGAAAGGGGTAGATATCGACGAGCTCTTCACATCCGACGGTTGATTTGTGCTATTCATCACGGATTCGCCAATATCTGGCCTTGAAATTGCGGCAGTCTTTCTCGTTTTGCATGTGAATGGCGGCACTAAGCCGCACCCTGGACGGTGGCCGAGCTCTGAGAGGCGCACGTCGCAATCGCCCCCGATCAATGCTATTCTTCCTCGTTCGACGTGCGTGCGTGAGAGTTGTGTGCGTGTGATGGGTTCTCTAGTGCGTGAGCATGAAGAAGATGAAGATGACGCGTCTGAATGTTAGTGGTGAGTTTTAGTTTCATTTATTTTATATAAATTTAATTTCGAGTCGCTCTAACTAATATAACTCTTGCTCACGAGATCCGATTTGTGCGCGGTTTTCTCCATTAGGATCTTATTGGAATTCCAGACATTTTGACGCTGGTTTGGATGAATTCTAAGACTGTTCAAATTTTGGGTTTAAATTGAATTTAAATTCAAAAGTTGAGTGTTTTGACCCACTCACGACTTCTAAAATTTGTTATGTGTGTTAAATTAATTTCTGATGTGATTAGAAATTTATTTATGGATGTTTGGTATATTTTATCAGCATTCCAGTTACATTAAATTTATTGAATTAAATTATTATTGAATTTATTATTGCATATAAACTGCCAGTTAAATTTTTATTTAATTTATTATTTCATATAAATTGCCAATTAAATTGTTATTTAATTTATTATTGAATATAAACCGCCAGTAGATATATGTTATTTATTATCTGTTCTATATTGATGTTATTGTTTGAATTGGATGATGATTGTGATAAATGGTTGATGATTGATATTGGATGAATGGACGTTGTATTTTATATTGTTATAAACTGCAAGTTGTTATGCATTTTTATTTCATTGGGATTGCGGTTTGAAATGATATATAACCGTATTTTTATTTTAAATTACGGATTGAAATGATAAATATCTATATCACTCGACCATAGGGTAGAAAATAATATACAGACACCGTGGTCTATATCTAAATGATTTGAAAATAATTTTCTATGGTTTTGGAAAGAAATATACGGTTAATGAATATTGATTTTTGATATTATATAAATATTATTTGTATATATAGTTAAATGCTTGAATTTAAGCTATGTATAAGTTTGTTAAATAAAAATATTTAGTTTAATAATAGAGTTTGATTTTTATTAAAATAAACGTAAGTATTTAAATTTTATTTTAATATAGAGTGTATAATGATTTAAATAAATTAAGGTTGGAAGATAAATTGGAGATTTATTTGAAATTAAATTTATTTAAGAATTAAACTCAAATAGGTTGATGTGAAATTTATTAAATTGGAAATTTTAAAAGGTATAATTATTATAACTTGATTTTGAGGTCAAGGTGAATTAAATGAGTATTTCAAGTATAAATGAATGGAAGGAAATATTTAGTTATTTGTAATTTTAGTTTTATTTAAATGATAAGCGATTTATTATGTAGAACATTTCAAAACTAAATAATAGAAAACTGAATTGTTGAATTGAAATTATCAAATTTAGTTTTGAAATCTTGGAATATTTAAAGCATTTAAATATATCAAAATTGAAATGTTTTATTGAAACCGAAGTGTTCCGAAGTTAAGAATTTCAAAGTATTATGTTTTAAAGGTGTTATAATTTCAAATATTTGGTTTCGAAGTGTATAAATTTGAAAGTGCTATGATTTTGGAAAGGGAATATATTTGAACTAAAAACAATATTATATTGTTTTGGGTTTATACAAAATGATATCATATTGATTTGGGTTTTAAAACGAAAATGATAGCATATTTATATGGGTTTGAATGGATATTAAATTCTGGTTTTAAAAGTATAATTATTTTGAAATGACCGCGGTGTTATGATAACGTTTGGTTGTTAAAGAGACCGGGATCAGAAGTTGTCATACTCTCTGCCAACTCCTAAAACCACTTTAATAACCATGTACGTAGTGGAGATTCCAGAATGAAGTCGGATGGGGTGGCATTCCTTTAAGGTATATACGTGGACCCGGCTCCCGTGAGTTGGCATAAGGTGCCTAAAACAGGAGCGATTCCGGGGCAGTGAGATAGCTCCTCTTATCGGACACACTCCTTCGATATTATATTCTTACTTTGAGATTTATTTGGAGGCCACTTTTGATTTTTGGTTTTGGAGGTGTGGCTCGAGGTGGGCGGTAGCTGCACGCTATGTGTCACCACCAGTCCAGATAGTAATTGGTATATCTACCCTGGCATTGCCTTGTGTGCCATGTCACCTACCCTAGCGCGCCTTGTATGAGTTTGGTTTGCTCACGTAGCCTGTGTGGTATCCTTTGGACTTCCAGATCAAGCCATGATACTGGATGGACTACTGGGACTATTACGTGTTAAGGTGGAAAATGTAAAGCCTTAACTCTATTTAAAAGCAATTTTATTTTACTATTAGACATTACTATAATAGTGAAATATTACTACATAGTAAATAGTTTAACGGATCCTTAGGAGATGTGAATCCCGAGCATCTCTTAAGTTACTGCACTCAAAGTTAGACACTGGATAGGAGATGTCATATGCCGTAAACATCTCTGATGCCGTTCCATTCATATTATTTACCGTTGATTTAACTTACATAAGATCTTTAGTTCTGACTCAAGTGTTTTGTCTTTACAATTCGCTCTGGTCAGTCTGACCATTTCAAGATTCGAAGACTTTATTTCTAGAGGACGAAGACGGAGATTACATTACTATTATTTATTATATTATTCCACTGCATTCGTACTGTTCTGCTGCATTAATTTTTATTCTCTGGTATGTGTAACTCTGATATGTATTGTATAGTAAAAATCAAATGTTTTGTAAAACAGCTTCATGAACTGTTTATTTGATTATTACATTTTGTATTTCGCTGCAAATTCTGTTTTGTTTTATTTCTTTCTGCCTTTTCTTATTCATCCAATAACAATCCGCCCTTTTGTATGGTTTGAGGCCGACATGATTGTCTGCCTATGCACTTGGAGGGTGCAGCATGATAGAGGGTCTCGCATTTGGTTTAGTAGCAAGCGGATGACTCTTACTCCTACATGTCCCTGTGGGGGTTGGTGCAGTTGAGAGGCTGGCCGTAAAGGCAGAACACCGGTACCATTGTATGTTACGGTGGGCGTTACCCCACTGGCTAGTTACATCTGGTATCAGAGCGAGGTTTAGTGACAAAACTTAGTTTTGTGGGGTCTGACTCTTTATTAATAGGGTAGCAATACCCTATGATGAGCCGCTGAGTGCATATATATATGAGAGAGCGTACTTGTTAGTGTTATAAAAAGGTTTTAATATTGTGTTAATATGTCTGTTTTGTATTTATAAATTCTGATTGGTGCATAGGACGCTATGATATCAATAGGGATTTCTAAACACTTAATAAGACAAACCAACACAATATTTGTTTTGAATGTAGGTAAATGAAATAATTTTGCCTATTATATTTTCTGTATATAAAGAAATAAATTTTATAAAGATTATATTTGGTTGTAATATATTGGTTGTTAGGTAGTGAAATTTATAAATGTTGATTGGAAACAAAATTTGAAGAAAATAAAATAAATGAAATTTGGAAATTATAGAACCTAAGTTCCGGGATGTTGAAATTTGCTTTCAAAGGATTATGGAATATAATAATATTATTTATAACTATTTTATGATATAAATATTCCAATATTATTTGAAAGAATTGTTTTAAAGAAATTTTGGAAGGAAATAACTTATGTACTCCCCTCTCTGTCGCTGGAAAATAATTTCGGTGATGAGTGCTCGCATTATCGACGTTCATTTTTGAGTTTCAAAGTGGAAAGGCCACTTTAGTAGTTTTACTACGGATTTATTTTGATAACCAAATATAAAATTTTAATTTTTTTAAATATAACTAGATATATGAGTTGTAAGTATATATTTATCTATTATTTTAAAATTATTTGAAATTTAACACGGTATTTAATTCTTAAGTTTCAGTTACTTAATAGTTTCAATTATGGTAGTGAAATGGAATGTACCTAATTAATAATTGGAACACCTAATTAAAATATGAGATTAAATGATAGGTTAAAAGTAAAATTACAAGAAAGTTGAAATTAGTAACCTATAAAACAAAAGATATAATTATTAAACATTAAATTAATTTAAAGGAAATGAGATAACTTGTATAAATCTTTCAATTTGCATTCTTTAACATATATATAACTTACCAAAATATTAAAAGTTGAAATGTTAATAAGAAAATGTAATGGAAATTGCACAAGAAAAATTATGTAATGAAAGTGTTCAATAGATTGCTTTTATTTATAGGAATTGATGTTATAACTGTCATAAACTTAAGTTATAATTTGGAAGGTTATTGAAATTAAATGTGATAGAAAAAGGAATATAGTAAGTAAAAGATTTTAAACTTAAGTTAATGAAATTGATATGCCAAGTGACTGAATTGAACATGAATACTATGGATAAATGAATGAAAATAAATGAAAATTTGGTAAGAAGTTAAATGTAAATTAAAAAGATAAAACATTATATGAATGAAAAAGAAATCAAACAACAAATATTATGAAATGAAATTATTAAGATTAAGCTTGATCTGTTGTTAGTGGTTGAAACAAAATTAATATTTCATTCTATATGACTATTAACTCTTTCTGGATTATATAAGCAAAATGCATGTTATGGAAGCAATTGCTACTGCTTTTGGTTTCATAATTAAGCGTTTGTTTGCCCAACAAATAGGTACATTTCCGAATTATGGTTTTATAGCGTTATTATATTGTTTTCCCGTGTTGGGATATATTATTTTGGAAAATATATGTTATATATTGTTATATTAGATATTATATTTTCTCCCGAGCCTCTCCGTTCAAAGGAGACTCTGCCGAAATTTTCCATAAATTTTGGACCTAGAAAATTTTGAAAAATGTTTCCAAACTTTATTAGTTTAAGTATAAAAAGATTTAATGGTTATAAATTGATATATTTTATATAAAATATTAAATTTTGTAAATTTATTCGTTTATAAAATTAATACTTTGAATAAGATGTATTGACTACTCAATCCCCTATTTTCCCTTCTTTTCCTTTTCGTGGATGAAAAGTATTGAGTGGGGGAGAGTATAACGACCCGTAATTTTCGATAATTAAATTTTGTTAATTTAATAAGTTTTGGTAATTTAATTCACAAAGGAAATAAAAATTTGTAATTTAATAATGAAATCATTAAAATAAAGATAATAATGTTAATGCAAGTGAATGAATAAATAATTTAGTGCAATCCCAATTAATTGAAACTAATTTTAAGGTTAAAATTGATTGTAATTAATAAATTGGGAAATTAGTTCAAAGTATATTAATTGATGAAATAATACGTAATAAATTGTAATTTGATAAAATTAATATTAGATAATAAATTACAGTAATTGTTGGTTGATAATAAAGTATGAATAGGATAATAATTGATTGAATAATAAGAATGGGAATCAAGATTTATTTATTTATTTATTTGAATTTAAATTATAGTAATTGGGTTTATTGCAATTAAATGAAATTAAATATGTAAATATTACGTGAATGGAAATTAAGGTGAAATTGGGAAACATTAGTGTACCAAGAGGTAACCAATGTTAATTATATTTTTATTGTAATGAAAGGCTTGGATAACAAGGTTTAAACTTTAATAAACAGATTTTGGAATTTTAAATTTTAATTTCCGAATTTAGTGAAATTGAAATCAAACACTGAAATTGATGGGTTTATCAACTTTAATGTGATATATAAATTGTTTAAATGATTGAAATTTCTCAAGAAATCAAAAATGATAAAGATTACTTATTATATAATTGGAATTTTCAATTTGATTTAATTAATTAAATATTAAATTTTTGATTTATTGGAAATTAGCCATTTTGGACACTAACTCAGATTTCGACAAAATTAGTTTCATCGGATCCGTAAAGGTGAATTATTGTAGGATTTCAAGTTTCGTGGCGATCGGATTTGTCGTTTGATCGTACGGGCTCAAAATGCCTAGAAATCAATTAATTGAAATCAATTTGAAATAACTTGATTTTTGCATAACTTCTTCATACGATGGAATTTGGACTTAAAACCTGTTCCATTGATTTTTAAATGGTTGAAAACATCCATTTTGATGTATAGGATGACCAATTTCATTTCAGAAACAAAATGGGCATTATGGAGCGTTATTGTCATTTCAAACCAATCCGACTTTAATAGTAAGCTACGAAAATTATATAATTGAATCTCGAAACTTGTTCTATTGTGTTCAAAAGGCCTTTTTACATTAGGAACGTCAGGCGACATGCTTCATTTGGAGTTCGGGGTGTTTTGGACCTCACGCTATAAATAGGCACGCAAAACGATAAAATAATATTATATTATTATGAAACCCTAGCCGCCACTCCACTTTTCTTTTCTATGGCCATAAACTCTCGATCTTCTTGCCTTGATAATTCCAATCCGTGCATCGAAATCAAGAACTTTCAAAAGGAAAGGGGTAGATATCGACGAGCTCTTCACATCCGACGATTGATTTGTGCTATTTCATCATGGATTCGCCAATATCTGGCCTTGAAGTTGCGGCAGTCTTTCTCATTTTGCATGTGAATGGCGGCACTAGGTGGCCGCACCTTGGTCGGTGGTCGAGCTCTGAGAGGCGCACGTCACAATCGCCTCTGATCAATGCCGTTCTTCCTCGTTCGACGTGCGTGCGTGAGGCTTGTGTGCGTGTGATGGGTTCTCCTGTTCGTGAGCGTGAAGAAGATGAAGGTGACGTGTCCGAATGTTAGTGGTGAGTTTTATTTTCGTTTATTTTATATAAATTTAATTTTGAGTAGCTCTAACTAATATAACTCTTGCTCACGAGGTCTGATTTGCACGCTGTTTTCTCCATTAGGATCGTATTGGAACTCCAGACATTTTGACGCTAGTATGGACGAATTCTGAGACTGTTCAAATTTTGGGTTTAAATTGGATTTAAATTCATTTTAAATTCAAAAGGTAAGTGTTTTGACCCACTCACAACTTCTAAAATTTCTTATGTGTGTTAAATTAATTTCTGATGTGATTAGAAATTTATTTATGGTTGTTTGGTATATTTTATCATCATTCCAGTTAAAATGAATTTATTGAATTAAATTGTTATTTAATTTATTATTGCATATAAACTGCCAGTTAAATTGTTATTTAATTTATTATTGCATATAAACTGCCAGTTAAATTGTTATTTAATATATTATTGAATATAAACTTCCAGTAAATACTTGTTATTTATTATCTGTTCTATATTGATGTTATTGTTAGAATTGGATGATGATTGTGATAAATGGTTGATGATTGATATTGGATGAATGGACATTGTATTTTATATTGTTATAAACAGCAAGTTGTTATGCATTTTTATTTTGTTCTAAATTGCGGTTTGAAATGATATATAACCGTATTTTTATTTTAAATTACGGATTGAAATGATAAATATCTATATCACTTAACCATAGGGTAGAAAATAATATACAAACACCATGGTCTATATCTAAATAATTTGAAAATGATTTTCTATGGTTTTGGAAAGAAATATACGGTTTAATGAATATTGATTTTTGATATTATATAAATATTATTTGTATATATAGTCAAATGCTTGAATTTAAGCTATGTATAAGTTTGTTAAATATAAAAAATTAGTTTAATAATAGAGTTTGAGTTTTATTAAAATAAACGTGAGTAAGTATTTAAATTTTATTTTAATATAGAGTGTATAATGATTTAAATAAATTAAGGTTGGGAGATAAATTGGAGAAATTAAATTTATTTAAGAATTAAACTCAAAAAGGTTGATGTGAAATTCATAAAATTGGAAATTTTAAAAGGTATAATTATTATAACTTGATTTTGGGGTCAAGGTGAATTAAATGAGTATTTCAAGTATAAATGAATGGAAGGAAATATTTAGTTATTTGTAATTTTAGTTTTATTTAAATGATAAGGGATTTATTATGTAGAACATTTCAAAACTAAATAATAGCAAAGTAAATTATTGAATTGAAATTATCAAATTTAGTTTTGAAATCTTGGAATATTTAAAGCATTGAAATATATCAAAATTGAAATGTTTTATTAAAACTGAAGTTTTCCGAAGTTATGAATTTCAAAGTATTATGTTTTAAAGGTGTTATAATTTCAAATTTTTGGTTTCGAAGTGTATAAATTTAAAAGCGCTATGATTTTGGAAAGGGAATATATTTGAAATAAAAACAATATTATATCGTTTTGGGTTTATACAAAATGATATCATATTGATTTGGGTTTTAAAACGAAAATGATAGCATATTTATATGGGTTTGAAATGGATATTAAATTCTGGTTTTAAATGTATAATTATTTTGAAATGACCGCGGTGTTATGATAACGTTTGGTTGTTAAAGAGACCGGGATCGGAAGTTGTCATACTCTCTGCCAACTCCAAAAACCACTTTAACAACTGTGTACGCGGTGAAGATTCCAGAATGAAGTAGGATGGTGGTGGCATTCCTTTAAGGTATATACGTGGACCCGACTCCCGTGAGTTGGCATAAAGTAGCTAAAACAGGAGCGATTCCAGGCCAGTGAGGTAGCTCCTCTTATCGGACAAACTCCTTCGATATTATATTCTTACTTTGAGATTTATTCGGAGGCCACTTTTGATTTTTGATTTTGGGGGTGTGGCTCGAGGTGGGCGGTAGCTGCGCACTATACGTCACCACCAGTCCGGATAGTAACTGGTATATCTACCCTGGCATTGCCTTGTGTGCTGTGTCACCTACCCTAGCGCGTCTTATACGAGTTTGGTTTTCTCCCGTAGCCCGTGTGGTATCCTCTGGTGGCTTCCTGATCAGGAGGGACCATGACACTGGACGGACTACTGGGACTATTACGTGTTAAGGTGGAAAATGTAAAGCCTTAACGCTATTTAAAAGTAAGTTTATTTTACAATTAGGCAATACTATAATAGCGAAATATTACTACATAGTAAATAGTTTAACGGATCCTTAGGAGATGTGAATCCCGAGCATCTCTTAAGTTACTGCACTCAAAGTTAGACATTGGATATGAGATGTCAAATCCCATAAACATCTCTGACGCCTTTCCACTCATATTATTTACCGTTGATTTAACTTACATAAGATCTTTTAGTTCTGACTTGAGTGTTTTGTCTTTTCAATTCGCTCGGGTCAGTCTGAGTATTTCAGGATTCGAAGACTTTATTTCTGAAGGATGAAGACGGAGATTGCATTACTATTATTTATTATATTATTCCACTGCATTCATATTGTTCCGCTGCATTAATTTTTATTCTATGGTATGTGTAACTCTGATATAAATTGTATAAGTAAAAATCAAATGTTTTGTAAAACAGCTTCATGAACTGTTTATTTGATTATTATATTTTGTCGTTCCGCTGCAAGATTCAGTTTTTTTTTTATTTCTTTCTGCCTTTCCTTATTCACCCCAATAACAATCCGCCCTTCTGTATGGTTTGAGTCTAACATGTGTGGTTTATCGTAGATTTAAAACGTGTAAAAAGGCGGGATGATACAACTCTCGGATAAAGGTCGCAAACAACCGGGGATAGCATACTTGTAGGTGTTACTTCCGGGTAGGGGTAAGTCGGCCTTGTGTTGGCAGAGAGCCGGGTAGGTTTTCTGGGAGTCCCTCCAAAGGCGTACCCATGTGGCAATAGGAAGTTCCTTAGCCTGACCATTTGTTGGAAATCCAAAGAAACAATACGCGTCCTGTACGGTTTTAGTTGTATAACCTGTCATGGAATGTGGCGGTAACCCGCTATTGAACATGGTAGCTATAGTAGGCATACGACGAAATTTGGTATGCTGGCTAAGATTAATATTATATTTTCAAAAGGTTTTCTACACTATGCACTAATAATAATATCAAAAGGTTTTTGCATATCAAGCATGTTTGACTATCATAAGGAGAAATCTCCTCCAATTGTGCGTTTGCATTGTGGGTGTGGCAGGAGGCCTTATGGTAGTTTCATTTTCCAAAAAGCATTGTGGATTTCCTTTTTATTTCTTGTTGATTGTTTTATTCAAAGAAACTCTGGGTGCCCACAATTTTCCACACGGACAGTCTAGAGTTAGATTTTTCAGATAGCCAGATAGTAGGTGTTGATTCGATAGCATCCAGCCTTTGCATTTCACGATCGCGTTTGTTTCTATGGAATCAGAATTGCTTAATACAACATGATGGTGGTTCAAGCTTTTCGATATGGAGTTTGGAGTCTTTTGAGCTTCGGCATTAGAGTTCCAGTTTTGGACTCTTTCTTTCTCTCTTAGAGATCAAGTTGGAGATTTCTTTCCGCTGTGTCATTTTCTGCCACTATATTCTACTCTGATATTTTTTGGATCCATTGTATCTTGTTGTTACAGATATTGTATCATTGTTGTATCAAATGTTGTATATCAATGATACTATTCATTTTCTTCCGTTGTGTTGTTGTACTTAATGTGTTATAAGCTCCAGCGAATCGGATTTTTACGTTTGAATCTACGACATTCGAATACGAATGAAGTATGGATGTCAATTTTCGAATGCGAAAATCTGAGTCGTCGCATAGAAAGCAGGTCTGTTACAGATTTATCCCCTTAAGAAAATTGTGTCCTTGCAATTTCTTATAGGGAAGTCAACACACACAAATCGTACCCTGAATTTCTTTGTAAACAACACTCTTCTATCAAACTCAATGACTCAACCTCTATAAGGCTCACACACTCCAACTCCACTTATCGTATGTTATGATTTTAAATAGATTCAAATGACGACTTTCTATTCTTCGCATATAATGAATTTTTGTGAAAATATTCATATTGTTAGATATTTCAAAATGTTTTGGCAATCTTCTCTGTATGAAGAGCATTTTGAAAAATCAAAATACAATATAATCACAAAATATAGATACATCCAAACATGAGGCATTCATAAACACGGAAAACAATATAATATCACCATATATCTCGATATAACGTAAAACGTACCTTTCTATTAACATTTGATTGAGCTATTTTATTTTTATGCTTGCAAAAGTGAGTAACATCGCCATCTAATAATCAAAAGAAGCATCTTCAATACCTATATCAACCTAATTTTGAAATACCAAGAAGAATATTAAGTATGCATACATTTAATATAATAAAACAACATCTCATTCATACTTAATCTACTTTCCGACTAATTTCCAAATGGGAAAACCACTAAATCAAGTTATGATTTCTAAGTGTATTTTATTATATAATGTGTTAACTGTCCAAAATTACTTATGGATCACCAAAATACAAATGCATTAGGAGTTACAGTGCTTTTTGTAAGGTGGGTAAAATCTAGAATAATACTACATATTCAAGTCCACCTTTAAAACTCACGTTTTTGGCCATGTAAACATCAAATTTTCACAAAACACTTCAAACAAAAGTTGTTGCCTATGTTTCAAGCTTTCTGTACTAGACAAAATCATCAAAATCGGTTGAATTATTCAAAAGTTATGAGTAAATGAGTTCAGCTCAATTTTAGGCAATTTTGCATTTGGGGACAGCAACAAATATCCACTGAAATTTATATTTTAACCTTACTTAAACTCAAAATTTTACGTTGCATTATAAATAAAAAAAATTCTCCAATGACACTCCTTTTTAATGAAGTTGAAATCATTCAAAACGGATCAATAGTTTGAGATTTAAGATTAAAACTGATCGTAATGTTTTTTAAAATACTATAGAATAATTTCACATCCAACAGTTTTTAAACTACTTCTCAAAATCATTAAACTTATAATTCTCTTTCGATGATACTTTATCTCTTCTAAATATACCTCATCCTTCCAAAAAAATTGAATTTTTTAAAATCAACTCTCAAAACTTCCATTGAATCATTTTGAAATAGTACCTGTCTTTTTTAATTATAATACAACTTCAATACATTTTATTAGCACCTAAAAATCAAATATTTATTTTACTTACCACAATGTATCACATCACAAAAATCTTTACAATATATATCCAAATCACAGATCTCGTACAATATGGTAGGCGTACAATCGCATAATCACATACCATACTAATTTCAAATTCATATATACACACACACACACATATATATACATATACATATATATATATATATATATATATATACATACATATATATAACGATAATGTCATGCCTCGAATTTCTAATGATTTACTATGCTAATTGGCTGTAGTGTTGAAGGTGTGATCAACATCGCCTCGCCATCGACTTCAGCCGTCCACAAATGCTCGATGGCTGCAATCATCGCGTCAAATATTGAAACATAAAAATATCTTTATTTTTTTCAAAAAAAAATCATTACCTCATCCTTATATATATATATATATACATACACTCAAGTCAAAACAATTTTTAAAACTTCAAAATATCATATATATATATATACCTATGTATGTATCTATGTATGCATGTATGTATGTATGTATAAATTTCATATCACATACTTTATTAAATTACCATCTCAAAATATTATTTCTCTTATCTAAATATATTTTATATATCATTTCTTAAACCTAGATTCTTTTCAAAATACAGCTCAATATATTTTCAGTAAAATTTCGTCTCCTTTTCAAAACATCTCTCAAAATATCACTTGTGCTTTTCCTCGTATTATATACTTTTTTTAGAACAATAATTTTTTAAATGCCTAAAATACTTTGCTTGTTTCAAAATATTCCTTATATCACTCTAATCTCTTCAAAATAATTAATATAGCTTCTTTTAAAATTTTATTTCAACATTGGTTTTTAATATAACTCAAAATATATTAACCCTCTTCAAAATAATACATCACTCTTCAAAACCATATATCCATTTGTATTACTCTAGTGTTTTGGAATCTTTATCGATAACTTTGGTCAGACACATCGATCAGAATTTTTAAAGCACTCAACAGACAAATTAATACGAAGTCAGCTTCAAAAATTCTTTTAAATATTTACTTGTAGAATAACTTAATCTTTTACAAAATATTTTCTAAATTCTAGTAAAATTTCTCTCCAAACCATGTATATACCATAACCAAAAATATTTCTAATCAAATATATGCTTACTTGTATTAAAGCATATATAACAAACTATGAGAGTAAAATAAAAAATACTCTACTTTTAAGATTTAAACACCATTAATCATCTATTCATAAAAATAAACAAGCATGCTTTCATCTTCATTTTAATCCTATTTTAATTTTATATAACAATATTGGGATTTATTTTATATGAAAATAATTCACATTATCTCTTATGGTAACTTCACAACCGAAGACATTATTGGGTTCAAATCATCCAAACTTAATGGGATACTAAATTGAGTTATATTTTGTAATGAATACCATACTCAAAATGGATCTACAAACAAAGCATCATCAATCAATGTAATCACACAAAGACATCCAAACATCAACCATCCAATCGAAATAGCCAAATAATCAAAATATTTAAAAAAACAATCTATACATTTTTGTTGTGCTACCTTAATCACTACTAGATCTTAAATTCATCTCACCTTATCACAATTTGGAATTGTGAAGTATTCGATACTAGGTTTGAATTAGGGCATTTTATAGCTTCTTTAACAAGACAACTCCATTTCTTACTTCAGAGCCTCATAGAGATTTAACGTTCATCGCTATTACTGACACTATTGGCTGAACATCTCACTCCTACTTCTTCAACCTTCATTTATTCCTCTACATCTCATATAGATACTTGCACTCAACATAAGGCAGAAGAAGTATATTATATATAATGAGAAAAATACAAATATTTTCACAAATGATTACCCACATAATCATTGTATACTCATATAATCTTAATCTACTTCATACCCACGGGGATGGGTACTCTATGTCTCATCTAAGGCCAAGAATCATGTCTCTTATATTCTGTATAGTTCTAAACCTTGTTCTAATATCAAAATTATAACACCCGCCCTCTATACCCATATTACCCAAGAGTATTATAGAATAATACTATCGAGTAATACAGAGAATGAAGCAAAATGGGTAATATACACGTGAATATTCCCTTAGACCAACACTAAATATTTCACATAATATAAAAATCTCTCACCTCGACGTAAACAGTCTCGGTACAAAGAAATAAATACATGTAGCTCTCAAGGATAGAACAATGCACAATATAAACAAATCGTAGAGAACACAAAGTCATCTATGTGGTGATAGCATATAATAATATACACAAATCCAAGTGGATCTACAAATAGTCAAATTCCCACTAAAATAAAAATATATATACATACATATCTAGAATATACATCTCAGCATCACATTAAAACATACAAATTGGTACTCAATACAACTAATGATATCTAACCTCTAACTAAGCCCAATAAGCCATCTGGTCACAACGTCTTTGAATCTAAAATGTCTCAGACTGACCAGAGTATTATTTAAATAATAAACGAGTCAGACTATGTTTAGATTGAACGGTTAAAATATAAATGACATCTTAAAGAATAACATATACACAACATAATTAATCAATCCAGCCAAAGGAATAATAAAACATCCACAATACATCGAACAACATCCATAACATGTCATACATCAAAACATCCATAAGACAACAAACACCATCACACAAACAACACACGTCAAGCATCCATCGCACACATCACACACAATATGCAGCTCATGCATCGCGCACATCTACGTATCATACACAACATACATCACACACAACACATCTCAGACATTAATCCATTCATATTTTTTTAGCAATATTAGATTTATTCATTTTTTCTTCATTTTTACTTTCATTACTATTGCTACTATTATATGTGATGTTGTTATTACTACTGCTAGAAGCCGAGTCTACATTTAAGCCCCATTGCTTCCCAGATGCAAAGGGACACCCTACTCATAAATATTTTGTAAGCATCCTCTCCAGTCTTTAGCTGCACAATAAATGCATGTCACTTCCTCGCTTCCTTGTACATCGTTTCCCATCATCAACCACCTTACTTCATTATATATTCATCACATTACCCGTGTAGCAAACCATGACCATGCAATAAGGGGGCCATGCCACCGAACCATCTGGGAGCTACCTCACGGTTGGTCAAGCTAAAATGGGGCTTGTTAAATTTTGGTCATCATGTTTATGTAAGGGAATTCGCACACCTCATTCTACTCAAAAGCGGAGATAATCATATTCCCTTTTTAAAATAAAATAAGTAATAATATAATTTACCTCACACGTCAAGTCAAAAATCCAAATAATATTGGTTAACATTCATGTATAATATAGAACAATTCACCAATATCCAAATATCAAATACTCAACCTTTAATGAATTATCTGACATTAAACTTGTGTTGAATAAATAAATATACCCTACATGGACTTCCTATAGTGCCCGATGAAATACAATTATACGCACAACACACTTAATTAATCAACATTAAATAAATTTCCGATTCTCTTATCAAATCAGTCATCACATACTTTTTACTTCAGTTCATTATTCTTCAATTTTATTGCTTTATAATTCAACACAAAGGTCTTTGTCTCGTTCATAGCAAACAAATAAATAATCATTCATACACACATCAACAATCATTCATACGCACATCAATATATTATTCGATTGGTGATTAGTAAGATGAAGGGTTTTATTTAAATATATTTCCCTTTGTTTTTCCTTCTTTTCATATAAATAACACTTCAATTTAATTTAACCACAAAACATCTCTTTCTATTTTTATAAAACCATTTCAATTAATTTAACAATCACCTTTTTTATTCGTTTCCCTTTGTTAATAAAATAAATAATAATCCTCAAAAACTCATATTCTAAAATAACATATTTATTTTCAAAGTAACTTTATTCAAAGCCCTCAATGGATTTAAAACCACCAAAATTCTTTCGTCTTAAATTTCTACTTTAATAATTTGTCATCAAAACACTATAGAGAAGTTTATATTTTCAAATACCTCTAAAATCATTAAAAACGTCAAATCCAAATAATTTTCTCAATCCATAAATATTTTCCAAACTCAAGTATATAAATTTAAAATCTTCATTTAAATCCTTATTTAATTTCCAAATCTCTTTAAAACCATATTTATTGGAAAATAATTCATCATCCAAAAATTCTTCCTCATTTAATATATTCTTTGAAGTAATTCAATAATCAAATGCCTTAATATATATAACTTTCAAAATTCATTGTTAAATGTATATATACTTGCACACACACACACACACATGTATGTATACGTATGTATCTGTGTGTCTGTATATTAATCCTTATAAGTTATAATTTCGAACCGATAAATAAATTTTCATTCAGCTACAATTACTTCAAGATATTATTTTATAAACATTAAACCAATTAAAAATTGGCTCCTCGTTTTAAAATATAGTTTTCAGATATTATTTCATAAATAATTTTTTTTTTATAATCTTCGGTAAATAAAAATATAAAATTTTAAAATCCACTTATTTATTAAAATCCCAAATTTCATCCTTTTCCTATTAATTACCAATTCATAAATTCCTTTAAATTATTATCTTTACAAAATCATTCCACTTTCAACTTTTTTCATTCATTACAACAACTTGAATTTGAAACGAGAAAATCACCTCAAAATTCACTATCTATTTCCAAATTTATTTATTTATTTAAATTTCTACTTTTTAATTTATTTTTCTATTTTCAAATTAATTTCAAGTGTTGTATTCAACTAATATCATAATCACAGCCAACCAACATGCACACAACAAATCTCAACCAAAGCACACAACACTTATTCAATCCATACCATCTAATAAGTTTCAACCAATTAATCCAAATCAACTAAGCATTCCATCGCCAAACATTACATATTCAAATTGATTCATCTGCATAACAATCAATTATCCATGATAGTAAGGTAATTCTATTCTAGAACATAGCAATAGTAAAGGAATTATACTCTAGAACAAAGTTAGGAGCGAGAAAACTCACCAAAACGACACTCGAGTTCAAAAACAGCGGCTACTCTCATTTGAATCATAATACTGTTATAGTGCAACAACTCTGCCATTGTCAGCAACTAACGTGGTCACCGTAGCACTCTCCGTCACTGTTAGCGAATCATCACTAGCACCACCATTCACTGCCTCGGCCACCATTGCACCCAAACCTGCATAGCATCCCACGTCAATCACCTCCTACCGTCATCCTAGTCAAGCATGCCTCCTTCAAATCGCCACCAACAAACGCCAACACACAAGCCAGAATTGTAGCCATAATCTCGCGACCTCCTCCCTTATCGTCACCAACTGATCACATTGCTCCAATTGGTTACAACTATAGCACCGCGTCCCCTCTCCTGTGCATGTGAACTGAGATTATAGCTCCTAATTGAGCTATATTCGAATGTTTTGGAAAATGCACTGCCTTTGATTGTGCGAGAAAGATATGGAAAGCAAGAGGGAAAGATAAGATAATGGGTCTGGTAAGTAAGAGAGTCTTCTAGACAATAGGAAAAAATAGATGAGCTTGGGCTAGAATAATTTTGCACCTTGTTAAATTAAGGTCTAGATTTTAGTTATTTACTTTGCCAATTTGTTCAGCCTTTTCCTTTGTTTAACTCTTTCTGTTTATTTACAAATTTACTTCAATTTAAATTTAATAAATTTACACTTCATTGTCTTATTTCCCTCACTTCAATATTTTTTCACTTCTATTTTTTAACTATTTCAATCATATAAAAGTTATTTGCACTTCAAAATATTTTATATTCATTCAAACATTAGATTCAGTTCAATAAATTATTTATAAATATTTTGTTGATTTAATTCAAACTATTAGAACCAAATCTTTTACTAAACAGAATTTAATTAACTAAAAGTTTATTTTCAAATTATTAATTATCACAAATAAAATTTAAACACTTTTATTTTAATAAATTTATTTATTTCTACGGCATAGAAAGCAGGATTGTTACATAGGTTGAACCTAGACTAAGGCTGAATTTTTGTACTTCATCCAGGCCTATACGAAGCGAATGACAAGCGATGTGTGGGTTTCTTTACAATGTCTAAAAGTGCTTAACATCTAGAAATATATGCAGTTGATATGTGTGTAGTGTGACGTGATATCGAAACATTCGTTAGTGGGTTAGGCTATGTTTACTTATACCTTTTTGTATATGTAAATTAGTCTATGTTTATCTAACTTATGTCCATGTCTACGTTTATAGGACTAGTTAAATATATCCTATGGTTAATCTTTGTTTAACTATCTCCTGCGTTGGCCGTGAGATTAGTACATGTTTAACTAATTTCCTTTTCCTCTCTTGCGTATATTGATGAGTTAATATATGTTAAGCTAATTCCACCATACATTAATTGTGTTAAGAATATAATAGTGATCTCCATCCTATGTTTATTATGATGGAGTAACTCTGTAGGGCAAGTTGAGGTAAAGTATGTGTTAGTTCACATATGATGTTTATGAAATACTGTTAGTAATATATACTTAGTGATACTTTTACTTACTAGACATATGTGTCTGACTCCCCTTCCTCATAAACATTAGATGAATGAAGTAATCATGACAGGTGTGGAGTTGAAGATGATGACTATGAAGACGTTACATATGTTATATGTTCGTTTGTCGATATTATATATACAGTGGGGCGTTGTGTATGAATAAAGACTATGTATTATTTATGATGTATGTAGATGAGATTTTCTTATTTTTTCTATATTGTATTTTTGACCCATTTCGCTGTAAGTTCTGAAATATATAGTTAGCTATTTTAGCTCTTTGTTTACTATTATTATGTTCAAAGCAATTCGGTTTTTCATTCTACAACGATTTTACGGTCATTAAAAGTTGGGTTGTTACACAATCCATGAATTCTCCTTTTCTTTCTTTTTTATATAAGAAAGCAACTGGTAATGGAGGGTAATAAGGATTACTATGCCCTTCTTATGCTAGTCTTTTAGAATTTGTTCACAATATAGATGACAATATTAAAATTATTGTAAAATATTATTCTAAAATTAAAAATTATCCCAAACTTATTAGTAATATTATCTATTTAAATGCTAATAGATTAAAATTTCTATAAAATATTCCATCTAAAGTGCAAGGATCGAAACAATACAAAAACTATTAATTTATCGAGTTCATCTTTCACGTTTGAACTCTTCAAAGTACTACCAACTCGACTTCACATTTTACGATTTGGTACAAATAACCTAAAATGATTTCATACAATATGTTTATGAGATATAAAAATTTCTAGGCGCATCTAATTTTTATAATGTTTAAAATTAAATTTTACTAAGAAATATTTAAAAACTAATAAGATTAAGGTTATGCGTGATAATTAACAGTACATGCAATGTATATTTAAATTATAACATTATTTAAAAAATATTTCGTATTGGTCTAATCTAATTATTTTAGATGAACTTGGTGGTTTCAAGTTAAATTATATAAAATTGACAACCAAATGGAGTTCAAATGACATATTATCATATATTTAAGCTTTGTAGGCAATGTTAATTAATGATTGTATGGTTAGATTTTCAAAATTTTAAATGTGAATGTGGCTGTCTGCTCTAATTGATCATTTGAGATGATTTACTTTAAACTATGTAATGCAATAAAGTTTAATAGAACTGAAAAGAATCTACATGCTTTTTTAGTAACTTTCAATAATATGATTAAAGAAATTTGTTTATTATGTATTACTTCCATAAATTATTGAAATTAAATGATTGCTTAAAGTCATTTATCCAATAATCATAGTGTGTTTAAAATAGAATTTATTAAAAAAGATAACCAAATTCAACCATGATCTAATAATGTATTTACTATTTTTGGTAGATTCGAAGTATACCATAAAAAAATATGTAAAACATATATTAGCAGAAAAGACTTGGACAAGACATGGGAATTATCAACTTCTTATCAATGCTTTATTTTCATCAATTGTAATTAAAATAAATGAAAAATGACGATGCAATCAATGAAATGTAAGAATTTTCTATGTCGTACCAAAGGAAAATTTCTGTTATTTATTTGAAAAGTAAAAAAACATTGGCAAGAGATTGGGATCCCTATTCCTCATTGACGTTTTTACTTGTTTATCGCAAAAAAAAGAATGCTTAACGGTGCTTGCTTATGCTCTACCAACACCCCATCGATTTCATTCGCAATTTCATCGATAAAATAATGTTATTGGCGCGGCAAAGGTAATTTTTGTAGCCAATAATAAATCTTCTTGTAACCAATGCAACTCGAATGGAGCAAGGTCGTTAAAGCTTGGTTGGAAGCTTTAGTTATCATATTATTTAGTTATTTATTTCTAGTATTGTTACATGTATCGCGGTCTATATGTTGCCACTTGACAATCAGTTCCGACCCTAAGGCAAGGTTGGAAAGACAATTACCTAGGGCAACTGATCCAATAAAGACATTAATTATGGCAGTGGTAAATGATTTGATATTTTGTTGCCAAAAAGCATATGTATACTAACATTACTTATTCAAGTTGCTATAATACTTAACTTCTGATCAGTTGGGGGCAAAATGAGTTCACATATAGGAAAATGAATTATTTTGCATGATTGGGCTTGGAGAACCATTCAGGTCGAGTCAACTTTGTTGAAAATGATGCATACATATATTTGAGTAGACATATATTAACTTATGTACATGGATTTTATGTATATTGTAACAACCCACATCTTTCGATAATTAAATTATTGAATTTAACAAAATTTTAGAATATAATTTATGAAAAATTGAAATTTATGATTTGTTAATGAGAAAATAATAAGAATATGATCTTAATAATGTCGTTTGAAAGTAATCGATAGCTATTTTAAAAGTAATTTCAATCAATTGTAAAATTAATTTGGTTAGAACTCGTAAATAAAGAAATAAACCAAATGTTGTATTTAATAGTAAATTGTACGTAATAAATTGAAATTGGGTAATATAAAATAACTAATCAGTATGTGAATTTATTAACTTTATTTGTAAACAATAAACATAGAAAATGTGTTTGAAATCATAAATTACAACAATTGTTTAATTATCATTCATTATTTAACCCGTTGAAATTAAATTGGAAATCAATTGCAATTAATCTACTTAAATATTCCAGTTAATATGAATTAAAATAATGTCTATAGAATATTAATGTAATAAATAGTAAATCAATATTAAGTATATCCATAAGATGATAGTTGAGTGAATAATAAGACGAAAATCAAAATAAACGAATTTATTGGAATATAAATTATAATTAATGAATTGTTGCAATTGAAATTGAGCACTTTAATTTATGCGATATTTAATATTGAATTTGACATGGGAAATTTGTTTCAAAAGATTATTTAATTTCTGTGTGATTAAAAATGATAAAAATTGTTAGTTATAAAAATTTGAATTTAAAGTGATTTAATTAATTTGATAATAATTTATTTAATTAACATGTAAAATAGCCATTTTGGTCACTGTCTCGGATTTCGAAGAAATCAGTTTCATCAAATCCGCAACAGTGATTATTGTAAAATTTCATGTTTCGTAGCGATCGGACTTATCGTTCGATCGTATGGGCCGGAAATGCGTAGAAATTAATTTAATAAATTCAATCGAAATAAGCTGATTTTAAAAGCTAACTTCTGCATACTTTTGAATTTGGGTTCCTAACTTTTTCCATTGAGTTTTAAAATATTAAAAACATCTATTTTGATATATGGGATGACTTCTTTCGTTTTAGAGACGGAATGGGTTTTTCGGGTCGTTATTTTCGTTTCGAACCAATTTAATATGTTCATTCATTCTTATCGGGCTCTATCTATATAAATAGATTTTCTAAACCCTAGTAACCTTTTTATTTCTTATCTCCATATGTATTTGTCTATTCAGTCTATCTACTTCTTCCTCCTTCTCAAGGGGTGTAAATCCAAAAACCTAAATCCAATTTCAAACTCAAATCGAAATTCGAACTCTCCAAACTATAGCAAATTATTTATCATCGGAAAACTCTCGATGAGAGCAATCTACCATAGTAATTATTTTTTTGATTTGTTGCATTTTTTTGATTAGAAATCAAGGATGAACCTCGGCCGTCAATGTCTAGGGTTTACGATCCAATGGTGGATCGTCGACTGTTTGACGACCGGGAGGCGGCATTGGGCAGAGAGGGTCGACCAGGTCGTGGATCAGGTGTTCGATTGTGCTATAGGGTCTCGACATCGCTATAAATCAAGAAAATAGGGGGAGGTGGCGGACTTTCTTGAGACGATAGGAGGTGTGCGCATGGCCATGGTAAGGTCGGCCTGACCTAGTGGAGGCGGCAGCAGGACGAATCTGACCCTAGGCGACTGATGTGGTGGCTAATGGCAGTGAATGTAGGCGGCACGTGCAGTTGATCGAGATGTCGAGCTTATGGTAAGGGTTTGTTCTCGAGAGATTACATGGTATTTCTTTTGTTTATTTATTTTAATTTAAAAATTAAGGTTTGAATGTTCTAACTATCATATCTTTTACATACAAACTCGGATTCACGCACGGTTTTCACCATTGCGACCGTAATGTAATTTCGGACATTATGGAAATGGTTTGGATAAATTTTGAGACTGTTAGAATTTTAGGCTATAGTTGGATTGAAATCGATTTGAAATCAAAGGTGAGTGTTTTAACCTACTCACAACTAGTAAACTTTTTTATGTTAGCTAAATTAGAGTTATGATGTGATTATAAGTTGACTGATTACTGTTTAGTTTATTTAAATTGTCATTTTCGTTAAATTTGAATTTTATTGGATATAATTGCCATTTAATTCAATATTTAATTTTAAATTTCCAATTAAATACCTATAATAATGGTCAGTTAAATTCTTGTTATTTATTGGTTTATTTGGGCGATGATTGTGATGGAGTTTAATTGTTGATATTTGGATGTATGTTTAAATTATATATTGTTATCATACTACTAGTTCCCTAAGTTAATGTTTGGAATGGTATGAATTGATACATACCCAAACGATCTATAGATTAAGGAAAAATCCTTATGGGTTGAAATGATAAACGCGAGCAATTTTATGGATTTTGAATTTTACTCGAGATTGCGGGTTGAAATGATATATACCCGTAAATTTTAAATTATTGCGGGTTGAAATGATAGATATCTGTATCACTTGACCATATGGTAGAAAATTATTTACGAACATCGAATTTGTTGAATTAAATGATTTTAAATCCTAAATTTTTGAATTCAGTTAAATGATATTTTGAAATAAAATTTGGTTTATACAAACTAGATTATTTTTGAAAATCCAAGCTTTAAATGTGAAAATTGGAACTAGTTAATATGAATTGTTTAAAGAATTTAAATTGAAATATTAAAGTTGAATTTGAAGTATAAGTGAAGTTTATCAAAATTGAATTATTGAAAATGTTTGAATATTTAAACTTTGAAATCTACTAAATTTGAAGTGGTTTAGATTTACAATTTAAACTTGGATTTGAAATCAACATAGATTTATGTAACGACTCGTAAAATTCGGTAACTAAATTTCTTAATTTAAGAAGATTTTGGTAACTTAATGTTGAAAGAAATAAAAAAAATTATTGAATTATTAATGGAAATAATAAATTGGATAAGATTGGTAAGTAAACTTTTAATAACTTGAATGTAACAGTATAAATGTAAGTTAATTGTTAATAACTTGAATGTAATTCCAATAAGTGAAACAATGTAAATGTTGATTATATTCTTATTGTAAATAAAGAATGTTCCAAAATGAAATGATTAAATTGATTTAAAATCTTAATTAATGTGCGTATTAATTTATAATGGAATATAAGTGGTAAATTAATAATTTAAAAATGTTAACTTACCAATAAAATAATGTATAAGAAATGGAAATGGAATAAATTAGTGTATGAACTAATGGTAGCACTTGTTATGAGCTAATAACTAAATTTAAAACGTAACAGTGCTAATTTAGGTTAATAATTAATAGGTTGAATGAAATGGCAATTAATGAATTTATTAAAATTGTAAAGTTATAATAACATATGGTAATTGGATGGGAAGAATAAAGATAACTAAATGTACTTTATTGATAATTAATATTATAAGGAAAGGGTGAATGTGAATTAAAAATGAAATGTAAAATTTATTTATAAGGTAGTAATTTGTGTAATAGAAAGCATGGGACCAAGTAAATAAATTTATTTAGAGAATATTAATTGTAATTAATGAATCAAAGGAATAGTAACGGTCGTAAGTTACTATTTAATTTTCCTATTAATTTGTTGTAACTGATATATTTGGGAATGAGATTTTATTGTAAGTAAATAAAGGTAAGTATTGTATGAATATATGAATTAATGTATGATTTGTGGTAATAGAATGAATCCGTATGATGTAAGTAATTTTATAAATAGTTAAAATAATAGGCCTAAGTGAAATTTTAAGGCTACGTTAACAATCATCATAAATTACCAGAATATATCTAGTCTACCACATTAATTGTAAAACAATTACATTTAAATGAATATAAATGTCTCATTTATGTGGGTAAGAACTGTAATTGTAAAGTGTATATGTAATAAGCAATGGAAATGCATATTTTATTCATAAGTTAATATAAAGGAATGAAATGTGAGACAAGTATAACTGCGTTACAAAGTAATAATAGACTCAACTAAAGGGTTGGAATTGAATCTAATCTGTTAAATTGGAATTTATTAAAATTAATTGGATTCAATTTATAATAAAGGGATATTTTAAGTAAATGAAATAAATACTATAATTAATGAATTTATTTACTTTAAATTGAGATGGGAATTGGTTTTAAAGAATTGTAAATTAATAAGTAATACAAGATGATAAAATTTATGAATTATAGAATTTGAATTTAAATAGTGATTTAATTTGTTTAATTCATAATAATTGAATTATTTTCAAACGAATGAAATTAAATATTTAATTATTACGTTAATTTAAAAATTAAGTTGAATTTGGAGAATATTTATGTAATAGCTTTGAACCCAATGTTAATTTCCTCCATTTGACCATAATGATTTGAATAATAAGAATGAATAGTGAATTCAATGGAATTATTGAAAATTTAATTTATAATTGACGAATATAATGAAATTTGAATTTACGCTGAAATTTACGATTGAATCAACATTAAATAGACATCTAAATTTGTTTAAAATCATTGTATGTAACATTCCTGAAAATTCACCAAGTTTAATTTGGCAATTAAATAAATTTTGAGAATAAATTGTGAATTAATTAAAGATTTATAGAATAAATAAATAATTTTTGATTATAAATAGGAATTTAATTTGAAATTTAAGCATAAGTATCTTATAAACAAATATTGAATTTCAAAATAAAATGTAAAAAAAAATAGAAATTAAAAAACTTGAGATTGATAAAAAGATAACGACAGTTTGTTTTCTAAATTTTTAATTACATTAATATTTGGAAGATGTAATAAATTTCAAAAGATTTATGATTTAATTCTCTTATATGAATAAATGTGACTATTTGTTAATATGAAATCAAATTATTTTTAATCCTTCTTTTCTTTTAAAAATTGTACAAAAATAAATAATAATAAAATGTATGAATGTAAATTGTATAAATATATTAGTGTATAAATATGTTGAACAAAATTAAAGGTTGTAATGTGAAAATTAATTGGGGGTAAAATTTTGTTTGTGTAAATATAGATATAAAAGAAAACACAACACATACATAAATAAAAGACAAAAATTTATATTTATTTAAATGTGAAAATAATATAGTGTTATTAACATGAAGATGTAAAATGCAAACTTATGTACATAAAAGACTTAAGTGAATATGATATAAAGTTTATTTTTAAAATTCTTTTGTCTTTGTAAAATTATAAATAATAAACATACATATGTAAGCATAAAATTTGTACAAGTGTTTAGGCCTCATGGTCATCTTTAACAAATGGCATCCTATATATTTAATTGAATAAAATATTGAAATTAAAAATTATAGAAAACTCTCCATCTCCCCATGTTCAAATCCTATAACATCTCACCAAATCTGAAAAGTACAGTAATAAGAGATTGAGTATCTCATATCTCAACACCCAAGAAAAAAATAAAGTAGAAAGGAAAAAAATTCAAAGCAGTTTTTAGTTTTGAAACAAAGATAAAACTAAAATCCAAAAACTTGAAATAAGCAAAGTTTTCAACCTGGGATTGCAGATCACAAACAAACTAAATCAAAGCAAAAGAATTCAAAGCAAGCAAGGCTTCAACTTTAATCTTAAGCAAAACAAGTTCCAGATCTTTCAAAACCAAAGCAGTTCAAAGCCTTAAACAAAAAATCAACTGCAGAAATCTTCTTTGTTCTTCACTCATGACTGTGAGCAAACCTCCTTTATTTAAAACTTTAAATCTTGATGTGCTTGCATGATTATGTTACGTATGCATGTTTATGATGATATAGGTGTGTTCAGATATACATATATAGGTCCCTGTTAGAGTTACAGGTTTTTAAATTCAAGTTTAAAATTTCAAATCCTCTGTCCAACCAATATTAGGCTAAGGAATTTAAAAAAAAGAAAAAAAAGATGATGTTAGCAAAAGTAACTTCCAGTTATTTTTTTACTGGGAACGGTAAAATACATAAAATCTTGTAAAACATGTAAAATCAGATGTCGAGTTTATTGATTCAAGTATACATCTGGAAACATCTCTGAAAAATAAGTTTTTTAAAACAAAAAATCCAATTTTTTCGTATTGAAATGAATGTGCATTTTGGGAATATCTGGAAGATAATTTTTGAACGTTTATTGGTGAGTAAACCTTTTATTTAAAAACTATTTCATATATAATCTGATATTATGCTGACATATATGGAAATTATTGTAGTAGAATAAATAATGTGAATAGTATGTTTGCATGAATGTCTTCAACTTGAAAACTGGCTTGAAATCCTGCTATGTATTGAAACATGCCTGTGTATGCATACTATGTTTGTCTCTGTTAAATTTCTAGCAAGAACAACTAGAAATTTCCTATCTTCCCAAATGAATCACTTTTAGACTTTGATTTTTGAAAGGAAATGGTTTGTAACTATATAATCTTGTTTTTAAAATAGTTTTATGAAGTTTTATTGACTAAATAGTCTGTAAATTTAAGGTTATAGTAAAAATAAAAACAATAAGTGAAAATCAATGTCTATAAATTCATCTCCAGATTATATAATCTGATTTGTATAAGCAAATCACGAATTTAGGTATGAATTTGATGATTTTTAACTAAGTATGGGTTGTGAATTTCTGTGTTGTTCAAATTTGGGTTATCGATCAATTGCTGTTGTTCGGCGACGCTTGGATGACCGGGGTTTGGCGTGGTGGTGGTCATGGTATCAAGGAACACTGGAAAATTTGTGGAGGATATCAATGATGGCCATGGTGGCTGTGTAGGGCTAAAGTAGGGTTTCGAAGCTTAATTTTGTTTGGGTTGTTTTTAAGGTGATCGCGGCGTCGACTTCGCATCGGAACGAATCGCGTGTGGGGGAACGGTTTTGAGTGTTCGATACGCATCTTTAGTCAAGGCAGTAGATCCTCTAGTGTTGGGATTCGCTGTGGGTAGGCGATTCTATTGAACGTTTTTTCTAGAGGCTGCGAGTTGAGAATCTCGTTTTCGATTCGATGGAGGATTCGCCGATTATGGTGGCCGAAGGGGTCGTTGGGGTCAGTGTTGACTTGTAGGTGGCTGCAGTGTTGATCACCGTTGTCCAGTAACATCGTGCACGTGCACGGTGTCAATCTTGTGCATCTGGATTTTGGTTGGTGAAGAAGAAGTTGGTCTAGGTTTTTTTCGTGCTTTCCTCGAGTGCGACGCGAAGCTTGGTTGTGTTGTCTCGGGGGATTCTCGTGTGATTGTCTCGTGTAAAGCTGGTTCCAGGATTTAATAAAACGAAATTCAAAGCTAAACAATTTTTTTAATAAAGTTGTTTCCAGAATTCAAAGTGCAGTCCAGATTTTAAACTATATAAATGAATTTTGAAAATTTGAAGTTAAGTTGAATTTTAAACAAAGTGTTTTACTAGTTTATAATGAATGAATATTTGACTTAGAGTATTTAAAAAGGAATTTTAGTTTTAGAATTTAGATTTTTAAAATTTTAACTTTTGTTTTAAAAATAGTTTTGGTTATAAATCTTGCTTGGGTTAAATTATGAAATAAATCTCTCTATGTTTTCAAATAACATGTTATTGATGTAATTGAAATGTGATTATGGTAAAAGTATTTAACTTCAATAAATTAAAGATGATGATTTTGTGTTAACTAAAAACAATCTTTTAAATTTAAAATTTAATTTTAAAATGGTAGATAAGAGTTTAATGTAATATGGTTTATCTTAATTTAATCAAGTTTTATTTACAAGGGTAATTAAAGATAATTATTTAACTAAGATGTTTAATGTGGGTAATTAAATTAAGGTAAATTAGTTTATGGAATTAATTAAGTGTAATTAATTACTAAATCAAGGATTGATTAATCTAGGTTAATCAATTAAGAAATAATTTAGTAAAAAGTAATTAAGAAGTTAATTACTTAATGTTAAGAAGAATTATTAACGATAATTACTTAATTAAAAGTAATTAATTAATGATTAAAGGTGGATTAATCAAGGGATTAACATTGATTTAAGATTAGGGATAGTCACTTACCGTAATTAATTAAGGGTTAAATTAATTAATTAAAGATAATTAATTAAATGGTAAATTAAATAATTAAAAGTTAATTATTCAATAATTAAAAGTTGATGAATTATAATTAAAGGTTAATTAATTTATTATTAATGGTTAATTAACAAATGATTAAAGAATAATTAATCAAAATAATTTGAAAATTATTAGTGTTAATTAACCAGGATTAGTGACTAATCCAATTTAAGTTAATCAGATGATTAATTGACCTTACTTATGGATGTTTGGATTCTATTGGATGATTGAATTATTTGATATCCCTGATTGTGATGCTCTGTTTTGATTTAAGCTCTGTTTAACGTAATTTATTATCTGTGATATATATCTGTGATCTGTGAACAAAAGATAAGCGTTATGATTTATACCGCTTATAGAATATAAGCGTTATAGTTTATATCGCTTATCAAATATATTGCTGTATTTGAATCTGTGCTGATTGATGAGGTGGCTCTTTTATTGTGTAAAATCCCTAGACCACACTTATACACACACGAATATGGATTGCACGTGGAAATGGGTTAAGTCACAAGATTTTAAAATAGTTTTAAAGATTCAATTTTGAATCCAAAATAGTTTTGGAATTAGAACTGAAAGCTTTTGAAAATGAATTTCAAAAATAAAAGTTATTTTGAATAACTTGATTGAGTTTCGAAATTTAAATAATTTGATTTAAATTTGAATTCAATATTTGAAATTGAATTCTATGATTTGGAAACTAGGGTTTAAAAAGGTTATTTAACTTATAAATGTGTTTATATGGGTATTTAAACCATTTTAAAAGTGTCGTTTTGGGAATTTGAATTTAACCCAAAGATTTTAACTTGTATAAATGAAATCATTTTTTGCCAAAACGAAACCTATGTGTTTTCAAATAATAAAAGCTTTCACATAAGAAATGAACTTCCAATTTGTGTTAAAAAGGGTTTCAAGTCTAAAATGAAAATAGTTTCCCAAGTTATGAATAAATCTTTGGAAATTGGTTTGAAAGCTAAGAGATAAATCTTTAATTTAAAGATTTAATTGAGTTAATCCAAACTAATATGGAAATTGTTTTGAAATCTATGAATAGATCTTTGTGAGACTAGGTGAACCTTGTGAAACGAATCTTTTTGTTAAAGATTTGAAATGGTTATTTATAACCATTTGAAGAAAAATTTTGGATTTTATAAGTTGTGACTTAACTGAAAATCCCATATCCATATGTTTTTAAATATTGCGCTCATTATTCGGTTTAGCCGAGAAAGGACCTTGTGTCATATAACCTATTCCGAATAGTGATACGACGTTATGTATTGCAATCGAAGACCGGTGTTGAAGTCCGGGTGTCTTCAAGAACGTTAGGATAACCTATTGATTGTCTCTGCACCGAGCAGCTACGGTATAGAGATTCCTTCGGTGATGGGAAATCCGATCGGGATTGTGGATACCCGGATTGCAAGGGCTTCTTCGGAAGTGCCTTCGGTTCTGTTCGAACCCGGAACAGACTTGTATGGTTGTATGTCCGACACTACACTTTGAGATAATAAACCGATCTCTGTCAAATACATTTCTGCTTGGTGGCGGAGAATTTATTCTCTTAGCTTAACACCCTTCTCCGAGACGTACGAGCTCAGAGGTTATGTTGTTGATATTTGTCAGTGAAATACTCCCAATTTGGTAGTGTGACATGTTAAGTGCTGCTGTATATCATTTGTTGATCAAAGCATGGAATTTTTATAAAGCGTAGCTTTGTGGACGAGACTACATCAGGAGCTCACACCCCAGAAATGGTCAAAACAGGAAAGATGCGGAAAGGTTATGAGGGTCGCTCCCTTTAGGGTGTGCCATTCCCTTCTGGAAAAGGGTGGTATCATGGTATGGAGCCCAGATATTTCACTCATGTGGATAGTGCAGATCTACTACTTTGTGATTGCTTTGTGGTTGTTGGATTATAGGTACCTTGGATAAAGGTGTCAAAGGACCGGGGGATGGCACGTTCGAGTAGTAGTTACCTAGTTACAGAGCTACCCGGCCATGTGTTGGCAGAGATCCGGTTAGGTTCTCGGGACGTCCCGCCAGAGGCGTACCCATGTGGTAGTAGGAAGTCCTTAGCCTGACCGTTTGTTGGAAATCCAATCTTCAATACGCGTCTTGTACGGTTTAGTTGTAGAACCTTCCATTTACTTATGGTGGCACCCTACTGTTTAGATGATAGCTATAGTAGGCATACGATACTGGTCGTATGCTGGCTAGGATTTATATTATACTTTCGAAATGGTCTTTCTACACTATGCACTAGTAATAATATCAAAGAAATTTTCTCGTATCAAACATATTTGACTATCATAAGGAGAAATCTCCTCCAATTTTGCGTTTGCATTGTGTGTATGGAGGGAGGCCTTATAGTAGTTTCATTTTCCAAAAAGCATTGCGGATTTATTTTAAATTCTCCTGTTGTCTATTTTAAAGACCAAATGTTTTTTTGTTTGCTCATACCAGTCCCACAACCGACCTGGAGTTTATTGTTCCTTTCCTAAACTCTGTGTGCCCACAGTTTTCCCACACGGGCAGTCTAGAGTTGGGTTTTTTAGATAATCAAAAGTAGGTGTAGATTCGATAGCTTTCGGCCTTTGGATTTGGCAATCGCATTTGGATCGAGTTACTTCATTTCATCTTAATTGGGAGTTCAATCTATTTCTGAATTGGTGCCTTGGATATGGAGATTACTGATATTGGAGTTCTTTCTTGAAGACTATATTGGAGATTTTGTTCCGATGTTGATGTTATCTTTTCTTTTCGCTGCTATTGTCTTGTATCATATCTCTGATGTATATTGATATTCATTGTATCATCATTGTATATTGTATCAATGTTGTGGATTGATATATTCGTTTTCTTCCGATGTGTTGTACTTAATGTGTTATAAGCTCCGGCGAACCAGATTCGACGTTTGGATCTACGACATTTGAATATGAGTGTCGTATTCGGTGCCGATTTTCGAAGGTCGGGTCAGGTTCATTTCATTTGGTATTATAGCTGAAGGTTAAAACTTTAGCTCAGGAGTATAACACATTAAGTAACTCATTAGAAATAAAGTGAAGTATACCCTAGAATGAGTATCCCTAAGATATCCGTTTGAACGCCTCAGTAAATTCTCTTACTATCCACTGATAGTGAGAATGAGTGCGAGAAGAGAACGAGATAGGGGACTGAGGAGTACCAATACCCTGCAACAATGGAAACAACTTTCTTCTCAATCTCCTTTGATTCGATTCAAAATTCTTTTGATTGCTTCGTAGCAGCTCCAGAAAGAAGCTTCGGTGTGATGGTGGCCCTACGAATCGTTGAAGAAAATCCTTACTTCGTATCTTCATCGGTTTCTTATTAGCTTTCCGTTCTAAACTTTAATGAATTTGAAATTTGAAATTTGAAATTGAAAATTTTAAATAAATTAGAAATTTTAAATTGAGTTAAATTGGTTAATAGAATATGAAGCTAAATTTGAATTGTATAAACAAAACGATATCGGTTAAAACCAAATTGGAAATTCTATTGTATTTTCTTATGTAGATCGAAGTCTGAAGAGGGACAAGTTAATATATATTTTGAAATATCCGAACCTGAATTTGGAATCCATACCTAGTGTTTTGTAGAAGATTGAATCCATTTATCTATTCTCTAGGATCCGATATATTCTACGAACGATTAGTTATCCCTTCGAACTAATCATACCCTTGCATATTCGTAGACCGATGGACCTAAATATCTTGTGAAATTATTGAATGAGTTTGTCCTCATATTATTGATATTCTGATTTAGTAAGCCAAACGCAGAATAAATATTTCGATCTGATCTGACCAATTATTTCTTTATCTATCATCTTTTCTTTGTTGTCTTCCTTGCAAATTTCGAGGACGAATTTTTTTAAGGGGGGAATCTGTAACATTCCTAAAAATTCACCAATTTTAATTTGGCAATTAAATTAGTTTTTGAGAATAAATTGTGAATTAATTAGAGATTTCTAGAATAAATAAATAATTTTTGATTACAAATAGGAATTTAATTTGAAATTTAAGCATAAGTACCTTATAAACAAATATTGAATTTCAAAATAAAATGTGTAAAAAAACAAAATAGAAATTAAAAAACTTGAGATTAATAAAAAGATAATGACGGTTTGTTTTCTAAATTTTTAATTATATTAATATTTGAAAGATGTAATAAATTTCAAAAGATTTATGATTTGATTCTCTTATATAAATAAATGTGACTATTTGTTAATATGAAATCAAAATTTTATTTAATCCTTCTTTTCTTTTGAAAATTGTACAAAAATAAATAATAATAAAAAATGTATGAATGTAAATTGTATAAATATATCAGTGTATAAATATGTTGAACAAAATTAAAGGTTGCAATGTGAAAATTAATTGTGGTAAAATTTTGTTTGTGTAAATATAGATATAAAAGAAAACATAACACATACATAAATAAAAGAGAAAAAATTGTATTTATTTAAATGTGAAAATAATATAAAGTTATATTTAAGCTTTATTAGCATGAAGATGTAAAATGCAAACTTATGTACATAAAAGACTTAAGTGAATATGATATAAAGTTTATTTTTAAAATTCTTTTGTCTTTGTAAAATTATAAAGAATAAACATACATAAAATTTGTACAAGTGTTTAGGCCTCATGATCATTTTTAACAAATGGCATCCTATATGTTTAATTGAATAAAATATTGAAATTAAAAATTATAGAAAACTCTTCATCTCCCCATATTCAAATCCTATAACATCTCACCAAATCTGAAAAGTACAGTAACAAGAGATTGAGTATCTCATATCTCAACACCCAAGAAAAAATAAAGTAGAAAGAAAAAAAATTCAAAGCAGTTTTCAGTTTTGAAACAAATATCAAAACTGAAATCCAAAAACCTGAAATAAGCAAAAGTTTTCAACCTGGGATTGCATATCACAAACAAACTAAATTAGAGCAAAAGAATTCAAAGCAAGCAAGGCTTCAACTTCAATCTTAAGCAAAACAATTTACAGATCTTTCAAAACTAAAGCATTTCAAAGATCTGGAATACAAAGCAGTTCAAAGCCTTAAACAAAAAAATCAACTGCAGAAATCTTCTCCGTTCTTCAATCATGACTGTGAGCAAACCTCCTTTATTTAAAACTTTAAATCTTGATGTGCTTGCATGATTATGTTATGTATGCATGTTTATGATGATATAGGTGTGTTCAGATATACATATATAGGTCCTTGTTAGAGTTACAGGTTTTTAAATTCAAATTTAAAATTTCAAACCCTCTGTCCACAATATTAGGCTAACGAATTTAAAAAAAAGATGACGTTAGAAAAAGTAACTTCCAGTTATTTTTTTTACTGGGAACAGTAAAATACAGAGAATCTTGTAAAACATGTAAAATCAGATGTCGAGTTTATTGATTCAAGTATCCATCTGGAAACATCTCTGAAAAATAAGATTTTTAAAACAAAATAATCCAAAATTTTCTTATTGAAATGAATGTGCATTTTGGGAATATCTGGAAGATGATTTTTGAACGTTTTCTGGTGAGTAAACCTTTTATTTAAAAACTGTTTCATATATAATCTGATATTATGCTGACATATATGGAAATTGTTGTAGTAGAATAAATAATGTGAATATGTATGTTTGCATGAATGTCTTCAACTTGAAAACTGGCTTGAAATCCTGCTATGTATTGAAACATGCCTGTATATGCATATTGTGTTTGTCTCTGTTAAATTTCTGGCAAGAATAACTAGAAATTTCCTATCTTCCCAAATGAATCACTTTTAGACTTTGATTTTTGAAAGGAAATGGTTTGTAACTATGTAATCTTGTTTTTAAAATAGTTTTATGAAATTTTATTGACTAAATAGTCTGTAAATTTAAGGTTACAGTAAAAATAAAAATAATGAATGAAAATCAATGTCTATAAATTCATCTCCAGATTATATAATCTGATTTGTATAAGCAAATCACCAATTTAGGTATGAATTTTATGATTTTTAACTAAGTATGGGTTGTGAATTTCTGTGTTGTTCGAATTTGGGTTATCGGTCAATTGCCGTTGTTCGGCGATGCTTGGATGACCGGGGTTTGGCGTGGTAGTGGTCATGGTATCAAGGAACACTGGAAAGTTTGTAGAGGATATCAATGATGGCCGTGGTGGCTGTGTAAGGGCAAAGTAGGGTTTCTAAGCTTAATTTTATTTGGGTTGTTTTTGAGGTGATCGCGGCGTTGACTTCGCATCGGAACGAACCGCATGTGGGGGAACGGTTTCGAGTGTTCGATACGCATCTTTGCTCAAGGCAGCAGATCGTCTAGTGTTGGGATTCGCTGTGGGTAGGCGATTCTGTTGAATGTTTTTTTTGGATGCTGCGAGTTGAGAAGCTCGTTTTCAATTCGATGGAGAATTCGCCGATTGTGGTGGCCGAAGGGGTCGTTGGGGTCAGTGTTGACTTGTAGGTGGCGGCAGTGCTGATCGCCGTCGTCCAGTGTGACGACCGCCCATGACTCCTGCACCTAAATAAGGAGATAGTGCGCTGAAAGGCGTGCCCGGCAGCCATGGACGATCATCAGGGTTAAAGTAAAACAATAAACTCTATCGTATCACTCACAGCGCAGGGATAAAATACAATAGAGAAATATTCATAGTGAAGCTTCACCAAATAGAGCCTCATCAATACACTACAAAACAATTTGATACAAACATCTGAATGGTCAATACATCAAGCCTCACTACATAACACTCAAAGAATCATACAAACAGCGGGATATCCAATACATATAGTAAGAAAAACAATATGCAAAGCCTCCAGCTCGTCTTCGTCATCAACAACGTTGGTCACTAAGAACAACACCTGTCACCTTCTACCTAGTCTTCCCATCCCAAAATGGATGAACAGCCCAAGGTAATAAGAGTTGAACATAAAACCTTGAGTCAGACAACAGTCTTAGTGAGCGGTAAATTAACTAACAACATACCAAAAGAGCATAAAGGAAAAAGGAATAGGAATCCAACCATCCCACTCCACCTCTTTCTACAGTGATAGCCCCCAGACACACTAAGCAGAAACAAACATAGCAAAGCAGACAATTAAAGTAAAGCAATTATCACTCGAGTCAAGGTCGATGTTTTCCAGGTACAAACCCCCAAGGCCTAAACCAAGATCAGATAAGCACCCAAAAAGCACCGCTCTTGAGACCGAATGATGATGCAACCAAACATCCATGACTCTGGCTATCACTGTTGTCATTGCTTCGATATCACCGTTAATTGAATGATCGGCTCATTCTTTCATCCGTCCGTCAAGGGCTAATGGTAACCCCGGTTCTAGACAGAACTCCGCACGTCGTCGTGACCCGTGCCTAGGACTATCGAATCTGCACGGAGTACTCGACCAGCAACTATTAGTCTTTTGGTACTATCGAATCTGCCCAGCGTACTCTTGCTTTGAGTCTGCTAGAACCTTCAATAACGATGAAATCTCAGCCTTCTAGTCATCTTCCTCGACGACTATTCTCATACTAGCTCAAGCGCCTCTCGAGCCAACCATTATCAACTAACTCGAACCATATCACCGAGTTATCAACATGCTTGGGATGATCCCGTCTGGATTAAACCAAGGCTATCTCACATCATGCTTTGCTTCATCGCATCATAGCAAATTCCCATCTCAACATCATGCTTTGCCTCATCGCATCATAGCAAAGTCCCATCTCAACATCATGCTTTGCCTCATCGCATCATAGCAATGTCCCATCTCAACATTATCATCAAATCTATCCATATGAACTTTATCATCCGCTTCATATGCCACAAGCAGCTTTCCTTATTCAAGAGCCTTTCCACTTAGCTTTTGAATCATCTTCGACCAACTTGTCCAAATCAAATCATCAATCAACTAATTTATAACAATCAGTCAGATCAATCATTAATCCAAGTAATCAATCATTCAAACAAGATCTAAATAAACAGTTATAACAATAATGGAAATTTCGTAAATAAAGAGTCCAAATCTAACAAGCATGAATTCTAAGTAATATCTTGATGAATGAACTAACATAGGTTAACATGTAATAAAGTGGATATCAAAACTTTATGAACGATGGATCTACATGCAGACTTAAGGAAAATGCATGAAATCACTATCTTTAACACACAAACAAGCCACCGATCCAATATACTCCTTTGGGTCCGTGTGAGAGATAACCACCACTCACTGAATCACCTAAACACCTCAAAAGCAACAAACTCCAGATCCGGACAGCGAAGGATCTAGCTTGATCCGACAAGATTTCCCTTCAAATGATGAAATCTCTCTTCGATGGATGTAGATCTTCAACTTTGGCTCTTGGATCTTCAATTTAGATGGATGGATGCACAAGATTAAAGTGGAGAAAAGAAGTGAAGAAGTGTTGTAGTCGAGCCCTCAAAATAGCAGCACTTCGTCACTTCAAAATCCGGTGCCAAAAAGAGAGATAAGGTCGTGTATTTATAGGCCAAACCTATGAGTCGTTCGCCCCCCTTAAGTCGGTCACGACTTAACAAGGCCCCACGACTTACGACTCATCAACCCCACGGCCTACCGACTCAAGCCATCATGCGACTCACGACTTAACAACACACGGCTCAACACACACGCGACCTAACATGCAAGCTGTGTTCCTTCCTAAGTCGTCTGGACGACTTAACAACCTACCGACTCACGACTCAACGACTCAAGCCATCATGCGACTTACGACCTAACTACACACACGGCTTAGCGACCCAGCGGCCTAACACCCTTGCCTTATCTCGTCCACAACCTAAGCCGCTAACTACCTTAAGTCGCTTCACCGGCCTATCTTCCTTAGGTCGGTAACTCGTTCAACCGACCTATCTCCTATACCACTATCCCTTAGGTCGTTTACTAACTTAAGCCGTTAACTCCTAAGTCGTTAGTTCCCTTAAGTCGGAAACCACTACCACTAACTTCTCTAAGTCGTCTAATCTCTTAAGTCGCTCACCTCCTTAAGCCGTTCACTTTCCTTAGGTCGCTCCATCCCCTAAGTCGCTCCACCGACTTATGCTACGACACGACCTAACCCTGGACGACTCATCTCTGGACGACTTAAGCTCCAAACGACTTAACAACACTAACAACCTAATGACAACAGTTCTACGATCCTTCGATCCGTAAAAATATGGGTCGTTACATCCAGTAACGTCGTGCACATGCACAGTGTCAATCTTGTGCATCTGGATTTTGGTTGGTGAAGAAGAAGTTGGTCTGGGTTTTCTTCGTGCTTTCCTCGAGTGCGACGCGAAGCTTGGTTGTGTTGTCTCGGGGGATTCACGTGTGATTGTCTCGTGTAAAGCTGGTTCCAGGATTTACTAAAATGAAATTTAAAGCTAAACAAATTTTTTAATAAAGTTGTTTCCAGAATACAAGGTGCTGTCTAGATTTTAAACTATATAAATGAATTTTCAAAATTTGAAGGCCAGTTGAATTTTAAACAAAGCGTTTTACTAGTTTAGAATGAATGAATATTTGACTTAGAGTATGATGTTTTAAAAAGGAATTTTAGTTTTAGAATTTAGATTTTTAAAATTTTAACTTTTGTTTTAAAAATAGTTTTGGTTATAAATCTTGCTTGGGTTAAATTATGAAATAAATCTCTATATGTTTTCAAATAACATGTTATTGATGTAATTGAAATGTGATTATGGTAAAAGTATTTAACTTGTAAATTTAAAATTTAATTTTAAAATGGTAAATAAGAGTTTAATGTAATATGGTTTGTCTTAATTTAATCAAGTTTTATTTACAAGGGTAATTATAGATAATTATTTAACTAAGATGTTTAATGTGGGTAATTAAATTAAGGTAAATTAGTTTGTGCAATTAATTAAGTGTAATTAATTACTAAATCAAGGATTGATTAATCAAGGTTAATCAATTAAGAAATAATTTAGTAATAAGTAATTAAAAAGTTAATTACTTAATGCTAAGAAGAATTATTAACGATAATTACTTAATTAAAAGTAATTAATTAATGATTAAAGGTGGATTAATCAAGGGATTAGCATTGATTTAAGATTAGGGATAGTCACTTACCGTAATTAATTAAGGGTTAAATTAATTAATTGAAGATAATTAATTAAATGGTAAATTAAATAATTAAAAGTTAATTATTTAATAATTAAAAGTTGATGAATTATAATTAAAGGTTAATTAATTTATTATTAATGGTTAATTAACAAATCATTAAAGAATAATTAATCAAAATAATTTGAAAATTTATTAGTGTTAATTAACCAGGATTAGTGACTAATCTAATTTAAGTTAATCAGATGATTAATTGACCTTACTTATGGATGTTTGGATTCTATTGGATGATTGAATTATTTGATATCCCTGATTGTGATGCTCTGTTTTGATTTGAGCTCTGTTAACGTAATTTATTATCTGTGATATATATATATATATATGTGATCTGTGAACAAAAGATAAGCGTTATGATCTATACCCCTTATAGAATATAAGCTTATAGTTTATATCGCTTATCAAATATATTGCTGTATTTGAATCTGTGCTGATTGATGAGGTGGCTCTTTTATTGTGTAAAACCCCTGGACCACACTTATACACACACGAATATGGATTGCACGTGGAAATGGGTTAAGTCATAAGATTTTAAAATAGTTTTAAAGATTGAATTTTTGAATCCAAAATAGTTTTGGAATTAGAACTGAAAGCTTTTGAAATGAATTTCAAAACTAAAAGTTATTTTGAATAACTTGATTGAGTTTTGAAATTTAAATAATTTGATTTAAATTTGAGTTCAATATTTGAAACTGAATTCTATGATTTGGAAACTAGGGTTTAAAAAGGTTATTCAACTTATAAATGTGTTTATATAGGTATTTAAACCATTTTAAAAGTGTCGTTTTGGGAATTTGAATTTAACCCAAAGATTTTAACTTGTATAAATGAAATCATTTTTTTCCAAAACGAAACCTATATGTTTTCAAGTAATAAAAGTTTTCACATAAGAAATGAACTTCCAATTTGTGTTAAAAAGGGTTTCAAGTCTAAAATGAAAATATTTTTCCAAGTTATGAATAAATCTTTGGAAATGGGTTTGAAAGCTATAAGTTAAATCTTTGATTTAAAGATTTAATTGAGTTAATCCAAATTAAAATGGAAATTGTTTTGAAATCTATGAATAGATCTCTGTGAGACTAGGTGAACCTTGTGAAACGAATCTTTTGTTAAAGATTTGAAATGGTAATTTGTTTAACCATTTGAAGAAAAGTTTTGGATTTTATAAGTTGTGATCATGGTTTTAGATCTCCTACGTATCGCCCGAGATCTCCTCCGAGATCTATTTTTCACACCTAAACGAGATGAGAATCAAATCTCCTCCATATCTTCCTTGACACTCATCTCGTCCAAGTTATTCAAATCTCACCCGAAATATAGATCAAAATCTCAATCCCAGATCTCACCCGAAATTATACATTTTTCTTATTTTGCATAATATTTTTTATTTTCATATTGATTCAAAAGAAACTACTCAATCCAATTATAATTTACCAACTTCTTGGACATATTCTTTATTTTTTTTATCTTAATGAGTCATAGTGAAAGGTCCATTTCTTTATTATGTTCAAATAAAAGGATATTATTCAATCATTACCAAATCAAATAAGCTAATCAAGCTGCTACTCTTCTAAAATATTCCTTTTTCCATTTAAATCAAGTATGTTACCATTTTTATTTTTTACTAAGAAAGTTATAACCGTTAAATAAATTTTTGGCACAACAATTCAAGACACATAAGTATATCCGAGATATTTCCGAAATACAATATAAGACCCGAGATGTTAATCCGAGATGTACACCCAATATGTACTCATCTCATCCGAGATCTCCCCCGATAAAAGATAACTTGTGTAAAAATTCCGAGACGAAACGTGACTGAAATCTGATTTTTAAAACCTTGGTTGTGATTAACTGAAAACCCCATATCCATATGTTTTTAAATATTGCGCTCATTATTCGGTTTAGCCGGGAGAGGACCTTGTGTCATATAACCCATTTCGAATAGTGATACGACGTTATGGATTGCAATTGAAGACCGGGTGTCTTCAAGAAAGTTCGGATAATCTATCGATTGTCTCTGCACCGAGTAGCTACAGTATAGAGATTCCCTAAGTGATGGGAAGTCCGACATGGATTGTGGGTACCCGGCTTGCAAGGGCTTCTTCGGAAGTGCCTTCAGTTCTATTCGAACCCGGAACAGACTTGTATGGTTGTATGTCCGACACTACACTTTGAGATATTAAACTGATCTCTGTCAAATACATTTCTGCTTGGTGGCGGAGAATTTATTCTCTTAGCTTAACACCCTTCTCTGAGACGTACGAGCTCAGAGATTATGTAGTTGATATTTGTCAGTGAAATACTCCCAATTTGGTAGTGTGACATGCTGAGTGCCGCTGTGTACATTTGTTGATCAAAGCATGGCTTTTGTATAAAGCGTAGCTTTGTGGACGAGACTGCATCAAGATCTCACACTTCGGAAATGGTCGAAACAGGAAAGATGCGGCAAGGTTATGAGGGTCGCTCCCTTTAGGGTGTGTCATTCCCTTCTGGAAAAGGGTAGTATCAAGGTATGAAGCCCAGATATTTCACTCATGTGGATACCACAGATCTATTACTTTGTGATTGCTTTGTGGTTGTTGGATTAGAGGTACCTCGTATAAAGGTCCCAAAGGACCGGGGAATGACACGCTCAGTAGTAGTTACCTGGTTATAGAGGTAACCCGGCCTTGTGTTTGGGAGAGATCCGGTTAGGTTCTCGGGACGTCCCGCCAGAGGCGTACCCATGTGGCAGTAGGAAGTTCCTTAGCCTAACCATTTGTTGGAAATCCAATCTTCAATACGCGCCTTGTACGGTTTTAGTTGTATAACCTGTCATTTACTTATGGTGGTGCCCCACTGTTTAGATGGTAGCTATAGTAGGCATACGATATTGGTCGTATGCTGGCTAGGATTTATATTATACTTTCGAAATGGTCTTTCTACACTATGCACTAGTAATAATATCAAAGAAATTTTCTCGTATCAAGCATATTTGACTATCATAAGGAGAAATCTCCTCTAATTCTGCGTTTGCATTGTGTGTGTGGCGGGAGGCCTTATGGTAGTTTCATTTTCCAACAAGCATTGCAGATTTATTTTAAATTCTCTTATTGTCTGTTTTAAAGACCAAATGTTTTTTTTGTTTGCTCATACCAGTCCCACGACTGAACTGGAGTTTATTATTCCTTTTCTAAACTCTGGGTGCCCACAATTTTCCTACACAGGCAGTCTAGAGTTGGGTTTTTCAGATAATCAATAGTAGGTGTAGATTCGATAGCTTTCAGCCTTAGGATTTGGCAATCGCATTTGGTTCGAGTTGCTTCATTTCATCTTGATTGGGAGTTCGAGCTATTTCTGGATTGCTGCCTTGGAGATGGAGATTACCGATACTGGAGTTCTTTCTTGAAGACTATATTGGAGATTTTGTTTCGCTGTTGATGTTATCTTTTCTTTCCGCTGCTATTGTCTCGTATCATATCTCCGATGTATATTGATATTCATTGTATCATCATTGTATATTGTATCAATGTTGTGCATTGATATATTCTTTTTCTTTCGTTGTGTTGTACTAAATGTGTTATAAGCTCTGGCGAACCAGATTCGATGTTTGGATTTGCGGCATTTGAATACGAGTGTCGTATTCGGTGCCGATTTTCGAAGGTCGAGTCAGGGTCGCTTCATTGTAAATGATTAAAAAATTTTAAATGATAAGAATTGTCAATTTTAGAATTTAAATTGGAAATTTGATTTAATTTTTTTATTTATTAATTTATTTGATTAGTGTAAAAATAGCCATTTTGCCACTGACTCGGATTTCGACGAAACCAGTTTCATCGGATCCGTAACAGTGAATTATTGTAGGATATCAAGTTTCGTAGCGATCGGACTTGTCGTTTGATTGTACGGACTCGAAACACCTTGAAATAAATGAAATTGAAATCAGTTTGAAAAATATTGATTTTAGCATAACTTATTCATACTATGGAATTTGAACTTGAAACTTGTTCCCTCGCGTTTAAAATATTTAAAAATATCTATTTTGATATATGGATTGATCCAATTTCATTCCAGAGTCGAAATGGGCTTTTTGGGCCACTTTGGCGTTAGCGCGTAAATCTATCTTATCCATCCATTCAAATGTCAACCCTGCCTATATATATCCTGCTATAAACCCTAGCAGCCTCTGTTCCTCATTTCTATATGTTCTATTCACCTCCTCACTTCAATGGTAGACAAACCCTAATTCCAATTGCAATCCCATCAAATCCAAAGCTGAAATTTCAAACTCCACAATATATGCCAAATTTTATATTAATTCGAAGCTCTCAAAGAGCATAACTCATATCTGCAACTCCTTTTTCGATTCGACGCATTGTTTGTCCAGAAATCGAAGAACAATTTTCGGCCGTTCATCGCTCGACGATGAACTTCGTCTGATCGGGAAATCGTTTCTGGGCCTCGTAGAGGGGACTGAGGGGAGTCGATCGGAGTAGGTTGTGTGTCGAATCGACGGTCAGATCTTCGTTAAAAATTCGATTAGGGTTTCGGTATGGGTGGCGGTCGGTGGCGATTTTGGCGACCGAAGCGCGCGTGGGGGGTTCGTCGGCGTTGCTGAGGTAGAGGGAGACGCTTCTGATGAGCGCGCACGTGGGCACGAGCGCGTGGGTGGTCGATCGTGGCGGCTTCGATCCAGTTCGTGATGTTGGCGCTGTGCTTGCGTGCATTTCTGTGAGGAAGAGAGTTTCGTGCCTAGGGTGTGACGTGGCTGGTTATCTGTTTTATTTTATTTACAATCGTTAATTTTCTAATGATCATAACTTTCTCATACGAGGTCGAATTTACGCACGGGTTTTTGCATTGGGATCGTAATAAAATTCCGGACATTTTGGAACTGGTTTGAATGGATTCTGAGACTGTTCAAATTTTGGATTTAAATTGGATTTAAATTCAATTTAAATTCAAAAGGTGAGTGTTTTTAACCCTCTCACAACTTCTAAAGTTTTCTATGTTTGTTAAATTAAATTTTGTTGTGGTTATGCATTTATTTATGACTTTTCGTATATTTTTAATCATCATCTCAGTTATTGCATTTATTGAAATTAAATCGTTATTTAATTTATTATTGAATATAACTGCCAGTTAATTACCTGTTATATATTATCAGTTATATATTGATATTGATTGATTATTTTGTATTATGATTTTGCGATGGATGTATGATTTTGCGATGGATAAATGGATGTTTTATTTATATCATCATAATCTGCAAGTTGTTATGCATTTATTTTAATTTGGGATTGCGGTTTGAAATGATATACAACCTCATTTTTATTTTTAAATGCGGATTGAAATGATAAATATCTGTATCACTTGACCATAGGATAGAAAATTTTATACAAGCACCGCGGTATATATATAAAAATTATTTTTGTAATGATTTTTATGGTTTTGTAAAGAAATATATGGGCTATACAGATATTGATCTTAGATGTTATATAAATGCTATTTTATTATTGATTTAGTTATGTATAAATTCGTTTTGAATTATAAAATAAGCTAAATAATAAAGTTTGATTTCTTTTATATAATATGGTTAAGTATCTATTTAAATTCTTTTGTATATAGAGTTTATAATGACTCAAATAAAATTAAGGTTGGAAGATAAATGTGAATTTGATTTGAATTTAAGATTTAAGGATTATCCTCGAAAAATTTGATTTGAAATATAAATAAATTGAGATTTAAAGATATGATTTTATAACTTGATTTTTGTTTAGAGGATTTAAATGACTATTAAATTTATTTAAATGAATATTATCAAGTTAATGTAATTGAAAGAATGTCCAGTTATTTGAAGTCTAAAGGTTTTACTAAAATGATATTTGATTTATTAAGTAAATATTTCAAATCTGAATAATGATAGTTGAAATTGATATATATGAAATTATCAAAGAATAAGTTTTGAAATGGTGGAATAATTAAAGCTTTGAAATATATGGAAATTTTATTGGTTTATTTGGGAATTTAAAATCCATATTGGAATTGATTTGTGAAGGTGAAGAAACTATTTTACTATATAAAGTAATTAAATATTTAAACCATTTAAGTGGTGTAGTATGTTTCAAAGTTATGAAATTCAAAGTTTTATGTTTTGAAAGGCTATATTTCAAGTTTTGGTTTCAAAATATTATAACTTTGAAATGTTATAGTTTTAGTAAGGATATATTTGAAAATGATATCAAATTTGATTCGGTTTTAAAAAAAGAGAAATGATATCGTATTTATATGGATTTGAAATGGATATTATATTCGGGTTTTAAAAGTATAAACTATTTTGATAAGACCGCAATGTTATAATAACGTTTGGTTGTTAAAGAGACCGGGATCGGAAGTTGCCATAATCTCTGCCAACTCTGGAAACCACTTTGACAACCGTGTACGCGGTGGAGATTACAGAATGAAGTAGGATGGTGGTGACGTTCTATTAAGGTAAATACGTGGACCCGACTCCCATGAGTTGGCATAAGGTGGATAAAACAGGAGCGATTCTTGGGCCAATGAGGTAGCACCTTTGATCGGACTCATCCCTTCAATATTATACTTTGACTATTGGATTGATTCAGTGGCCACTTTTGATATTTTTTATTTGGAGGTGTGGCTCGAGGTGGGCGGTAGCTGCACGCTACGCGTTACCACCAGCCCGGATAGCAATTGGTATATCTACCCTGGCATTGCCTAGTTGTGCCGTGTCACCTGCCCTATCGCATCTTGTACGAGTTTGGTTTTCTCCCGTAGCCCGTGTGGTATCCTTTGCTGGCTTCCCGATCAGGAGGGACTATGATATTGGATGGACTGCTGGGACTATTACGTGTTAAGGACTATATGCATAACCCCTTAATGCTATGAAAAAGGTAAGTTTATTTTACTATTAGACACTATTATGATAGCGAAATATTACTACATAGTAAATAGTTTAACGGATCCTTAGGAGATGTGAATCCGGAGCATCTCTTAAGTTACTGCACTCATATTTATTTCTGTTGATTTAACTTACATAAGACCTTTTAGTTCTGACTCGAGTGTTTTGTCTTTTCAATTCGCTCGGGTCAGCCTGAGCATTTCAGGATTTGAAGAACTTACTTCTGGAGGACGAAGGCGAAGATTTTATATCTATTATATATTATATTAGTCCACTGCATCACATCTGTTCCGCTGCATCGATTATTATTTGTTGGAATGTGCAACTCTGATATGTATTGTATAAATATAATCAAATGTTTTGAAAAACAGCTTCATGTACTATATATTTGATTATTATATTTTATCGTTCCGCTGCAAGATTCTGTTTTGTTTTTTTTTCTTCCTCTGTTTTTCTTATTTACCCCATAACAATCCGCCCTTCTGTATGTTTTGAGTCTGACGTGTGTGGTTTATCGTTGATTTAAAGCGTGCAAAAAGGTGGGACGTTACAATTTAAATGGTTTTATTGGGAATCTAAATTGAAAGATAAAAAATGAGTTTGCTAATTTGAAAGCTGGATATGGTCCAAATTTGTTGAAATGGAAATAGTTTAATTTGATATTACTTTCAAATTAATTATTTTAATATAAACTATTTGAAAATATATTATTTTAAATTCAGGTTTAGTTAGATTTTCAAACCATTTTATATTAAACTATTAAGCTATATTAAACCTATTTTAATCTATTTTAGGCTATTTAATCTATTTCAAACTATTTAAAATAATTTAAGCTATTGTAATCTATTTTAAGCTATTTTACTGCTTTAAACTATTTTTTATCTATTTTAATCTATTTTAAGCTATTTTACTGCTTTAAACTATTTTTTATCTATTTTAATCTATTTTAAACTATTTAATCTAATTTAAATCTATTCTAACCATTTAAACTATTTTAAAGTATTTTAAACTATTTCAAAACTATTTTTAAATTATTTTGAAACTATTTATGACTATCTAAACTATTTTCAAAAATTCAAACTGTGTGAGGTTGAATTGTTTATATTTAAATTCTTGATTTAAAAGCGAATATGGTTAAGTGATGTTATAACTTACGTTGGAATTTGAAACGATATTTTCAAGTGAAATGACATATTTGAGTAAATATGATGACTTTTGAAATAAGGATTTACTTATTTGTGAACACGGTTTCGAAAGTGATAATGATTTCGAAAGTGAATATGATCTTGAAAGTAATATAATTTTAAGTGGATATGATATTTTGATTTCAATTATGAATTGGTTTTGGAAATGTAAAAGAACCAACCGGTGTGAAATAAGCGTTTAGTTGTTAAAGAGACCAGGATCGGATATTGTCATACTCTTTGTCAATACCGAAAACCACTAAACAGCTATGCACGTGGTGGAGATTCCATAATGCAGTAGGATGGTTTGACGAACGATTCTGTATGAGGTATTAACGTAGCCCTGACTCCCTCGAGTCAGCTTGATGTGGCTAAAACAGGAGCCATGCCGGGCCGAGTGAGGTCGCACACCCGATCAGACACATTTCTTCGATACTATATATATATATATTACTTTGTGATTGATTTGGTGTCCACCCCTCGATTTGATTTTGGGAGTGTGTTCCGAGGTGGGTGGTAGTAGCTGCTATGCGTTACCACCAGTCTGGATCTGCAAAACGGTAGAATCCTACCCTAGGTATTGCCTTATATGCCTTATCACATGCATTATCGCAGCCATTACGAGTTTGGTTTGTACCGTACCTATGGAGTGCCCTCTGATAGCCCTCCAGTTTACGGAGGAATTACGGTACTGCATAGACTACAGGAATATATAAAAATGTGTTAAGGGAGATATGAGTAACGCCTTAACGCTATTTTAATACTTTACTTTACTATAAATACTATTATAATAGCGTATTGTACTATGTATGTAGATAGTTTTGTTAGGAAATCAAATCTACGGTTACGATGACAACTATACAATGGAAATCGAATATGCATATATATTATATACAAGTACTTACTAATGCAACATTATGAGAAAGACAAGAACAAGGCTCAAAGAACACTATAAGGGACTACAAGTCGATGGGATCAAAAAAGCACAAGAAAAAGAGCACAAAAACTGATATGCACAGTATCAGACATCCGAGTGCACAAGCTAGACATCTGAAACGGTTCTTTGGAACAACAGACAGACTGAATTAGACGTCTAGCAACTGCACTCAGACGTCTGATCTACTACTATATTCAAAAATGTATATTGTATCAGACGTCTGAAACATATTCCAGACGTCTGATTTCAATCTTGGATTTCAAATATGAACTTTAACTTCCACATTCGAATAGACATCTCTGCTTCTCTTCGCTGCAACTCTTCATCATCAACAGAAGCAATCATAGAACACTCGTTACTGGATGCAACTACTCAAGAAACCTCTCTACAATTATATATATCATCAAGAATCACGAGAACGAACTACCTTACTTACTTATGCTCTCTAATCACATACTCTATCATATATTCTTGATCTCTAGCAATCTATACTTGTATTTCACTCTTCCAAATATTCAGTTCTTCATAGACAATACTCTCAAGATATATTTTGGAAGCATTTGTACTAATTAGTCAATATCTTTGTTATAGAACACACATTTGACAAGAACAACTTATTGTAACCAAGCCTATTCCTCTGGACGAAGCGAGATGTTTGATAGTCGAATTTTGAAGGGGAGCTTTTGGACTGGATGTGGACGGGTGGTCCGAACCAGTATAAAATCCTGGTGTGCTTATTCTATATCTACTTAGATTAATATTGTTTTAGTTGCATCATATATTTTGTCACATATACTTACATATACACTACACGATCCACCATGTAGACTCTATAGACTTTCAAGTTTAACGGATCCATAGGAGATGGAAATCATGAATATCTCTTAAGTTATTGCATGCATATTAGACACTGGATAAGAGATGTCAAACCCCATATACATCTCTAAATCTGTTTCACTCATATTATTTACTTTTGATTTAACTTACATAAGATCTTTTAAATCTGACTCGAGTGTTTTGTCTTTTCATTATGCTCAGGTCTGTCTGAGCTTTTCGTTGTATTGATGACCTTATTTCTAGAGGATGAAGACGAAGATTTAGTACTATTATTATTTATTATACATATTTATCCCACTGCATCATGTTGTTCCGCATTATTTATTTATTCCTACTTTATGTACTCTGATTTGTATTGTAATGGTGTAATCAAATGTTATTTGTAAAACAGCTTCATGCACTGTTATTTGATTATCATATTTTGTCGTTCCGCTGTGAGATTCTATGTTTGTTTTATTTCTTTCTATTCTTTTTTCTTATTTACCCCATAACTATCCTCCCTTTTGAATGGTTTGAGTTTGACATTTGCGGTTTATTGTCAATTTAAACCGTCCAAATGGGTAGGTCGTTACATATATCACTTTCTATATCATTTTGATATACGTGTATGCTTAAATTATTTATTTTATTCCATGTGATTACAGGTATAGGTAGTTGTACTTGCTTGGTTCATTTAGCATTTGCTTATCAATTACTAGTGCAAGCACTAAATAGGGTCACAATTAATCGTAAAAAATATGTAACTTTATGTGAGTTAACTAACATCATTTCCAATGGATGTTTAATTTGAAATTGCCACCTTTATGTCGATACCATGAATTACTTATTGTCCGTGAATCATGTAATTGAGATTAGAAATATAATAAGCCTAACACCTCCGAAGTATTATCAATATCTAAGATACTTGGTTGCACAAATTTTTTGAATATGTAAGGGGTTGTAATACAACTACTTCCTATAAGTGGATCTCCCTCAATATTTTTTCAATTTTCTCATTTTCTCATTATTTTATAATGAAAATACTCCACTCTCCTTGATTCATTCGATTCTTAAGCATCATTCATTAGATGAGAACTCCACCTAAGTTCGAATCCTACTAACCACATTTTCACTAATATATTTCAAAATCATTCAACGCATTTTGATTTCCCTATCAGAAATAAGATGCAGTTTGAAACTCCATCATCATTTTTTATCTTATACTAGATAGCTTATTAGTGGAGCTCTATCAATATTTTTCCAGTTTTCTCGTAGTTGTAGAATCAAATTACTCCACTCTTTTTGATTTAGTCAATTCCTAAGCATCAATCGTTTGACGAGGACTCTACCTACCTATAACCCTTTTGTACTTATTTTAAATAAGTAAGCATGAACCATTTTGGTATTTTATTGGTTCAAATTTTCAAAATTAAGACTTTATTGGTGACAAATAAATATGATTAAACATGTAGAGTAAAATTATTAAGAGTGAAAATAAATTAATAAATCATTTATAACATAAATGGTGATAAATATGAATAAAAGATAATAATGGGTAAGCCTTCGTATTTATCCACTTTAAATATATAGTTTCCACTATCCTTAATTCGCTCAATTCTTGAGCATTATTCATCTGATGAGAACTCCATTCAAGTTCGAATCTCACTAACCATATTTTCTCTAATATATTTCAAAGTCTTCAACCCACTTTAATGACCCCTGTCTAAAATAAGATGCAGTTTGGAACTCCATTATCATCATTTATCTTATACTATATTAATGTATCTCCCTCAAAAAAATTTCAATTTTCTCATAATATCAGAACTAATGTTCTCCACTCTCTTTGGTGCACTCAATTATTAAGCATCATTCTTTCGATTAGAACTCCACCCAAGTCCTATAACCCTTTTGTAGTTATTTTAAATAAGTAAGCATGATCCATTTTGATATATTATTGGTTCTATATTTCAAAATTAAGACTTTGTTGGTAAAAAAAAAATATCATTGAACATGTATAGTAAAATTGTTAAGAGTGAAAAATAAACTAACAAATCCTTTGTAACATAAATAATAACGAAGGTGAATAAAATATAACAACCAGTAAACCTTCATATTTATCCAGTTTAAGAGCTATAGTTTCCATTTTAATGTAATTTTTATCAAAGCATTGTCATACATTATCGGATACCTACTTATTTTTTTTAACATATGTATGATTATTTAGAATTTATTTATAAACCCATCATTATTACTTAAACAATTGTTAACTTTAGTAGTGAATTTATAGGTTGTTGGTAATGATAGTTATGGTAATTTATATTCTTTCAGATATTAATAATTATTTTGTTTATGTTATATTTATTTTTACAAACCAACAAAAGCAGAAATTGACGTCTACTAAATAATAGTTTTCAGTTTGTTTATTTACCTTTAATGATCTGGTTCATGTTTTCTGAACAATAAATGTGGAACCACAATGGTTTGCTATTGCACACCATATTTACAAAAACCATGCATTTAAAATTCTATGAAGAGAACATGGTTAGCTTCTATTTTAAGGGTCCCATCATTCGTTGAATTTAAATTGTCATATCAGCACCTGAATTTAAATAAACTAATGGGTCCACTGTATTCCTTAGTTGATAGAATACTAAGAACTATGTTTGCATTTACAATTATCGTATTAACATTTACTAATATCATTTTTATTTTAGAATATTATTACTTATTGCTGTCTACAAATTTCAAAATCAGTATTTATTATAATTTAAATTTAGAAAACAATAGGTATTATATGTTTTTAACAAATTTTTTCCTAAGTGTCTTACTGTCATGCGTGGAGCACGGGTTCACACACATTTGTTATTAATGGTCTTGCCATAGTGAATAATTCAATGGTTTGTTCCTTTGAAATGAATTCACAATAAATTTGCACCACTATTGTAGATTCATGTACTTCTATGTAATTATGTTGAGATTAAATGGATATCAAAATCCTACTCTTTATCATATCAAAATTATTTTGCAGGTATTAAATTATTTACCAAAAGAATAATGTACAGATAACAACAAATTAATTATGAATAAATTGTTATATGTGATAACTATTATACCACTCCCTAATTATTTACATTTTATATGGGTGGCAAATATAATATGTACAACGTATTTTCATTTGTGCCACTGTTTTTTTGCTCCATGGTTGAGTGTATTTTCTTTTTATTCAATATATGAGTTGTTCATTATCTAAATTTCGTGGATTAAGAATCTCTCATCATCTCTAGCTTGTATCACCTTTTATTCATCAAAAGGTAAGTATTTTCTATCCATTTTTTTGTTCGATTAGTAAGTATTTTCATTGATTTGATGATCAAACAAAATGTTGACATATACATTATTTGAGCATTGGGATTTTATATGATCTAATTTTGTACATACATGTTTTCTCCAAAAGAATTACTTAACGCATTTTTTCAAAAAATATATGAATTTTACTACATCTATTCGTCAAGCACATATTACTCAGTTCCACTGATCCACGATCCATTTGAGTTTTATTTTGATTCAGTTGGGTTTCATAGATCCACGATTCATTGTTTTCTTTTCCATATCTTTTTTATGGAGCTGCGAGCTAGAAATTTTTATTGGGGTAGTCGCTTTTTCACAAAGCTATTTCAAATCTGTGAAATATTAGCTTCATTATCCCTTTAAAGTTTTAGTGGTGAAACATGTCTATTTGGATCATCGTTTATTATTTCATTTGTGGATTGAATTCATAGCATTTGAAAATTGTGATTAATATGATATCCGAGCACTAATGTACAATGATAAAATGTAAATTCAAAAATTATTTGGTGAAGTACTTTAAGAGGAATATTGACTTTAAAACAAATTAGTTGAGATTACATAAAAAGAGATTTTTTGAAGAAAGAAGGATATACCAACTGCTAATAATAATGAAAACATAGTCTCGCTCTTAACAAGGAAACTTAATGTTTGCTACAAAATTTCTCCTTCCTTTTTTGTTAGTTTTAATCATGTTCAATAGATAGAGCCTAAAGGCGTATAAATTTTTTTCCTCTTTTCTAGCAAAATTTCTTATAGATTCTAAATCATTTGTATATTTTTTTAGAATTAGATAACGAGGGCCAATGCTAGGCTTGAAATTTGCAATACTCGAGTTGATTGTTCTTTGAAGGTCCAAATATTTGATAGATGATTGCAATGAAAGCTAAACAAATTAATACATATACTGAGCTTTGAACCATGATCTTCCACCAGGAAATCACTAAACTTGTCAACATGTCATGTGCAATTACATTATAAACGAATTATAATTACTTCTAAAAAAAATTAGGCCTCGAGAACCTGATGATCCGAGGCCATGACCTTGGTGGTCTTTGTCCTCTTCGAACCAAGATCGAACTTGATCATAACATTAATCTATATATACTACTATTTTCAAAAAACGTTGCTTTAGAATCGTGAATGAACTTATTTTTTACTAGCTAGAAATGATTAAGACTATGCATTTACATTCAAATTTTTCTAAAACACGCATTTAAGTTAAACTAGTTTATAATTGTCTTGTATATAATTTTTATTTGGTTATCTATTGATTAAACTTGCTACGTGTCATAAGAAAAGCCGCATTATGGTCTTTTATTAGCCTAGCAATCAACTTTTTTTAATATATATAAAAAAATCAAAATTATTTGTCAAATCACAGAATTTAAAAGTAAAAACTTATAATTAGAACTTTATTTTTTCTTTTGGACAATCCAATCATAAAGTATTTTAATTTTAGTTAAACCAAAAAGTTGATCGTATCAGCTGAAATTATTTTGGTAGGTTTTTCAATGACATAATTTATTTTGATATCTTTTTTTTTACCCTAAACCTATAAAATCAATTGGACGCTCTTCCACGGTAGCATCCAATACTTCAATGGATATATTGATCATGTGTAATTTGGTTATATAGTGGTGCACACTCATTAACATTTCAAATGATGTAAATCTTTTCTAATCGCTCAACCTAGGATAGGCTTATCAAATCTACTATTTTTTAGTTATAATAACGTATGATTGTTTAAAATAAGTGTAAATTTGCAAAAGAGGAGGAAGGAGGGAAACATATTAACTCCATGCGAAGAGAAGAAAAAAGGATATTTATTGGAGAAAACGAAAGAAAATATGTTAAAAGTATGAAAAAAAGAAAAATCGTATTAGTTTGGCTTAAACTATTTGATTTTGCAAGTCTAAAATAAGCAAACATACCATATTCAGTTTAATAAATCATAGTTATACTATAGATTTAAAATGACATTTGAATTCTACAACATTCATAACCTCTGACGTGCGAATTAAAAGAAAAGAAAAATGATATAGAACCATTCTCAAAAACTTCTCAAACAAGAATCTCAAGCTCAAAAACCCTTTATAATAGTTTCGTAGTAGCGTTAACAAGAAAGTTTTGGAGTACTTAAATAAGAATATCGATAGGCTTTTGTGATATTTTTATTAAAGGGAAAATTAGACATAAGAACGAACTTGAAAAATATTTTTGGATCTAAGCCATAATTCCCCGCATTGCCATCAAAACTCCACCATCTCCATCGTCAGAAGTAGAGCCCCCCTCGCCATCACCACTTTTGTTGGAAGCCAAAACTCCATCGCCTTGCCACCAAAACTCCACCATCTCCATTATCCGAAGACGTGTCCCGTCCCCATCGTCACCACCTCCATCATCGTTGGCCTCAAGCCAAAATCATGATCAAAAATTTGGAAACTAGATCTCGCCACTCAACCCCACCAAACCCAAACCAATGAAATAACGTCGACGAGCAGTAAAAGAAAATAAATCAATATCGGTATAAATGCTAAATTAAACTAGCATTATATGAATACAATGTTATGTTCACTTTCACAGTTTAAAAAAATGCTACATTAAGCTATCATTTTAACAAACTAGTGTTATATCCAGTTTACAATTCAAAAATACTAGTTATAACCGACATCATAAAATTATCGACAACAACAACAACAGCAGAGCTATTATTCCCAAACATGCTATCATAAAATTATCGACATGTTCATTTATTAACTTCTACAACATAAATAAGGCTAGTTATACTTAGCATTCTCGATTCTTACTTCAACAAAAAAATTCATTGCAAGTTTATATATCCTTGTGGTGAATTATCAGTACCTTGAAGCCAAAAGTAAGACTTGATGTCCTTGAAATCAAAAGGTTGTCTCAAGTTTGTCCTTAGCCTATTTTCCTCTTTATAAAACCAATCAATGGATGTCTCTAAGTTAATTATGTGCAAGTTTCAGAAGTTTAAATATTGAACTAAAATAAGTTATACATTCAAAGAATTGGGGTAACTTAAAATGAAATAAAAAAAGAACATTGAAAACAAGTGTATATTGTGAAAAATAGGTGATATAGGCTCAACTGTAAATAACTTAAAGGCATTGTTAAATGGACTTTAAAACGGGATAAGGGAGTCTTTTATCGTTTTTCGAAAAATGGCTAGGGGTTGTAAAAAAAGTTGCCTCCCCTTAACCAAAAAAATAATTCATAACTACCCTCAATTTTTCAATGATTGGTCGCCATTTTCTTTTTTCAATCAAACCCCACCAATAATAATTTTCCGTGAACCATCATCGTTTTTTTACTTATTTTTCAATAGGTTGTTGTCAAATCGTGCATTGCACAAGTGGTAGAATTTAAACCGTCTTAATCGGGAGAAGTCCATATAATAGTTTTTTCCCACAAGTAAAGTTCTTCTAAAATTTGCCTCATATTATTCAAAAATGAAGCCTCTTTAACAATGACCTACTTAACAGAATGAAATAATCAATAGGAAATATTGAAATACTTTTTTTTTTTCAAAATATATATGTAAGTTAGAGGGAAAAAATAATTAAAATAAAATATGCTTATGGGAGTAAAATTAAAATAAAATCCTAGAAACTTCGAAAAACCATCCATTTATGGAGTTTAAAAGTAAGTTAAAGTCATGCTAAATGATTTTGAATTTTTTAACAAGACTCAAAAACATGCTTACCTCCTTACCTCAAAGTTAAATAGGACAAAAATTTGCGGGAAAAAAAAGTAAAAGAAAAGACTGAGTATTGAACCCATACGCTCCGTTTGAGAGTTTATTTTCTGTTAGTTTTGATTGGTTTTGGACGGCTCTGTAATTCATGTGATATTATAATTTTTGCTTGTAAGTTTTTTTCATATCGGTTGTTGTTGATTATAAAATCGGTGTAGTATAAATTTGATTACAATTCTCAATCCATCAAATTGGGGGTATTTTGAAAAGTTATAACTGTTTTTTATATTGTGGAAATTAGCCGTACTAATTATATTGTAGAATTAATCCTAACAAAACTAGAGAATAAATATAATGATATATATATATATATATATAACATTACTTTAATGAAAAACTATCAAAATCGGTTTATGATAAACTTTGAAGCATGTATCTATCAGTTCTAACATTATTTCTTCTAAACCAGTCGATCAAAAACGCTGCGATAACGGCCAAATACTTTTAAAGACTCTCATAGCCTGTACTAAGAAACTCCCAACCTAGCCTTTGAGTAACTCAGACTGCTGACCGGTTTACCTTTAAATTCTTGCATTTTTTATTTCGTTAAAATTTAAGTAATTATGCAATTAGTACAAGTGAACGATCGACGTTCAAGGGATGGTATAATTTGAAAACAAAGGATCAGCTCTCTCCGAAAATAGATGGTATGATTTACAGTTTGCAAAGATTGTGACGCAAATTTTGTGTAATTGTTAATCCTGAATTTAAGTTCACGGTTTCGTCTCATTTACAGTTTGCTGACGTCGTTAAATACCAGTCGTTCAATGTCATTTCACTAAATTTAAAATGCAGCAGCTGTTTCAGCCATGGAAAAAAAATTAAAATTGATTTTGTTTATTAATTTTGATAACACAGAAAACAGAATATAAAACCCTAATTCGAAATGCCAATTAAGTTTCTTTCTTTAGATGGCATTTGTTGGCTCGATTGTATCTAACCGCATTTCTATTTCCGTAAGTTGGCTATCAATTTTTTATTATTTTTGCTTTTGTTTATTTGTAACAGGGTGTTTTAATGCATTCTAATCGATCAGGAAGAGCTAGGGTGTGTCGATCACGCTTAAATGCTTGTCAATTGATTGCTCATTAGCATGTTTGAATTATTCTCCTTGCTCATGTTTTTTTTTCCTAATCATTTAATTCCTTATCCCTTGTTAAACATACATGGGTGTATTTCTGCTTTGACAATTGATGAAGTAATTTGTTATTATCAGATGTTGGTAAATTTGTGTCGGCTATAGAAAAAAAAACAGAAAATAACTATTTATTAAAAGGAATTTGGTGAATTTGTGTAGGATAAAAGGAATTTATATTTGTTGATCATATATGGAGAATGTTCATAAAAGAAGTGGATCAAATCCTTCACCAAATAACGCATCACCAAGTTGGAAGGATAAAAGTGGGAGAGAACTTAGATCAAGTGATAGTAGCAATGGAAGTGCTGGTAGTAGACAAGACAAAGAAAAGGGTGTCAACATTCAAGTTCTACTCAGATGCAGGTAACCCTATTGTACTATTATATTGAATGTAGGTTTGTCTATCAAATTTTGCTAGAGTTTGCATAGCATGTGCAAGAAAAATACGGAGTTTTAATATAATTCTATATGATTGAGTTATTAGGAAGACATTTATCATCTGAGGACAGTTTTAGTAACACCTGGTTTACAAACATTGATTATTTCATTAATAACAATTCCAATTACAAGGATGCCAAATCTTAACCTTAACTTAAAAAAGGAAAGAAAACACGTTATCAATATTTCTTCAACCAAACTTTGATTGGTTAGACAACCCATCACTGAAGAAACAAGAAATGATTTTGTTTGGCAATGTTTTTTCAAACAGTCCTTAATTTGTTCAGCATAATATCGATGAAAACCTGAGAATTAGAAAATAATTGTTGTAGTTTTGGTACATTAGAATCTTAATAGGAGAAAAGAAACACAGTGCACGCTGAGAAATGAATATTAACTTGTTTTTCTTATGCTAGCTTATAAATTTTATTTGCAGATCCCTTTTTTGTTCACCCCTGCCAAAATCATCTTATAATCCACCAAATTACCTCTTTTAAAAAAAAAAAACATTTTTATTATATTTATCCCACCATATTGTTTAATGATTTGATTGCTCAAATTTGTAGCTTAAGATTACTATTTTTGATAACAAGTGTAATACTTTAGTCAAGCAAACCACTCATTTTTTGATGTGTTGACATCTATCTAGAGCGCCATACCATTTGCCAGTTGAGCCGGAGGTCCTTGACGATCATTTTAAATTATGAAAAACAATTGAAAATTTAGAATTTATTTACAAATTCTCAGATCATTTTTTCTCGAAACAATTCACACTTTTTATAAATGTGCTTGTTTAACAAATCATGGTAGGTCAAAGCGGAGTTGTTTAGCAAATCTTGTCAGGTCAGATGGGATTGTTTAACAAGCTAGTTTTGGTCCAACCAATAACAAGTCAAGGTGCATTTCAGAAAATGGCTTGACAATTTGTCAATCAAAATTTGAAGAAAAATAATGTAAAATGATAAGGAAATTCCAATACTAAATTTCTTTTATGGTGAATGACAAAACTGAGACTCAAATATAAATTGCTTAGAAGGCTCGTGTCTCTACAATTTTAATTAGGGTTTAAAAGGTCCTCCAACTATGGATTGTTATTCAAGTCATTTTTATTTTTTTTTTAAATAAAATAAAACTAAAGGAACTCCAACATTTATGACATAACTCGCATCCCTCTCATTTTCATAACTATTTTTTTTATAAATAAAAAATAAAATAGTTTTTGAGTCAGTGATCCTTTTGTACTAGTTATCCACAAATTTGATGCTTTTACTAATATCTGGCTGGCATATACCATTTACAAGAAAAAATTATAAATAACATATTATTTTAATCCGCTTTGGACCTTAGAGTACAAGTGATGTGAACAGTGAAAATCATCCGACTTGCGTTTTTCATAAAAACTGCAACTGACTGCACTACACAGGGGCAGTTTGCACTAGGCCTAGGTAAGAGGGAGGTGGCTTGTACTATAATAGAGGGGGAGGGGAGTGTTAAGGAGGAGGTGACCTGCAACGCAGAGGAAGAGAGTTCAGGGCTGGTCTCCATAATTCCGGGCCTTTAGTAAAATCAAAATACTGGGCATTTTATCATTATAATCAATATTTTTTTATTTTGTCTACAATAGTACAAAGTAAATAAATATTGACAAACACCCCTAAGATTAATTTCAATGAATGGATCTTTAAGCAAAATCTTCACTCTCACGCACGCAAATACACATGCGCATGCGTGCACACACATAGATAGTCAGAGATAGACATATATGAAATTCATATATTGTCTAATCATTCTAAGATTTCTTAACTGATTCCTGAAAAAAAACATTATTCAAAATACGATGCTCGGAATTATGGAATTAAATATCACGAATGTCTCTTTGTAGTGTCATATCATTGCTTACAAGTTGATATTCAAAACTTTGAACTGAAAACACATACTACAGGTGATAGATATGTGATTAATCCTATAAATTTAAAGCAATACCAATTTCCATTATAAAATCAATTGTTATAAGTTATGCATAAATTTTAATAAGCCGCAGATAGGCTTGATAAACCTAAATCATGTTATTATCTCTTATTTGCTACAGTTTCAGGATGTTGATAAGACCCAAAACATATAAGCTTCGGCTGTGATAGTTTATTATACATACATACATATATACGCGTGCGCGCGCACACAGAATATTAAAGTTTATTCCCACATTCTGTCAGGAAAAGCTAAATTGTTACCTGTAAGGGATTATATTAATTAAACAATAAAAAAAATCCACAATTCACAAGAGAGTTCAATCCAAAATTGAGATCTCGGTTTCAATCTTTTGTAATTTTAGGAATTTCGATCCAATTGATAAATTTCAAGAGTTTCGAATTTTGTTATTTTTTTCTTCATATAATACACAAATATTTGTTTAATTTATTGAAATAAAATATATAATTTGTCTTTAACTAGAAATTAAGATATAAACGAACAATGTTGATTAATTCTAAATATTTATAATACTAAAAAATGTTTTATTTATTACCTTGATTTCAACTTTTTTATTGCATATTATATTTTGTTTTTTTTTCTAAGTTAAAATTTCATAATATTCATATATTTGAAAGTTTTTTCTTCTTCTGAGTTTCTTCTATAAAATTTGGAGTTCAGTAGTTTTTTTTAATTGAACGAGTGTTTCAGTTTGGTTTCGTTTTAGTCCAAACAGAAATTGAAACGAAACAAACATAATTTCGGTGTTTCGGTTGAAACCTCAAACCTTGATCTAATATGCTTATCATGCTATCCCTGCCTTTATCTTAATAACAAATAATATAATATTTGCTGGAAAGAGAAATCAATAGTTTATTTAAAGATTTATAATACTCTCAATTCTTTAACTTTACCAGAAGATCAATTTTCTTTGAAGAAAACCAGTTATTTTGCTTTATATTAGTTGTGCTTTCATTTTAAATGGATCATAATACCAGGCCCTTAAACGATGAAGAGATGAGACTGAGAACACCTAGCGCCATAACTTGCAATGAAATTAAACGAGAAGTCTCTGCCATACAAAACATTGGTAACAAGCAGATTGATAGAACCTTTGTATTTGACAAGGTAAGCTTCTCCCAAATGTCCATATTTTTTTTGCATTTGATTCAACCAAATTTAAGTATTTTCTAATTTACTAATTATAAATAGGTGTTTGGACCAACATCTCAGCAAAAGGATATCTTCAATCTTGCCATTGCGCCTATAGTGAATGAAGTATTGGAAGGCTATAATTGCACTGTCTTTGCTTATGGTCAGACTGGGACTGGAAAAACTTATACAATGGAAGGAGGAAGGAAAACAAAAGTAAGTGCGGGTAATATTTTAACTTGGGGTAATTATAAGGTAATACTTCCAGTTTCCATATATAAAACTTCATGGAAAAATATTTTGAGGCTCGGTTTCGGAGTTTATTTGGCATCATTTATGAGAGGATCTGGAAACTGATGCTTGCAAGTTTTTTGAAGTCCCAATTTTGTATTGTTTTTTGTTTCTTTAATAGTCAGCCAAAACAGTCAGTGTGATCCTGTTTGTATCTCTTGACCATCCAAATCGATGTTTTTTGGTTGTTAAAATTTTCTAGCAACTTAGCCCTCTTTAAAACAATTGTTTTAAGATTTTAAAATCTAACAATATAACTTTGATTTCCTATTTTCTACAAGAAAAGGGTTTCCAAAATGGAGTGTTTTTGTATTTGACTAATTCTATTTATACACTAATACTTACTTGATCTACACCTTAAAATACATAACATTATGATGCACTATTTTTTATTTTTTACTAATCCTACATTAGAATAAAGACAAATCTCTCATTACTCTTTTGAAAACTTACACAAATGCCACTGATTTAAGTTTTAAACCTTTTCATTTACCCTAAATTGTAAAACCCTAAATGTTGAAATCAAATAAATTCTTACATTTTTTAATTGATTTAATATTAAATTGGCTCATACACATAATTATATTTGGATTCCATATAATTTTATTGATATATTTGGAGTTTGAAGTGTCTAAATAAAGGGAGGGGAGAGAGAATGAGCTCAAGGAATAAGGGAAGGGGATGATGACTAGTGTAGCTTGATTATAATAAATTTTGATGATAACGTTTGTTTGACTTTTATTTACTAATTAATTTAGGATTTTAGTTGGAGTTATCAAAGAGAAAAGGTCATGTTATCATTGCAATGAAAAGAAGTTAATTTTGTAGTTAAAATAATTTTAAAAATTGTTGGTGTAGGAAAAATATTTTTTGGTGTATGAATAAATTTTGCCTTCATATTGATGGCATTTTGATGACGCTTTTCTTAATAGAACAATGTTAGTTTAATTATTTGAAATATAATTATTATATTTTATCTTCTTATTGAAAATTGATTTTATCTAAATCTGTTTTCTTTTAAGATACAATTTAATAGAAATTTGTGATGTCGTTTCTGAAATCTTACTTTTTGATTCTGAAAGAGTGCTTTCTAATATATTTTTTGGTATAAAATATACTTCTGTTTAGCTATACAACAAATTTTACAAGTTTGGAATGATATTCAACCAACTGAAATTTAACTCTCAAACATGGTTTGACATGTTGTAAAACCGATCTTAGAAACCTCTTCAAGCCGAACTAATAGTCAGAACATGTCTCCGCATACCCTCTCATAAACAATGCTACAAAACTCACAAGTGCTGTTTGAACTAATTTATCGAAATGCTCATTATTCATCTACAATTTAATGGCAAAATGCATCATCGAGTATTATTTGTGAGCTCAAAAAAAAAAAAGGAAAGGAAAGGAAAAAGAAAACAAAAGGGGAAAAAAGTTTTTTTTTTTTTTTTTGGGTGGGGGGTGGGGGGGTTTGGGGGGGGGGGGGGGGGATTGGAGGGGGAAGAAACCTAAAATAAAAACTTGTTCTGCTATAAATACACTGAAATGTAGAGGTTTAATCCTTTTCATGTCAACAATAACCTTTATTAACCTATCTTAAAAGGTACACCTGAGGAAACCAAATGTTATCAAATTTCAATTAAACGATTCATATCACAATGTAAGAATAAGCATGCATCATCAACTAGTATTAAAAAAAGACACTAGTATTTATCTGCGTTACAGAACATGTTTGTAAGAGTTATAGCAGAAAAAGGCCATATAGTTTCTAGTTTTCTACTAATTATTGCTTTCCAGCCAAAGCATAAAGGGCAAAGCTTAAACTTTTTCGGCATTCTGTTGCATCTAAACTTTGGACTTTTCGTTCTAGAACGGAGATTGCCCAGAAGATGCTGGTGTCATACCAAGATCTGTGCGACATATATTTGAGATACTTGAATCTCAGAATGCAGAATACAGCATGAAAGTCACATTTATTGAGCTGTACAATGAAGAAATAACTGATCTTCTAGCACCTGAAGAATCAAAATTCTCAGATGACAAGTCAAAGAAAGCCTTACTGCTGATGGAAGATGGAAAAGGAGGTGTTCTAGTGAGAGGACTAGAGGAGGAAATAGTCAAAACTGCTAATGAGATATATAAAATATTGGATAAAGGGTCTGCAAAGAGACGCACTGCAGAAACTCTATTAAATAAGCAAAGTAGTCGATCTCACTCAATCTTTACTATTACGATTCACGTAAAGGAGTGCACACTTGAAGGTGAAGAAATGATTAAAAGTGGGAAGCTCAATCTTGTTGATCTTGCCGGTTCTGAAAATATTATGAGATCAGGTGCTAGAGATGTGAGTATACAAATTTTGGATATATTACGAAAAACATCCTACTGTTTCTTAAAGCCATCTAAAACAAAGATGGACCTAAAAACCTAAATGTCAAAAAGCTGTAAACCCCTAACACTAACCTTGTTAACCAAAAAAAAAATTCAAAAAATAATAGTAATAAAATCAGGTTTTAAAAACTTTTGGCGGATGTAAGAATTTATTATTTCGAGTACCACTTCGGTCAAACATGGAGTATAATTTTGCTATATTTCAGCATTTTGTGTTCATTTGTAGACTTATAGTAGAAAAAGTAATTCAGCAATAATTGGCCATTGAACTTTTTCTGCACAATCAATGCATACCCGCTCAACAGGGCTCAAGAATTCTAATAGTATTCCTTTTGCAACAGCGGCAGCCCTTTGTGAATGTAGTTCTTAGCTACAATAAAGTGATATTTGTATCATTTTTACATTTTCAGGGTAGAGCAAGGGAAGCAGGAGAGATAAATAAAAGCTTGCTTACACTTGGTCGTGCCATAAACGCGCTTGTTGAGCGCTCTGTTCATATTCCATATAGGTGCTTATTAAGTGAATTATTATTTCGCCTTTGCAAATTTATGGTGGAAACTAGCTAAACAAATCCGCCTTCTCTTTTTTGTTTTTGTTTTCAGAGATAGTAAATTGACAAGATTATTAAGGGATTCTTTAGGAGGAAAAACAAAGACTTGTATCATAGCAACTATATCACCTTCCATTCAATCCTTAGAAGAGTCATTGAGCACACTAGATTATGCACATCGAGCAAAGAATATTAAGAACAAACCAGAGGTGTATATTTTGTTAATTAGATATTTAGAAGTTGAAAGCCAACTTCTTGGATTGTCCACAGTTTTTATCTATAATTTTCCTTTTTTTTTTCCAGGTTAACCAGAAAATGATGAAATCTGCTGTCATCAAGGATTTATACTCTGAAATTGATCGTCTTAAACAAGGTTTGTTAATGAACATTCTTGATTCTATGGTAGCTTGTTTCTATCAATGACACTCTCTTTAAAATACTATTTTCTCAGTTGAAAAAATATATTTCACTTTTGCCTGTCGAAATTTTCAGCTTTCAATTTAAAAGTTAACTGCTTATCTAACAAAGAACGAATAAGATGTAGATCAACTATGAGAAAAGTGAATATTACAACTTGCCATGATAATACATTTTATAGAGCAGAAGGATACCTATGTTTATCCCCCTTTTTTTTACTTGTTAGATTTATATGCTGCAAGGGAGAAGAATGGTGTATACATTCCAAATGAGCAGTATATTCAAGAGAAAGCTGCAAAAAAGGTTTGTACTTTTCTCCATATCAAAGACAACATATGTGAAATTTGACAGGGAAATTGAAAGTTTACGTAGTTCTCATATTTTCCACAGGCAATGTCTGAAAAAATAGAGCAGTTTACACTTGAAATGGAATTGAAAGACAAGGTAACTTTCCGAATATCATTGATAAGCAGCATAACTAATTTGTTCACTGACAGTGCTATGATATCTTGGTCAACACTCCTTAATGTGGAACTGTAAATGTATGAAACAGAAATTTGTTGAGATTGAAGATCTCTACAATACTCAGAGACATATAAATGAAAAACAAAGCAAAAAACTTGAAAAGACCCAGGTAGGCACATTGCGCGCATGTATTTTCAATGTGCCATCTATCATTATATCCTTGGGTATAATTTGATCCTTGTCTATTCTGTCCTCGTCTTGTAGAAAAAACTTGAGGATGCTGAACATGCATTCTTTGATTTAGAAGAAAGACATAGACAGGCAATGCACACTATTAAGGAAAAGGAACATTTTATATCAAATCTGCAAAAATCAGGTAAACGGGTAAAAATGTGTTGTATGATTATGATTAATTACATTCTGTATTATAATTGTAAATGCAAGAGAAAACTCCTACATATGCTAGTTGAAGGGTAATTGTATCATGGGTTGAGACAGTTTTGGGTTAATACCTACTAGTATCAAGCTATGGATTGTCATTATGGAAAGAGTTCTCAGTGTAGATGTATAATATGTCAGTTAATTTGTTAGATCACCAACTATTTTTATACAAATTCTCAGAAAAAGCACTAGTGCAACATGCTCATGGTCTTCGCTCGGAGTTAGAAATTGCAGCAGCAGATGTTTATGGCTTGTTTGCAAAGATCGGTTAGCATTTGAAATTGATATTATGGAATGTAAGTTAAGTTTTAGCAGCATTATTACTGATAATAATCATTTTTTTCTTTCCAGAACGTAAAGATGTTATAGATGATGAAAATAGAACTATCGTTCAAAAATTCCAATCTCAGTTGTCTGAGCAGCTAGACCTTCTGCATACAATTGTATCCTCATCTGTGACTAGGCAAGAAAGTCAGCTCAAAGAGATTGAAGAAGAAATGCAATCTTTTGTTGCAACGAAATTGAAGGTGAACATAAATATATCATTGACATTTTTTGACAAGTATTTCTAATTTTGTATTGATTTGACTGCTCCTGTTTGCAGGCAACTGAACAAATATGTGGACAATTAGGAAAATTAAAAGAGTCGTGTGGTTCTGGAATCAGAGCCCTAGATCATTTTGCAAATGAACTTGGTGTGAACTCTGAATCAACATTTGAAAAATTAAACTCACAAATAGTAATGCAACATACAACTCTTGAAAAGGTAACAATTTTCTTCTCTAATATTTTTGTTTTCTTATTATCTTCCCCAGTTCTTATGCACCAAAATATGCATGACTTTTCTCTTCTAGCAGAATTTTGAAGGTATTGCTATGGAAGCTAGCAAGCTGCTTAAGGAACTTAATGACAACCTGTACAAACAAGAAGACAAATTAACTTCATTTGCACAAAAGCAACGAGAGGTTTAGCATTTACTGATATTGAACTGATAAATCAGAAAAATAAATAAATACTCATTGTATCAAGTATGTTATAAATTCTAATACACATTTTAAACAACAGGTAGTACTACGAACTGCCGATACAACTCGGTCTATCTCAGAAATAACTAACAATTTCTTCCACACCTTAGATGTGCATGCATCAAAGTTGAACACAATTTTGGAAGAATCACGTAAAGTACAAGACCAGCAACTGTGTGAGCTTGAAAAGAAATTTGAGGTTGTTATTCTTTTGCTGCGATTAATTCTTGGTAACAGTTCTTGGTCTGGTCTTGTTCAAATATTTATATAATTTTTCAAATACCTGCAGGAAACATCTGCTAATGAAGAAAAACTACTATTAGAGAAGGTAGCACAAATGTTAGCAAGTTCAAGAGCCAGGAAGCAGGAAGTGGTAAAACCTCTGCCTTTATTATTATTATTATTACTAGTATGGGCCCATGCTTTGCACACGGACTGTTTGTATTATTGCATATATTGGTAAAGTAAGAGTGTTTTTGTAATTTCAAAAAGACACCAAGTAAATTAGTTGAACAAATTTTCTTTATTAGTAGTAGAGATTATTATTATTATTATTATTTTGATAATAAGAGTGATACTTTATTCAATTAGAGCATTTATTTTGATGTCTCGGGCAATTCGAACCTGTAACCTCTGGGACCTTGGTGTATAGAGTCACACTACTGTCACTTGAGCTAGTAGTCGTTGACTTAATTACTACGTTTGTAGTTTCATATGTGTGACTAAAATAAGCATATTGAAGCTCGGTGATGATTTTTTTTCTGTGACCAAGTCATTGGTATACTTTTATCATTTTATGGTACTTAACATATGCTGATTTTTACTTAATAAAACTTCTGTCTTGACACTACACAATATGTACAAAAAATCTGTCCCACCGTGTGTTTTTGGAGTATATAGCAAAATTATCGATGATATTAGTAAGATGTTTTAAGATTTTTTTAGCAACCATTGTCTCATCATTGTCAATATCTTTCTATATGTTTACCAAGACTCGTAATAATATACTAAAATGAAATTAGAAAAATAAGCCTATCCTAATCAGGTAAAACTTGTCGTTCATGTTATATTCAATGGACCAGTGCAAAATTTTCTCTCAAAGTATACTGCTTTCTAACACGCACGAAGACACCCGACTGTTTGGTCTATTTTTTGGAATTTATTTAATTTGAACTTATTTTATGTAGGTTCAGATAGCAGTAAATAATCTCCGTGCAAGTGCTGCAGAAAATGCTAGCACACTTTGTACTGAAATATTCACTGGGCATGAGATTAGTTCTTCAGTTAAAAATGAATGGGTGGAATACATTGAAAAAGCTGAAAACAACTTTGTTGAAGATACATCTTCAATCGATAAGCAAGAAAACATTTTCAAAGAGGTTCTTAAGCAATGGTAAGAAGTAAAAGGAGAATAACTGTGATACTAGTTATCTTGAACAACGTCATTTTGACAATACAAGTATATGTACAGCATGGACGGCACAATAAGCAGTACACAACAATGGGGTAAGGCTCAGGATTGTCTGAAGAACACAATAGGAGAAACTGTAACATCAATTGGTTCAACCATCAGGTATCCATTGTAAAATAATTTGCTCTGTCTTCATACTGCATACATACATATTTACTAAAGTTAGTTGAGTTGTGTAGAATTGGATCAGAGATAAATCAGCTAGTACGATCTAAACATGCCTCTTCTGCATCAAGTATTACTGATGATGTAAACATAGCGAACAAGGATCTCATTTCGTCAATCAAATGTGAGTTTTCCATAGTACATTATATATATATATATAATATGTGTATATATATATATATATATTATATATATATATATAATATGTATATATATAATATGTATGTATATATATATATATATATATATATATATATATATATATATATATATATATAAGTATGTGTGTGTTCGCTCGCTGTTATTGATTAAACAAATTGTAACTTCTAGATTCGTTAAAACTTGATCACGATATAAACGAAAACATTCACTCAACGATCATACCGTGCACTGGAATACTAAGAGACATGAACGGTGCACACAGTCAGAAAGTTTCTGAAATATCAGATAACTCAAGAGAACATCTGGAAGTCAGATATAAGGTAAAACTGTCACCGTACAAAAGTTGGTTTGTTTAGAAGTACCATATTTTTGGCACTAACAATTTACTTGATTTATAGATTGATGAACCAACTTGTTCAACTCCAAGAAAACGTGTCATTAATGTACCTAGCATGGCATCTATAGAGGAAATGAGAACTCCAGATTTTGAGGAATTACTTGAGTCATTTCCAGAGACAAAATATTGCACTACGCCAAAGCAATCAAATGGAAAAGGCAAAGATGCTCCTGCAGTGTTTGATTCCCTGGACAATCGAGTGCATCTCCCAACTATAAACTAATTAAAGGATAAATTTATACATGAAAGTTGATTATTTGGACAGTTTTATATCGGTTTTGCTCTTTTAGAATTAAATGGATACCATACAACACGTAAATTATATAAAAAGCTGGGGATTTTAGGCTAAAGAAAAAAGTTAGAGAAAAATTTAGTTTCAGAGACAAGAAGTTTGTTTTTTAGCCTGAAGGACATTTTTTAGTGTAAATCGCAGAATGATAGTTGTAACTATCATTTTCAGTTGACACTAAAAAGTGTCCTTTAAGCTAAAAAGCAAACTTGTTGTCTCGGAAACTAAATTTTTTTGCAACTTCTTTCTTGTACCTATTTACCTGTTTAAATAAATTATATTGGTTGATGAAAAAGAATGCATATGTTTTTTTTAGATGTAGAACTGGTCCAATTAATTAGTTATTAATGGTCTTGCCATAGGGAACGAATTCTTAATCCTACGCCAAAGTGGTAATGTGCCAAAGTGATAATTTTCATCATCTGTTTTAAAAATGAAATGAAACCAGAGTTTCATTCGTGCCTAATGCTGTTATTCGGTTGATATTCTAAATGAGAACTCTTTCTTCAACGTGGTCAAGCGGTGAACCTTTAAGAGCATTCCCAATCAGGATTCACCAAACATCACTTCTACCCATTTAAACCATCTCTCCCGTCAATCCACCCTAACCAAAAAATAAAGGAAAAAAAACATCCATAGCAAAAACTCTAATTTTAATCTGTCTTTGTAAAGCCGATTTGAAGATTTGGAATATATCCGAAAAGCTGATGTCAGACAGAAGCACGTGTAAGTTGGCGATCCACATACCGGAACCACAAGCTATGAGTTTTATAAGTTTCAGATATAGAACTAGGGAACATGAGCCTAAAACGTAGTGTTTAGTCTTTGACCAATATTACTATTGGTATCATTATCACCATTATTATTATTATTATTAGTATTATTATTATTCTTATTATTATTATTATCATTCATTTATATATCTTTATTTTTATTTTATTTAGTTATTACTATTATTAATTTACTTATTTGACTTTATTTTATTATTTTTATTGTTATTATTATGACTTTTAAATTGATTTTGTCATTTAGTTTTGCGTTCCATCTCTAACCAATCCCAACTTGCTTGGAAATAATGGCTTAGTTGTTGTCGTCGTTGCCGTCTTTATAAAACTGATTAAAGTAGGTAGCATAGATCGCAATCCATGTGCGTATGATTACAATCTGCGGGGTGGGAATACTAAATTCCTACATTAACCGTCTTTTATAAAGTCAGCTAAGCTTAACCGGCTTTATAAAAGCTGGCTAATCTTAACCGAATTTATAAAAAGCCAGCTAATATGACAACCTTCATGGTTGCCTTGTCAAGGCAATCCACAACTGACCTTTAACCCCACGTTGGGAGTAGGTGACCTCCCAATCATCCTCTTGGGAATGCTCTAAATGAGCTTTGTCGTTTTAACTTGTCTGTTATGTATTAAATAGGCATGCATCTGTGAGTCAGGTTGAAACAAGACCCATTATAGAATAAAAGAGCTGTCTGCAATAGAGCAATGAGATAATTGAAAAATGTTTCTTTATTATTATTATTATTATTATTATTACCCCAGAAAAATAATACATTTGGATTTTTACCCCAGAAAAGCTTCTCGACCATATTTCGCTAGAAAATGGGTGAAATTTTAATTTTCTTTTCTCACCCTGCACTATCATTTGAGCATCGGGAAAAGAAAAAAGAGCGTGTGTAGGTGGTGTGGGTATGTGTGAAAATAATTTTCCGATCTCTGAACTAATGTTTAAACGATTTTCATTAAAACGTTTAATGTTTTACATATTCGTATCAATACATTTTTTTTTTATCAATACATACTTAGTGAATGTCGCTTATTTTTAAAAATAAGAATAACAAAAGAACAATGAAGCATTTAATGAAACATAAAGAAACCATACAAACCCTGCAAACACAAACCAAGCTAATTGACTCTTAAATAAGAAAATACTTAGTTGCTAATACAAACACTAGCATTGTAGTTCTTCTACATATGAAAGCGTCCATGTTCTTCTTGTTACCTTTTTCGTTGAGCCCTTAAAATGTTACTTTTTCTGGTCAAAACATACTTAAACATCTCCCTAGATTAATGAGAAACGTCTTTTATTAAATACCCTTCCTTTTCTTTATCATGTAAACGTTTTTCATTGGTTTTCTTCGGTTAAGTTCTTTCTCTGAGAGCTTTAGTTCAGTCTTCACCTTATTGAACCTGCACTTCCAAGGTCTTCAAATTTTGCTCTTTCAGCCTCAAATGTTTCTCTTTCAGTCTCAAATACTTCAAAGACCTAATGCTACACAAACATCCTAAGAAAACCTTAATGGTAGTTAGATCTCTCTCACCAACAACCATATTTGTGTTATCAAGACCGTAACCCAAATAAGATAAAAACTCGCCTCTTTCTACTTCGATAATCATATTATGTACTATCACACATGCCCTCATCACATTGCTCAATGCTCATGGCTTCCACAATTTAGTAGGATTTTCTAAAATTAAAAAAGCTTGCTTGTAAAACCCCAAAAGCATGTATTACGTCCTTTCTTGTTGCTTCTTGTCTTTTAGTATAATACTTATGTTTACTAGTTTCTAGATCTGAAATTAGTTGACCTTGTGTACCCCACGATGGATATATTCCATCTGCTAAATAACATCATCATAAAAATTTCAAGCAATACTATAATAACATGCAGGGGCGTTTGCATGTATGATTAAATAGATGTGATTAGTGTAACACGGATATCATTTACGGAACTAGGATATCCAAAGTGTGTGTGCCAAAACCAATGGTCATGTGAAGCAACTGTTTTTAGTATCATTGGTTTTTTTGGATAATGACTAATATATATTGACCGTGCCTAGCTTTGGGACAATATTTCCATTTTATTGCATATAGTCAAAACTACCTAACATTCCGAGAAAACCTCTTTTAGCTCCTAAATTTATTAGGTTGTTGTCATCACTTTGCATTGGAGATTCCAAATATTCTTTACATATAATTCAATTATAGATATATAAAATCATTCTAAACTTAAGTACACAATACCCTCACTATTTCGACCACCTCATATGATGCATCAGGAGCAATCTCGCAAGTTATAATATGCAACGCTCCTATTAATTTCTGATAAGGTGAACATCCTATTGTTACAATTTTGAACAAAATAACTATCATACAACAAACCCATTGAAAATACGCATAAACATATTCTTACTCCTCAGAATCAACGACAAAAATCCTCATGGATATTGGTACAAGAAGCGTTTAAATAGTCATTAAGTAACCGAGTAGTTTAGCCTTTATTGTCACGCAACCCCATTTTAATTACATGGTCACAGATACACTTCCTCCATGAGATCCATAAAAAGATCCTTCAAATATGAATTTTTGGACCATTTGTTAGTGGGCAGTTACCGATTACATTGTTAATGTAACAATCCTGCTTTTTACGTTATAATTATAAGTAAATTAAATTAAAATAATATCGTTTCCATTCGATATTTGATAATTATTATTTTTGAAGGTGAATATTTATTCAATTGAAGGCTATCAATAAAAGATTTTGGTGTTAATAAATTGAAGTAGATTAATAATCTTTTGGAATAATATATTATAGTGGAATAACTTGTTTTAACTAAATGTAAAATATTTTGAAGTACAAATTAGTTTGAATTAGATTGAAATAAATTTACAAATAAGTAAATGAGTTGTGTAAAAGATAAGAAAATTTATTCGTTTTAAAACTAGAGCCAGGTTGCAAGGCCCAAAGCCCATTAAAATTCACTCCTTCTCATCTTATCTAGAAAACTCCCTCCTTTCACAAATCCAACTCCTAAAACCAGACTGAACCTTGTTATCTCACTTTCCCTAGTTCTATTCAAAATCACATGTCGAATATAAAAAAAAGCACATATGGCGACGTCAAGGTTAGGAGGGTGACGCTCGACCTTGGTGGTCGGTACTTGAGCAACGACGAAAGTTGGAGCAAGATGCGAATTTAGGTAATGTGAGGTAGGCGGCGATTTAGTGCTCTCGAGTTAGGGTTAGTGTGTTGCCAGATTTGGGGGCTATATTGAGATGCTGAGCTAGGATTTGCCTAGGCAGTAAAATCATTACCTGGCAATTTGGTGAGGTTCATCTCAGAAAATCTATGTTTAATCAATTGGTATATACATGTCCACTTGAATTGGTATTGCAAATGGCTGTTAGGTGATATTTAGAATGAGTGTAAGGTGAAAGTAATAAACAAATAAATCAAAAGCAATAAAAATATAATTAAATAAAGTAATTAGTATGCTTTTGAGGAAGTTTATATAAGGGTATACAATATAGTATTTAATGGTTTGAACTAATAAATTAATAAAAGAATAAATAGGATATTTGTTTTAAATATCATTTAAGAATTGTACAAATATTCTAGAAAAAATAAATAAGAAATATTATCAAATTGATATTTTAAGTGCTTTGGAGGTAATTAAGCAGTTATTAAATATAACTGAAGTTTTGTATGCGTGTTTAAAATATCAAAATAGTACATTAATATATAATTTAACTATATAAATGATGAATATTTGTTTTAGATGCTTTTTGTGTGTGTTAGTGGTGGTTAATGTAAGGTAATATTCCTTAACGAATGGTTTAAATAAATTATATTTTTAGTATATGCATTGATATTCTATTCTAAATTAAGAGATATAATTTATTATCTTTTAAAAGTTATTAATTTAACTAAGAATGTATATTATGAATTTAATTGTTTATTCAAATATAAATATATACAATATTTGGAAATAAGAAATTATTATTAATTATGGGTTTCCAAAGTCTATTTATGAAATTCTAAAATATAATTAGAGTTAGGAAAGAGTACTTATTTGAGTATATATAATTAATTTGGGTGTTTTATAGTTATTTAAGTTAGAAATTAATTGTTGATAATTGTGGAATAAATGTTTTGCGCAATGTTTAGTTTAGCTAATTAACTATTTCCAAGTATTTAACAGGTTATATTAAGGTATATATTACGAATGATTTGCTATTATATATCTGTTTGTAGTTATATATACATATTTATCAGAATTATCACTTTTATGTTACTATTTTGATAACTCTTTTCTTGTTTATTGGACTAGATTATATGAAATAATTCCTATATGTAATATTTAGCTTTATAAACTATGTTGGAAATTAAAAATAGGGTTCCCAATATTGTTGAATATTTAATAACTGACAAATTTTATAAAAGTTTAAGAATTTTATTATTATTAATATAATGTGTATCTTATATTTTAGTTATAAAACTATTTATTTAATTCAAGAATATATATTTATTATTTATTATCCAGTTCTACGTATTAATTTTATTATATAAATTCATATGTTGCAATTGATTTATTATTGAATTTCGATTTGTTTTTTATTCCTACATGTCTTTTTGATTAACTTACTTTAACTTGTTTTCTAATTTTTCTGCTTTATATATATATTATTAAAATATATAAATGATTCACGTTGAGATAGATTTGATTGATGATTTTGGCACGATGTGGTGATGACATTATTGATATGATTTTCTGTATTTAATTATGTGCAATGAGAAATTAGAGTAAATGGAGTTATAATACCGTCTGGTATGAGACTTCCGGTAATATTTCTTTGGTTACTCTTAGGATTCGTTATATAGAATATCATAAGTAATTGAGTGTAGTTACAAGTTGTTGTTAGCGTCAAAATTGGCCATCAACATCTAGTTGTATGAAAGCACCAATATCTAATCCAATCATAGAAATATGAAGAGAAATAAATGAAGAACAAAATTCAAACAATCAGAAAGCAAGTAAATAGAGACAAGATTCATAGTGGTTCGGCTAACTCCGGCCTACGTCCACTCCCAAATAATCCTTTTTATTTCTAAAGATCATTTAAGTTGCAATCCAAAATCCAAGAATAAAATGGGTAGAGTGTAATCTAGGTTAAAAGATAAAGTGAAGCAGAAAGAAGACACCTTTTTTGATGTCATTCCTATTATATTTATAGGGGAAGATGTGCATGGATCAGGCTAAAATTTTGACAGAAGGTTCGAGAGACCAGGACGAGGCCACCTAAAATTTTCCAGGCCTATTGGGGCCCACGATAAGGATAAGTACCGATCCCTATTTTAGCATCCAAAGGGGGTGCGATCCCTATGGAGGGTTCCTCATGATGTTAGCCACTTGCTCTCTAAATTTCTTGCCATTTTGACTTACGGTCTGTGAGATATCGTGTTTTCCGTGAAGTGGTGTTGTTTAAATCCAGATTTTTGTCGACCTTTGGAGGGTTAGGTACCGATCACTCTTACAAATTCCATGAGATCCCTAGGGGAGCTTCTCCAAGTTGTACTATTCTTAGCCTTCAAGTTTCTCACCAATTAGATTAGTAAAACTCGAGTTGTCGCTTGATCTTTGAGTCAACATGACATGGATGTTGCCTTCTGCCGATCCCTCTCGAGGGGTGTATACCGATCTTTCCAGCCTTTTCTATTTGACATGCAAACCCTTGAGTAGGTTCCCTAGGGTCCATATACCTTATCTCCAAATTTCATATGCTTTGGACTTGTAGATCTTGAGATATTGATTGTTTTCTGTAAGAATGCTCTTGTATTTCGATGTATACCCACCCCTCCTCCATGAAGCATGTCGATCCCTCCTTCATGAAGCATGTCGATCCCTCCTCCATGAAGCATGCCGATCCCTCCTCCATAAAGTAGGCCAATCCCTCTCAATGAGCCAATCCATGTCGATCCCTTTCATCCCTGGGACATATTTCATGCTTTGAGCATCCTACATTGTACATCCATCAAGTCCATTCAATCCTGACTTTATATGATCATTTGTACTTGACTTATGGGTTCATAAACATCACTCTGGACTCATCGGCCTCGATAATCACGAAGTCTATTGGGTTGCATGTATATTGCCTTCCCAAAAGGTGGGCTAATAATTTGCGCCCCAAAACATGGTGACGACCTTGATCTCTACGGATCCTTGCAGAGCACAATCCATACTCCACGACCTAAATAGGTCGATCCATCACGTTCGAGCGAAGCGACCTTCCCCTTGCCAATCATAGTCCATACCTAACGACCTTAATCACTGTGGATTCTTGTGGAGCACAATCCATACTCGACGACCTGAGTAGGCCGATCTATCACGTTCGAGCAAAGTGACCTACCTCTTACAAGGCATAGCCATACCTTACGACCTATGTTATTTGATCCAAATTTGAAAATTCCTAAGTCCATTTGCCAAAATATAAATAAGAGTCTGTGCAACCAATAAATAAGAGTTTGAACCAAATAAGAAAATAAAAATAAAAAAGGAAAACTAATTTTACAAACCCGAGCATTACGATTTATCATCATCTCAAAGCATGCCTAGGGACCGTCCTCGATCTCATACATGTGTAAGTGACTTAGCCATCCTACTATGGAGTTTTTTACTTATTTTATGCCATCCTGATCAAATAATGACAAGTTGATGATGATGCCTTGATCTAGTGCCATTTTCATTCGAGGTGGATGGTGGCTGCTCCTGTTCCACCGCTATAGCCCTAGTCCTTACGTATTATAGTAACTAACAATTCCTTATGTGTTCTTCAATGGTATCCTTTAAATGCTTACAATCATTTTTATTATGCACATTCAGCTCATAGAATAGGTAGCACTTTCCTAATGTCCGTTCACGTTCGGAGGGTTCCCTCCTTGCCAGCCTTTGATAATTCCAAGTAAGAAGATAATTTGCATTCCCACCTTCGTCGCTTTGATCCATCAAAGCTATTATCCATGTTCTGTTTACCCTTGTCCTTTCCCGAGCTTTCACCGGGCAGTTCTCCACCTTGTACCGTATTAACTTCCTTTGCCTCTTTATTAGCTATCGCATCTTCTTGTCGTAGAAATCTTTCTTCTTCATAGTAGAATTCCCCATGATCCATCGGTGAATCCCATATCAACGATATCTTAAAATCTGAATTATCTGCAACTCCTGACACTACCACCATTAAAACCATCGATGGATTTGATCAGTCCATTGGAAAAACTGCCACATTGAACCTGATTAAGAAATTCTTGAGTGATTCTCCTGCCCACTGCTTTACTGATGTCAATGTCATCACATTCTTGGATCTCATAATGTGAACCGGAAACTGCTTCATAAATCTTTCGACCAATTCTGTCTATGTGCTTATAGAACTGCTCTCCAACTGTCTGAACCATAGTGCAGCTATATCCATTAAGTACAGGGGGAAGCATCGTGCTGGGACTTCTTCTGAAGCCTCCAGTACTTCCGTTTTCCATGTACATCTCATCATATGCATAGTTTACTCCGAATTTCCTTCATAAACTTCCAGTGTTGGTAGTTTGAAATCTGGTAGATTCCTAGCATTCCTAATATTAGAAGCGAACGCACTTCTATTTACATCCTCAAGATCCCTATTCACTAATGCTCCATGCATAGCTCACCTGATCATCTCTGCAAACCTGTCATTGTCTTCCAGTGGTAGTCTCCTATCATCATGTTCAAGCTGCCCACGAGTCCATGAGGGAATTCTGGAACGTATTCCTCCGAATGAGCATCCAAATTTTGATTCGTACCAAGCTCCACGAGATCGACCGTAGGTCCTCCAGCATTGCGACCTACCAGACCCAGGGGAATGCTTCCTAGCTTTTAGGTATCGCTGCTGATCCCTTTGGAGGGATCGATGTCGATCCCCCTAAGATGGATGAGGACTTCCGCCGGCTGCTCTGCTCTGCTTCTCGTCCATTGGCTCCATTTCCATGTTCTCGGTTCTGATTACCAGTGATTCGTGTCGCCTCAGCTACTTGATCCATAATTCTGGTGGCCCCTATCTTTCCAACTCCTTGGTTTTGCATTCCAATAGCTCCTATAGCTCCAGCCTGTCCGATCTGTCGGAGTAGATTTTACATCATCTCTACTTATCTTTTAAGCATTTGTTCCTGCATAATGTTCACCATTGTTTCCATCTCCTCCCTAGTGATGTAGGCAGATGTTTGATTAGCTCCAGCTCCTGAGGAAGCCTCCTGACTCCCTTCATGTTGGCTCCTATTTACTGCCTATCTTCTTATAGATTGCTTCACCATTGCTTTAAATCCAAGCTCTAGACCTTTTCCTAATTCTAAATCCGAATTCCAAACTTGTAGGGGCTAGCTTTCTCAGTGAAAGCATCAAAATGTTGGCGTCAAAATTGGCCACCAACACCCAGTTTATGAAAGCACCAATACCAATCCAATCATAGAAATATGAAGAGAAATAAATGAAGAACAAAATTAAAAAAATTTGGAAGCAAGTAAATAGAGACAAGATTTATAGTGGTTCGGCTAAGTTCGGCCTACATCCACTTCCAAGTAATCCTTTTTATTATACCGAAGATCGTTTACAGTTACAATCCGAAATCCAAGAATAAAATGGGCCGAGTGTGACCTAGGTTAAAAGATAAAGAGAATCAGAAAGAAGATCCCTTTTCTGACGCATCCCTGATGTATTTATAGGGAAGTTGTGCACGGATCGGGCAGAAATTTTGACAGAAGGTTAGGGAGTTCAAGACGAGGCCACCCAAAAATTTCCTAGCCTATTAGGGCCCACAATAGGGATCGATACCGATCCCTATTTTGGCGTCCAAATAGGGCACGATCACTCTGGAGGGTTCCCTATGATGTTGCTGCTTGGCCTTCAAAATTCGTGTCATTTCGACTCACGGTTTATGAGATATCGCATTTTCTATGAAGTGGCATTGTTTAAATCCCCATTTCTACCGATCCCCGTGGAGGGATAGGTACTGATCTGTCCAATCTCTTCCAATTCCATATGATTCATAGGGGACATCTCCCTCATGTTGTATTATACTAAGTCTCCAAGTTTCTCACCAATTGGATTAGTAGAACTCGAGTTGTCGCTTGATCTTTGATTCAACATGACTTGGATGTGTCTTTCTGTCGATCCCTCTCGAAGGGTGTATACCGATCCCTCCAACTTTGTCCATTTGATATGCGAACCCTATGTTTGCATCAAAATTGGTCACAAACATCCAATTGCAGACGAAAGCACCAACCCACAATCACAGATTGACAATATGTAGAGAATATAAATGTGAAGAACACTCAAAAATTTAAAAGCAAAGTGGTAAAAAGACAAGATTTATAGTGGTTCGGCGTTGTAGCCTACGTCCACTTTGAAGATTCACTGTTTTATTAATGATTCTCAACTTGTTTATAATAGTACAAGTGATAGTATTCAAGCTACAATGGAGTTCCAATAAAGTAACAGCGCAGAAGAGCCAGAAGATCCCTTTTCTGAAGGTGTAGAGCTGCTATTTATAGGTGCAATCCAGAAATATCTGGCTCAGATCTTGGAATACCCCTTCTTGCACATGGTTGGGCCCACCAGATCGATCCAAGGTTATTGGGGATCGATCCATGATCGATCCACAATCATTTTGTATCGATCAAAAAAATGATCCAATGATGTTGGGATCGATCGCGAACGTTCCTCTAGTGGTATGCGAGCTATGGTGAAAATTTGAAGGTGTTTGGATTTATAGATCTCGAGTAATGATCGATCCAAAATGGAATTTGTAAGCAAATCCGCTTGTATGTTTCCTTTCCAAAAGGCGGTTTAACACCCTAGGGTAGTTTCCCTAAGGTCAGTATACATTGCTCTCTAAATTTCATATGTTTTGGACTTGTAGATCTCGAGATATTGATTGTTTTCTATAAGAATATCTTTTATTTCGATGTATAATTACCACTCCTCCATTAAGTATGCTAATCCTTCCTTCATGAAGCATGTCGATCCTCCTCCATGAAGTAGACCGATCCCACCTTCATGAAGCATGCGATCCCTCCTTCATGAAGTAGGTCGATCCCTCTCAATGAGCTAATCCATGCCGATCCCTTCCATCCATTGAGCCATATTCCATGCTTTGAGCATCTTACATTGTACATCCATCAAGTCCATTGAATCCTGACTTTGTTTGATCATTTGTACTTGACATCTACGTCCCATAAACATCACTCTAGACTCATCGGCCTCGATAATCACAAAGTCTGTTGAGTTAAATCCGTCTGTATACCGCCTTGGCAAAAGGTGGGTTAACAGCAGTGAATAAACGTTTGCGTACGAGACATTGGTATGGGACGCTATTTTGGTATTTATTTGGTTATTCATTGTAAGTAGATAACACTTACGTGATGGGAATATAGTTGATAGTGTAAGGTGATACATAGTGGTATATTGCTATATACCTATATTTAGTGAGTATGGCTCTATGTCTAATGATGACCATGACTTTGTGTCTATATGTATTGGTCTTATATGCCACTATTACAATGTACTCCTATTATGTTTGTTGGAGGGGACCAAATGACTAGAATCCAAACTATTAGCCTGATTATGGGGTCGCTCCCCAGATCTATGACATCATACTTATATACCTTCGTGGTGGTTACCTTTATGGTACTTTTATATGTTTTCTCCTTGTGTCACCCAGGACACCAGTCTGTTAACTATAGGGGTAATTTGAGTACCATGATTAATTAACCCTCGCATTGATGAGCATACTAGTGGATACGTGTCTCGATGACTGAGAGGTAACTAAGATTATAGAGACTCCACGCCTCTAAAGCTTGCTTCGTGCTATCAGTGTCCCTTCTGGTACTGACATAGTAGTAGATTAGTATAAATGATTGATGTTATCCCGCCTTTTGGCAAGGCCGAGATACCAAGGAGTTGACTGGAAAAACAGGATCACACGCCCTCGACATTGAATGATTGCCGGATAACTACAAATGCCGATGAATTTTGCCCGAGTCCGGATCGGGCTATAATTGATAAGGCATGTCAAGCAAAGCCATAGAAGCCAACGTTCCGAATTTCGAGACAATCCGAGTTCGTATGCTTAAGTCATCGCCAGTGGAAAGTGGAAGGAATAGCCCTGTTTCGAACCCAACAGGACCAAGCCTTAGGTTCGAATCCATCATCCTTGCATTAGTTCGAACCCATGAGATATAGCCGTGCCTCGAATCCATCAAGATAGCAATGGTTCGAATCCACCCTCGTATGATTTAGTTCGAATCCATCAGACGTATATTGCTCCGAATCCATAAGGAGTACCTTTACTTCGACTCCATCGAGCAAGCCCTCAGATAGCCATGCGTCGAATCCATACTCGTATGCCCTAGTTCAAATCCATGAAACCATCTTCCACCTTCGAATCCATCAAGGAAGAGTCCTTCGAATCCATGCAATTGTGGGAGCTCCGACTCCATTCCCTGCTTGTCTTCGAATCCCCAATCCCCATGTTGAGACAACTTCGAATCGATCCACAGTAACATATTTTATTCGATTCGAATGAGTACCGGTTCCATCGATTCGAAGGTAACGAACCTTCGAATCCAACATCTCGAATCCACCAAGTAAATGCGGCTAAAACCTAGGGTTCGACCCAGTAAACTCGGAGAAACAAGAGGATCAACCCAGGAAATTCGCGCCACGTCATCATTCTCACGCGCAGGAGCATGGATTCGACCCTATGGATTCGAACCCTATCGATTCGAACGAATCCATAGGATGAGGAGCACCATCTTGAATCGATCATAACTTGAGATCTACAAGTCCAAATGCTATGAAATTTTCACAGGAGCTTGCGTATACATAGAAGAATGTCCACACCAAGTTTCATCACGGTTGGACGCTTTCTTGATCGATTCGAACCAAGGGTTGAGTCGATCCCAAAGTGGGCCCGGATCTCCAGAATTCGGCCGTATGGGCCGCCTCACATGCCAGAAGCGTTCTCCCCTGAGTTTAGGCGAAATATCAGCCTCCTACACCTATAAATAGAGCCCCTGGTCATTCAGAAAGGGGATCGAAGATTTTTTAGAGAGAAAGCGCGCCTGAACGCTGCCAGAATCACTCCATATCGTCTTCATTGCGGCTGATTTCGAATTCAAGTCTATTATCTGCTGTACTTCGCTTTAAAACACTTGTAACCTTCAAGTATTAAGCAATAAAGTGACAAAACTTCATAGTGGACGTAGGCAAAACGCCGAACCACTCTAAATTACTGTCTTCCGTGCAATTTACTTTTCTGTGATTTGGAGTTTTTGTTAGATAATCCCCATTTTCAATTTAGTTTCTTCATTGATTATCTCTTAAAAAAATTCCGAAGGGTGTTGCCCAATTTTGGTGCAAACACTTTGGTGCTTTCACTGAGAAAACCCAGTTTTTCTCCTGCTCATTGGATCTGTCATCGATATCGGATTGCATAAATCTAAGAGAAAGATCCAGACTTCAATTTTAGACTCCTTCCATACTATTCAGATTTGTTTAAAGTCTAGGAAAGGATTCAACGCTTCAAGATGGTGAGTACAAGAACCACTTCTAACGTTGGTGATTAGGAAGGTCGGGATAGGCAAAACCCCGCACAGCTGCAGTCAACCAACCAAGATGCTGCTGGACATACAGATCAGTCAGGTCCGGTCACAAGACAAGAGTTCCAGGCGCTACTCCAGGAACTAACCCAAAGCCAACAACAGCTAACTGAGCAGTTACGCGCTAACGCTGAGTTGACCAATCAGCTAGACCGTCAAAGGCGAAGAAGATCCAGAAGGGATCAAGCTCCTCATTCTTCCACTAAAAGCTCTGCTTCATCTGACTACAATGGCAGATCTACCCATCCTAGGCTAGACGGAAACCATGCGCAAGCTGTTGACTATCAACAGGCATTAACCGTTGGGCAAGTAAGAGTTGGCCCATCTACCAGCTTCCATACTGGACCCTCCTCCCGAGGAGGCACTATTCCACAATACACTGCAGATGATCGTGCTGCCACAGCCGCTGCAGTTGACATAGGAGTCGATACTCGAAATCACTCCAATCAGAATTACCACCAGCAGGGACATTCTCCAGAGCCATATGTCCTAGAAGACATCGAACCAACGAGGCGAGATACGGATCGTCGACGACGTCCGATCCCACCTCGCACTGTGGAACCCGACCACACCTTGGCTCACCACACACAGAATGCCAGACCTCTCAGCCATGGTACGCGAAAGCCAGGGCTTAACAAATGACGATTGGGGAATCTCCCGAAGTCATACTCCGTTCACCGACGACATATTATACGCTGAACCTCCTCGGCGATTCAGGATGCCGACTCTTCCCATATATGAAGGAAATTCCGACCCTAACCAACATATTTTGAAATACGAATGGTCGACGACTGCTGCAAGAGCTGATGATGCAGTAAAATGCCATAGTTTTCCCATTTCTCTGGGGGGAATTGCGACGATGTGGTTTACACGACTACCACCGCGATCTATTTCTTCATTTGATCAGTTAGCTACCATATTTGTTGAGCAGTTTCGTATGCATATTGCCAGACCTAAAGATGTTAATACCTTATCAAGTGTTACTCAAACTCCCGGAGAGACACTTAGATGATATTTGGAGAGGTTCAATGCTGCATGCGCAGAGATCACCAACCCCAATGATAATTCTATCTTAATGGCTTTGACTAAAGGAATCGACCTTGATTCCGAGTTTGGAAATTGGTTAGATGGAAAGCCTCCCGCATCGTTGGACCGTTTCTATTCCAAAGTCGCTCAATTCTTGAGGCGAGAGGATGCGAAACAATCTAGAAAGCAGGACGATGCAAGGCCCAGCAGTGAAGGGATTCAGAGTAATGTTGTGGTTAAACAGTCTGGCGAAAGTTCAGGAAAAGTCTAGTTGAATATTCAAAACAAACAGACTCAACATCCGAGGAACGGTGATAACCAGAGCAAGAAGCAAGACCAGAATCATGGTCCGAGGCGTAGGGCCGCAATGTTTGACAGTTATACACCACTTAACACGTCGCTGGAAAACATATACCTACAGACTTGTAATACTATGCAATACAAGAAGCCTGCTCCGAAGCCTTCGTCGGAGAGGTAGATTCAAACAGGAAAATTCTGTAGGTTTCATGAAAGTTATGGACATAACACCAATGAGTGTAGACATTTGCAAGACCTCATTGAAAAGTTGATCAGAGAGAGAAAGTTGGATCAGTTTGTTCGGGCGCCGCAGTCTGGTAGGGCGGGCCCATCCAATCAAAATCGTACGCAGAATCAGGAAAGGTAGGATGAACCCGCTCGTACGGGCTGGAGGTTAGTTATCAATACAATAAGTGGTGGTCTCCATCCGGCAGACAGAAGTTGGGGGGAAATGGAGTCGTACGCCAGTTCGATCAGGCATGCGGACTTCGAGTGTTGTAGCAATTCTGAAGACGGGGCTCCGGCTAAACAACAAAAGACGATGACCGACGACATCGTGTTTAGAAGTCGAGATGCCGATAGAGTCGAAGCACCCACAATCGACCCACTGGTTATATCCGCTCAAGTTGGTCCTGCTTGGATGAAGAGGATCTTGGTAGACAGTGGGAGTTCTGTGAACATACTGTTTAAAAGAGCATATGATTTAATGAAGATGGAAGCTAAGGACGTAAAATCTTGTCAATCACGAGTCCACGGCTTCAGCGGAAGTGCGACGATACCAACCGGAATGGTTGAATTGCCGATGGAGTTGGGAGTGGGAGAATGCCGAAGAGTTCGGATGTTGCAATTTGTTGTCCTGGATGTTCCCTCTCCGTATAATGCTTTCTTGGGCCGACCGGCCCTTGTTGAATTTAGAGCTGCTATTGCCCCATGGTGTTTGACCCTTAAGTTCCCTACTGATCGCGGGATAGGGGTTGTACAAGGAGATCAAGCTGCGGGGAGAGCTTGCTATGTTGCTGAGCTGTGGGAGGCGCAGCGAAAAGAAAAAGGAAAGGGCGTAGAGGAATCTCTCTGCGTCCGTTTCACCGACAATTGACAATTAGCGCCTGGGCCTCGGCCCGGGCACCACGACCAATTCCAGAAGGATCTAGACCCCAGAGACAATGAGAATAATGATGAATCTAGAGAAAGTCAGGCTTCCCCAGCTGAATTGACAATTGACGTTCCGATCAGTGATAACGATGATTCAAAGATGTTAAAAATTGGGTCTCAGTTGAGCCTGCGAGCACTACGGGAATTGGTCGAATTTCTCCAAGCAAATCTGGACGTATTTGCTTGGACGCATTCTGATATGTGTGGGATCTCGCCGGACATTGCGAGCCACGCCCTAAATATTGACCCGCGGTTTTTCCTGGTCAAGCAAAAAAGGCGTGGTATGGATCCAGAGAGATCTACCGCCCTGAAAGAAGAGGTCGATAAATTGAAATCAAATGGGTTCATTAGAGACGCTTTATACCCGGAGTGGGTATCCAACCCTGTACTTGTCCGGAAACCAAATGGGAAATGGAGGACGTGTATTGATTATTCTAACTTAAACAAAGCTTGCCCAAAAGACAGCTTTTCACTTCCCCGAATTGATCAACTTATAGATTCAACCGTCGGACATGAATTATTATCTTTCATGGATGCTTACTCAGGATACAACCAGATACCTATGCATGTGCCTGATCAGGAGCATACAAGCTTTGTAACCGATCTGGGACTGTACTGCTATAAAGTCATGCCTTTTGGATTGTAGAATGCCGGGGCAACATACCAACGTTTGGTTAATCGGATGTTTGCAAAACAGATCGGAAAAACTATGGAGGTTTATGTAGACGACATGTTGGTAAAATCACAATATTCCACTGATCATGTCAAGGACTTGGAGACAATGTTCAATATTCTCCAAAGATACGGGATGAAGCTTAATCCGCTAAAGTGTCATTTTGGAGTCGCATCCGAAAAATTCCTCGGTTTCATTGTCAACGCCCGAAGGATAGAGGCCAACTTTGAAAAGATCCGGGCTATCAGAAATCTTCAAACTCCAAGGACCATAAAGCAGGTTCAGAGCCTTAATGGAAAGGTTGCAGCACTGAGCAGGTTCATCTCGAAATCAACTGACAAATGCATACCCTTCTTCGACCTGATCCGAAAAGGGAAACGAAACTTCGAATGGAATACGGAATGTGAGGGCGCATTTCAATCACTGATTTAGCATCTTTCCACACCACCGATTCTTTCAAAACCTGTTGATCATGAACAGTTATACCTCTATCTGGCCGTATCTGAAAACGCAATCAGTGCTGCGTTAGTTCGAGAGGAAGACCGAGTGCAGAAACCAGTCTATTATGTTAGAAAACGGTTAACCGAAGCCGAAAGAAATTATCCAAGGTTAGAAAAATTGGCATACTGTCTAGTCATCACTTCGAGGAAGCTCCGTCCATATTTTCAGGCTCATCCCATCACCGTGTACACCGATCAGCCGTTATGACAAGTCCTCACACGACCTGAGACGTCTGGCAAGTTACTAAAATGGAACATTGAACTGAGTCAATTCGACATCACCTATACTCCGAGACGAGCCATACACGGTCAAGTCCTTGCAGATTTCATTGTCGAATTCACTACTCCTGATGACTTACCTGAAACTAGTAAATCCCCCAAGTACATATGGAAGCTATATACTGATGGTGCATCCAACGATCGGTGCTCGGGCGCAGGGATAGTGCTTGAAACCCCCGAGGGCAGATCCATATGCTACGCTTTAAAGTTTGATTTCCGTGCAACCAACAATGAAGCCGAATATGAAGCTTTGCTTAATGGGTTGAAGTTGGCCCGTGACCTAAGAATTATTGCTGTGGAAATCTACTGTGATTCCCAGTTGATAGTATGCCAAGTTCAGGGTGAATACCAGGCCAAAGAGCGAAGATTAGCCGCTTATCTTGCCCGGGTCCGGGAAATACTTGATCAGTTCGATTATTATACCATTTTCTACGTACCCCGAGAACACAATCAAAAAACCGATTCGTTGGCAAAGTTGGCAAGTACAGGCAAAGCTCAACACTTGAGACTCGTTCCTGTCGAGACTTTATCCTCTCCAAGCATTGATCGAGCAGAGAATGAATTCACATTTGAAGCTACTTCCAGCAGGGAATCGTGGATGACCCCCTACTGAGACTACCTTGAGCGTGGCACATTGCCTGAACGACGAAGTGAGAAAAGACAAATTCTTCGAAAAGCTTCACGGTTTTTCATTCAGAATGGAGTTATGTATCGGAGGGGATATTCTGTTCTTCTTCTCCGGTGTATCGCACACGACGAAGTCAAACAAGTGTTACACGATGTGCACGAAGGAGAACGTGGCGATCACACTGGGGGCAAGCACTTGCCAAGAAAATACTTCGATATGGATATTATTGGCCTACCGTAAATCGCGATGCTATGGACTACGCCAAAAGGTGTGATAAATGCCAAAAACACGCTCGAATTCCCAGAGCTCCGACTACCGAGATAACCCAAATGGTCAGCCCATGGCCATTTGCAATATGGGGAATTGATATAATTGGTGCTTTGCCTTTAGCTAAAGGTGGTGCGAAGTATGCCATCGTCGTAGTTGATTACTTCACCAAATGGGCCGAAGCTGAACCTCTTGCAACAATTACAACAAAGAAAGTGATCAACTTTGTGGTACGCAACATCATCTGCCGGTTTGGTCTCCCGCATACTATTATCACCGATAATGGAGCCCAGTTCGACAGTGTCGAATTCAAGAACTTCTGTCAACGATTTCACATCCACAAGAAATTCTCTGCAGTAGCACACCCTCAAGCAAATGGTCAAGTTGAAGCCGTCAATAAGATTATCAAGTCTATTTTGAAGAAACGACTGGAAAAAGCCGGGGGGAAGTGGGTTGATGAACTGCCTATGGCTCTATGGGCTTATCGAACGACTCACAAGACTACAACCGGACACACTCCATTTTCTCTATCATATGGCTCTGAAGCCGTTATTCCAGTTGAATTGGAAGTTCGCTCTCATCGTGTGGCATACTATGATCCGAAAATGAATGCCATATTACTTGCTGAATCTTTAGATCTACTCGATGAGAAGCGTGAAGAAGCTGATTTGAGGGCAGCCGCGTATCGGGGTCGAGTCACTCGAATATACAATGCCAAGGTCCGCCCGCGAACCTTTGAACCCGACGATCTCGTACTCAAGAGAATTTATCCGATCCCTTCGCACATGAAGCCAAATTGGGAAGGGCCGTATGTGATTTCACAAAAGCTCGGAGATGGCACGTACAAATTGTTAACCATTGACGGTCTTACTTTGCCGAGAGCTTGGGATAGCGAAAGTCTCCGTCGCTACTACACATGACAGGCTTTACTTATCTATTTTTAGTCAATTTCTTCCTTAGCATTTTATTTTTGCATTTTGAAGTTTGAACTTGTAATAAGGCAACTGATTTTGCCATATTTCTTTCATTTTGGAAATAAAATGCCATCTCTTCGAGCCAAAAGTTGTGATTCACTGAAAATGACGCATAATATCATGATGCACGAAGAACTAAATTCCATCATGCGGTGGGATTTATTCAAATAGGGAGTGACTGTGATGCGACCAGTCACTCACTAAGTGAAACCCGAGCTCGGGGACAAAACACTACACCAGCATTTACAAGGATTGATACACGACAATCCTTTTACTAACTCCAAATTCCCAGAGTGTGAATTGGAGTATAAACATTCAGCAATTCGTTCCCGGAGTGCGAACGGACTCCAACTTCCCAGAGTGCGAATTGGAGTATAAATATTCAACAACTCGTTCCCGGAGTGCGAACGGACTCCAACTTCCCAGAGTGTGAATTGGAGTATAAATATTCAACAACTCGTTCCCGGAGTGCGAACGGACTCCAAATTCCCAGAGTGTGAATTGGAGTATAAACGTCCAACAACTCGTTCCCGGAGCGCGAACGGACTCCAACTTCCCAGAGCACGAATTGGAGTATAAACGTCCAACAACTCGTTCCAGTAGTGCGAACGGACTCCAACTTCCCAGGGTGCGAATTGGAGTATAAATATTCAACAACTCGCTCCCGGAGTGCGAACGGACTCCAACTTCCCAGAGCGTGAATTGGAGTATAAACGTCCAAAAACTCGTTCCCAGAGCGTGAACGGAATATAAACATAGATTACAAGTTCCCGAAGTGCGAACCAAAAAATCAGTACTAACTCCAAGTTCCCAGAGCACGAACTGTGTTACAAGTATCGGTAACTCTCAAATTCCCGGAATGCGAACCGGATTATCGATCTCAAATTATCCTAAGTCCCCAGAATGTGGACATGTGCTTAAGATTTGCAGAAAATGCGATCAACCACCAAAGTACAAATGTTGTTCCCCGAGACTAAGGGCAGAAAAGCTAAGTGTTAATCACTAACCTAAGTGATACTATGTCCAGAGTTCAACTCATTCGTCAAATCATGACACGAAGTTATGTTTAAATACTGGGCAGATAGAGAAAAACAAACACTGCAAAAACACTTAAGTAAAAGAAAAGAGCAACTTCCCATTCCATCAACCGACAAAAAACAGGTTCGATTACATGGCAAGTCAAAAAGTTTCAATTAAGTGGAGGCCGAATCCACATATATACACGGCTCTAGAAGAACAAAAGAAAAGGTAAAAGAATTGCTATTTCACAACCACATGATAAAACAAGAAGCTCACTCCTTCTTCTTCCGGGGCTTCTTCTTCGGAGTCGAGCCGCTGGACCCGCTACCCGGCTTCCTACGGGATTTCTTGTCTTTCTTTGGAGCATCCTCCGGATCTGGCATAATATCAACGTCTTCCTCAGAGCTGGAAGGGATAGAGATCCTCTTGTGAGGGCGAACTGAAGGCATGGGGGCGGTGACAGGTGTTTGTTCAGCAACGCTCGAGACAGTTACCGTGCCACCGGGAGAGATCACCATTAAAGAAGATAAGCTCGAAGGAGCAGTGTCGCTACCAGGACCACCAACCGTCACCATCGTGGCCATTTCAGCGCTTATCTCAGCTAAAATCTCTTCTTCTCGAGTCAACTGAGCTGCGCTGGATACGCTGGTGGTTGTTACGACAAAACTAAAGACTGGAGCAGCTCCACTCGTCGCGAATGAAGAATCAGGAATAGGGTCAAGAGAGTGACCAAGTAGCTCTTCAATCATTTGAACATCGAATGACATCGAGCTCCCCTTTCCCATCTCACGGGCCATGGCAACGGTTGAGATCGCCTCGGTGACAATAACTCCGCGCGTAGGATATAGAACCAGAGGAACTGGGGGCACGAATGCGACACTCTCAGTCACTGAACAAAGGAGAGAAAAAGTAATCAGTCCAGAAAATTCTCTCGAAAATCGATACTTTAAGACATGAGGGAAATAATCAAAGTACCTTCTTTGCCTTGCCTTGGAACTTGAACAGGCTCGGAGACAGCAATCTTGCCAGAGGACAACTCCGGTTGGTCCGGGTTGTAAGCAGGAATAACTTGTGGATCAACCGCGGCGATAGCTTCGGATGAAGTAGGGATAGAGACTTCGATGTTCTCACTATGATGCGCGACACCCAAACCTTCACCAATCTCCGCTTGATGAATGCCAAGTCTTTCTTTCTCAACAGAAATTATCGCCTCGTGAAGAGTTTTTCTCTCATCCTCGCTAATCAAACGTGACTCGAGCTCAAACTCATCTAATACTCCATCCGGGCAAGACATCCTCTAGTTCTCCAATAATTTCTTCCATGCATTGTAGAGAGGCATCGAGTAATCTCCTAGCCAGGAGAGATTTCTATGTTCTAACACATTGGCATTATATGTGTCCAAGAGTTCGTCAAATTCGGCCTCCATCTTGAACCTCTCTGCCTGGACTCTCTCCTCCACCTCCGTTTCAACCTCCTTAACCCTTGCTTCTTGCACGGCCGTATTAGCATCGTCTTTTTCTTTGCTCATATCAGCAAACTTAGCCTTTAATTCCTCTAGTTCTTTGACTGCCGCATCCCGCTCGGCTTCAACATTTTTGTATCGATGGCCCAAATCTTCAACCAAAGTGCAATGTGCCTGTTGCATCTTCGCCATCTCAACTAATGTCTCATCAACCTTTTTTAACGACTCGGTTTCGGCCTTATGGGAAGATTCTGCCTCAGATTGGAGTATGTCAACAATGCGATTCTTCTGAGCCAAGTCGGCTTCCAGTTTCTCGATAATTTTGGCCCGATCAAAGGCTGCTTTTGAAGCTTTAACAGCCGCTTTATACCATTCTTTGTACTGAGCATAGAAATCGCAGGTGTAGCTAAGTGCCGCGGTCACGGCGTATTCGGGAATTCTTTTAAGATTAGGAGGAAAAATACAAGCGTCGAAGCAAATCTCCGGAAAGTCCCTCTTCAATTGAGCAAGTCTGATAGCCCCTTCATCGGATGGTTCAATAGGGGCCTCCTCCGCAGCCGTGGTCGTAACGACCTCAGTTCTACAACGATGTGGCTCAAGCCTCGAATCCTGCGAAGATGGCTAATGTCGCAGAGGCTCATACACCTGAATATGGCTTCGGGGTGGCGGAGGAGAACGAGAGGAGGAGCGGTGTCTCCGATCTCTATCCGATCGCTCCTGACTGGAGTAACTGCGATGATAATCCCTGGCATAATATTCGTGGCCATGATGCCTCCGTTCACGATCGCGATCGGAGTCTCCACGTCGAGATTCGTAATAAGACGAAGGGTGATGTACTCGTCGGAGTTTGTCCAATGTAGATTGACGGCCAGACATAGCACTTGAAGAAGAGAAGCAATTCAGTTAAATACCAGGCGAAAGCAATGCAATTTGTGTGGAAGCCGTGTAGTGTTATGAAAGTGTATGCAAATGTGAAAAACCCCCGACCAACCAGAAGTGTCGACTGCACTAACAGGTAAAGCCTCGCTTAATTCTAACGCTTCCCGGAGTTCATCCAACCCAGACTCGTGGTGGAGAGATACGTATTCCGAGATGGGAATGTCATCCAGTCCTATAAAAATGTTTCTTGATTGACAAAGAGCAGCGTCAGAGGTAGTAATTCCGGGGATCAAACGAGACACGACTACAGATTTCCGTCTCTTAAGTTTAGGGACAACAGCCTTGCCTTTCCGCTTTTCCTCTATTCGGGAAAGATCAGCCACTAACTAGGTATCGGTGGGCGTCCTCTCGTCGTCGCTCATTTCTCTTATCGCTACGCCGGGTTTTCTTTTTGCAGTCTTCTTCTTTTTCTTCGAAGCCGATTTCGCCAACACCTCGATGACAATACTCTGGTTCGTCTCAATTAAACCCAGCGCCCTTAAGTTATCATCAGTTAACACCCAGTCGATGTGCCGCAAATCACTCGGGACCCCTTGTAAACATCGGACAACGCCTTTGTAGTGACCACCGTCAGGTCTTGAGATGATAGCTGCAAGAAAAACGCCTGATATTAGTTCAAGTGTTGTCAACGACTATTAAAGAAAGCTTGTGCGATTTACGACACTTACGTCTAGACAGCCATCGCCTAGCGAACCCTGGGGGGCATCGAACAAAAAACCATTCATTCTTAAAATAACTGAGTCTGGTCCAGGCTCCCGTCACGATCTGGCAGTTTCTAACTGCTTCCAAAAAGGTGAAAGATGGACTATCGCCCCTGCTCTTGAAGTTGAATATGCGTCTAATCTTAGTTGGCCTTGGCGGACGAAAAAGATGATCCATAAATAAAACGAAAACACTGTTCAGCAATGCGTGTCCATTGGGATGAAGTTGTGAGGGGGCGATTCCAATGAACGATAACATCTCCCTGATATATTGGTTAAATGGAGGGAGAGTTCCAACCGCACAGGCATGGCGATAGAAAGCAGTATACCCCTCGGGCGGATTGTGAGGTCTGTCATCAACGCCCGATAGCAAAACATCGTTCAGAGATAGGTTATGTTTCGAACATATCCGACCCAATAATGCTTCGGAGATGTTGGACTGGACGGAGTCAACGGGGTCCTCGATAAATAAAGCCTCCGGCAATTCGTCCGGAGCCGGATCTATCACTTCAGGAGGGATTTCTGGAATCTCAAGCACTGGAGGAGGCGAGCTTTGTACCTCTTGTTGTTGAGAACTTGAAGACTCCATTATTAACTAACTCACCAAAAAGCAGCGTTAAGTACAAAAGAAGCCCGTGTATTCCCTGGTGTGAAGTATATGAATATGTCATGCAGTGCAAGTGTTGTGCATAACTTAAGCAGATTTTACAAGTTGGAACAAGATGTCTAAATAACGAAACTTTGGAATTTGAGAATGGAAATGACCGTCATCACTGACCGTTACTTCCACACCATCCAGATGCTACTGACCAAATCAAGTATAAATCTGTTATGTTTTGGTTAAGTCGCAGTTCCATCGACGAGCTTCAAAAAGGAAGTCAAGTCTTACCGTCAAGTTCGATTGTGCAAGGCCGAAGCTCGTCGGAGTCAAGTATGCTAAAGTTCATTAAGTTCATCAAAATTCAACTTGAAATTGGTCGTAGTTCAGAAGTTGGAACAAATCAGAAGAGTAGCAGTCTCCGGAGCGAAGACGTTCGAATCGATCGACTCGAATCGATACGAGTCGAATCGATGCAAATCGAATCGATATGATTCGAATCCATGAGGTTCGACTCGATGTAACTTTGGGATGGAGGAGCACTTCGAATCCATCGGCGCAAGGTAACTTCGTATCGATCAAAGTTCCATGCCTTTGAATCGATCATTGGACTATTACTTTGAATCGATCGACACGAAGCTCCTTCACAAGCATCGATTCGAAACCCTGCTATGTGAATCGATTCAAATGACAACCTTCTGAATCGATACGAGGCAGAGAAAGACAATGTCCTTCGAAAGCTCTGCTCCTCCAAAACAACACTCTAGGTCGATACGATTCGAAAAGATTCATTTCTCAAAACCATCGAATCGACCCATTTCAGATCTCACAACTCTTCAAAATTTTCAGAAGAAAAAATCGAATCGATGCCAAAAAATTCCAATTTCATCATTCTTAACTCGAATCGATCCATTGGTTACCTGATTTGATTCGATTACAAATGGAAGCTTGAAGGAATTTGATCGATTCGTGGAAAAGCACGTTTGATTTGGCTCTGGGAGATAGATTCGAAGAAGCAGCTAAAGCAATAGTAAAAAGTAAAAAGTGAAAATGAAACCGGCCTCGTGTATTTATATGGATTCCAGGATGGGTTAGTGGCGCTTCGTCTCCCGGTCATATTGACCGTTTGCCACAGGTCACAACCCCATCGATTCGAACAACTACTTTCGAAACCACAAAGCTTCGAATCCATCACAACGTTGAATCCTTCAGAGACTTTGAATCCATCATGGCTCCGACTCCTTCGTAAACTTCGAACCCTGCAAGGCAGCATCGATGTGAGGCATCATCGATTCGAAGAAGCACTTGAACAAGGGCTGGATCGAAGATCCAATCGACTCGAAGTGTTAATTCTATCGCACCATCGATTCGAAAGCTACCGATTCGAACAGACATGCTTCGAATCCACCAGGAACTGTCGATGAGGATGAACGCATCGCTTCGATTTGAAAAATTACTTGTCTACCTTTTATACCAATTCAGGAGAGGATCAATACAAGAGGATGATCATAGACAATCATAAAAACAATGTTTTGACTCGAATCTCATATCGGTTCAGGAGAGGACTGATGTAGAATTCGATAACGAACCGAACCAACGACTTGCAATAATGCAACGTAAACCAAAGTCAAGGTGACACATATATGCACATATGTATGACTAATACTTGATCTTTAACATTTACAGGGATCAAATGTTCATCTCGTCATGGTTTCAACGACTAACAGTCAAATCACAATCATACGACGGTTAATTGCAGCAATAAAGAATACAACTTTCAGAAGAGCATGTCCCGATTGTCCAACGTGAGACTGCGACTTTTCAAAGCACGTCATGTTTACACAAGACGTACTTTGGGGGGCAAATGTTATCCCGCCTTTTGGCAAGGCCGAGATACCAAGGAGTTGATTGAAAAAATAGGATCACATGTCCTCGACATTGAATGATTGTTGGATAACTACAAATACCGATGAATTTTGCCCGAGTCTAGATCGGGCTATAATTGATAAGGAACGTCAAGCAAAGCCATAGAAGCCAACTTTCCGAATTTCGAGACAATCCGAGTTCGTATGCTCAAGTCATCGCCAGTGGAAAGGGGAAGGAATAGCCCTAGTTCGAACCCAACATGACCAAGCCTTAGGTTCGAATCCATCATCCTTGCATTAGTTCGAACCCATGAGATGTAGCCGTGCCTCGAATCCATCAAGATAGCAATGGTTCGAATCCACCCTCGTTTGATTTAGTTCGAATCCATCAGACGTATATTGCTCCGAATCCATGAGGAGTACCTTTACTTCGACTCCATCGAGCAAGCCCTCAGATAGCCATGCGTCGAATCCATACTCGTATGCCCTAGTTCGAATCCATGAAACCATCTTCCACCATCGAATCCATCAAGGAAGAGTCCTTCGAATCCATGCAATTGAGGGAGCTCCAACTCCATTCCCTGCTTGTCTTCGAATCCCCATGTTGAGACAACTTCGAATCGATCCACAGTAACATATTTTATTCGATTCGAATGAGTACCGGTTCCATCGATTCGAAGGTAACGAACCTTCGAATCCAACATCTCGAATCCACCAAGTAAACGCGGCTAAAACCTAGGGTTCGACCCAGTAAACTCGGAGAAACAAGAGGATCAACCCCGGAAATTCATGCCACGTCATCATTCTCACGCGCAGGAGCATGGATTCGACCCTATGGATTCGAACCATATCGATTCGAACGAATCCATAGGACGAGGAGCACCATCTTGAATCAATCATAACTTGAGATCTACAAGTCCAAATGCTATGAAATTTTCACAGGAGCTTGCGTATACATAGAAGAATGTCCACGCCAAGTTTCATCACGATTGGACGCTTTCTTGATCGATTCGAACCAAGGGTCGAATCGATCCCAAAGTGGGCCCGGGTCTCCAGAATTCAGCCGTATGGGCCCCCTCACGTGCCAGAAGCGTTCTCTCTTGATTTTAGGCGAAATATCAGCCTCCTACACCTACAAATAGAGCCCCTGGTCATTCAGAAAGGGGATCGGAGAATTTTTAGAGAGAAAGCATGCCTGAACGCTGCCAGAATCACTCCATATCGTCTTCATTGTGGCTGATTTCGAATTCAAGTCTATTATCTGCTGTACTTCGCTTTAAAACACTTGTAATCTTCAAGTATTAAGCAATAAAGTGACAAAACTTCATAGTAGACGTAGGCAAAATGCCGAACCACTCTAAATTACTGTCTTCCGTGCAATTTACTTTTCTGTGATTTGGAGTTTTTGTTAGGTAATCCCCATTTTCAATTTAGTTTCTTCATTTATTATCTCTTCAAAAACTTCCGAAGGGTGTTGCCCAATTTTGGTGCAAACAATTGATACACCTTACTATGGCGTTGATATGCGTCAGGTGCATATATGTTTATATATATATATATATATATGTGTGTGTGTGTGTGTGTATGACTCTACTTGGGACTTCGACTATGTTATATGGTCATTTCCCATCATGATATTTTTTGATTGTATATATATGAGAAAATGAGATTATACATGTGATATATATCTAGTATATGGTGGATTCTTGGTGTGTGTGTGTATATATAGGAAACCTATGCTATTATATACATTGATATTTCTATTTTATTTACTGAGATATATTTGGGCAAAGCTCTGTGCTAGCCTAATTTTACTTAGTGATATCTCTTTATTGGTATTTTCTGGTTTTAGATGATGATGGTTGGATATGTATGATTCACCCATCTTTGTTGATTTTATTATTTCTAACTTGATGTGTTCTTATATGGGTGAGGACATCCTTTTGACATTGGTTGCTTTATGCTAATATTTGAATTTATTAGTGTCATGTGTTGTTTCGATGGACATTTACGATAGTATACAGTGTTTTATTCCTTTTTTTATAGTCAGATATATGGATATGTTATCTGATGATTTGAATATCTCTAGTGGTTTATTTTATTAGTAATCTTTATTTACCTAGTATTATCTACATTAAATATTCTTGAATAGACATAGTATGACCCGTGTGTTATTTACATAATGCTCGGGTCAGTTCGAGACATTTCATGTATAGGGAATGACATGACCATCAATTGTTATATTGGACTTACAGAATTATAAATTAGGATTATTAAATGATAACCATATGACATCTATTCACTGTATATGTTGAAATTGAGTTCTTCATAATATTGTGATAGTTGACACTTGAGACATTTGTACTATATACTATGTATAATATCACATATTATCCCTACAATTGACTTTATGTTCTCTTTTTTTTACAATGTATTGCTTTGTCCTGGAAGCACACATGTCTATTTTTTTGTACTAACACTATGTACGTATAGACGAGTCATATATTTGACGATTTAATACGTAGAAATATTAGTCCAAGAGAATATTCACGTGTGTACCTCATATATGGCCTCATTTTCCATATTATTTGATAGTATATTATGTAATATTCTTGGATAGTATGGGTACTAAAGTGGGGTGTTTGCATTTGGCATTAGAGCAAGGTTCAGAATAATGCATAGTATATGAAAGACACAAGTCGAGACCTTAGATGAGACATAGTGCCCCTAACCCTTGGGAGTGCAGGAAATTTTCTATATTATATAAATATAGGATGACTACTTACCTGAGCGCCACATTTCCTCGGTCGGCTCTCTCCTAAGAGGCCTTTTATACCGTTTCATGCCTTACATAGCAAGGTATATATTTTCCAATGTATTATTGAGAGGCGTAAACTCGTCCGGCCTCGTATTCTTCATGCGCTTTTTCGCTTCATTTAGCCTGCCACCAGAGCCTCAACTCCTATTTTTCTAAATATTTGAGTGGCTAACATTTACTACAATATTACTGGAACTTTTATCGGTTTGTTTAATCTCTACATTATTTCTGATTACCTCCTTTAACTGTCCATCATCAATCATTCCAGTAGCATGACTCACTTCACTTAAATGTAAGAACTAATTGGCTTCTTGATGGAATTCCTCTATATTTGTTGGCTGCTTCTTCTTAAGCCATTTTCCAAAGTCCGTGTCTAAGTATATGCCTCAGATTAATGTCATAGACACCAAGTTCTACTTTGGATTATAATCTCTACAACTGCAATATTAAACATGTTCAAGAACCCTTTAAATGCCGTTGAGGTACTTTGAGAAGGCTTGTGTGACGACCATGGGATTCGAATCTCTACTATCCCAGAAAGTTGCACTCTGCACTAACCACTGTGCTAAAAAATATTTGTGTTAACTTTCCAGAAGGGATGTTAAAGACTACCTCCCTTAAAGAGCAAAACGTACTTATTGGCTCATCATTACATACTACCTAAGCGTTGTGTTTGTAATCTTCATCAATACTACACTAACTGATATCCCCAATATTACAGCACACAATCTTGGATGGATATAGGTTCCGATACCAAATGTGACGACTGTGGGATTTAACCCCTATCATCTCGAAAAGCGACACCATGCACTAACCATTATGCTAAAAGATCTTTGTGTTAACTTCCTTGAAGAGATGTTACGGCCTGACAAGGTTATCACATCCTTAAAGTAAGCAGTATAGAGCCTAAATATTCTAGAAACTTCTTAACCAACTCTTCGAAAGTCGATATGGATTTCGGCGCGATTTGAGTAAACCACATCAATGAAACACCCTCTAGGAAAATCAAAATAAAAAATCCACAACGTGGTGTATCCATAGCTCTAGCACCATTCATATTTAAAAGAGAGCCGCGCGTGGTCAGCATTACCACCTTAAGATGACATTGTCGGCATCGTAAACTTCCAAGGATACTTCTCCCTCATAATATTCTTCATGAATGGTGTTTTATCAGGCACAGAACCTCATTCCTCATTCTTTCTCCTTTTATTATCTTCCATCAACTACTTAACCATATCCACTATGTACTCCTCACTGGCATGGTACTCAGAAAGTCGACTATCAAGAGGTACACTGAGTGTTTGACTCTGCAAATGGTCTCGGTTCACCTATTGATGCTTGGGTTCTCAAGTTTTCAAGAGAACTTGCTCCTTTATTTCTTTTTTAACACCTGATTGGCTCCACAGTAGTTGCTTGTACACCACCATCTCAAATTTCAATATCAGTTTCATAACCATCTCCATTATGCTGTAGATCATCCTCCAAATCAAATGAATTAACGATCTCAACTCCTTTCCCCTCTAAGAGCTTAAAATTCATCTTGGTATTGACTTAATTTAGGTCCTCCAGCAACCATCCATGTTGTTCTAGTAGTCTTTTCCTTTTACTTGTTTTCCATCCCTTTGGTTTTGACCAAAAGTCGATGAGTTCTCTTCTTAAGATTTGGAATTTGAAGTATCTCTATGACTATTGGGTCAGCAAAGCTATGCTAAAATCCATCCTATTTAATAGAGCCTTCCGACTATCAGTCAATCTCTAATTCAACTCCTGCATCATCTTATCAAACTTCACCGTAGTAGTCATCTCCTAAGAAGTAGATAGTCCTGGCAACGCTGTTGTTGGCTGGTTGCTAATTTCATATGGTAAGAAGCTCCTTCCTCTTCATCAGCAACTATCCTGATACCAGATCTCCTTGGTGGTACCACTGATTTCTATATACAAATTCTTCAAGTTCCTTAATAAAAATCTTCTGAATATAACCTTTGGACACTTCAATATAAAATAGAAAGTTATATCTACACATGAGAATTGCCTCTCTCAGTAAAAAGCACCCAAATGTTGAGCCAGAAAGGGGGACAACACCTAAAAACGAATAGAAATATTGAGATCTGGCACAGATAGTAAATAAAACAGATAGAACGTCAAAATTTTCTATTAGTTTGACAAGTCCAAAACTCACGTCCACTATATTCTTATTGATTATGGATAATTGGTCACTAGCACAAGAGCTTAGTAGATATAACAGCCTAGAATAACCAAGAATAGCTTCCTTAGTGACTATGGTTGAGGAGAGATAAAGGAAGAAGAAGAAAAATGCCAAAAGTCCTTTCTAAAATGTTATAAGTGCTTTATTTATAGGGAAATTATTCAACAGAATCGCCAAACTTCAATATACCACCTAACTTCATATTGAAAAAAGTACGAGAGGAAAATGGAATCACCAGATTGATAAACCAATCTCGGTATCGATCATTTCTGCCCAGTACCGATTTGATTTTTTGATGGGAAGTTATCCTATCTTCCTTTCTAGGGTCTTCAATCTTTGATCTATTATACTCCGAGCACTATTTCCTAGAAATTATGTTGTTTCCAAGAGTTTCTGGTATCACTTGTACTTGTCTACTTTCCTCCAAACTCCTTGGAATTATTCATCTATTCCTTGAGAAATGGGCCCCAAGACGATCATTATTGCATGTCATGCACAAATCATGACTCTAGAATACTACACATAGCATAGAAAGTACTCGGTATTTACCTGAAAGTGGTTGGTACTGAGCCGTTTTCTTAGTTTCAATTCTTCTTCAAAATCTTTAGCTAGTTCCTTTTGTCCGTACAACCATATTCCCAAGTCCGTGAACCGTCTCGTTTTTATCCTGATGTCTAGATTCATTTGTAAGCCTGCTTGGTTGGGAAACCAGATAATAAGTACTCAGCCCTTCATTCATTCATTTCACTCAATTGTAAGCACTGCCACCTCTAACCTATATTATATATAAGTTTTACTAAGTGATACTATCAAATAATAGGAAAACTGAGATGACATGGAGTACACACATGAATATTCCATTGGGGTAACACTAGTATGCATCAAAAAGATCAATCAAATAACTCACATATACATGCACAATGTTGGCACAAAGCAACAAACACATGTTCCTCCGGGATAGAACAATATACAATAAATAATAGAGAGCATAAAGTCATAAGTACAACGATAAAATATAATATTATATGTACAAGGTATATCTAATATACAATAAAAGAATATACATACAAGAGACTCTATAATACAAGATGATAATACCTAAACTGAATACGTAATCCCCTTTATTCCTAATAAACACAAGAGGTCCATGTACTTGAATGGCCTCAAACTATCCCGGGTACTACGTAAATAACACGGGGATCAAACTATATCTAAATCAAGGATTACTATACAGATGTAACGCAGAATATGCAGGATTCAATATAAAACGAATATCAACAATATGATAGAGTTAGGGGTATGTCTGAAGGGAAATTATATAATTTGTTACATATATCTAACTTGATAACCAATCTTGTTCAAACTAAAAGGCAATTTCTTTCTATTATATAATGTGTTATATTAATTAAATAATTTAATTAAAGGGGCATTTCACTAGAAGGACAAACTTTGCAGTCCAATTAGTTTCTAGGACACACATCTACAGAAATTAATTTCAAGGCCAAAATTAGTGGAATAATTACTTTTAAGGACAAAGTCGGCAGTCCAATTACTTTCAAGGACATAATTTCATAGGTTTTTAGGCCTTAGAAACTAATTATTTTGTATTTTGTCCTTAAAAGTAATTATTTCAGTTGTGTGTCCTAGGAACTAATTCTACTTGCTAAAGAGGCCCTTGTGGCTAATTTCCACTTAATTAAAAGTATATTTCATAGAAATCCATAAATGGTATGTTTTATGATAGTGGTTACAAAGTGTTGTAATCATGAGTAATTTATCATAATAAAAATAAATATATCATTTTAATATTTCTAGTCAAGATGTATTGAGATTGGATATCGATACATTCGTCAAACTAAAGTACATAATGCTCTCTAAATATTAGGCATTGCGTTACTCATAACTGCTGGGGCCATCAAAGGGTTACATACTGATAGCTTTGGATAACTATGCGTGGATCACTTAATAATTTTCTGTTGCTTAATATTACTAAGGTACACAGTTCTCTCGACTTGTGAATACTATTGATCTCCAATATGGAAGCTTCACTTTGTTATAGTTAAATCATGGCACTACGTCCATCAAACGACTATAATTGGGTTGAGTGGTAGCATTAGAAGTGAAACAATACCCAAAAGAGGATTAGTCTCCTAAGTTATGTAAGGTTAGTATCACAGTCAACTGAAGTCAACTCAAGGTCAAAGTCTCTAGCTAAAGCATTTCGGTTGATAATAATTGTTATTATCGAACTAAGAACTTTGTGTTTAGACTATAAAGTTGGACGTGGACAATATTAGAATTTTAACCATTACCAAATTTCATAATTCCTAATGTGATATAATTTTGACAAAGGGAATTAGTGTAAATAATTGTCACCATAGCGTATTGCTTAAAATAAGTAATATTGGATTTTACCTAAAGATACATAAGCGATAAATTCAGCCAAAATGCCACGCCATCTTCTAAGTGACATATAAACGTTAATATTAGAATAGTTCGATATTAATTGCTGATTGACTTTACACCTTTGAATCGCACAACCGTAATAATGAATTCTTTGAAAACCACATGATTTAATTAATTTATAAAATGTTGTAAATTGGTTAAATAATTAATATTTGAGAAACATTAATCATTATTTAATTTCTTTGATGTTCGGAAGTTATTTGTAGTTATTTTAATGCATTTATAAAAGTTATATTTGCACGCGTTGATATAAGATATCGATGTAATTTAAATAAAAGATAATTGCAAGAAATGGTTTATGGAAATTTTATGTCATTTAATGGCAAGGTTTGTGAAAATTTTATGTCATTTGATGACATATCATATGAAAAGGTAGGATTGAAGAGAGGGAGACAACCAAGAGAATTAATTAGGGAAGTTTTAAATAAAAAATAGAAACGGTTTCATTCTTTTAAATAAAATATATTCTCTCATTCATTTTGTATATATAATTCATTTTCTTTCTCATTCATTCTTTATCTCCTCCTAATTTTATGGCATAAAACAATAAAATTTCTAAAAATACTTCAACTCCAAATAAAAACATGAAATAAAATAAAGCAAAAGTGGTTCATCTACCTCTTGCAAGAGTAGGATGGATATCTAGAAGATGTGAGGGGTATCATTATGCAAGATGTGATTTCTAGGCAACATCCTAAGGTGAATTTGATTTCAAGTTGTGATTCAAGGCTTTGGTAATAAGGTATGTTTTTCTTTTATAGATAACGACATTTGATGAAAGATAAATTTGATTATCATAGTCTGCATATATATATATATATATATATATATATATATATATATCATTGCTTCTTTAATTTAGAGATTGTTTGTGTAGTTTGAGTTGTTTATTGAATGAATTGATTGGGGTTTTAATTTAATAAATCAAAACTAAAATTTGTTCACATATAATGTCTTAGAGCTATGTTCTAAAGACTCAATTTAAAGTCAAAGTTTTAGATCTGAAATTTTGTACATTCAATTTAACAATTGGTTTCTTATTTTGTTAAATTAAAATTAAAATTTGTGTATGTTTAAATATAAAGTTTTATTATAAATCTATATCGTAAACATTCAATTCAAAATATAATCCTTTAGATCTAAAGCTTTGTATGTTCATATTGTTTTGTTTGAATTCTACTTTAACAAATTAAGCTAAAATTTGTGTATGAATAATACAATGTTTTATTGACGATTCATGTTTTAAATCATATGAGACAAAGTGTAATGTTACATTTGAAAGTTTATATGTATGTATTTTGTAATTGTATTGTATTAGAAATTATAAAGGGAAGATGTTTCAGCAATAAATCTAAATTTTAGTTTGATTACTATTTAATTTCTAATTTGTATTAATTAGAGAAATTTGATTGAATCTTACATACTCACCGTTAATGTTTGACGATAAATCTAATTTTAAATTGATTACTATAAATCTCCAATTTATATTAATTAGAAAGATTTGATTTAATATTAAATACACACAATTAATTTTATATGTATGTTTGTATATATAAAATTTATTATACGTATATACATATTGTCAAAGTATGAACTAGATTTCTTTCCAAAAAAACCAATTTAAAATGAGGCAATTATATATATAAAGTTGTTGTTGGCTGTTTATATTCTTCGACACTGATCAATTATCATTTATATGCTGCATTAATTGAGTTTACCAAGTAAGAAATTAAACCAATCATCATTGTTACCTTTTATTTATTTTCCTTCTTTTTATGTAATTAGAAATCCATTTATTTATAGTTATGTGTCCACACCTTATCATCAATTGTTAGCATTAATATTTATTATATGTTACACTTACATAATTTATGGTATAATATATATAGTTATTCTTACATTTATGCCATTTACATGTTGCTAAATAATGACATTTAGATAATCGATCAATTTAATTAAAGATAGAGAAATGAATGTTTTCTCTCTCTCTATAGATAAAGTATCCTCATATTGAATAAATAAGTTAAAAGAAGGAAATGAAAAGTTTTTTCTCTAAATTACATACCTTTTGGAGAAAGAAACGAAAGGTTTCTTTCTTTAAATTTAACCTTATTAGTAATTGTTAGGTGTATTTGATACACTATATATTTAAGTTTAAATTAATCAAAAACTTCCTTTGATCAATTCTTAGATAAAGTAAGATCTTGTTAAAAAAAACTTTATTAGATTGCATCTATATAACTTTAGACTTCATAGGCCCAAAAGATTCAAAATGATAATTTTTTTTTTGAAATTCACTCATTTCTTCCACTACGGGCTAGCCCAGTTCTGACAACGGTATCAAAGCCAATATCCTATGCGGTCTAAATTAGTCATATTAAGACTAACTAATTAAGTTTGTGCACTTAGTATGTGTCTAGAAAGATAATATCTAGGATTGGAATTGGGTAATCAAGTACTCTATCCTACTTGGTTACCCACTTGGCCTAAAAGGTAAAGTGAGTCCAAAGGTTTCCCTTAATAGAAAAGACCCGATTTGAATTGGGCCTTGGGCTAAATTTCAAAATAGTTTTGAAAATTAAGACCAGATTTTAAATTTAAAATGAAAGCATGTTTACTATAAAAGGTTATAATACAACATAAATTTTCAAATGCTTGAAAATGTAGTGAAAAGTTCAAATTGTCTGAAACTATTCAAATATTAATTTCGAAATTTAAAATTTACTAAAAAGATTAATATAATAAATTAATTAAATGCGTTACTTAACTAATTATTATATGCACGTATTATATATGTTGATATATGTTAGTTATTTTAGAGTATTAAGATAACATAAGTATACATGTATGTACATATGATAAATTTTCGAAATTAATATAATTTAGTTAGAATTTTTTAATTAATTAATTAATCAAATTAAATTAAATACACATATATAAGATGTATGGATTACACTATAAAGTTATAGTACACACTATGAAGGTCATAGTATATATGTCCAGTATAAAGTTATGTTGGATTACTAATTTAAAATTAATTAAAGAGTTAATTAATTAAAATTAGTTAAATAAAATTTAATTAACATAAATATTAGATCGTTATATAAGTGACATGAAATATAAATGTAACGTCCCAGGATTTCTGTCAATTGAAATTCGTATATTTAATTAATTTTAAATATTAACAAGTAAGATTTGCAAGTCGAATAAATTTATTTCGAATATCTAGATGTAACTGGATAATTTAAATCGGTAATTTAATATTTGAAACTACAGAAATAATTGGAAATTGGGTTTAATGTGATTAAAAATGATTTATAAAGCTATATTAAATCATATTGGAGTTAGAGTGAAGTTATGGAACTTTTAAAATCGAATTAAAAGTTAATTTGTGAAAATTGAATATTTTAATATTTAATCGACTAGTGAAAATAGACATTTTTCAAACAGTCTCGAATTTCAACGAAACCAGTTTCGTCGGATCCGTAATGTCAAATTATTGTAAGGTTTTAAATTTCGTGTCAATCGGATTTACCGTTTGTCCGGGGCAAGCCAAAACGCATATAAATTAGTTTAATCGGTTTAATTTAAATTTGATCGTTTATTACCGTAACTCGCACAGATGATCGAATTGGCTCTCGAAACCTATTCCATTGTGTCCGGAACGCGGGGTGAACCCTAGAAACGCCGGTCATCGTGCGAGATTTGGAGTTCGGAAAATTTTGGGCGAATAGTGTTTTGGAATTTTTCTATAAAAGGACGTGTTATTCACCATTTTTCACAAATTTCTAAACCTAGGGTTTCAGGCCGCTGGCTTCATATTCAATGGCCAATATTTCGTTTCCTTCCCTCTTTGATTTCTTCAAATCCATCATTCTATTGCAAAAACTTTTAACATGAAAAATGTAGAGCATCGCGTAAGCTTTCAATCCATACGGAGATGATGAGGTATGGCGTGGCGGTGGCAAAGTTGTTGGCCCGTGTTCGTCTCACGGTCGGCATGAATTTCGTGGCCAAATAGGAGGTCGAGCTTGGCGTGGTTGTAGCTGAGGGTTGTTGTCGCGAAGGGCTTCAAAGCCATGGTCCCTGATCTTTACCTCGACGTTCGTAGTAGTGGCGGCTATTAGGTTTTTTGCACGATGATGGGTTCTCGGGTTGTATATTGCCTGTAGCCGAACGCGTTGGGGAAGAACGAGTGCAATGGCCACGATCTGATATCTCAAAATGCACGACCGAGATTAAGGGTATAAAATATTAAAATAAAAGTGTAAATTAATTATATTTAAAATTGTGTAAACTTTGTAATGCTATATCTTGTTCATACGAGGTCGAAAAATTACGAAACGAGTTGCGTTGCAATCGTTTTGTCGACCACTACGCAATGGAGCTGGTTTGGAGTCGTTTGGAGCTAGTTATAATTTTGGGTAAAATTAAACGCACGTTTAATTTTATTCGAAACAAAATGCTACAACTATTATCGGAAACTCAAGGTGAGAACTTCTCACTCAATCGAATTGTTTTGATCTAAATTTTAAATAGTTAGATTTAAAATTGCTTGATTGTGTTATTGGATGATAGTTATCATCTGTTTTTTTTGAAATAGACCCTATACGCCGTATATTAAGCGGATGTTATTTATTAAAAACATATACCGCGATAATTCCAACTTGTGTGGAATTGGTATTATGTATGTACTTGGAGTTGATTTCCCGCATTATATAGCGGATGAGACCCTATTGCGCCGCATAATAGCGGATAATATTTTATAAATCCCATATACCGCGATATTCCGTCCCGAAGCGGAATTGGTATTGTGCTAACATTTTTGGATGCAGGGAAATAGGTTGGAGGGATCCAACTGGATTCCTCAAACATTTGAATTGGTTTCAATGTTGTGTGTTGATCTATTTATAATCTGCGTGATTATCTTCGTGATTGAAATCGTTAAAGGCTAAATTTTAGCCGAACATATTTTGGTATCATTAGATGCCGAAAATAAATAAAATTTGATTTTTGAAAATTTAAGTTGAGAATTCATAATAAAATTTAATTTTAGAACTAATTCATCTTAAATAAATAAAGTTGTAATTTTTATGTTATAAATATTATGATTTTTGTGAAATATAACCGAAATGTGATTTTTGAAATAAGTAGTTGATTAATTTATAAAATGGTTTAAATTGGGATTTTTGAACTATTATAAATGATTTATATAAAAGATTTATAAAAATTGATATTTATAAACTAAAATGTTGGAATTATAAAACTAGTTTCTATAAGTATTAAAAATGAAGTATAAATGGATTTCATAAGTGAATGAAATCTATAGATGTATAAATTGTAAAGTTATAAAATGAATAGATTTTTGTAAAATAAAAGATTTATAAGTAATTAACTTATAAACTGGATTTTGGCGTGTAAATGGAATATGGATAGAATTTGTTAATAAAGTGATTTTAGAAGTAAAGTTGTTATAAAGCATAAATGGAATTTATAGACGTTGTTTTATAAATCCGAAATCGACTTATTTTAATAAGTTTAATTATTATAGCTTATTAAAGGAGATATATCCACCATATATTAATTATTATAGTTTAATTAATAAGTTGAAATCGACGTTTTTGAGAAATAGAAGGAAATGGTGGACTATAACACTGTTGTTATAGTAAATGATTTCCGAAAGGAAAAGTTTTGTATAGTATTGTGGTTTATATATCTATTTTAAATTTCAAATCCCTATACTAGTGATTTTGGGTTGTCGTAACGATGTTTTACGCAACATTCGTTTTGGCCCAAATAAATGTGTTTAAGAGAAGTTTTCCTTAAAGAATAAAATATATACTTAATTTGGATTTAAGTATATTGAATATTTTCCAAATGTTGAAAATAAATGGATTTGTGTATTACTTATTATTGAATAAGTATGGAAATGTTTTCCAATATGAAGTGAATGTTTTGAGATTATATCTTTTAAGGATAAATTGAAAATGAATATTAGAAATCGATTTGGAAATCGTATATTCATAGATTTTTTGGAAAGGTAAATTCACTATGGAATTTATAAAAGAAAGGGAAATTTGTTTAAAAACAAACATTGATTTATTTTTGAAGTGTGGAAATAAATTTACGGATTTGGAACGTAAGTTTAAAATAAATCGGTAAGGATTTATTTGATTGATTTAAATGAACCATTTTAAATTGAAAATGGATAAATATTTGGAAGTGTTTCCGTTTAAGGAAATTGATTTGAAATTTGTTTTCAAAGATTGAAAGGTGAAAAATGATTTGAAATTTGTTTTCAAATGGTTGAAGTATGGAAAATATATCTTATAAAGATATTTTTGAAAATAAATAACTTGGGAAATTATTTGAAATCGGGTGATGTTGTGAATATTGATTGATAGTTAAATAACCGACTATCAATATTGACCTTTAAATAGGTATTTGTTGTGAATTGGTTGAAATTGAATGCTACACTTATTTTTAAATTATTGCGCTCGTTATTCGGATTACCCATTCCGAATAGTGATACGACGTAATGGATAGCATTGAAGACCGGGTATTTGTGAAAACGATAGGATGACCTATCGATTGTCTCTGCACCGTTAGCTACGGTATGGAGATTTCCTTTGTGATGGGAAATTCGATTGGGATTGTGAATACCCGGATTGCAAGGGCTTCTTTTGAAGTGCCTTCGGTTCTGTTCGAACCCGGAACAAACTTGTATGGTTACGTTTCTGACATTACATTTTGAGATATAAAGCAGATTTCTTTCAAATATATGTTCGTTGGTGGCGGAGAATTTATTCTCTTAGGTTAACGCCCTTTGAGGTTATGTAGTTGAAGGTTATCAGCGATATACTCCCAATTTGGTAATGTGACATGCTTAGTGTTGCTGTGTGATGATTATTTATTGATCATTTGTTGATCAAAGCGTGGCTTTGTAGACGAGACTTCGTCAGACCTCACTTCTCGAAAATGGTCAAAACAGGAATATGCGGCATGGTTATGAGGGTCGCGCCCTTTAGGGTATGTCATTTCCTTCTGGAAAGGGTGGTATCATGGTATGGAGCCTAGATACTTACTCATGTTGACACACTATATTTATTACTGTGTGATGTTGGTTATCGAGCGCTCGGATAAAGGTCCAAAGGGACCAGGGGATAACATATTCGTGTAGTAGTTACCTAGTTACAGAGGTAGCCCGACCTTGTGTTGGCAGAGATCTAACCGTAACGTTAGGTTCTCGGGACATCCCGCCAGAGGCGATCCCATTGACAGTAGGAAGTTCCTTAGCCTGACCATTTGTTGGAAATCCAAATAAAACAATACGCATCTTGTACGGTTTTAGTTATAGAACCTACCATTCACTTATGGTGGCACCCTACTGTTTGGATGGTAGCTATAGTAGGCATAGTTCGAAATGTCTATGTTGGCTAAGATTTATATTATACTTTCGAAATGTTTTCTACACTATGCACTAATAATAATAAAAATCAAAGGATTCTGCGTAGTAAGCATCTTTGACTATCATAAGGAGAAATCTCCTCCGATTTTACGTTTGCATTGTGTGTGCGTGCGGGAGGCCTTATGGTAGTTTCATTTTCCAAAAAGCATTGCGAATTGACTTTAAAATTATCCTGTTGTTTGTTTTTAAAGATAAATAACTGTTTTAGTTCTCACACCAGTCTCATGACTGACCTGGAGTTTATTTTTTCCCTTCCTAAACTCTGCATGCCCATAATTTTCCACACGGGCAGTCTAGAGTCAGGTTATCAGGTCATTCTGGATTCAGAAGTGCTTTGGAGCTCAAGTGGCGAGCTGGATGGCGGGACGTACCACTTGTATATGATATTATATTTTCCGCTGTAAATTCACTTGTAAGTTTTGTATAGCTGTCCATTGTCCAGTTGTGTTGTATATTGTTGTTGTAAACTCTGATAATGTAATGTAATGTGATGTAATGTAATAACTGATATAGTTCTTTTGTTTTAATGATATTCATTTATCTATTATTTGTTGTTCCGCTGCGACTGTGAGATTCTGTTATTGTTTCTGTTCTGTTTCCTTACTTCTTCTACCTTTTTCTTCTTCTTAAACCCTCATGGTTCGGTTTTTTGGCATTCGATTGCTCGGCAATTGATACAGTGGACGTATTGATGTTGATTTTCGAAAGTCGAAGAATCGGGTCTTGACGGTGTGGTATCAGAGCATTTGGTTAAGAGACAACCTTGGCTCTGTTGGGTGTTACTCATTAGAGATAGAGTCAGTAGTACTCTAGAATGAGTTTGAGTGTAATAATAGATATGAGCGTGTATTTGTTAGTGAATATAAAATTGTTTTATATTGTGATGATTGATTTGTGGAGTGGTATATGGGTTCTGGTCGGTATAGTCTGTACAACTCTATCGATAGGGATCTCTAAACACTTATACAAAACAATTCGACACGATATTGTTTTAAAATAGGGTAAATGAAATAATTTTACCCAAAACTATTTTGTATATAAAAGGGAATAATTTTTGTAAATTATTATAGTATATGGCTGCTTGTTTGTTAGGAATTGATAATATTAAAATTATTACCATTGATTATTAAATAGGAAATTGAAATCGTAACTCCAAAGTTAAGAAATAAATTCACATACAAATGGAATTTATGAATATGAATTGTAAATGTGATTTATAATTTAAAGTAAAAATTCTAGAGAAGTGTTTGGAAATGTTTTGAAGAAAATTTGAAAATTTTGGAGATTTGGGAAGTTTTAATCCCTTTTTGGTTTGAAAATAATTTTCAAAGGTTTTGGAAGGATAAAAGCTCTAAACTCTTTTCGGTCGCTGGAAAATATTCCGGTGATGATCGCGGCATCATCGATGTTCATTTTCGGGTTTCCAAAAGAGGAATTGCTGCCAAATTGTTTTAAATTAAAGTTGTTTGGAAAATTTGGGTTTGGTTTTGGGAATTCAAAAGATAATTTGAATTGATTTCAAAATTGGTTTTGAAAGGTTGAAAAGGCTATGGAATCCTATTTTGAATATTTATCGAATTGGTAAGTGAGTTGATAACTTATACAAGTTGAATTTTGATAGAATAAAATTAACTTAAAGGATGGAGTTAAATTAAAGTAAGTATAAGTGAATCAATTAAATAAAGTAAATTTAAAGAAAGGTCTAAGAGGCTAAGTGAAATGATTACTTAAAGAAAATTTATTAAGTTAAAAATAAATTTGGGTTAATGACAAATGAATTGGAAGTTGATTTGGTACCGAAGTAAAATGAGTAAAGTGATAAATATGAACTTGAGTTAAGTAATGAAACTCAACTTGAAATGTAAAATGAATTAGCAATTGGATTAATGAATGGAATGAATGTTAATCAATAAAATGTAAATAAATTGATATGAAATAATGAATATAAGTGTTAATTCATTGAAAGCTAACTGAATAATTTGAATGTAAGTCAATTTAATATTAAACCAATTGAAATTAAAAGTGTTAAACCAAATTGAATGTAAATTTAATAATTCGGTTATGTTGGTTATGATTTGGTTGTTATATGATTGTTGATTGATTGTATATAAATTCATTAAGTGTTGATGAAATTGAATTAGTGAAATTGAAAGCTAAAGTAATTGGATCAAAATTGGAAGTAAACGAATATGAACTGGATTTGATTTGAATTGAAAGTGAACTAATGTGAATGTAAATTAGTGAATGTAAACTAACTGAAATCGAATGAATGAATTTTAGAAAAAAATTTGATTTTAACAAATCAAACATGCATAAATGGGAAACCAATTTGAATTGTGCAAAATGATTTTTTAATATTTTAATGGGATATTATGGCTAGCAGGATATACAGGTGTATTAAAGGAAATAGAATTGGAATTTTGATTTCGAAGATAAAAAAATTGAATTGCTCGACAAAAAGGTATGTATTTGAATTTCAGTATGAAATTTGATGATCTTCTTGTCTAGCCGCTTGGTTTTTCATTTTCTTTTTGGAATTGAGGGCCCGTTGTGGCATTTTGTAGTCGTACCGAGCTAGCCGTGCAAAGGAGACGCTGGCGAATTTTTTCGAAAATTTAAGGCGTCAGAATATTTTTGAGAAAAATGGGAAAATTTTGAAACTATAACTTTGATTTGAGTTGAAAAGTTAAACGATATAGTTGGTTTTGAAAAAGTATAACTAAGTTGGATTTGAAAACTTAGTAAAGATTTGTAAGAAGTTTAACAATTGAATTTTTGGGAAAGTTAAACACTTAAGTGATTTTGGTAATTTAATTTAGAAAATCATAATGAAAACGTAGAAGTTGAATTAGAAAATGGAAGTTAAAGGTTTTGGAAAAGGTGAACATAAAATTTTCACTTATGGATTTTGAAAAGTTAATGGATTCTGTAACTTTTCTTACTTGGTAATTTCGAGGATGAAATTCTTTTAAGGGGGGAAATTTGTAACGACCCAGGATTTTTGTCAATTGAAATTCATATATTTAATTAATTTTAAATATTAATAAGTAAGTTTTGCAAGTCGAATAAATTTATTTCGAATATCTAGATGTAATTGGATAATTTAAATCGGTAATTTAATATTTGAAATTACAGAAATAATTGAAAATTGAGTTTAATGTGATTAAAAATGATTTATAAAGCTGTATTAAATCATATTGGAGTTAGAGTGATGTTATGGAACTACTACCATCGGATCCGTAATGTTAAATTATTGTATGGTTTTAAATTTCGCGTCAATCAGATTTACCATTTGTCCGGGGCAAGCCAAAGCGCATAGAAATTAGTTTAATCGGTTTAATTTAATTTTGATCGTTTATTGCCGTAACTTGCACAGATGATCGAATTGGCTCTCGAAACCTATTCCATTATGTCCGGAACGCGGGGTAAACCATAGAAACGCCGGTCATCGCGCGAGATTTGGATTTCAGAAATTTTTGGGTGAATAGTGTTTTGGAATTTTTCTATAAAAGGATGTATTATTCACCATTTTTCACAAATTTCTAAACCTAGGGTTTCAGGTCGTCGGCTTCATATTTAATGGCCGATATTTCGTCTCCTTTCCTCTTTGATTTCTTCAAATCCATCATTCTATTGCAAAAACTTTTAACATGAAAAATGTAGAGCATCGCGTAAGCTTTCAATCCATACGGAGATGATGAGGTATGGCGTGGCGGTGGCGAAGTTGTTGGCCCGTGTTCGTCTCACGGTCGACACGAATTTCATGGCCAAATAGGAGGCCGAGCTTGGCGTGGTAGTAGCCGAGGGTTGTTGTTGCTAAGGGCTTCGAAGCCATGGTCCATGATCTTTGCCTCGACGTTCGTTGTGGTGGCGGCTAGGTTTTTTGCACAATGATGGGTTCTCGGGTTCGTATATTGCCTGTAGCCAAACGCGTTGGGGAAGGATGCGTGCAATGGCCACGATCTGATATCTCAAAATGCACGGCCGAGATTAAGGATATAAAATATTAAAATAAAAATGTAAATTAATTATATTTAAAATTGTGTAAACTTTGTAATGCTATATCTTGTTCATACGAGGTCGAAAAATTACGAAACGGGTTGCGTTACAATCGTTTTGTCGAGCACTACGCAATGGAGCTGGCTTGGAGTCGTTTGGTGCTAGTGATAATTTCGAGTAAAATTAAACGCACGTTTAATTTTATTCGAAACAAAACGCTGCAACTACTATCGGAAACTCAAGGTGAGAACTTCTCACTCAATCAAATTGTTTCGATTTAAATTTTAAATAGTTAGATTTAAAATTGCTTGATTGTGTGATTGGATGATAGTTATTATCTGTTGTTTAGACCCTATACGCCGTATATTAAGCGGATGTTATTTATTAAAAACATATACCGCGATAATTCCAACTTTTATGGAATTGGTATTATATATGTACTTGTAGTTGATTTCCCGCATTATATAACGGATGAGACCCTATTGCGCCGCATAATAGCGGATAATATTTTATAAATCCCATATACCGCGATATTCCGTCTCGAAGCGGAATTGGTATTGTGCTAACATTTTTGGATGCAGGGAAACAGGTTGGAGGGATCCAACTGGATTCCTCAAACATTTGAATTGGTTTCAATGTTGTGTGTTGATCTATTTATAATCTGCGTGATTATCTTCGTGATTGAAATCGTTAAAGGCTAAATTTTAGTCGAATATATTTTGGTATCGTTAGATGCTGAAAATAAATAAAATTTGAATTTTGAAAATTTAAGTTGAGAATTCATAATAAAATTTAATTTTGGAATTAATTCATCTTAAATAAATAAACGTTGTAATTTTTATGTTATAAAAATTATGATTTTTGTGAAATATAACTGAAATGTGATTTTTGAAATAAGTAGTTGATTAATTTATAAAATGGTTTAAATTGGGATTTTTGAACTATTATAAATGATTTATATAAAAGATTTATAAAAATTGATATTTATAAATTAAAATGTTGGAATTATAAAACGAGTTTTTATAAGTATTAAAAATGAAGTATAAATGGATTTCATAAATGAATGAAATCTATAGATGTATAAATTGTAAAGTTATAAAATGAATAGGTTTTTGTAAAATAAAATATTTATAAGTAATTAACTTATAAACTGGATTTTCGCGTGTAAATGGAATATGGATAGAATTTGTTAATGAAGTGATTTTATAAGTAAAGTTGTTATAAAGCATAAATGGAATTTATAGACGTTGTTTTATAAATCCGAAATCGACTTATTTTAATAAGTTTAATTATTATAGATTATTAAAGGAGATATATCCACGATTTTGTGACAGTGGATAATCCTTTAAATAAATATATAGAAATTGAATTTGGTTAACAAAGTATATTCACGATTTTGGGACGGTGAATAATATATTAAAGGAATATTTTGGGAAAGTGATACTTTAAATAGAATTTAAAATGATTTAAAAATGTTTTAAAATGTATTAAGTATCGAAACCATGAAATCGACATTTTCGAGAAATAGAAGGAAATGGTGGACTATAACACTGTTGTTATAGTAAATGATTTCCGAAAGGAAAAGTTTTGTATAGTATTGGGGTTTATATGTCTATTTTAAATTTCAAATCCCTATACTAGTGATTTTGGGTTGTCGTAACGATGTTTTACGCAACATTAGTTTTGGCCCAAATAAATGTGTTTAAGAGAAGTTTTCCTTAAAGAATAAAATATATACTTAATTTGGATTTATGTATATTGAATATTTTCCAAATGTTGAAAATAAATGGATTTGTGAATTACTTATTATTGAATAAGTATGGAAATGTTTTCCAATATGAAGTGAATGTTTTGAGATTATATCTTTTAAGGATAAATTGAAAATGAATATTAGAAATCGATTTGGAAATCGTATATTCATAGATATTTTGGAAAGGTAAATTCACTATGGAATTTATAAAAGAAAGGGAAATTTGTTTAAAAATAAACATTGATTTATTTTTGAAGTGTGGAAATAAATTTACGGATTTGGAACGTAAGTTTAAAATAAATCGGTAAGGATTTATTTGATTGATTTAAATGAACCATTTTAAATTGAAAATGGATAAATATTTGGAAGTGTTTCCGTTTAAGGACATTGATTTGAAATTTATTTTCAAAGATTAAAAGGTGAAAAATGATTTGAAATTTGTTTTCAAATGGTTGAAGTGTGGAAAATATGTCTTGTAAAGATATTTTTGAAAATAAATAATTTGGGAAATTATTTGAAATCGGGTGATGTTGTGAATATTGATTGATAGTTGAATAACCGACTATCAATATTGACCTTTAAATAGGTATTTGTTGTGAATTGGTTGAAATTGAATGCTACACTTATTTTTAAATTATTGCGTTCGTTATTCGGATTACCCATTCCGAATAGTGATACGACGTAATGGATAGCATTGAAGACCGGTGTTGAAGACCGGGTATTTGTGAAAACGATAGGATGACCTATCGATTGTCTCTGCACCGTTAGCTATGGTATGGAGATTTCCTTTGTGATGGGAAATTCGGTCGGGATTGTGAATACCCGGATTGCAAGGGCTTCTTTTAAAGTGCCTTCGGTTCTGTTCGAACCCGGAACAGACTTGTATGGTTACGTGTCTGACAGTACATTTTGAGATATAAAGCAGATTTCTTTCAAATATATTACTATTGGTGGTGGAGAATTTATTCTCTTAGCTTAACGCCCTTTGAGGTTATGTAGTTGAAGGTTATCAGCGATATACTCCCAATTTGGTAATGTGACAAACTTAGTGTTGTTGTGTGATGATTATTTATTGATCATTTGTTGATCAAAGCGTGGCTTTGTGCCTAGCTTTGTGGACGAGACTTCTTCAGACCTCACTCCCTGGAAATGGTCAAATCAGGAATATGCGGCAAGGTTATGAGGGTCACGCCCTTTAGGATATGTCATTTCCTTCTGGAAAGGGTGGTATCATGGTATGGTGCCCAGATACTTACTCATGTTGACACACTATATTTATTACTGTGTGATGTTGGTTATCGAGCGCTCGGATAAAGTTCCAAAGGGACCGGGGGATGACATATTCGTGTAGTAGTTACCTAGTTATAGAGGTAGCCCGGCCTTGTGTTGGCAGAGATCTAACCGTAACGTTAGGTTTTCGGGACGTCCCTCCAGAGGCGATCCCATTGACCGTAGGATGTTCCTTAGCCTGACCATTTGTTGGAAATCCAAATAAAACAATACGCATCTTGTACGGTTTTAGTTGTAGAACCTACCATTCACTTTATGGTGGCGCCCCACTGTTTGGATGGTAGCTATAGTAGGCATAGTTCGAAATGTCTATGTTGGCTAAGATTTATATTATACTTTCGAAATGTTTTCTACACTATGCACTAATAATAATAAAAATCAAATGATTCTGCATAGTAAGCATCTTTGACTATCATATGGAGAAATCTCCTCCGATTCTGCGTTTGCATTGCGTGTGCGTGTGCGGGAGGCCTTATGGTAGTTTCATTTTCTAAAAAGCATTGCGAATTGACTTTAAAATTATCCTGTTGTTTGTTTTTAAAGATAAATAACTGTTTTAGTTCTCACACCAGTCTCATGACTGACATGGAGTTTATTGTTTCCCTTCCTAAACTCTGGGTGCCCATAATTTTCCACAAGGGCAGTCTAGAGTCAGGTTATCAGGTCATTCTGGATTCAGAAGTGCTTTGGAGCTCAAGTGGCGAGCTGGATGGCGGGACATACCACTTGTATATGATATTATATTTTCCGCTGTAAATTCACTTGTAAGTTTTGTATAGCTGTCCATTGTTCAGTTATGTTGTATATTGTTGTTATAAACTTTGATAATGTAATGTAATGTGATGTAATGTAATAACTGATATAGTTCTTTTGTTTTAATGATATTCATTTATCTATTATATGTTGTTCCGATGCGACTGTGAGATTCTGTTATTGTTCCTGTTCTGTTTCCTTATTTCTCCTACCTTTTTCTTCTTCTTAAACCCTCATGGTTCGATTTTCCAGCATTCGATTGCTCGGCAATTGATACAGTGGACGTATTGATGTCGATTTTCAGAAGTCGAAGAATCGGGTCTTGGTAATAAAAGTTACATAATAATAAAAATTATATGAATGAATGTATAAACTAAAGGTGGAACATTAAAGAAACCTAAACAGACTTAAGGGATAAATACATATGTTAATGTACATATACCATGATTTATGATGTGTCCGACATTTGAATCACGAGGGTATTTCATAAGAAATACATTATTTCATAAGAAATACATTATTTCATAAGTCGATATCACTCAATATATATATTGAATATTATGAATCTTCAATATAATGTTATCCTCTACTATATATATATATATATATATATATATTAATAAATTACTTGCATGCTGCTCACTTGTTGAGCAAACTAAAGCTAGGGATGTTATTTGTAGTATTATTAATATATTGAATAGATGAGGTAAGATAACTACATGTATTTTTTGAGAAAACTCAAGGTACATATACTATAAGTCGTCACGGTATGGTAAGTACAAGTGAATAATTTCTTTCAATTTGTTGAGCAACTCAAGGTTGAAATGAGATTAGGACAAGGAAACATCGGTTAGGTGTTGTATGTGATACAACCAATGAGGAGTTATCTATCATTTGTGGGGCTATGATTGTTGAACAAACTCAAGGTCAGAATACCAAGACAAATGAGTCTTTATTAATCACTAGTGAAGTCGAAAGACTTTTATGGTTTGGAGAAATTTAAAAGACTAGTGGGAGCCTTATTAGAAAAATGAAATGATAACATTTACCATTTCTAACATTGTAAGAACTTATGTTAAATAATGTTATAATTATCTATAAGGATAAATTTGTGCATTTGATACGATTGATAAAACGTTTATCAATTAACATATACAAATGAGATGAATTGAAAATTGACAAATGGTAATATAACATATAGTCACTACAAATGCCTATTCCATGTCAATGTTTTATATACCCATGCAAGTGCCCAGTTTTACAACTACTTAGTACATTTGCAATATGGTCACTTATGTGTTTATTTGGTCAAGGTCCTTCATTGCATTCTATGGATTTCGAACTCTAAAGCAATACAAGACTATGGATATTTAAGCCGTATGCTTTGTATATGAGTGTTATATAAGGAACAGTTACGGTTCATAATATACGATACTTTAATGAAATTACTTTATATGAAATAAGCCAATAAACAGTACCATGAGATCGACTATTCAATTTAATTGATTACATAAAATATGATATTGTGTTAAATGTAACATAAGGCCAAAAATGTAGTATAAAGCTAAGAACTTGATCCATGAAATGTCGGTTTGATCATTTTATGTAAAGTGCAACACATTTTATGCCTTAAATGTTAGGGATAATCAAATGTGCTTTTGAAAAGAGTTTTTAATGATGTTATAGTAAGGGTTTTCTTTTGAATGGTTTGACCATTTAGAAAGGAAAACTAATGTATAAGAGCAAACATGATCTAAGGTACAGTTGTGATGAAGAGTGTGAATGATCACTTCTACTTCATAAAGAGACATTAGAATCGAGAATTGTAACAATAATGATATGATACTTAACATTGGAATAAGAAGTATGATTTCTGTTCTAAAATGTAATTTTGTATAGAAAATCGTTTTCTACGAGATTTATTTCTTTGAGTTCAAGATATTTGATCGAAGGACTCTCTACTGTAAACTAGCTATAGTATATAAAATAAATAATCTATATTAAATGAATAATGGACCTCCAAATTCAATACGCTATTATAGGAATGGTGAAAATAGTCGGAGCATGTTATATAGTTAGAAAATTGTTTTTGTAAAATATACCAAACATTATTTATGGAATAGTGACAATTTTTGTGCCGATTGAAAAATAAACATAGTTATATTTTAGTGTGAATATTATGAATAGTTGTTATGAAATAAAACTGCAATTTGGTATTTTTTTTCACAACAAAAGCGATGCATTCAAAAAACAGAAGTATCTAAAATTAATTACAATTATTTTTGAAATATAGACTAAATCGTAGTTTTGAGAAATAATTTTGATTATATGATTATGAATCATATGACGCTGGTTAATTATATCTCAAAACAATTGAAGAGTTATGCACCCAATTAGTGTGAGCATCATAAAAGTTGATGAACTCTTTGGATTGATATATATATATATATATATGCAATAGTAAGTCTATTAATACCAAATCGGTTTGACATATTTGGTTATATTAATAGATGATTTATCACCAACATGGGCATGTATATTTGATACACATGCTGTATGTCTATGATAAGATCATCGAATATAAAATGAAAGTAAATAAAACGATGTGCAATAAAATAAAATGATTCGATTTAATCAAATATGTGCGTATATTGGAAAGAGTTCCGAATGTACCTAAAAATGAATGAAGATTCAGTATCAAAAGTCACTCCTTCCTATAATACATAATGATGTATTGAAAAGAAGTAATCGAGCTTTGTTGAACAAGTATGATTAATTATGAGTAAAGTTAAGATTAACTTCTTTCTATAAGGTTGTGTACTTAAGAGTACACAAGGTTAAAATCAATTTCATCTAAAGATTGGTTTACAAAATCATACAAGATAAGGGTTTATAAGAAACCCCAACATATCCTATGCCAAGTAATTGGCAGGTTGTGCAAATCGAATGACTACATGTTATAGTGGTTCATGAGGAAACTTGTATGAATCTCCCTATAAGAAGTTTGGGAAAGGCAGTCCTTGAGTAACATATTTATGTTTTGAACATAAGTTTTGTAAACCAGAACCAAATAGGTTTTATATACAAGGAAATTCATAAATTTTTATGAATAACTATTCCATTTCACATAGACACAACTATTGTTTCAAAAAAAACACCAAATCCGTAGAGAATGAATTTCTTTGAGAAAGTATTGGTAGTGAAATGGATTTGGATGTGATCCAAAGATGAAGCTGATTGCAAGGGATGAAATGATATTGACCAAACCTGGATATAAAATGCATTAGAATGTCTAAAATATAATCACATATTAAAGAGGGAGTATAAGTTTCTTATCAATGTCCAAAATAAATAATCCTTCGCGGTCAATTAATCCAAGTATTAATATGATGCACAAATCCAAAATTGATTCCAAGTACATTATCAAAATATGATTTTGAAAGTTGTACACAAAGAATGTGATCCATTGGCCACAAATGTGTATTTAAGAGAAAGACAAATGTAGTTGGAATATTGTGAGTCACATTGATAAGAATAATATCGTAAATTTCAATTATTGAAATTAACATAATAGATTCACCATTTAATGTGCTTAAGTAGGTTTATATTTTACTCATAAAATTATCGCATAATATGGCTTTATATTTTGGTACATACGTGTTGAAACTAAAAATTGTAAATAATGATTTAAAGTAAACTATTTACACACAATAACCAAAGTGTTTCGAAGTCAGTGGGAGCGATATTGAGTTTGTGAGTTTTTGGATATGATCCGAGAAGGAATACGAAAGTATCATTCAGAAAAGCATTAGATTGAAAAAGTGTTTTGATATAAATATCAAATAGTTTGATTAATAATCAAAATGCAAAGAAAGCCCGTGCTTATAAGAAAGAAAGTTAAAAATGTTCATAAATATTTCTAAACCATAAGTAAACAACCCAACACTAATTGTTAATGATGTACTTATATTAAAATTAGCTTTAGTTGTCTTAATACTTGACATTGGATTTATAAATGATGTCATTTATAGTAAGTATAAATGTAATGAACCGGAAGTTTCGACCCTCGAAAATCGACATCAATACGTCCACTGTATCGAATGTCAAGTAGTCGGGTGCCAGAAATACCGGTACATTAGGGGTGAAGAAGAAAAAGGTAGAATAAGAAGAGAAAACAACAACACAAAATCTCACAATCGCAGCGGAACAAAATATAATATATAATAACAGATTTAAATACAAGACCTATACTGTTAATATACATACCATTATCATAGTACAACAATCCAATCCATCAAATATGGACAGCTTAATAACTTGTACTTACACAGTGGAAATACGGAAGTACGCCTTGCATCCAGATCGTTCCCTGAGCTCCAAAGCATCCTATCCTGAATCTGTAATGCACGGTTTGACCCAAGCATTATAATAAAATAACACCCGAGTAAGTCTTGAAAACTAGCATAAGTAAACACACTCGGTTTGAACTATTATTATATTTTCAAAAATCCTTTGAAAACAAAGGTATCTCATAAGACCATGCCACAAATAAACATGTCGGGTTTTTACCTTACGATAGCTGAAACACTTTTATCAAATCCGTCTGATATTATAATAGTGTCTATAGAAAGTAAATAGAATATAGATGAAATGCTTGCATCTCATGTTCCAGCATAGTTGGCACAATCAAAACTAGACGACGCTTAATGGAGATTGGGTTCCATACAATGGCAGGGCTACTGGGGTACCGCCCGTCACAATACCGATCTAGATCAACGTATCGAGGACCACTCCTGATCCCCTACAACACAAGATCAGACTACCCCTAACCTGAATACCCAAAATAAGATCACCCCGCAGTTGGGATCAGCAACCGCCCATACAGCAGAAATAAAGGGACTCTATAGAGGGATGACCTTACCCTACTTAGGTGCTACCCACTTAGCCTTGCTGCACCTCCCCTGTTTTAGCCATTTTCGGTTGATGAGGCTTGAGGCTATGATTACCTTTTAAGGAACACATTCAGTAAGAATGCTCATCGTCCTCCAATGACGATGTTCTGATAGCATTCGTCCATACAAGTTGTCCTGGGTCTGGACAAACTGAATCACCATCTTCATCATCTTCACGGTATTCATTCGCTACATTCAAACCGGATAGAAGTGGTTTTTCGATAATTAAATCTGATCCCGGTCTCTTTGAAACGATCGGCGCATTGGCCAATATTGATAGTCGGTTATTCAACTATCATATAACATCCATAAGCAACCATTAGGCCTTAAATAAATTCCCCAAAATTTAATTCAAAATATCTACACAAGATATTACTTCCTATGCCTCAACATTTTTAAGATAGTTTTCAAATCCCTTTTATTTTCACGGAACAAATTCCAACCTTTCTAGTACTTAGAATAATTTTCCCACTTTATTTGATATTCAACTCTTGGAAAATATTCCTTTTATTCCCTCTTTCCTTTCTCAAAAATCATTTACAATTTTATTTGTAAATTCCCAACTCGTTTCACACGAACTCTATAAATTTCAGAATTTCTTAGTTGATTTCCTTTAATATTTCTAAAGCCGTTATGCATGCTTATAATTTCAGTATTCACTTCTACTTCTTTTGTGAATTTTATTTCACCTTTCAAAGTTCTGCTATCTTATACTTCGGAAATTTATTCAAGTTCCCATAGTACCATTATAAGATCTTTCTTCTAAAATCTTATCCGTTTTTATAAACTTCGCTTCCCATCTCGAGTGGATTTATAAATGAACTTAAAACCTTTAAATATATATATATATATAATAAGAATAATAGTTTATTTTTAAAATATGTTTTTTGGTAAATATAGGATATCAACATCTTAAATAGCATTTATAATTCATACCCAATTACTAATAAATTTACATAGCTTATTTATAAAATTAGAATTTCTTTCAACAAATATTAAGTATTATAATAACTAACTTTGGAATATTCTAGATCTAAATTGTAGTTTAAATTTTATAGTATAGTAATTTTAAACCCCATTTAAAACCAACTTCAATTTACTCAAAGAAATCTATTTTTAAGATAAACCAATATTCACCAATTGAATTTATAAATCCCTCTTGATTCGTATCACATTGACCATATCTAAATTTATCACTATTCTCACATTTGAAATATCTTCCACTATTTCTTTTCAAAACGATTCCCTTAGCTCGGTATATTTTCACACCATAACTCATATTTTAGTATATCCATTGATATCATTTTATCCTATTTATAAGCCGCATTTATAAATTTATAAACTACCTTGAGTTTTTCCATCTATTTACAAAAACAAATTCAATTTTAAAATTCCATTTGTATTTCTTCCCACAATAAAATTCAATTTTATTTCAAATCTACGTTAATTATCGATTCCAATACTTTTCCATAATTTTTAAAAACATCTTTCAAGACCTTAATATATATAATTTAATTTCAACCTCTACTTAAAATAATTTACAGATAGTTAAGTAATACCAAGTTAATTTATATATCTTTACTCTAGTTAATTTCCTCTTTGAAATAAATCCAATTTTCAATATAAACATTTTCTATTCAAAAATTCCTTTTAAATTCCTTCAAATTAATTATTTATGGAAATTAAAAATACCAAATTTAATTTCCATGCTATTTAACCTTTTGAAATTCAATTCACACACAATCAATATCAATCTATCCGTCATATCATATATCAATATATATATACATATATATATATATAAATAAAATAAAATAAGTTAATTAAACAAATTAATCACTATAATACATTATTTTAAAATTAAACAGAAAATTTATGTGTATATGTATAATATTTTTTTGTTGAAACCACATATACTTATGAAATTGCCTATATAGATTCCAAAATCTAATTTTATATAAACTCCTCAAACATTTAAAATTTCTATTTTCAAAATATTATATATATATATATATATATATTATTTTTTCTATCTGTTTAACTATATATATTTGAATTAAATTAAAAACCAAAAACTGACATATACCTCACTGGCGAACTATCCAATACTGCTCTTCAAACCTCAACGTCGCTGCTATCTCCTTACACACGCGAAATACAAACTGCACAGCTTCATGCTCCTTCGATTTGATTGCAGCTTGGGCTTCAACCTCCACCGTGGCCTGATATAACCATCGCTCTACCAGAAATCCCCACACCTAACGTACGCAGCCTCCCCCGGCCCTCCTCCACGACGCCCCATCTCCTTGCCATCACGCGCGAACGCGACTTTGCTTTTCACTTCGAGAATCCCCAGATCAAAACCCCCTACGTTGATCGCCTCGCCATGAGCTTAACCCCTCCATTCGCCTGCTTGAGTATGCCTCACGCCCTCCCACTCAACCACGGCATCGCGAACGCTCCAGGTCGCCAATGCTATCCTTTCCCCTCGCGTGCGCATTCTCTTCTTTAGAACACGAATCGATTTGAATGATCATGTTCAAATCAAAAATATGGAGGGGGATTGATTGGGTGTCGGCCATTTACTTTATACATTTTTTTGTTTTTTTTTGAACTACTAGATTTGCGTATTTAAAAAAAGAGAGGGGGCAAGACATGATGGTAGTTTGTCGAAGGGGAAAGAGTACAGTGATTGAGGGGAGGAAAGAAAGCTGACATGAGAGAATTTCAACTGAAAGGTTGACTAGGATCTAATATATTATTAAATTTTTAACATCTCGTTATACGCGCTCAAAATTACAAATCCCAATCGAGGTGTGCCGCTAAGAATTTATAATGTTATTCCCAAATTTTGAATGCAATGGAAAAGATTTCGAGTCTCAATTCGATCGTATGGAGAAGATAGCTTTTTGGACCCAATTATTATATTAGATTTTCGATATAAATTTCAGCGCGTTTCTATCCCGTACGATCAACGGATGACTCCAAATGCTACAAAATTTGAAATCCAATAATAATATACTATTATGGATCCAACGGAACTATTTTCGTCGAATTCCGAGACTGTCCCTCTGAAGGCTATTTTTAAATGTCAATTTAAACGATATATTTTTAAAATTGAACATATCACCTTCAAATTCAATTTTAAAAGTTGCATTGTCTTCAGTATTATTATTATAAATTTTACAAGCCTTTAAATTATTTTTATCGAAGCTTAAAATTCCAGATTCACTATTTTAACCAATATTCAATTATAACTTTAATAATTAAATTATGCAATAAATTGCTATGTTTAAATTCTGAATTTATTTTATAAAATCTTTGTACTTAAAATAAATTTATATTCCAAATAATTATTTAAAACTATGTATATATTCAAAACTTAAACAACGAAAAATACAGGTCGTTACATTCCTCCCTCCTTAAAATAATTTTGTCCCCGAAATTGCTAAGGCAGAAGAATGCCCCAAGCCCATTAACTTCCAAAATCTACTTGGTGAAAACTCAATACTTCACTTTCAAATCCCTTTGCCTTCATTCAAAACAATTAGGTTTCAATTCATTTTCTAGAATCCTTTATTTCAATTCTAATTTGAAACTAATTTATCGTTTCCAAAAATTTTCTAAATATTTCTAGCGCCCTAAATTTCCATTTTTTTTGGGCAAAGTCTCCCTTGTACAGAGAGCCTTTTGCGATTTGACAAGAGAGATAAATATATATACATCGACCCTCGCGGTCGAAAAACAAAAATATATATCAATATTTATATTTTTCGCTATATTTAATCCGAAAACGTACCTTATTTTAGCACTTTAAGTGTTATTAAGCAAGCATTAACTTCATATTCAAATGCGTAACCCCAATCTAGCCAAATAATCACTCTAGGTACCTGTACTTAGCTCAATTTAAACCCGTAAGTGCCAAAACATGAAATTCAATAACATTTCATTCATCTAAATGGTTAAACACATAGATTTCATAATGCCTGCTAACATATATTCATAAGCAATTTACAAGGTTCGGATACTACCTTAATTTCTTTCAATTAATCCATGTGCTATTTCATTTATTCTGAAATGTTTTGTAACCCAATTTGCTTACATTCAATTCACATTTGTATCAACAAATTAATATTCATTCCAGATTGATTAAAATCAATTTATTTATTTCTATTAATTTATAGAATTTCGTATACTTCCATTTTCAACGCACCATCCAATTTTTAACTTAGCCCAGTTAAATTCCAACTCACATCTATTCAACTAATTAATTTTCTAATTAGTCCACTTTAAATTTATAACTCAACATCTGGTTTTTCTCAAAAATCACTTCTCATACTTTTCCTCGATTTCAAATTTTTTTTTTATAATTCAAGTATGGATTTTTATTTCGCTTCTAAAATATCAAATTCTATTTATTCTATTTATTTTGTCTTATCCATTCCAACCTTTAAATTTTATAAGCCACGCAACCTCTTTTCACACCTCCATCAATTTTATACTCGAATATACTCACTTTTTGTTTATTTAACTTCCAAAAGTTAAAATTTTAATTTCACACAATTCATGTTGGGCGAATTCTCACCCAGAAGATCTCGAGACCGAAAAGTCACAGTTTCACCCGGGCTCGCAACCTCCACTTCGTTCGACAGCCAAGAAGCTCAATACTAACCTAGAAGTCCATCCAACATTCTCCATGAAGAAGCTTATTCGGCCCCAAGCCTCCATTCGGCTCCTTCCCATTCGGCAACACAAGCCCGAGTCCATTCGGCATAGCCAGCCTCCTTTCCACCGCCGAACCAGCTATCCACAACCTTTCCACCGGACCAACTCCCCTACCGGTCCACTCACTACCGGTCCACCAGCCTTCACACTCCAATACCGGACCAGCTCTACTACCAGACCAACTTTACTACCGAGTCACCAAGACGCCGCTCCAGACCATCTCCTACAACCACTCCCACACTCCTGCCGAATCAAGACGGTACCGGTCCAAACGCCACCGGACCAACTGCCAAACCAACCAAGACCGAACCAGAGCTTCGCCGAACCAGATAATTGCCAGTCCAAATTTCTTCAGCCCGGGCCCACCAGCAGCTATATACTTCCAAGACCCCTGCCCCCTACCTCATTCTATAAATAGAGGGGCAGGGGTACAACAATGGCAGACAAGTTTGAGAGCTCAAGCAAGGAAGGAACTTTCAAACTACTTTCATATACTTATATACGAAGCATTGTACTTGTAATCTGAAAGAAATAAGATAATAACATATAAAGTGGACGTAGGCACATTCTGGCCGAACCACTATAAATCCGCGTGTCTTTTACATTTCAGCCCCTACTTCTTTTATATTTACATACTCATCTAAAATCATTGAAAATCACATATAATCAACTAAATAATACGACTTGGAGGTGTTTGTCCATTTTTTGTGCAAACATTTTTGGTGCTTTCATTGAGAGTTGAACTCAGGCTTCATCTTCTCCCACTCAACCTTCTTCCTAACAACATCGCTCGTTGCTTAGAAATCATGCCTTCCAAACAGAGAAGGGATGTTAACAAAGGAAAGAACATCGCAACTAGCAGCCTTCCAGATCCAGTAATCGCAGATCAGCCCACTTCAACAGCAGTACCAGATGAAAATCAGGAAAATCCAACTGGTCCCGCAACGGAGCAACCAATCACTAGGGCAGATCTGGACAGGGTTATGGCTGAAGTAACTAACCGCTTCACATCCCAACAAGAAGCTTTGGTGGACCAACTCATGTCACGCTTAAGGGATGCTGAAGAGTCCAACCACAACACTGAATCATGGGGTGAGTCCCAATCTGGAGGATCTCGGAGGCAACAAAGGTCTTCCCTCTTCGAAGAAGCTATCAACAGGAACAACAATGATAGGGGCCGCGTCCGGACTCAGCCCGAATTCCGACTCGAGGAAGCCCTTGGAACCGAACCCAACGGGGGAGGCACCAGGCGAGGGTCGGATGTAGCTGAGCCAGTCATGCCACCTAATCATAGAAACCCCGCTGAATGGAGCCGAGCTAGAACCCAGCCCGAAGTTGACCCCATGGATGTGCTCGAAACAGAACCCCACAGGGGAAGATCAAGGCAGGGGGCAACTGTAGCTGGTCCTAGCGTGCATCCGAGCAGCCAAAGACAACCACTGGATAATGCTAGAAGTGATAGACTGTACCATCCCTACAGGTCATCTGGACGAGATAGATCCCGCAGGGAAGAACCAAGCTCATTTTTGTCCGCTCCAAGTTCTGACGAACGAATGGCACGATTATTCAGAGAATGTGTCCAACGGGAGCAAAGGGACCGGGGAATAGGCGCTAGGGTCACCAGTCCCTTTACCCGAAATATCGAAACTGCCATCACTCCCCGAGAACGGAAAGGTGGCCGCCCTAAGCAGATTCATTTCCAAGGCAACTGACAAGTGTGTCCCTTTCTTCGAAGCTCTCAAGAAAGACAAAGGGAGATTCGAGTGGACCGATGAATGCTTAAAAGCCTTCCTCAACCTAATCGAACACCTTCAGAGACCACCAGTACTCTCAACTCCAAATGAAGGTGAAGTGTTATACCTATACCTCGCTGTATCATCTCATGCTCTAAGCGCCGCCTTGGTAAGAGAAGAAGACCGCACACAACGCCCGGTTTACTTTGTAAGTAAGAGATTTACAGGGGCAGAGGCCAGATATCCTAAACTAGAGAAATTAGCATATTGTTTATTGATCGCGTCACGAAAACTGCGACACTACTTCCAGTCTCACTCCATCAGGGTTCTAACCGATCAACCGCTAAGACAAGTGCTCCATCGTCCTGACACTTCTGGGCGACTCCTCAAATGGTGCATCGAACTAAGTCAGTATGATATCACCTACCATCCTCGCACCGCTATCAAAGGACAAGCCATGGCCGATTTCATTGCCGAATTCACTACCAACGAAGGCAAGGAACAATCCGAAGTAGCAAAAAATATCAAGTGGAACCTCTTTGTAGATGGAGCATCGAACGAACAAGGCTCGGGGGCAGGAATTGTGATCATCACCCCCAGGGGAAGAAAGTTGTACTATGCATTAAGGTTGGAGTTCACGGCCACTAACAACGATGCTGAATATGAAGCAGTAATAGCAGGATTGGAGCTTGCCCTGGAAATTGGAATCAATTCCTTATGTCTTCATAGTGATTCTCAGCTTATCGTAAACCAGGTGCTAGGAGAATTCCAGACTCGAGGAGAACGACTCACAGCATACCTAAAGAAAACCAAACTGCTGCTCGATCAATTGGACCACTATCTAATCAAACATATTCCTCGAGAAGAGAACCAAGAGGCAGATGAACTTGCAAAGCAAGCTAGTATGAAGAATAGCACCATTTTCGGAACACTAGCCATCTCAAGGCAGCTGGCCCCAAGCTTCAATCCAGTAAATCTGGTAACTGCAATCGAAGAAGGAACCTGGATGACTCCCATCCGGAAATATTTGCAAGATGGCACACTGCCCGACAGGCGTGACGAAGCCAAGAGGATCTTGAGGAAAGTTCCCCACTACACGATACAAGAAGGCATCCTCTATCGGCGTGGCTTCTCTGGCCCCTTATTGAGATGCGTCGCTGGAAGGGAAGCCAAGGAGATCTTATCAAACATCCATCAGGGAGGATGCAGAGATCACACTGGGGGGCAGACTTTGGCAAGGAAGATACTCCGATATGGATATTACTGGCCCACACTAAACAAAGACGCTCTAGACTTCGTCAAGAAATGCGACAGATGTCAGAAATTTGCCAAGATTCCTCGACTGCCCACAAATGAAATTACTCAAATGACCAGCCCTTGGCCCTTTGCTGTATGGGGAATTGACTTAATTGGCGAACTGCCAACGGGCCGGGGCGGAGCCAAATATGCTGTAGTGGCAGTCGATTATTTCACCAAATGGGTGGAAGCAGAACCTCTAAATAAAATATCTTCAACAAAAGTTATAAACTTCTTGATCAAAAATATTCTGTGCAGGTACGGAATCCCACTCAAGATCATATCAGACAACGGACTCCAATTTGACAGCGAAGAATTTGCCGACTGGTGCCAGGAGCATGGAATTCATAAAAGCTTCTCATCAGTAGCTTATCCTCAGGCAAACGGACAAGTTGAAGCTGTCAACAAAATTCTCAAAACCCTAATCAAGAAGAAACTTGAAAAGTCAAAAGGCGCCTGGGTGGACGAACTTCCTACGGCACTATGGGCATACCGCACGTCTTTCAGAACATCAACGGGACATACTCCTTTCTCCTTGGCATATGGATCGGAGGCAATGCTCCCAGTTGAGACTATTGTGCCTTCCCACCGTAGGATCCACTACAACCCAGAAGAAAACGAAGAACTCCTCCTCATGTCTTTGGATCTGATTGAGGAACGGAGAAACGATGCAGCACTTAAAGCAGCAGCTCACAAACAAAAGGTGGCAGCGCTATACAATTCCAAAGTCAAGCATCGCAGCTTACAAGAAGGAGATCTTGTCCTCAGGCGAATCTTTCCGCGCCCCTGGGCACTAGACCCCATCTGGGACGGACCGTATGTAATTCATAAAGATCTCCACAATGGAGCTTATATTTTGTCAACAGTGGACGGAGAGGTGTTCCAGAGGGCATGGAACATCCGACACCTCCGTCGATACTTTTCTTAACTTGTACTGCCCATATGAAGTGAATTAACAAAGAGAATCAGTGGACGTAGGCACTTTCGTGCCGAACCACTTTAAAAAATCTTGTCTCTTTTTAGCTTGTTCCTTTATGTCTTGGCTACTTGTTAAGTTTTATCCCTTTCTGTTGAACAAAATCCTATGGCATCTCCACTCAAGACGCACCGCGGCCTCATCTGGACTAGGCCTAACAGGTACGCTACGATTCTATGCACTCGCCAATGAGACACTTTTGCTCCAGCATCCCTCTGCTGCGGGTTAACTCATTGCGCGCCTGCCCTCAAAGCCAACTGTAATGAGCCGATTATAAGTCATCATAAAGGCCGACTATAGCCGATGGCAGCTCATTACGGCGTTCGGCTCGCCGGCAACTGTGAACCTACTTTAAGCCCCAACATAAGGTGTGGCCAGCCAGGGGTAGTTCACGGCCAACGGCACCCACGCTAGCCGGCCACGGTAAATCGAATAATACCCACGATTACGGACCATAATGGTTCGGGTAGTTACCGTGCGCGATCTCGGCTCCGATGTGTCTTAAGTGCGGCTGTGGTAAAAAAGAAAACTCCCCGCGGAGGCGTAAGATGGGTGACAAATGTCTCCAAGACCCACAGCTAGGGAAAGTGACTACAAAACCCATTTGCCACGAACTTAAGCACATCGACGGCCTTCCGTGACTGGAAGTTTTACTTTTACTATATTTCCATTTCATTTAAATACTTTTCTCCTATCCTGTATAACAAACTCTAAAGTACAGGAAACCAAATAGGAAGCGTTCACTCATGAGAAACTAAGCCTGCGTACTGGGTGGCAAGGTATTCAGCTATATCCGTGAACAGTTACATAAGATACTCTAAGCTACCGCCTGCGAATGGAACATAAAGGGCGGTACTCTCTTTTCTTGTACATAAATACGTAACTATAGCTTGTTCGTACAATAACATTGCAACACATGAAATTATATTTCTAGCAAAAAACTTAGCATCAAACACAACTAGAATCACAGGCATATACATAGTTATATTTCTCACGCAGCACATCAAGATGACAACAACATTTAAACATAACAACATCAGCTTATATTATAAAATCACACGAAGTTATTCTTTGCAAATAATATTGTTATAGTTACATGTCAATGACTAACGTAAACAGTGATAAAAAGAAATAAAAAGGTGGCAGCCGCGTCCACACTCCATCACCGACTTCCCCAGTCTACTTAGCCGCAGGATCAGAGCCCCCAGCGTGTGGATCAGGAGTCCCACCTGTCCAGTTCAGAAGAGGAATTCATTAAACGAACGATCAAGTTATGAAAACACGGAAAGGAAAGAAAGGGAAAAGAATAACTCACCAGCATCCGCCGCTTGATCCTCATCATCCAACTGCACGCCCGCTTCCTCTACAGCAAGCAGCCGCATCCCCTCCTTCACCGCCGCTTGCTCCTCCTTCGAGAACTGGGCAGTAACCGCATCCAAATTGAAAGCCTCTCCGCCTTCCTTACCCGCGTTCACCCTGGCCTCCTCTAAAGCCTGGAGATACACCTTGACCATCACCCGAGGGTAATCGTCCATCCAAGACAAGCCGCCCTCCTTCCAAGTGTGGAAGTACATGTCCTGCAGCATCTCATCCATCATCCCCTCATTCTCCTCAAACTCCCTCACCCGGGCCTCGGAAGCTTGCAACTTGGCGACGGCAATGTCCCTCTCTGATTGGTATCTCAAGCAGTCAGCCTGGAGAGACCTCCTCATTTCCTCCTCCTTTAACTTGAGGGACCTCCTCATCTCCTCCATCTCCTCCTTCAACTCGGCCTGAGCCATTTCCGCAGCCTCGAGCCTCCCAGATAACTCCTCTACCCGCTCAAGATCCGCATTTCGAACCTCGTCCACCGTCGTAATGGCCATGTTAATCCGTTCCCTGCAGGCGACCTCCATCTTCCGTAATTCCGCCCTACTGGCCTTCTCCATCGTCTCTTTCAGCCGCTTGGAGGCTTCCTCATGCTGAGAAATCTGGATGGCTTGATCGGCGAGCTGCTTGGCCTGATCGGCAACTTTTAACCTCAACCGAATATTAGCACTCCCGATCTCTTCCCCGGCCTTGGCCAATTTAGCATGATGCTCCATTAACTTCTTGGTCTCTGCGGCCACCCGATCGATGTTAGCCTTGGCTTCGTCCCCCATGGTGGCTACCCGTGTAGTAAGTAAATCAAGATCTAAAGACTTGGCCTCGTCCAGCACTCTTACCATGGGGTTGCGGGGAAGGAGGTGCTCGCCCGTGGCCTCATCAAATGAGATATCCCGAAAGCTCGGATCTAAATCAGGATGAACGGCAAAAGGATCACGAGGCACGGGGCGAGGCACATGAGGACGCCTTATACGAATAACAGTTGGGCTCTTGAAAGGAGGATGAGGGGGGCCGGATTCCGTGCTCTCCTCCGTAGTATCACGAGGAGGCTGAGTAGGAAGCTGCGAACCAGGGGAAGACTCAAATAAGGAACGGCTCCGCTTCTTTTTCCGAATGCCCTCTTCAATGACCCCAAGAAGAGGGCGATAACTGACTACATCCCCAGTGCGACCAGTAGAGGGTTTCGCAGAAGCTCTCCTCGACTTAAACTGCTTAAGGCGGTGTCGAACGTCCGACGTTTTAACCACCTGGCCTGCCCCTGGAATAAAGAACAAGTGTTACGAACATACAATAATCCACAGTTCGAAAAATGTGTTAAGTTAAAAGGAAAGAAAAGTGAGAAGACACATCTATTATACAAACCCGGCGGAGGAGTGGGATACTGCAATAAGCCCTGGATCTCATTCCAGGACGGAAGTGAACCGTAAAAAATTTCTAAGTCCCTATCGAAAATGGAATCGGCAGAGGACAAAAGTCAACCTTGCATCGCCGGAATCGCCCTAGCTGAGGAACCCTTAGAGGATGGGTCAGTGCCAGCCACAGCTTTGCCGGTTTCCTTTGCCTTCTCCGTTTCCGGCTCTCCCTCCGACTCCCCGAAGGCCCGACGGAGAGCCTCATCCAGTTCAAGGTCTTGTTCAGAGGATAGGGCACCGACGCCACTACCACCTTGACCGTCGCCATCTCCTCCACCCTCCGACCCTTCTCCAACCTCGCCTCCTTCCTCCTCTTCTACACCTTCCTCCTCCGGGATAGTCGGTAAAGTACTTGGAGAAGGGCCATCAGACTTCTTCAGTTTCTTCCCCCCGACAACGGGACGCTCTGCAAAAGGCTCCTTCTTACCGCTCTTCACCATAGCCCCCTCCTTAGCTTTAGCAGCCTTCTCCTCCGCCGTGTCTCTTTGCTTAACCACGGACTGGTGCGGTAAGATCAAATTATACTCCAAGAGGGTTGCGTTCCTGATCAAGAAGGAGGCCGACCGGTCCCGTGCCGGAATAGCCTTTAGTTCAGCAGCCATTCGCACCAAGGAATCATCCTCCACGACTGCAATACCACCTGTCGCTAGCCAGAAATAGAAGCATGTCAGAAAAAACACTACAGTCAAAACATGGAAAGTATAAATGAAATCCATCTTACAGCCGGAAGTGAAAAGGCGGAAAGAAACAGCATCGTCCTTGATGAAGAACCACTCTTTCTTGAACATGGTAAACTTGGAATATAAGTCCAGGACCGATTTGAAGGGCACGGCCGCTTCCAGACTGATATACGGAGACCCCTTCTTATAGCCTCTCAGGTTGTACAAATATCGAATTTCCCGGTTAGAAGGAGGACGCCCGTACCTCCTCTGGAAGATAACAAAGAGGCTCACCAGGATGGCATAAGAGTTAGGCTGAAGCTGGAAGGGAGCCACCTTCAAATATGTGGTGAAGCTTACTATCCAAGCGTTGATAGGAGGGATAGCACCGCACATGCAATGGTATCTGCTATAAGCAAAGTAGCCCTCGGGAGGATTATATGGCATCACTCCATCTCCCGGCAGCAGCATAAGAGCCCTATCTATCCAGAAGGAACGGGATATGACGTCAAGTTGCTCCTCCTTTAGGGAGCTAGGAAAGCAATCAGGAGGCGAGATCAGAAGTTCCTGTGGACCATATCCATCCACTAGAGACCTCGGAATAGGTCGATGTTGCCCGGATCCTGGTTGGACTGGGGGCAAGGAAGAAGAAGACTCTCCTGTGCCTCTAGACTTCTTTCTGTCCGATCGTGTTTCCGCTTTGCGAGACATTTTCTGCAGCACAAGAAAAACTTGATATTAGAATAAGAAGTATAGGAAAATAAACAAGCAAGTATCTAAAGCAAGCATATAAAAGCCTAAGATTTCGCTCAAGATTCAAATTCCGAGTCTCATTCGGTATAAGCCTCATTCGGTAGTTCCATTCGGCATTAGAGGTTCATCCGGTATACGAATTCGTTCGGTAATACGGTGCAAGCAAATTCATTCGGCAATGGGGCATGAAGTTCATTCGGCACTAAGGCCTTAAACTCATTCGGCATACAGAAACATTCGGTAATAAAGGCATTCGGCAATAGAGTGTGTACCTGATTCGGTAGAGATTTGGTTCGGCAGACGATTTGGTCCGGCAAGTCAGTTGATTCGGCTCTCTGGTTCGGTAAGGGAAAACCAAGGGGGGTACGGCCTCTATATATAGGCGAGCTCAGGGCCGCCGAACCAACTGGTTCGGCCCACCGGATAGGAACACCGGACCAATAACAAATATACCGAACCAACTAGATGCCGAATGAAACCACAGCCGGATGAGAATAACCAAACCAACTAGATGCCGAATGAAACCACAGCCGGATGGGAATAACCGGACCAACAAAAAACCGAATGAACTATCTCTCTACCAACGACAACCAGGAACTAGGGGCATGCGGAGCGTCTCAATCAGATAAGTACCGAACTCTAGGACCTACTAATAAAGTAGAGAATATGATAACAGTGAATGAGTCGTAAATCTCCCACCAACGTGGGTTAATCATTTACACGTGTACGCGACCACGAACGGTCCATAGGCACGCTCTGAATGGCTATTAACCCTATCGTCGTGAGAATTTGCACTTTGACATCCTTTTTTAAGCTCATCGGTTAAATGGATATTTGATTCTGATAGTTATGAAATGGCTAAGCTACTTACACATGTACGGGGTCGCTAACGATCCTTAGGCATGCTCTGAGCTAGCGATAAACCACCTTGACGAACGACCCAGGGATCCACTCTAACGTGAACCTGGCATCGATAATGCTAAACCCCCTCGGGGCACACTCTCTCGCCTCGAACGGCACGATTCACTCTATCTCAAAAATTTCGATCCCGAGCGATCGTTGTTTGAAATCACACTAAAACTGTAAATTCCTTTGCAGGACATCAACAGAATACAAACATCCAGCCCATGGCATTACAAAACAAGCCTTTCTACCACAGGGAAACAAAGCGCGACACATGCAGGCACGTGCCCCACTTTGGGGGGCAAATGTTGGGCGAATTCTCACCCAGAAGATCTCGAGACCGAAAAGTCACAGTTTCACCCGGGCTCGCAACCTCCACTTCGTTCGACAGCCAAGAAGCTCAATACTAACCTAGAAGTCCATCCAATATTCTCCATGAAGAAGCTCATTCGGCCCCAAGCATCCATTCGGCTCCTTCCCATTCGGCAACACAAGCCCGAGTCCATTCGGCATAGCCAGCCTCCTTTCCACCGCCGAACCAGCTATCCACAACCTTTCCACCGGACCAACTCCCCTACCGGTCCACTCACTACCGGTCCACCAGCCTTCACACTCCAATACCGGACCAGCTCTACTACCAGACCAACTTTACTACCGAGTCACCAAGACGCCGCTCCAGACCATCTCCTACAACCACTCCCACACTCCTGCCGAATCAAGACGGTACCGGTCCAAACGCCACCGGACCAACTGCCAAACCAACCAAGACCGAACCAGAGCTTCGCCGAACCAGATAATTGCCAGTCCAAATTTCTTCAGCCCGGGCCCACCAGCAGCTATATACTTCCAAGACCCCTGCCCCCTACCTCATTCTATAAATAGAGGGGCAGGGGTACAACAATGGCAGACAAGTTTGAGAGCTCAAGCAAGGAAGGAACTTTCAAACTACTTTCATATACTTATATACGAAGCATTGTACTTGTAATCTGAAAGAAATAAGATAATAACATATAAAGTGGACGTAGGCACATTCTGGCCGAACCACTATAAATCCGCGTGTCTTTTACATTTCAGCCCCTACTTCTTTTATATTTACATACTCATCTAAAATCATTGAAAATCACATATAATCAACTAAATAATACGACTTGGAGGTGTTTGTCCATTTTTTGTGCAAACAATTCATTTGAATTTAATCAAGTAAAAATTAAATTCCATCCAATATCATCTATAAACTCAATTAAATTTTTATTTAAATTCAATCCAAATTTAACTCAACTTAGTTTAAGTTAAATTCAATTCAATTTTATTTCTTAGTTCATTGTAAATTTTATTTTCCAATTCAATTCATCACATCCCAATTTAATCCATTTAACTAGTTTACTTCACTAATTTATTTCATACAAATCACCATCAATTAAATTTTTAAATTTTAATTTCTTCAAATTAATCTAAGTTAAAGTTCCATTTTAACCTTTTCATTTTTAATTTCAATTCCAATATTTGATCCCCATATTTTTTTCTTCAAAATCATTCACCGTTTATAAGTTTATAACTTGTTTTCTGATGGACTCTAATTTATTTAAATAAGGATTTTATATTTTTCTAAAATAACCGGTATTTATTTTAAATCACTTTGAAATCAAATGTATATATACTCTTTCTGGTTTAACAAATCAATTTCTTCGAATTTTAAAATCATCGTGATTTTATTCAAAACAATTCCCTTCGGAATTTTTAAACAACCCTATTTGCCCCAAAAATATTAATCAATCAATTTCGACAGCAATCCGTCACTTAGAAACTCGAGAATGAATTCTGATGATGCTACAGTCATCACCTTGATTATTTTCCAGCGACTAAAGTGAATTCGGTGCTATTTTCTTTCAAAAATCCATTTAAGAACATTTATCTATTCAAAAATATTCCTAAATAATAATACTATCATTTACCTCTAAATACTTTGGAAACCATTTAAAAATCTCTGGGATTTAAATTTTCAAATTCTGGTTTGAATAAATGTTAATTGCAATCATTTTGTATAATTTATACTTGTATAAATTTTCCATTGGTTATATAAGCCATTTTAAATTTTTATAATCTTATTTGACCATAATATTATCATTCAAACATTCCAAATATATAATAAATTTCAAAAATTTATTTCTTTTATATCAAAATATATTTTTGGTTAAAATTATTGTATTTACCCGCTTCAAAACAATACTGTGTCGAATTGTTTTATTCAAGTGTTTAGAAACTCTTATCGATACAGTTGTACGGACTGTTCCGACCAAAGTTCATAAGCCACTCAATAAATCAATCAACACGATATAAAACCATTTTTATTCACTAATCAAATACATGCTCATATCTATTAATATGCTCAAACTCATTCTAGAGTACTACTGTCTCTATCTCCAATGAGTAATCCCCACCAGAGCCAAGGTTCTCGCTTAACCTTCAGCTCTGATACCAACTGTAATGAACCGGGAGTATCGAACCTTGAATATCGACATCAATTCGTCCACTGTATCGAATGTCAAGTAGTCGGGTGCCGAAATGCAAATTCATTAGGGGTGAAGAAGAAAAAGTTAAAAGAGGAAGAGAAAATAACAACACAGAATCTCACAATCAAAGAGGGACAAAATATAATATATAATAACATATTTAAACACAAGACCTGTACTATTAATATACATACCATTATCAGAGTACAACAATCCAATCCATCAAATCTGGACAGTTTAAAAACTTGTCCTTACATAACGGAAATAATAATCAAATACGGAAGTACGCCTTGCCATCCAGCTCGTTCCCTGAGCTTCATGGCATCCTGTCATGAATCGTAATTCTCGGTCTGACCCGAGCATTATAATAAAATAACACCCGAGTCAGTCTGGAATGAGAAAACACACTTAATTTGTATTATTATTATATTTTCAAAAATCCTTCGAAAACAAAGGTATCTCGTAAGACCACACCACAAATAAACATGCCGAGTTTTTATCTTACGAAGCCAAAACACTTTTAACAAATCCGTCTGATATTATAATAGTGTCTATAGAAAGTAAATAGAATATAGCTAAAATGCTTGCATCTCACGTTCCAGCATAGTCGGGCACAATCAAAACCGCACGGCGCTTATTGGAGATTGGGTTCCATACAACGGCAGGGCTACTGGGGTACTGCCCGTCACAGTACCTGGTCTAGATCAGTGTATCGAGGACCACTCCTGATCCCCTGCAACATAAGATTGGACTACCCCTAACCTGGATAACCAGAATAAGATCACCCCACGGTTGGGATCATCAACCGCCCACACAGTAGAAATAAAGAGACTCTAGACAGGGGTGACCTTACCCTACTTGGGTGCTACCCACTTAGCCTTGCTACACCTCCCATGTTTTAGTCATTCTCGGTTGATGAGGCTTGAGGCTACGATTACCTTTTAAGGAAGACATTCAGTTAGAATGCCCATCATCCTCCAATGACGATGTTCTGATAGCATTCGTCCATACGAGTTTTCCTAAGAGACAAACCAAATCAACGTCTTTATCATCTACACGGTATTCATTCGTTATGCTCAAATCGGATCGAAGTGGTTTTCAGATAATTAAATCCGATCCCAGTCTCTTTGAAAGATCAGTGCATTAGCCAATATTGATAGTCGGTTATTTAACTATCACATAACATCCATAAGAAACCATCGGGCCTTAAATAAATTCCCTAAAATTTATTTCAAAATATCTACACAAGATATTACTTCCCATGCATCAAAATTTTAAGATAGTTTTCAAATCCCTTTTATTTTCATGGAATAAATTCCAACCTTCCCAATACTTAGAATATTTTTCTTACTTCATTGATAATCAATACTTGGAAATATTCCTTTTATTCCCACTTTCCTTTCTAGAAAATCATTTACCATTTTATTTGTAAATTCTCAACTCGTTTCACATGAATTCTATAAATTCCGAAATTTCTTAGTTAATTTCTTTTAATATTTTTAAAGCCATTATGCTTACTTATAATTTCAGTATTCACTTCTACTTCTTTTGTGAATTTTATTTCACCTTCTAAAGTTTGCCTATCTTATACTTTGGAAATTTATTCAAGTCCCTATAGTACCACTATAAGATCTGTCTTCTAATATCTTAACCGTTTTTATAAACTTCGCTTCCCATCTCGAAAGCATTTATAAATGAACTGAAAACCTTTAAATAAATATATATATAAGAAGAATAATGGTTTATTTTTGAAATATGTTTTTAGGTAAATCTAGGATATCAACATCTTAAATAGCATTTATAATTCATACCCAATTACTAATAAATTTACAAAGTTGATTTATAAAATTAGTATTTATTTCAATAAATGTTAACTATTATAATAACTAACGTTGGAATATTATAAATCCAAATAGTAGTTTAAATTATATAGTATAGTAATTTAAAAGCCCATTTACAACCAACTTTAATTTACTCGAAGAAATCTATTTTTAAGATAATCCAATATTAACCAATTCAATTTATAAATCCCTTTTGATTCGTATCACATCAACTATATCTAAATTTATCACCATTCTCACATTCGAAATATATTCCACTGTTTCTTTCCAAAACGATTCCCTTAGCTCAGTATAAGTTCACACCATATCTTATATTTTATATATATCCACTGATATCATTTTATCCTATTTATAAGCCTCATTTATAAATTTATAAACTACCTTGAGTTTTTCCATCTATTTGTAAAAAAAATTCAATTTTAAAATTCCATTTACAATTCTTCCCTCAATAAAATTCCATTTTATTCCAAATCTACTTTGATTATCGATTCCAGTACTTTTCCATAATTTTCTAAAACATCTTTCAAGACCTTAATATATATAATTTAATTTCAACCTTTACTTAAAATAATTTATAAATAGTTAAGTAATACCAAGTTAATTTATATATCTTTATTCCACTTAATTTCCTTTTTGAAATAAATCCAATTTTCAGTATAAATATTTTCTCTTCAAAATTTCCTTTTAAATTCCTTCAAGTTAATTATTGATGGAATTTAAAAATACCAAATTTAATTTCCATGCTATTTAACCTTTTAAAATTAAATCCACACACAATCAAGATCAATCTATCCATCATATCATATATCAATATATATATATATATATATGAAAACAATAAATATTTTTAAGTAGTCCTGTTGGATCCCTCCAACCTGTTTTTCCCTGCATCCATAGATGTTAATCACAATATAAAATACCTATCCCACTTCGAGGGGGATATCGTGGTATATAGGGTCATCGACTATTATGTCGGGCGTATAGGGTCTCATTCGCTATAATATGCGGGAATATCACTCCAATACTAATATATATACTACCATATATAAATAACATCCAACAGATAAATTTATAAATTTATCAATCGAGTCAGGCATCCAATAATTTAAATTTAACATTTAAATTTAAATAGGGTTATCCAAATGAGTGAGAAAATCTCATCTTTACTTTTATTTTGCAATCCACTTCGATCTTGACTTGGTTTAACGATTTTTGACCTTGTATAAACATTATATAGTTTATTAACATTTGAAATAACCAAACAATCAATTACCATTAATAATAGTTAAGTAATAATTTAATTAAACTAATTTTCCTTTAATTATTTCTTAGTAACTAAAATAATTAAATAAGTTAATTAAACAAATTAATCACCATAATACATTATTTTGAAATTAAACGGTAGAATTAAAATGTGTATATGTAAAATACTTTTTTTTGAAACCACATATACTTATAAAAATGTCAATATAGATTCCAAAATCTAATTTTATATAAACTCCTTAAACATTTAAAATCTCTATTTTCAAAATCTTATATATATATATATATTCTATCTGTTTATCTATATGTATATATTTAAATTAAATAAAAACCAAAAACTACCATATACCTCACTGGAGAACTACCCGATACCGCCCTTCAAACCTCAACGTCGCAGCTATCTCCTTACACACGCTAAATCCAAAGTGCATAGCCTCACGCTTTTTCGATTCGACTGCAACTCGGGTTTCGACCTCCACCACAACTTGACACAACCACTGCTCTAAAAGAAATCACCAAACCTCACGAATGCGGGCTCCCCTAGCCCTCCACCTCGCCGCCTGTGACGTCCCACCTCTATACTCATGCTAGCCAAGGACACCACGGGGTGATGCCGTCGACTAGCATGAAGGATAAGGCTGTTGTGGGGCGACCATCCGTGTAATTGCTTTGTGCGAGTACCGATATGTCAGATAGTATGTCATGCATTTCATTTCAAGAGGAAATCCGACATATCAAATACAAACTCAAAGCTACTACACAGTGGCTATGTGGTCTTCGGAAACGAATATAGAAATAAGCATAACACAAATCAGTCGCAGATATTCATATCACTAAGGCGGAAACAGATATGAATATATCACATAAAAGTGTACATCAAAGTAGTGGTCATGCAAGATCCACTACAACATAAAGAATAGATACAAGTGCCAAACAAAAGAATATGTATACATCAAGGAGTCTGTATCTCGAATGTATACTAACAAAAAATACTAAACTAGAGTAGTTAGCCAAAAAGTCTAAAACTAGTCTCAGCCAAGGAGTCAAGTAGAACACTTGTAACATCTCGGTCTGACTCGAGTATTATTTAATAAGAAAATAATAAACGGATTAGTCTAGCTACAAATATCAGATAAAATGAGATATGATAAGAGATATGACTAAAACGTATGACAACAATAATGCCATACTGTAACAAGCACACATTTAACAACAACAAAAATCATACAATATCTCAAAAATCTCAAACGCCAAAAAGAATGTCATATTCTTTAAATTATTCGCCAAAACACAAATATTGATAAAGCTTATCAATATAAATCTCAAAATTAGCGAAACAGAAATTCTAGAAATCATCAATTAGAAATCCAGAAAAAACAAACGAACTGAAGCTCCTCCAAACGAGCTGAAGCTCCTCCAAACAGGGTATAGTCCCCCATTGCGGACTATGAGCCAAAGCTCCTCCAAGTGAGCCGAAGCTCCGCCAAATGAGTCGAAGCACCTCCAAATGAGTCGAAGCTCCTCCAAACAGGGTATAGTCCCCCATTGCGGACTATGAGCCGAAGCTGCTCCAAATGAGCCAAAGCTCCTCCAAATGAGTCAAAGCTCCTCCAAACAGGGTATAGTCCCCCATTGCAGACTATAAGCCGAAACTCCTCCAAACCGAGGTATAGTCCCCCCACATGGACGAAGAGAGACAAAGCTTAACATAACGGGGTATTGTCTCCCACGTGGACAAAGAGATATTGCACATCGCTAGTCTAAATCACAAAATGATCATCATCGATCAACAAGAAGTGTTAATTACACTAAGCTAGTAAATAAATTAGTTTAGCTTCATGTCCCATAACCACTGGCTTAACTTAAATATTTACGAATAAATTGTAAATTTTCACTCGTAGATTGTCACAAGAGTTTCAATTGAACAAGTCTAAGAATTAATCGACAAAGTAAACGCAAGCGTTTCATACCACTTGTTTTGCAAAGTCGTTTAATTGGATTTCTCGAACAAATGAGAAAAAGGTTTGTATAAACTAATAGATTGGAAAACGGTTTTAATAAACAAGCTTTGTATTAAAATAGTGTTGAAATCGTTTTGATGAAAGGGTTTTGATATTTACTACTAGTATAGAAACCTTTGTATTTCGAAGTGACAAGTCGCAGAAATGATTGTAGAAACAATCAATCACCAAAAATTCACATTCGAAGACATGAATTAAATCCAAAGAAATCGATACAAAATCCATCAAAATGGATATTCCCGAAATCCCCAAAAAGAAGTTATCAAAGTCAACAAAGGGGATAACAACAAATCGGATCCTCGAGAATCGATTAAAAATTGGAAACCCACACAAAAAGCAACATTGGCTGAGATAGCAGATTCAGTCGACTAGACCATAGTGGTCAGTCGACTGAACTATGCCTGGCAACTTTCGGTTTCCAGGTTCAGTCGACTGGACCATATGGGTCAGTCGACTGATACTGGCTCAGGAAAATTCCTGGGCTCTTTTCAGTCGACTGACTTCCCAGTTCAGTCGACTGAACTGGGATTTTCAGTATTTTCAGCCTAGCCCCAATGAAGGACGAAAACCAAATGGAGGCGATCGAGAGAGCAACGACGACTAAGGATTTATGCCACGCGACAACCCAGCCCTATAGGCTCTTCAATGCAACACCAAAAATATGTCCAAACATCAAAGCTATGATTTTTAAAGATTTTGACTTCAAAACACCAAAAATTGGAATATTCATAAAACCAATTCAATCCAAAGCAAATGAACAAGAATAGATGTTAGGAATTCATACCTAACAACAAAGAAAGTTATAGACATAGATCTGAGTCCAAAAACTCACTTTTACTCAAAAACAAAGAAGGAGAAGCTTGAAAACAAAAGGAAGATCAACTACTCTTCAATTTCAACTCTAAAAGCTCCAATCTAAGATTATAAGCAAATATTTCCTAAGTTAGGTTATAGGAAATTTCTGAAATTAGAGTGAGATTGAGATGGAGAAGAAGAAAAGGATGTTTACCTAAGCTTCTCTTTGACTATGGAGCTAGAACTTGAATTTGCAAAAGAAACTAGGGCTTATGATTTTAATTTCCAATCTCTTCCCTCATTTTTACTAAAGCTTGAAGTGTTAGGAAAATAATAGAATGAATGAAGAGGAGAGGGGGTGGAGTTAGGATATAAGATGAGTTGGGTTAGTGGGATGAAACCCAAACCCAAAGCCCTAAGTGAAAACATCAAAATTCTACTCAACTCCAAACATGTCGATGTTTATACTCAAAAAGGTCGCAAATAGCACTTTGGACTCAATGAAAGTGGTCTTGAGTCCTAATTCGGTTGTTTGCAAAAAGTAGCTTTCCGGACTTTAATCCAACTAACGATTCTATTTTAAATAAAATATTTAAATATACAATAGTAAAATATGCGGGTTGTTACACCACCCCATCTCCTTGCCATCGCGCGCGAACGTGACATCGCTTCTCTATTCGAGAATCCCCAGATTGAAACCTCCCCCTACGTTGATCGCCTTGCCGCGAGCTTAACCCTTTCGTTCGCCTGATCGAGACGCCTCACGCCCTCCCACTCAACCGCGACATTGCGAACGCTCCAGGTTTCCAACGCTATCCTTTCCCCTCACACACACGCATTCTCTTCTTTAGAACACGAATCGATTTAAACGATCCTGTTCGAATCAAAAATATGGAGGGGGACTAATTAGGTGTCGCCATTTTCTTTATACATTTGTTTTTTTTTTGAACTACTAGATTTGCATATTTAAAAAAAGAGAGGGAAAGACACGATGGTAGCGTGTCGAAGGGGGAAGGGTACAGTGATTGAGGGAAGGAAAGAAAGTTGACGTGAGAGAATTTCAGCTAAAAGGTTGACTAGGATCTAATATATTATTTAATTTTCAACGTCTCGTTATACACGCTCAAAATTAAAAACCTCTATCGAGGCATGCCGCTAGGCATTTATAATGTTATGCCTCAATTTTGAACGCAATGGAAAAGGTTTCGAGTCCCAATTCGATCATATGGAGAAGATAGCTTTTAGACCCAATTATTATATTAGATTTTCGATATAAATTTATGCGCATTTCTATCCCGTACGGTCAACCGATGACTCCAAATGCTACGAAATTTGAAATCCAATAATAATACACTATTACAGATCCAATGGAACTGTTTTCGTCGAATTCCGAGACTATCCCTCAGAAGGCTATAAATGTCAATTTCAACGATATATTCTTAAAATTGAACAGATCACTTTCAAATTCAATTTTAAAAGTTGCATTGTCTTCGTTATTATTAATATAAATTTTAAAATCCTTTAAATAATTTTTATCGGAGCTTGAAACTTCAGATTCACTATTTAACCAATATTCAATTATACCTTTAATAATTAAATTATTCAATAAATTGCTATGTTTAAATTCTGAATTTATTTTATCAAATCTTCATATTTAAAATCAATTTATATTCCAAATAAGTATTTAAAACTATGCAAATATTCGAAACTTAAACAACAAAAAATCCAGGTCGTTACAATAAAAGATGTTGGGGATGTCCTAAATGATATGCAAAGGCACCATAATTAATTGTTTAATGCGAAAGATGTAAGATGGTTTCCTTGTAGTTTGACAATAGGAATTATCATATAGGTTATGTTGTCTGTGATATCATGATTTTTTTATGTAATTGATATATAAAGCAAATATAAAATCCAAACTGATACCACTAAATGATTGTTTACAGTGTTCTCATGCATTTATGGAATACTAGAATTTTTTTACAAAACAACAAATTCCTTATGAAGGAGTGTTCGGACTCAAACATCATAAATTATGTAACGACCCAGAATTTTTATTAATTAAAATTTTAATATTTAATTAATTTTAAATATTAATAGGTGAATTTATAAGTCGAATAAATTTTTATTTCGATTTATTGGATTTAATTGGATAATTAAATCGATAATTTAATACGTTAAATTATGGAAATAATTGAAAATAGAGATAAATATGATTGAAAATGATTTGTAAAATTTTATTTTATCATATTGGAGTTAGAATGATATTTTAGAACTTTTAAAATCGAATTAAAAGTTAATTTGTGAAAATTGAATATTTTAATATTTAAATCGACTAGTGAAAATAGCCAATTTTTGAACAGTCTCAGAATTGAACGAAACCAGTTCCATTGGATCCATAATAGTTAGTTATTACCGGATTTCAAATTTCGTGTCAATCGGAGTTATCGTTTGATCGTGGCAGCTCGAAACGCATCGAATTATTTTTAATTTAAATTTGACGAGTTAAAATAGCCATTTTTCAAAAAGTCTCGGATTTCAACGAAACCAGTTTCATCGGATCCGTAATGTGATATTATTGTAAGGTTTCAAATTTCAAGTCAATTGGATTTACCGTTTGTCTGTTACAAATTAAAACGCCTAGAAATCGACTTAAATCGGTTTAATTCAAATTGAGCGTTTACAGCCATAACTCGCACATACTTCCGAATTAGCTTCCGAAACCTGTTCCATTGTGTCCAGAACGCGGGGTAAACCTTAGAAACGCTGGTTACGGCACGTAAATCGGAGTTCGGAATTTCCGGGATGAATAGTGTTCGTCGGTTCCTTATAAATAGACCACCACCATCACAAAATAAAAAATAAAAAAAGAAATAAAACCCTAGCCGGCCCTAGAAACTGAACGGCCAGAAAATCATCAACTTCTCCTCCTCTTTTCTCTTCATCCATCAATCGATTCACGAAATTATCAACTACAAAGTTATAGAGCACATCAAGATCTACAAGATCAACGGCTATGATTTGAAACGGAGCTGTAGATCGATGGAAAATTACGTTCAAAGACCCTAGAGTCGGCCTCGTGATGCGTGCTACAGGGGTGGCCGAGCTCCACCAGGGTTGGGCCGAGCATAGGGGGGTTCGAGAGCTTCGTCATGGCGGTGATGTGATCGAGTTTCATCGAGTAGTTAATTTGAAAAATCTAAACCTAATATGCATAAATGGGTTCATGGCCGTGTTTTCTTGTTCCTGGAGACGTGCGTGCAAATGGGAGAGGGGGGGGGGAGAAGCATATGCACGGCTAGGATGGAAGGAAAGGGGATCTAAGGGCTGTGAGGATATAGGTTATAAAAATTATTAAGTTAGTTGTAAATTTATAAGTATATAAATCATGTAACTTCAATAATTCATAACTTTTTCATACGAGGTCGAAAACGCGCGAAACCAGTTGCGTTGGAATCGTATGGACGAGCACTACGCGATGGAATTGGTTTGGAGTCGTTTGGAGTTAGTGAGAATTTTGGGTAAAATTAAACGTCCGTTTAATTTTATTCGAAATAAATCGCTAAAACGGAATTTAAAACCAAGGTGAGAACTTCTCACTCAATCGAATAGGTTTCGATTTTATTTTAAATAGTTAGATTTTAAATATTTGAATGCATGTTTGAATGATGATTGTTATCTATTGATTGTTAAAATAGACATTATACGCCGTTAGTAAGCGGATGTTATTTGATAAAAACATATACCGCGAATATTTCATAAACAGTGAAATTGGTATTATATATAATATCAATATATATATATTGGCATATGTATATATTGCAGTTGATTGATTTTCCGTAATTTTAGCGGATGAGACCCTATTACGCCGTTATTAAGCGGATAATATTTATTAAAAACATATACCGCGATAATTTCGTACTGGAGCGAAATTGGTATTGTGCTAATGTTTGTGGATGCAGGAAAACAGGTTGGAGGGATCCAACTGGATTCCTCAACAGTATTTATTTGATTTTGAATATTTTGATATTCGTTGATTATCATATCGATATATGATATCGTTGTTGTCGTGATTGACTATTTGGTGTGTAACATCATTGGACCCAGATTTTGGGATTTTAAAATGATTTTTAAAAGTGATTTTAGAAAGTATACGTTTTATAAAATAATTTTTGGAATTGATCCATTTTAAATAAATAAACGTTATAATAGTTAAAGTTATAAAAATTATGATTTTGTGAAATATAGTTAAAAGTTGATTTTTGAGAAATAGGGGATTTATGATTTTATAAAATAGTTTAAATTGGATTTTTGAATATATTATAAAAGTTTAAATATAGGATTTATGAAATTTAATTATTTTATAAATCAAAATGGTGAAATTATAAAGGAATTTAAAGATGTTTTTAAAGAATAATATAAATTGATTTATATTAAGAGATTTATAAACGGATATTTATAAATTGAAATATTGACTTATAAAACGAGTTTTTATAAGTGTTTGAATGAAGTGAAAATGAAATTCATAAATGAATGAAATTTATAGAATTATAAACTGTGAAGTTATAAAAGAAATTTATAAATAGTAAGATTTATAAATTTGGTGAAATTATTTGAAGAATAGATTAGTTAGATAAATGGATCTTATAAGTTATAAGATTTATAAATTGGAAAGTCTCTAAAGGAACGATTTTGTAAAATAATCGTTTTATAAGTATTCAACTTATAATATGAACTTTTAGTTTATAATTGAGTTATAAACTGGAATAGGTTAATAAAAGAATTTATAAAAAGGAAGTTTTTATAAATAAATAGAAATGGAATTTATAAACGTTGTTTTATAAATTCGGAATGACTTATTTTGATAAGTAAATTATTATAACTTATGTATGGAGTTATATTCACGTTTTTAGACCGTGAATAATCCTTTGAAATAAAATGCATAGAATTGATGAAATTTGTTAACGTAGTATATTCACGTTTTTGAATAGTGAATAATACGTTAAAGAAATGTTTAGAATGTGAATGTTTTAAATAGAATTAAAACGATCTAACGATGTTTTAAAATATGTTGAGATTTGAAACCATAGATTTCAACATTTATTGTTGAAATAGACGTTTTCGAGAAATAAAAGGAAATGGTGGACTATAACACTGTTGTTATAGTAAATGATTTCCGAAAGGAAATGGTTTGAATAGTATTGGGATTTATATATCTATTTTAATTTTGAATCCCTATACTAGTGATTTTGGGTTGTTGTAACGATGTTTTACGCAACATTCGTTTTGACCCAAATAAATATGTTTAAGAGAATGATTTCCTTAAAGAATGAAATATATACTTAATTCGATTTAAGTATATTAAATATTTTCCAAGGTTGAAAATAAAAAGATTTGTGAATTACTTATGAATAAATAAGTATGGAAATGTTTTCCAATATGAAGTGAATAATTAGAATTTATCTTTTTAGAGATAAATTGAAATGGATAATTGAAATCGTATATGCATGATATTTTGAAATATAAATTCACTAAGGAATTTATAAAAGAAAGTGAGATTGGTTTAGAAAAATAAATATTGATTTATTTTGAAGTGTTGAAATTATATATCTTGTAAAGATATTTTGGAAAGTAAATAATTTGGAAAATTATTTGGAATCTGGTGATGTGTGCATATCAATTGATAGTTCAATAACCGACTATCAATATTTCCCTTTGAATGGGTATTTGATGTGATTTAATTGAATTAGAATGTCACACTTATTTTTGAATAATCGCTCACTATTCGGGTTAACCGGGAAAGGACCATGGGGTCGTATAACCCATTCCGAATATGTGATACGTCGTTGTGAATTGCATTTGAAGATCGGTGTTGAAGACCGAGTATTTGCGAAAGTGATAGGATAACCTATCGATTGTCTCTGCACTGGGTAGCTCCTGGTATAGAGATCTCCTAAGTGATAGGAAATTCGATCGGGATTGGGAATACCCGTATTGCAAGGGCTTCGTAAGAAGTGCCTTCGGTTTTGTTCGAGCCCGGAACAGACTTGTATGGACTGTATGTCTGACATTACAAGTTGAGATGTAAAGCCGATTTCTTTCAAATATATTTCTGTTGGTGGCGGAGAATTTATTCTTTTATCTTAACACCCTTCTCTGAGACGTACGAGCTCAGAGGTTATGTAGTTGAATGTTATCAACGATATATTCCCAATTTGGTAATGTGACATGCTGAGATGATCATTGTGTTGATTATTTGTGATAGGATCGTTTATTTGATCGTCTATCCTTGTGATCATTGTGTTGATCATTTGTTGACCCAAAGCATGGCTTTTGTATAAAGTATGTTTTTGTGGACGTGACTTCGTCGAGCCTCACATCCCCGAATGGTCAAAACAGGAAAGATGCGGCAAGGTTATGAGGGGTAGCTCCCTTTAGGGTATGTGCATTTCCTTCTGGAAAGGGTGGTATCATGGTATGGAGCCCAGATACTTACTCATGTTGATACACTATATTTATTACTGTGTGGTGTTGTTGGTGACGAGCGCTCGGTTTAAAGGTCCAATGGGACCGGGGGATGCCATATTCGTGTAGTAGTTACCTAGTGATAAAGGTAACCCGGCCTTGTGTTGGCAGAGAGCTGGTTAAGTTCTCGGGGACGTCCAGCCAGAGGCGTTTTCATGTGGCAATGGGAAGTTCCTTGGCCTGATCATTCGTTGGAAATCCAAAGAAACAATACGTGACTTGTACGGTTTTAGTTGTATAACCTGTTGTGGAATGTGGCGGTAACCTGCTATTGAACATAGTTAGCTATAGTAGGCATACGATAATGGTCGTATGTTGGCTAAGATTTATATTCTACTTTCGAAATAAATTTTTCCTACTCTATGCACTAATAATAATATCAAATGTTATTTTAAATGCGTATCAAGCATCTTTGACTATCATAAGGAGAAATCTCCTCCGATTCTGCGTTTGCATGTGTGTGTGTGCGGGAGGCCTTATGGTAGTCTCATTTTTAAAAGCATTGCGAATTGAAATAAAAATATTCCTCTATTTTGATTTTTAAAGTTAAATAAACTGTTTTGAGTTCTCACACCAGTCACATGACTGACTCGGAGTTTATTGTTTTCCTTCCTAAACTCTGGGTGCCCACCAATTTCCACACGGGCAGTCAAGAGTTAGGTTTATCAGGATATTCTGGATATTCAGGAATTGCTGGAGGCAAGCTGGATGGCATGGCGTATTACTAGCTATATAGTATTTCTTTTTCCGCTGCATTGTTTGATGTTGTTGTTGTTGTACACTCTGATGATATGATGAAATGAAATGTAATGTATAAAATGTAACAACTGATATAGTTCTTTGTTTAAAGATTATTCATTTATTATTATATGTTGTTCCGCTGCGAATTGTGAGATTCTGTTGTTGTTCTGTTGTTTTCTATTCTGTTCTATTTTCTTTTCTCTCTATTTTCTATCTTCTCTCTTCTTCTCTTTTCTTTTCTTAAATTCTTTTTAAAAACCCATAACATTTCGGTTTTTCGGCAACGAAAAACCGCAAACGTTACATTTGGTATCAGAGCTGATGGTTAAGCGACAACCATGGTTCTGTTGGGTATTATTCATTAGAGATAGAGTCAGTAGTACTCTACAATGAGTTTGAGTGTAATAATAGCTATGAGAGCGTATTTGTTAGTAAATATAAAATTGTTTTATATTGTGATGATTGGTTTGTTGAGTGGCATATGAACTTTCGTCAGCGTGGTCCGCAAGACTATGCCGAAGGGGTTTCTAAACACTTGAATAGAACAATTCGACACAATATTGTTTTAAATTGGGTAAATGAAATAATTTTACCTTGATTATATTTTGTATATGTAAAGAAATAATTTTTCAGAATTATTAAAGTGTATATAAGTTGATTGTTTAGTTGTTTGAATAATCTAAATAAAGGAATTGTATAAGCAAAAAGAATTATAAGAGTTGAATTATAATTAAAGTGATTTACAATTGTGAAATAAACTTATATATAGATAAGAAGTGAAACTATATGAATATATTTATGAATATGAGTTGTAAATAAAAAAATGAATTTAAAGTTAAATAGATATAAACTTAAGTTATATAAATAAAATTCAACTTTGGAAATTGAATTGAATTAATGGATTGAATGGTTAATCAATTAAATGTGAATAATTGATATGAAATAATGAATGAAAGTGTAAATTCATTAAAATCTAATGTTATTGGAAATTGAAAAAAATTGAATGAAAATCAATTTAAAGTGAATGAATTTGGTTGTAATTAATAAACGTTGGTTGTTATTTGATTGATTAGTTGATTGTATATAATTCATTAAGAGTTAATGAAATTGGAAGCTATGAAATTGAAATTCAAATTAGAAGTAAATAAATTTGAATAGAATTGAACGTGAATTGGATTTAATTAGTGAATGCAAACTAATTAAAATTGAATAAGAATGAATGTTGATAAAATCCAATGTTAATGAATCACATATGATTTAAATTGAAAACCTATTTCATTGAATATAAATGAGAATATGAATGAGTATTTAGTTGGTTGATGGTTGAATATATATTGCATTTGCTATATTATGTAGTTGTTATGTTAATATAAGTTGTATATTGAGATTATTGTCTATATGCATGATTCTCATGTTGTTTGTTGAGTGATTAGTAGGTGCGGATCGCGTTTGCTTCGCATTTGGAGCTCGCTTTAGCGCTATATTAGCCGTATATGCTCGCTAATAAAATATAAGGTACATATCTCGGATTAAATACAGTACTTTTACACTTTTTTCCCTTCGGGATGCCTCATTACTTGATGAGATGTATATTTGTGATATATATACTGTCATTTTTTTTTTTTGGATCGAGCCGCGCAAAGGAGACTATGGCAAATTTTTCCGGAAATTTAAGGCGTTAGAAAATTTTTGAGAAAATTGGAAAATTTTGAAAACTTTAACTTTGATTTGGAATTGAAAGTTAAACAATAGTAGTTGTTTTTGAAAAGATAACTAAGTATGATTTGGAAAACTTAGTAAAGTTATTATAAAAAGTTTAATTATGAATTTTGGAAAATTAATAAATTCTGTAACTTTTCTTACTTGAAATTTCGAGGACGAAATTCTTTTAAGGGGGGAAGATTGTAACGACCCAGAATTTTTATTAATTAAAATTTTAATATTTAATTAATTTTAAATATTAATAGGTGAATTTATAAGTCGAATAAATTTTTATTTCGATTTATTGGATTTAATTGGATAATTAAATCGGTAATTTAATACGTTAAATTATGGAAATAATTGAAAATAGAGATAAATATGATTGAAAATGATTTGTAAAATTTTATTTTATCATATTGGAGTTAGAATGATATTTTAGAACTTTTAAAATCGAATTAAAAGTTAATTTGTGAAAATTGAATATTTTAATATTTAAATCGACTAGTGAAAATAGCCAATTTTTGAACAGTCTCAGAATTGAACGAAACCAGTTCCATTAGATCCATAATAGTTAGTTATAACCGGATTTCAAATTTCGTGTCAATCGGAGTTAACGTTTGATCGTGGCAGCTCGAAACGCATCGAATTATTTTTAATTTAAATTTGACGAGTTAAAATAGCCATTTTTCAAAAAGTCTCGGATTTCGACGAAACCAGTTTCATCGGATCCGTAATGTGATATTATTGTAAGGTTTCAAATTTCAAGTCAATTGGATTTACCGTTTGTCCGTTACAAATTAAAACGCCTAGAAATCGACTTAAATCGGTTTAATTCAAATTGAGCGTTTACAGCCATAACTCGCACATACTTCCGAATCAGCTTCCGAAACCTGTTCCATTGTGTCCGGAACGCGGGGTAAACCTTAGAAATGCTGGTTACGGCGCGTAAATCGGAGTTCGGAATTTCCGGGATGAATAGTGTTCGTCGGTTCCTTATAAATAGACCACCACCATCACAAAATAAAAAAAAAAAGAAATAAAACCCTAGCCGGGCCTAGAAACTGAACGGCCAGAAAATCATCAACTTCTCCTCCTCTTTTCTCTTCATCCATCAATCGATTCACGAAATTATCAACTACAAAGTTATAGAGCACATCAAGATCTACAAGATCAATGGCTATGATTTGAAACGGAGCTGTAGATCGATGGAAAATTGCGTTCAAAGACCCTAGAGTCGGCCTCGTGATGCGTGCTACAGGGGTGGCCGAGCTCCACCAGGGTTGGTCCGAGCATAGGGGGGTTCGAGAGCTTCGTCATGGCGGTGATGTGATCGAGTTTCATCGAGTAGTTAATTTGAAAAATCTAAACCTAATATGCATAAATGGGTTCATGGCCGTGTTTTCTTGTTCCTGGAGACGTGCGTGCAAATGGGAGAGGAGGGGAGAAGCATATGCACGGCTAGGATGGAAGGAAAGGGGATCTAAGGGCTGTGAGGATATAGGTTATAAAAATTATTAAGTTAGTTGTAAATTTATAAGTATATAAATCATGTAACTTCAATAATTCATAACTTTTTCATACGAGGTCGAAAACGCGCGAAACCAGTTGCGTTGGAATCGTATGGACGAGCACTACGCGATGGAGTTGGTTTGGAGTCGTTTGGAGTTAGTGAGAATTTTGGGTAAAATTAAACGTCCGTTTAATTTTATTCGAAATAAATCGCTAAAACGGAATTTAAAACCAAGGTGAGAACTTCTCACTCAATCGAATAGGTTTCGATTTTATTTTAAATAGTTAGATTTTAAATATTTGAATGCATGTTTGAATGATGATTGTTATCTATTGATTGTTAAAATAGACATTATACGCCGTTAGTAAGCGGATGTTATTTGATAAAAACATATACCGCGAATATTTCATAAACAGTGAAATTGGTATTATATATAATATCAATATATATATATTGGCATATGTATATATTGCAGTTGATTGATTTTCCGTAATTTTAGCGGATGAGACCCTATTACGCCGTTATTAAGCGGATAATATTTATTAAAAACATATACCGCGATAATTTCGTACTGGAGCGAAATTGGTATTGTGCTAATGTTTGTGGATGCAGGAAAACAGGTTGGAGGGATCCAACTGGATTCCTCAACAGTATTTATTTGATTTTGAATATTTTGATATTCGTTGATTATCATATCGATATATGATATCGTTGTTGTCGTGATTGACTATTTGGTGTGTAACATCATTGGACCCAGATTTTGGGATTTTAAAATGATTTTTAAAAGTGATTTTAGAAAGTATACGTTTTATAAAATAATTTTTGGAATTGATCCATTTTAAATAAATAAACGTTATAATAGTTAAAGTTATAAAAATTATGATTTTGTGAAATATAGTTAAAAGTTGATTTTTGAGAAATAGGGGATTTATGATTTTATAAAATAGTTTAAATTGGAGTTTTGAATATATTATAAAAGTTTAAATATAGGATTTATGAAATTTAATTATTTTATAAATCAAAATGGTGAAATTATAAAGGAATTTAAAGATGTTTTTAAAGAATAATATAAATTGATTTATATTAAGAGATTTATAAACGGATATTTATAAATTGAAATATTGACTTATAAAACGAGTTTTTATAAGTGTTTGAATGAAGTGAAAATGAAATTCATAAATGAATGAAATTTATAGAATTATAAACTGTGAAGTTATAAAAGAAATTTATAAATAGTAAGATTTATAAATTTGGTGAAATTATTTGAAGAATAGATTAGTTAGATAAATGGATCTTATAAGTTATAAGATTTATAAATTGGAAAGTCTCTAAAGGAACGATTTTGTAAAATAATCGTTTTATAAGTATTCAACTTATAATATGAACTTTTAGTTTATAATTGAGTTATAAACTGGAATAGGTTAATAAAAGAATTTATAAAAAGGAAGTTTTTATAAATAAATAGAAATGGAATTTATAAACGTTGTTTTATAAATTCGGAATGACTTATTTTGATAAGTAAATTATTATAACTTATGTATGGAGTTATATTCACGTTTTTAGACCGTGAATAATCCTTTGAAATAAAATGCATAGAATTGATGAAATTTGTTAACGTAGTATATTCACGTTTTTGAATAGTGAATAATACGTTAAAGAAATGTTTAGAATGTGAATGTTTTAAATAGAATTAAAACGATCTAACGATGTTTTAAAATATGTTGAGATTTGAAACCATAGATTTCAACATTTATTGTTGAAATAGACGTTTTCGAGAAATAAAAGGAAATGGTGGACTATAACACTGTTGTTATAGTAAATGATTTCCGAAAGGAAATGGTTTGAATAGTATTGGGATTTATATATCTATTTTAATTTTGAATCCCTATACTAGTGATTTTGGGTTGTTGTAACGATGTTTTACGCAACATTCGTTTTGACCCAAATAAATATGTTTAAGAGAATGATTTCCTTAAAGAATGAAATATATACTTAATTCGATTTAAGTATATTAAATATTTTCCAAGGTTGAAAATAAAAAGATTTGTGAATTACTTATGAATAAATAAGTATGGAAATGTTTTCCAATATGAAGTGAATAATTAGAATTTATCTTTTTAGAGATAAATTGAAATGGATAATTGAAATCGTATATGCATGATATTTTGAAATATAAATTCACTAAGGAATTTATAAAAGAAAGTGAGATTGGTTTAGAAAAATAAATATTGATTTATTTTGAAGTGTTGAAATTATATATCTTGTAAAGATATTTTGGAAAGTAAATAATTTGGAAAATTATTTGGAATCTGGTGATGTGTGCATATCAATTGATAGTTCAATAACCGACTATCAATATTTCCCTTTGAATGGGTATTTGATGTGATTTAATTGAATTAGAATGTCACACTTATTTTTGAATAAGCGCTCACTATTCGGGTTAACCGGGAAAGGACCATGGGGTCGTATAACCCATTCCGAATATGTGATACGTCGTTGTGAATTGCATTGAAGATCGGTATTGAAGACCGAGTATTTGTGAAAGCGATAGGATGACCTATCGATTGTCTCTGCACTGGGTAGCTCCTGGTATAGAGATTCCTTAAGTGATGGGAAATTCGATCGGGATTGTGAATACCCGGATTTGCAAGGGCTTCGTAAGAAGTGCCTTCGGTTTTGTTCGAGCCCGGAACAGACTTGTATGGATTGTGTGTCTGACATTACAAGTTGAGATATAAAGTCGATTTCTTTCAAATATATTTCTGTTGGTGGCGGAGAATTTATTCTTTTAGCTTAACACCCTTCTCTGAGACGTACGAGCTCAGAGGTTATGTAGTTGAATGTTATCAGCGATATATTCCCAATTTGGTAATGTGACATGCTGAGTGATGCTGAGATGATCATTGTGTTGATTATTTGTGATAGGATCGTTTATTTGATCGTCTATCCTTGTGATCATTGTGTTGATCATTTGTTGACCCAAAGCATGGCTTTTGTATAAAGTATGTTTTTGTGGACGTGACTTCGTCGAGCCTCACATCCCCGAATGGTCAAAACAGGAAAGATGCGGCAAGGTTATGAGGGGTAGCTCCCTTTAGGGTATGTGCATTTCCTTCTGGAAAGGGTGGTATCATGGTATGGAGCCCAGATACTTACTCATGTTGATACACTATATTTATTACTGTGTGGTGTTGTTGGTGACGAGCGCTCGGTTTAAAGGTCCAATGGGACCGGGGGATGCCATATTCGTGTAGTAGTTACCTAGTGATAAAGGTAACCCGGCCTTGTGTTGGCAGAGAGCTGGTTAAGTTCTCGGGGACGTCCAGCCAGAGGCGTTTTCATGTGGCAATGGGAAGTTCCTTGGCCTGATCATTCGTTGGAAATCCAAAGAAACAATACGTGACTTGTACGGTTTTAGTTGTATAACCTGCTGTGGAATGTGGCGGTAACCTGCTATTGAACATAGTTAGCTATAGTAGGCATACGATAATGGTCGTATGTTGGCTAAGATTTATATTCTGCTTTCGAAATAAATTTTTCCTACTCTATGCACTAATAATAATATCAGATGTTATTTTAAATGCGTATCAAGCATCTTTGACTATCATAAGGAGAAATCTCCTCCGATTCTGCGTTTGCATGTGTGTGTGTGCGGGAGGCCTTATGGTAGTCTCATTTTTAAAAGCATTGCGAATTGAAATAAAAATATTCCTCTATTTTGATTTTTAAAGTTAAATAAACTGTTTTGAGTTCTCACACCAGTCACATGACTGACTCGGAGTTTATTGTTTTCCTTCCTAAACTCTGGGTGCCCACCAATTTCCACACGGGCAGTCAAGAGTTAGGTTTATCAGGATATTCTGGATATTCAGGAATTGCTGGAGGCAAGCTGGATGGCATGGCGTATTACTAGCTATATAGTATTTCCTTTTCCGCTGCATTGTTTGATGTTGTTGTTGTTGTACACTCTGATGATATGATGAAATGAAATGAAATGTAATGTATAAAATGTAACAAATGATATAGTTCTTTGTTTAAAGATTATTCATTTATTATTATATGTTGTTCCGCTGCGAATTGTGAGATTCTGTTGTTGTTCTGTTGTTTTCTATTCCGTCCTATTTTCTTCTGTTTTTCTTTTTCCTCTATATTCTATTTTCTTCTATTTTAAAATTTCCTATCTTCTTTTCTGTTTTCTATTCTCTCTAATTTCTAATTTCTATTTTCTTTTCCCTCTATCTTCTACCTTATCTATTATGTTCTTTCCCTCTCTTCTTTTCTTTTCTTTTCTTTTCTTAAATTCTTTTAAAAAAAACCCATAACTATTCGGTTTTTCGGCAACGAAAATCCACGTTCGTTACAAATTATATTAAGTATAATATGGCAATAATAAATTCAGGATAAAAATCTTTAAGTTGGAAATTGTCTAAGTGAAAGACTATGACCGATTCAATGAAGAAGACTAAGTACATCATCCTGAATAACGCCCTAATATAAGCAATATATATAAATGTAAATAAATAAATTTAAAACTGAGCTGAGGGTGATTCCAAATGTTGAGAACCCATAAAAATTTCTATATGATAACAGTGTTGTGGCATAGTCCGTAATAGAACTTAGAGCTGGCTATAAGTCGAGAGCCATACTCCAAATTGTTCCACATGATAAAATAGTTTATCACCGTCGGAGAGAGAAGATTGACATAGTATATAATTGAAACATAATAACATATTCATATATTAAGGAACCGACCCAATTAGTTTTGAGAAAACTGATTGGAGAAGTGGGAATAAGATTACATAATTGACCCAAGCGCAGGTAGGAGATTGATAGAGTTAGAGGCGTGCCTTAGGAGTAATTATGTAATTTGTTACATATATCTAAGTTGACAACCAATCTTGTTCAAACAAAAAGGTGTTCACTTTCTATTATATATTTAATATAATGTGTTATATTGATTAATAAATTTAGCTAAAAGTATATTTAATAGAAAATCCATAAATGGTATGTATTATGATAATAGTTACAAAGTGTTGTAACCGTGAGTAATTTATCACAATAAAAATAAATATACCGTTTTAATATTCCTAGTCAAGATCTAATAGACTGGATATTGATACATCCCTTGAGACTAGAGTACGTACTACTTTCTAATTATTGGGGAGTGTATTACTCATAAATACTATGGGCACCAAGGGATTACGTACCGATAGTTATTGGATAACTATAGAATTATTCACTGGATAGTTTTCTATTGGTCAATATAACTAAGACCATGCAGAGAATATCGATGTGGCTAATTTACATAATTCTCTCGACTTGAGAATATTATTGATCTTCAATGTGGAAGCTTTGCTTTGATTATAGTTAAATCATGGCACGATGTCTATTGAATGACTATAGTTGGGTCAGGTCGAGCATTGGAAGTGAAACACTATTCAAGAAAGGATTTGTCTCCTCAGTTATAGAAGTTAGTATCACGGTCAGCTGAAGTTAACTCTAATTCAAAGTCTCTGGCCAGAACCAAGGACTTGTGATCGGACTATAAAGTTGAATGTGGACGATATTGAAATCATGACCATTACGAAATTTCATATGTCCTAATATTATATAGTTTTGATGAAGAGAATTGATGTATATTATTGTCAATATCGGGTATCACTTAAAATTGGTAAAATTGGATTCTACCAAAAGATGTGTGAGCGGTAAATTTAGTCAAAATGTCACACTACATACTAAGTGATATATGAATATTAGTATTCGAATAGTTCAATATTAATCGCTGACTGAATTTAGACCATTGAGTTGAACAACCGTAATAATGAATTTTCTAAAAAAAAACCACATAATTTATTTAATTTATAAAATATTGTAAATTAATTAATATTTGAGAAATATTAATTATTATTTAATTTATTTGATGTTTGGAAGTTGTTTGTAATTATGTTAATTCATTTATAAAATTTATATTTGTATGCATTGATATATGATATCCATGTAATTTAAATAAAAGATTGTTGCATGAGATTACTTATGGAAATTTTATGTTCATTTGATGGCAGAATTTGTGGAGATTTTATACCATTTGATGACATATCATGTGAAAAGATAGGATTGGAGAGAGAGAAACAATCAAGGGAATTGATTAGGGAAGTTTTAATTAAAGAACGAGAAATGTTTCATTCATTTAAATAAAATATATTCTCTAATTCATTCTATACATGCAAATCATTTTCTTTCTCATTCTCTCTTCCTAACTTTTCATGGCATAAATCAAAATAAAATTTCCAAAAATCTTTCAACTCCAAATCAAAAAATCAAAGAAAACAAAACAAAAGTGATTAATACATCTCTTACAAGGATAGGATGGAGATCTTAAAGATTTGAGGTAATATCATTATTCAATGCGTGATTTCTAAGCAACATCCTAAGGTGAATTTAATTTCAAGTTGTGATTCAAGGCTTTAATAATAAGATATGTTTTTCTTTTATAGATAGTGACATTTGATGAAAGATCAATTTGATTATCATAGTTTGTATTTATATATCATTGCCTCATTTAATTTGGTAACTATTTGTGTAGTTTGAATTGTTTATTGAATGAATTGATTAGGGTTTTAATTTAATAAATCAAAACTAAAATTTGTTTAATTACAATGTTTTAGAGCTATGTTCTAAACACTCAAGTTAAAGTTTAACTAATAGGTCTGAAATTTTGTATATTCAATTTAACAATTAGGTTCTTATTTTGTTAAATTAAAATTTGTATATGCTTAAATACAATGTTTTATTCTAAATCTATATTGTAAACATTAAGTTCAGAATACAATACTTTAGATCAAAAACTTTGTATCTTCATATTGTTTTGATTGGATTCTACTTTACAAATAAGCTAAGATTTGCGTATGAATAGTACAATGTTTTATTGAAGACTCATGTTTTAAATCATACAAAACAAAGTTTACTTTTAGATTCGAAAGTTTACATGTATGTATTTTGTGTTTGTATTGTATTAGAAATTAAAAAGGGAAGATGTTTTGGTAATAAATCTAAATTTTAGTTTGATTACTATTAAATCTCTAATTTGTATTAATTAGAGAGATTTGATTGAATCTTACATACTCGCTATTAATTTTTTGATAATAAATCTAAGTTTAAATTGATTGTTGTCTTTAACTTGTATTAATTAGAAAGATTTGATTTAATCTTAAATACATACAACTAATTTTATATGTATGTTTCTATATATAAAATTTGTTATATGTATTATATATTGTCAAAGTATGAATTAGAAATCTTTTCGAAAAAACCAATTTAAAATGAGGCAAATATATATATCAAGATGTTGTTAACTATTTATATTCTCCAACACATATTGATTTTCATTTATATGCTACATTAATTAAGGTTACCAAATGAGAAATTGAATCAATCATCGTTGTTACCTTTTATTTATTTCCCTTTTGCTTATGTAATTAGCTATCCATTTATTTCTATTTATGTGTCTACACCTTGTCATCAATTGATAGCATTAATATTTATTATATATCGCACTTACACAATTTACACTACAATATATATATATATATATATATATATATATATATATATATATATATATATATGTGTGTGTGTGTGTGTGCGTCGTTATACTTACATTTATGTCATGTACGTTGCTAATTAATGAAATTCAAATAATCAATCAATTTAATTAGAGAGAGAAGAATGAATGTTTTCTCTCTCCGTATAAATAAAGTGTCCTCCAATTAAATAAATAAGTTAAAAGAAGAAATTGAAAAGTTTTCTTCTCTAAATTACATACCTTTTGGAGAAAGAAACGAAATGTTTCTTTCTCTAAATTTACTCTTATGAGTAGTTGTTGGGTGTATTTGACACACTATATGTTTAAGTTTAAATTAATCAAAAACTTCTTTTCATCAATTTTTAAATAAAATAAGATTTTATTTAAAAAATTTATTAGATTGAATCTATTTACCTTTAGATTTCAGAGGCCCAAAAGATTCAAAATGAAAAAAAATTGAAACTCACACATTTCTTCCATTGTGGACTAGCCTTGTTCCAACACAATATAACTTAAGTCAAAAACCATATGTGCATGTGTGTGTATTGGAATATATGTATATATGTAATTATATGTGCATGGCATAAATGTATAATATCAAGATCAATTCCATAAGGTTCACATAACGTCAAAAATCACAAATCATGCGTAAAGATGTCACCATCCATATAAAACAAAATAAATCCAAAAATAATTGAATAAACATCAAATGAGTGAATCATACATATCCAGAAATCATCATCAAAACCCAAAAATCAATAATAAATGAGATATCACTAATAGTGAGGCTTGCACACGCATTACCTAAATATGTGCCAATCTCAAATAATAAAATATCATCATCAATATCAAATGTTGAAATATTAAAATATAGGTCGCCTATTTAAGAATCAATACAAATAAAGATACGGAAATCCATTATACTTTTGATACCATCATATCACAGATATAATCACATCTCCTCATACGAATTAATGCAGAATATGTCGTGATGGTAATTGACTGTATGTAAGAATTGAAGTCTTAGGTAGAGTCATATCCCATACAGATATAAATAATATATGCCTATCTACCACACATAACAAAACTAGGCAGGAGACCGACAACACATCTGCCTCGGAGCCTCACATGTGTCCGTCTGACTCTACTTTTGCAGTCACTGGTTACTTTCCCTTCGGTATCATGACAAGATCCACCTTTGTGCTCGTCTACATGAGATCTCTACATGGTCATGGCTCAACACATGCCCATGTACTAACTATTGGCCTAGGTAACACAAGGAGAAAAAATGTGCTGGCACGTAGCCAAATATATAAAGTAGGTTACGTATCTAAGGTGCGACCAACACGATCAGGTTGCCAAGGTGGATACTGGCTAATCTCGTTCATTACTAAAACATAAAGAGAGCTAGATAAGATATATAGACACATAGTATCTATATTCAATTGCTAACATATAGCTCCATATAAATGCCGACAAACTGCTCTATATGTTCACTACAAGAATAACTGATTTTTATAACGCTAAAAGATAACAGTTTATTCCAATGTGTTATTGTTTATTTTAATTTGTTTTATTTAATTTTGGGATTTTGATTATGTAACGCTTTGACAAGCTCCCCCAATCAATTTCGTGCCGCATAATATTGTTTTCATACCCGCCTCTTCATCAAAAAATTTCCCTATTTTCTCTTCCTTTTCATTCCTTCTTTTTGTCTCTCAAACCAAAAATATCTCTCTTACAAATCTCCAAATCGATCCATATTCTCCTTCATAAACCTTAGGTCGGCCTTTAGGTAAAGTGGAGAAAGCATCTGCTTTGGGCCCCTTCAAATCTAGGCCACCACTCACTAACAGGAAGCACAGTGAAAAAACCTGATAGACATGGAACTCCAAAATGGCATAGTCACATTCGTCTTGCTTTTCTGATCTAGTTATAGTGAGTAATTTTGTTTCTAAAATATTTTCTATTTGGGTATTATTTCCTGTATTGATTATTATGGCACATGAGATCTCAAAAAGGTAACTTGTTTCAATATCAAAAGCTCTTTTTTATACATAAACATATATTATTATTTTGCTTTGTTCGGTATCACTCAAGACTTTAAACTTAATTACTTTATTATGGTTGTTATAAAAGAAAGTACTAGTAGAAGAAACCTTCAAGAAAATTTGGCTTGTCGATTCCAAGGAGGAATCAATTCTTTTTCTGTTTTCAATTCTAAAAATTTACATAAACTGAAGTATGATAACTTTACTAGCTAACTGAATTAATTTAAGCAAGATTTGATTGTGAAATCATGCAAGGAATCACTTTAACACTCTAAAACCCTTGGGCTCATGAGCATGAAGATGCAAAAACTCTCTTAGAAGCTATACAGGTATATATTTTTGTTAGCAACTCTTCCTTGATCCTGACTTTATTTTTCATGTTACTAATTTCTAGTTAATACCAATGAAATATGCTGCGTTATATGTTGTAGAAGGAAAACATATCTCTTCCAAAACCATCAATGTAAATCATTATATGGTATATTTGCATTTTTTTGAATTTTATGAAGACTTTACATGCTTATAAACTAATGATGGCGGTTTTGACAGTAGATTATATACATAGATTCATCGAAGTAGAATTACATTTCTTCCACTAATCTTTAATGTTTTATTCGTCAGTCCATCAAGCCCACCGTATTGATAGGAATACATGGAGTTGGACAAACATTTACAAAAGAAGTCGTTGAAGTTACGGCGACTTTCGGTGAGGTACTTTTGGCATATTAAGAAATTTCACCTGTTGAAAACTATTCTCAAACCCTGTAGAATGTCTTTTGTAACAATTAAGAAATAAAAATTTTGAAAGGAAAAATGTTGATATCGCAACCTATATATTGAGTTTGGTATGTTTCATGTAACAATGCACATTACTATCTTCAAATAAAGATGTGTATAAATTATAGTATGCTAATCTAAGTTAGATCTATATACGTACTTTGTTAATATTTTAACCACTAGAGTTTTTTAGCAAAGTGCAAGTCTCATAAAAAGCATGAATTCAATTCCTTAAGCTGTAAAGTTGTAATTTGCAGCACTTCTGTAAGCACTTGCTAAAACTACAATGAAAATGTGATGTAACCACACTGAACACAGTAGAAACATAAATAACCTTTTTAGCCAATAGTGATAAGCTTTTATTTAGTTTATAGAGTAGTTTTCTGTAGCTTATTATAATATATCTAGTATTGGGATTGAGATCACAATAACTTATTATTAAATAAAAAAGAAATTCTATATTCTCATGCTCCATACAAAAGTTACAGCTAGAACTAAACAAAACATTTAAATTGGACTACTATGATTCATCGGTTTCTTCTGGTCGCATAACTACTACATGAATATATATATATATATATATATATATATATATATGTATGTATGTATGTATGTATGTATATATATATTAACTTGCATAAACTTGCATAATTTGGGGTTCAACTAAATGAGTTGAGAAAGTCAATAAGAGTAGAAGAAGACATGAAATTTGTATATCAATTGATTACATATTGTTAATTTACTTGCATTGCATGCTTTTGCCATGACTATATGAATATTGCTACATGTTATTCAGCTATCATAGAAAATATGAAATTTGTATGTGCGTATGTATTAACTTGCATAACTTGGGGTCTAACTAAATGAGTTGAGAAAGCTGATAAGAGTAGAAGAAGACATGAAATTTGTATATCAATTGATTACATATTGTTAATTTACTTGCATTGCATGATTTTGCCATGATTCTATGAATATTGCTACATGTTATTCAGGTATCATAGAAAATATGAACTACACTAACTTGGTAAACACTTATGGCTTGGTACTTATGAAACTAAATTGGAAGTTGCCATTGCTCATGACTATGCTGCTAGTATATGTTTGAACCCGACACTCCTGTCAATTTTTTTGTTAACTCATGTTCTTTAAAGTCCAACACTGTAACTTTAAAAGAATCAGGATTCGGTTGATCAGAAATCAAGCATTGAGCACGATTGGGTGAATGAAGTGTTTCCTGATAATTCAGTTGATCATAAATCCAGATGAAGTTACTCAATAGTTGTAACTTGTAGTGTTTTTATGCATGGAAATGTTAACTTATTTCAGGTCGCACTTTTTCGCTGATGTCTTTTTGTTAAAGGAGTAATGAAAAAAATGCAACATCCTATTCTTTTCAACTTGAGAAATTTGATTCCCTACTGTTTGAAAAAATAAAAATTAAAGTCATTATATCAGATTACTTTAATTTCATTGCTATTGCTGAGACAGAAGCAAATGCAGCCAATAATAAAAAATAAATAAATTTATCCATTAATGCATGGGAATCAGATGCAAATATTTCTGATGTAGGAGACTTGCAAGATGAAGTTGAGTGTTTGGAAACTGATGTGAATTAGCATACACCAAGGTAGGATGAACTTAAGCCACGGATTGAACAGACTTGCAAGATTTTGTTTCATGGAAAGACAAAACAGGTTCAGAGACATGCATAATAACATGTGCATTATCATGAGCATCAAGTACTCATATTGAGGCGGTGACAAAAGATGTAGAAACTAGTTGGGTATGTATTTTGTGAAGTAGATCATAGAATTACGCTAGTGAGTGTGCATGGGCATATGGTGGGTATTACATAACTCTTTCATAGATCATTGAATTATGCATATGGTGAGTATTACATAAATCTTTTATAGATTTCCATTTTAATTATTCCCTTTACTTTGGTATATAGGTACAAAAAACATTGATTTGCTATAGGGAAGATTAATAGCTAAAGTTGCTAATAAATGGTACGTTTTTATGCATTTAAATGTGTATACTATCATGTAGTATATTTTATTATCTATAATATGAATCTGATCTTGTTTTGGTCATCTAAACATATACTGAACTGAGGTGTAAGGAAAAGCACTAACCACGAAAAGGAGGTATTGTCGGAATTTTATGAAATTTGATAAGTTTATAAAAATAAATTAATTTTTATAAAATTTAACTATGTTAAGAAGGTTTATAAAAATTAACTAAGTTTTAATTTTTTTAACTATGTTAATAAAGTATTATAAGTTTACAAAAATAATTAAGTTGTATAAAAATTTAACTAAGTTAACCAAGTTTATAAAAATTAATCAAGTCAACAATTAATGAAAATTAAGTTATACAAGGATTTAACTAAATTAGCCAAGTTGTATAAAAATTAAATAATTTTCAACATATTTAGTAAAAATTTATTAAAATTAAATTAAATCTTGAAAATTAACCAAGTCTAATAAAAAAATGTAACCAAGTTCATATGATAATAACAATAACAAAATTAACTATAAGGTTTATAAAAAATTAACTAAGTTTATAGTAATAATAATAAAATAAGAAATTACAAAATATTAACCAAGTTAACTAAGTTTTATTAAAAGATAACAAAGTTTATATAATAACAATAACTACAATAATAAATTTACTAAGTTTATATAAATTAACTAAGTTTATAACAACAATGATGATGGTAGTAACAACGACAAAAACAATTATAATAGTAACAAAAAAATAAAAACCAAGTTTTTGAATATTAATCAAGTTTCATAACAATTAACTATGTTTATAATAATAATAATAGTAATAATAAATTAACTAAGTTTATGAAAAGTAACTAAGTTTATAACAATAACAATAACAATAATAATAATGAACTACAAAATATTAATCAAGTTAACTAAGTTTTATAAAAAAAATAACCAAGTTTAAATAATAATTATTATTATAATATAAAAATAGTAGTAACAATAAACTAACTAAGTTTATAAAATAAATTAAGTTTTCCCATGTTTAAGAGTAGGTCAGGTAATAATAATAAATTAACCATGTTTATAAAAATTAATTAGGTATTTTATTGCTTGAAACATTTTTTTATCGACAAGATATGAAAGAACACATCAAAATGGACAAACCACAATGAATAATTATGGACTAACACAAAAGAATTAATGAAATTGGTTACTTCGAACTTCTCCTCAAACTCATCTCTAGTACTCCTCGAAGCTTTAGAAACTGGATTGGAACAACTAAACAAACCCTATAATAATCTTGCACAATCAACTTCCACTGGTATAACGATGTCTCCACTGCCTACTGCCTACTTCAGCTACTTCCATAACTGCCAAAAGATCTCAAATTGAACATTTCACATTACCTATGCTACTCTCTAAATTCTATGTTATCTGCTGCTACTAGACAAGATTTACTAAGTTCACATAATAATAATAATAATAATAATCATCAAAATTAACTATGTTAATAACAACAACAATAATAAATTAACTATAAGTTTTACAAAAATTAATTAAGTTTATATAATAATAATAAATTATAAAACATTAACCGAACCGAGTTTTGTGAAAATCAACTAAATTTATATAATAATAATAATAATTAACTAGGTCGAGTGTTCATTAGATATCAAATTTTATTTAATTTACTAGTATTTGTTTGGGTCGAATGATAAATAATAAACAAGATTTACCAAGTTCATACAATAATAATAAAAATCAAAATTAACTATGTTTATAACGATAACAATAATAATAATTATAATTATAATAATAAATAAGCTATAATTTTAAAAATTAACTAAGTTTGTAGTAATAATAATAATAAATTATAAAATATTAATCAAGTTAAACAAGTATTTTGAAAATTAACTAAATTTATATAATAATAATAAATTAAATAAATAGTAATTAACTTCGTCAATTTTGTTTTGTAAAAATTAAATAAGTTTATAAAAAATTAAATAAGTTTATAAAAAATTAACTAATTTTATAATTATAACAATGATAATACCAATATCAATAAATTATAAAATTAACCAAGTTTCATAAAAAATAACCATGTTTAGAATATCAATAATAACAACAATAACAGTAATAATGATAAATTATTAACCAATTTAACTACGTTTTAAAAAAATTAACTACATTTATATATAATAATAATAATAAATCAACAAAGTGTATAAAAATTAACTTCTTTAATTGAGTTAATAAGAACTAAAAAAGCTTATAAAATTGACTAAGTTTATAATTATAATAATAACAAATTAACTAACTTTAGGAAAATTAACTGAGTTTATAATGATAACAACAATAATAACAACAATAAATTATATAGTATTCGACATCTTTACATCTAATTCATGTTATAAATTTCTAAATTTTATAAAACATAACTAAGTTTGCAGACGAAGATTGGCGAATTTTATAAAAATAACTAAGTATTATAAATAACCAAGTTTATACATACATATATATAATAATAATTAACTAACTTTATAAAAATTAATTAACTTTATATAACAATAATACTGTAGATGCTTTTGTTCTCATGGTCTACCACTGTCAAGTCTTTTACTCTTTGTTCTACTTTATATATGGGCCTGGATGAAGTAGTGTATGGACACATATCCAATTCTCACTCTGTACTACAACTTATTTGATTATCCTTATTATTTGATTATCCTGCATAATAAACAAATTTCTTAACATATGACATAAGATGATTTTGTTTGGTTCGTTTTGAACGTCAGTTGGATAATTGCATCTTCATTTTGTATAGCTACTAAGTAGTTGACCTTTAGGGTAATAAAAATGAAATAGAACTATATCTTCTATTTATGAATACAATTATAAAACACCTAAATTCTATTAGTGATTTCTTTTCCAAAGAAAATGATGGATTTTCTTTAAGTTTATACCAGTATTCCTTAAAGTATTTATTCAACACACATGTGCCAACCCCATTTGTATGCTTGAGAAGGTTCCTTAAATCGATCCACAATCATGTGTATATTGGGTATACTATAAATAAATAACATTTGCTTCTTGACGTTGATATTATTCCAAAGCAATCCACAAAGTTGTATACACTAAACAATTCACGCTTAAATTTCACTTTAAAACAACAGCAGGAAAGCCTAGGATAGCCAAATAGATTAGCAAACAAATAAACCAAATGTACCATATTAATACAATTGTTCTATTTTCCATAAAAGGAGATCCTCAACCAATAGACAATACATATTAGTACATTTGTTGCAACATATATAAGAAAGTTCAACCATATTAAGAGAGATGTCTCTTATGAGATATTGGTATGTCACTAGATAGCCTATATAGAAATCTTGTGATAAAATCTCATTTAGATCAATCAACCACGTTCAAAGTAAATAAATAAGCATAAAAGATCAACAAATTAATTCATGCATAATTATAACATTTATGGAAAATATTGATACACATTGCACATTTTTTACCTAGAAGTAGTACAAATTATGGAGATACATATCTTCTTAGGCTTCAAAAACATTAGTGTTTCAAAATTAAATTTACAATTTTTCCTGAAAGTGGAAATAATGGACATGGTTGACTCAAGTAATTGAGTTGCCCTAAGAAACTCCGAATTTATGTGCAAAAACCTAAGAATACCATTAATGAAATGTGGGATTGAACATAGGATGGTAGTGTGAACAAGCTTACCCAGAACCACTGAACCAGTAAACATTTGTTTGATATAGAATGCAATAATATATTTATAATTTTACATTCTTTTAACATTCTTCCCCAACCAGTTGTCCCCCATCTAGAAGCAAATGTTATTTATATATTGGGATGAACTAAAATGGTTGTGTGTTGTATTTGTTGCATCCTTTTTACATCATCTGCATGCGCTAATTTTGTTTGTGAAATTCATTTAAAGCCAGTCAAATGGAAATACAACGTCGAGAAACATTGTAAATCTCATTTTTGGTCTACAGCTCTTTCTATACCTCTGCAAAAGACACAAGTACTTGCCAGTTTTTAATTTTTTTAGCGCATGGATTCCAGTTTTTGCACCACTTGACAATGAAATCGCAACATAAAATGAAAACCAAGGGATATCTTAAATGTGTGATTTTCAGACGACGGCTATTTGAGCACGTCTTTTCTTAGTTCACTTATCCAACCTTAAGCGTAGCACATTGTCCCTTATAACACTCCAAAAGTTTGTCACAAGAACTACCAATAACCTAAAATTTTCATCACAATTTGATATACTTATTTTCAACTTGTTTTGAATTTTCTAGAAGTAGCACGAATGACCGAAGATATGCATGAAGAAAGGCTTTGAGCAGTTCAAGTTTTTAATGATGCATTTTGTGCTTGTAAACGTTAACTTTGAACTATGTTGTCGTTTGTTATCATGAATATGTATTGAATTTGATAACTCATGTATTGAACTTATTTTTTGTTAGTTGATAAATTATTTTTTTATCATGAATATGCATTATATTTGCTTATTATTATATTTTTTCGTTCATACATTGTTCAAATTGTTATCTATTTAAAGAAGATTCATTTTGATTGTTATTATTAAAATGTAAAGTGGTGGGTCAAATATATTGTAAAATAAAGCATAGCTCATAAGAAGCATTATAACTATATGACATAAGTGCTATAAAAAGATAATGCAATGTATGAGGTTACCGTCAAAGGATAGCAACAAATAGACGTTATTGTATCTATACATTTTATAGCGGTATATATATGTTGTAAATGGATGTAGAATATACTATAAACATGTTGATATGTAGTGTAAAATAGGCGCTATAGAATAACTATTTTATAGCGGCTATACTATTCTATGAAATCATGCTCTTTTATAGCGGTTTTTGTGTGTTAGAAATGTGCAATTATTTTTATAGCACGTCGATATACAATATTTATCAAACCGCTATAGTTTTTTTTAATAGAGGATATATGCCGCTATAAAATACTGTTTTCTTGTAGTGGTTGCCGAAACACAGCTTGATACAACGCTGATACATGGCTTGATCCAATTGCTGATAAAAGGCTCTATACACGACTCACCACAGCAAGCATCTACTCAAATCCCCATCACATGAGTGTCATCGACTCACAATGAATAATCGAATAAATATCACAACATCATCTCATACCAACGCATAATATTCAAACATTTATTCACTACTTATAAACTATGATAAGTCTCTACCATATTAATTATAACAATCCAAAGAATAACTGGAGAAATATTACCGAATGCCCCATCCTAAATGTATTATAACTCCATTTATGCAGATTCCTCATCACATATAATTAAAATCATCATAAATAAAAACATTACCAAAATAAGTCACAAATCCATATAGAAGTATGTCATCACTATATCATGTTAAAGCACTGTTCAAATTAATATCAAAGACGAATCATTTATATATCCTGAACAATAGAAAAGAAAAGAATAAGAACTTTGTAAATAAATATGTTGTTTAATTACTTGTTTATAATTGTAAGCAAAGGTTTATAATTCTAATCCAACAAACAATAATAATTTGTATGAATCCACGACTTCCAAAAATGATTTCTTTTTATTTTTAATCCATATGATATAATTAAAATCCTTCATTTAATATAAAAATGTTGGATAACCTATTTAGAAATCATTCATTGATGTTTAAAAGTCATTTCATAGTTTTCTCCAATAAAATGCTATGTTAGATTAGATTTTATAAAATGGTATCCATATCAATATACAAACATCATAAAAATCTTTTATAAATCCATAATATAAGTTATATATATTCTTTAATACATACTTTAATAAAATTTAATAATTTAGAGTAAGATTTAACTAAATCTCAATCGTTGTTTATTAGCATTGTTAACCTGCTTTTGGATTAATGCTGCTTTAACTGGACTTAAAGAATTCAATTGGAATTGGACTGACTCAAAACTTTCTAGGAGCACTTAAAACATGCTAAAGAAGGACTTAGAAAAAGTTGTAAGAGGTTTGGATCAACCACCTAGACTCGGACCCAAGTCATCTAGATGAGTTGACACCGACTCATAATGGCTTACCTAGTGATTTTCGTGGACTTTATGTCGTGATCACACTACTTTATTACTTCATACTCATGTGATAGTGCAAGGATTTGATGGACTGCTTTGAGGATTGATCGAGTGTAAAGCTAGAAGATGGATAGTTAAGAAATCACAAGGATTCAACTCGAAGATGACTAAAAAGTTAATCAAACGACTCAACTGGATGGAAGAAAGAAGATGCAAATAGAATTGGGCAAAATCCATTAAGTAATTAGACTCAGTGTCGACTCATAGGCATGAGTTAGACTCGAGTTATCCCTATGACCCGGGGTGGCTCGAGACTCATGGCGGAACTCCGACTCATCTCCTAGACTTAACTGCTCCTATGCTACTGATTGGACACTTATTTAATTCTCTTATAAATACTAGTCTACCTTCAACTAGAAAAGGATCGTGGATCTTCCCGTAAACTCCTACCATTACTTTGTCGGATTCTCTTCACTTCTTCACTACTTATCTCTTCAAGATTCATTCAAACTTGATTGTGACTTAGATCTAGAGGAAAACTAGCTGTGATCCAAAGAGATTACAGCTAATAATAAAACTAATTAAAGTGGACATAAGTTGGGGTAAGTTGAACTAGTACAAAAAAAATTGTATTCTTTCCTGTTTTCTGCTATTTGATTTACTTTTTTCTGGATTGGTGCTTTCATTTGGATTTTTGGGTGTTGATCCAATTTTCAGATTAATATTTTGGTGCTTTCACTGAGAATGCTTGGATTTGAAGACTTGGAGAAGATAAGAAGTAGGGTTGTCAATGGATATCTGAAAAATCCGAAATCTGTTCGCATCCACATTTGAAAAGCGAATAAATATCTGATATTCGAAAAAATAGGTGCGGATGTGGATACGAAGTAATCTGCATCCAAAAATTATTCGTTCGGTTTTTGTCAAGATTATGTACAAATTATGTGTATTTTAATGCAGTGAAAAGTATTTGTTTATACTTTCATTGTGTAAGTAGTTTATATTATATGCACTTAATGCGTTTTAACCACTCGAAACTATTTATTATTGTCATATTTGTTAATTTTTAACACTTTTATAATCAGTGGATTAAAAATATTTATGTTAAACTAAAATTTTCTTTTTATAATTCTTGATTTATTGACTGTTAGCGGATATGATAATTATCCAATATCCGTCCATATCTGCGGATGCAGATATCCGATATCCAAAAATGATTTCGGATGTGGATGTGGATATGGCACTATCCGCATCCGAAAGCATCCATTGACAAGGTCCAATACTTGTAACGACGCGAAATGTCAGTCAGTTGATTTTTGAATATTTTAATTGATTTTAATACTGAAAAGATAATTTTATAAGTTAAATAACTTTGGTTTCAAATTTAGCGATTTATTTGATAATTAAATTGTTAAATTGAATATATAGAATTGTTTAAATTATTAAAATCTTGAATTTAATATGAATAAAAATGATTTCAAAAGTTGATTTAAATTCTACTTGAATAAGAATGAAGATAGTAAACTTTTAATTTAGATTTAAAAGTGATTAATTTGGTTTTTATAATATGTTTTAATTAACAAATAAAATATCCTTCTGGGGCACTATCTTGTTATTGGACGAAACCAGTTCCATTAGATCCGAAATAGTGAATTATAGTATGTCATCGAATTTCATGACAATTGGATGTATCATTTGGTTGTGCGAGTTCGTAACACTTAGAAACTAATTTCCGAAACTCATAATAATTAGGATTGAAAAGCTATCTTTTGTATTGTTCGAATTAGGCATCGAGACTAGTTCCATTGCATTCGGAATAGAGGTATAACATATATAACGTCAAGCGACATGCCTCGTCTGGGGTTAGATATTTTTGAGTGCGTCGGGATAGATAATTTATAATATATTTATATTCTTTTTATTCAGCCATTGTAACGACCCAGAATTTTTATTTATTAAAATTTAATATTTAATTTATTTTAAATATTAATAAGTGAAATTTATAAGTCAAATAAATTTTTATTTGAATTATTGGATTTAATTGGATAATTAAATCGATAATTTAATACGTTAAATTATAGAAATAATTGAAAATTGGGTTAAATATGATTGAAAATGATTTGTAAAATTTTATTTTATCATATGGGAGTTAGAACGATATTTTAGAACTTTTAAAATCGAATTAAAAGTTAATTTGTGAAAATTGAATATTTTAATAATTAAATCGACTAGTGAAAATAGTCAATTTTTGAACAGTCTCAGAATTGAACGAAACCAGTTTCATTGGATCCGTAATAGTTAGTTATTACCGGATTTCAATTTTCGTGTCAATCGGAGCTATCGTTTGAGCGTGGCAGCTCGAAACGCATCGATTTATTTTTAATTTTAATTTGGCGAGTAAAAATAGCCATTTTTCAAAAAGTCTCGGATTTCGACGAACTAGTTTCATCGGATCCGTAATGTGATATTATTGTAAGGTTTCAAATTTCAAGTCAATTGGATTTACCGTTTGTCCGGTACAAATTAAAACGCCTAGAAAATCGCTTAAATCGGTTTAATTCAAATTGAGCGTTTATAGCCATAACTTGCACAGATGTCCGAATTAGCTTCCGAAACCTGTTCCATTGTGTCCGGAACGTGGGATAAACCCTAGGAACGTCAGTTTCGGCGCGTAAATCGGAGTTCGGAATTTCCGGATGAATAGTGTTCGATTTTCTTCTATAAATAGACCCACAACCCTCACAAATAAAAAAAAAAAAATCAAACCCTAGCCGCCACCCACATAACCAACGGCCAGAATTTTCCCACCTTCCTCCCTCGATTACTCCAAATCCGTCGACAATTAGCCTTAGGTTTCAACTAGAGAATTGAAGAGGGCGATGAGAGCTAGAGATTCAACGGTTATGATCGAATATGGTGTCGCGAGGAGGGAGCTAGGGGGGCCGTATGCTGCAGGTTGCGCACGCAACCCTAGGCACTAGAGGGGGCCGAGCTTCAAGCTCCTTGGGCCGAGTGTCATTCTTGTCGTGCTCTTCGCGATGGAACTCCCTGATCGAAGTATAGGTGAACGTGGAGGTGGTGAATCGAAACCCTAATCTATGAATATGGGTTCGGTTTTGTTCTGAAGCGTGAATGAAGGGAGAAGAAGCAACAGTGGGCGGCCACGATTTGGCATGATGAGATACACGGCCCATGTTAGTTTAGGTTATAAAAAATTAAATTAAAGTTGTAATTTGTGTATATAAATCGTGTAACTTCAAATATGCATATCTTTTTCATACGAGGTCGAAAACGCGCGAAACCAGTTGCGTTGGAATCGTATGGACTAGCACTACGCGATGGAGTTGGTTTGGAGTCATTTGGAGTTAGTGAGAATTTTGGGTAAAATTAAACGTCCGTTTAATTTTATTCGAAATAAATCGCTAAAACGGAATTTAAAATCAAGGTGAGAACTTCTCACTCAATCGAATCAATTTCGATTTTATTTTAAATAGTTAGATTTAAAATATTTGAATGCATGTTTGAATGATGATTGTTATCTATTGATTGTTAAAATAGACATTATACGCCGTTAGTAAGCGGATGTTATTTATTAAAAACATATACCACGAATATTTCATAAACAGTGAAATTGGTATTATATATAATAGCAATATATATATATTGGCATATGTATATATTGGAGTTATTGATTTCCCGCATTTTTTGTTTAGCGGATGAGACCCTATTGCGCCGTTATTAAGCGGATAATATTTTAAATCCCATATACCGCGATAATTTCGTACTGGAGCGAAATTGGTATTGTGCTAATGTTTGTGAATGCAGGAAAACAGGTTGGAGGGATCCAACTGGATTCCTCAACAGTATTTATTTGATTATGGATATTTTGATATTCGTTGATTATCATATACGATATGTGATATCGTTGTTGTCGTGATTGACTATTTGGTATGTAGCATCATTGGACCAAGTTTGGAACTTTAAAATGATTTTTAACATTGATTTTTGAAAATATACTATATGTTTGGAATTTGATCCATTTTAAATAAATAACGTTATAATTTTTAAAGTTATAAAAATTATGATTTTTGAGAAAAATAGTTAAAAAATTGATTTTTGAGAATATGATGCTAATGATTTTATAAAATAGTTTAAATTGGATTTTTGAATTTATTATGAAAAGTTTAAATATAGGATTTATAAAATTTAATTATTTTATGAATCAAAATGGTGAAACAATAAAGGAGATTAAAGATGTTTTAAAATAATAGTATAAATTGATTTTATAAAAGATTTATAAATGGATATTTATAAATTGAAATATTGACATTATAAAACGAGTTTTTATAAGTGTTTGAATGAAGTGAAAATGAATTTCACAAATTGAATGAAATTTATAGAATTATAAACGGTGAAATTATAAATGGAATTTTATAAACAGTAGGTTTATAAAATTTATAAAGTCATTATGATAATGGTTTTGGATAAAAAATTGAATCTTATAAGTTATAAAATTTATAATTATGAAGTTCAAAGGAACGATTTTTGTAAAGTAATTGTTTTATAAGTATTTGACTTATAATATGAACCGTTGTTTTATAATTGAGTTATAAATCGAATGGGTTAATAAAGGAATTTATAAAAGGAAGTTGTTATAAAAAATAGAAATGGAATTTATAAACGTTGTTTTATAAATTCACAAACGACTTATTTTGATAAGTAAATAGTTATGATTTATTTATGGAGTTATATTCACGTTTTGACTGTGAATAATCCTTTAAAATAAAATGTATAAAAGAATGAAAATTTGTTAACATAGTATATTCACGTTTTTGAATAGTGAATAATATGTTGAAGAAATTGTTTGAATGTGATGTTTTAAACAGAATTAAAACGATCTAACGATGTTTTAAAATGCGTTGAGATTCGAAACCATAGATTTCAACATTGATTGTTGGAATAGACGTTTTCGAGAAATAAAAGGAAATAATGGACTATAACATTGTTGTTATAGTAAATGATTTCCAAAAGGAAATGTTTTGTATAGTATTGGGATTTATATATCTATTTTAATTTCGAATCCCTATACTAGTGATTTTGGGTTGTCGTAACGATGTTCTACGCAACATTCGTTTTGGCCCAAATAAATATGTTTAAGAGAATGATTTCCTTAAAGAATGAAATATGTACTTAATTTCGATTTAAGTATATTGAATATTTTCTAAGTGTTGAAAATAAATAAAATTTGTGAATTACTTATGAATAAATAAGTATGGAAATGTTTTCCAATATAAAGCGAATATTTTGAGAATTTATCTTTTTAAAGATAAATTGAAAAGGAATATTGAAATGAATAATCGAAATCGAATATTCATAGATATTTTGGATTATAAATTCAATATGGAATTTATGAATGAAAAGGAGAATTTGTTTAAAAATAAATATTGATTTATTTTTGAAGTGTGAAAATTATATATCTTATAAAGATATTTTGGAAAATAAATAATTTGGAAAATTATTTGGAATCTGGTGATGTATGCATATCAATTGATAGTTCAATAAACGACTATCAATATTTCCCTTTGAATGGGTAATTGATGTGATTTGTTTGAATGTGAATGCTACACTTATTTTTGAATAAGCGCTCACTATTCGGGTTAACCGGGAAAGGACCATGGGGTCGTATAACCCATTCCGAATATGTGATACGTCGTTGTGAATTGCATTGAAGATCGGTATTGAAGACCGAGTATTTGTGAAAGCGATAGGATGACCTATCGATTGTCTCTGCACTGGGTAGCTCCTGGTATAGAGATTCCTTAAGTGATGGGAAATTCGATCGGGATTGTGAATACCCGGATTTGCAAGGGCTTCGTAAGAAGTGCCTTCGGTTTTGTTCGAGCCCGGAACAGACTTGTATGGATTGTGTGTCTGACATTACAAGTTGAGATATAAAGTCGATTTCTTTCAAATATATTTCTGTTGGTGGCGGAGAATTTATTCTTTTAGCTTAACACCCTTCTCTGAGACGTACGAGCTCAGAGGTTATGTAGTTGAATGTTATCAGCGATATATTCCCAATTTGGTAATGTGACATGCTGAGTGATGCTGAAATGATCATTGTGTTGATTATTTGTGATAGGATCGTTTATTTGATCGTCTATCTTTGTGATCATCTCTATGATCATTTGTTGACCCAAAGCATGGCTTTTGTATAAAGTATGTTTTTGTGGACGTGACTTCGTCGAGCCTCACACCCCGTGAATGGTCAAAACAGGAAAGATGCGGCAAGGTTATGAGGGGTAGCGCCCTTTAGGATGTGTGCATTTCCTTCTGGAAAAGGGTGGTGTCATGGTATGGAGCCCAGATACTTACTCATGTTGAAAACACTTTGTTATGATTGTGTGAATTGATTACGAGCGCTCGGTGAAAAGGTCCCAAAGGACCGGGGGATGGCATATTCGGTCAGTTGTTACTCAGTTAGGGGTAACCCGGCCTTGTGTTGGTAGAGATCCGGTTTGGTTCTCGGGGATGTCCATCCAGAGGCATTCTCATGTGGCAATGGGAAGTTCCTTGGCCTGATCATTCGTTGGAAATCCAATTCCCAATACGAAATTTGTACGGTATTAGTTGTAGAACCTGCCATTCACTTATGGTGGTCACCACTGTTTGGATGGTAGCTATAGTAGGCATACGATAATGGTCGTATGTTGGCTAAGATTTATATTCTACTTTCGAAATAAATTTTTTCCTACACTATGCACTAGTAATAATATCAAATGTTATTTTAAATGCGTATCAAGCATCTTTGACTATCATAAGGAGAAATCTCCTCCGATTCTGCGTTTGCATTGTGTGTGTGTGCGGGAGGCCTTATGGTAGTCTCATTTTTAAAAGCATTGCGAATTGACTTTAAAAATATTCCTCTATTTTTGATTTTAAAGATAAATAAACTGTTTTGAGTTCTCACACCAGTCACATGACTGACTTGGAGTTTATTGTTTTCCTTCCTAAACTCTGGGTGTCCACCAATTTCCACACGGGCAGTTAAGAGTTAGGTTTATCAGGATATTCTGGATATTCTGGAGTTGCTGGAGGCAAGCTGGATGGCATGGCGTATTACTAGTTTATATAGTATTTCTTTTTCCGCTGCACTGTTTGTTGTTGTTGTATACTCTGATGATATGATGCAATGAAATGTGATGTAATGTAATAACTGATATAGTTCTTTGTTTAAAGATCATTCATTTATTATTATATGTTGTTCCGCTGCGAATTGTGAGATTCTGATGTTGTTTTGTTGTTTTCGGTTCCGTTCTATGTTCTCTCTCTATCTTCTATGGTTTTTTTCTTTGTTCTATCCTCTTTTTCTTCTATTTTAAGATTTTCTGTTTTCTTCTCTCTATTTTCTAACCTTCCATCTTTTTCTCTTCTTTTCTTTCTTCTTTCTTCTTCTTTTCTTTTTCTTAAACCATAACATTCCGGGTTTTTGGCCTTCGATTTCTCGACAGTCGATAAAATGAGTATCGATGTTGAATTTTCGGAAGTCGAGAATTTCCCGTTTGTTACATTTGGTATCAGAGCTTATGGTTAAGCGACAACCATGGTTCTGTTGGGTATTACTCATTAGAGATAGAGTCAGCAGTGCTCTAGATTGAGTTTGAGTGTAATAATAGCTATGAGAGCGTATTTGTTAGTGAATATGAAATTGTTTTATATTGTGATGATTGGTTTGTTGAGTGGTATATGAACCTTCGTCGGCGCAGCTTCGAAACTGAATCGAAGGGGTTTCTAAACACTTGAATAGAACAATTCGGCACAATATTGATTTTTAAAATTGGGTAAATGAAATAATTTTACTTGAGTATATTTTATATATAAAAAAATAATTTTTCAGAATTATTAAAGTGTATATAAGTTGATTGTTTGGTTGTTGAATAAGTTGTTTGAATAATTTAAATTAAAGAATAATTGTATAAACAAATGAATTATAAGAATTGAATTACAATTAAAGTGATTTACAATTGTGAAATAAACTTATATATATAAGAAGTGAAACTATATGAATATATTTATGAATATGAATTGTAAATAAAAATGAATGTGAACTAAAGTTATGCAAATGAAATTCAACTTTTGTAATTGAATTGAATGAATGGATTGAATATTAATCAATTAAATGTGAATAATTGATATGAAATAATGAATGTAAGTGTAATTCATTAAAATCTAATGTTATTAGAAGTTGAATAGTTGAATAAAATAAAATAAAAATCAATTAATTAAACCAATTGAAAGCAAAGAAGTTTGGTTGTAATTGATATACATTGGTTGTTATATGATTGTTAGTTGATTGATTGTAAATAATTCATTGAGTGTTAATGAAATTGGAAGCTAAAGTAATTGAATTCAAATTAGAAGTAAATAAATTTGAATAGAATTGAATTTAAATTGGAAGTGAACCAACTTGAATATGAATTAGTGAATATAAACTAATTGAAAATAAATGTTAGTAAATCCACTGTATATGAATCAAATGTGATTAAATTGAAAAACCAGTCCATTGAATATTAATGAAAATATAAACGAATATTTATTGGTTATGAATGTTAGTTGAATGATAGTTGGTTGATGTTTGCATTTGTTGCTTTTACTTCATTTGATATGTTGACATGTATAGTTAGTATGTTGCTATATGTTGTATATCGATACTATTATCTATATGCATGATTCTCATGTTGTTTGTTGAGTAATTAGTAGGTGCGGATCGCGTTTGCTTCGCATTTGGAGCTCGCTTTCGCGCTATATTAGCCGTATATGCTTGCTAATAAAATATAAGGTACATATCTCGGATTACATACCGTACTTTTATACTTTTTTCCCTTCGGGATGCCTCATTACTTGATGAGATGTATATTTGTGATATATATACTGTCATTTTTTTCGGATCGAGCCGCGCAAAGGAGACTATGGCGAATTTTTCCGAAAATTTAAGGCGTTAGAATATTTTTGGGAATATTGGGAAAATTTTGAAAACTAAACTTTGATTTTGGAATTGAAAGTTAAACAATAGTAGTTATTTTTGAAAAGATAACTAAGTATGATTTGAAAACTTATTAAGTTATTGTAAGAAGTTTAACTATGAATTTTGGAAAGTTAATAAATTCTGTAACTTTTCTTACTGATAATTTCGAGGACGAAATTCTTTTAAGGGGGGAAGATTGTAACGACCCAGAATTTTTATTTATTAAAATTTAATATTTAATTTATTTTAAATATTAATAAGTGAAATTTATAAGTCAAATAAATTTTTATTTGAATTATTGGATTTAATTGGATAATTAAATCGATAATTTAATACGTTAAATTATAGAAATAATTGAAAATTGGGTTAAATATGATTGAAAATGATTTGTAAAATTTTATTTTATCATATGGGAGTTAGAACGATATTTTAGAACTTTTAAAATCGAATTAAAAGTTAATTTGTGAAAATTGAATATTTTAATAATTAAATCGACTAGTGAAAATAGTCAATTTTTGAACAGTCTCAGAATTGAACGAAACCAGTTTCATTGGATCCGTAATAGTTAGTTATTACCGGATTTCAATTTTCGTGTCAATCGGAGCTATCGTTTGAGCGTGGCAGCTCGAAACGCATCGATTTATTTTTAATTTTAATTTGGCGAGTAAAAATAGCCATTTTTCAAAAAGTCTCGGATTTCGACGAAACTAGTTTCATCGGATCCGTAATGTGATATTATTGTAAGGTTTCAAATTTCAAGTCAATTGGATTTACCGTTTGTCCGGTACAAATTAAAACGCCTAGAAAATCGCTTAAATCGGTTTAATTCAAATTGAGCGTTTATAGCCATAACTTGCACAGATGTCCGAATTAGCTTCCGAAACCTGTTCCATTGTGTCCGAAACGTGGGATAAACCCTAGGAACGTCAGTTTCGGCGCGTAAATCGGAGTTTGGAATTTCCGGATGAATAGTGTTCGATTTTCTTCTATAAATAGACCCACAACCCTCACAAATAAAAAAAAAAAAACAAACCCTAGCCGCCACCCACATAACCAACGGCCAGAATTTTCCCACCTTCCTCCCTCGATTACTCCAAATCCGTCGACAATTAGCCTTAGGTTTCAACTAGAGAATTGAAGAGGGCGATGAGAGCTAGAGATTCAACGGTTATGATCGAATATGGTGTCGCGAGGAGGGAGCTAGGGGGGCCGTATGCTGCAGGTTGCGCACGCAACCCTAGGCACTAGAGGGGGCCGAGCTTCAAGCTCCTTGGGCCGAGTGTCATTCTTGTCGTGCTCTTCGCGATGGAACTCCCTGATCGAAGTATAGGTGAACGTTGAGGTGGTGAATCGAAACCCTAATCTATGAATATGGGTTCGGTTTTGTTCTGAAGCGTGAATGAAGGGAGAAGAAGCAACAGTGGGCGGCCACGATTTGGCATGATGAGATACACGGCCCATGTTAGTTTAGGTTATAAAAAATTAAATTAAAGTTGTAATTTGTGTATATAAATCGTGTAACTTCAAATATGCATATCTTTTTCATACGAGGTCGAAAACGCGCGAAACCAGTTGCGTTGGAATCGTATGGACTAGCACTACGCGATGGAGTTGGTTTGGAGTCGTTTGGAGTTAGTGAGAATTTTGGGTAAAATTAAACGTCCGTTTAATTTTATTCGAAATAAATCGCTAAAACGGAATTTAAAATCAAGGTGAGAACTTCTCACTCAATCGAATCAGTTTCGATTTTATTTTAAATAGTTAGATTTAAAATATTTGAATGCATGTTTGAATGATGATTGTTATCTATTGATTGTTAAAATAGACATTATACGTCGTTAGTAAGCGGATGTTATTTATTAAAAACATATACCGCGAATATTTCATAAACAGTGAAATTGGTATTATATATAATAGCAATATATATATATTGGCATATGTATATATTGGAGTTATTGATTTCCCGCATTTTTTGTTTAGCGGATGAGACCCTATTGCGCCGTTATTAAGCGGATAATATTTTAAATCCCATATACCGCGATAATTTCGTACTGGAGCGAAATTGGTATTGTGCTAATGTTTGTGAATGCAGGAAAACAGGTTGGAGGGATCCAACTGGATTCCTCAACAGTATTTATTTGATTATGGATATTTTGATATTCGTTGATTATCATATACGATATGTGATATCGTTGTTGTCGTGATTGACTATTTGGTATGTAGCATCATTGGACCAAGTTTGGAACTTTAAAATGATTTTTAACATTGATTTTTGAAAATATACTATATGTTTGGAATTTGATCCATTTTAAATAAATAACGTTATAATTTTTAAAGTTATAAAAATTATGATTTTTGAGAAAAATAGTTAAAAAATTGATTTTTGAGAATATGATGCTAATGATTTTATAAAATAGTTTAAATTGGATTTTTGAATTTATTATGAAAAGTTTAAATATAGGATTTATAAAATTTAATTATTTTATGAATCAAAATGGTGAAACAATAAAGGAGATTAAAGATGTTTTAAAATAATAGTATAAATTGATTTTATAAAAGATTTATAAATGGATATTTATAAATTGAAATATTGACATTATAAAACGAGTTTTTATAAGTGTTTGAATGAAGTGAAAATGAATTTCACAAATTGAATGAAATTTATAGAATTATAAACGGTGAAATTATAAATGGAATTTTATAAACAGTAGGTTTATAAAATTTATAAAGTCATTATGATAATGGTTTTGGATAAAAAATTGAATCTTATAAGTTATAAAATTTATAATTATGAAGTTCAAAGGAACGATTTTTGTAAAGTAATTGTTTTATAAGTATTTGACTTATAATATGAACCATTGTTTTATAATTGAGTTATAAATCGAATGGGTTAATAAAGGAATTTATAAAAGGAAGTTGTTATAAAAAATAGAAATGGAATTTATAAACGTTGTTTTATAAATTCACAAACGACTTATTTTGATAAGTAAATAGTTATGATTTATTTATGGAGTTATATTCACGTTTTGACTGTGAATAATCCTTTAAAATAAAATGTATAAAAGAATGAAAATTTGTTAACATAGTATATTCACGTTTTTGAATAGTGAATAATATGTTGAAGAAATTGTTTGAATGTGATGTTTTAAACAGAATTAAAACGATCTAACGATGTTTTAAAATGCGTTGAGATTCGAAACCATAGATTTCAACATTGATTGTTGGAATAGACGTTTTCGAGAAATAAAAGGAAATAATGGACTATAACATTGTTGTTATAGTAAATGATTTCCAAAAGGAAATGTTTTGTATAGTATTGGGATTTATATATCTATTTTAATTTCGAATCCCTATACTAGTGATTTTGGGTTGTCGTAACGATGTTCTACGCAACATTCGTTTTGGCCCAAATAAATATGTTTAAGAGAATGATTTCCTTAAAGAATGAAATATGTACTTAATTTCGATTTAAGTATATTGAATATTTTCTAAGTGTTGAAAATAAATAAAATTTGTGAATTACTTATGAATAAATAAGTATGGAAATGTTTTCCAATATAAAGCGAATATTTTGAGAATTTATCTTTTTAAAGATAAATTGAAAAGGAATATTGAAATGAATAATCGAAATCGAATATTCATAGATATTTTGGATTATAAATTCAATATGGAATTTATGAATGAAAAGGAGAATTTGTTTAAAAATAAATATTGATTTATTTTTGAAGTGTGAAAATTATATATCTTATAAAGATATTTTGGAAAATAAATAATTTGGAAAATTATTTGGAATCTGGTGATGTATGCATATCAATTGATAGTTCAATAACCGACTATCAATATTTCCCTTTGAATGGGTAATTGATGTGATTTGTTTGAATGTGAATGCTACACTTATTTTTGAATAAGCGCTCACTATTCGGGTTAACCGGGAAAGGACCATGGGGTCGTATAACCCATTCCGAATATGTGATACGTCGTTGTGAATTGCATTGAAGATCGGTATTGAAGACCGAGTATTTGTGAAAGCGATAGGATGACCTATCGATTGTCTCTGCACTGGGTAGCTCCTGGTATAGAGATTCCTTAAGTGATGGGAAATTCGATCGGGATTGTGAATACCCGGATTTGCAAGGGCTTCGTAAGAAGTGCCTTCGGTTTTGTTCGAGCCCGGAACAGACTTGTATGGATTGTGTGTCTGACATTACAAGTTGAGATATAAAGTCGATTTCTTTCAAATATATTTCTGTTGGTGGCGGAGAATTTATTCTTTTAGCTTAACACCCTTCTCTGAGACGTACGAGCTCAGAGGTTATGTAGTTGAATGTTATCAGCGATATATTCCCAATTTGGTAATGTGACATGCTGAGTGATGCTGAAATGATCATTGTGTTGATTATTTGTGATAGGATCGTTTATTTGATCGTCTATCTTTGTGATCATCTCTATGATCATTTGTTGACCCAAAGCATGGCTTTTGTATAAAGTATGTTTTTGTGGACGTGACTTCGTCGAGCCTCACACCCCGTGAATGGTCAAAACAGGAAAGATGCGGCAAGGTTATGAGGGGTAGCGCCCTTTAGGATGTGTGCATTTCCTTCTGGAAAAGGGTGGTGTCATGGTATGGAGCCCAGATACTTACTCATGTTGAAAACACTTTGTTACGATTGTGTGAATTGATTACGAGCGCTCGGTGAAAAGGTCCCAAAGGACCGGGGGATGGCATATTCGGTCAGTTGTTACTCAGTTAGGGGTAACCCGGCCTTGTGTTGGTAGAGATCCGGTTTGGTTCTCGGGGATGTCCATCCAGAGGCATTCTCATGTGGCAATGGGAAGTTCCTTGGCCTAATCATTCGTTGGAAATCCAATTCCCAATACGAAATTTGTACGGTATTAGTTGTAGAACCTGCCATTCACTTATGGTGGTCACCACTGTTTGGATGGTAGCTATAGTAGGCATACGATAATGGTTGTATGTTGGCTAAGATTTATATTCTACTTTCGAAATAAATTTTTTCCTACACTATGCACTAGTAATAATATCAAATGTTATTTTAAATGCGTATCAAGCATCTTTGACTATCATAAGGAGAAATCTCCTCCGATTCTGCGTTTGCATTGTGTGTGTGTGTGTGTGGGAGGCCTTATGGTAGTCTCATTTTTAAAAGCATTGCGAATTGACTTTAAAAATATTCCTCTATTTTTGATTTTAAAGATAAATAAACTGTTTTGAGTTCTCACACCAGTCACATGACTGACTTGGAGTTTATTGTTTTCCTTCCTAAACTCTGGGTGTCCACCAATTTCCACACGGGCAGTTAAGAGTTAGGTTTATCAGGATATTCTGGATATTCTGGAGTTGCTGGAGGCAAGATGGATGGCATGGCGTATTACTAGTTTATATAGTATTTCTTTTTCCGCTGCACTGTTTGTTGTTGTTGTATACTCTGATGATATGATGCAATGAAATGTGATGTAATGTAATAACTGATATAGTTCTTTGTTTAAAGATTATTCATTTATTATTATATGTTGTTCCGCTGCGAATTGTGAGATTCTGATGTTGTTTTGTTGTTTTCGGTTCCGTTCTATCTTCTCTCTCTATCTTCTATGGTTTTTTTCTTTGTTCTATCCTCTTTTTCTTCTATTTTAAGATTTTCTGTTTTCTTCTCTCTATTTTCTAATCTTCCATCTTTTTCTCTTCTTTTCTTTCTTCTTTCTTCTTCTTTTCTTTTTCTTAAACCATAACATTCTGGTTTTTGGCCTTCGATTTCTCGGCAGTCGATAAAATGAGTATCGATGTTGAATTTTCGGAAGTCGAGAATTTCCCGTTTGTTACAGCCATGCTTGCCTATACCTTGCCCATGTCACACCATACCTTTCTTCCTTTAAATTTACGTGCTATTTGAAATGAAAAAAAGAGGTCACCTAATTTTTTTTCAAAATCCCTCTCTCAACCATACGGCTCGTATCAATTTAGACTACCACATGCCGTATCGAGCCTCAAGTTCAACTAGGAAGATACTCGAGATGGCGGCAACCGTACGGTGTGATTAAGGTGGCGTGGCTTGAGATGGCCGTAATTTGGCTGCATTCATGGCTGGAAGGGGGTTTGATTTTGGTTGACGGTGGCGGCATGGGGGAGTTAGGTGGTCGCTGCGTGCTAGGGGGTCGACGGTGGTGCTGTGGCGTAAGCATGCACGACGAAGGGGATGGAGTAACATTGATGAAGTCGCAAAGGTTTGGGTTGTGTTCACGTTCATGAGGGAGAACGAGAGGGTAAAGATAGTTAATTAGTTTAAAAATTAATTTAATTAAAAGTTAATGATAGTTTAATTAATTCAAACATTCATTAATTCATATTTAACTCATACGAGGTCCAAATTAAATGCATTGAGTTGCATTGCGGTCGTGTCGACGAATTCTATGCTATGGAATTGGATTGGATGGATTTAGTGCTAGTGGGAATTTTGGTTAAAATTGAACGCCTATTCAGTTTTAATTCAAAATGGAACATTTTAACAAAATTGAAATTAGTGTGAGTTAATATCACCTTTTTGGTTAATCAGAAAATATTATATAGTCAATAAAATTATCATTGGATGTGTGGATATTTTATTGTTGATTGTTATTGACTGTTTGGATGGGTTACTAATTTATATTGTTGGTTTGGATATATTCCCACTCTTGCACGGATGGGACCCTATTATGTTCCCATATAAGAGCGAATGACCCATTGTATACGAATCTCACCTCGAAGCGGTTCATTCTAATATTATTTGATTACATACTATGCGTAAGGCAGGGGAACAAGTTGGAGGGATCCAATAGGATTCCTCACACCGTTGATTTTACTTTTCATATATATTGTGATATATGACTTGTTGGATGTCATATTTGATGACATGGATATGATTTTGCTTGTTTAATGCTTTAGTAGCATTGGTCCTTATTTTTGGTACTTTAAATATTATAAAATAATGATTTGATTTAAAAAAGGATTTCAAAGTGAATTTGGCAATTATACATGTTTAAATAATTTTTCTTGAATTATTTAAAGAAGTAGTTTATTTTAAAATCAAAAGTATGATTTTTAGAGATTATAAATCTATAATTATATAAAATATTTTAAAATAGAGATTTTGAACTGTGATAGAGGTTTTTAAAATCTTAAAAGTAAGTCCATCTTTTATAATAAAGGGGTATGGTTTTAAAGGAAGATAGAAATATTTTGGTATAAATATATAATAACTGTTTTATATAGAGTGACACACACACACACACACACATATATATATACACACACATATATTCTGATTTATTTGTAAATGAGGAAATTTATAAATGTGATAAATTTATGAAAGTGATATTTTACAAATGAAGTGAAGGTTTGTAAAATCGTATTTTGTTAATAAAAAGCATGGATTTATTAACGGTGTTAATAAATTATGGGAAACTTTTATCATTAGATAAACCGGGAAATATATCACAAAATTGGGGATTTATAATAAGATGTGGAATGTTTCTTTAGAAAATAGTTGATTATATTTTGGAAGTTGAGCATGAGGGTAAATTTAGGAATGTTAAACGATATTTTATGAATAGTAAGAAATATATAAAAAGAATTTATCCATATAAGGGCAACATTAAAAAACATATGGTGATTGATGTCTTTAAATGGGATTTATGAATAAGTGAGATTTGTAAAGGAAGTAGAGTAATAGATGGAGTTCATAAATAAAGGGCTTTTATGAAAGGAAGTTTCATAAGAGAGAATAAGATTTATAAAATATAGTTTTATAAATATGGAAATGTTTATGTTAGGATGTAAGTATAGATTTTTGTCAAGGAAATATAATTATGTTTTAAAAGTTGTTTATTTATATTAATATTGTTTAAAGTGATTTGTCAATATTCTAATATTTTGAAAAGTTAATTATTTAAATTATAAATATGGTTTGAAACTAATTATAATTATTTATCGATAAAGTTTTGGAAATTAATTATTATTATTTATAATAATGTTGAAGATAAATTATTACTGTTCATTTAAGAATGTTTTAGAATTTATTAATTATTATTTTAAGATGTTTTAAAGTAAGTATTTATTTATTTATAATATTATTACTATATAGTAGTGTTTAAAAGTAAATTATTAGTTATTTGTAATTGTTTTCGAGATTTATAAATGGAGTTTAATAAACAGATGTGGTTTTTATAAGAGAAATCTTATAACATGTTTTAGAAAATGTAAAGGAAGAATGGTTAAAAGGGTAAAAGTGTTTCATAAATGGTCTTAGATGTTTATAAAAGAATTTTAGAAATGAGTTTATAGATTTATAAAAGTAGTTCACAAATGGTTTCATGAATTTATAAATGGGTTTAGAGATTTATAAAGGAATTTACAAATTGATTCTAGAATTATGTAAAAAGAAAATCTTTCCTTGTTTTGTGAATATACCTATACCTAAGATAAGTATATAGATATTTTCCAAGAATTAAAATAATAAGGGTTTGTGAATGAATCATAGTAATAGTATTTTGGTTCAAACGTTTACAAAGTAATCTGTGTTAATGGAAGGATTTGTTAAATGTGGCTAGTGGTTGCTTATGTGATTAACCAATGTTGGTTTTCCCTTTTGAATAAATCTCTAATTTGGATGTGTGTTTGTTAAATGATAGTTGAATAACTGACTCTCAAAATTGGACCCAAAACATAACTTTGGAAATATCTAGGAGAAACATGTGGGTCATATGGTACAGTTATCTCCGATGATGTTGTACTGTTCATATAAATCTTGTTTCGTTCTCCTAGGACCGTGATAAGGAAATCCGTCCACTAACGGTTAGGAGATGATCTCTGCTCTTATCTTTAATTGTTTATTTTCTAAAGAACCGGAGTTGAGTTTAGTGGAAATTATCGAAAGTTGTTTGGAAGAGATCGGGATCAGGTATGCTATCCAAAGACCACTTTGACCCAACTCGAGCGTTTCGAAGTGAAGACATCATAAAGATGATGAAATTGAAGACGGAGCTCTCAAACGATTCATTCAATCCCAAAATGAACTTGTATGAATTAATGCTGTTATTGTATTGTTGCTTGGAGGGCAGTATTATTATTCCAAATGGGAAATCCCATATAAAAGGTAAAACATAGCATTAAGCCTCATCAACGGGAATGACTAAAACATGGAAGATGTAGTAGGGCTAAGTGGGTCTCCCCCAGGGAGGGTATGATCATCCCTATATTATGTCAAGATTATCTCTCATTTGTATGCTTCGGGGCCCATTAACGGAGGGATGATCATATTCAGTACTGGTAGTCAAGTGGTAGGTCGGTTCTATGTTGGCAATGGATCCAGGCAAGGTCCTTAGTATCATTTTATCTAGCGATGCACCATGACGGGCGGTACCCCAATATCACAATCATTATATGGAATCCATTCTCCAATACGAGCCTTTACGGTTTTAGTTGTATACCTAGTATGTTGGAATTTAATTAACATAACAATTTCGGCTAAGATTATTAAGTATTTGAATGTTAGACACTATTATAATATTACAGAATTTCATATGAAATGTTTTGGTTATCGTAAGGTAAAAACCCATCCATTTTAATGTGCGGCATGGTCTTACAAGATATTTTTGAAAGGTTTTCTATAACTTTAAAAATCCAGTTGGGTATGTTTTCTCACGCTGGTTTTCCAGACTGACTCTGGTGTTATTATATAATGCTCAGATCAAACCGAACATATTTATAGATTGCTTTGGATGCATTAGAGTTCAGGAGATGAGTTGGAGGTCTTCAAGTCGTATTTACGTATATGTTTATTTTTTGTTGCTTTGTTGATGCAATTATCAGCAATTGCGAGGACATGTTGTTATAACTGTCTAGGCTGATGATTGTGATATGTTGTTGTACTATGATGGATATATGTATATAAAAATCTCTCTTTGTAAAGTTCCTTGATATTATATTATATATTGTTCCACTGCGATTATGAGATTCTATGTTGTTTTAGTTCTTTTCTCTTCTTCTTCTTCCCTCTCCTCTTCTTCTTTCTTCTTTCTTCCCCATAACTATCTGTATTTCCATTCAATTGGGATTGGACATGTGCGGTTTATTATCTACATAAATTGTGCGAATTAGCGGTTCATTACAATAGTCGAAGGAATCAACCAGAGAATGTGGGAAGCCAAGAGGCGTCCCTAAATTCTAACAGTTCTAGCCATGTCACTAGAGAGGAGATGGAGAGGATGATGATGGAGATGCAGCAACATGAGATGCTAGAAGGCTTCTTTTAGAGAATGGGACAACAAGGAGTTGCTGGAACCGTAGGTGTCCAAAATCAAGTGCCTGTAGGTAGTTCTAGAGTTAGAGCGGATCAAGATAGGAGCATAACCCCAAGATCTGAACAACTTGTTACCAACCTGGTACTAATGGAGCTTTATTTGGGGATAACGTTGTAATTGATGCTAGGATGCGAGGAATGGATGATGTTGGAGTGAGGAATGCAAATCTCGACATAAGGTTACAACAGACGGAGGCATATATGTCGAAATTGCCCCATAGGGGTGATGAGCAGAAAGGAGTCAGAGTTTAGCATATCAGAACTTAAATAGACAAAGATCGAAGGAGTACGTGCTGGAGTACTTATTGGAAGTCCCCTATGGGACTGGGGGGTAGGATGTTGCTTTGGATTAGAGACTTCTATTAAATAATAGGAACTTGATGGCCGAGATGATTAGAAGGTTTGTTAGAGGTGGACTATCGGATCAAAGCCTAGAAGACGTAAGCAAGATTCCCTTTAATGCTAGTATCTTGAATGCAAGGAATCCCCTTGATTTCAAGCCTCCAACACTGGAGACGTGTGATGGAAAATCAGGTCCAACGGTTCATTTGATAAAATACATCCAACACATGGAGGTGTTGGTGCTTCAGAGGAGGTTATGGGATGATGTTTCTTGCTATACTTGATGAATTTAGTTGTGATGTGGTTCGACAACTGAATAATGGATTTATCCATACTTGGACTGAATTGGTGGACCAATTCTTGAGGCAATTCAAAGTTCATGTCTTAAGAGCGAAGAATGTGATGACGCTTTCTACCATGAGACAAAGGCCCGATGAGAGCCTACAAAATTACTTGACAAGATTCAACGTAGAAGCTGCTACAATGAAAAGACTGGATCCATCAATAATCTTGATGGAGGCGGTTTAAGGAGTTGCAAGAAAAATGGACATCAAGATTGCTTTGGAGAGAGATCCATCGATGGATCTCATGGAATTTTATCACAAAGTGGTAAGATACTTACACTAGGATGATGCTAAGGCTAAGGAAACTGAACTTCTTGATGAGATCGATGCCGTGGAAGGCGAAAGGGAAATGAAAAGCCAATGACGATGATAAGGAATTAGAACGGCTAAGAAGAAGACTGAAGTTTTCTTTTTATACCGAGCTGACAGAGACCCTGAAGAGTATTTACCTGGATATTAGGGGCACATCCCCTATTAGAAGTGGGCTAAGTGAGAACCCAACAACCGGGAGAAGAGATCTAGAAAATACCGCATCTTCCATGAGCTGGAGGGTCACGTGGCGAACAAGTGCAGACGCCTTCACAACTTGATTAAGGAACTGGTTTGGAGCAATCAATTGCAACAAGACGTTAGGAAACCAGCTACGGTGGTGCTGACAAAGCAACCACCTGCTGAAGCGAATGCTTCAAGGAACAACCAAGGATTTGATTCGAGGCTCGTAATCCTATAATTGGGATGGACGAGGGGCGGGATGTCTCTTCCACTATGCTTTTTTTTCTTTCTTTGGATAATTAGAATAATAACCCCAGACCACTTAGATGCACACTAAACCTTGATTGGTTTCTAGCCACAGTCTAAGTTCATTGTTCGGAATGTCTGCTTAGGACTATAATGATCTCGGACCGCTTACACATATACGGGATCTGGATTGGACCCTAGGCACACACTGATTCGGATGTCCTAGATGATTGTTAGGATTTTTTTCTTATTTGCTTGGATTTTAATATTTGATTTTTGGATTTGCACCGAAGTGTGATGACTAGATTGCGATCACCTTAAAGCTTCCGTCCTAGGAGATAGGTTTAGAGTGCATGTAGGTCCACTCCTTGGAGAGTGAGTAGATGGGCTCATACGGATTTGCACGCCTTAGAGCTATCATCGAAAGAGACGGGGTTGGAGAGCAAGGAGGAAGTCACATCACTGGAGAGTAAATGGATAGGCTTTCTTTTGTAGCCTTAGCCGTTCAAAGAGATAGGGCCGAAGTGCAAGGGTAGGTCCCCTTAATGGAAAGCGAGTTGATAGGCCTACTTAGTCATTGATTCCCCTTACTAGAGAGTAATCACTCTTGCTGGAGAGCAAGCGGATTGGACTCAGTATGTGACCACCAAGGATGGAACCCCAAAATAGATGAAGAACGATCCAAGGATATCGAGACTCAGATTGGAAGGAGGACGATTTGGCAAGACCACGCCCTAGTGCAGATGAGAGGTGGATAAAAGGATTTGAACACCTTGCAATTGGATAAGGAAAGATACGTCTCTAACGAACATACGATGACTCGGGTTCGGGACATGAAATTTCAAAAGATTGCAAAGACTCAGGTTTGGGACACATGATGACTCGGGTTCGAGACACTCAGTCAACCATCATCATTCTATTATTAACTTTTATGAATATAGTTTAAATGCAAAACATGTTAAATATTTATAACGAGATAGTACATTCTAAAGAACCAATAATTACACTTTATTTTATTATGTCATAACTTAATTGTGATAATTTTGAATTTACAGAAACTAATATGTTATTTAGAATTCCAAAAAATGTAACTGAAATTTTATTTTTATTTTAAGTAGAATGAAAAGGTTGCCAACAGTATGATAATGGAATTTTAAACAAAATGAAAACAAAAAAACTATATTAACATAATAAATACATTTACTTATGGAAAACTTCAAATAAATACCAAACATTTAGCTTATCAAACAAATGTGATACAATCATTACGTTAATGTTACATCTATCATTGATTTGATAATACATTAAATTAAATAGTTGGCCCCTTTTATGGAATATACGAGTATATGATTTTTGTTTGATGATAATAAACATATATATATATATATATATATATATATATTCATTTAAATGTATTTGTTAATGTACTATTCTATTTTTCATAGATTAAATAAATATTTGTTGAATAAAATAAATTACACAACATTTGAATTCAAACAGAATAAATTACACAGAATTTGAATTCAAATAGAAATTTTATTCAAACAAATATTTATTACAATCTTGAATAGTACAAATTCAAGCTCTCACTATACATATACAATTTTGATTACATCACGGTTATTTTTACATTAATAACCTCACTACATATCACTCACACTCGTATTTTATCTTCAACTTCATTCCAGTTTGAATCCAGCATCTGAGCAATCTGCAAAAATATTCACTAACGCAGTAAAATTGAAAAAGAAATATTTTTGCAATATAAAATGAAATATGATTTTTGAAAATATTATTTGCCTCAGTTATTTGGGTTGTTCGTCATCATTCACATTTGAATTCATCATACACGAACAATGTGACATGCACAGTGTATCACTGTACATGCCACAAGGCTGTGCATATCAATATACACTTGATAATGCTACAGGGACAGGTGAGCACAGGTCAAACCCAAGTGAAAAACCGGGTTCAACTCACGTGCAATATACTCAAAATCACGACACGAGCACAAGGTCAAACCCGAGTTTTTGAAACTGGATTCAACTCAAGTGAAATTTCAAAAATCAACATGAATGGATGCAAAGACCAGTGATGGCAAGCAATGGCCAGGCTACAAGATATCATAGGTCAGACCAACCATGAATAATACAACATGACAGTGACATACTGCAACAACCAAAGCCAAGACCACAAGTAAATCAACATAGCAACTCAAAGACCACAAATGTACATGTACCAATGTTACAAGAGAAGTGAACAACAATGCAACAGTATGGAAGTCGAAATCACATGGAAGTATGACATGAAGCATATACATGGATGAGCAGCACGATCAAGTATGGCAGTGAAACTCAAAGCAATGATCAAGTTAAGTCAAATGAAACTGGATTCAACACAGTGACCCAAGTTGTGATGATCAAAGCTACAGAACGATAACTACATACAGTGTACAATATCATCATCGGCTGTGTGCAAAGATGAACGCATATATGGATGCAGACGTGCCAAAGTTGTAAATGCCGTGTAAATCAGAGATGAAGCTTACAGTCAATGCAACACTGCATGCAACATCGTGAACAAGATACAGTGCAGAAGCAAAACTAAGGATGATACAATACAGTGTACATGAATGCAACAGAAAGTGGTGTAAATACAACTCGAATGAATGCAAGTTCATATGTACAACAACCCAACAACAATGCATACAAGTGCCAGGCTGAACAATTATAAACATCAACTACAAGACCAAGTGAAACCAAACCGCAAAGCCAAGCATGATACAGGTGAACAGAAGACAAGTGCACAACAAACCCGAATGTCACAAGCATAAAAACATGTATGCAACATGGTGAGCAACACAAGGGCAGTGGACGGTACAAGCAAGCAAATGCAACAGTGAAGCCAGAACAAATGGAATGCAACAATAATATCAATATACTGTAAACAGTGCAGTAGTGGGTATGCAAGCACTACACAACAGCAATATGCAGTCGCAAGTAGCCATGCTACAGAATATACAATGAAGACAGTGGTTGATGTCGAGAAACAATCAGAAAACGTAAAGTCGAAATCATGGAAGGATGCTAAAGACAAGTCAGAGAAATTAACTTAAATTCAAGTGCGTGTCTTTGAAATAGTCAAAGAAAATTAAAAAGGGAAAGTTTCTGCCATTTGACACAAGAAGGATCGGACGTTCTCAAGTTAAAGGCGTGAGTATCAAGTCCAAAAATATATCAGGAAAGCCGTGCGCATCAGGAAAACAAAATTTAGGAAAGTATCAAATTGATACGAGCAAAATCAAGTGTCTCGAATTCATATAAATACCAAACCCCAATTATCATCATAGGCATCGAGTAAAAGCAAACAATTTAACCAGCAACGAAAAGAAAATTACATACCGCAATAACGAACTCGATCAACAGAGGAGCAACGCAAATCAATCATAAGCGAAGCAACAAGCAAGAGCAACGCCGATCTCAAGAGAATCGATCATCAGAGAACGAGCGCGAGCAAGAGCATCACAAACTAGTCAAAGTCCCAATTTGGATCACAAGGGAACAAAGCCCTAATTCACATTGAACAGAGCCACCATTTTTCACAAGCCAAAAGAGGAATGGGTTAAAGAAAAAGAACGGGCCGGCCTTTATTTTTAAAGGGGTTTTTTATTTGGGGTTTATTTAAAAGGGTTTTTTTGTTTAATTTGTTTTAGTTTTATTTTCTTTTCGAATAAAGTATTGGTAAATCACCACCTAGGTTGTAGGTAGTGTCAGATTGTCTAGTTAGAATTAGTTCAGTGAGCAGGGTGTGCGAGTTTGCAAAACTCTATAGGCGGGAACAGAGTTTGCGAGTTTGCAAAACTCTATAGGCGGAGCAGGGGGTGCGAGTCTAGTAGAGTGTTTGTGAGCGGGAGCAAGGGTTTGCGAGTCTGTTAGAGTGTTTGTAAGCGGGAGACTGTTTGATTCTAATAGAAATCTGGGAATGCAGCAGTAGGCAGGGGTTACCGAAGCTGGGTAAATTTTGTGTGTGATTTACTTTTCAGCATATTTATTTCTGCAGTTTGTTTCTGTGTTTAAATCGAGAAAATTTGCTATAACCCTATTCACCCCCCCTCTAGGGTTAATCTAGATCCTACAAGTGGTATCAGAGCACGATATTTTTCTTTAACTCTAGAGTCATGAATTCATCAAATAATGCTTTTTCTGAGGGGCAATCTATTGTTAGGCCACCCATGTTTAATGGGAATGATTATGCTTATTGGAAAGTTAGGATGGGCATTTATCTTAGTTCTGTTGATTATGATGTTTGGGATATTATTGAAACTGGCTATAAATCTCCCACTATAACTGTTGGTGAGACTGAGATTACTAAACCTAAGGATAGGTGGGATGCTAACGATAAGAGATTAAAAACTACAAATGCTAAAGCCATGAATGCTTTGATATGTGCTCTTGATAAGAATGAATTTAATAGAATTTCTCATTGTAAAACTGCACAGGAAATTTGGCATACCTTGGAGGTGACACATGAAGGAACTTCTCAAGTCAAGGAGTCTCGTCTAGCCCTATTCAGCAATGAATACGAGAACTTTGTGATGGACAAAGGTGAGAGCATAAAGGACATGTTTGGACGATTTTCAACTTTGGTGTACAACGCTAGAGCGCTTGGGAAGGTATTCACTGAGGTAGAGCTTGTGAGGAAGGTGCTACGAGTTTTACCAATGAACTTTGAGGCGAAAGTCACGGTAATACAAGAATCAAAAGATCTGAGTAAACTAAGCATGGAGGAGTTGATTGGCAACTTGATGACATATGAGCTTGAGCTAAAAGCAAAGGAGGAACGCAACTCCGAACCAAAGAAGAAGACGATTGCCTTAAAGAGCAAAGAAGAGAGCGATGAAGAAGAAGAAGATCCGATTGAAGAGCTTGCAATGGCTGTCAATAATCTTAGAAAATGGTCAAGATTCAAGCCATGCAAGAAGAAAACAAAGGGTAATAGGTCAAAAGATTCTGACAATTCCGATAATGAACTGACGTGCTATAACTGCAACAAGCCTGGCCACTTCAAACAAGAATGCCCACTTCTCAAAAACAACAAAGGAAAGAAAAAAAGAAGAAGGCCTTTGCAGCAACTTGGGATGATGAAGAAGGAGAGGAAGTTTCGAATAGTAGCTCAGAGGAGGCTAACTATCGGATTCAGAAGCAAGCTCAGAAGAATCTAGTAAGGCAGGTGACTATTCTTATAAAGATCTTGTTTTTATGTGTCTTGATCTTACTTAAGTAGTTGATACTCTTGAATCTAAAATTGAAAAACTGAGATCTGATAGGAGAGAACTTGCTCGTGAAAATTTTAGGTTAGAAACTGAACTTGAAAATATTCAAAACCTAGACTGTGAAAAACGTAAAATTTTAGATTCAGAATTATCAAGAATTAAGAATAGCTTTGAGAATTTTGAAAAAGAAAACTTGAGTCTTAAGGAAACCATTGACACTAGGAAAAAGGATTTTATAAATAGATGCACCTCACTTGTCACTGAAAACACAACACTAAAAACCAAAGTCCAAAATCTTGAGAAATCTCTGAATAACTTTTCAAGAGGGAAATCATTCAACATGTTATTGGGAAATCAAATTTTTGCTAACAACAGAAAATGACTAGGTTTTGGGAAAGCACAAGTTGAGGATAATGCAAAAGGTAAGAGTGTCTTTGGTAGATGTGAAATAATTGGACATCGTGTTGAAAATTGTAGTCATAGGAACAAGAACACAAAATTTATACAAGTTTGGGTTCCTAAGAATTCTACAAACAAATTTCATGTCTATTGGAACAAGAATGAAAGGACTAAACAAGTTTGGGTTCCAAAAGGTTTGTTTGTTCACAATGTTTCAGCCACTAACAATCATGGACCTATAAATAGGTCATAAAAATCTTTCATCGTGTAGGTATGGTGGCAGGCTAAGGAACAACAACAGTGTTCTCTGGATTTTGGCTGTTCCAGAAACACAACGGGCAACAAAGCAAAGTTCCTTAGCCTAGTACAAAGGTGACAGAATCACAATGGGCAATCACGAAAAATTATCGTAAAAGTAAAATAGGTGAAGGGTTATTTATCGATATATTAAATGTGATAATCGGCACCATATTCTGAATGAAATCAGCCAATATTGAGATGATGATTTTTTGATTCTGACTTGTTCACTGTTAAAAATTGAGTTTGAGTTTCTTATGCACATTTTCATGGTCTTGTTTATGAAATTAGTGATGTTTTGAAGTGAAAGTGAAATTCAGATGCAGATCATACTGGTAATTTAGTTGACAGAAAACTTACTAGTTGAACGTGATTTTTGGTGAGACATTTAGTAACTGCATCGTTTTTCAAAGAAAATATCTGCATATTTTTTTCATTACAAATAATTTTCAAATAGCAGAAATTTTTTCCTTATATAACCCCTTCGAGAAAATCATTGTTGACCATATTTTCAGATTAGTCATTTTTATTTGATAAATGACAAATTTTGACTAATCCGACTCCCTACTAATTATCAAAAAGATAAATAGTGATTGAAAAGATGATAAGTGTTGATATTTAACATACATTACTCAAGAGAGTATATTTAGAGAATTTCTTTAGGAATTCAAACAAGAGTTATAAAACTTTTTGTTGGGTAAAGATTCCATGATCATTTCTATATCTATCATATTTCTATCGACCATTGTTTATCAAATCTTAAATATAGTTTGTTGATATGTGGTACTATAATCAGGGATCATTTGTTTTTCATTTCACATTTTTTTTGTAAAAATAAATAAGTATCCAAAGTATTCGCTCTCATTTAAAAGTCCTCACGGTTATGCATGGGTGAATTACTTGGATTTTTGATTATGTGCTTCCATGCTCATTTAAAAGTCCTCACGGTTATGCATGTATGGAAGGCATATCAAAATTGATTGATTAAATAGACAAGTTGATTCTAATCCCATTTAAAAGTCCTCACGGTTATGCGTGATTAGAAGATACTTGAATTCATTTTTAAAATTAAATCGGAATACTACTAATCTCATTTAAAAGTCCTAACGGTTATGCATGATTAGTAGATATTCAAATTCCTGATATAAATGTACCACAAGTAAATACATCTGTATGATTTTATATGAGAATATCATTTCCATCTTTCTAAAAGTGGAATATGCGCCTAACAAGGGTAGTTATGATTTTTGTTTGATTCTTATTGAAGTTTAATATTTATATTCAATTTGAGTTTAATGTTGGATTAATATTGATCACTTTATCTCTATTTTTCTCTAACACTATTATTCTTTTGTTGATAACAAAAGGGGGAGAGAAAAGTTAAGATTTTGTCAAATGAAATCAAGCAAAGGTCAAATAATTTTCCATTTGCATCTAGGCTCATTTGTATATTTCTATGCATATATGTAGGGGGAGCATCATGTAGAGAGGAAGCATTTAAATAGGGGGAGCAATTAGTGTATATCATTGTTCAAATACATTTAACACAGTCAAAATCTTAAATATATGTTTGTTATCATCAAAAGGGGGAGATTGTGGAATATACGAGTATATGATTTTTGTTTGATGATAATAAACATATATATATATATATATTCATTTAAATGTATTTGTTAACGTACTATTCTATTTTTCATAGATTAAATAAATATTTGTTGAACAGAATAAATTACACAGCATTTGAATTCAAATAGAAATTTTATTCAAACAAATATTTATTACAATCTTGAATAGTACAAATTCAAGCTCTCACTATACATATAAATTTTGATTACATCACAGTTATTTTTACATTAATAACCTCACTAAATATCACTCATACTCGTATTTTATCTTCAACTTCATTCCAGTTTGAATCCAGCATCTGAGCAATCTGCAAAAATATTCACTAACGCAGTAAAATTGAAAAAGAAATATTTTTGCAATATAAAATGAAATATGATTTTTGAAAATATTATTTGCCTCAGTTATTTGGGTTGTTCGTCACCATTCACATTTGAATTCATCATACACGAACAATGTGAAATGCACAGTGTATCACTGTACATGCCACAAGGCCGTGCACATCAATATACATTTGATAATGCTACAGGGACAGGTGAGCACAGGTCAAACCCAAGTGGAAAACCGGGTTCAACTCACGTGCAATATACTCAAAATCACGACACGAGCACAAGGTCAAACCGAGTTTTTGAAACTGGATTCAACTCAAGTGAAATTTCAAAAATCAACATGAATGGATGCAAAGACCAGTGATGGCAAGCAATGGCCAGGCTACAAGATATCATAGGTCAGACCAACCATGAATAATACAACATGACAGTGACATACTGCAACAACCAAAGCCAAGACCACAAGTAAATCAACACAGCAACTCAAAGACCACAAATGTACATGTACCAATGATACAAGAGAAGTGAACAACAATGCAACAGTGTGGAAGTCGAAATCACATGGAAGTATGACATGAAGCATATACATAAATGGACAGCACGATCAAGTATGGCAGTGAAACTCAAAGCAATGATCAAGTCAAGTCAAATGAAACTGGATTCAACACAGTGATCCAAGTTGTGATGATCAGAGCTACAGACCGATAACTACATACAGTGTACAATATCATCATCGGCTGTGTGCAAAGATGAACGCATATATGGATGCAGACGTGCCAAAGTTGTAAATGCCGTGTAAATAAAAGATAAAGCTTACAGTCAATGCAACACTGCATGCAACATGGTGAACAAGATACAATGCAGAAGCAAAACTAAGGATGATACAATACAGTGTACATGAATGCAACAGAAAGTGGTGTAAATACAACTCGAATGAATGCAAGTTCATATGTATAGCAACCCAACAGCAATGCATGCAAGTGCCAGGCTGAACAATTATAAACATCAACTACAAGACCAAGTGAAACCAAACCGCAAAGCCAAGCATGATACAGGTGAACAGAAGACAAGTGCACAACAAACCCGAATGTCACAAGCATAAAAACATGTATGCAACATGGTGAGCAACACAAGGGCAGTGGACGGTACAAGCAAGCAAATGCAACAATGAAGCCAGAACAAATGGAATGCAACAATAATATCAATATACTGTAAACAGTGCAGTAGTGGGTATGGAAGCACTACACAGCAGCAATATGCAGTCGCAAGTAGCCATGCTACAGAATATACAATGAAGACAGTGGTTGATGTCGAGAAACAATCAGAAAACGTAAAGTCGAAATCATGGAAGGATGCTAAAGACAAGTCAGAGAAATTAACTTAAATTCAAGTGCGTGTCTTTGAAATAGTCAAAGAAAATTAAAAAGGGAAAGTTTCTGCCGTTTGACACAAGAAGGATCGAACGTTCTCAAGTTAAAGGCGTGAGTATCAAGTCCAAAAATATATCAGGAAAGCCGTGCGCATCAGGAAAACAAAATTTAGGAAAGTATCAAATTGATATGAGCAAAATCAAGTGTCTCGAATTCATATAAATACCAAACTCCAATTATCATCATAGGCATCGAGTAAAAGCAAGCAATTTAACCAGCAACGAAAAGAAAATTACATACCGCAACAACGAACTCGATCAACAGAGGAGCAACGCAAATCAATCATAAGCGAAGCAGCGAGCAAGAGCAACGCCGATCTCAAGAGAATCGATCATCAGAGAACAAGCAAGAGCATCACAAACTAGTCAAAGTCCCAATTTGGATCACAAGGGAACAAAGCCCTAATTCACATTGAACAGCGCCGCCATTTTTCACAAGCCAAAAGAGGAACGGGTTAAAGCAAAAGAATGGGCCGACCTTTATTTTTAAAGGGTTTTTTATTTGGGGTTTATTTTAAAAGGGTTTTTTTGTTTAATTTGTTTTAGTTTTATTTTCTTTTCGAATAAAGTATTGGTAAATCACCACCTAGGTTGTAGGTGGTGTCAGATTGTCTAGTTAGAATTAGTTCAGTGAGCAGGGTGTGCGAGTTTGCAAAACTCTATAGGCGGGAGCAGAGTTTGCGGGTTTGCAAAACTCTATAGGTGGAGCAGGGGGTGCGAGTCTAGTAGAGTGTTTGTGAGTGGGAGCAAGGGTTTGCGAGTCTGTTAGAGTGTTTGTAAGCGGGAGACTGTTTAATTCTAATAGAAATTTGGGAATGCCGCAGTAGGCGGGGTTGCCGAAGCTGGGTAAATTTTGTGTGTGATTTATTTTTCAGCATATTTATTTCTGTAGTTTGTTTCTGTGTTTAAATCGAGAAAATTTGATATAACCCTATTCACCCCCCCTCTAGGGTTAATCTAGATCCTACACCTTTATGTGTCTTTAATTTAATGATACTTTGACTCATCAAACCTACAACAACCTAAAAAATCGAAAATTAAATTAAAATCAAAATTTAACATAGAAAAAAGAAATTCAAAAGTAACATGCAAATCATATATCTTATTTTCTACATGCATATCATTTATAATTTTATAAACTGGGTACAAAAGTGTTAAAAAAAGAAAAAAAAGCGAGAAACATTTACACCTGATTATTCAAAAAAGAAAATAATAGCAGTTGATAAAAAAAGTTAATATTATCATGCTGCGTCTTCATAAAAATACAGCAAAAAAGAAAAACCTAGAAATGAGAATTCAAATTTCAAAATAAAGGAAAGCGACCTACTAGAATAAGAAATAAATGCTAACTTTTACCAAATTAATAAAACGCAGGTGAAAGAACAGTTGGTCATACTAACAATAGTGTGAAGTAAAAAACTATAGCATCAGATGTATTTCTACAGTAACTAATAAATTTTAGTTATTTGAAGAACTTAATAAAGCGTGCATTCAAGAAAGCATAATGATTATGAAGTCTTGCAGACAAAAAATAAAGTTTAATGTTGGGAATTATAGGGAAATCCAATTGCAAACCACTCATAGGAGTTGCAGATATTTTTTTTTGTTATTTATTACAAAATAAAATACTTCAGCTTTTTTCTTCGAAATTCAGAATATTTTGATACAATGAAAGCAACAAATAAACAGAGGAAACTAAGGCTTGTATATGTATTTTAGATTCTTCTCACTGGCATATGGTGAAGGAATAATTTTTGCTTCATGAGGATACAAATCCTTATGGGGTTTTCTTACTGTATTTTCTGCTACTCCTATTGCTACTCAGATATATACATACAAAATTGACTTGCTATATATGGTAGGTGAGGAAGCATGTTATGCAGTACTATATGTAAATAAGAAATGCATAGACATGCATATATACATAACTTTGAGGAGTTTTTTTATCCTCAGATAGTAGTGTAATCGTATAAATAATTGTTGCTGCAATAGTTGTGGGAATCCTCATGCAACAATTCATGATTACATTATAAACAATATTATTTATTCAATAGATTTTTTTTTAAAATATTAAATAAAAGATGGCAAGTATTATGATAATACAAGAGTATTTGTGAGTCTAATTATATTAATGCCCAAAATTTATTATAGATGTGTATTTGAACAAAGGTTTAGACATGCAGACGTTGATGGACATATTCAGTTTGTAGTTTTATTTTATGTATGTGATATGCTATTCAATCTATGTAGACATTTAGAAATACTCAGTTAGTGAAAAAATGACAGTAATTTGTGAGGAAATACATAAAGTTGTTGATTTTTCATTTCAGAACATGTAGTTGCTAAATTATGAAATTTCCTCGGCATCATTAATCGTTTTATTCAATTCAGGTATTCCTTCATGCACGTTGCATCATGTTGCTCAGGGGTCAGGGCTTATACTATGTAAATTAAGGTGTTAATGATCACAACCTGAATAGATCCACCTCTTCCATGATGGTGTAATCGCAGCTAAATGGGATTATGGTCAATCTTGGAAAGTAGTACCTCAATCTTCATGGATTTACCCTGGAAAGAACAAGGTAACTCATATACAGTTTATTACATTTGTGTCTTACCCTTGCACAAATTTGTCGGCTTAGCATTATAGATGTTACCCAAACTATCAATAAATTGGCTAAAAAGGATGGATATCAGGATTGGAGATCGATTACAAGGCTATGATCGATACCATCAAGATTAGACCAAGCTCCAATCAAGATGGGATCAATAAGAAATGATAAACAAGGTTTGGTGAGGCTACACTTTGAATTTTAGGTTAATCGATGTTCATATACTCGAGTTATGGATGGATCAATATTCACAAAGGGCTGGTCCATATCGATACTTTCGTATCGATCAAGGTGGACGTGGCTATATACTCTGGATCGATACATCTATATCGATACTTTTGTACGGATCAAAGTCTGTATGAATATGGATAACGCACACTTTCTTTTGTGCATTTTCTTTCGATCAATAACAGTTCGTATCGATAGTTTTCGTATCGATCTATAGCATCAAATCGATACAAAGAGAAGTGCTGGGGATAGGTACGAAGGAAGGAGCAAGGAATGGATACGAGGAAATGGTTATAGGGGTTTGGAAAAGCATTTCATATCGATCAATTATTGATCGATACGAAGGACATACTCGGGGTTAGCTATGCTGGATGGATACGAAGAGATTTCAGAACCATCTCGTATCAATCGAGTTCCTATCGATCGATACGAAAGAAACGGTCAAGATGGAGCACGAAACATGGATCACAACGTGAGAAGTGGATCGATACAAAATCTATGGACATGGGATGATGGATACGAAGACTCAAGATCGATGCAAAAGTGATGGATATGAATCATGAATACGAAATCATCAGCCAACACTAGAAAATTGAAATTGGATCGATCATATCTCATAAACTACACACTAGAATTTCATGAAATTCGGGAAGTAAAGACTTTACACTATCATCTTTCACCATGATCGATCTCAACTCGTTTGGAGCGATTCTTGATCGATACAAAACCCATATAGATCAATCGTGGATCAATCCTAAACCATTTCAGATCGATCATGTGGGCCCATCTACGCGTGAGAAAGCTTATTCCGAGTTTTCGGGCAAATATTTCTAGATTAACTCCTATAAATCGCACCCCTACGCCTATTGAAAAAGGACCTTGGAAGTTGTTGCACCATTACTCTGCTGAAACTCCATTGTAACTTGAGTGCTATTGATTGTACTGTTGTAGATCAGTTGAGAATCATTAATAAACAGCAAACAATTCAAAGTGGATGTAGGATACAATGCCGAACCACTATAAATCCTATGTCCTCTCTTACTTTCTATCATTTTTATTTTGATATGTCTTCATTTTTACTTTCTACATCATCTGCATCAAAGATCTGTGTTTGGATATTGAGGATTTGTATGTAAACACTGGTGCTTTCACTACTTCTGGGGTTTGTGACCAATTTTGGCGTAAACACTTTGGCGTTTTCATTAAGAAAGCTAGCACTCAGGAATTCGAAAGCTTGGATTTTCGATCTGAAAGCTTAGGAAACTCGGATTCTAGGGAGCAATGGATAAGAAATTAACAAGGAAACAGAAAATGGAGAGGAATCAGCATGAAGGAAGTCAGAGGGCTTCCTAAGGAGCTAATTAGGCCTCGTTCTATATTACTAGAGACGGGATGGAAACGATGCTGAAAGGGCAAGAGGATATAATACAGGACCTACTCCGACAGGTTGGACAAGCTAGAGTGCAAAGTCAAGGGAATGGAGTTGAAGAAATGCTGGAAATGAGGATTTCGGAGCTGGAGCAGCAGGAACAGAGGCAATCCAAAATCAGGACCGAGGAAATGAAATAAACACATCGGGAACGACCCTTGAACCTGGGGGCATGCCCCTGAATCATGTTGGCTCAAATTCCAGGAAGGATACCAAGCGGAGCCATGTGGTTTGGAATTGATCGGGATATGGAAGCTCGTTCAGAAGGATATGTTTCAAGATTCCCTCGTGGACTCGAGGGGCAGGACGGAGATAGCATACAGAGGCCACCACTTGATGATAATGACATGTTAGCGGACATGATCAAATGGGCTATGAGGGAAGGACTGGTGAATAGAGATTTCAAGGATGTGAATAGGAACCCCTTTGCTCCTACGATCAAGCATGCTAGGAATCCACCAGATTTCAAACTACCAACGCTGGGGATGTATGATGGGAGAACATATCCCGTTGTTCACTTGATAAGGTATATGAGGCACATGGAAGTACTGAAGGCATCGGAGGAAGTCATGGCGCGGTGCTTCCCTTTGTATTTGATGGATATAGCAACACAATGGTTTAGATAACTAGAAAGCGGCTCTATTGGCACATGGACGAACTTAATTGAGAGGTTTATGAGGCAATTTCGGGTCCATGTCGAGAGACCCAAGAATGTGATGACTTTAACATCGACGAAACAGTGGAAGGGAGAGTCACTTAGGGATTTCTTAACAAATTCAATATGGCAGTGGCTTCGATGGATCGACTCCGTCGACAATTTTGATGGCGGTAGTATCAGGGATTGCAGATAATTTGGATTTTCAGATATCGTAAGAGCGGGATCCATCGATGGACCTCGGGGAGTTTTACCATGAAACAGAAAGGTTTCTATGACAAGAAGATGCAAAGGCTGAAAGAGAAGGGAGGTAGGCTGGATTTTATGCGGCATACGGTAAAGGTCCACCAAGGGAGGATTCAAAAAGGATGATTGAGGCAAAAGGAAAATGAATGACAGTGGCAACACATCGAAAATTCAATGGAGGAAATCTAAATTCTCTTCTTACACAGATTTGATTGAAACTCTGGAAATGATTTACTTGGATACTCGAGATTGCCTCCAGTATCAAAGGCTTGCAAAAAGGGAGCCCTCTGAATACGAGTGGGCATCGAAAAAGCATTGCTTATTCCATGAGCTGGATGGGCACAACACGAATGACTACAGGCATATAGAGGATATTATTGAGAAACATGTGAGGAATGGTCTTTTTCAATAATACATAAGGAATCGAGTTGTGGCCATGGAATAGGAGCAGCCACCGCTCACCTAAAATGAAGATGGCACTAGATCTAGGCATCGTCATCGGCTTATTATGAGTTGATTGGATTTATGACATGGAATAAATAATAAACCCTGAAGCAATGCGGCTAAGTCACTTAAACATGTATGGGATCGAGAACGATCCCTAGGCATGCTCTGAGATGATGATAAACTGTGATGCTCGGGTTTATGAAATCCTTTTTTGTTTTTCGCAAACTCTAGTTTCCTTTTTGGTACCATGATCATTTAATTTTTCGAGTTGTACGGACTCTTATTTTATTGAATGAACTCTGTGATGATTGGATTTGGATTAATGTAATAAATATTACAAGTTACGCAATTACGTTCCCGACCGGAGAGACGGGGCGGTGATCATGGGTTATGAGTCCCTTCGCCGAAGAGCGAAGGAATGGACTTGAACATGGAATAAGTCCTCGACTGAAGAGTCGAGGCCAGGGAATATAAGTCCTCGACCAAAGAGTCGAGGCCAGGGAATATAAGTCCTCGACCGAAGAGTCGAGGCCAGGGAATATAAGTCTTCGGCCGGAGAGTCGAGGCCGGGGAATATAAGTCTTCGGCCGGAGAGTCGAGGCCAAAGAATAAAAAGTCCTCGACTGGAGAGCCGAGGTCGGACAATAAAAATTCCTCGACCGAAGAGTCGAGGCCAAAGAATATAAGTCCTTGACCGGAGAGTCAAGGCTGGAGAAAAACCATGAATAAGCCCTTGATTGGAAATTCGAGGCCGTAGTAGGATAAAATGACCCAACAAGGTGTATGAATTTGGATTTGGACCCGGAGTGGTCCCAGCTTTGGATAAGGTCCCGGAGCGGTCCCGGATTTGGATACTGACCCGGAAAGGTCATGGATTTGGTTATTGGTTACTAGATATGGATGGATTAGAACTAGGTTGTCAGGTTCGGATGGATATGGAATTGGCTAAATATTTGATTACTGGATTCGGAATCGGATATCAAATCGGAGCAATCACGCGTTTGGATAAGGATATGGCCATGGATATGTTAGTTGGATAGAAATGGCCTTGTAATGGATTGGATTATGGGTCAGATAAATGGCTATGGATGAAATATGGACTTTGGTTGTTGGATTAAAGCTATTCAAAACATGCCTTCCTACTGCAAGGCATGTTTTGGGGGGAAAATGTTACCCCGCCTTTTGGACAAGGCCGGGATATCAACAAATTGGCTAAAAAAGATGGATATCAGGATTTGAAGATCGATTGGAAATAAGGCTACGATCGATACCATAAAAATTGGACCAAGCTCCAACCAAGATGGGATCGATCAAAAATGATAAATAAGGTTTGGTGAGGCTACACTTCGAATTTCAGGTCAATTGGAGTTCATATGCTCGAGTTATGGATGGATCAATGTTCACGGAGAGCTGGTTCGTATCGACACTTTCTTATCGATTAAGGTGGATGTGGCTATATACTCCGGATCGATACATTTATATCGATACTTTCGTATCTATCAAGGTAGGTATGAATATGGATAACGTGCACTTTCTTTTATGCATTTACTTTGGATTGATAGCAGTTCGTATCGATAGATTTCGTATCGATCTATGGCATCAGATTGATATGAAGAGAAGGGCTGGGGATCGATACGAAGGAAGGAGCAAAGAATCGATATGAGGTAATGGTCATAGGGGTTTGGGAAATCATTTCATATCGATCAATTATTGATCGATACAAAGGACATACTCGGGGATAGCTATGCTAGATGGATACGAAGAGATTCAGAAGCCATCTCATATCGATCGAGTTTGTATAGATCGATACGAAGGAAATGATCATGATGGAGCATAAAACATGGATCACAATGTGAGAAGCGGATCGATGTGAAAGCTATGGACACGAGATGATGGATATGAAGACTCAGATAGATGCAAAAGTGATGGATACGAATTACGGATACGAAATATTAGCCAACACTGAAAAATTGAAACTTGGATCGATCATATTTCATAAACTACACACTGGAATTTCATGAAATCTGGGGAGCAGTGAATTTGCACTATCATCTTTCACCATGATCGATCTCAACTTGTTTGGAGCGATTCTTGATCGATACGAAATCCATATGGATCGATCGGAGATCGATCCCAAACAACTCTAGATCGATCATGTGGGACCACCTGCCCATGAGAAAAGGTATTCCGAGTTTTGATGCATATATTTTCAGATCTACTCCTATAAATAGCACCCCTATGCCTACTGAAAAAGGACTTTTGGAAGCTCTTACGCGACTACTCTGTTGAAACTTCCTTATAACTTGAGTGCTATTTATTGTACTGTTGTAGATCAGTTGAGAATCGTCAATAAACAGTAGACTATTCAAAGTGGACGTAGGCTACAATGTCAAACCACTATAAATCCTGTGTCTTCTCTTACTTTCTATCATTTTAATTTTGTTATTTCTTCATTTTTACTCTCTACATCATCTGGATGGGTATTGAGAATTTGTGTGTAAAAACTGGTGCTTTCACTACTTCTGGGGTTTGTGACCAATTTTGGCACAAACAATAGAAGGCTTTTAACCACTGATATTGTGATTAGTAATCACGCGCCAGTTTGGTTTTCCATTCTTTGGTTGACTCACGTAGCATATTAGATGGTGGTGCAAGAAATGCATCTAGCTTAGAAGATAAATTGTGGAGCAAAAGAGGTAATGTAGAAGGCCCAACTTGGAAACTATTTGCGAGATCTGAAGATAGACAACCCACGTAGCCTTTTTCTACTAGCATATCTTTGTAAGAGACAATGTATAAGCTTTCCATAATTTCTACATTTTCCTCTAGCTCAGTCACTTTCTTTTTTAAACACTTTAGCGCTAGTTTGAGTTGGAAAATGTAATCAACTTCCATATTATGTTTATACCTAGTAAACATAGAATCAGACGCCTTGAGTGCCTCAATTCTTGTCTTAGCATCAATTTACTTTTTCTCATCCTCTAACTCCCCAACCTACTCTTCGAGCTCTTTAATTCATTCCTCATATGACATAGTGATCCATGAGAGTGTCTCTCCCTTAGCGTCAGTAGAAGCAAAGGCAAGGAGAGAGTTGGAAGTACCTCCTACCTTAAAAATGGCTACGTAGTCCTAATGATGAGAAGAAGAAGATTCTGAGAAGGTCCGAGAATCCTATAAAGAGCAAACATAACAAAATAATCATATTTTATGCTAACTAAATAATAAACACTATCCATCGAACGTAATTGAATTATAAAATTAATATCTCAAATTATAGCAACCAAAAAAGGTTAAAAACTCATAGCTATGATACTAATATTGTGCCTTCTCATGTCTTATTCTATCTTTGAACTAAGCTAAGTGAAGATGATACAAGAGGGATCGATTCTCCCTTATTGAACTAAACTATGTAAAAAAAACATCCGAAACTTATCTCTTTTGAGTTACTTGAGAAGTTTATGTCAGAAGTTCTTAGGTATCTTTTTTTAAGCAGCACAATTGTGTCCTTAAGATCTTTTTTCTTCTACGTATGAGGGCGGTGTTGATTGCAATCTTATCAATCTTTTGTTTCTCAAAGTAGTTGCTACACTCTCGAAATTACTATATAAAATCATTTTCCTTACTCAGCTTTAACAAGAAGCTTATTATTGTTTAAGAGGAGCGCTAATTGTCAATTCAATACATTACAAAAAATGATCTTTCAATAACAAACGACAATAACATTGAAATGTGTCTTGCTATGCTATTTAGTAGTCATTTAGATTAAAAACATGTTCACGCTATTGTCAATGAAAATAAAATAAAACGTTGGCGGTACTTTTTTGCCTTCCCTCTCTCTTATTCCTTTTCTCTCGTATCCTTCTTCCCACTCTTCACTCCCAAAATCCCTAATTTACAAGCACTCGTATTCATTTTAAAGTCCATAAACTTCATTGAAGCCGTGATGCCACTTTTCTTCTCTCATCTAGCCTGCTGAAGCTCCAATTCCTCAACTTTGCTGAAGCAGCTCCTTCGATGCCCAACTTTGATTGCTTTTAGGTATATTTTTCAACTTAACTACATTTTTCATTGATCATTACGTGGTTCTTTTACTGTACATAGATGAACTATTATTTCTGAAAACCTTTTCCCTTTGAGAATGCACTTGTTGCCGTGAATTGGGTGAATAAAATCGATCTGGGTTAGATCTTGCCATCTACTTTTAGGTTTTTATATAGGTTTGCCATGAATTCTATGAAGATGAAAGTTTTCCATGAATTGAGTGTTCTTTTCATTTAGGTTTTCCATGAATTCTATGGAGTTGAAAGTTTGTCATGAATTGAGCATTCTTTTCATTTAGGTTTATATTAATCGTCTAGAATTTATGGAATTAATTCAATTATGTTTGAAAGATTGAATTAATACTGAAAGATGATGCTCTTTCCATCTACATTTGTAATTTTAAGCATTTTTAAATATACAATTATGGTTGGTAGAGCTAGTAATAGTTAAGTTATTCTTACAGGTGTGATTTCCTTCGTTTAAATAAGGAATAGTAAGAGGTTGTATGCTTAACCATATGGATAATGATAAGAATGAGGAAATGGTTAAACTTGCATTGATTGTATACATGACTATTTATTAACATTGACTTCCTTTGCTTCTTAGTTGTGTACATCCTATAATAATGCTCCTCACATAACATAAATAATATTTTCAACTGTTTATTTTAGCAATTTTTAGTTAAAACTTCTAATTCAAAATTATCGTTATTAGCGAACCTGTAGCCTGTGCTTGATGGTGATATACCAAAATGAAAATCCAGTAAAACTTCATTATAGCTTTGAAATGGTATAAGTGGATAATCGGATTTGGAGAATTATATCTTTAGTGAAACATATGAATACTACTTAGAGCTTGATATACCGATCTATAATAAAAATCAATAGAGGGGATAGTTGATCTTATTTGTGATTGCATGTTATTTTTTACAATAGAAAATTTTATTAAGACCCATCCAACTATAATTTTCCCTCTTTAAAATACAAATAAACCAAAATAGAATTTGAGAAACAACAACCACAGTTTACATTATATATTACAGATGGATGTATAATATATACAAGAAACGTAGCTTGATGAATGCTTAACTGGTCAGAAATAAAGGAAGGCATTTATGTTTGTTTATCTACCATAATAAATTTTTCTATCATTACCTAGGATTTCTGATTGTAAACATGATTCCTTTAATTAATGTTGTTGTGACATTTTCCTCTATTTTGCACCCTTGACATAGCCATATATAATCTTATATGAATGCAGTGAAGAATATTTTTCATTTTTATTAACAAAAGAGTGATCCTCATTACAAGGCGAGCACTCAACATTTTATTAAAATATGAATACCAAATATCATCAACATGTTTGACGGGTAGCGTTGCATAGAGCGTATAGGGGTTTCTAAACTCTTAAACAAGATAAACCGATGCAGTATTGTTTTAAAATAGGGTAAATGAAATAATATAAGAAGTATATAAAATACTTATATGGAGCTTAAGAAATGAATGGTGAAATTCTTAAGTAAATTTGGAATCGAGGAAATAATTTAAATCATAAACTATAGGTGCGAATATTGGATTAATGGGTTTTGAAATAAATTTAGATAAGTAAAGGAGTAATTTTTAAATGGAATAAATTTTGGAAATCGATTTGGAAATTGGTTTAGTGTTTGAAAGTAAATTTTGGAAATAAAATTAGAAATTGATTTAGTGTTTAAGATTGTGTTTTGAAAAAAATATGAGAATATGGAATTTATAAACTGGATTTATAAAGTGGAATAAGATATCAGTGGATATCTGGAAATATAAATTTACGATTTGAATTTATAAAGGAATGGGTAATTTGATTTAAAAATAAATATTGATTTATTTTTAAAAGCATGGAAAGAAATTTACGGATTTGGGATGTAAATTGAGATAAATCAAAAGGGATTTAGTAATTGATTTACATGGATTATTTTGGAATGGAAAGTGTATTTTCCCTGGAAAGCCGAGTATGTTTTCAAAGTAGCTTTTAAATATAAATTAAAAGTTCTATAGCTGGTTTCAAAAAGAATATTTTTGGAGAAATTATTTTCTTAAATTATTTTTAAATTTTTAAAGAAAAAATTTTCTAAGTTAATTGTAGAAGTGGTTATTTTAAAAGATTTAATTAGTATTTGATTTAGAAGGTGGTTATTTAAAATATTTATACTCTATCTAATAGTTTTATTTTTAAAATTAGTTAGGTCGTTACAATATGGTATCAAAGCTATGCTTTTCACAAAAGCCATGCTTCGATCAACCAATGATCAACACTTAGCATGCCACATTACCAAATTGGGAATATATCACTAGTAACCATCAACTACATAACCTTTGACCTCGTATGTCTTAGAGAATGATGTTAAGCTAAGAGAATAAATATATTTCTACTCTCTACCCCTACATTTTCTTTCATATTTTGATTCAAATTTACAAACCTGAGAAAGAAAATACAAACCAGAAAATAAGATCCAAAATTCAAAAATATTTTCCAGTTTCAACTTAATGATCAAAATGAAACAACCTCTGTTCAAATACATTTCAAACATAAAAAACCTGAAGCGTCTCAACCTAAAAGCTTAAAGCAAATCAAATTTCAGATTTTCAAAGTTGCAATCGAAGTTCAACTCAGTTTTATCAAGCTTCAGTACAATTGAAACATCAAGCTTCAGATCAATAATCAAATTAGCAGATCAAAATTTAAATCAATTCCAGATCAAAGAATAAAGGCTTGTCTCTGTTTTTCATATACAGGTGATCAAATTTACTTGAATCTGTGCATATACATCTTGATGTTTGTGTTAACACTTGAAGTATGCCATGAAATTTTTTGTTTAGTTGTTAAGTATGCCTACATGTATATATATATATACATGTAAATGATGTGTGCATGCTTGTGTATATATACACATATGTCTCTGTTGTGTTCACAGACTAAAAAGATCAATCGGGAAAAAATCATATCTTCCCATATAATAAAATTTAGGCTTTGATTTCTAAAAAAAGATGATTGTAGGCATTTAAATTTAATTTTAAAAATAATTTCAAGTGTTTAAGTTGAATATTTATTTCAAAAATGATAAATAACAGTGATGATCATATATATGTCAGAAATTAGATGTCTGGGAATCATGTTCTTATTTTACAATCTAATTCGTATTTCAAAATAATGATTTTTGATAACCATATTATGATTTTAAGAATGTATATGATGAGAAATTTCGAGTTGAACGCATAATGCTTATTTGATTAAAACCAACTTTACATCTCAAAGTGAAACGTCAAACATACATCCATACAAGTCCATCCTGGGTCTGAATGGAACCGAAGGCACTTCGAAAAAGAAGTCCTTGCAAATCTGGATATCCTCTAATCACATTCGGACTTCCCATCACTTAGAGTAATCTCTATACCAGAGAAACTCAGTGTAGAGACAATCAACAGGTCATCCATTCGCTTTTGAAAATACCCGTTCCTCAACCACTGTCTTCGAATGTAATCCATTTCGTTGTATCATTATTCGGAATGGGTTTTATAACTTAATGTGCTTTCCCGGCTAATCTGAATAATGAGCGCTTATATTTAAAAACATATGGATACATTGGGATCTTAGTTAAGTCACACTTTTTAGCCCTTGTTTCCTATAACCTTTCCTTTTGAATGGTTTAAACAAATTTCCATTTTTAATCTTTTAAACAAAAGATTCACCCTTTAAGATCCTCTTCAATTTGAAACAAGGTTTACCAAATCTTTAACAAAGTTTCATTTATAGCTTTCAAAACTATTTCGATTTCAAATTGATTTACCCATAACCCGAAATCCTTTCAACAAAAACTGAAAATCATTTCTTTATAAACTAATATCATTTGAAAAGAAAGGTTTTTTTTTTTGGGAAAATCCGATTAAATTTGCTCAAGTTATAGCCTTTTAAAGTATAAATCGGAAAAATCAGCGAACTGCCATATACTCGAGAAGTTGTATTTGGGTAAAATTTTAAATTCCTAAAATAATTCATTTAAAATGGTTTAAAATCCATATCCTATATGATCCTTTTTATACCAAAGTTTCCAAAAATTTCAAATTAAAAATAAGTATGGAAAATAATTCCGATGATGATCACGACATCATCGGTGTTCATTTTCGAGTTTCCGAAAAGAGTTTAGTGCTTTTGTCCCTTCAAAAACATTTTCCATATATTTTTAAATTCCAAATCCCACCAGATTTCATATCCAATTCAAAAATATTTCCCAAATAATATCACTATTATTTTTCCAAAACCTTTGAAAACCATTTTGAAACACACAAGGGATTTAAATTTCCCAAATCTTAAAATTTCAAATCCTTTGTATTTATTTTCAAATATTGTTTATTTCCACTGAAAATTTGCCAAGTCCGAATACATTAAAATAATTTAAATCACTTATCCGAATATTTACTTGGAAACACTTAAAATAAAACTATTTTAAAACATCTATTTAAAATATTAGTTATGAATTTTATACTAATATCTCATGTAAAACTTAAGCCCCAAACTAATTTTAAAAATAAAACTATTAGATAGAGTATAATTATTTAAATAACCATCTTCTAAATCAAATACTAGTTTAAATCTTTAAAATAATCACTTCTACAAATAACTTCATAAATATTTACTTTTAAAAATTCAAAAATAATTTAAGAAAATAATTTCTCCAAAAACATTCTTTTTAAAACCAAATTTAGAACTTTTAATTTATATTTAAAAGCTACTTCGAAAACATACTCGGCTTTCTAAGGAAAATACACTTTCCATTCCAAAATAGTCCATTTAAAACAATTAATAAATCCTTCTCGATTTATCTCAATTTGTATCCCAAATTCGAAAATTTTCTTTCCACGCTTTTTTAAAAATAAACCAAAATTTATTTTTAAAATTAATTACGCATTCCTTAATAAATTCCAATCGTGAATTTATATTTCCAAATATCCACTAATATCTTACTCCACTTTATAAATCCAGTTTATAAATTCCATAGTCTCATCTTTTTTTTCAAAACACGGTCTCAAACACTAAATCAATTTCCAAAATTTACTTTCAAACACTAAATCAATTTCCAAATCGATTTCCAAAATTTATTCCATTTAAAAATTACTCCTTTACTTATCCAAATTTATTTCAAAACCCATTAATCCAATATTCACACCTATATTACATGATTTAAATTCCATTTAAATCAGAAAAACCAATTTGATACTTGATTTTGAAATTCTTCCTTTATTTCTCCCAAACCATTTAAAATTCGTTCCACGTTCTTTTTTTATTCATCCAATTCTCTAAAAATATTTTACTTAAAATTCTCTACTTTAATTTCCTTCGAAAAATCCAATTTTTGTAATCTGGTATTATTATTGTTGTTGTGTAGGAATTTAAAATAAGAAATTGAAATCATAACCAAAGGTAGTTTGTTTAAAAATAAATACTGGTTTATTTTTAAAAGTGCAGAAAGAAAATTTACGAATTTGGGATATGAATTGAGATAAATCTAGAAGGATTTATTAATTGATTTAAATGGACTATTTTGGAATGGAAAGCGTATTTTCCTTGGAAAGCAGAGTACGTTTTCAAAGTAGCTTTTAAATATAAATTAAAAGTTCTAAAGTTGGCTTTTAAAAGAATGTTTTGGAGAAATTATTTTCTTAAATTGTTTTTAAATTTTTAAAGTAAATATTATTAAATTATAAAAGTGATTATTTTAAAGATTTAACTAGTATTTGGTTTAGAAAATGGTTATTTAAATAATTATACTCTATCTGTAATTCTATTTTTAAAATTAGTTTGGGGCTTGAGTTTTACATGAGATATTAGTATAAAATTCCGTAACTAATATTTTGAATAAATGTCTTAAAATAGTTTTTATTTTAAGTGTTTCCAAGTATATATTTTTGGATAAATGATTTAAATTAATTTAAAATATTCTGACTTGGCAGATTTTCAGTGGAAATAAACAATATTTGGAAACCATTCCGCGAGAGAAAAGTAGTTTGAAAATTGTTTTCAAAGGGTTGAGGTGTGAAAATTTATCTTTCGAAGATATTTTGAAATAAATAATTTGGGAAATTATTTAAATGTGATGGTTGTTTATGGATGTTAATTGATAGTTAAATAACTGATTATCAATATTGGCCTTTAAGACGGCATTTGAATTTCGATGCGACCGGGGGGATGGCATACTCGTGACAGCTAGTTACCTAGTTATAGAGGTAACTGGCCTTGTGTTGACATAGATCCAGTTAGGTTCTCAGGGCGTCCCTCTAGAGGCGTAACCTTTTCGGAAAGGAAGTTTCTTAGCCTTGACCATTTGTTGGAAATCCAAACAAAAAAATACGAGCCCTTTACGATTGCAGTTGTATAACCTGCCACCTCAGGTGGTAGCTGTAGTAGGCATAATATAATGGTACCTATGCTGGCTAAGATTAATATTATACTTTCAAAATGTTTTCCACACTATGCACTAATAATAATAATGACAAAAGGATTTTCGCGTATCAAGCATTTTGCTGCTATAAGGAGAAATCTCCCCCAAGTGTGCGATTGCATTGTGTATGCGCCGCATGGCCTTATGGTAGTTTTATTTTCCAAAAATCATAATGGATTTCTTTTTATTTCTTTTTGTGCAAATAACTGTTTTTAAGATCTCACACCAGTCCCATGACTGACCTGAAGTTTATTATTCCCTTTCTAAACCCTGAGTGCCCATAATTTTCCACACGGGAAGTCTAAAGTCAGGTTATCAGTTATTCTGGAGCGAAGTCAGAAAAGTATGCTATGGAGATCATGAGACAAGCTGGATGGCGAGACGTATCACTTATATTATGCATTATCCGCTGCGTATGGATTGCTGCAAATTCAATTTCCATATGGCAGGTTATCATAACTACCCAGTGTTGTGTTTTGTTGTTGTAATACTCTGATGATGTAATGTATAAACTGATATAGTTTATTTGTTTTAAAGATTAGTCATTTATCTATTATATATTGTTCCGCTGCGATTGTGAGATTCTAATATTGTTTCTGTTTCTTCTATCTTCTATCTTCTTTAACCCTAACGATTTGGTTTTCTAGCATTCGATTATTCAGCATTTAATACAATGGATGTATTGATGTTGATTTTCGAGGGTTGAAAAATCGGATCGTTACAATATGGTATCAGAGCGAGGTTTCGATCCTCGGACCTGTTTTCTAAATGTCACTATTTATTTTGGCAATTAAATTATTGATCCATACAAGTCCATCCTGGGTCTGAATGGAACCGAAGGCACTTCCAAAAAGAAGTCCTTGCAAATCCGAATATCCAAAATCCCGACCGGACTGCCCATCACACAGGGAAATCTCTATAGCGAGCAACTCAGTGCAAAGACAATCGATAGGTTATCCTTTCGTTTTCGAAAATACCCCGTCTTCAACCACCCGTCTTCGAATGCAATCCATTTTGTCGTATCATTATTCGGAATGGGTTTTATGACTTAATGTCCTCTCCCGGCTTAACCGAATAATGGGTGCTTATTTTTTTAAAACATATGGATACATTGGTATCTTAGTTAAGTCATACTTTTTAGTCCTTGTTTCCCAAAACCTTTCCTTTTGAACGGTTTAACAAATTTCCATTTTTAATCTTGATACACCTTTAAGATCCTCTTTAATTTGAAACAAGGTTTACCAAATCTTTAACAAAGTTTCATTCATAGCTTTCAAAACTATTTCCATTTCAAATTGATTTACCCATAATTCGAAATCTTTTCACCAAAAATAGGAAATCCTTTCTTTATATGAAAGCTAATATCATTTGAAAACAAAGGTTTTTCATTTTGGGAAAATCCGATTAAATTTGCTCAAGGTATAGCCTTTTAAAGTACAAATCGAAAAAAAAATCAGCGAACTACTGTATCCTCGGAAAGTTCTATTTGGGTTAAATTTAAATTCCCAAAATAATTCATTTAAAATGGTTTAAAATCCATAACTTGTATGATCCTTTTTAAACCAGAGTTTCCAAAAATTTCAAATTTAAAAAAAAATATACAAAATAATTTCAAAACTTCCTTTTCAAAAGTTTTTCATATTTAACCCAAATCACTTCCAAACCATTTTGGATTCAAAATTCAACCTTTTAATTTTCACCATTTTGAATAAAATAATATTAAATTCAAAATACCCATGGCTTAACCAATTTCCCATGAAATCCATATTTGTGTATGTGTTGTGTAGGGATTTTACATACAACAATAAAATATCACAATTATCATAAAACCAAGCACAGCCATATCAATAAGCGGTATAATCCTATAATGCTTATTTTTTATTCACAGATAAACAAGTAAATTCATCACAGATAAATAAATCACAGTTCACAGCTTAATCCAAAACAATTCATATCATAGGACATCACACATCAGAGATATCAAACAATTCAAGGCATTCAATATAATCCAATCATTCATAAGCAAGATTAATTAATCACATAATTTATAATTAATTTAATTAATTCAAAATGAATTAATTACTTATGAATTAATCACGTAACCCTGCTTAATTAACATTAATTAATTTCAAACCATTTACTATTACTTTAACTAATTAATGAAAATTAATTAATCATCCTTAATTACTTATCCTGTAATTACTGATTAATTACTCTTTAATATAAATCAATTATCCTTTAATCATTAATTAATTCGCCTTTAATCATTAATTAATTAACTTTTAATTAATTAATTGTCCTTTAATTATTAAATAATTAACCTTTAATTATTAAGTAATTAATCTTCAATTATTAATTAATTAACCCTTAATTAATTTTAGTACAAATTAATACTTTAATTACTTTCATTAAGTAATTAACTATCCTTTAATTACTAATATTAATTAACTAACCCTTTAATTAATTACAACAATTAATTAATCCTTTAATTAATTGCATTAAGTAATTATCCTTTTATTCACTTCCATTAAGTAATTATAATTACTAATTGATGATCCCTTAATTTACTACATAAAGAAATTATCCTTTTAATTACTTTCATTAAGTAATTATTCTTTAATCACTTTCATTCAGTAATTACACTTTATCAACTACATTAAGTAACTGTCCTTAATTAATTTCATTAAGTAATTGTACTTTAATTACTTAAAACTTTAGTTAATCAAAGATAACCCATTTATCTTACTTAATTACCATTTAGATCTTATTAAATTTAAATGCTTGAAATTACTATACAAAATCATTTGAGACCTTAATATTAATTAAAGGTTTATACAATTATCTTAATCACCTCTTAATTACATCTTTAAATTTAATTTGAAAAACATTTAGGAATTAATTACACAATTAACCACATATATAAGTATATAAGCCAAATGAAATTTAAAAACATTTAACTTAAAGTTAAATCTTTGAACTTGTTTTAAAAACTTGTTAAATAATTCACTTGGGAAACTTGGTTTACATTTCTTTGAAAACTTATTCATTTACATATACTTTTAGAATTTTGTTAACATTTGCTTGAAACCTATACTTCTTCTTCTTTGCTTAATTTTTAAAAAATTTAAAACCTTGATAATCAACACAAATAAAGCCAAGCCCAAGCTAGAGAATTCACGAGCCAATTAAACAAAATCCCTGAGCCAAAACTTAAAAACTGGTTTCATCAATTTTTTTAAAAAAATAATTAATACCTGGTTGACTAAAAACGACCCAAGCCCAAACAAAAACTTCTTGATCCAATACCCGAGTCCACCCTTTATTTTCTCGAGCACGATCCTGAGACAACTTCATCTTCCTGAGGTCAAACACTCAGCAAAGCAACAGATACAAAATCAATCCTATGCACGTGCACACATCACCAGACCACCTCCGACCAAGGCTTCGATCCTCGACAAGTCGCCGACACCCGCCTCAGTCTTCTCCACCATCCAGTTTGACGAACTCGACTAGAAATCGAAATTGAGATACTCAACACAACTTGGAACCCAATCCCAATCGACACAATCACCTCTCGCCGACGATTCCAAACATTTGGGACCCGCCTCCTTGTCCAGAACTATGCCACCAACCTACACGTCATTTCCCCCACCACCGGTCACCTTTGGTGCAACATCGACGCCGCATTAGCCAGAAAAACACTACCGACCAAAACTCGATCCAAAACCCTATATTTTCCTTACCCCGCCACCATGGTGGTTAATAAATTCACTGATCATTTTTTGTACGACACCCGACACACGAGCAACCTCCAGCCATGATCGCGAGATCCATCTCCTCTTCGATCACCAGAATTCGATGAAACATACGGTTCCGTTCATCCACGCATTTCTCACTCAATACCAAATTAAAAATCTTGAATTTATTTTTAAAAGTCATGGTTTTCGAAGGCGAGTTGGATCACATAGGTAAATCAAGAAAACATGATACTCGAATTTTGACATGCTTTTGAATTTTACTGTTTATCTTCTCCCCAGTCAAAATTATCTTCGGATTTAACTTAGAAATATTTTTAAAACTAATATCTTGTTATTTCTAACATATCTTGCTTATAAATTTAAGTCTGGAAAGAATTAGAGGAAGAGAAATCGGTTTTCGAACTTGTTTGTGAAGACTGTAAATTAGAACAGAGGATATATGCCTGTACTCAGACATGCACATATCAACCAACACACACACACACACACACATATATATACACACATGCAGACATATTTTTCATTCATACAAACCCGATTCACAACATACATCAAATACTTATCACATGCAAACCAAGATTGAGCCTTTATAAAAGATTTTTACTCACTTGATTTTTTTTTAAAATAGAGAACAGGCTATTTTCAGTTCAAACTCTCTTCATCTTTCAAAAAAAAAAACCTGAAAAGAAAATAAAAATCAAACATCTTCAACCTGAGTTGAAGCTTCAAGCAATCAAAGTTCAACTCAAACTATCGTCAAGTAGCAGAATCAAGCATTTCCAGTTCAAAAAAATTTCCAATTTTCAAATCAAAGTTACATATCAAAACACACGCTACCTAACCTGCAACCACAATCCTCAGACTGACCCAAGGATTAAAAAACAAATCACATGGGTCAGACTATTTCTAGTGTGAGTGAAGTAAGATGTATGGACAATGATTATCTCAATCAACAAAATGGAAAAAAAGCGCCGCGTGTATAAGCTAATATGAGGCATATTTGTGTGTGTGAACCAACATGAAGATTTAATTTCATAAACAATTCATTTAATCAAACAACGGTTTTGGACCAAAAATATCGTATGTAATCCAATACGATACCAACCCAATTATCATATGTAAAACAATAAATAAGTTCATGCACACATTCTCCAAAGATACTGAGTTTTTAAAATCAACTTTAATGTTTTCCATAAAAAATCATTAGATAAAGAAAATTGCATTACGGGAATTATGAGATAAATGTAACATGACTCATAAAATATACCAAATAAACAGACGTTAGTATTGTAAATCACAATGGTAGAGCACGAGCGTGCGTGGAGACATCAGCATCGTAACCTACTCATAATGCCATAATACACCCGGCGGTCAACCTAGGATAACCAAGACGGTCTAAGGCAAAGGCCGTATGCTACCTGTTCACGGATCTACACGTGGGACCCCTACGCCTCCATCCATCATAGTCCGTGACCCGTCGATCGGAGATCCCGATCAAAAAATAAGATTAGCCATGTGTAGCAGACCGTTGACCTTTGGTGGTAAAGGGGCAAGTGATATACCACTGATTCAGGTAGCGATCCTGAATCAGATCGGCCAAGATGGAGTTTTGGCCCGTTGGTACAACAGAGTCTAATCTATCCCGACCCAAAAATCAAAAGTGCCTACTTTAAAACACTTCTTAAAATTAGTGATGACAACGTATTAAAAAAAAACCTTTGATAAACCCAGTATAATATTCAAAAAGAAAATAAAATTTAGCAAAACAATTGTCCGTAGAAAGAAAAATAGTTACATCTTCGTTTCACAACAATACATAAGTACTCCATAATACTTATGTATCAAGGCGAAACACAGAAACTTAATTTATTGGATTAAAGAATTTAAAATTCGTTAAGTAAAAAAATTCATAACAATTTATTGAATTTAAAAGCAAAACAACACATGTTTTAGTATGCAAATTTCTATCAAAATTCTAAATAAAATTTTCTTCTTTTTCAAAATACGTATTGATCGATAAAATAATTTTTTTAAGACCAAGGCTGTATAGTGCAGGATGGTCCCTATACCCATTCCAACCAAGAGAAATACTAAGTATTACTGTCAGAAAGCACGGAGAATGGGACTCGATAGGGCTAAATGTTGTACTCATTCCCTTGAACTATCACTGGCACGAGAAATTTTATGATTCTTTTTTTTGGAAAATATTAAAGTTGATTTCAAATACCCAGTATCTTTGGAGAATGTGTGTGTGAACTTATTTATTATAATATTGCTTTATATATGATAATTGGGTTGGTATCAAATTGGATTACATACGATATTTTTGGTCCAAAACCATTGTTTGATTAAATGAATTGTTTATGAAACTAAACCTGCATGCTGGTTCACACACACATATATGCCTAATGTTTGCTTATACATGCGGTGCTTTCTTTCCATTTTGTTGATTGAGATAATCATTGTCCATACATCTTACTTCACTCACACTAGAAATAGTCTGACCCATGTGATTTGTTTTATAATCCTCGGGTTAGTCTAAGGATTGTGGTTGCAAGTTAGGTTGCGTAGACTATAGCAGCATTCTTATCATTTTTCACGTTTTGGGGTTTTTGACTTTACAGCTTGGACTTAGGAGTAGTTAGTATACATATTATGGTATGTATGTTATTATGTATTTTGGGAGTGGTAGTATGTACCATGGACTATGTATCGTGGACATTACTATTATTATATGTATTATGTATTCCGCTGTTATTTGTTCTGAGCTATATGTTCTATTATGTTCTGACTTGGGAAAAATTTATCTTGTACTATTGCATTGAACCGAGACTGAGCACGAATGGTAAGTTAAAAAACGAGTCATAAACTTTCTCAATATCCCTAATCACTTTCGGACTCCACATCACATAGGGTAATCTCTATACCGGAGGAAATCAGTGCAGAGACAATCGACGGGTAATCCATTTGCTTTCGAAAATATCCGGTATTCAACCACCGTCTTAAAATGCAATCCCATTTCGTCGTATCATTATTCGAAATGGGTTTTATGACTCAATATCCTCTCCCGGCTAATCCGAATAATGAGTGCTTATTTTAAAAACAAGTGGATACATTCAGATCTAAACTAAATCACAACAAAATTTCACTTTAGATCCTTTAAACAAAAGATCCATCATTAAGATTCGATGTGGTTTTCGGATAACCATTTGGAATCCGACCCCCGGTCGCATCGAAATTCAAACGCTGTTTTAAAGGCCAATATTGATAGTCGGTTATTTAACTATCAAACAACATTTACAAAAATCATCAGATTTAAATAATTTTCCCTAGATTATTTATTTCAAAATATCTTCGCAAGATATATTTTCACACTTTAACCCTTGGAAAATAATTTTCAAATCACTTTCCTCTCGCAGAATAAATTTTCAAATATTGTTTATTTCCACTGAAATTTGCCAAGTCCGAATACTTTAAAATAATTTAAATCACTTATCCAAAAATATATACTTGGAAACACTTAAATAAAAACTACTTTAAACATTTTATTTACAATATTAGTTATGGAATTTATACTAATATATGATATAAAACTTAAGCCCAAAACTAATTTTTAAAATAATTTTTTTAAATAGAGTATAATTATTTAAATAACCATCTACTAAATCAAATACTAGTTAAATAAGTGTAAGTACTATAATATATGTGTTAACAAGTGTAACTCAATTTTTCATGCATAATTAACAAGTGTCATTGATTTCATTTATTTTTAAAAATAATGAATAAGAGGAAATCAAGATATATATACTTCATCTCCTACTCTTTCTATTTTCTTTCATATTTCAAAACTAAAAAAAACGGAAAAAGGGCGGCTCGGGAAAGAACACGGGGGAACTGGGTTTTGACTTAGCGTGACACTCGAGTTAATCTCGGGTATGTGTAGTTGCGGTTTTCAAACTCTAAAACAAATTCAAATTTAAACATTTTTAACTCATTCTTTTATATAATGATTGTTTTAGTTAAGTTTGGATTAGTTAAAGGTTTTAAATAATGCGATGACCCGGAATTTTGGGCAATATCAATTTAATAATCTTCTTTTATAAATATTTAATTGGTAAGATTTTATCTTTCAAAGCTAATAAAATTTGTTTTCTATTTATATTTTATATACATTGGTATAAATTGTAAATAGGAAGTCTTTGATTTGAATTTAATAAAAAGACATGGTTTCAAATTGTAATATATATGTATATTGAAGTGGTGTTTTAAATTCAATATTAAAATGTTTTCTATTTATAATGTATAAATATTTGTATATATTGTAAATAGAAAAGCTTTGATTTAAATTTAACCAATAAAAACATGTTTTCAAATTTTAATATATATTTTGTGATTTGGAAATTATGTTAAATTCAATATAACACATTTTAAAAGCTATTTAAAAGTTTATCATTTATTTTCAAAACATTTAAAAGTAAATTTTTATTAATCTAAAAAGTATAATAGTTTTAGTTTGAATAAGATTTAACAAAATTTTATTTTGCTTAAACTAAAAAGGTTTAAATATATAAATAGAGGTTTAAAATCATTCTTTTCTTTCTAATTACCTTATGGACTAAGTACAATTTGCATATATATATATATATATATAAACACTTAAAAACTTACATTCATAAGAATAATTTGTATATATATATATTTAGTTTAAAACATAATTCATAATATATATAAATAATAAAGCATTAGTAAATAAGGCAAAATTTTATATTTAAATGAAGATTTAGACTCTTGTAGATATTTAAAATATATATATATATATATATATATATATATATATAAGATAATTTAAACACTTGTTAGAAGGAATTGTTTTAACAATTCTAAGCCAAGTATCCTATAAACTAACAAGTGGCAAAATAATCCTCAATTAAAAATTTAATTATATTAAATATAATGTCTAGAGAAATAATCAGTGTATTCTTTTAGCTAAATTTTTTTCTCATCTTCTAAATTTAAACTGAAATCAAAATTCAAAGAAAATAAATAATAAAACCTCCAGCCTGTTTGAAATCAACAACAAAATCTGTTTAAAGCTTCAACCTGAGATCAACAACAACATCAGTTTGAGCTTCAATTTTAAATTGCAATTCAACTCAAAACATCAATCCAGATCAATTTCGGTATCAATTTTATCATCAAAGTATTCAATCAAATTTAAACTCAAAGATCCAAACCAAAAATTCAAACTGTAGATCAAACTACTGTCCTTTGTTCTTATTTTAGGTGAGTAAATTCTTTAACTTGCTATATCTTGTGTTAGCATGTGGTAAAATTTAGAAGAATAAATTAAAATATGCCTATGTGATGATTTAAGTAAAATTTATGTATATGTGCGTGAAGTATTATGTTTGAGCATGTCTGTATATCTCTCTGTTCTTAGTTCCATGATTCGAAACCTATTTAAAAATCAAGTTTCTTCTACTAGAATTCATGTTAGTCTTTAGGATCTAAACGAATTGCGTTTGTAAAATCAAGTTTTAACTACTAAGAATGTTTTAAGATAAAGATGAAGACAAATCTGGTCAAGGAAGAAGATATGTAGCAAGATTTCAAGCTATGTCTTGAATACGAATATCATAATCGCTGGAGTTACCTATATCATCGGGTTCGATCTGGATAATCATGATTTTTAAAGTAAAATTAAAGATTTTTAAGCTTGTGATTGCCGAGATATAGCGGGTTGAACGGAAATTGGTTTTTCACCAAATTCTGATGATCCAATCGTAGATGAGGAACTATTTTTGACCAAAAGATAGCTGGAAGGGTTGCGAATCTAGGAAAATTAGGTTCAATTTTTTTAGAATGGATTAACTGATCGAGACGAATATAGGGTTTAAGCTTGGGTTTTGTCGTGGTTGTTTTCAAGGCCATTGCGGCTTCGACGATGCATCAGAATCGATCGGGATTAGGGGAATGTTAATGCAGGGTTCAGGCGAAGTTTCGGGGTGGACGACATGGTGTCCAGTGGACTACGACGGGGGTGCGAAGCCGATTTAGGTGATGGTGTGTTCTGGATTAGGTTCCTTTGGCATCGATTGGTTTGATCTTTGATTTCCGTCATTTATGGAGGAGCTGGCTGGTCAAAGAGTTTAGGTGGGTTGTCGGCGACCGAAAGGCATCAGCGCAGTTGATCAAAGCGCGATCGGAGGCATGTGCACGTGCATATGGGTCTGTGTTTCTGTATTTTTGGGCAGAAGGAGTTCGACTCAGGGAAACTCGAGGAAATTTGGGTTTGTTTCGGGTTCGATCTCGTGGTTAATTTTGGTTTCGATTTTTTTAAAAAAAATTAATACAAAGATTTTTTTTAGGAGAAGAAAGGGAGACGGGATCGTGTTTGGAGGTGAAAGAACTCGGGTTTTACTCAGGTTTTGATATTTGGATATGTTAACAAATTTCCAGAGTAATAATTTTATCAACCAAAGATTTTGAAATTAAATTGTTTGTTTTGAATGGTTATAATTAATTAAAGTGATTGGGAAATGATTACATAATATAATCAAATAAGGGATAGTTATTTAAAGTAAAAAAAATTAGAATGATTAGTTAATTAATGAAATAATTACTTCATAAAAGTAATTGAAGATAAATCAGTTCATTTAAGTGATTAAGATAAATGAATTATCTTAAGATTACTAAGTTTATTAGGATTATTAATTGGTTAATTAATTGATTAATAATCAAAGGTAATTAATGATTTAATGAAGAAGGAAAATTAAAGGATGATAAATTAAGGATAATTAATAAATGTAATCAATTAAAAGAATATTTAATTAAGAAAAGTGATTAGAGGATCATTAATGTAATCAATTAATTAGGAATTAATTAAAGATTACTTAATGTGAAGGGTTAAAGGCTAATTAATCTATGTGGTAATTAAAGGTTAATTACTTAATGTAATTAAAGAATAATAAATCAAGGAGGATTAATTAAATGGAGGATTAAAGAATCATTAATTAATTGGGCTGTAATTAATTAATGTTAAGAAAGCAGTATTAAGGTAACCCATATGATTAAAGTTGGTGGTTAGTTTAACTGGTGATTGATTAGATTAATTAGAAATTATATACATAATACATCTTGTTTATGGATGGTTAAATGATACCGCTTGACTTGAGTTGTTGATGGGCGATTTAGATGTGTTGTGATAATGTGTGTTACCTATCTGAGTTGGATTGGGTGTGGTATGATATCATGATTATGAATTGTGTTGTTTAAAAATTTAACAACTTTGATTAGAATGATATTGAATTCGAAGAGACCGGTTCGGGTATCAGTAATACCCGAAACCACTTCAATTTGTAATCTAAATTCTTAAAATGTGATGTGTGGAATCAATCAGGATGGAATGAAATAAGTTAAATATCATGGATATTTAAACTGGATAATGATTTGTGAATATTGTTGAGATAAATGATTGACTTAAATGTGTGAAGAACTCGTGGAAAGATAAGAGTTACCCTGATCTTCATAAGTTACATAGTTTGGTAATTCATATTATATGGGTTTACTCACGCTGGTTTCCAGCCTGACCCGGGTGTTACTTTGATGTAATGCTCGAGTTAGATCGAGTATTACTGATTTTCACGTAAGGACATTCTAGAGATCAGGAGGCGAGCTAGATGGCAAGAATGTAAGGAGTGTATTCTGCTGTGATATATTGTAGTTATTTGGGACATGTGATTTTAACTGTCCAGTGTTTGTGTAAATATTGAAAACTCTAATGTATTGTTTGTAATTTAACTGATACAGCTTCTTTGTATAAATGTTATTATATGATATTATATTTTGATCCGCTGCGAATGTTAGATTTTGTGTCACTGTTTTCTTCTTCTGTCTCTTCTCTTCTTTTCCTAACTATCTGGAATTTTCGGGATCGAAAATTCCGGGTCGTTGCAGTTGGTATTAGAGCAGAAGGTTAAGCGAAAACCTTGGCTCTGGTGGGTTTACTTATTAAGGATAGGGTCAGTGGTACCCTTGAATGAGTTAAGAGTATATACATATGAAAGCGTACTTGTTATTTTCTTATATAAAGGTTTTACAAATGGTTTTAATGAATGATTTTTATAAAAAAGGCTTACATTTTATATGTAAAGCGATAATTGGTTGTTGGATACTGAAACTGAATAAGAATTTAGTGATATATATATATATATATATATATATATATATCAAATGGGAATTGAATAAAATGAACTATACAGATAGGATGAACTAGAATTGGTTTCAAACCAAAATATGGAATGGTTATTGTGTTTAATAATGGGACGTTGTTTTCTAGTAAACATTAATAAAGCAAAATGAAAAAGTTTTAGGGAAGAAAATCTTTAGACGAGTACAACTTATAAATTGAAGTGGGTTTTAAGTTGTGAAGTTTTGAATCCCAAGTCTAGGAACATTTGAAATTTGTTTTCAGAATGTTAAAAAAAATGATATTATTCAAAATATTTTGAATGTGATCTTATTTTAAAATAAGAAATGTTTGGAAAATTTTATAGGAATTTGTTTTGAATTAAAACCAAGGTGGTTTAAAATTTAAGTGTAACCTAAAATAAATATGTATATTTGAAATAAGCTCTAAGGTTGAGTTTTGAGTTTTCCTTGGAATGTGATGTGAAAACCCATAGTGAAATAAATTTTTAAACTTAAGTGGAAAGATTAATAATATGAAGTTTAAAATTTGAAATGGGAATTCAAATTGGGTATAGTTGTCTGGATTAAATTGATGTGAATTTAATTTTGGGAAAAATTAAATACATCTAGAACAAACAACCTGAATTGGAAATTTCAAGATGAAATTGAGATTTAACTTGGGAAGTTAAATGGTGAATATGAATTGGGAGTTTGTGTGATCTCAAAATGGGTTCGAGATCTAAAATTGGAAATGGATGGATGTTTCAAAATAATTTGGATGATATCATCCTGTTATTATTAATAATCTTTAAACTGTAAATTGGATTTGTTTAAATGAATGAAGAAATGGATTTTGGTAATATATCCATTATTGAGATAAAAGGGAAACTAAACTTTAGTTTGAAATTAATGATATGGAATCACGTTGAACTTAAGATTTGAATGTTAAGAATTGAACTTGTAAATTAAAAATTGTTTAAGAATTGGTTTTGAAGTTAAAATTAGGTAATAAATTGGACTCTGAAGATTAAATCATTTAATAAGTTTTGAACTCTCATTTGAATTTTGAAATAAGTTAAGTAAAGGAAATTTAAATGGAATTTTGAAATTTGACTCAGGATCAAACGGTTTAAATATTTAAGTTGTTAAATTAAAAATAAAAGGGTTATTTTGATTTAAGGGATTAAATCAACATTAAAATTTAACTCGAATTTATATAATTCATGATGATTTAAAGTGAAATTGAATTTGAAATTAGTTCAAATTGAAATTTGGATTGAATAATTTAGAATTATGATTAAAGTTGAATAGTTTTAAATTCAAATGGAATTTGATTTGAATTTGGAAAGAATCGAGGTTAATTCAACTTGAATTGGGATTAATTCAAATTGAAGTTGAAATGAATTAAAATTGAAAATTAGTTCAAGTTGAAAATTATTCGAATAAATTGAGATTGAGATCGAAGTGGAATAAACTTGAATTTAGAGTGGGAATTGAAGTTGTTTAAATTGATTTGAGATTTAATCAATGTTAAGAGGAAGTGGAAATTTAAATCTGAATTGATTGGAATAAAGATTGGGTAGTGGAGCAGTTTGGCTCTGAACTATTTTCAAACAAATTATTCTAATATAAGCTTCTTAAATCTATTTTTCCAAGCCATATACTATATACAATCTTTCTTTTTAAAGCCAAACTATTTTATACTTATTTTACAACCATTTTTGGAACTATTTAACAATTTTCAACTGTTTTATAAACTAATTATTGTTTTTCAACTACTTATAACTAATTACTACTTTAACTATTTTGCAATTGTTTTATAATCATTTGACTATTTTATAATTATTCTACAACTACTTAACTATTTTATAGCTATTTTACAAACTACTAATTATTTTTCAACTACTTATCTATTTTTAACTTTTTAAGCTATTTTCTAAATTTAAGCTAGTCAAAGTGCAAACTGTTTATGGTTAATTACCAATTGAGATAAGGATTAAAGTGATAATCCAAATGGAATTGAAACAATTGTGAATAAGTGGATAGAAATTTAAGTGAATGTGAATAGAAAGGAGAAATTGATTTAGCTAATAATCAATGGAGATAAATACATAGGATGCACGTATATTATTCTATTCGCATAGTAATTTGATACAGATTCGAGCAGAGAATTTCGAGATAGTACATCGATCTGAGTTGGGATTTTTCACTTGATTTTCGACGGCGAACCTGGATATGGATTGTTGATTGGTCCTGGATATTATCTATCATAGTTAGGGCAATGCAAGGAGAATAATGGTTTCTGTTCAAGAAACCAGATCTTAGTCCGCGCTAGGAAGTCGGATAGACGATACTGGTTCGGAAGAGTAATTGTGTGATCGAGTGAGCGATCAGATTGATACTGCGTACGGATGATATGAGTACATCGTACGGGTTTGAATGAGATTGATATTGAAATTTTTTGATAAGAACTGGAATATGATTTTTGAAACGGAATGGTATATTTGATTAATAAATGGTTCTTGAAACGAAAGGTATATTTTGTGAAATATATGATGAAATAAAGTGGAAAGTGGATATTTCTATGGTAGAAATTTGCTTATGAAAGTAAGTAATATGATAAGTGACTTTATAGAATAATCAAGCTTGAATATTGTTTTGGAATAAACTAAGTTATGTATATATAACTGATAAACTCCCCTTGTTGAATCTATTGTCGGAAGAAAAGGATTTTTGAGAAGTATTTGAAGTATAAAAAGGGAATTTATACAAGTATGAAGTGATCCAAAGATTTTCAAAGTTATATATACCTTATATATATATATATATATATATATATATATATATATATATATATGAAGGATCTTATGAGAATGATTTTGGAGAAAAGGTTTTTGGAACCTATGGATTTCGGAAAGGCTTTTTATTTTTGGGGAAAAATCAATTTTGAAAATTTGGAAAGCCTAGTTGAGAATTATCGATTTTGGGATAATCGATTTTGTGAAAAGGAGATTTATATGGGATTCATACTAGGTGTATGATTTGAAAGATACTATATGTGTATAGTATAAAAGTGTTTTTGAAAATGGCTCTGGATAAAAAGGCGCTTCCTTGAAACGAACTTCTCAGGAGTACCATAGGTTGGTACTGCCTTGAGCCTCAAAGGGGGAGGCTCTAACGTGGATCCTGTGAGGAAGTCCGGACAAACTGAAGTCCCTGAGGATTATTGGGCAGCAAAAGTAGAGGGCGCTGATGCCTATAGGAGCATTTGGGTTATGCTGTGAGGAGTGTAACTCAATGTCGTTGCGATCTACTGGGGACTATAGCGAAAACCGTGTGGAGGTGAGTGTCAACGGTCGACATTTGATTTTGTCGGGAAGGCAACGTAACATCGGTAGACTGCGATCCATGGCCGAGTGGAGTGGAGAAGTTTCGTTTATTTGGCAGCGAAATTCGAGGGCACTGATGCCAACAGTTATATGGGTTTTTGCTGTGATAGCAACGTAACCCCGGTTGTAGCTGCGATCTGTTGCGGGTTCTATGGTGTAATCGAGGGACGCGGAGCGCCTACAGTTATCTATGGATTTTGTTGGGATGGCAACGTAACCGTCGGGTTAACTGCGATCATCGATGAGGGTGATTATTTCTAGAGCATTCTCACCAAAAGATATTTCTTCTATTTTCAGAATGTTTTCTATATTTTCAACAAAATATATTTTTTTCCAAATATTTTCACTGTTGTTGAATATGGGTTTACCGAGTACTTATAGATTTTCAGTTGTACGCCTGATCAATGTATGACCGAATTTCTATGAGAACAAGGATGGACTGGTTGAAACATCGAGTTATAAAAAGTATTTTTATAAAAACTATTTTATAATATTATGTAGATTTAAAAAGGTGTTTTAAAAAGTGATCAAAGAATGATTTTTCTGATAATAAGCATTTTAATAAATTCTGGTTTCGTTCCTTTTCGAGGACGAAAAAATTCTGGGGGGGCGGAATGTGATGACCCGGAATTTCAGGGAATATCAATTTAATAATCTTCTTTTATAAATATTTAATTGGTAATATTTTATCTTTCAAAGCTAATAAAATTTGTTTTCTATTTATATTTTATATATATTGGTGTGTGTGTATATATATATATTTTAAATAGGAAGTCTTTGATTTGAATTTAATAAAAAGATATGGTTTCAAATTGTAATATACATGTATATTGAAGTGGCGTTTTAAATTCAATATTAAAAATGTTTTCTATTTATAATGTATAAATATTTGTATATATTGTAAATAGAAAAGCTTTGATTAAAATTTAACCAATAAAAACATGTTTTCAAATTTTAATATATATTTTGTGATTTGGAAATTATGTTAAATTCAATATAACACATTTTAAAAGCTATTTAAAAGTTTATCACTTATCTTCAAAACATTTAAAAGTAAATGTTTATTAATCTAAAAAGTATAATAGTTTTAGTCTGAATAAGATTTAACAAAATTTTATTTTTCTTAAACTAAAAAGGTTTAAATATATAAATAGCGGTTTAAAATCATTCTTTCTTTCTAATTACCTTATGGACTAAGTTCAATTTGCATATATATAAACACTTGAAAACTTACATTCATAAGAATAATTTGTGTATATACATATACATATATATATGTTTAGTTTTAAACATAATTCACAATATATATAAATAATAAAGCATTAGTAAATAAGGCAAAATTTTATATTTAAATGAAGATTTATACTCTTGTAGATATTTAAAAAAAGTAATATATATTTAAGAAAATTTAAACACTTGTTAGCATAAGAAGGAATTGTTTTAACAATTGTAAGCCAAGTATCCTATAAACTAACAAGTGGCAAAATAATCCTTAATTAAAAATTTAATTATATTAAATATAATGTCTAGAGAAATAATCAGTGTATTCTTTCAGCTTAATTTTTTTTCTCATCTTCTAAATTTAATTTGAAATCAAAATTCAAATAAAATAAATATTAAAAGCTTAAGCCTGTTTGTAATCAACAGCAAAATCTATTTAAATCTTCAACCTGAGATCAACAGCAACATCAGTTTGAGCTGTAATTTCAAATTGCAATTTAACTCAAAACATCAACTCCAGATCAACTTCGGTATCAGTTTTATCATCAAAGTATTCAATCAAATTTAAACTCAAAGATCCAGACCAAAGATTTAAACTGCAGATCAAACTACTGTCCTCTATTCTTATTTTAGGTGAGTAAATTCTTTAACTTGCTATATCTTGTGTTAGCATGTGGTAAATTTGTGAATAATAAATTGAAATATGCATGTGTGATGATTTAAGTAAAATTTATGCATATGTGTGTGAAGTATTATATTTGAGCATGTCTGTATATCTCTCTATTCTTAGTTCCAGGATTCGAAACCTGTTTAAAAATCAAATTTGTTCTACTAGAATCCATGTTAGCCTTTAGGATCTAAACGAATTAAGTTTGTAAAATCAAGTTTTAACTACTAAGAATGTTTTAAGATAAAGATGAAGACAAATCTGGTCAAGGAAGAAAATATGCAGCAAGATTTCAAGCAATGTCTTAAATTCGAATATCATAATCGCTTGAGTTACCTATATTATCGGGTTTGGTCTGGATAATCATGATTTTTAAAGTAAAATTCAAGATTTTTAAGCTTGTGATTGCCGAGATATAGCGGGTTGAACGGAAATTAGTTTTTCACCAAATTCCGATGATCCAATCGTAGATGAGGAACGATTTTTGACCAAAAGATAGTTGGAAGGGTTGCAAATCTAGGAAAATTAGGTTCGATTTTTTTATGAATGGATTAACTGATCGAGGCGGATATAGGGTTTAAGCTTGGGTTTTGTCGTGGTTGTTTTCAAGGCCATTGCGGCTTCGACGATGCGTCGGAATCGATCGGGGTTAGGGGAATGGTAGTGTAGGGTTCTGGAGAAGTTTTAAGGTGGAAGGCATGGTGTTCGGTGGACTACGACGGTGGTGCAAAGCCGATTTAAGTGATGGTGTGTTCTGGGTGGGTTCCTATGGCATCGATTGGTTCGATCTTTGATTTCCGTCGTTTATGGAGGAGCTGGCTGGTCAAAGAGTTTAGGTGGGTTGTCGGCGACCGGAAGGCATCGACACAGTTGATCAAAGCGCCATCGGAGGCGTGTGCACGTGCACATGGGTCTGTGTTTCTATATTTTTGGGTAGAAGGAGTTCGACTCGGGGAAACTCGGGGAAATTTGGGTTTGTTTCGGGTTCGATTTCATAGATAATTTTGGTTTCAGCTTTTTAATAATAAAAAAATTTATACAGAGATTTTTTTAGGAGAAGAAAGGGAGATGGGATCGGGTTTGGAAGTGGAAGAACTCGGGTTTTACTCAGGTTTTGATATTTGGATATGTTAACAAATTTCCAGAATAATAAATTTATCAAACAAAGATTTTGGAATTAAATTGTTGGTTTTGAATGGTTATAATTAATTAAAGTAATTGGGAAATGATTACATAATAGAATCAAATAAGAGATAGTTATTTAAAGTAAAAAAAGTTAGAATGATTAGTTAGTTAATGAAATAATTACTTCATAAAAGTAATTGAAGATAAATCATTTTATTTAAGTAACTAAGATAAATGAATTATCTTAAGATTATTAAGGTTAGTAGGATTATTAATTGGTTAATTAATTGATTAATAATCAAAGGTAATTTATGATTTAATTAGGAAGGAAAATTAAAGGGTGATAAATTAAGGATAATTAATAAATGTAATTAATTAAAAGAATATTTAATTAAGGAAAGTGATCAGAGGATCATTAATGTAATCAATTAATTAGGAATTAATTAAATATTAATTAATGTAAAGGGTTAAGGCTAATTAATCTATGTGGTAATTAAAGGTTAATTACTTAGTGTAATTATAGAATAATAAATCAAGGAGGATTAATTAAATGGGGGATTGAAGAATCATTAATTAATTGGATTGTAATTAATTAATGTTAAGAAAGCAGTATTAAGGTAACCCAAATGATTAAAGTTGGTGATTAGTTTAATTGTTGATTGATTGAATTAATTAGAAATTATATACCTAATACATCTTGTTTATGGATGGTTAAATGATACTGGATGACTTGAGTTGTTGATGGGCGATTTAGATGTGCTATGATAATGTGTGTTACCTATCTGAGTTGGATTGGGTGTGGTATGATATCCTGATTATGAATTGTGTTATTTAAAAGCTTAACAACTTGGATTAGAATGATATTGAATTCGAAGAGACCGGGGTCGGGTATCAGTAATACCCGAAACCACTTCGATTGGTAATCTAAATTCTTATAATGTGATGTGTGGAATCAATCAGGCTGGAATGAAATAAGCTAAATATCATGGATATTTAAACTGGGTAATGATTTGTGAATATTGTGGAGATAAATGATTGACTTGAATGAGTGAAGAACTCGTGGAAAGATAAGAGTTACCTTGATCATCATAAGTTACATAGTTTGGTAATTCATATTATATGGATTTACTCACGCTGGTTTCCAGCCTGACCCGAGTGTTACTTTGATGTAATGCTCGGGTCAGACAGAGTATTACAGATTTTTAGGTAAGGACGTTCTGGAGCTTAGGAGGCGAGCTGGATGGCAAGAACGTAAGGAGTGTATTCCGCTGTGATATATTGTAGTTATCTGGGACATATGATTTTAATTGTCCAGTGTTTGTGTAAATATTGAAAACTCTGATGTATTGTATGTAATTTAACTGATACAGCTTCTTTGTACAAATGTTATTATATGATATTATATTTTGATCCGCTGCGAATGTGAGATTCTGTGTCTTTTTTTCTGTTTTCTTCTTCTATCTTTTCACTTCTTTTCCTAACTATCTGGAATTTTCAGGATCGAAAATTCCAGGTCATTACAAATAAATTTCTCTAAATAAATAAAGTTTAACATGATTTATTTAAAATCTTTAACTAATCCAAACTTAACTAAAACAATCATTGTATAAAAGAATGAGTTAAAAATGTTTAAATTTGAATTTGTTTTAAAATTTTAAAACCGCAACTACACATATCCGAGATTAACTCGAGTGTCACCCCGAGTCAAAACCCAGTTCCCTCGAGTTCTTTCCCGAGCCACCCATTTTCCTTTTTGTTTTTAATTTAAATTTTTAAAACCTATTAACTTGCTAAACCACATGCGAACATACCCGTGTACTAACCCGAGCCAGCAACACAATTCCCCGAGATAAAACCCGAGTCGAAACCTTTCTTCCCAAACTCAAGTCTACTGATACAACCCTGTTCATGATGCTCGTGGAGGTCGTCATCGATGTGTTGAAGGTCGGAGCCTTGGTTGGAGGTGGCCGGAACTGCTGTGCACGTGCACACGGGTCAGGGTTGTAGCAGTAGACTTGAGTTTGGGAAGAAAGGTTTCGACTCGGGTTTTGCCTCGGGGAATTATGTTGCTGGTTCGAGTTAGTACGCGGGTGTGTTCGTGTGTGGTTTAGCAAGTTAACAGGTTTTAAAAATTTAAATTAAAAACAAAAGGAAAAAGGGTGGCTCAGGAAAGAACTCGGGGGAACTGGTGTGACGACCCGGAATTTTGAGCAATATCAATTTAATAATCTTTGTTAATAATTAAATTGATTTTATAATTTTATATTATGAATTGACAAGTTTATTCTTTTAAAAAAGCTAATAATATTTAATTTTACAATATCTATTAACATTTTTCCTAACAACATAAAATAGGCAAGTTTAATTCTTTTGAAAACTAATAATATTTTAATTTAGGAATTTTAATCTAGCAATTTAAAATTGGTAAGATTTATTTCTCAAAAGCTAATCAAAATATCTTCTATTTATAATGTATATAAATATTGGTATGTATCATATATAGGAAGTCTTTAATGTAATAAAAGCTTTGTATTCAAATTGTAATATATATGAATATCTATATTGTGATTTGAAATTGTGTTTTTTTGAAATTCAACATTGTAATTATCAAAACTAATGTTAAAATATTTTCCATTTGAAATGTATATATTTGTATATATATTAGAAATGAAAAAAAAAATTGAATTTAATAAAGTGTTTCCAAACTTTAAATTATATATAATTTGTAATTTGAACATTTTAATTTGACTTAATACTTTTAAAAGTGATATTTGAGATTTAAATTTTAATAATAAAGATAATTTCTTATTTAATATATATATATATATATTAAACTTGAGTTTTAAATAAGATTTAAGTTTAAAAGTTCAATTGTTTTTAATATTCTTTCATTTTTAAAATTTTAACATAAGATAAATTTGTTTTAAAAATTTTATATAAAGAGTTAAAATAAATTTATCAAGCTTATAAACATATGATACATCAAATTGAATCAAAAGCATAAGTAATTTATAATTGTTAACATGAAGTCGCTTTTATATTTACAAAAATCTAAAGCTTATTTATATAAAATAAATACACATTATATTCTTGTAAATATTACATGATTACATATATATAGCTTAAATAAATTATAAAAAGAAAAAGTAACACTTGTAAATCATTAATTAAGCATTAAAACACTTGTAAACATTTTAATATATGTTAGAGACATTTGTAAACATATAGGCTTAGGTGTAAGTTAACTAAAACATAAAAGGGACAAATGTCAATTCTCTTGATAATTTAATTTAAAAAATAAAATTCTAAAATATGAAGAAGAAATTTACTTTTAATCTTCAGCTAAAATCTTGCTTCTTTTCAACCAAAATGGACACAAATCAAAAGACATAAAATCTGGAAAAAAAAATCTGAAAATAAAAAGAAAGAAAGAAATCTGGAATCAAGGAACAAGAAGAAGATAAGTAGGAAAATTCAACGTCAAGGCAAGATTTTCAAATACAATCGGGCAAGGAGATTATTCAACAATCAAAACTGGAAATCAACAGCAGCCAAATGTATTTCAACATGCAAAGAAGAATTCAGATTAAAATAGACAAGCCAGGAAAAACTAACATCTGTTCTCTGTCTTCTGCTTTAATTGGTGAGTAAACATATTTTAAAAACAGTTTATTTTTTGATTTCATTTTGATATGTGTATGAAATCATGATGTTTGCCTGGATTCTTGGATTTAAACTGGTGCATGTAGGAGTATGAGTGATTGATGATTGTGAGATGCCTGTAAACATAAAATATATGCTCTGTGTGATAGTAACAGGTTCAATTTTCATAATAAAATCAATAACTCAATGTTGAATTCGAATTGGTTTATGATTTGTAAACAAAAGTAGTTTGAAATCATGCAACATTTCATCTAAAAATAATTATAGGTATTTAAAATGAATAATTGGCTCAAAATTTCTGAATTTACAGTAAAAATAAAATTTGGATCAAATTTTTATTATTTCAATTTTAATTTTTGATTTCATAATTGAATTACAAATAGAAAATCAAGATTTTTGAGGTATGTATCATGATTTTTAGTTTGGGAATTAGGGTGTTTGCTAGGGTTGAACGTGAGGGGTGTTTTGATCAATTACCGTCGATCAACGGCAAATTGGTTGGCGAGGTTGAGCTTGAAGGTGAAGGGGGTGATGATGATCGTAGGAAAAATGCTATGGAGATTTATTGTTGATCGTGTTGGCCAGGAATGAACGGAGTAGGGTTTTATACCATGTGTTTGTCGTCGAAGTACAAATGGGGATCGTGGCGTCGAGGCGCAACCGGAGTCGATCGCGAGCGGTTCTGGAGATGTTGGGGAATGAGGCGGAGCTACGTTTAAGAAAGAGGAGCTTATCGATACAGGGGTCGTCGGTGGCGGTCGAATTTCGATGATATGTGGTTCAGGCAGTTTTGGGTTCGTGGTCAATTTTTGATGCTCGATCGAATCGTGATCTCTGGGTGTCGCGAGTGGTTGTCGTGGTCGAGAGTGATCTGTCGGAGGCAGGAGCAAAGTTCATCGACGCTCGGCGTCGTGGTGCACATGGATGTGCACGGTTTCATGCATCAGAATATGGTTTTGGGAAGATAGGTGGGAGCTCGAAGTTTACTTCGGGAATGTGATGTTATTTCTCGAAGCAGGAGAAGAGGTGGGGAAACTCGGGGCAGACTCGGGTTTTTGTAGGGGTTTGCTTGGTGTTTTTGCTAGTTTACTCGAGATTAACTCGGGTTTGTATTTTAAGTATAACCAGATTTTATAAAATCAGTGAAAACAATGAATAGATGATATAGGAATTTGATTTTGGAATGTTTATAAAGTTTTAAAACAAAAGTAAAACAAGTTTTTACTTATAAAACTAATTTGTTTCAAAGTTAAGTTTTAAATAAGTTATATATATATTGAAATATAAAAGTTTTAAAAATAAAATAAGTGGATTTTCAATAATAAGGTTTGCATTAAATTTATTTAAATAAATTTGGAAAGTATTTAAAATTTAAAGGTTTAATTTGAATGTTTAAATTGTTTTAATTATAATTGATTTCTAAAATATTTTATTTTAAATAGGGTTTAATGATTAAGATTTAGTAATCAAATATAATAAAGATTTATCTTGAGTAATTAAGAGTTTGGTTAATTAAAGAAAACAAATGTGTGAAGATAATTAAGATAATCCAATTATTATTAATAATCAAAAAGTTATTGGTTAATATAAATAATTTAATTAAGACAATGATTTTCTTAATTAAGGATCTTTTTAATATAAGAAGTTAAAGAATTATTTAATTAAACTTAAATGATTAATTAAATAATTGACTAAATAATTAATTAGTAAGTGATTAAAGATAATAACTTATGATTTAATTTGGTTAAATTACTTAGTGAAGAAATTAAGTCATTAATGACTGGAGGTAATTAAGCAAAGAGTAATTATTTAACAAAGTAATTAGAGGTTAATTACTTTATGAAAGTAATTAGGTGGAAGTGATTAAGGGTTAATCACTTATGTTATTAATTAAAGAATTAATTAATATAATTAATTAAAGGTTTAAATTAATTAATTAATTGAAGACTAATTAATTAATGAAAGGATTTAGAGTAATTCATAAAGTGACTAATTACTTGTTAGATAATTAATTAGAAAGGATTTGATTAATGGAAGTAATTATTAATTAAATAATTAATTGTTAATTAAATAATTAAAGGGCAATTAATCTATAATTAAGTTTTGATTACTAAATGTAATTAAAAAAGTAATTAATTAAGAGTGGTTAATTAAAAGTAATTAACCAAGTGTGGTTAATTAAAAAGTAATTAATCAAGTGTGATTAATTAAAAAGTGATTAATCAGGTGTGATTAATTAAAAAGAATAATTAAGAAATAATTATCGGGGTAATTAAAGAATAATTAATTAAGGATGATTAAATGAAAAGTGTAATTAAGAGATAATTACTTGGTATAATTAAGAAGTAATTAATCAAGATGATTAATTAAAATTGTAATTAAGAAATAATTACTTAAAGTGGTTAAGAAATAATTAATCAAGGGAGATTAATTAAAGTGGATAATGAAGTGATGTTTAGTTAATTAATTTGTAATTAATTAATGAATAAGTAAGTTGGATTGATGATAATCCAAGTGATTAAGTAAGAAATTAATTTAATTAAGGATTAATTAAATTAATTAAGCATGGTCCAAACTCGTTTATGGATGATTAATGATTGGATGATAAATATCATTGGATGAGTTAATGATATTGGATGATATTGTATGTCATTAGTTGATATGTAATGATATGAATGTGATATATATGCTGTTTTGTGATATGTGTGGATGAATTTGATAATAATGAATTATCTATCTGTGTGTTATGAATCATCCATTTATGTTAAGTGATATTCTTAATATCTACGGTTTAAACCCTTAAGTACAACTTGGACATTAAAATGGCGTTTTGAATTCGGTGAGACCGGGATCGGATTTTATATCCGAAAACCACATCGATCCAAATTAACATTAGGTCGTAAATCCAAGTAAAGTAAAGTAAAGACTCCAAGTGCAAGAACTATATATCATTATAACTCCGAGGGTGATTCCAGAATGAGTTTAACGAAGATAGTACTTTCAGATTCGAGATGAAGATTCAGAGTGAAAGGGCTATTGTTGTTAACTCTGAGGGTGATTCCAAAATGAGTGTAACGAGATAGTGCCTTCGGTTCTGTTCGAACCCGGAATGGACTTGTATGGATTGAATGCTTTCAGAACATCGTCAGGTGGACGATGAGCATTCTAAGATAGATGTGTCCTATAAAGGTAATCGCAGCCTCAAGGCCCATCAACCGGCAATGGCTAAAACAGGGGAGGTGCAGCAAGGTTAAGTGGGTCATGCCTAAGTAGGACGAGATTTACCCCTGTCTAGATGTCCCTTTTTATTCGGCTGTGTGGGCAGTTGGATCTGCAGCCAACTGCGGGGTTGTCTTGTTCGGGACTATTCAGTAAGGAATGGTCTCGGCCTTGTGTTGCAGGGGAGTTAGTATGGCTCATCGGTAAGGTGATCTAGGCCACGTACTGTGACGGGTGGTACCCCAGTAGTCGTGCCATTGATGGAAACCCATTCTTCCTACGTGCCCCTACGGTTTTGTTTGTATTACCCATTTTGTGGCTAGTAGCTGGAATTTAATAGATGTAACAATTTCGGCTATTTCATATTTACTTGAAAACCCTAGACACTATTATAATATCACTGGATTTCCTTTCAAATGTTTTGGTTAGCGTAAGGTAAAAACTTTTCCATGTTTATGTGTGGGAAGTCTTACGTGATACCTTTCTTTTTAAAGGATTTTCTAAAGTTAAGCAAATTTTAAACTGTTTACTCACACCAGACTCCTGTCTGACCCAAGTGTTTATTTTCTGTTTTATTAAACTCTTGGGTACTCATATTATATATAAGTAGTCGAGTGATTTAAGTTATTCTTGACGAATTCTGGAGGAGCTTTGGAGCAGGAGGCTTTAGTGTGTAGGTATATAGATAAAGTTTTCGCAGTGATGTTATTCTGTATGGATGTTCTTGTATTGTACATTAGACAGAAATGGTATAACTGTCTAAATTGAGATGTATAGTTGTGTACTCTAATGTATATGATACTATATATATGTTATATATTATATTTCATTCGTTCCGCTGAGAGATTCTGATGTGTTGTTGTTCTTTCTTCTCTTCATTTTCTTCTTCTATCCCTTTCTTTCTTAAGTAGTGATGCGTCTTTCTGGTGATAGAAAGGCGGGTCGCTACAGTTGGTATCAGAGCACTAGGTTGAGTGAATATCTAGGCTTTGGAGTGACTTCTTTCTTGAGAGAGCGTACTTGTAATTTAAATATATATATATATATATGTATTTATATATCTACCTAATCTGTTGAATTATCTGTTTGGAATTTCCAACATAGGTTATAAAGGCAGGTAAGGTAGGAGTGCGTGTAACACGACTAGCACTAATGGAAGAGGCTCATATATTGTGGTTGGAGGTATATCTGTCGAGATTGTAGACCTAATACCGTCTCGACTAAGCTTAATAGATTGGTGAAAGGATTTCATTGATCCCAGAGAAAGTCTTTCCAAGGATTAGAGTATATTCTTGAAGAGTGAGGTTGATTTGCTCTCGAGTGAGTGGGATTTCCAAGAGTTGAGTCTGTCAGCTAAGCAGAAGCAGGTAATGGTATCTTGGTGGCTTCAGGAAAGAATAGCTGTGTGGTGAGATGCAGTATCCATAGATGGTTCTGAAGGTGTTCCTTTTAGAACCAGATTTAGATGGTATTGAAGGAACAGTGATGCCGACTGTAGGGAAGATTCGGATGTTTAGGGATCTTCTGGATCTCAAGTAAGGGAATCTTATCTATATTAAAGTATGAGACTAAGGTCGATGAGTTACCTCATTTCAGACATGGTCTCGTTGTTTTCCTTAAGAAGAACAGGTGGTTGGTGTTGGTTTGGGCCGAGTTTCTTGAGGAGATGTCTACCCGTCTCAAGGATCTTTTAGTGGAATTGGGTGATAGTTTTGTGTTTCAAGAAGCTTTTGGTTAAGGAAGATCTTTGGCTTAACAGTATCATTAAAGTGAAGTTTGGAAGCAGCAGCGTGGAACTATTTCTTCGATGGTTCAGAAATCTTTGGGATTCTACTATCGGCAGACCATTCAAATAGTGAAGGCTTATCCATTTCTTCTGGAGGCTCAATGAAGCAGGATGTATTAGTTAGAGGTGATCTGTCAGTTTTTCTGATAAATAAACCATTCTGGAAAGATTGATCTCGGTTAGGAAAGCTGTTCTAGTTGGTGAAGATAGTTCTTTGAAATCTGAACTGAGTAGGATCGCAAAAGTGACTTGCGATTAGTTTGGGAAATCTTTGAGTATTCTTTTGCTTGATATTTGGGGAATCTCATGTGGAGGTAAAAGTTATTAAGGTAGTCAGAGATCCACCAGATGTTTTTGAGGAAATCAGAAGTCTACCGCATCAGAGTTTGAGTTCCTTAACGACTTGGATTCCAGGATCAATATTGATGGTTCAACCATGTAGAGAGAAGACTCTTAGAATAAGAAGAGGTTGGTGAAGCAGCTCAGGATTCTTGAGGAGGGATTGATCATCTAGTTTTCTAGTTAAGATTCTGCTGAGATGTTTTGACCAAGTAGAATGGGTCACTAAGATTTTTTAGGATCTAATAAACAGTATATGGAGAAAGTTTGTACTCAAGTTCTTCGGTGGTATTCTCATCTACTCTAAATCAGAGTTGTGCAGCGGAAGCGAGATAGCAGTAATTCTAGAATGGGGGAAACCGGGTGTTGCAGTAAGGGATTTCCATAGGAAATTCAAGTATGAAGAAATTTTCAGGATTTGAAGGCAAGGTTGTCAAGTGCAACTGTTTGGTTATTCCAGATAAGAGAAGTAGGTTTGAAGTCCACTAATGCTTGTGGAATAGAGTTGTGTTTTGAATTTCGGTAAATTTTTGAGAGAATCATTTTGTTGAGTAGGATCTGCAAATTGGTTTGATTTTGGTCCAGTTTGTTCATGAAGCAATCAGCAAGGGTTAAACTGATCAGGAAAGATGGAGGTGACCCAGGATCATCAGAGGGGTTATGCAGTTAAGAATTGAGAAGATTTGGAATGAGAAGTTGGAATTTGGATATTGCTTTAGTTTTATCCGATCAAAGGAGATATAAGATTGGGTAAAACTAGAGAGCTAGCTTCGGAAGTATTTTTAGTTTTTCCTGTGTTCTCTGGAGATTAGATTTTAATCTACAGGATTGAATTGCCAGTTCGGATAGCTGGAATTCATTGTATTTCACGTATCTCTGAGGAATACGTGTATGATTCATCACGAGTGATAGAATCAGCAGTTCAGAAGGATATGTGAGTTGAGCTGGTCTTGAGTTTAGTTTGATATCTTGTTCAGATTTGTAGATCTGGATGAGAGAAGTTCTGGGTTATAGTAGTGTAGTTACTTAAGATTCTGTAGAGCGAGTATTCCAGAATAGGTACCTAGAAACTCTTGATAATATTAGGAAGTTCTATCCAGAATTTTGTCTGGATAATTAAAATTGTTTGTTTGAATTGGTTGCTATGGTTGCTATGATTGATAGTGTATGATTTATTTGTGTGATTGCTGTTTGAAGTTAAAAACTTTTGCTGGGTTATTAAATTATCTTTGCTTTTAAATTTCGGGGACGAAATTCTTTTAAGGGGGAGGAATGTGACGACCCGGAATTTTGAGCAATATCAATTTAATAATCTTTGTTAATAAATAAATTGATTTGAAAATTTTATATTATGAATTGACAAGTTTATTCTTTTAAAAAAAAGCTAATAATATTTAATTTGACAATATCTATTAACATTTTTGCTCACAGCATAAAATAGGCAAGTTTAATTCTTTTGAAAACTAATAATATTTTAATTTGGGAATGTTTCTTCTAGCAATTTAAAACTGGTAAGATTTATTTTTCAAAAGCTAATCAAAATATCTTCTATTTATAATGTATATATATAGGTATATATTATATATAGGAAGTCTTTAATGTAATAAAAGCTTTGTATTCAAATTGTAATATATATGAATATATATATATATATATTGTGATTTGAACTTTTGTTTTTTTAAAATTCAATATTGTAATTATCAAAACTAATGTTAAAATATTTTCCATTTGAAATGTATATATATTAGAAATGAAAAAAAAATTGTTTGAATTTAATAAAGTGTTTCCAAACTTTAAATTATATATAATTTGTAATTTGAAAATTTTAATTTGACTTAATACTTTCAAAAGTGATATTTGAGATTTAAATTTTAATAATAAGGATAATTTCTTATTTAATATAGATATATATATTTTAAACTTGAGTTTTTAATAAGATTTAAATTTAAAAGTTCAATTGTTTTTAATATTCTTTCATTTTCAAAATTTTAACATAAGATAAATTTGTTTTAAATTTTTTATATAAAGAGTTAAAATAAATTTCTCAAGCTTATAAATATATGATAAATTAAATTGAATCAAAAGCATAAGTAATTTATAATTGTTAACATGAAGTCACTTTTATATTTACAAAAATCTAAAGCTTATTTATATAAAATAAATACACATTATATTCATGTAAATATTACATGATTACATAAACGTAGCTTAAATAAATTATAAAAAGAAAAAGCAACACTTGTAAATCATTAATTAAGCATTAAAACACTTGTAAACATTTTAATATATGTTAGAGATATTTGTAAACATATAGGCTTAGGTGTAAGTTAACTAAAACATAAAAGGGACAAATGTCAATTCTCTTGATAATTTAACTTAAAAATTAAAATTCTAAAATATGAAGAAGAAATTTACTTTTAATCTTCAGCTAAAATCTTGCTTCTTTTCAACCAAAATGGATACAAAACAAAAGACATAAAATCTGGAAAAAAATTCTGAAAATAAGAAGAAAGAAATAAATCTGGAATCAAGGAACAAGAAGAAGGTAAGTGGGAAAATTCAACATCAAGGCAAGATTTTCAAATACAATCAGGCAAGGAGATTATTCAACAATCAAAACTAGAAATCAACAGTAGCTAGATTTATTTCAACTTGCAAAGAAGAATTCAGATTAAAATAGACAAGCTAGGAAAAACTAACATCTGTTCTCTGTCTTCTGCTTTAATTGGTGAGTAATCATATTTTAAAAACAGTTTATTTTTTTGATTTCATTTTGATATGTGTATGAAATCATGATGTTTGCCTTGATACTTGGATTTAAACTGATGCATGTAGGAGTATGAGTGATTGATGATTGTGAGATGCCTATAAACATAAAATATATGCTCTGTGTGATAGTAACAGGTTCAATTTTCATAATAAAATCAATAACTCAATGTTGAATTCGAATTGGTTTATGATTTGTAAACAAAAGTAGTTTGAAATCATGCAACATTTCATCTAAAAATAATTATAGGTATCTAAAATGAATAATTGGCTCAAAATTTCTAAATTTACAGTAAAAATAAATTTTGGGTCAAATTTTTATTATTTCAATTTTGAGTTTTGATTTCATATTTGAATTACAAATAGAAAATCATGATTTTTGAGGTATATATCATTATTATTAGTTTGGGAATTAGGGTGTTTGCTAGGGTTGAACGTGAGGGGTGTTTTGATCAATTTCCGTCGATCAACGACAAACTGGTTGGCGAGGCTGAGCTTGAAGGTGGAGGGGGTGACGATGATCGCAGGAAAAATGCTATGGAGATTTATTGTTGATCGTGTTGGCCAGGAATGAACGGAGTAGGGTTTTATACTCTGTGTTTGTCGTCGAAGTTCAAATGGGGATCGTGGCATCGTGACGCAACCGGAGTCAATCGCGAGCGGTTCTGGAGATGTTGGGGAATGAGGCGGAGCTACGGTTAAGGCAGAGGAGCTTATCGATACAGGGATCGTCGGTGGCGGTCGAATTTCGATGATATGTGGTTCAGGCAGTTTTGGGTTCGGCGTCAATTTTTGAAGCTCGATCGAATCGTGATTTCTGGGTGTCGCGAGTGGTTGCCGTGGTCGAGAGTGATATGCCGGAGGTAGGAGCAAAGTTCAACGACGCTCGGCATCGTGGTGCACGTGGATGTGCACGGTTTCATACATCAGAATATGGTTTTGGGAAGATAGGTGGGAGCTCGAAGCAGGAGAAGGGGTGGGGAAACTCAGGGCAGACTCGGGTTTTTGTAGGGGTTTGCTCGGGGTTTTTGCTAGTTTACTCGAGATTAACTCGGGGTTGTATTTTAAGTATAACCAGAATTTATAAAATCGGTGAAAACAATGAATAGATGATATAGGAATTTGATTTTGGAATGTTTATAAAGTTTTAAAAAAAAAGTAAAACAAGTTTTTACTTATAAAACTAATTTGTTTCAAAGTTAAGTTTTAAATAAGTTTTATATATATTGAAATATAAAAGTTTTAAAAATAAAATAAGTGGATTTTCAATAATAAGGTTTGTATTAACTTTATTTAAATAACTTTGGAAAGTATTTAAAATTTAAAGATTTAATTTGAATGTTTAAGTTGTTTTAATTATAATTGATTTCTAAAATATTTTATTTTAAATAAGGTTTAATGATTGATTTAGTAATCAATTATAATAAAGATTTATCTTGAGTAATTAAGAGTTTGGTTAATTAAAGAAAACAAATGTGTAAAGATAATTAAGATAATCCAATTATTATTAATAATCAAAAAGTTATTGGTTAATATAAATAATTTAATTAAGACAATGATTTTCTTAATTAAGGATCTTTTTAATATAAGAAGTTAAAGAATTATTTAATTAAAATTAAATGATTAATTAAATAATTGACTAAATAATTAATTATTAAGTGATTAAAGATAATCACTTATGATTTAATTTGGTTAAATTACTTAGTGAAGAAATTAAGTGATTAATTACTGGAGGTAATTAAGTAAAGAGTAATTATTTAACAAAGTAATTAGAGGATAATTACTTTATGAAAGTAATTAGGTGGAAGTGATTAAGGGTTAATCACTTGTGTTATTAATTAAAGAATTAATTAATATAATTAATTAAAGGTTTGAATTAATTAATTAATTGAAGACTAATTAATTAATGAAAGGATTTAGAGTAATTAATAAAGTGACTAATTACTTGTTAGATAATTAATTAGAAAGGATTTGATTAATGGAAGTAATTATTAATTAAATAATTAATTGTTAATTCAATAATTAGAGGGTAATTAATCTATAATTAAGTTTTGATTACTAAATGTAATTAAAAAAGTAATTAACCAAGAGTGGTTAATTAAAAAGTAGTTAATCAAATGTGGTTAATTAAAAAGTAATTAATCAAGTGTGATTAATTAAAAAGTGATTAATCAGGTGTGATTAATTAAAAAGAATAATTAAGAAATAATTATCAGAGTAATTAAAGAATAATTAATCAAGGATGATTAAATGAAAAGGGTAATTAAGAGATAATTACTTGGTATAATTAAGAAATAATTAATTAAGATGATTAATTAAAATTGTAATTAAGAAATAATTATGTAAAGTGATTAAGAAATAATTAATCAAGGGAGATTAATTAAAGGGGGTAATTAAGTGATGTTTAGTTAATTAATTTGTAATTAATTAATGAATAAGTAAGTTGGATTGATGATAATCCAAGTGATTAAGTAAGAAATTAATTTAATTAAGGATTAATTAAATTAATTAAGCGTGGTCCAAACTCGTTTATGGATGATTAATGATTGGATGATAAATATCATTAGACGAGTTAATGATATTGGATGATATTGCATGTCATTAGTTGATATGTAATGATATGAATGTGATATATCTAACATGTGATATATATGTTGTTTTGTGATATGTGTGGATGAATTTGATAATAATGAATTATCTATCTGTGTGTTATGAATCATCCATTTATGTTAAGTGATATTCTTAATATCTACTGTTTAAACCCTTAAGTACAACTTGGACATTAAAATGGCGTTTTGGATTCGGTGAGACCAGGATCGGGTTTTATATCCGAAAACCACATCGATTCAAATTAACGTTGGGTCGTAAACCCAAGTAAAGTAAAGTAAAGACTCGAAGTGTAAGAATTATATATAGTTATAACTCCTAGGGTGATTCCAGAATGAGTTTAACGAAGATAGTACTTTCAGATTCGAGATGAAGATTCAGAGTGCAAGGGCTATTGTCGTTAACTCTGAGGATGATTCCAAAATGAGTGTAACGAGATAGTGCCTTCGGTTCCGTTCGAACCCGGAACGGACTTGTATGGATTGAATTCTTTCAGAACATCGCTAGGTGGACGATGAGCATTCTAAGATAGATGTGTCCTATAAAGGTAATCGCAGTCTCAAGCCTCATCAACCAGGAATGGCTAAAACAGGGGAGGTGCAGCAAGGTTAAGTGGGTCATGCCCAAGTAGGACGAGATTTACCCTTGTCTAGATGTCCTTTTTTATTCGGCAGTGTGGGCAGTTGGATCTGCAGCCAACTGTGGGGTTGTCTTGTTCGGGACTATTTAGTAAGGAATTGTCCCGGCCTTGTGTTGCAGGGGAGTTAGGATGGCTCCTCGGTACGGTGATCTAGGCCACGTACTGTGACGCACGGTACCCTAGTAGCCGTGCCATTAATGGAAACCCATTCTTCCTACGTGCCTCTACGGTTTTGTTTGTATTACCCACTTTTGTGGCTAGTAGCTGGAATTTAATAGATGTAACAATTTCGGCTATTTCATATTTACTTGGAAAACCTAGACACTATTATAATGTCACTGGATTTCCTATCAAATGTTTTGGTTAGCATAAGGTATAAAAAATTCCATGTTTATGTGTGGGAAGTTTTACGTGATACCTTTCTTTTCAAAGGATTTTCTAAAGTTAAGCAAATTTTAAACTGTTTACTCACACCAGACCCCGTCTGACCCCAAGTGTTTATTTTCTGTTTTATTAAACTCTTGGGTACTCGTATTATATATGAGTAGTCAAGTGATTCAGGTTATTCTTTACGAATTCTGGAGGGGCTTTGGAGCTGGAGGCTTCAGTGTGTAGATATATAGATAAAGTTTCCACTGTGGTGTTATTCTATATGGATGTTCTTGTATTGTACATTAGACAGAAATGTTATAACTGACTAAATTGAGATGTATAGTTGTGTACTCTGATGTATATGATACTATATATATGTTATATATTATATTTCATTCGTTCCGCTGTGAGATTCTGATGTGTTGTTGTTCTTACTTCTCTTTCTTTTCTTCTTCTATCCCTTTCTTTCTTAAGTAATGATGCGTCTTTCTGGTGATAGAAAGGCGGGTCGCTACAACTGGGTTTTGACTCGGGGTGACACTCGAGTTAATCTCGGTTATGTGTAGCTGCGGTTTTCAAACTTTAAAACAAATTCAAATTTAAACATTTTTAACTCATTCTTTTATATAATGATTGTTTTAGTTAAGTTTGGATTAGTTAAAGGTTTTAAATAAATCAAAAATCATTATTTTGAAATACAAATCTGATTGTAAAATAAGAACATGATTCCCAGACACTTAATTTCTGACATATATATGATCATCACTGTTATTTATCATTTTTGAAATAAATATTCAACTTAAGCACTTGAAATTATTTTTAAAATTAAATTTACACTCCTACAATCATCTTTTATTTAGAAATCAAAGCCTAAAATTGATTATATGGGAAGATATGATTTTTTTTCCAGGTCGATTTTTTTAGTCTGTGAACACAACAGAGACATATCTATATATATACACAGGTATGCACACATCATTTACATGTATATATATATATATATATATATATATATATACATGCAGGCATACTTAACGACTAAACAAATATTTTTCATGGCATACTTCAAGTATTAACACAAACTTCAAGATGTATATATACAGATTCAAGTAAGTTTGCTCACCTGTACATGAAAAACAGAGACAAGCCTTTATTCTTTGATCTGAAATTGATTTAATTTTTGATCTGCTACTTTGATTATTGATCTAAAGCTTGATGTTTCAATTGTACTAAAGCTTGTTAAAACTGAGTTAAACTTGGATTGCAACTTTGAAAATCTAGAATTTGATTTGCTTTAAGCTTTTAGGTTGAGATGCTTCAGGTTTTATATGTTTGAAATGAATTTGAACAGAGGCTGTTTGATTTTGATCTTGAAGTTGAAACTGGAAAATATTTTTGAATTTTTGATCTTATTTTCTGGTTTGTATTTTCTTTCTCAGGTTTGTAATTTTGAATCAAAATATGAAAGAAAATGTAGGGGTAGATAGTAGAAGTAGTATGTAAATTCATAATCTTGTTTTCTTATTTTTTTTCAAAATAAAAAGCAAATTAATAATTGACACTTGTATTTTATGCATGATGATTTACTTACAAATGTTTAAATGTACGTTAAAATCCTTTACACTTGTCTTTATTCATGTTACAAATGTTACACTAGTTTTCATTTTATTAAATATTTTAAATATGTTTATATAATTTTTATATTATATTTTCAATTAGTTTTATATGTACATATGTTTATATTATATTTTTATTAATTCATTTTCTATTATTTATATTTATATAACTTTTAAAGAAAATGATTTCTAAAATCTAATCATACATTAATAAATAAACACATGTGTATATTATATTTTAACCCTTAATTAGCTTTTAAAAATTATTATATTTAATTTAAAGCATAACCTCCCAATTACAGTACACACACACACACAGATATATATATATATATATATATATATATATATTAGAAAACAAATTTTTATTAATCTTAAAATATAAAGTTTTTTAAATGCACTTAATTTATACGATATTTATTTTTTAATTTCAAATCCAATATTGTATTTCCAATCCATATATATGCACACACACTTATCTTATTTGTTTTGAAAAAAATTCAAATTAATTCACAAATTAATCCTGAAAATTATATTAATTACCAATTTAAATTTGAATTAAAAAGGGGATCGTTACAGTCCTTAAGAATATTTCATCCTCAAAATTTGAAAGCAAAAGATAATCCCAAAGCTTCTATTTCAAACAATCCAAGCATACATATTAGCCATACACTAACAACCAAAGCAAACAATTCATTCAACCAAACATTTCTAACTATCCAGACACAAAGCCGGATAGGCTTCCCTAAGATATCTTGTCCGTATGCCTCAGTCACTTCTCTTACTATTCTTGATAGTAAGAATGAGTGCAAGAAGATCTGTAGCGATCCTCTTTTTAAGTCAAATTTAAATTGGTAATTAATATAATTTTCAGGATTAAATTATGAAATAATTTGAATTTTTTTCAAAAGAAATAAGATAAGTATTTTTATATATATAGATAGATTGGAAATAGAATATTGGATTTGAAATTCAAAAATAAATATCTTATAAATCAATTGGATTTAAAAAACTTTATATTTTAAGATTAATAAAAAGTATGTTTTCTTTTATATATATATATATATATGTATGTATGTATGTATGTATGTATGGTGATTTGGAAATTATGTTTCGAATTTAAAATTATTTATAATTAAATCAAAAAATCATTATTTTGAAATACGAATCAGATTGTAAAATAAGAACATGATTCCCAGACATTTAATTTCTGACATATATACGATCATCACCGTTATTTATCATTTTTGAAATAAATATTCAACTTAAGCACTTGAAATTATTTTTAAAACTAAATTTACACTCTTACAATCATCTTTTATTTAGAAATCAAAGCCTAAAATTGATTATATGGGAAGATATGATTTTTTCTAGGTTGATTTTTTTTAGTCTATGAACACAAAAGAGACATATCTATATATATACACAGGCATGCACACATCATTTACATGTATATATATGCATGCAAGCATACTTAACAACTAGACAAACATTTTTCATGGCATACTTCAAGTGTTAACACAAACATCAAGATGTACATACACAGATTCAAGCAAATTTGCTCACCTGTATATGAAAAACAACGACAAGCCTTTATTCTTTGATCTGGAATTGATTTAAATTTTGATCTGCTACGTTGATTATTAATCTGAAGCTTGATGTTTCAATTGTACTGAAGCTCGATAACACTGAGTTGAACTTGGATTGCAACGTTGAAAATCTGGAATTTGATTTGCTTTAAGCTTTTAGGTTGAGATGCTTCAGGTTTTGTATGTTTGAAATGAATTTGAACAGAGGTTGTTTGATTTTGATCTTGAAGTTGAAACTAGAAAATATTTTTGAATTTTTGATCTTATTTTCTGGTTTGTATTTTCTTTCTCAGGTTTGTAATTTTGAATCAAAACATGAAAGAAAATGTAGGGGTAGAGAGTAGAAGTAGTATGTATATTTATAATCTTTTTTTTTCTTATTTTTTTGAAAATAAAAAGAAAATTAACAATTGACACTTGTATTTTATGCATGATGATTTACTTACAAATGTAACGCCCCGATTTTTCGATGCCCGAAAATCGACATCAATACATCCACTGTATCAAATGCCGAATAATCGAATACCGAAAAACCAAATCGTTAGGGTTAAAGAAGATGAAGATAGAAGAAGAAATAGAACAATATCAGAATCTCACAATTGCAGCAGAACAATATATAATAGATAAATGACTAATGTTTAAAACAAAAGAACTATATCTGTTTATACAATACATCATCAGAGTAAATATACAATACAACAGCGGGAAAGTAACATCATATACGAGTGATACGTCTCGCCATCCACCTTGTCTCCTGATCTCCACAGCATACTTTCCTGACTTAGCTCCAGAACAACGATAACCTGACTCTAGGCTGCCCGTGTGGAAAATTATGGGCACCCAGAGGTTTATTATAGCAAATTCCCTGAATGATTTGCCTCTAATCTCCATCGCCCCAGCTTCCTTCAGGAACGAGCATGCCACCCAGCTCATCGTCGATCGCCGTGAATCGACGGAGAATCAAAAACCGATCAACTCGAAATTTCTCAACATTTACTTGCTTCAAAATCATGAAACCTTCATCTAAAATCATCATTGGCTAATTCGAATCTGGTTATGAATCCAAACACGAATTTATGATCATCGAATTTTGACATATACATGATTTCCGTTGTAATTTATCATTTTTGAAGAAGCTAGTAATTAGAGGTTAATTAATTAATAATTAAAGGATAATTAATTAAGAGTTAATTAATTATTTAAGGGTTTATTTATCAATGTAATTAACTTCAGGTTAATTGATTTATGTAATTAATTAAGGGACAATTAATTTATTGAGGATGATTAATTAAGATGGATAATTAAGGTTGATTAATTAATTTAACCCTTAATTAATTTAACCCTTAATTAATTAATTAACAAATTAACCCCCTTTAATTACTTACATTAAGTAATTAACCTTTTAATCATTAATTAATTAATTATCCTTAATTATTTTCATTAAGCAATTTACTTAAGTAATTAATTATCCTTAATTACTTACATTAATTAACCTTCAACTAGTTAATGTAATTAAGGGATAATTACTTAATGTAATTACATTAAAGGATAATTAATTAATTGAAGGTTAATTAATGTAACTAATTAAGGGTAATTAATTAATTACTTAAAGGTAAATTACTTAATGAAAATAATTAAGGATAATTAATTAATGATTAAAGGTTAATTAATTAAGTGATTAAAGGTTAAATACTTAATGTAAGTAATTAAAGGGGGTTAATTTGTTATTAAGGGTTAAAATATCTTAATTAAATACTTAACTAAATCATTTGAATCTTATTAAATTAAATGCTTGAAATAAATTTTGTTATTAACATACAAAATCACTTAAGACCTTTTTATTAACCAAAGTTAATACAATTTCGGGATGTGAGGTTTGATGAAGTCTCATTCCACAAAGCTACGCTTTTCACAAAAGCCATGCTTCGATCAACCAATGATCAACGCTTAGCATGCCACATTACCAAATTAGGAATATATCACCACTCATATCAAAATATCATACATCAGAGATATCAAACAATTCAAGGCATTCAACATAATCCAATCATCCATAAGCAAGATTAATTAATCACCTGATTAAAATTAATTTAGTCTAAACCAAATAATTTAATTAATTAACCCTGCTTAATTAACATTAGTTAATTACAAACCATTTGTTATTAATTTAATTAATTAATGAAATTAATTAATCAACCTTAGCTATCCATCTTAATTAATTATCCTCAATTAATTATCTCTTAATTGATCACATAAATTAACCTTAAGTTAATTACATTAATTAATTACATTAATTAATTAACCATTAATTATAAATTAATTAATCATTAATTACTAATTACTTACATTAAGTAAATAACCATTAATCACTTGATTAATTAAGCTTTAATCATTAATTAATAATCCTTAATTTCTTTTATTAAGTAATTAACCTTTAAGTAATTAATTATCCTTAATTACTTATATTAATTAATTATCCCTTAATTAATTATCCTTTAATTAATTACATTAACTAATTAATACTTTAATTAATTACATTAAGTAATTATCATTTAATCACTTTCATTAAGTAATTATCCTTAATTACCGGTTAATTATCCTTTAATTGTTAATTAATTACCCTCTAATTATAAATTAATTAACCTTTAATCATTTATTAATTAATTAATTGTTCTTTAATTACTTACATTAAGTAATTATCCTTTAATTACTCATATTTATTAAAAAATTATCCTTTAATTACTTAATCAATTAACCTTTAATTAATTCCATTAAGCAATTATTCCTTGTAATTAATTATCATTAACCAATTAACTTAGACATAAAAATTAATTAACATTTTTTTCTTAATTAACTCCTTAATTACATTACTCTTTGAAAACACTTAGGGATTTAATTACATAATTATCCCAATATATATCCAAATCAATTAATCTTAAAAAACAATTAACTTTAAAAATTGAACTCTTGAAATAAATTTATTATTAACCCATAAATTAACTTAGACCTTTAAGTTAATTAACAACTATAAACATTATTATCTTTTTAATTAACTTATTAAGCTATTAAATTTTATTTAAAAAACTTTAAAACTCGATATTGCTTTTATTTAAAAACCTAGTTATTATTTTATAAACATGACCACTCTCTTGCATTTTATAAAAAAAAATTAATATATCAAGCAAACCCGAGCCAAATTTTAAAATCCCCGAGCCAAGCCCGTGTATTCCTCGCATTATCTCGACTTCGAGTCAAACCACCAGATTTCCCGAGTTAAACCCTGAAACCCATTCTTCTTCCCAAATAAATCAACAACCCAGACACAATCGTGTACGCATGCACGTGCACGGAGGATTGACGCTGCTCCGACCATCGTTCCGATCACCAACATGTCGATGAAGATCTAAACGAGTGCTCCGACCACCCAACTCCGACGAAATCGCTAGCAAACAAAATCCAGCAAATCGACCTCTTCCTGGAACCAATTTGATCGACAATATCACCCCTCACCATCGCCTCCGATCATCTTAGGCCTCGCCGTTCCACTCAGAGTCGTGCCACCGTCCCACGCTCCTATTCCTCCTGGTCTGATCGCCTCTAGTCCACCCACGATGACACACGAGTTCAAGAAACAACGACAACCCAGACAGCTTGCAAACCCTTAAATTGACGTCATGCTGCCGCCACGGTCACCTAAAAATCCATCAACCATTTTCCCTTGAACCCCGACTCACGAGCCACCTCCAGGCTAAGCTCGACTATTTATTTTGGGTAAAAGAAGTTAGATTTCTGGAACGTATTGTTACAAAAGAGGGAATTTCTGTAGACCCTCATAAGGTTTCCGCTATTCTAGATTGGAAGCAACCCACAACACCAAAGGAAGTCAGAAGTTTTTTGGGATTAGCGGGATTCTACTGAAAGTTTTTCCAGGATTTCTTCAAGTTAGCCAGTCCATTAACTAAGATGACTATGAAGAATGCTAAATTTAGTTGGACTCCGAAGTGCGAGGAAGCGTCCTAGGAGTTGAAGAAAAGGTTGACCACTGCTCCCGTTCTTGCTATTATTAACAGGAACAAAGGTTTATTTGTTTACACAGATGCATGTGGTGAAGGTGTGGGTGCTGTTCTAATGCAGAAGGGTAGAGAGATTACCTATGCGAGTAAACAATTATGACCACATGAGAAAAACTATCCGACCCACGATCTTAAGCTTTTGGAAGTTGTATTTGCTTTGAAAATCTGGCATCATTATCTTCTAGGTGAAAATTTTGAATTGTTCACTGACCATAAATCTTTGAAGTATCTCTTTACCCAGAAGGGTCCGAATCTAAGGCAGCAACGTTGGTTGGAATTCCTAGCGTCATACGACTTGGGTATTCGGTATACATCTGCTAAAGCCAACGTGGTAGCTGATGCCTTGAGTAGAAGACATGTTGTTCTTGCTGATCTAGTTGTCACCCCCACTCTTCTTGAGAAGATCGCTAGTAAGCAAAAAGAAGACAAGTTTCTTCGAGAAATTTATAGAAGAATACGTCAAGGTGAAGATTCTAACTTTGAAGTCGATAAAAGTAGAATTGTAAGGTTGAATGGGAGGATCTGTGTTCCAGACATCCCAGATCTCAAACGAGAAGTATTGGATGAATGTCACAAATCCAAGCTTAGTATCCATCCACGGGTTAACAAAATGTATCAAGATATTAGGAGGACTTTCTGGTGGAAAACGATGAAGAGAGATATATCCATTTATGTTAGTCGATGTGAAACTTTCCAGCAAATAAAGAGTGATCAAATGAAGATGGTCGGTTTACTCCAACCACTGGAAGTGCCTAAATGGAAGTGGTACCAAGTGTCAATGGATTTCATAGATGGTTTGCCACGAACTCAGAAGGGTAATGAGGTGATTTTGGTTATTATGGATCGTCTGACCAAGACTGCCCACTTTATCCAGTTTGGTTTTGTCTTAGGGAATTGTGTTGCTGGCTCGAATTAGTACACGGGTGTGTTTGCGTATGGTTTAGCAAGTTAACAGGTTTTAAAAATTTTAAATTAAAAACAAAAAGGAAAAAGGGTGTCTCGGGAAAGAACTTAGGGAAACTGGGTTTTGACTCAAGGTGACACTCGAGTTATCGAGCAACCTCTTGGAACACAAACCATTTTTGATTTAAAATTCAACTTTTAAATAAAATAATATTAAATTCAAAATACCCATGACTTAACCAATTTTCCGTGAAATCCATATTTGTGTGTGTTGTGCAGGGGTTTTGCATACAACAATAAACAACCATCATAAATCCAAGCATAACAATATGAATAACCGATATAATCTTATAACGCTTATCTTTCATTCAAAGACAAACAATTAAATTCATCACAGATAAATAAATCACAATTCACAACTCAATTCAAATCAATCATATCGTAGAACATTACATATAAGAGATATCAAACAATTCAAGACATTCAATATAATCCAATCATCCATAAGCAAGATTAATTAATTGTTCAATTCCCAATTAATTTAATTTTAATTACCAAATAAATTAAATCAATTACCCCTAAATCCTTTTTAAATTTTTATTAACTAATGATTATAAAATTAAGAAGTTAACAAAGTATGAAAAAAATATTTATATGTACATAACATAGGAACCTTGTATTATATAAGGTGCTACAGTTGTCAAAAATCGCCTTATTAAATTCATGCAGAAAAATGGCTAATGTGTGGATGGAAATAGTAGGTATACTTTGTGCACTGGTTGGTAGCAGTTCAAAACGCGGACTTTATTTGTATTCCTTTAGGTGATCGATGGCCTTGTAGGTATAATATTCTCTTTTTGTTTAATTTCGTTTCATTTTTATCGATTTGATTTGATTCTTGCAAACATTACTCCTAAATCTGCTCTTTCTGGTGGCATTGCGGGTACTAAGATCCAAGAGGTCGACTAAGTTTCAGGTTTTAATTCTATCTAGTTTGTGGTTTTCAACTATTTATTTGTATGATTTTGATTTGAGTTGAACTTTGTTATTGTGTGGTGTCATAGTCATTTTATATTGGCTATGTATGTGACACCGTGTATTTGATTTGCTATAATTAAGCTATAAGCCTTTTTTAAGTGTGATGACAAATTTAAGTTGTTTATCAGTTTCCTTTTGAATATTTGGATTGTCTTTTTATTCTATTTTTGCTATTTTCTGCTTCATGTTTATAATGACAAAGTTTTTACTTCGTTGCTAGTTTGTTTTTTAGTCCTTTTGATAATATGAGCCTTGATTTAACTTCGCTACAGTTTAAGTTTTGTTTATAGAAGCTCGGATTTTGAAGTATTATCTACATTGTAGAAATGTCTTTATTTTCTTTTTTAAATACAACAAACTTTCATGCAGAAGTAGCATTTAAGATCCAATTCACAAACTTTTACCAAGTTTATTGTTTGTATTAGTTTAGTTTGCAGTTTGTTCGATATAACTCATGAAAATCCATGTTCAACTCAGGCATTTTCTTAACTGAGGCACTTGCCCCAGTCAATACTATTATTAAATCTGAAGAAGCCATAGTGTTTAATCTCCTAGGATATTGGTCTTTTTTAAAACAAATTTTAGCATATAAAATATTTATTAGCTAATATGGTTCTTTCTCCATTCATACTAGTTTTAATTCAAATACACTTTCCAGATATCTTATGTTCTTTCAATACCGAGTGATTTTAATGGAAGCTTGGTTTTTATGAACTTTTAGAAGATGGATAGCAGGTTCAATACAAAAGTTAATATCATGCAACCTGTTGCACTTGAAGATGACCACAAATTTAAGTCTATAATGAAGATAGATAATCCATATTTAAGTTTCATTTTATTTCCGAGATTATAATTCCATCGTTCTACCAGTAGATAATCCCATTTTAACTCAATATGGAAAATCATAATGCCATCAAAAGTGGAGATGCATACTTGGTTGATAATCCAAAATAAGTTAACATGATTAAGTTGTTAAAATAAAAGAATGTGCAACCCACTGAATGTGTTATTTATGAGTAAACTTTGCCTCTTAACTCAGTCCCACCTATTACCTCGGTGACTAAAACAAAAGATATCTAGTAGAAATGTATCCAATATAACCAGCCACAAGAAAATCTGACAATTCAATTGTGTCAAACTAAGTGTAGCTTTTCTATTTCCATTCATATTTTCTATTGTTTAATATTTTATTTTGCATGAAGCACTTTTTAAAGTGCTAAACAAACATTTTTTGGCTATAAAAATATGACAATATAATGCACCGAAAAGATTCTAAAGCATAATATATTTACAGAATTTGTGATATAGAGTTTAATTTGACATTTGTTGAGCAATTACTTACATTTCTACAATTTGGAGGATATACCCTTGTGAAGAACTCATAGGATCTATTTGAGAGATTTGGTTTTGATACTTAGCCTCTACTTATTGGCCTTGTCATTTTTCAGGTAAACAATTGAATTTGGCCAAAGTGGAAGTTATTCTAATCTTTGTTTACACTTTCTACCTACTTGATTATTTCCCTTCTATATTTAATTTTATGCTAGCAAAACCTTATTTTGTGTTCTTGAATTTCATCATAATATCTTACCAGCACAGCAAGTTGTAAACTTTGGTTCTAATCTAGTTACTAGGGTATATGGGTTTCAGGTCATATATCTAAAAAAAATTGTTTTAATTTGTAGTGGTTTTGATAAGTATACACAAATCTATAACATTGTTTTATCTTCAAGCGTAGTGACATCGTATTTTCCTAATCCATGCCCATATATTTTACCAAAAATCCAGGTAAAAAATAGCATAAGTTGCTTATTTTTCCACCTGGAAAGATGAATATGTAATAAATTTCTATAAGCATTTTTTTTCTCAAACGAAGGATACACTGAAATGCCACTAGTAGAAAACAAAACAATGAAGAGAGCGTCAATGGTATATATTTTTATTACTACTTTTTTCTATCTTTGTTGTGGAGGTTTTTGGTATGCATATTTTGGAGATAAAACACCTAGCAATCTACTCCAATGTCACACTTCGATATGTAGACTTTCGATATTCATAAAGAATGAATTAACTATAATTTAAATTGGGGTTTCATAATGATAAGTTATAAAGGTAAAACTTATTAGGTGAAATTATTAGAGTAATAATCGAATTATGATATTTGAATAGATAATATATTAGCATTGAATTTACGATAAATCAAGATGCACGACATTGTTGAATAAATAAATGGGTATTTATTTGGTATAATTGATGTCCCCTCTTCATAACTCATATGACATTGATGAATAAATAAATGACATGAATTTGTTTTTAATATCGAATTTCCTTTAAGTCCCTTATAAACCATACGCTAGTGCATTTACAAAATACTTATACCACCCTTGTTTACTAATTGATTCAATCATAAGATATCAAATAAAATGCCTAATGTGGCTATTATCAAGCATGCTATTTGAGCTTTTGAGATGCATTTAAATGTTATTTCTTCTTCTCGTATCGATTAATTACAAAGCTAATGGATGCGTGAACTAAACACTATAGTTTTATATAAATAGGAATCATAAAAGATGGAAGTTCATATATTAGTCAACGATGTAATATCAGTTAACACTGCTTTACGTAAATATCTAATTGTATTAGAATTTAGGCTGGGAGAAATTATATCAATTACATGTAAGATGCATCGATTCATTTTTTATACAAGTTGCATACAATTCTTCAAAATAGTGCACAAGGGACAAAATAATATGATGAATATGACCATGTATAAATCAAACATAGTTTGAAGAGGAATTTGGGCATTTAGAAAATATCCACGAGTAGATTGAAGTTTAATTCCATGATATAAAAATAGCATTATTTGATGAATAAATAAGTAAACCATATAAGGAACTTTTTTTACTACGCATGTTTGTTAGAATTCTCAAAAATAATGAATGAGATATATCCCACATCGTCAAAAATAAGTCCATTTTATTTTTTATATAGTGTACTCTCAATCCCTATATTGGCCCTTAGGGTCATGTAATTTTGTGTGAGGGGGAGGACCTATATGGCCATGGACTAACACGCTCCGCCCGCCCGTCCGACCGACCGAACCGGGCCGGGTTGGGTGTGGGCACGGGTGCAGGTCCAATGAGATTGGGCCGTGTCATATATTTTTGCTACATAAAAAATGGACTGATTTTAAAATAAAAGTGTGTTTAAAAAGATATGGATTTTCCAACGGTTGTGACCGTTCAAACTGATGATGAGACGCGATTTTTCCAAATGACCATTACGACGAAAAGCAACAGTTATGAACCGTCGCAAATGAATGGATACGACTGTTGCGAACAGTAACACTTTTTGGCATTGCAAACGAATGGGCGCGACTGTTGCGAACAGTAACACTTTGTGGCGTTGCAAACGAACGGACATGACTGTTGCAAACAGTAATACTTTTTGGCGTTGCAAATGAATGGACCCGATTGTTGCGAACCGTAACACTTTTTGGCATTGCAAATGAAGGGATGCTACTTTTCTCAACGGGTGTAGCCATTGATAATTCAGCTATAAATAAGGAGGAAACCTGATCACTTCCCTCACTCGATTTTAAAACCGAATTATCTCTTCTTTGTCTTCATTTTCTTAAATCATAACCAGTTCTATCACACAGAGGATCATACACATCACGATCTCGAGCAGTTTACGTCTGTTGTATCTTAGGAGACTTTGAATAAAGTCTTAAGGATATTGTTACGACAAGCCTTAGATGAAATTTCCTTCTTCAACCGGTTAGGTTTCTAGTTGATTTATATATATCATTTTCATTTCTATGTTGTGCTATTTCTTTAAATAGTATAACGTTTGATTTATCGCTATAGTTATTATTACTATAGTTGTTAGTTTGTTGTTGTAATTAATTACAACATACTTATTGTTAAAAATAGCTAATACAGAATTCCAAAGTTGTGGAAATCTGATTTGTAAACTTGTGAGACAAGTTTATTATTGATTAGTCTCTATTTTGGTACACAAGACGTATAACATCTTAATACTTTTCTGTTTTCACTAAAACAGAGATGGCAACAGTTGAACTATCAACAAAGGCTACTACTCACAACAGGCCTGATTTGTTCAAAGGAGATGGTGATGACTTCATAACATGGCAAAATCAAATGCTATTTTATCTCACCATGCTAGGGTTGTAGAAGTGCATCGAGAAGGATGAACCAAAGCCTAAAGATGGACAAACTAGAGAAAAAGATGCAGCTGTTTTTCTCGAAATTGAGTCAAAGGAAGCATTCAGACTTCATTTGTCGAAACTACATTCTGAATTATCTGGATAAAGTACTATATAAAGTTTACCAGCCACACCAGATAGCAAAATCCTTATGGACTACACTTGCACATAAATACAAAACGCAGAATGTCAGTTTGAAGAAGTTCATCGTAGATAAGTTAATGGAGTACAAAATGGTTGACCCCAAATCCGTAACTAGTCAAGTGCAAGAACTCCAACTCATAATTTATGAGCTTGAAGCAGAAGGACGTAAAGTTGGAGAATCCTTCTTGTTAAAGCGATAACAGGGAAATTACCACCATCCTGGAAAGACTGCCGCAATTATCTGAAACATAAGAAAAAAGAAGATTTCCTTAAAAGATCTTATTGTTAGAATAATAATTGAGTCTGATAACCGTGGAGTGAAAAAACAAAGCAAAGTGGAATTTGTGGAAGAAGAGTCAAAGAACAAAGGGCATTTCAAGAAAAACAAGAAGAAGAAATTCCCACAGAAAAGAAAAGCGCCTGAAAACAAACCCAAACACAACAAACGAACCAAGAAGTTTAATGGCGAGTGTTGGGTTTGTGGAAAAGCAGGTCACGCCGCTAAAGATTGCAGACACAAGAAGGAACGCAACTTAGAGGCAAATATTGGTGATAACATGGAGGTAGATAAGTCTAATTTTTCAGCGGTTATATCTGAATGCAATTTTGTTCAGAACCCTAACCAATGGTGCATGGACACAGGCACTACTCGTCATGTTTGTTCTAACAAATCAATGCTTTCTACTAACAGAAATTCGATCAGGAATGAAAACTCTATATAGGTAATTCTGCAATTTCCATGATTGACGGCAGTGGCACAGTAATCCTCAAGTATACTTCTGGAAAAACTATCAAGTTGAATGACGTGCTCCACGTTCCATACATACGCAAGAATCGCATCTCTGGTCCAGTGCAATCAAAGAAAGGATTCAAAATGGTCTTCGAGTCAGACAAGAAGGTTCTGTCCAAAACTGGAATGTATATAGAAAGGGGATATTTATATGATGGTCTATTTAAGGCAAATGTAGCCGTTGTCGGCAATAAAACTCTGTATTCTGATTATGCTATTAATAAAATTGATGTTTCTTATTCGCTTGAGCACGAAATTTTACCATTGCATGATAGATTAGGACACATAAATTTTCGAAAATGAAAAAACTATCAAACTTGGGATTAATTTCGAAATTCCAAGTAGATAAAAACTACAAATGCGAGACATGCGTAGAAGCAAAAATGATCATTAAACATTTCATACAGTTGACAGAAGCACCAAACCACTAGGTTTGGTTCATATTGATTTATGTGATTTCAAATCATTACCTACAAGAGGTAAGAAAATGTACTATATTACCTTTATGGCGATTATGCACGATATTGCTATGAATGTCTTTTAAATAGCAAGGATGAAGCAATTACATCGTTTATAAAGTACAAAGCTGAGGTAGAAAATTAGTTAAATAAAAAGATCAAGGTATTGAGATCTGATTGATGTGGAGAATATGAATCACCATTTGAACAATTCTGTGCCGAAAATGATATAATTCATCAAACAACAATACCATATTCACCACAGCAAAATGGTATAGCCGAGAGAAAGAATAAAACATTAAAAGATATGACTAATGCGATGCTCTTAACTTCTGGTCTACCGACGAACTTGTGGGGGGAAGCTTTAAATATGTCTAATCACATATTAAACAAGGTTCTTCACAATAAAACAGGAACAATTCCATATGAGTTATGGAAAGGACATATACCAAGTTTTAAATACCTCAAAGTGTGGGGGTTGCTTGGCAAAAGTTCCAGTTTCGCCTCCCAAGAAAGTCAAACTTGGACCAAAAACAGTAGATTGTTACTATTTAGGGCCAGTCCAAAATAGTGTGCCTACAGATTTTTGGTATTCAAGTCTGATTTAATTGATATTCATGTAAATACAATCACAGAATCAAGAAACGCCTCATTCTTTGAAACTGTGTTTCCGCACAAAAGAAATGAAGGAATTAATGTCCCCAAAAGGACAAGAGAAGAATTGAGTAAATCACATGAAGATGAAACCCATCGTCAAACTAAGAAAGTTGAACCAAGAAGAAGCGTAAGGGCAAGAACTTCCAAGACATTTGGTTCGAAATTTTTAGCATATATGTTAGAATACGAACCTCAAACGTACAAAGAAGCAATATCATCTTCTGAATCCTTATGTTGGAAAGAAGCAATCCAAAGTGAAATTGATTCAATTCTGAGTAATAAAACTTGAAAAATAGTTTATCTTCCACCTGGAATAAAACCAATTGGTTGTAAATGGATCTTCAAAAAGAAGATGAAACCAGATGGCTCCATCGACAAATACAAAGCAAGATTGATAGCCTAAGGATATCTCAAAAAGAAGGTGTAGGCTTCTTCGATACCTATTCACCAGTAACACAAATAACCTCTATAAGAATGTTAATAGCAATTGCATCCATCTATAATCTACAGATTCATCAAATGGATGTAAAGACGGCATTATTAAATGGAAATCTCGACAAGGAGATTAACATGGAGCAACCTGAGGGTTTTATATCCAAAGGGAATGAAAAAAAAGTATGTAGATTAGTCAAATCATTATACGGACTAAAACAAGCTCCAACACAATGGCACACAAAATTTTATAGTATCATGATGGAAAATGGTTTTCGTAAAATGACAATCATACGTGATGATTTGTCTATATGTAGACGATATGCTAATCTTCGGTCCAAATACAAAAGTAATAGAGACCACTAAGCAGATGTTAATCAACAATTTCGATATGAAAGACTTAGGAGTTGCAGATGTTATTTTGGGAATCAAAATAATAAGAACACCTAATGAAATTGAATTATCTCAGTCACATTGTGTAGAAAAAGTGATTGAAAAATTTCAAAATTTTGGAATAAAAGGAGTACGAATACCGTACAATCCATTGGAAGTACTGCACAAAAACACTAATGAGAGTGTATTGCAACTGGAATACTCCCGTGTAATAGGATGTCTCATGTATCTCATGAATTGCACAAGACTAGATATAGCTTATGCAGTAAGTCGATTAAGCAGTTATACAAGCAACCCAAGGAAGGAACACTGGAAAGCACCAATGAGAGTGCTTGGATATTTAAAAAATGCCACAAACTATTCCTTACATTATGGAAAATATCATGTCGTCTTAGAAGGATATAGTGATGAAAAATGGGTTGCTGATTCAGAGGAATCAAAGTCAACGAGTGGCAATGTATTTACCTTAGCAGGGGCAGCAGTGTCATAGAAATCTACTAAACAAACATGCATAGCTCGATCCACTATGGAATCGAAGTTCGTCGATTTAGGTAAAGCAGGCGAAGAAGCAGAATGACTTCGTAACTTTTTAAAAGATATTTCCTTTTGGCTTAAACCTGTACCGGCCATATGCATACACTGTGATAACCAAGCAGCATTAAGCAGAGCGCAAAACTTTATGTATAATGGAAAGTCACGACACATTCGTCGATGATATAACACAGTTAGACAGTTACTCTCAAATGGAACTATTTCCATAGGTTATATGCGAACAAATGATAACCTAGCGGATCCATTCACTAAAGGTTTATCAAGAGAGAAAATTAACTGCGCATCGAGGGGAATGGGTTTAAAAGCCTAAACCAACAAGAGTTATCTTATACGGAAACATATCCTAGCGATTGGAGATCCCACAGACTAGGATCAATAGGAAAACCAGTTCTGAATAACTCAAGACGTAATGCATTTGTTTGGACTTAGTCCTACTCCATTCCTATGGTGCACAATATAAATGCATGCCTACAGAAGTATTAAAAGGATAAAACTGTGTTTTTTAATGATGGCCATATCTTGAAAATAACAAGTGAGGTATGCGTATGACACTCTTAATGGTTGTGATCACCTATGTTAGTGTGAGCTAGGTCGGCTCTATGTGAATATTAAAGGCTTTTATTCTCTAAAAATACTCGTAGAACAAAAAATTTCTCAGTACCAAAATGAACGCAACCAAGAGATTGGATGTGAAGGGAAATAATGCTTTGTAAAGCTTATTGTCTGGTTATGCAACAACGACTGACGGTTCAAGATGAAATAATTCACCGATTAGCTAAGTATATCCGATAAGTTTTAACTAGGGAAAGTTCAAAGTGAAATATCTACTTATCCTCGATATAGCATTATTTTTAATATGAATTGTGTGATATTACACTTTGTATGGGGGAGATATATATCGTCATTCGTGTGGGGGATTGTTAGAATCCTCAAAAATAGTGAATGAGATATATCTCACATCATCAAAAATAACTCCATTTTCATGTTTATATATTGTACTCTCAATCCCTATATTGACCCTTAGGGTCAGGTAATTTTGTGAGAGGGGGAGGACCTATACGGCCATGGACTAACACATGCGCGTGCGACGCTGCCAGCCCGTCCGACCGAGCCAGGCCTGGTCGGTGTGGGTCCAGTGAGATTGGGTTGTGTCATATATTTTTGCTACCTAAAAAATGGACTGATTTTAAAAAAGAAGTGTGTTTAAAATGATATGGATTTTCCAACGGTTGTGACTATTGCAAACTGATGAAGAGACTTAATTTTTCCAGATGACCGTTACAACGAAAAGCAACAGTTCTGAACCGTTGCAAACGAACGGATGCGATTGTTGCGAACAGTAACACTTTTTGGCATTGCAAACGAACGGACGTGACTGTTGCGAACAGTAACATTTTGTGGCGTTGCAAGCGAACGGACGAGACAGTTGTGAACAGTAACACTTTTTGGCGTTACAAACGAATGGACGCGACTGTTGCGAACAGTAACACTTTTTGACGTTGCAATTGTAGGGATGTTACTTTTCTCAATGGGTGTAGCCATTGGGAATTCGGCTATAAATAAAGAGGAAACCTGATCACTTTCCTCACTCAATTTTAAAACCAAATTATCTCTTCTTTATCTTCATTTTCTTAAATCATAATCATCCCTATCATACAGAGGATCATACACATCACGATTTCGAGCAGCTTATGTCTGTTGTATCTAGGGAGACTTTGAATAAAGTCTTAAGGAAATTGTTACCACAAGCCTCAGACGAAATTTCCTTCTTCAACCGGTTATGTTTCTAGTTGATATATATATATATATATATATATTTCATTTTCGTTTCTGTGGTGTGCTATTTCTTTAAATAGTATAACATTTGATTTATCGCTATAGTTATTATTACTATAATTGTTAGTTTATTGTTGTAATTAATTACAATATACTTATTATTAAAAATAGCTAATACAGAATTCCAAAGTAGTGGAAATCTGATTTGTAAACTTATGAGACGAGTTTATTATTGATTAGTCTCTATTTTGTTATACTAGACGTATAAAAGTTTTACGGCAACATAGTCTTTAAAACAAGTCATTATAACTTATAGGGTCTGGAAAAAGTTCCCTCTTATTATCATACACTAGTAATTATGTATGTGAAATGTTTGTGCTTTAACAACATCTCCCCACCAAAGCATTTATAGCTATCTATTTGAAAAGACAAATATATTCATTATGAAACTATAATGTTAAATTAAAATATTCATATGGAAAGTGAAATGACCCATAAATCTGTACCCCTAGAATCGACACTATTCTCCCTCAATCAACTCAAGATGTATGGAAATACGAACCATTTGCGTTAAAAAAGAAGAGGTAGAAAAAGAAAATAGAAAACAACATCAGAATCTAACCATCACAGTGGAATAAAATATAATAGATAATAAATGATCTTTACACAAAAACAAATACATCTGTTTATACATTACATCATCAGAGTATACATAACACACAACTGGACAGTAATCATAAACTGTCCTTACTATCTGAATACACAGCGGAATATTTAATACAAATACGGAAGTACGTATCGCCATTCAGCTCGTCTCCTAAGCTCCACAGCATCCTTTCCTGTATTCTTAATACTCGGTCTGACCCGAGCATCATAGTTAAATAACACCCGAGTCGGTCTGGAAAACCAGCGTGAGAAATCACACTCAAATTGATTATTAAAGTTTCAAAATCCTTTGAAAATCAAAAGCATCTCGTAAGACCACGCCACAAATAAACATGTCGGGTTTCTACCTTACGATAGCTAAAACACTTTTTATCAAAATCCTCTGATATTATATTAGTGTCTATAGAAAGTAAAATAGAATCTAGCTGCAATGCTTGCATCTCACGTTTCAGCAATAGTTGGGCACAATCAAAACCGTACAGGCGTGTAAGGAGAATGGATTTCCAACTAATGACTAGGCATTGGGGTACCACCTGTCACAGTACGTGGCCTAGATCACCGTACCGAGGATTACTCCCAATCCCCTGCAACACAAGACCGGGACTACCCTTTACTGGATAATCCCGAGTAAGATCACCGCACAGTTGGGATCAGCAACCGCACCACTAAGCTGAATAAAAGGGACATCTAGACAGGGATGACCTCACCCTAATGGGTGCTATCTACTTGCCTTGCTGCATATCTCCTGATTTTCAGTCATTCCCAGTTGATGAGGCTCGAGGCTAAGCGTTACCTTTTTAGAACATATCACTTAGAATGCTCATCGTCCACCTGACGATGTTCTGAAAGCATTCATTTATACAAGTCCATCCCGGGTTCGAACGGTACCGAAGGCACTACTCCTACTACATCCATTTTGGAATCATCTTCAGGATTAGTAGCGAATAGTCATTGCACTTCACTGCTCCACCTTTGACTCCGAACTTGTTTTCCCCACGAAAACGTACAAACCGCGTCGAAGTGGTTTTCGAGAAATTAATCCCGATCCCGGTCTCTTCGAACGATCAGCGCATTGTCCAATATTGATAGTCGGTTATTTAACTATCAATTAACATTCACAAACATCCATCAAACATAAATAATTTCTCCTGAATTATTTATTAACCTCAAAATATCTTCGCAAGATATATTTCCATTTTCAACCATTTTGAAAACAGTTTTCAAACCACACCTTTCTCATGAAATAAATTTCTAAATATTTATTTCCACTGAAATCACCAAGCACAAAAACTTTAGATTTCTAAAATAATTTAAAACACTTGATTATAAAATATCCTTTAAAACATTTAAATTAAAAATTACTTTAATACCAATTCAAAATATATACTTTAAGAATGTTTAAAATAAAACTACTTTGTACAATATAAAACTGGATTTCTAACTTTTAAAACATAATACCAAGCCTCCTTTAAATAATTACTGCTATAATAGATTAGAAGAAAATACTTACTTTAGAATTTAAACATTTAGAAATAATAAGTTTTCTAAACATACTTTTTAAACAACTTAAAACTTTTTACTTATACTTAAAATTTGTTTGAAACATACTTAGCTATTCAGGGAATTACGCTTCCCTTCCACGTCTTTTTAAAAATAAATCACTATTTATTTTAAACAAATTTACCCATTCCTTTAATAAATTCTCACCATGAATTTATTCCTCCAAATATCCACTGATATCCGTTTCACTTAATAAATCCAGTTTATAATGTTCATAGTCACGTTCTCCTTTAAATTTTCAATTTCGAACACTTAAATCAATTTCCAAATTGATTTTCAATTTATTCCATTTTGAAATAAATTCCTTTACTAACTCAATTTATTCAAAACCCATTAACTTCATATTTTATTTCTTAATTATGATTTAAAATCTTTTAATTGAAAATACCAATTTCATATTTCCCAAATTCCTTCTTTATCCTTCCAAATAAATTTAAACCTTGAATTTTAAAGTAAATTCTTTATTCCTTTAAATAATAACACCTGAGTTTTTAAATAAAATCAGTAATTCCCATTTATTCAAAATCTCATTTACCGCACTTGGAATTTTATTTATCAGAGTTCAAAAATCACTTTTTATTCTCTTGCAGTTCATTTTTAATTTATTCAGATTTCTATGATTATTTTACTCAAAATTCACTCTTTTATTTTCTTTTCAGAAATCCCATTTCTATAGATTTTGATAACTTAGTTCATCAAAATATTTTAAATCAACCATAGTATCCAACATTTCCAATTATCAATATAATTCATCACAGGATAGCAAATAATTATATCACAGGATATTTTAACAAATCTAAATATTTTGAGGAATCCAATTGGATCCCTCCAACCTATTTCCCTGCATCCACAGATGTTAGCAAAATAAAATACCAATTCCACTTCAAGGTGGAATATCGCGGTATATGGGTTTATATAATATCATCCGCTATTATGCGACGCATAGGGTCACATCCGCTATATAATGTGGGAAACCAATCACTCCAATATATACTATATACTACTATATATAATATAACACATCAGATCAATTCAATCATTCAACCAATTATTTAAATTTAACCATTTAAATTTAAATAGCAATCCAGAAGAGTGAGATTAACTCACCTTTGTTTTTAATTTGCAGTCCAAACTAACCAGCTTGATTTCTTCACGATTCAGACCTTGTACAATCATTATATAATTTGTTATTATTTGAATTAATTTAATAATCAATTTCCATGTAATAATTTAAACTGACTAATGATTTAATTAAACTATTAATTTTTCTCATAAAACTACATATAAAAATAAATTATAGATTTAAAAATCTAATTTTTATAAATTCCTCAAACATTTTAAAATCCTTATATATTTCAAAATCTTTTCTATATATATAATTAACTAAGATAGGCATGTATATATTTTTTTTCTTTACTGCAAATTTTCCCTTCTAACCTATATATAAAAATATAGAAATCTGATTTTATTTAAACTGCTCAAAATCACTTTCTTTCCCAAAGTTTTATACTTGTATTAAACTGTAATTCCTTTATAAACCTTACTGTTAAAATATATCCCTCTATCTGCATTTCTTCTGTGAGTATAAATACACAAATATAAATTTTAAATTAAATTAAATTTAACTAAAAACAAATACCCAACTGCCGAAACCACCAGATCGTGGCCCTAACCACCGAGATCCATCACACCCAGGTCGGGGTACCACTTCATTCCACGGCCGACCCATCACATGCAGCCACATCCAGTATCGCACACGGCAAGAAACTTCGTCGAACCCCAATATTTTCGATCGTGACTCGAGCTTTAGACCACCGCCTCCCTCCTCGGTGTCCACGCGCCTTCCCCGAGATTCAGCCTCGCGATGCCCTGAGTAGGTCGAATCCATCCCAATGCGTCGTGTGCTCTACTCCTTCTCTTCCGGCAATGGACTGAGCACGAAGCCTAGCCCATTGATCGCGATGCTTCTTCAAACCGCGAGCCTTCACAAGCTTGAACTCGCGTGCCCTAGCATCTGCCGCGATGCAATTTTCGAACAAGGCGAGCGACTCGAGAATTCAGGCCGAGCAAAAGAACAGGAACGATCGATTTAATATATATATTTTTGAATTGAATTTGAGCTGAGGATTTCTAATATTCGAACGAAAAGGGATTTCGTTCGGCACACTATATTTCATTTTATTTTGGATAAGAAGGAAGGGACTCATATACTGTTTTTACAAAAAGAATAACGTATGAGAGAAGCTAAGGAAACGTATACACTTCAACTTGCAGGAAGGCGGCTATGACTTTGACCCTGATGTGAACATATTTAAAGCTGATGTATGTCTTGACCAATCAACAACGAATATATATATATATATATATATATATATATATATATATATGTATATATATTAAGCCGTCTCTAATCTGCAACTTAAAATCTTAACCTCCTATCGAGGCGTGCCGCTTGGCGTTTATAATGTTATACCCCTATTTCGAACGCAATGGAAATGATTTCGAGTCCTAATTCGATCGTATCGAGAAGATAACTTTTTGGACCTAGTTATTATATTGAATTTCGATATTAATTTCAGCGCGATTATATATGGTACACTCACACAACAATTCCAAACACTATGAAAATTGAAATCCGACAATAATACAATATTACGGATCCAATGGAACCAGTTTCGTCGAAATTCGAGATTATGCCTCGGAAGGCTATTTTTAAATTCAATTTAAACGATAAAATTCCAAACTTAACGAATACTTCCAAATGCTATTTTAACACTATTACTATCTTCAGTATTATCAATATAAATTTTACAAGCCTTTAAAATATTTTTAACAAGCTCGAAACTCAAGAATAAATATTTTACTCAATCTTCAATTATTGAATCGAATAATTATATTATTCAACAAATTGCTGTAGCTACATTCTGAATGAATAAATGCAAGTTTTTCATATTCAAAACCAATTTATAATTCAGTTTCTATATTTAAAACCATTTAAATATTTCAGATTCAACGCTGAAAAATTCCGGTCGTTACATTCCTCCCCTCTTAAAAGAATTTCGTCCCCGAAATTACTAAGGCAGACGAATGCCTCAACCCATTAACTTGCTAAAACCCATTTAGTGAAAATCCCATATTCAATTTTCTAATTCTTAAGTTTCAACTAAACAATTAGCTTAAATTTCTATTTTCAAAATCCCTTATTTCAATTCCAATTTGAAATCGTTTTGTCGCTAACAAAAAATTTCAAAATTTTTTCTAACTCCCAAAATTTTCGAAAAAATTGGCAGAGTCTCCTTTGTACGGAGGAGCTTTGCAATTTGATAAGAGATATAAATATATATACATCGACCCACACGGTCGGAAAAACAAAAACAGTTCATATTTCCTATTTTCATTGCGTAGGCGTAACTTTATTTAGCATTTTTAAGCAAGAGGCTTATTATTTTAGCAATTAGCGCGTCCAAATCCATCCAAACAGCTTCCCGGTACCTGTACTTACTCAATTCAAGCATGTAAGTGCCAAAATCATGTAACTTAACAACATTTTACATATTTAACAAGTAAGCATACGAGTTTCTATAAGCAATGCAGGTTAAACAATATTTATAAGCAACTTATAGGGTTCCGACATTAATTTTAATTGTTCACAACCAATTCATATACAACTTCATTCAATTTAAATGGTTTACAACTCAATTGCTTACATTCAATTCATTTTTAATCCAAACAACTCACATTTATTTCAGTTGATTCCAAAAATCAATTTTATTTACTTCTTCCAATTCGTAGAATTTTTATTTACTTCCGTTTAAGTCGAACGACTAATTTATTCTATGCAATTCGACGATATTCACTTAATATAATATCCATTTTAGTTTTTATCCACATCCAATTGATTCCAACTCATTTTATTTTAAATTCCATCCCATTTTAATTCATTCACAACCATTTTATTTAGCTCGACACATTCCTTGCTTGTATACTACTAACCATTCCCAATTTAATTCAACCCAAGCTTTTATTTAATGGTCTTCCATCCTGACTCGAAGTCGAGCTTCTAATTGTTCTTAACTTAAGTCAATTTACTTCAATTTATTCCAACTTCAAACCTAAGTTCACTTCCATTTAATTTGATTCTCATCAAATCAAATTCCATTTAATTCAGTTAACCCATCCATTTTAATTTAATTCACCTTCTCAATTTATCAAAATAATATCCAAGCACATACTTAACTCATTTATACTCGAATTGGACTTTATTTGTAACTCAAATCATTTCTATTATAATCCAATTCCATTTTATTTTTACAACATCTCCACTTATTTTAATTTATTATCAATACAAGTAGAATTATATTTGTAATTCGATTTTATTTCCAAATTTCATTATTAACTTATAATCCATTTTATTTAGCCGAGTTAAATTTTATTAACATACTCTATCAAATAATTTATTTAGCTAATTAGCTTACTTCCAACTTTTAAATCAATATTCCGTTTTATTGCAAAAATCACTTCGTTAAATTTTCCTGCGTTTAATTTATTTTTTTAATATTTTCAGTTTGGATTTTCTTTCATTTTCCAAAATTCCAACACTTTTATTTCGGCTTATTTATTCCCTTTTTACATTTTTATAAGCTACTCACTTATTAATATTCATACTTCTCCATCCATTTTCGGTCAATCACATTTTCACTTCACTTTTAACTAGGGATTATATTTTTATTTCAATGCTTTTCAATTCTTTTATAATCTTCCAAAGATTATTTATCCCAATTCAATACTTACTTAGTTTACGCTTACTTATCAAGTAAGAATTTTATTCCATTCAATATTATCTATAACTCACTGAATTTATTTCAATTCAATTTTATTTAACTTAACTTCAGTTAAATCTAGCTACATACCATTCTTTTCAATTTTGTTAAGCAAGGACTTAATTTCATTCAATACCATCCCACACAATTCACCTTAATTTCATTACAATTCCTTTCAACTTACTTCAAATCCAATCCAATATTATTAACTTTTCTTAAGTTAATTTAATTCTAATTAATTTTATTTCTCAATCCAAATTTAATTTTTATTTTCCCATTCCAATCACATTCAAGATTTACTAATTATTTCTTCCAATCATCCATTAAATTTTCTACAATTTAATTTCTCCAAATTAAATTTATTTAACTTTTTCTCTTTAAATTTTAATTCCAACATTCAAGCTCATATTTTCCTCCCTTATTTAAAAATCATCTCAACTTTACAAGTTTATAACTTACCTCATCAGGGTTTTCAATTCAAATAAGGATTCAGGATTTCAAACACCCGGCTTTTGGTTCAAATCATTTTACAACCACCATTATCCCAAAATCGCATTTCTCAAACTTTTAAACCAATCCAGGTTTTTATCCCCAATAAATTTCCATTGAAATTTCAAAAACAAACTAGTTCTTCTGAACAAATCAATTTGGCAGTAATCCGTCACTTAGAAACTTGAAAATGAACACCAATGATGTTGTAGTCATCACCGAAGTTATTTTCCAGCGGCTGAAGTGAGCTCAATGTCATATCCCCTCTCAAAATTTATTTGAAACAATTTCTTTTCAGAATTACTTTTAAAATAATAATGCCATTATTTGTCTTCAAAACACTTCGAAAAACACTTCCAAATCTCCGGGGTTTTAATTTTAAAATTTTGACTTAAATCAAATTTTAACTATAATTCATTTGTATAATTTATGCTTATACAAATTCCCCTTTGATTATCCAAGTCATTCCAATTTTTAAAATCTTATTTGTTTAAAATATTATCATCCAAACATCCAAGTTATATAACAATTTAAGAAAATATTTCCTTTATATCAAAATATATTTTAGGTAAAATTATTTCATTCACCCACCTTTAAAACAATATTGTCTCAATTTATCGTGTCAGGTGTTTATAAACTCTTCTCGAATAGCAGCCCACTTACTCGATCAGAATTCATATTCCACCCAACCAATAAGTCAACACAATATTAAAACAATTTATATTCACTAACAAATACGCGCTCATATCTATTAATACGCTCAAACTCATCCTAGAGTACTACGAACTCTATTTTCAATGGGCAATCCCCACCAAAGCCAAGGTTCTCGCTTAACCTTTCAGCTCTGATACCAAGTGAAACGACCCGCAAATCCGTACACCTAGAGTCGACACTATTCTCCCTCAATCAACTCAAGATGTACGGAAATACGAACCAATTAGGTCAAAGAAGAAGAGGTAGAAGAAGAAAAAAGAGAAAACAACATCAGAATCTAACCGTCGCAGCGGAATAAAATATAATAGATAATAAATGATCTTTACACAAAAACAAATACATCTATTTATACATTACATCATCAGAGTATACATAACACACAATTGGACAGTAATCATAACCTGTCCTCACAATCTGAATACACGGCGGAATATTTAACACAAATACGGAAGTACGTATCGCCATCCAGCTCGTCTCCTGAGCTCCACAACATCCTTTTCCATATTCTATAATACTCGGTCTGACCTGAGCATTATAGTTAAATAATACCCGAGTCGGTCTGGAAAACCAGTGTGAGAAATCACACTCAAATTGATTATTAAAGTTTCAAAATCCTTTGAAAATCAAAAGCATCTCGTAAGACCACGCCACAAATAAACATGTCGGGTTTTTACCTTACGATAGCTAAAACACTTTTTATCAAAATCCTCTGATATTATAATAGTGTCTATAGAAAGTAAAATGGAATCTAGCTGAAATGCTTGCATCTCACGTTTCAGCAATAGTTGGTCACAATCAAAACCGTACAGGCGCGTAAGGAGAATGGATTTCCAACTAATGACTAGGCACTAGGGTACCACCTGTCACAGTACGTGGCCTATATCACTGTACCGAGGATTACCCCCAATCCCCTGCAACAGAAGACCGGGACTACCCCTTACTGGGTAATCCCGAGTAAGATCACCTCACGGTTGGGATCAGCAACCGCACCACTAAGCCAAATAAAAGGGACATCTAGAAAGGGATGACCTCACCCTAATGGGTGCTACCCACTTAGCCTTGCTGCATATCCCCTGATTTTCAGTCATTCCCGGTTGATGAGGCTCGAGGCTAAGCATTACCTTTTTAGAACATATCACGTAGAATGCTCATCATCCACCTGACGATGTTCTGAAAGCATTCATCCATACAAGTCTGTCCCGGGTTCGAATGGAACCGAAGCCACTACTCCTACTACATCCATTTTGGAGTCATCCTCAAGATTAGTAGCGACTAGCCCTTGCACTTCACTGCTCCATCTTCGACTCCGAACTCGTTTTCCCCACGAAAACGTACAAACCAGATCGAAGTGGTTTTCGAGAATTTAATCACGATCTCGGTCTCTTCGAAATGATCAACGCATTGTCCAATATTGATAGTCGGTTATTTAACTATCAATTAACATTCACGAACATCCATCAAACATAAATAATTTCTCCTGAATTATTTATTAACTTCAAAATATCTTCACAAGATATATTTCCATTTTCAACCTTTTTGAAAACAGTTTTCAAACCACGCCTTTCTCATGAAATAAATTTCCAGATATTTATTTCCACTGAAATCACCAAGCACAAAAACTTTAGATTTTTAAAATAATTTAAAACACTTGATTATAAAATATCCATTAAAACGTTAAATTTAAAATTACTTTAATACTTATTCAAATATATACTTTAAGAATATTTAAAATAAAATTACTTTGTACAATATAAAACTGAATTTCTAACTTTTAAAACATAATACCAAGCCACCTTTAAATAATTACTGCTATAATAGATTAAAAGAAAATACTTACTTTAGAATTTAAACATTTAGAAATAATAAGTTTTCTAAACATATTTTTTAAACAACTTAAAACTTTTTACTTATACTTAAAATTTATTTGAAACGTATTTGGCCATTCAGGGAAATACGCTTCCTGTGATATCCCGGAAATTTTGACAATAACAATTTAATAATTTATGTCAAAATTTAATTTAATTGACCATATTGTTATTAATAAATTTGAAATAAATGTAATAATCTTCTTTAAAATAATTATTTAAACTGATAATCTATTTTAAAAGCTAATAAATTGTTTTATATTTGTAATGTATACATATCTGTATATATTATAAATAGATAATTTTTGTTTTAAAATTTAATATATATATAGGCCTGTTTTCTTATTCTAACATTTTTGATAAATTAAAATTAGATTTAATTTGATATAAGCTATTGAATAAATAATCATATGATTTTAATACCCAAACTAAAAACATAATTATTTAAAATTGATTTTAGTTTAAGTTTAAATTTAAATAAAAAGATTTGTTTGTTTTTAATGTAGCTAATAAAATAAGTAATGTATTGAATAAGAAGACAAATTCATTTGTGAATTATTTTAATTTAATCATGAGTTATATTTAACAATATTAATGATGTAATATTCTTACAAATGGATTTTAATATAGATAGAAATTACTATTTCAAAATTTATTTGAATACATTAACATGAGAAGTAATGATTTGTAAATTTGAAATAGCATTTTTCAAACATGTTTAAAATAAAACAAGTCTTCAAATATATTAAACACAAACATATATTAAACGTATGGTTTTAAAATGAGTATAAATACTTAGACCAAAATAACTTTATATATTTGAACATAAGTAAAACATTACCCAGGCAAGCAAAAGAAAATTTTATATAAGTAATATATGCAAGACAAAGAAACAAGTGAAACTGATATCTATATAACAAGATAAAATAAAGTATAACCTGACAAAGCAAAACCAGGTTTGAAATATTATGTAACCTGTAGGGTAGATTCAAGACAGAAATAGACAAGTAAGGAAACATACAAACCAGGCAAGCAAAAGAAATATCTTCACACATACAAAAGAAGACATAAGTACCATTGCACACTTCGGTAGGAAAAGCTAATCGCAACAGATACGCTCATTGATCAAACATTTAATATTAGCACACCATTTGGTCTATTAGAGATATTTACTTATCATTTCAGCCGAAATGTAAACAAAATATCTCTGATTTTAAAAAAAAAAAATATGATATAATAACTATATCTTCCTGTATAAGCTTGCCTAACTTATATCTATATGCAATACTCTCTGTTCAAAAACTGGGTAAACAGAAAACATAAGTAAGTTTCCATTTTTACAAACTTAAACTAATTCTATAATCTAAAGCATGATGTTAGCAGGAAATCAAAAACAAAAAGGAATGTTTTTCCAGTTTTAAAGAACAGTGTTCTGTTCATTCTCTCAAAACCAGGTGAGTAACAACACATTTATAAATATGTAAGTATAATTATTCTGCTATATGTTCTCTCTGAAGCTTAGTTATTTGTGAGTATATTTTGCAAATACATCTGTGTTAAGGTGTGGATATGTGATAATTTATTACTGTGTATCTTTCTCTGTTTTGATTTCAGGTTTACATTCACATAAGAAAATTTCTTTTGTTCTTAATTTAAGCTTCAACAAGTCATAAGTTTTGAACATATTGAAAGAAATCTGCTTTATATCTCAAAATGTAATGTCAGACACGTAACCATACAAGTCTGTTCCGGGTTCGAACAAAACCGAAGGCACTTCCAAAGAAGCCCTTGCAATCCGGGTATTCACAATCCCGATAAAATTTTCCATCACAAAGGAAATCTCCATACCGTAGCTAACGATGCAGAGACAATCGATAGGTCATCCTATCGTTTTCACAAATACCCGGTCTTCAACACCGGTCTTCAAATGCTATCCATAACGACGTATCACATATTCGGAATGGGATATACGACACAAAGGTCCTCTTCCGGCTAAACCGAATAGCGAGCGCTTATTTTAAAATAAGTGTAGCATTCAATTTCAGACAATCACAACAAATACCATCCAAAGGTAAATACTGATAGTCGGTTATTTAACTATCAATAAAGATGCGCCACATCATCAGATTCCAAATAATTTTCCAAAATTATTTAATCCCAAAAATATCTTCACAAGATATATATACATACACCTTCCAAATAATTGCCCAAATTATTTGTTTTACCAAAATATCTTTACATGATATAATTTCACACTTCAACCATTTGAAAACCAATTTCAAATTACTTTTCATCCCTTATGCCCTTTGAAAACAAATTTCCAAATCATCAAATAAATCCTTACCGATTTATTTTAAACTTACGCTCCCAATTCGTAAAATTCATTTTCACACTTCAAAATAAATCAATAATTATTTTTAACAAATTTCCCTTCCCTTTATAAATTCCATAGAGAATTTAAATTCCAAATATTTACTAATATACGATTCTCAACTCGATTTCAAATTATTCGCTTTCAATTTACCTTTAAAGGATGAATCCTCAAAAACGTTCCATTTCATATTGGAAAAGCATTTCCATACTTATTTAAAAATAAGTAATTCACAAATTTATTTATTTTCAACAATTTGAAAATATTCAATACACTTAAATCATAGTTAAGTATATATTTCATTCTTTTAAGGAAAACATTCTTTTATTCACTTTTACTTGGGTCAAAACGAATGTTGCGTAAAACACCGTCACGACAACCCAAAATCACTAGAATAGGGATTCAAAATAAAAATAGAAACATAAATTCCAATACTACACAAAATATTTCCATTTGGAAACCATTTACTATAACAACAGTGTTATAGTCCACCATTTCCTTATTTTCTCGAAAACGCCTATTTCAACAATGAATGTTGAAATCTACGTATTCATTTCCTTCTATTTCTCGAAAACGTCTATTTCAACAATAAATGTTGAAATCCAAGTATTCGATACTTAATGCATTTTAAAGCATCTTTAAATCGTTTTAAAATTCCCTTTAAAACATTCTTCTCCCAAAACGTGCCCATTTGACTTAATAATATATTCATCGTTTAAAAGAGTGAATGTAACTCCTTTAACAATTCTAAATTCAATTTACCAAATTACATTGATTTCGAATTTATAAACAACGTTTATAAATTCTATTTCTATTAATAACTTCGGTTTAGAAATCTCTTTTATTAAGCCAATTCAATTTATAAACCCAATTTCTATACCAAAAGTTCGTATTATAAGTCAAATACTTAAAATATTATTTATTTACCAAGTCGTTCCTTTTAAAACTTCACAAATTGTTAATCTTATTACTGATAAGATTTCTCACCTTTTATAATAGTTTTCAACTTATAAAAACCTCCTTTATTAACAATTTCTATAAAAATCCCCTTTTAAATGCCCAAAGCCATTTTATAAGTTAATTACTTATAAACTTTTATTTTCAACATCAATTCATTTCATAACTTTCATAATTTATAAAACTATAGTTTAAATGAAATCCATTTTTATACTTCATTTTAACACTTAATAACCCGTCTTATAATTCCAAAAATTTTAAATTTATAGATATCAATTTATAAAACCTTTTACATAAACTATTAATAAAAATTACCCAAAAACCCAATTTAACTATTTTATAAATCTATTTATTTTTAAAATTTTCCTTTTGGTTATATTCCATAAAAACCATAGTTTTATAACTTTAATATTTAAAATCTTAATTTATTTAAAATGAATCAAGTTCAAAAATTTAATAAAAACATATACTTGGAAAATTACTTAAAAATCCTTTTAAATTCAAAAATCGTTATTTTTAACTTTTAAAAATGAATCCGATGATGCAACAGCACCAAATGGTCAATCACGGGAATAAACATCATATATCAATATGATAGTTAACAATCAACACAATATCTATAAACAAATAAATATTTGCGAGGAATCCAGTTGGATCCCTCCAACCTGTTTCCCTGCATCCACAGACGTTAGCACAATACCAATTCCACTTCAAGGTGGAATATCGCGGTATATGGGATTTATAAAATATTATCCGCTTACTAACGGCGCAATAGGGTCTCATCCGCTATACGAGGCGGGAAATCAAATCCAATATATACATATGCCAATATATATATATTGCTATATATAGTATATATCCTACTATATCTACTACCACAATCAAACGGCAATCATCAATCAACAATAACTATTTAAAATTTTAAACCAAACAGTTTGATTGAGTGAGGAGTTCTCACCTTGGTTTTATTTCCGTTTCAGCTTTCGTTTCGAAAAAAATTAAACGAACGTTTAATTTTACCCGAAATTCAAACGAGCTCCAATCGACTCCAGACTAGCTTCATCGCGAAGAGCACGACCATACGATTCCAACGCACTTTGATTCGTCCCAATCGGACCTCGCATGAACAAGATATTGCATTTTAAGTTGACACGAATTCAAATTTCAATTAAATTAACACAAAAAAAAAAAAGAAAATTCACCCAACACATGTGGGCCGCACGCACTAGCTTCCTCCCGCTCTCCTTCTCTTCACACGCACGGTAACTCCTCTCCAGGAAACAAAAACACGCACTTGAACCCATCACATGCCGACCTAGGGTTTGATTTTCCGACCACCACGAGCATCGATACTTCATCACCCTGCCACCAAATGAAAGCCCTCGACAAAAGCCACCATCGGCCCAAGCATGGCCAAGCTCGGCGCCCTCCTCCACCTTGAGGAACGCACGCAACAACCAGGGGACACGGCTCAATATCTCATCCAAATGGCGACGATAGCTGAGATCCACCGTTGGATTTGTAGTTCATACCGTGCTCTACAACTTTCATGTTGGAAGTTTCTCGATTCGATGAGCGGATTGAGAAATAATTTGGAAAATAAATTGGTGATTTTCGGCCATTAACTGGGGTGGAGGCGGCTGAGCAAAAATGGGCTAGGGTTTAGAAAGAATAATTAGTATATACATGTTATTAATATTATTTTAACAATAAACTCTCCAATTTAACACTTGTGCAAACGACCTCCAATCTACGCGTTCCGACAGGCGATCCTAAGGTTTTTCCGCGTTCCGGACACAATGGAACAGGTTTCGTAAGCTAATTCGATCGTATGTGTGAGATATGGAATTAAACGATGAATTTAAATTAAAACCGATTTAAACGATTTCTAGGCGTTTTGGCTTGCACCGGACAAACGATAAATCCAATCGACTTGAAATTTGAAATCTTACAATAATATCACATTATGGATCCGATGAAACTGGTTTCGTCGAAATCCGAGACCGTTTGAAAAATGGCTATTTTAACTCGCCGAATTAAAATTAAAGCGATATCGATGCGTTTCGAGCTGCCACGGTCAAACGACAACTCCGTTTGCTACGAAATTTGAAATCCGATAATAACTAACTATTACGGATCCAATGGAACTCGTTTCGTTCAATTCTGAGACTGTTCAAAAATTGGCTATTTTTCAGTCGATAATTAAATATTAAAATATTCAATTTTCACAAATAAATTCCAAATTCAGTTTTACAAGTTCTAAAATATCTCTATAACTTTAATATGATAAAATAAAATTTTCCAAATCATTTTCAATCACATTTAACCCAATATTTAATTATTTTTGGAATTTCACTATTAAATCATCGATTTAATTATCCCATTAAACCCAATATTCGAAAAATAAATTATTCGACTTAAAAATTCCACTTCTTAATATTAAAAATAAATTAAATATTCAAATTCAAGTTATCAAAAATTCTGGGTCGTTACAATCTTCCCCCCTTAAAAGAATTTCGTCCTCGAAATTGCAAGTTAAGGCGAATAATTCATAATCCGTTTATTATTTTTCCAAAACTAATAGTTTTATCAACCTTCTAACACCAATCTTTTTATTAAAGATTTACTATCATTTCAATTAGCTTTCCAACTTCAATTATAGGTTTCAAACAACATTGTTTACTCAATAATTCAAATTTAAATTTAAATTCAAATTCAAATTTCAAACTTTCAAAATTTTCTCAAAAATTTTCTAACTCCCTAAATTTTCGAAAAATTTCGCCAGCGTCTCCTTTGCGCGGCTCGATCGGTACGACTACAAAATGGCACCACGGCCCCTCAGAATCAAAAAGAAAAGAGAAAGCCAAGTGGCTAGAGAAGGAAATCATCAAAACTCATATAAAAACTGAAATACGTACCTTTTTGTCGAGCGATTCAATTTTTTATCTTTGAAACCAAAATTCCAATTCCTTTATAACCTGTATATCCTGCTAGTAGTAGTATCCAATTCCAATATTCAAATCATTTTGCCAATTCCATTACAAAATTTCTAATACATGCTTCTCATACACATTTTGGTTTACTATTGAAGTTGCATATTCAATTCATTCGTTTCAATTTTAATTCAATTCAATTCGATTTCACTTGAATTCAATTACATTGCTTCCAATTTAGCTAATTAAATTTCGTCAACACTTAATGAATTTATATACAATCAACCAACAAGCAAATAACAACCAATGTATATCCAATAAAACCAAATTATTAATTTTCCTCTCATTAAAATCAATTTGGTTCAACAGTTTTAATTCCAATTAATTTAACATTCAACTGATTTTCATTCAATTATTCAACTAGCTTGAAATGAATTTACGCTTATATACTTCATTTATATAACTCAAGTTCACATCATTTAACGATTTCATTAGTTCACTTTATTCATTTTATTTTGATATCAACATCAATTCTTTCAACATTATTCAAGTCATATTCCATTCAACATCATTTACATTTACTTCCACTATTCAACTTAAGTATTCTCCTAATTTATTTCAAATTCTATTCCATTTAACATAATTTGTTCAAATAAACTTAAGTTTCCACTTATCAATCCAATTCGGTTTCCAATTCTAAAGTAAATTCTATTTAACTTTTACTTAAGTAGAATTCATATCAACAATCAAATTCGTATTTCATTTTACTTAACTTAATTGTTTAACCACTTCAATAATTGGTTTTACTTACATTTTCTCATTCTATAAGTTATACAACTTATTATTCAACTTCCAACTCATATTATAAGTTCAAAACCCCTTTTGTTCACTTATATTTGACAATTTCAAGTTGAATTTTAATTTCAAATTTGTTTATTTCAACAAAACCTCAATTTTAAATTCATTATTGTAGCAAATCCATCACATAGAAACTCGAAAATGATACTGATGATGCTGCAGTCATCATCCTTATTATTTCCCAGTAACAATAGTGAAATCAATGCTAAATATTCTTTCAAAATTTCCTTTTATTTATAATTTACATTTATAATCTTACTTATAAAATTTCACTTCTTATGTATATATAAGATTATTTCACAATTGTAAATCATTCTAATTATAACTTCATACTTATAATTCATTGGTTATACTATTATTCTTTTACAATTGTTGCTTTCATTTAACTTATTCAAACAACTTTTAATTAACTTATATATATTTATATTTCAAACAATCAAACAATCAATTATACACACACTTCAATAATTCTTGAAAAAATTATTTTCTTATATAGAAAATATAGTCAAGGTAAAATTATTTCATTTACCCAATTTAAAACGATATCGTGTCGAGTTGTTCTATTCAAGTGTTTAGAAACCCCTTCGATCCAGTTGTACAGACTGTGCCGACGAAGGTTCATATGCCACTCAATAAACCAATCATCACAATATAAAACAATTTTATATTCACTAACAAATACGCGCTCATAACTATTATTACACTCACACTCATTCTAGAGTACTACTGACTCTATCTCTAATGAGTAATACCCAACAGAACCATGGTTGTCGCTTAACCATATGCTCTGATACCAAATGTAAAGAACCGAAAATCCGTACTTCCTTGAGCTGGCAACATTCTACCACAATCCAGCCAAAGAGGAACGAACTTCCGAATCTTTAGGGTTTAAGAAGAAGAAAGAGGTAGAAGAAGAGAGAAAAGAGAGAAGAAACAGAAACAACCAACAGAACATGAAGACAATATCAGAATCTCACAATCGCAGCGGAACAACATATAATAGATAAATGAATAATCATTTAAACAAAAGAACTATACATTTTATACATACATCACAATACATCATATCATCAGAGTGTACAACAATAAAACAGCGGAAAGAATACTATATACAATAGATAATAGACTACGCTATCCAAGCTCGCCTCCAAATCTGCACGGTAACTCTCGAATCCAGAATAACCTGATAACCTAACTCTAGACTGCCCGTGTGGAAAATAATGGGCACCCAGAGTTTAGGAAAGGAACAATAAACTCCAGGTCAGTCATGCGACTGGTGTGAGAACTCAAAACAGTTTATCTTTAAACAAGCAACAAGAAAATTTAAATTTTGAAATCCGCAATGCTTTTTGGAAAATGAAACTACCATAAGGCCTCCCGGCACACACACAATGCAAACGCACACATGGGGGAGATTTCTCCTTATGATAGTCAAACATGCTTACTACGAGAAAAATTCTTTGATATTATTACTAGTGCATAGTGGAAAATATTTCGAAAGTATAATATAAATCCTAGCCAGCATAGGTACCATGATGCTATGCCTACTATAGCTGCCATGTTAAATGGCAGGTTCTACAACTAAAACCGTACAAGGCACGTATTGGATGAATGGATTTCCAACAAATGGTCAGGCTAAGGAACTTCCTACTGCCACATGGGATCGCCTCTGGCGGGACGTCCCGGGAACTAACGTTACGGTTAGATCTCTGCCAACACAAGGCCGGGTTACCTCTGTGACTAGGTAACTACTACACGAATATGTCATCCCCCGGTCCTTTGGGACCTTTATCCGAGCGCTCGATCCAACAACACCACACAGTAATAGATATAGTGTATCAACATGAGTAAGTATCTGGGCTCCATACCATGATACCACCCTTTTCCAGAAGGAAATGACATACCCTAAAGGGAGCGACCCTCATAACCTTGCCGCATATTCCTGTTTCGACCATTTCCGGGAAGTGAGGTCCTGACGAAGTCTCGTCCACAAAGCTACGCTTTGTGCAACAAAGCCATGCTTTGGGTCAACAGATGACCAAAGCAATGATCACAAAGATAAATGATCAAACAAATAATCATATCACAAATGACCAACCAATGATCATCACACAGCAGCACTCAGCATGTCACATTACCAGATTGGGAATATATCGCTGATAACCTTCAACTACATAACCTCTGAGCTCGTACGTCTCAGAGAAGGGTGTTAAGCTAAGAGAATAAATTCTCCGCCACCAACAGAAATGTATTTGAAAGAAATCTGCTCTATATCTCAAAATGTAATGTCAGACACGTAACCATACAAGTCTGTTCCGGGTTCGAACAGAACCGAAGGCACTTCCAAAGAAGCCCTTGCAATCCGGGTATTCACAATCCCGATAAAATTTCCCATCACAAAGGAAATCTCCATACCGTAGCTAACGATGCAGAGACAATCGATAGGTCATCCTATCGTTTTCACAAATACCCGGTCTTCAACACCGGTCTTCAAATGCTATCCATAACGACGTATCACATATTCGGAATGGGATATACGACACAAAGGTCCTCTCCCGGCTAAACCGAATAGCGAGCGCTTATTTTAAAATAAGTGTAGCATTCAATTTCAGACAATCACAACAAATACCATCCAAAGGTAAATACTGATAGTCGGTTATTTAACTATCAATAAAGATGCGCCACATCATCAGATTCCAAATAATTTTCCAAAATTATTTAATCCCAAAAATATCTTCACAAGATATATATACATACACCTTCCAAATAATTGCCCAAATTATTTGTTTTACCAAAATATCTTTACATGATATAATTTCACACTTCAACCATTTGAAAACCAATTTCAAATTACTTTTCATCCCTTATGCCCTTTGAAAACAAATTTCCAAATCATCAAATAAATCCTTACCGATTTATTTTAAACTTACGCTCCCAATTCGTAAAATTCATTTTCACACTTCAAAATAAATCAATAATTATTTTTAACAAATTTCCCTTCCCTTTATAAATTCCATAGAGAATTTAAATTCCAAATATTTACTAATATACGATTCTCAACTCGATTTCAAATTATTCGCTTTCAATTTACCTTTAAAGGATGAATCCTCAAAAACGTTCCATTTCATATTGGAAAAGCATTTCCATACTTATTTAAAAATAAGTAATTCACAAATTTATTTATTTTCAACAATTTGAAAATATTCAATACACTTAAATCATAGTTAAGTATATATTTCATTCTTTTAAGGAAAATATTCTTTTATTCACTTTTACTTGGGTCAAAACGAATGTTGCGTAAAACACCGTCACGACAACCCAAAATCACTAGAATAGGGATTCAAAATAAAAATAGAAACATAAATTCCAATACTACACAAAATATTTCCATTTGGAAACCATTTACTATAACAACAGTGTTATAGTCCACCATTTCCTTATTTTCTCGAAAACGCCTATTTCAACAATGAATGTTGAAATCTACGTATTCATTTCCTTCTATTTCTCGAAAACGTCTATTTCAACAATAAATGTTGAAATCCAAGTATTCGATACTTAATGCATTTTAAAGCATCTTTAAATCGTTTTAAAATTCCCTTTAAAACATTCTTCTCCCAAAACGTGCCCATTTGACTTAATAATATATTCATCGTTTAAAAGAGTGAATGTAACTCCTTTAACAATTCTAAATTCAATTTACCAAATTACATTGATTTCGAATTTATAAACAACGTTTATAAATTCTATTTCTATTAATAACTTCGGTTTAGAAATCTCTTTTATTAAGCCAATTCAATTTATAAACCCAATTTCTATACCAAAAGTTCGTATTATAAGTCAAATACTTAAAATATTATTTATTTACCAAGTCGTTCCTTTTAAAACTTCACAAATTGTTAATCTTATTACTGATAAGATTTCTCACCTTTTATAATAGTTTTCAACTTATAAAAACCTCCTTTATTAACAATTTCTATAAAAATCCCCTTTTAAATGCCCAAAGCCATTTTATAAGTTAATTACTTATAAACTTTTATTTTCAACATCAATTCATTTCATAACTTTCATAATTTATAAAACTATAGTTTAAATGAAATCCATTTTTATACTTCATTTTAACACTTAATAACCCGTCTTATAATTCCAAAAATTTTAAATTTATAGATATCAATTTATAAAACCTTTTACATAAACTATTAATAAAAATTACCCAAAAACCCAATTTAACTATTTTATAAATCTATTTATTTTTAAAATTTTCCTTTTGGTTATATTCCATAAAAACCATAGTTTTATAACTTTAATATTTAAAATCTTAATTTATTTAAAATGAATCAAGTTCAAAAATTTAATAAAAACATATACTTGGAAAATTACTTAAAAATCCTTTTAAATTCAAAAATCGTTATTTTTAACTTTTAAAAATGAATCCGATGATGCAACAGCACCAAATGGTCAATCACGGGAATAAACATCATATATCAATATGATAGTTAACAATCAACACAATATCTATAAACAAATAAATATTTGCGAGGAATCCAGTTGGATCCCTCCAACCTGTTTCCCTGCATCCACAGACGTTAGCACAATACCAATTCCACTTCAAGGTGGAATATCGCGGTATATGGGATTTATAAAATATTATCCGCTTACTAACGGCGCAATAGGGTCTCATCCGCTATACGAGGCGGGAAATCAAATCCAATATATACATATGCCAATATATATATATTGCTATATATAGTATATATCCTACTATATCTACTACCACAATCAAACGGCAATCATCAATCAACAATAACTATTTAAAATTTTAAACCAAACAGTTTGATTGAGTGAGGAGTTCTCACCTTGGTTTTATTTCCGTTTCAGCTTTCGTTTCGAATAAAATTAAACGAACGTTTAATTTTACCCGAAATTCAAACGAGCTCCAATCGACTCCAGACCAGCTTCATCGCGAAGAGCACGACCATACGATTCCAACGCACTTTGATTCGTCCCAATCGGACCTCGCATGAACAAGATATTGCATTTTAAGTTGACACGAATTCAAATTTCAATTAAATTAACAAAAAAAAAAAAAAAATTCACCCAACACATGTGGGCCGCACGCACTAGCTTCCTCCCGCTCTCCTTCTCTTCACGCGCACGGTAACTCCTCTCCAGGAAACAAAAACACGCACTTGAACCCATCACATGCCGACCTAGGGTTTGATTTTCCGACCACCACGAGCATCGATACTTCATCACCCTGCCACCAAATGAAAGCCCTCGACAAAAGCCACCATCGGCCCAAGCATGGCCAAGCTCGGCGCCCTCCTCCACCTTGAGGAACGCACTCAACAACCAGGGGACACGGCTCAATATCTCATCCAAATGGCGACGATAGCTGAGATCCACCGTTGGATTTGTAGTTCATACCGTGCTCTACAACTTTCATGTTGGAAGTTTCTCGATTCGATGAGCGGATTGAGAAATAATTTGGAAAATAAATTGGTGATTTTCGGCCATTAACTGGGGTGGAGGCGGCTGAGCAAAAATGGGCTAGGGTTTAGAAAGAATAATTAGTATATACATGTTATTAATATTATTTTAACAATAAACTCTCCAATTTAACACTTGTGCAAACGACCTCCAATCTACGCGTTCCGACAGGCAATCCTAAGGTTTTTCCGCGTTCCGGACACAATGGAACAGGTTTCGTAAGCTAATTCGATCGTATGTGTGAGATATGGAATTAAACGATGAATTTAAATTAAAACCGATTTAAACGATTTCTAGGCGTTTTGGCTTGCACCGGACAAACGATAAATCCAATCAACTTGAAATTTGAAATCTTACAATAATATCACATTACGGATCCGATGAAACTGGTTTCGTCGAAATCCGAGACCGTTTGAAAAATGGCTATTTTAACTCGCCGAATTAAAATTAAAGCGATATCGATGCGTTTCGAGCTGCCACGGTCAAACTACAACTCCGTTTGCTACGAAATTTGAAATCCGATAATAACTAACTATTACGGATCCAATGGAACTCGTTTCGTTCAATTCTGAGACTGTTCAAAAATTGGCTATTTTTCAGTCGATAATTAAATATTAAAATATTCAATTTTCACAAATAAATTCCAAATTCAGTTTTACAAGTTCTAAAATATCTCTATAACTTTAATATGATCAAATAAAATTTTCCAAATCATTTTCAATCACATTTAACCCAATATTTAATTATTTTTGGAATTTCACTATTAAATCATCGATTTAATTATCCCATTAAACCCAATATTCGAAAAATAAATTATTCGACTTAAAAATTCCACTTCTTAATATTAAAAATAAATTAAATATTCAAATTCAAGTTATCAAAAATTCTGGGTCGTTACAATCTTCCCCCCTTAAAAGAATTTCGTCCTCGAAATTGCAAGTTAAGGCGAATAATTCATAATCCGTTTATTATTTTTCCAAAACTAATAGTTTTATCAACCTTCTAACACCAATCTTTTTATTAAAGATTTACTATCATTTCAATTAGCTTTCCAACTTCAATTATAGGTTTCAAACAACATTGTTTACTCAACAATTCAAATTTAAATTTAAATTCAAATTTCAAACTTTCAAAATTTTCTCAAAAGTTTTCTAACTCCCTAAATTTTCGAAAAATTTCGCCAGCGTCTCCTTTGCGCGGCTCGATCGGTACGACTACAAAATGGCACCACGGCCCCTCAGAATCAAAAAGAAAAGAGAAAGCCAAGTGGCTAGAGAAGGAAATCATCAAAACTCATATAAAAACTGAAATACGTACCTTTTTGTCGAGCGATTCAATTTTTTATCTTTGAAACCAAAATTCCAATTCCTTTATAACCTGTATATCCTGCTAGTAGTAGTATTCAATTCCAATATTCAAATCATTTTGCCAATTCCATTACAAAATTTCTAATACATGCTTCTCATACACATTTTGGTTTACTATTGAAGTTGCATATTCAATTCATTCGTTTCAATTTTAATTCAATTCAATTCGATTTCACTTGAATTCAATTACATTGCTTCCAATTTAGCTAATTAAATTTCGTCAACACTTAATGAATTTATATACAATCAACCAACAAGCAAATAACAACCAATGTATATCCAATAAAACCAAATTATTAATTTTCCTCTCATTAAAATCAATTTGGTTCAACAGTTTTAATTCCAATTGATTTAACATTCAACTGATTTTCATTCAATTATTCAACTAGCTTGAAATGAATTTACACTTATATACTTCATTTATATAACTCAAGTTCACATCATTTAACGATTTCATTAGTTCACTTTATTCATTTTATTTTGATATCAACATCAATTCTTTCAACATTATTCAAGTCATATTCCATTCAACTTCATTTACATTTACTTCCACTATTCAACTTAAGTATTCTCCTAATTTATTTCAAATTCTATTCCATTTAACATAATTTGTTCAAATAAACTTAAGTTTCCACTTATCAATCCAATTCGGTTTCCAATTCTAAAGTAAATTCTATTTAACTTTTACTTAAGTAGAATTCATATCAACAATCAAATTCGTATTTCATTTTACTTAACTTAATTGTTTAACCACTTCAATAATTGGTTTTACTTACATTTTCTCATTCTATAAGTTATACAACTTATTATTCAACTTCCAACTCATATTATAAGTTCAAAACCCCTTTTGTTCACTTATATTTGACAATTTCAAGTTGAATTTTAATTTCAAATTTGTTTATTTCAACAAAACCTCAATTTTAAATTCATTATTGTAGCAAATCCATCACATAGAAACTCGAAAATGATACTGATGATGCTGCAGTCATCATCCTTATTATTTCCCAGTAACAATAGTGAAATCAATGCTAAATATTCTTTCAAAATTTCCTTTTATTTATAATTTACATTTATAATCTTACTTATAAAATTTCACTTCTTATGTATATATAAGATTATTTCACAATTGTAAATCATTCTAATTATAACTTCATACTTATAATTCATTGGTTATACTATTATTCTTTTACAATTGTTGCTTTCATTTAACTTATTCAAACAACTTTTAATTAACTTATATATATTTATATTTCAAACAATCAAACAATCAATTATACACACACTTCAATAATTCTTGAAAAAATTATTTTCTTATATAGAAAATATAGTCAAGGTAAAATTATTTCATTTACCCAATTTAAAACGATATCGTGTCGAGTTGTTCTATTCAAGTGTTTAGAAACCCCTTCGATCCAGTTGTACAGACTGTGCCGACGAAGGTTCATATGCCACTCAATAAACCAATCATCACAATATAAAACAATTCTATATTCACTAACAAATACGCGCTCATAACTATTATTACACTCACACTCATTCTAGAGTACTACTGACTCTATCTCTAATGAGTAATACCCAACAGAACCATGGTTGTCGCTTAACCATATGCTCTGATACCAAATGTAAAGAACCGAAAATCCGTACTTCCTTGAGCTGGCAACATTCTACCACAATCCAGCCAAAGAGGAACGAACTTCCGAATCTTTAGGGTTTAAGAAGAAGAAAGAGGTAGAAGAAGAGAGAAAAGAGAGAAGAAACAGAAACAACCAACAGAACATGAAGACAATATCAGAATCTCACAATCGCAGCGGAACAACATATAATAGATAAATGAATAATCATTTAAACAAAAGAACTATACATTTTATACATACATCACAATACATCATATCATCAGAGTGTACAACAATAAAACAGCGGAAAGAATACTATATACAATAGATAATAGACTACGCTATCCAAGCTCGCCTCCAAATCTGCACGGTAACTCTCGAATCCAGAATAACCTGATAACCTAACTCTAGACTGCCCGTGTGGAAAATAATGGGCACCCAGAGTTTAGGAAAGGAACAATAAACTCCAGGTCAGTCATGCGACTGGTGTGAGAACTCAAAACAGTTTATCTTTAAACAAGCAACAAGAAAATTTAAATTTTGAAATCCGCAATGCTTTTTGGAAAATGAAACTACCATAAGGCCTCCCGGCACACACACAATGCAAACGCACACATGGGGGAGATTTCTCCTTATGATAGTCAAACATGCTTACTACGAGAAAAATTCTTTGATATTATTACTAGTGCATAGTGGAAAATATTTCGAAAGTATAATATAAATCCTAGCCAGCATAGGTACCATGATGCTATGCCTACTATAGCTGCCATGTTAAATGGCAGGTTCTACAACTAAAACCGTACAAGGCACGTATTGGATGAATGGATTTCCAACAAATGGTCAGGCTAAGGAACTTCCTACTGCCACATGGGATCGCCTCTGGCGGGACGTCCCGGGAACTAACGTTACGGTTAGATCTCTGCCAACACAAGGCCGGGTTACCTCTGTGACTAGGTAACTACTACACGAATATGTCATCCCCCGGTCCTTTGGGACCTTTATCCGAGCGCTCGATCCAACAACACCACACAGTAATAGATATAGTGTATCAACATGAGTAAGTATCTGGGCTCCATACCATGATACCACCCTTTTCCAGAAGGAAATGACATACCCTAAAGGGAGCGACCCTCATAACCTTGCCGCATATTCCTGTTTCGACCATTTCCGGGAAGTGAGGTCCTGACGAAGTCTCGTCCACAAAGCTACGCTTTGTGCAACAAAGCCATGCTTTGGGTCAACAGATGACCAAAGCAATGATCACAAAGATAAATGATCAAACAAATAATCATATCACAAATGACCAACCAATGATCATCACACAGCAGCACTCAGCATGTCACATTACCAGATTGGGAATATATCGCTGATAACCTTCAACTACATAACCTCTGAGCTCGTACGTCTCAGAGAAGGGTGTTAAGCTAAGAGAATAAATTCTCCGCCACCAACAGAAATGTATTTGAAAGAAATCTGCTCTATATCTCAAAATGTAATGTCAGACACGTAACCATACAAGTCTGTTCCGGGTTCGAACAGAACCGAAGGCACTTCCAAAGAAGCCCTTGCAATCCGGGTATTCACAATCCCGATAAAATTTCCCATCACAAAGGAAATCTCCATACCGTAGCTAACGATGCAGAGACAATCGATAGGTCATCCTATCGTTTTCACAAATACCCGGTCTTCAACACCGGTCTTCAAATGCTATCCATAACGACGTATCACATATTCGGAATGGGATATACGACACAAAGGTCCTCTCCCGGCTAAACCGAATAGCGAGCGCTTATTTTAAAATAAGTGTAGCATTCAATTTCAGACAATCACAACAAATACCATCCAAAGGTAAATACTGATAGTCGGTTATTTAACTATCAATAAAGATGCGCCACATCATCAGATTCCAAATAATTTTCCAAAATTATTTAATCCCAAAAATATCTTCACAAGATATATATACATACACCTTCCAAATAATTGCCCAAATTATTTGTTTTACCAAAATATCTTTACATGATATAATTTCACACTTCAACCATTTGAAAACCAATTTCAAATTACTTTTCATCCCTTATGCCCTTTGAAAACAAATTTCCAAATCATCAAATAAATCCTTACCGATTTATTTTAAACTTACGCTCCCAATTCGTAAAATTCATTTTCACACTTCAAAATAAATCAATAATTATTTTTAACAAATTTCCCTTCCCTTTATAAATTCCATAGAGAATTTAAATTCCAAATATTTACTAATATACGATTCTCAACTCGATTTCAAATTATTCGCTTTCAATTTACCTTTAAAGGATGAATCCTCAAAAACGTTCCATTTCATATTGGAAAAGCATTTCCATACTTATTTAAAAATAAGTAATTCACAAATTTATTTATTTTCAACAATTTGAAAATATTCAATACACTTAAATCATAGTTAAGTATATATTTCATTCTTTTAAGGAAAACATTCTTTTATTCACTTTTACTTGGGTCAAAACGAATGTTGCGTAAAACACCGTCACGACAACCCAAAATCACTAGAATAGGGATTCAAAATAAAAATAGAAACATAAATTCCAATACTACACAAAATATTTCCATTTGGAAACCATTTACTATAACAACAGTGTTATAGTCCACCATTTCCTTATTTTCTCGAAAACGCCTATTTCAACAATGAATGTTGAAATCTACGTATTCATTTCCTTATATTTCTCGAAAACGTCTATTTCAACAATAAATGTTGAAATCCAAGTATTCGATACTTAATGCATTTTAAAGCATCTTTAAATCGTTTTAAAATTCCCTTTAAAACATTCTTCTCCCAAAACGTGCCCATTTGACTTAATAATATATTCATCGTTTAAAAGAGTGAATGTAACTCCTTTAACAATTCTAAATTCAATTTACCAAATTACATTGATTTCGAATTTATAAACAACGTTTATAAATTCTATTTCTATTAATAACTTCGGTTTAGAAATCTCTTTTATTAAGCCAATTCAATTTATAAACCCAATTTCTATACCAAAAGTTCGTATTATAAGTCAAATACTTAAAATATTATTTATTTACCAAGTCGTTCCTTTTAAAACTTCACAAATTGTTAATCTTATTACTGATAAGATTTCTCATCTTTTATAATAGTTTTCAACTTATAAAAACCTCCTTTATTAACAATTTCTATAAAAATCCCCTTTTAAATGCCCAAAGCCATTTTATAAGTTAATTACTTATAAACTTTTATTTTCAACATCAATTCATTTCATAACTTTCATAATTTATAAAACTATAGTTTAAATGAAATCCATTTTTATACTTCATTTTAACACTTAATAACCCGTCTTATAATTCCAAAAATTTTAAATTTATAGATATCAATTTATAAAACCTTTTACATAAACTATTAATAAAAATTACCCAAAAACCCAATTTAACTATTTTATAAATCTATTTATTTTTAAAATTTTCCTTTTGGTTATATTCCATAAAAACCATAGTTTTATAACTTTAATATTTAAAATCTTAATTTATTTAAAATGAATCAAGTTCAAAAATTTAATAAAAACATATACTTGGAAAATTACTTAAAAATCCTTTTAAATTCAAAAATCGTTATTTTTAACTTTTAAAAATGAATCCGATGATGCAACAGCACCAAATGGTCAATCACGGGAATAAACATCATATATCAATATGATAGTTAACAATCAACACAATATCTATAAACAAATAAATATTTGCGAGGAATCCAGTTGGATCCCTCCAACCTGTTTCCCTGCATCCACAGACGTTAGCACAATACCAATTCCACTTCAAGGTGGAATATCGCGGTATATGGGATTTATAAGATATTATCCGCTTACTAACGGCGCAATAGGGTCTCATCCGCTATACGAGGCGGGAAATCAAATCCAATATATACATATGCCAATATATATATATTGCTATATATAGTATATATCCTACTATATCTACTACCACAATCAAACGGCAATCATCAATCAACAATAACTATTTAAAATTTTAAACCAAACAGTTTGATTGAGTGAGGAGTTCTCACCTTGGTTTTATTTCCGTTTCAGCTTTCGTTTCGAATAAAATTAAATGAACGTTTAATTTTACCCGAAATTCAAACGAGCTCCAATCGACTCTTATAATGTTGTTATAACATAGACTTGAGTCTGAAATTGGTTTAAAAGAAAACAGTTTGTAATAGTTCTGGAAAATATAGATTAACAGTGGAAAGTTAAAATAAGTTAAAACCCAATTCTTTTAAATCATAGTTTCAGGCATATGAATCAAATGCTAAGACAAAAATTTGATTTTTAAAACCAGAATGACTATTTTTAGTTAAGTATTTAAGGTTTAGTTCGGGGTTGTATATGATATGTGAATCTGTGATTTTGGGGTGATCTATGTGAATTTGGGATTCGGGTTTCTTTCTGGAGGAAGAAGTATGAATGGAGTTTTGTGTAAAAATGGTGGATGTTGATAAAATTCACCTGGGAATCCACGGTAGGGGATTTTCTTATAGAACCCTAATTTTTGCTGCGCGTAAAGAATCGGTCACCACAGCCTCTATAGTGGATCGAGTGTTGCGTGCTCTTGAGGGGAGGAAGAGGAGACATAGACGTGGTGATGGCCGGAATTGTAGCATCTCTGGTGAACGAGGTGGGGTTGACGGCGAACTTCCAGGTTTGGATTTGGGTTGTCTGTGTTTTCAGGTGGGAGTGCGAACCTCTTTTTCTGATTTCGAGTGGGTTTGGTCATGTTGGTGGTTGCGAGGGGGTGTTGGGGTGATGGATGGTGTGGTCAGATCTTCAACGATGGTCTGCGTCGACCATCGGCACCGTGCATATGCACGGTGCACTATGTTTGTGCCTGGAATGGTTGTTGACGCAAGGGAGGGGTACTCGAGTTTTTAAGCATTTCGACTCGGGAAAATACTTCACGCGACTCGAAGCGTGCTCGTGGTTGACTCGGAGTAGTGTAGGGAAGGGGAAACTTGGGTAAGTAGTAACAGATTATTTTTAGAACCTGTAAAGTTTAAAATGCTTTAAACTGGGTTTTAAAAATGATATATGAATGTTTAACATAGTTATTCAAATAAAAGAAAAGATTGGATTCAAAAGAAGTTTGAATCTCAGGTTAAAATAAAACAAAGTTTAAAATTTTAAATTATTTGAAACCACTTTAAAAAGGGGGATTTGTTGCGCGAGTTTCACTCGAGTGATTCGAGTGTTGGACTCGAAGAAATGTGGGGTTTGCTCGTAAAATATTTGTTTGTCTTGGGTATTTTTCGCTACAGGTTTTAAACATGTAAGTTTTATAAAAATTTTAAAACCGGGCTTTTAAATGAAAAATATACGTATTTTAAACAAAGTTTAAAACAAGATAAGTTTGGATTCAAAGCGTAGTTTGAATCTCAGTCTTTAAATAAATAAAGATTTTTAAGTTTAAAATTTGTTTTAAACAAATTTGAATGATAAAGAGAATTTTTAAATTTGATTTAAATTCAAAAGGAAATCGTGTATTAAATTCTTTAATCTTCTGTTTTAAGATAAATCGTTCTTTAAATTGTAAAATAAAAGGAGTTTGGAATTGATAAAATTAATTTGATTTCATTCTAAATCTTAAATTTAAAATGAATTTAAAAGTAAATTTAAATTAAATTGATTAAATACCTTATGAATGATAAATTGAACATTAAATAGGAAAAAGGTTTTAAAAACTCAAGGATTGTAATTATCAAATTAACTAAATGGATAATGAATGACTAGAATTAATTAACTCAGAAATTAAGAGTTAAATTTATTTAAATAAGATATAAGTTAAAGGTAAATTAATTGGTAATTAGGAAATCATTGATTTAATATTAAATTAATGATTAGTAATAAATTAATGAATTAATAAAGAATTAATTAATGAGTTATTAAGACTAACTTAAAATGTAAGTTAATTACTTTAGGAAAGTAATTAAAGGATTATAATTAGTTAATGAAGGTCATTAACTAAAATTATGAGATAATCAATTTATGGGATTATTTTTAATAATTAATTAAATTATTTATTTAAGATAAGAAATTGTGGATTGTTAAGTATAATTACTTAACGAAAGTAATTAAGGGATTAATTACTCATTGTAATTAATTCTATTTAATATGAATTGTTTAAGTTAATTGGTTAAGTTTAAATTGATTTAGACAACCATTTGAGGATGTGATGAGTATAATTACTTAGAGAAGTAATTGATGATAATTACTGGATGTAATTAACTGAGGGTGATTTAAAAATGAAAGTGATTGGAATATAATTACTTTGTATAATTAATCAAGGGATTAATTAGAGAAATTAATTAAGGAGTAATTTATTTGATGGAGTAATTAAAGATAGTTAATTACTAATGGTATTAATCAGAGGTGATTAATAAATGTGGTTTAATTGATGATTAATTACTTAAGTTAATTAATTTTAAAACATGGAATTAATTAAAATGTACTTAGAAATCATTAATTAATATAATTAATGATGGGATGATAAATTTAGATTAATTAATCAGAAATTAAAGAATAATTAAGTAGTGTAATTAAGAAGTAATGTAATGTTTGTAATTTAAGGTTAATTTCTATGTTTAGATAGATAATTAATTTGTGAAAATAATTAAAAGATGGTTACTTGAATATAATTAAATGTTAATAAATCCAGTATGATAAATTGAAACGAATAATTAGTGAATGATTTATTAATTGATTGGAAATTGATTAATAATTGTGTAAGCAAGTTTTAAATGGTGAAGTAGTTAATTTAATTTACTTTAAATTAATTAGAGATGATATAATTTAATTCATTTTAAATTAATTATAGCTTATATGATTGTTTATATATATGGATGGATGAGATTGTTTACCTTGAATGATTTAAGATCTCAGATATGAGAATTGATGCTATGTGATATGGATGCTTTGATTTAAATATGATGATGATATGAATTATTTGTTGTAATGATAATATGCATTATCTGTTTGTAGTGATAATATTGATGTTGACTATTTATTATGATATTGTGAATTATCTATTTGTGTGTGTATTGAATTATTTTGAATTAAACTGTTAAGACCAAATAGACAACTTGGCCCTAAAAGACACGTTTTGGATTTCGATGAGACCGGGATCGGGTTTTCCACATTTGGAAGTCCGAAAACCACATCGATTCCAAATTAACGTTAGGTCATGAATCTGAAGTGAAGATGAAGATTCAGAGTGCAAGGGTTATCGTCGTTAACTCTGAGGGTGATTCCAAAATGAGTGTAACGAGATAATGCCTTCGGTTTCGTTCGAACCCGGAACGAACTTGTATGGATTGAATGCTTTCAACACATCGTCAGGTGGACGATGAGAATTCTAAGAAATATGTTCTCTAAAGGTAATCGTAGCCTCAAGCCTCATCAACCGGGAATGGCTAAAACAGGAGAGGTGCAGCAAGGTTAGGTGGGTCATGCCCAAGCAGGACAAGATTTTTCCCTGTCTAGATGTCCTTTTTTATTCGGCTGTGTGGACAGTTGTGAGCTCCAACTGTCGGGGTTGTCTTGTTCGAGACTGTTCAGTAAGGAATGGTTCCGGCCTTGTGTTGCAGGGGATGAAGGGAGTAATCCTCGGTACGTTGATCTAGGCCACGTACTGTGATGGGCGGCACCCCAGTAGCCCTGCCATTGTATGGAATCCACAATCCAATAAGTGCCAACGGTTTTGATTGTATTACCCACTTTTGTGGCTAGTAGCTGGAATTTAATAGATGTAACAATTTCGGCTATTTTCTATTTACTTGAAAACCCTAGACCGATTGTAATATCACAGAATTTCCTATCAAATGTTTTGGTTAGCGTAAGGTAAAAACTTACCCATGTTTATTTGTGGAGAGTCTTACGTGATACCTTTTGTTTTCAAATGTTTTTCAAAGTTAAGCAACTTTAACCTGTTACTCATACCAGACCCATGTCCGACCCGGAGTTTATTTTTGTTTTCATAAACTCTCGGGTACCCAAATTTTTACGGGTAGCCAAGGGATTCGGGTTAGCTTTTGACGAATTCTGGAGGAGCAATGGAGCAGGAGGCTTCAGCGTTGTAGATAGATATATATGGTGTTCCGTTGTGTTGATATCTCTGAGTTGTTTATCTGTATTGTATATTGACTTGTGTTAACTAGACAGGTGTTTATAACTGTCTAGTATGTGTGGTATCATCTGTATAGATCTTATATATGTAAAATTATGTAATATTTATATGATATATTATATTTTGTTCCATTCCGCTGTGAGATTCTGATGTTGTTGTTCTTTCTTCTCTATCTTTTCTATTTTCTCATCCCTTTTTTTCTTCAAGACGATACGTCTTTCTGGGCGTAGGAAGTCGGGTCGTCAAACTTCCCTTCCACGTCTTTTTAAAAATAAATCACTATTTATTTTTAAACAAATTTACCCATTCCTTTAATAAATTCTCACCGTGAATTTATTCCTTTAAATATCCACTGATATCCGTTTCACTTAATAAACCCAGTTTATAAATTTCATAGTCACATTCTCCTTTAAATTTCCAATTTCAAACACTTAAATCAATTTCCAAATTGATTTCCAATTTATTCCATTTTGAAATAAATTCCTTTACTAACTCAATTTATTCAAAACCCATTAAATTCAGATTTTATTTCTTAATTATGATTTAAAATCTTTTAACTGAAAATACCAATTTCATATTTCCCAAATTCCTTCTTTATCCTTCTAAATAAATTTAAACCTCAAATTTTAAAGTAAATTCTTTATTCATTTAAATAATAACACTTGAGTTTTTAAATAAAATCACTTATTCCCATTTATTCAAAATCTCATTTCCCGCACTTGGAATTTTATTTATCAGAGTTCAAAAATCACTTTTTATTCTCTTCCAATTCATTTTTAATTTATTCAAATTTCTATGATTATTTTACTCAAAATTCACTCTTTTATTTTCTTTTCAGAAATCCCATTTCTATAGATTTTGATAACTCGGTTCATCAAAATATTTTAAATCAACCATAGTATCCAACATTTCCAATTATCAATATAATTCATCACAGGATAGCAAATAATTATATCACAGGATATTTTAACAAATCTAAATATTTTGAGGAATCCAATTGGATCCCTCCAACCTGTTTCCCTGCATCCACATATGTTAGCACAATAAAATATCAATTCCACTTCGAGGTGGAATATCGCGGTATATGGGTTTATACAACATCATCCGCTATTATGCGGCGCATAGAGCCTCATCCGCTATATAATGCGGGAAATCAATCACTCCAATATATACTATATACTACTATATATAATATAGCACATCAAATCAATTCAATCATTCAACCAATTATTTAAATTTAACCATTTAAATTTAAATGGCAATCCAAAAGAGTGAGATTAACTCACCTTTGTTTTTAATTTGCAGTCCAAACCAACCAGCTTGATTTCTTCACGATTCAGACCTTGTACAATCATTATATAATTTATTATTATTTAAATTAATTTAATAATCAATTTCCATGTAATAATTTAAAATGACTAATGATTTAATTAAAGTATTAATTTCTCTCATAAAACTACATATAAAAATAAATTATAGATTTAATCTAACTTTTTTAAATTCCTCAAACATTTTAAAATCCGTATATATTTCATAATATTTTCTATATATATAATTAACTAAGATAGGCATGTATATTTTTTTTCTTTGCTGCAAATTTTCCCTTCTAACCTATATATAAAAATATAGAAATCTGATTTTATTTAAACTGCTCAAAATCACTTTCTTTTCCAAAGTTTTATACTTGTATTAAACTGTAATTCCTTTATAAACCTTACTGTTAAAATATATCCCTCTATCTGAATTTCTTCTACGAGTCTAAATACACAAATATAAATTTTAAATTAAATTAAACTTAAATAAAAACAAATACCTAACTGCCGAAACCACCAGATCGTGGCCCTAACCACCGAGATCCATCACATCCAGGTCGCGGCTCCACTTCATTCCATGGCCGACCTACCACATGCAGCCACATCCAGTATCGCACACGGCTAGAAACTTCGTCGAACCCCAATATTTTCGATCGTGACTCGAGCTTTAGACCGCCGCCTCCCTCCTCGTTGTCCACGCGCCTTCCTCGAGATTCAGCCTCGCGATGCCCTGAGTAGCTCAAATCCATCCCCATGCGTCGCGTGCTCTACTCCTCTTCCAGCAATGGATTGAGCACGAACCCTAGCCCATCGATCGAGGTGCTTCTTCAAACCGTGAGCCTTCACAAGCTCATACTCGCATGCCCTAGCATCTGTCGCGATGCAATTTCCGAACGAGGCGAGCGACTCGAGAATTCAGACCGAGCAAAAGAACAGGAACGATCGATTTTATATATATATTTTTTGAATTGAATTCGAGCTGAGGATTTCTAATATTCAAACGAAAAGGGATTTTGTTTGGCACACTATTTTCATTTTATTTTGGATGAGAAGGAAGGGACTCATATACTGTTTTTACAAAAAGAATAACGTATGAGAGAAGCTAAGGAAACGTATACACTTCAACTTGCAAAAAGGCGACTATGACTTTGACCCTGATGTGAACATATTTGAAGCTGATGTATGTCTTGACCAATCAAAAACGAACACACATATATATGTGTGTGTGTGTGTGTGTGTGTGTGTGTGTGTATGTATGTATGTATATTTATTTATTTAAATTTTAAACTGTCACGAATATGCAACTTAAAATCTTAAACCTCCTATCGAGGCGTGCCGCTAGGCGTTTATAATGTTATACCCCTATTTCGAACGCAATGGAAAAGATTTCGAGTCCTAATTCGATCGTATGGAGAAGATCGCTTTTTGGACCTAGTTATTATATTGAATTTCGATATAAATTTCAGCGTGTTTATATATCGTACGCTCACACAACAACTCCAAACACTACGAAAATTAAAATTCGATAATAATATTACGGATCCAATGGTACTGGTTTCGTCGAAATCCAAGACTATGCCTCGGAAGGCTATTTTTAAATTCAATTTAAACGATAAAATTCCAAACTTAACGAAATACTTCCAAATCCATTTTTAACACTTTTACTATCTTCAGTACTATCAATATAAATTTTACAAGCCTTTAAAATATTTTTAACAAGCTCGAAACTCAAGACTAAATATTTTACTCAATCTTCAATTATTGAATCGAATAATTATATTATTCAACAAATTGCTGTATCTACATTCTGAATGAATAAATCCAAGTTTTTCATATTCAAAACCAATTTATAATTCAATTTCTATATTTAAAACCATTTAAATATTTCAGATTCAACGCTGAAAAATCCGGGTCGTTACAGAAAGCAACTTTTGGTACTCCACACACGGCTTCATAAAACAGTATTCGCTTATATATGAAGATATCAAGCCAGGCATGCTCATCTACGTGTAATGTGAAGTATTGTCTCGTTGTCTCGCTATATTTAATTATGATTCTTTTAGCTTAATTTTTTTTATTGAAATATTTACATGTTTTTTTAAATATATCTTCTATGTGTGTCCTTACTGAAAAATTTCAGTGATTTTCCAAAGGATCTTGTTAGCCTAGAAGCTGCTTCAAAGGTAATCTGTTGATTGCAAGAAATTAAGTATTAGTGATATCCTAAAGTAGTTATCTAATAACAGCAGATACCACTAGCCATAGAAATCCAGACAATAAGCAATGGTTTGGAGAAAGTTGAATAGGAATTAACAGCTCCCAAAAATGATGATGGTGTCTCAGAAACTTATCGGAAGGCATAGTCCATTTGCATACATAATAATGTAACAATGCCAGAGGTGTTTGTGCCAAGTAATGATTGCCTCTTTGGAAACTACACATTTTACTTAAATACATGTTCTTAAGAGTGTAATTTCAAATGTTAATTTTGTAAATTACTTGGGTTAAATGCCATATAGCATTTGAAATAGGAAAATTTGAACATGAGGTTATCTACTATCAAATTAGTTTTTTATTTACTTTGGGAACTGAAATAAGATTTTGTAGAGGAATGCACTTGCAAATAGAGAATGTGAAATAATGTCATCATGATATTACTACTTGAATTTCAAATTCATATGTTTGGTTTAACATGCAACAAATTCATTGCGACTTTAGATTCTTTAAAAAGGTTTACCTGGTAACCTACTTACTGGATTCGATGAACCATTCTAGCTAGTCGATTTTGTCAAACTTTGCATTGTTCTTCACCATTTGGTATAATATCAGGTAAATTTGCTCCCATAATATGTAGAAGTTAAACCTTATTTATTAATATCAACCCCTACGACGGTGATGTAGAAAGCATCAATATTAAACCTTATTTGTGCTAATATAACATTTTTGTGCTTATGTGTCTTGAGAAGCAAATCAGAAAGAAGAAAATTGCGAGCGAATGGTACAAAGCTGCTTCACGGTGCAAAGAGCATGAGAGGGTATGCTATAATATGAGTTGTCATGACATGAAGGAAAGTGCTGCTAATGAGGCTAAGTCGGGCAGAGAAGCTAAGTCGGGCAGAGTGATAAGTGCAGACTGACAATGCTGTGCTGGCTTTGGAACTGAATTTTCGTGGCTTCCCCAGGTTCAAATAGAGCAGAGTACTGAAAGCAAGTGTTGACGAATGCATGGAGAAGATCTGCTACATGAGGGAGTTCGAACAGGTGTTGCTGCATGGACTGCAACCCGATGTTGGTGTTGCTACGACATACACTAAATGCAGTAGTGAGGCCAGCATGGATGAGTGACTTTAGAGTCCGAGGAATGCATGAAGAAGTAAGCAAGTAGATTGGCAAACAAGAAGTGTTGTATTTCAGGCTAGGAGGGGACTGCAAGTGGACTGACAGGTCTGATGCCAAAGTGGGGCACGAACAGTGTGCCATGGCGAACTGACCGAGGAGATTGAGTACGGGTGGCTTGCCTAGTAGATGTGCTGGAATTCTTAGGTAAAGATTGTAGTATTTAGAAAATAAATATAATTTATGTGTGAGTTTATCCTAATTCTTTTGTGGAATCCTGGCTTAATATAATTCTAAATACAATGTTTAGGTTCAAGAGAAAATTTGCAAATTTGCCAAGGATCGACTCCATCTCAAATTGTTGCATTCTTCATGATTCTTCTGGTATCCCTCGGGTTAAGAGTATCACCGAAAGCAAGATTCTATGTATTCTCAAGGCTTACATTATTTTGTAGTTTAATATGACATATTGGTTTATATATAGTTTTGTTATCTATTTTGTTTGACATGATTACGTTGAAAAAAATGCATTGGCGCAGACAATAAACGAGGCACATTTAATTTTTTCATTCCTTTAATTTTTATAATTTATCACATCTCGTGTCTAACTTACAAAAGATATTATCTGTGAAGATGTGTATTTAGCATATTGGTTACTGCTAGCTTTAGAAACCAAAGTGTATCGGGCAACGTTCAGGTATTTAAGTGCAGAATACATGTCTTTTTTCTCCTCTTCTTTTTTAGCTTTCTACTCATATCCTATGAATGTGTGTTTCCAGTGCCTAATATTCCAGAAATTATTTGGTATAAATGATGATGCATGATATTCATATACAAAATTTGCATTATAATATGCATATCATTCTTGATAATGGATTCTTAAAACATTTTCATGGTTCTGATTGGGAGTTATTGTTACGGTAACCTAACACGGTTACTTTGTAAACTTTTATATTAAAGTAACTATTTTGTTAACAGTATTAGCATCATCTATTTGTGGTATACGTCCATGAAGTTGAGCAAAATGAGATCATAACTGAAATGGTTACTGGCACGAATTTGATAATAGTGTCATGCAATGTAAAACGAAATTAGGCAAAATGAGATCTTCAAGAGTTTAATCTTATCAATTTATCCAAATTATTCATTTTACTTTGCTACACATAACATTGATTTGCTGTTATGGAAGATTGCTGGCTAAAATTGATAATGAAAGGTATGTTTTTATATCTTTAAACATGTATGCTATTATGAAGTATATTTTGTTATATATGATATGAATCCGATCTTGTTTTGATTAAATAGGTATTGAATGATGTGCAGGAAAGCACTAACTGCATAAATGAGATGTTGCTGGAACTTTATGAAACTTGTTAAGTTTATAAAAATTACCTACGTTTTATACAAATTTAACTAAGTTGAAATTTTATAAAAATTAACTAAGTTTACAAAAATTAAGTGACTTTTACAAAAAATAATCATTTTAAGAAAGTTTTATTAAAATTAAACACAACTAAGTTTTGTAAAAAAATAAGTAAGTTTATAAAAAATAATTAAGTTTTATACAAATTTAACTAAGTTGAATAAAACTTTATAAAAACCAACCAAGTTAACCTAAGTATTAAAAAAGTTAAATATTTTTTTAAAAATTAACTAAGTTTTATAAAACTTAAATAAATTTATAAAAATTGGCTAAGTTACATAAAAATTTAACAAAGTTAACCAAATTTAATAAAATATAAATAATTGAAGGTAGGTATCAAAATTATTAATAAAATATAGTTAATTAGCACATTTGGATGTTACAAAAAGTCATTGATAAGTCTTGGTTAAGTTAATTACGATGTGTAATATCTCTATAATGATTAAATTTTTAAAGATGATAACTACTTCCTATATGTGATGCATTATCTAACATGTTTAACTTCATCAATGCAAGCTTGAAGTTTAAGTATAATAATATATTTTCCAAAGTATATACACTTTAATCAAATATATTATCTATCCTCTAATTTCTAAGATAGTTCAGTTTGTCTTAAAAATATGTAGTATTTGTTTCTTACATAAAATCGTATGGCAGATGATTATTGCTCATGAAGTTCAAGTAACTTGCAAGTCCTTCCCACTAAATACCATAAATTTCTAATTCCGACTATGCTCATGTGTTGGTTTTTGAGGTTTCCTCAATCAATGCTGAGTTTGATTTTTATGTTTTCCACTCCTTTCTAGAATTAGTTCACCTACAATATGAATTTAAAGAACCTAAGGAATTTGATATTACTTTAAAGAAGATAACTTCTCTATTTTACAAACTTTAAACATGGATGGTCATCTGACAAGGTCTATGCCTCTCTCCAATTCAAGTTGTTCTAAAATTGGGTTTTACCAGTTAAAGAATCATCCTCTCTCGAGTATAAATCCCTACCTTATGTATTGTTCATAAAATAAATTCAACTAACAAATGGTACCTTATCTTAACAAAATAATAAGATGCCAAATTAGAGATTCAACTAACAAATATCTGTTAACGACTTATTTCAAATTTTACAATTATATTTTATCACAGTTTTGACTTATCCATCCAAAAAAACATACACGTCTATGGATAGAAACACATAGAAGTAGAAGTTCATCACCTAGATGATAGACAAAAAGGAAAAGCACAATCAAAATATAATAATAAATACAATGATTTCTATTTGCTAGTGATGCACTTAAAGCTACTAGGCCGCTAGCACATGTTTGAGAGTTTAGTTGTATATGCGGGAGTGGCAGCAGAAGGCAGGATGTTGAGAAGTACACGGTTGCACTAAGGGATGGCTACAAGCATATGAGAACAAATGAAGCGAGCACGAATTTAGCAACACCTTTGGATTATAGCAGCTAAGGTAGTGTTCAGAATGTGCTACTCAGCGGAGGTTTTGATATCCAACAAACATAGATTTTATTGTGCTGTCTATCGACATCGACGTTCAAAACTCTTTGTTTTTAGTATGTATCGTTTTGGTTAGCTACATTTGTATGTATTATTATTTATGGTCACAAATATTTATATGTTTAATACTCCGTGTATGAAATATTATATATGTATGTGTGTATATATATGTATGTGTGTGTGTATATTTGTGGTTTGGCTTATGACCCCATTTGATTGTGTACATTACAATGTGATAAGTGTGGTTTTTTGAATTGTTATAACATTCTAGTGGAAATAAGTTTAGTAGAATTGAAATTTGTAAGCTTGAATGCGTATGGCAATAAAAAATGCAATGGAAATTTTTTTATGGCGTTTAACTATGCTACGAGAAGAAAAATTATTACAGCTTTTATATATTATAGCATTATGCTAGTGTTATACAAAATATACTGCAAGGATTAAACGGTTTTCATAGCAAAAAACAATGCTACAATTGATAGTAATGAATTTTCTATAGTGGTTCAATTCATAATAAAAGATTACATACTATTTCCACAGCAATTTTAGACGCTATAATAATATGACATTTTAACATATTATAGCAATTAAATGATGTCATAATTGTTAATATCATAAAATTTAACTCTGTATAAAAGTTCTATAGTAAGCTTCAAACACTATAGAAAAGTAGTTGTACTGATACGCTTAGTCTAAGATGTTAACAAAAACGCTGTTAAAGTCTGTTTTACATGCAATTTTGAAACGCTATTGTATCAGACTCATTACAACTCCTTGATCTATGACGTTTATAGAAACGCTATAGAAGGCTTTATAGATGTTTTTAAACACTGTGAAAAGTTCTGTTTCATGTAGTGATATTGCATTTTGTAGTATGTAACCTAAATGGTCATCCAACTGAGTGTACAAAATGTATTTGGTTATAAATTCAGTCAAAACTGTCACATATCTATAATCTTTCATGGCGCTTATTGAACAAGCGCCTGGACTTCAGGCGTATGTTCAGTAAGTGTATGAAGCCCAAGAGCTTGTTGAATATACATACGAAGTTTGAGCGTTTGTTCAACAAGCACTCAAATAAATAAATAAAATGCCTTGGAGACCTAGGAGATTGCCCTAGAGACCGGACGCCGGCAGTTGGTTATAAAGCAGTTAGATAAAAATGAGTCCACACTCTTTACGTATCACAAAATGTAATTTTGAAGTAGAAATTTGTCGGAGACGCTCCAAGTAACTTTCCTTAAAAGAAAGTAAAAATGTTTTCTACGATGCTAATAATTGAAGCAACAAATATGAATGGCTAATTCTATCAACATCCCGCTTTCTTCCTTTCACATCTCGCTACTTAATAAAATTTTAGATTTTTTAAAATAACCCATACCTCCAACCCACAATAGATCACATTTATTAGAAATAATCACGTATTTAAGCTTCAATGGAGCGATATTTTTGTAAAAATCTCATTTGGTCCAAGTGAGGTTCGGATTGAGCGAGGTTTGTGTGCTATCCTAGTTCGGACCGAGTATGATTCGTGAACAAAGCACGTCACTGCTGAACGTGGTTTAAAAAATACAATGGCAATTTTGGAATGATTTGGGATGTAAACGGAAAAAAGCGGGATATGATGATTTTTTTGAACTAAATGGAGTGTGAAAAAAGGAAGAAGATGTGTGAGTAGAACTCATCAATATAAAACGGTATCTACTATTTAACAAACAAAAGTGGCCTTGTAATAAAACCTTGCATGAGGAGCTAGACTAAAGCCAGAAAAAACTCAATTTTAGTCACTGGATAAAATAAAAAAGAAAACCACAAATATATCCATTTCACAAATTGATTTACACGAACATGAGTTTAGATTCAAAATAAAAAACAAGAGCTTTCCCTAGTCTAACTTCCCTCAAATTAATGAATATGATGATTAGGGAATTCCAACTTGCTCTACTAAGGTAGGAAGCACAAGGTAGGTAACATGTGAAGCAGAGGTAACAACTTCATGTGCATCATCTTCCTTCTAGGCTTCAGAAACTACAACAGAAATGGATGACATACCTTTAGCTCTTTCCTTTGCTCACCCAAAGTGCCAGACATCACGCAAAGCCTAGGTAACAACTCAGCTAGAAAGAACTACATAGATAGGTAGCATCCTTCACGGTCTGCTTTTCATTTCTCCCCACCAAATCTTTCTTTGCTCAAGCTCCTCCACACTCTACCAAGCTAACAAGGTCAGTGTTCAACTGCTGCACCTCCATATCTAACTAGAATTATGAAGCTTTAATAACACCTTAGTTTAGAGCAGAAAGACTCTAACTTACCTCCGCGCCAATCATAATGTTGATGCATTCGAAGCACAACACTAAATGAAATAATAAAAAAAATTAAAATTGCAAGGTAAAAAATCTAACATAGTGAATAGCGCAGTTCTCATTGCTTGAAAATAGCCCTTGTGGAAGGTTATGAAAAGTGGAGTGTTAGGAAGAGATGATGGAGGAAAATGAAATACAGGGAAGGTGTAGCCATGTAGAGGTCGGAGATCATCTAACTCCCCATTCTTTCAATGAAACCCACCACTCCGGTCTCTTCAAGTAGAGACAGGGTGCATGAGGGGTGGAAGGACTAGTGAGGAAACATGCATCACATGTTGAGGTGGCTTAGGATACATAGGTTTCTTCATGACTTTTTACATCTTAACAAGCTAAGAGGTTCCCTCTCTAGGTTGCTTTTGTTATCGTTCATAGGCTTCAGTGGAGTAGAAGAAGATAGAGCGAAGCAGCACATAACCTTGGCCGTTTGCGAATGCATATTATCATCGAAGTCAAAAAAATAGCCACACGTGAACATGAATTATATTTTCTATACCTACAAGAACAAAATAACAAAAGGAAGAAAAAGCTAGACAAAATTAAAAGAAATCAATACCCTACGCAAGGGAAGAGGAGTGACTACATGCTTGTAAAACATGCTTTTGGGGTTTTACAAGCAAGATTTTTCATTGTAAAAATTCCTTACTAAACTGTAGAAGCCACAAGCATTGAGCAATGTGATGAGAACATGTGTGATGTTAGTATATAATATGATTACCGAAGCAGAAAGAGGTGAGTTTTCATCTTATTCGAGCTATGATCTGGATAACACAAATATGGTTGTTGGTGAAAGAGATCCAGCTACTATTAAAGTTTACTTTAGACGTTTGTATAGCATTAGATCTTTGAAGCATTTGAGGTTGAAAGAGGAACTTTTGAGGCCAAAAGAGAAAATTTTGAAGATCTTGGGAGTGCAGGCTCAATAAGATGAAGACCAAACTAAAGCTCTTAGAGAAAGAACTAAACTGAAGAAAACAAGTGAAAGACGTTTAGGTGACAAAGAAGAGAAAGGATATTTAATGAAAGATGTTTCTCATCAATCTAGGGAGATGTTTAAGTACGTATTGACTAGAAAATATAAAATTTTAAGGGCTCAACGACAAAGGTAATAAGATGAACATGGAAGCTCTAATATGTAGAAGAACTACAATGATAGTGTTTGTATTAGCAATTATGTATTTTCTTATTTGAGAGTCTATTAGCTCGGTTTGTGTTTGTAGGGTTTGTATGGTTTGTTTGTGTTTCATTAAATGATCCATTCTTCTCTTGTTATTATTATTTTTGAAAATAAACGACATTCACTACGAGCATCTCAACAATGGGGTTAGTCACCATTGCCATGTAGGCAAATATGGGGTGAGTGACCCCGTGGAAGGTCCAAGAGCAATTTTGCAAAACCTATTTATCTGGACTTTATAATGCTGAATAAAATATAGACCAATAACTCCCCCCACATGGAAGATGGAGGAATCTTAGCCACCTGTTCATCCGGCATTATAAATGTCAGATAAATTGGTTCTCCAATTTGAGACTTGGCTGCTCCCCTTCTTCCCCACAATTCATATTCCACTCAAATATTATAAATATTTCTAACAAGCAGCTTCGGTTTTCCATTTTGCAATACCTATCACAGACTGCCATAAATTCATCGTAAGCTGTTTTGGTTTCTAAAGTCGAGCGTCTTCTTGTACAATCAGGATGATTGTTGTAAACCTCATTCACTAAGTTTCAAAACCCTTCATGGCTTACATGCATACCTATACACAACCTCATTTCATGCCTACGATCAACGTCAATATAGGATTTCACAAGCACTAGCAATTCTGAAGATGACCAAGTAATGACGGGTATTCTAGTGATAGTTGAGCTTATTTTCTAATAGATTTTAAAAAAGTTCAAATCAAAATTGAGACGGGGAAGGTAACAATTTATGCAAAATTTAGCTAGCCATTTTATCCGACATTATTGTTTGCATGATAACATTGCTAACTAAATTTTGCGGGCATGTTTCGTTTGATTTACTAAACGTTAATAATACCGAATAACTATAAATAAATCAACCGACTCCCAAGGTCGGCAAAACGACCTTGGTAGTCAGTGGTGAACCTAAAAATGGGCTCACCCACCCTTTGTTAGGGGACAGTCAGCAAGTGACCATCTCCTCGTTGGGGATGCTCTAAGTATGTAAAAATTTGAATTGTAAAACATTAAATAGTTTAAAGAAAACCGTTTAAACACTATTTCGAGGATCAAAAAACTCTTTTACTAAATGTTTTTTTTTTAATGTCTATGATATAAACGGTTTTCAGATAACCATAAATGTTTTTAGCATCTCACATTGGAAAAAGAACAACCCCCCCCCCCCCCCCCACACACACACACTCTTTTTTCTTTTTCAGATGCTCAAATGATAGTGCAGGGTGAGAAAAGAAAAGAAAATTAAGATTTCGCCCCTTTTCACAAAACTAGCAGAGTATGGTTGAGAAGCTTATCAAAGGGAAAAAAAAAATCCAAATCACCAACATTAGGCGCAAGAGTCTAGGCAAAGTGTAACGAACATGAGGAAGGCAAAGGCAAGCTGTTGACCAAATGTCTAGGGGGTCTAGGATGCCGCTGGTGGTGGTGGAAATGGGGGAGGCTGTTTTAATGGCTATGGCGGTCACAGAAAGGTTGAGAATGGCTTTCCTCCGTATGCAGTACAAAAAGGCGAGTAAGGCAACAAAAGGAGGGAGGGGAGAGAGGCGTTGAGGAAGGGGTAAATGTGGGGAGAGATGGAGGAGGGGTTGGCGTTAGAACAATACGATATGAAAGATAAAAGCGTTCAAAAGAAGAAAAAGCAGAACAAGAACTGGATTGTGGAATATATATATGTAAAAAATAATCGTTAAGAATAATAGCGATGATGATAAATAAAATCAATTTTCAATTATCTTCCATTGCTCCATTGCAGACAACTCTTTTATAATATTTTCTTATAATATAATGGGTCTTATTTCAACCCAATTCACAGATTCATGCCTATTTGTTAAATAACAAACAAGTTTAAATGACAAAGCTCATTTAGAGCATTCCCAAGTGCATGGTTGGGAGGTCACCTACTCCCAGCTTGGGGTTAAAGGTAAGTTGTGGGTTGTCTTACCACGGAGGTTGCCAGATTAGCTAGCTTTTTATAAAACAGGTTAAGAATAGCCCGCTTTATAAAAGCCGGTTAATGTAGGAACTTAGTATTCCCACCACGTAGATGCTTGGGAATGCTCTTAGAGGTTCATCGCTTGACCAGGTTGAAGAAAGAGTTCTCATTTAGAATATCAAACGGATAACAGCATTAGACACGAATGAAACTCTAGTTTCATTTCATTTTTAAAACAGACGATGAAACTTACCACTTTGGCACATTACCACTTTGGTATAGGATTAAGAATTTGTTCCCTATGGCAAGACCACTAATAACTAATTAATTGGACCAGTTCTACGTCTAAAAAAAAATTTGCATTTCTTTTTATCAACAAATATAATTTATTTAAACAACTAGTTGTATATTTATATTATAAAAAGAATGCATTGCAAGATTCTAGCATATAGCCTGCAGCTTTTTATGTAATATACCTGTTGTATGGTATCCATTTAATTCTAAAAGAGCAAAACCGATGTAAAACCTTTCCGCTGTCCAAATAATCAACTCTTATGTATAAATTAATCCTTTAATTAGTTTATAGTAGGGAGAGGCACTCGATTGTCCAGGGAATCAAACACTGCAGGAGCATCTTTGCCTTCTCCATTTGATTGCTTTGGTGTAGTGAAATATTTTTGTCTATGGAAATGACTCAAGTAATTCCTCAAATCTGGAGTTCTCGTTTCCTCTATAGATGCCATGCTAGATACATTAATGGCACGTTTTCTTGCAGTTGAACAAGTCGGTTCATCAATCTATAAATCAAGTAAATTGTCAGTGCCAAAAATATGATACTTCTAAACAAACCAACTTTTGTACGGTGACAGTTTTACCTTATAACTGACTTCCAGATGTTCTCTTGAGTTATCTGATATTTCAAACTTTCTGACTGTGTGCACCGTTCAAGTCTCTTAGTATTCCCGTGCATGGTATGATCGTTGAGTGAATGTTTTCGTTTATATCGTGATCAAGTTTTAACGAATCTAGAAGTTACAATTTGTTTAATCAATAACAGCGAGCGAACACACACACATACTTATATATATAATGTACTATGGAAAACTCACATTTGATTGACGAAATGAGATCCTTGTTCGCTATGTTTACATCATCAGTAATACTTGATGCAGAAGAGGCACGTTTAGATCGTACTAGCTGATTTGTCTCTGATCCAATTCTACACAACTCAATTAACTTTAGTAAATATGTACGTATGCAGTATGAAGACAGAGCAAATTATCTTACAATAGATACCTGATGGTTGAACCAATTGATGTTACAATTTCTCCTATTATGTTTTTCAGACAATCCTGAGTCTTTCCCCATTGTTGTGTACTGCTTATTGTGCCATCCATGCTGTACATATATTTGTATTGTCAAAATGAAGTTGTTCAAGATAACTAGTATCACAGTTATTCTCATTTTACTTCTTACCATTGCTTAAGAACCTCTTTGAAACTGTTTTCTTGCTTATCGATTGAAGATCTATTTTCAACAAAGTTGTTTTCAGCTTTTTCAACGTATTCCACACCCATTCATTTTTAACTGAAGAACTGATCTCACGCTATTTACTGCTATTTGAACCCACATAAAATTAATTCAAATAAAACTAATTCCCAAAATTAGACTGTTACCCGACACTTTGACCTGGCTACGAAACGATAGTTGCAAAGGTGATAGTGAGCACAAGACAAAATTCTGACCAAAGAAAGACCGGAGATATAAAGGGTTTGATGCATTCAATATGTTTCAGCATTTCTGTGTGTGGCTCGGTCGAAGTGGTCGAACACGTGCTTCGGTCAAAGTGGAGGGAACACAACGCTCGGCACAGAGTGGATTGACCAACATCAGCATGACAGAGTAGGTCGGACCCAGTGGATCGGTTGTTCACCGCTCGGCTTGGAAGAGAAACTCATCGCTCGGCCTAGTGGAGAAATTCGTCGCTCGAATAGGGGAGACATTGTTTCGTTCGTACTGGATAGTTCCTCAACCGAGCGTTTTCTCTTGGACGCCTTGCTTCCTAGTGAGGTGGTGCCCGAAGAAAGAGGAGAAACTTCCAGTGGTGTGGTCCCACCGAGGAGAATGACCTTCAAGGGCCTGATTAGAGGATCATCAAGTTCCACCACTTGAGGCTCAGCCTTCTTCTTCTCATCTTCCATGATTTGCTCCTCCATGCCCAGTTTCGAAGTGTGTTGGAGATGCCCGTGATTTCAACCTCATCATGTTCTTCTGCGGGTGAGAGATTCTCGAGTTTGTCGTCATCGACGCCCCGATCATTTGAGCATCGGGTCTGGGGGTATTCCTAGTGTGAGATGCCTCTTCCAATTTATCTTCCTTCTTCGTGGCGACATCGCTCCTTGAAGTTGGTACGGGATCAGAATGACCTACACGAAGTCATAAAAGACAAATATTAGACTACATTTATTGCTCGTTAAAAGCGACGTCCCTTCAACCCTAAAAAGAAAATTTGTGTGCCGGCTTCCGGTTGACTTTCGGCTGTTTTAAGAGTCTCACCATCTGAAATAGAGGAAAGAACGTGAACATCAAGTCCGGGTTTCTTTGGGTCATAGCCAGCATGTTGTTCGAAAGGATCGAGTGATGAGCAACCAGCCGGCTGGGCAGAAGGAGGAACTAGAGACTCAGTTCCAGATGGGCCAGCAACGTCATCCTTCCCTTTTGATGAGGAAGAATCTCTTTCTAAAGGACTTTGGCTGCAGATAAGTCGGAAGGCTCGTTTCCTCGAAACACTTCCTTCACAAGAGAATCCTCATCAACCTCTTCGGTGTCCAGCTCCACTCGTTTAATTTTTACTAGAGTATCCCATGCTTCGGCTAATGATTCGAGGTAACCCTTGCCCACAAAAGATAGATCTCGATGCATGAGAACTCGAGCGTTGTATTCAGCAATTAGCGGATCAAATAAACATTTAATTTCTTCTCTGCCGGCTTCAGCAGCTGCCTCAAGACGAGAATCGATTTCCATTAGCGTCATTCTTTTGCCCTCCTCACGGCCTGCATTCTTTAACGCTTCAGCCTTAAAAAGTTCCTCGTCGAGTTACGTCTTTAAGAGTCGTGTTGCGACGACCTCATTACAATATCGCCGTGACTCTTCTTATACCGCGATTTTTTCAAGCAGCAGCTCCTCCAGTTCTTTAACTCACCGAGCGAGGATATCCTTTTATTTCTGTATGGAGTCTTTTTTTAGGGCTAGAGCACCACTACGCTGAAATTCCTCATCAATTACCTTTTTATCAGTGGCTTTCAGACGACTGACTGCCTCAGCTGTATCTTTAGCGTTTTGTTGGGCAAGGTCAAGTTGAGATTTTGTACAAAGAAAGCTCTTCGTCCCGGGCTTTAATAATCTCTTTATCATGGACGGCTTCAAATTTCAGGCGATCAATCTTGTGTTGACGTTCCATAAAAATTTCTGAAACTTTTTCTGCTAAATGAACAAATGCATTGTGTTGGACATAGACATCGTTATTGCAGGCGATGACGCTTTGTTTGACATGCCCTGAAATTGGGTGAATCGCAGGAAGGAATTTCAGCCCGTCCATGGTTTTAAATCTCCTATATCTCGCCTGAGATCTCATTTTCACATTTAAACAAGACGAGACATCAAATCTCCTCCATATCTCCCTCGACACTCATCTCGTCCGAGATATTGAAATCTCACCCGATATATGGATCAAAATCTCAATCTGAAATCTCACCTGAAATTATACATTTTTCTTATTTTCCATAATAATTTTTATTTTCATATTGATTCAAAAGAAACTACTCAATCCAATTATAATTTACCAACTTCTTGAACATATTCTTTACTTTTTATCTTAATGAGTCATAGCGAAAGGTTTCACTTCTTTATTACGTTCAAATAAAATGATATTATTCAATCATTACCAAATCAATTAAGCTAATCAAACTACTACTCTTCTAAAAATATTTATTTTTCCATGTAAATCAAGTATGTTACCATTTTTTATTTTCACTAAGAAAGTTATAATCATTAAATAAATTCTTGACACATCAATTTTAAACACATAAGTACATCCGAGATATTCCCGAGATACATTATAATACCCGAGATGTACACCCGATAGGTACTCATCTCGTCCGAGATCTCTCCCGATACGAGATAATTTGTGTAAAAATTCCGAGACGAAACATGACCGAAATCCGATATTTAAAACCTTGAGCACATCGAAGCATATCTTCGGAAATGTGGCTTTAAGCACGGCTAATCTTTCGGTTATCGACGGATCATATGCAGAGATTGGAGGAGTTTGCTTAGCCGGAGTCACTAACTGCTTATGGGGCTCAGGAGATTGCTTAGTGCTAGACAAGCTGGAATGTTGGTCATGGGAAACTTCAGATTGAGATGTCCTCTAAGAAAATTTCTCCCTACCATGCTCTGAATGAGGGGGAGGTTCGTTGGGATACGAAGAGTGACTATAAGTTTTTCTTCGGGAAGACAACGAATCTCTGGGACGGTAGTCTCTATTGCCACTGTCATCTCTGTCTCGACGTCTACCTGATCCCGACTGGAGTGGTGGAAGATAGAAGACCCGCGGAGACGATCAAAGCCGTGTGTACGTCCCATATCACCTACACAGAAACCAAACGAAGACGAGTTGGTGAGAATCACATGATGGCTAAAACTTAAGTGCAGGGTGAAGCGTGAGTGTTCGTGTGTGTCCTAGTATTTCCCCCCAACGAACCAGTTTCTTTTGCTTTACATATTGAGGTTTTCTCTCCGTGTTGACAAGCCTGATCGCATCCATCGTCTCTCACGGGCGAATTAAGTCTCATATCCCCTGGATCGTTGAAACCATAGTTCAGTAAGTCATCAGGGATGGTCAAGACTGATAGACATTTCAATGAACCCTCTGGATGATGGGGAGACGACTCTTTCCCAACCGAAGTAATTGTAACTTTTGATGTTCCGTCCATTGTTTTCTTTCTCGGTTTGTAGGCTAATTTCTTTTTCTCTTTGAAGGACGAGGCGGTTCATTGATGTTGGGTACATCAGTCACCGGTGCTGAATCGGGGCTTATATTCTCATCAGATGCTCATGGCACCTCGGCCTCTTTGATTTCACCTTCCTCGGATGTGTCGGTGGCCCCACCAGTAAGGGGCACCAAAGGCCCAACCTGCTGTTTTCTTTTCTCCACCGCAGATTCGGTTGTAGTGGCGCCAGTTGGGAGACTAGTTCGACGACCTTTCGCCAAAATCCAAACTTTAAAAGCGATTCATTGTAAATAACAGATTTGATCTTCCGATCTTCCATGAGAATGGCTCGAATGGCCTCGACGGCCTCAGAATACCTAGTGTCTTCGGGGCGTGGGATGATACCTGTAAGAGTCGAAAGAAGTTTAGAAAGAATGCACTTCGTGCCTTAGACAAATATTGAGTCCGAAAATGAAACTTACTCCCTTCCAGCCATCTTCTCGCAAAGGCAGGGGGTAACGTACATAAAACCATTCTTGCTTATACTGGAAAATTTACTCCATACCCTCGCCGGGATTTGACACTTGGAGTGTGGGATCAAGAAATATGAAGAATGGGCTGTCAGACCGTCTTTTGAAGCGGTAGATATAGCGAATATCCTCAGGGATGAGAAGTCTGAATAAAGTTGTAACGACCCAGAATTTCTGCCAATTAAAAATTGTATATTTAATTGATTTTAAATATTAATAAATAAAATTTATAAGTCGAATAATTTATTTTTCAAATATCTGGATTTAATTGGATAATTAAATCGATAATTTAATATTTCAAATTACATAAATAATTGGAAATTGGGTTAAATATGATTGAAAATGATTTGTAAAATTTTATTTTATCATATTGGAGTTAGAATGATGTTATAGAACTTTTAAAATCGAATTAAAAGTTGATTTGTGAAAATTGAATATTTTAATATTTAATTGACGAGTTAAAATAGCCATTTTTCAAACAGTTTCGGATTTCGACGAAACTAGTTTCATTGGATCCGTAATGTTATATTATTGTATGGTTTCAAATTTCGTGTCAATCGGATTTACCGTTTGTCCGGAGCAAGCCAAAACGCATAGAAATTAGTTTAACCGATTTAATTTAAATTTGATCGTTTATTTCCGTAACTCGCACATACGATCGAATTAGCCTTCGAAACCTATTTCATTGTGTTCGGAACGCGGGGTAAACCCTAGAAGCGCCAGCCGGCACGCTTCGTTTGAAGTTTAGAAAATTTCGGATGAATAGTAAATTGAGAATTTTCTATAAAAGCACCACTCTTTTCACAATTATCAACAAATGCCCTGGCTAGGGTTACAGCCGCCATAAATTGTCCAATGGCCGAAATTGCTCCATTCTTCTTCCTCGATTTTCTCTTAATCCACATATCGATTCGCAAAACATTCAACAGCAAACTTGTAGAGCTTCGCGAGCTCTACGATTTCAACGGTTGTGATTGAAATCAATGCAGCCAATCGACGGCAATTCTCGATCAAAGTCGTCGCGTTCGTTCTCGAATTTCGTGCTAAGGAGGCGGCCGAGTTGCATCAGGTTGGAGCCGAAGGTGTCTCGAGTGAAGGGCTTCAAGGTGGGAACGTTTGATCAAAATGAAGGTGCTCGTATTTGACGCGACCATTAGGGTTTAAGCGGCGGCCGTGGGTTGTTCGAACGTGATGTTTACGTTGGGGGAGAAGAGAATGTGTGCGGCAACGATTTTTGCAGATGGAACGAACGGTAGTGATTGATTTTAGGTTTAAAACAAAATAAAGATTGTAAAATTATTTATATTTAAATTCATACAATGTTTAAAATGCTGTATCTTTGTCATACGAGGTCCGTTTTGGACGAAACAACTTGCGTTGGCTTCGTATGGACGAACACTACGCTATGGAACAGGATTGGAGTCGTTTGGAGCTAGTTTGAATTTCGGGTAAAATTAAACGCGTGTTTAATTTTATTTGAAATAAAACGCGAAAACTGAATTGAAACCAAGGTGAGAACTTCTCACTCGATCAAATTGTTTCGATTTAAATTTTAAATAGTTAAATTTAAAATTGATGATTGTATGCCTGGATGATAAATTATTATCTGTTGGTGATTGAAATAGACATTATACGCCGTATATTAAGCGGAGATTATTTATTAAAAACATATACCGCGAATATTTCACTGCAAAGTGAAATTGGTATTATATATGTACTTGGAGTTGATTTTCCCGCATTATATAGCGGATGAGACCCTATTGCGCCGCATAATAGCGGATAATATTTTTATGAACCCATATACCGCGATATTCCGTATTGGAACGGACTTGTATGGATGTGTGTCTGACGTTACAGTTTGAGATGTAAAGCTGGTTTCTATCAAATATGTTCCCGTTGGTGGCGGAGAATTTATTCTCTTAGTTTAACACCCTAGAGGTTATGTAGTTGATGGTTACTAGTGATACATTCCCAAATTGGTAATGTGGCATACGAAGTGCTGTTGAGAATATGTGATCAAAGCACGGCTTTTGTATAAAGCGTGATTTTGTGGACGAGACTTCGTCGGACCTCACACCCCGGAAATGGTCAAAACAGGAAGGATGCAGCAAGGTTATTAGGGGGTAGCGCCCCTTTAGTGTATGTCATTCCTTCTGGATAGAGGTGGTATCATGGTATGGAGCCCAGATACTTAACCTATGTTGCTGCAAATTTATTACTTTGTGGTTGTTAGAATCGATGATCCTCGGATATAGATCGGTTGCGATCGGGGAATGACATATTCGTGTCAGTAGTTACCCAGTTTGAAGGGTAACCCGGCCTTGTGTTGGCAGAGATCTAACCGTAACGTTAGGTTCTCGGGTCGTCTTTCCAGAGCCGTATTCATGTGGCAATGAGAAGTTCCTTGGCCTGACCATTTGTTAGAAATCCAAAGAAACAATACGAACCTTGTACGGTTTTAGTTGTATAACCTGCCATGGAATGTGGCGGTAACCTGCTATTGAACATGGTAGCTATAGTAGGCATACGATAATGGTCGTATGTTGGCTAAGATTTATATCTTTACTTTCGAAATGTTTTCTGCACTATGCACTAGTAATAATATCAAATGTTTCTTTTTAATTCGTATCAAGCGTCTTTGACTATCATAAGGAGAAATCTCCTCTGATTCTGCGTTTGCATTGTGTGTGTGTGCGGGAGGCCTTATGCCAGTCTCATTTTCCAAAAAAACATTGCGAATCTATTTTAAAATATCCCTTGGTTTGTTTTAAAGATAAATAACTGTTTTAAGTTCTCACACCAGTCTCATGACTGACCTGGAGTTTATTATTTTCCTTCCTAAACTCTGGATGCCCACCAATTTCCACACGGGCAGTCTAGAGTCAGGTTATCAGGTCATTCTGGATTCGGGAGTTGCTGTAGAGAATTGGAGGCAAGCTGGAGAGCATGACGTATCAAACTAGTATATAGTATTTCTTTTCCGCTGTTTGTTTGTTGTAAACTCTGATAATGTAATGTAATGTGATGTGATGTAATAACTGATATGATTCTTTGTTTTAAAGATTATTCATTGATATATTATATGTTGTTCCGCTGCGATTGTGAGATTCTGATATTGTTTTCTGTTTCTTCTTTTTTCTCTCTTCTTCTATCTTTTTCTTCTTCTTTAACCATAACATTTCGGTTTTCCGGCATTCAATTGCTCGGCAGTTGATACAGTGGACGTATTGATGTCGGTTTTCGAACGTCAAAAAATCGTAATCGTTACATCAGGTATCAGAGCATATGGTTAAGCGACAACCATGGCTCTGTTGGGAATTGCTCATTAGAGATGGAGTTAGTAGTACTCTAGAATGAGTTTGAGTGTAATAATAGCTACGAGTGCGTATTTGTTAGTGAATATAAATTGTTTTACATTGTGATGATTGGTTTGTTAAGTGGTATATGGATTCTGGTCAATACGAGTAATTAACGTTATTGATAGGGATCTCTAAACACTTGTACAGAACAATTTGACACGATATCGTTTTAAAATAGGGTAAATGAAATAATTTTACCTTGATTATATTTTATATATAAAGGAATAATTTTTCAGAATTATTAAGTGTATATGAATTGATTGTTTGGTTGTTGAATAAGTTAAATAAAAACAATAGCTGTAAAAGAATGAATTGTATAAGCAAATGCATTATAAGTATGAAGTTATAATTAAAACGATTTACACTTGTGAAATAATCTTATATATAAGAAGTGAAATTATATAAGTAAAAGATTTATAAATGTGATTTATAATCTAAAAACAAAATTCCAGAGAAGTGTTTTGAAAGGATTTGATATTTTGAGAAAAATGTGTGGTCCTCTACAAGAGAGGAGAGCACACATGTACATATATATATATATATTAAAAAAAATAAAGGAGCTGCCAACAAGCCTGGCAGGTAGCTAGAGAACCCCCCATACAAAAGAAAAACCAAACCCACCCAAGCTCCAAAAAAACTACAAATCAACCCTATAAAGACAACATCAACCAGAAGATCCAATCAAGGACGACATCGAGAAAGCAATAGCCAACAGAAAAACTACCACAACTGCATCCGCAACCTCAACAACCAAGCTGAAACATCATAATATTCAACATCCACACTAACCAATATACCTCATTTAAGCTTTACGATTGAACGAGAACTTCTCCTAATATTACTAGCTGAATAGCTCTTACAATTTCTTCTTCTTAATTTGGCTTCACGCATTAATTTGGCTTCACACATTAATTTGGTTTCACGAATTAATTCAATAGCATGGGCAGGAGAACGAGGAAATCTACCAAGAGCCGCAAGAAAACAATACATGACAAATCTAATACTCCCCGTCTAATAATAGATAGCTCGATCAGAACCATCATCTTTATTCACATGTAAAACAGAGTTTACAGCCACCCTTACTTTCTGAACATCATCACCTATCACCAAAACATCATCTTCACAAATTAAAACTGATCCAGCCTCTTTTCTATCATCTGGTGTGATGCCTGAAATAACATCCACAGCAACAACTACCCTCCCAAACATCACTTTAGATGATTCAGTCAGGTTCGAATTTTTCAAAACCCCTATAACTGAAGCTACATCATCAGCCACATCTACTACTACGCAAGAATTTTTACACACGGTCTTAACTTAATTAGTAACTATTACCTTGCTTGATAAACCATCCTCCTCCAATATTATCATCTTCTCAGAAAGCAACTTATCAATATCAACACCAATACAAACAAAACAACTATAAGCATTAACACCATCTGCTAATGCTAACACATCCAAAGAACTAGCAACCAATTCCTCCATGATTGAAGACTCATCAAGCAATACCAAAAATTCATCAACCTAGTTACTTTCATCGACCCATTTACTAAAATCAGGACTAACTGTGCTAGACTTGGAATCAATAACCTTAGATGTATCAATATCCAACTCTATTGATCTCAAATTATTAACAAAATTCGAGCATTGATCAGTACAACAATTAATCTCTGGATCACTAACCGGAAGGAGAAAGTCATGATCCAGATCAATACAACTACCAAACACTGACTGATGAGGTCTGACATCCACATTTCTACCCATACTTATAACAGCATGTTCTTCACAAACAATATCCTTATTAGATTGTAGAAATTCATCAGACTTAGCAAATATTTCTTTTTTGGTTTTAACTCGAGTGAACCCACTGCTTAGAACATCATCCCTAACAGAAATATCACTGCTTGAAATCACTGCTTGAATGAAATCACGGCTTGGAAGATCGCCTTTACGAGAAATAATGTCTGGATCAAACAAGATTGGGTTCACTTCGATATTTCTATCATCAGATGAAATTCCAGCACTCAAAGTATTCTGATTTTCATGAACAAATTTCTCAGTTATAACCATCAAACCACCATCTAGACCATCTAAATTAAGGTCAGCTTTCGATGATAAACAATCGAATCTGTTGAATGTAGATATCACAAAGTTATCTTTCACTCGACTATTAGATTTACGATTTTTTCGATAAATGAAATCGTGATTCTGAACATCAACATTTTCACAACTATTCAAGTAAGATCTAGGCGATTCCATGCATGAAGTAACATCAGGATCTAAGAGAACGGGATCGAAACCCAAAAATGAGTCTTTAACAACAGAACAGAGAGAAATGTCTGGACTTACTATATTGGCTTTCAAAAAATTAGATGCAATGCTAGAATCTTCAGACTTACCAGTGAAATCAATAGAATTAACATTTAAACCTTTTCTAGATGCATTGCTCGAATCTTCAGACTTGCAAGCGAAAGGATTTGATATTTTGGAAAATTGTTTTGGAGAAATTAAAGCTCTAAACTCTTTCCGGTCGCTGAAAAATAATTCCGATGATGATCGCGACATCATTGGTGTTCATTTTCGGGTTTCCAAAAGAGGGATTGCTGCCAAATAGTTTTAAATGGAAGTTGTTTGGAAAATTTGAGTTTGGGTTTTGAAATTCAAAGGATAATTGAATTGATTTCAAAAAAAATGGTTTTGAAAGGTTGAAAAGACTCTGGAAGCCTATTTAAAATATTATGGGAATGATAAATGAGTTGATAACTTATACAATTTGAATTTTGATAGAATAAATTTAACTTAAAGGAAGTATAAGTGAATCAATAAAAATCCAAGTGGTAATTGTTGGATATAAGTTGTATAACTTATGAAATGAGAAAATGAAAGTGAAACAAATTGTTAAAAATGGTTAAACAATTTGGTTAAGCAAAACAAAATTTGAATTTGATAGTGATATGAGATAATAAATTTGACTTGCTAAAGGTTAAATAAAATTTTCTTCAGAATTGGAATCTGAATTGGATTTATAAGTGGAAATTTAAGTTAAGCTAAACAAATGATGTTTGAAATGGAATATAACTTAAGTAATGTTAAATGAAGTTGATTTTGGTGTCGAAGTAAATTAATAATTGAATTAATGAAATGAAGTCATTAAGAATATGAACTTTAGTTATATAAAAGAAATTTAACCTTATTTGTTAAATAAATTAGCAATTGAATTAATAAATGGATTGAATGCTAATCAACTGAATGTAAAATAAATTGATAAGAAATAATGGATGTAAGTGTAAATTCATTAGAAACTAATGAAGTTGAGAAGTTGAATAATTGAATAAAAATCAATTTAATATAAACCAATTGGAATTAAAAGTGTTGGACCAAATTAAATGTGGCATTTCACTATAAGGACAAACTTTGCAGTCCAATTAGTTTCTAGGACACACATTCACGGAAATTAATTTCAAGGCCAAAGTCAGAAGAATAATTACTTTTAAGGACAAAGTCAGCTGTCCAATTACTTTCAAGGACATAATTTCATAGGTTTTAGGCCTTAGAAACTAATTATTTTGCATTTTGTCCTTAAAAGTAATTATTTGAGTTATGTATCCTAGAAACTAATTGCACTTGCTAAAGAGGCCCTTGTGTCTAATTTCCACTTAAGTAAATTGGTTATGATTGAATATACATTGGTTGTTATTTGATTGTTAATTGATTGTGTATATTTCATTAAGTGTTAATGAAATTGAATTGATAAAATTGAAAGCTATGTAATTGAATTCAAATTGGAAGAAAATGAATTTGAATAGAATTGAATTTGATTTGGAAGTGAACTAAATTGAATGTAAATTAGTGTATGTACTAATTGGAAATGAATAAATGAATATTAGTAAAAAATCCAATGTTAAAGAATCAAATGTGATTTAAATTGGAAAACCAATTCATTGAATATTAATGAGAAGTGAATTTATATTGATTTGGTTATGGATTTGTTGGATGTTTATTGGTTGGATAAGTTGTTTGATGGTTGCATTTGTTGATTGAATGCATTGTTATGTGGCACATGTAGTTGTTATGTTGTTATATGATGTATATTGATATTACTTTCATATATACATGTTCTCATTTGTTTGATTGAGTGTATAGTAGGTGCGGATGGCTTATGCTTCGCATTTGGAGCTCGCTTTCGTGCTATATTAGTCGTATATGCTCGCTAATAATATATAAGGTATATATCTCGGATTACATACCGTACTTTTACACTTTTTTCCCTGCGGGATGCCTCATCACTTGATGAGATGTATATTTGTGATATATATACTGTCATTTTTTTTCGGATCGAGCCGCGCAAAGGAGACTCTGACAAATTTTTCCGAAAATTTAAGGCGTTAGAAATTTTTTGAGAATTTTGAAAATTTTTGAAAACTATAACTAAGTTTGGATTTGGAAACTTAGTAAAAAGATTTTGTAAGAAGTTTAACTATGAATTTTGAAAAAGTTAAACACTTGAGAGATTTGTAAAATCCAATTTGAATGGTTTGTTTTCGAAAGTTAATGGATTCGGTAACTTTTCTTACTTGGTAATTTCGAGGACGAAATTCTTTTAAGGGGGGAAGTTTGTAACGACCCAGAATTTCTGCCAATTAAAAATTATATATTTAATTGATTTTAAATATTAATAAGTGAAATTTATAAGTCGAATAATTTAATTTTCAAATATCTGGAATTAATTGGATAATTAAATCAATAATTTAATATTTCAAATTACATAAATAATTGGAAATTGGGTTAAATACGATTGAAAATGATTTGTAAAATTTTATTTTATCATATTGGAGTTAGAATGATGTTATAAAACTTTTAAAATCGAATTAAAGGTTGATTTGTGAAAATTGAATATTTTAATCTTTAATTGATGAGTTAAAATAGACATTTTTCAAACAGTCTCAGATTTCGACGAAACTAGTTTCATTGGATCCGTAATGTTATATTATTGTATGGTTTCAAATTTCGTGTCAATCGGATTTACCGTTTGTCCGGGGCAAGCCAAAACGCATAGAAATTAGTTTAACCGATTTAATTTAAATTTGATCGTTTATTTCCGTAACTCGCATATACGATCGAATTAGCCTTCGAAACCTATTCCATTGTGTTCGGAACGCGGGGTAAACCCTAGAAGCGCCAGCCGGCACGCTTCGTTTGAAGTTCGGAAAATTCCGGATGAATAGTAAATTGAGAATTTTCTATAAAAGCACCACTCTTTTCACAATTATCAACAAATGCCCTGGATAGGGTTACAGCCGCCATAAATTGTCCAATGGCCGAAATTGCTCCATTCTTCTTCCTCGATTTTCTCTTAATCCACATATCGATTCGCAAAACATTCAACAGCAAACTTGTAGAGCTTCGCGAGCTCTACGATTTCAACGGCTGTGATCGAAATCAGTGCAGCCAATCGACGGCAATTCTCGATCAAAGTCGTCGCGTTCGTTCTCGAATTTCGTGCTAAGGAGGCGGCCGAGTTGCATCAGGTTGGAGCCGAAGGTGTCTCGAGTGAATGGCTTCAAGGTGGGAACGTTTGATCAAAATGAAGGTGCTCGTATTTGATGCGACCATTAGGGTTTAAGGGGCGGCCGTGGGTTGTTCGAACGTGATGTTTACGTTGGGAGAGAAGAGAATGTGTGCGGCCACGATTTTTGCAGATGGAACGAACGGTAGTGATTGATTTTAGGTTTAAAAGAAAATAAAGATTGTAAAATTATTTATATTTAAATTCATACAATGTTTAAAATGTTGTATCTTTGTCATACGAGGTCCGTTTTGGACGAAACAACTTGCGTTGGCTTCGTATGGACGAACACTACGCTATGGAACTGGATTGGAGTCGTTTGGAGCTAGTTTGAATTTCGGGTAAAATTAAACGCGCGTTTAATTTTATTTGAAATAAAACGCGAAAACTGAATTGAAACCAAGGTGAGAAGTTCTCACTCAATCGAATTGTTTCGATTTAAATTTTAAATAGTTAAATTTAAAATTGATGATTGTATGCCTGGATGATAAATTATTATCTGCTGATGATTGAAATAGACATTATACGCCGTATATTAAGCGGAGGTTATTTATTAAAAACATCGCGAATATTTCACTGCAAAGTGAAATTGGTATTATATATGTACTTGGAGTTGATTTTCCCACATTATATAGCAAATGAGACCCTATTGCGCCGCATAATAGCGGATAATATTTTTATGAACTCATATACCGCGATATTCCGTATTGGAACGGAATTGGTATTGTGCTAACATCTGTGGATGCAGGGAAACAGGTTGGAGGGATCCAACTGGATTCCTCAACAGTAATTGATTTATTTACAGAAATTGTGATATATTCTGTTATCATATTGATATATGACGTTTGGATGCCGTGATTGTTATATTTAGTGTTGTTGCAGCATTAGCCTATTTTTGGAGTTTTAAAAGTATTAAAGTGATGATTTTCAAAATTTAAAAGGATTTTTAAAGTGATTTTTGAAAGTATACGTTTTATTAAATTTTTGGAATTGATTCATTTTTAAATAAATAAAACGTTTTAATTTTAATGTTATAAAAATTATGATTTTTGAGAAAATAAGTTGAAAATTGATTTTTGAAACATGGAGTTAATGAATTTTATAAAATAGTTTAAATTGGGATTTTTGATTTATTATAAACGATTTATATAAAAGATTTAAAAAAAATTGATATTTATAAGTTAAAATATTGGAATTGTGAAACGATTTTTTATAAACGTTAAAAAGAAGTATAAATGGATTTCATAAGTGAATGAAATTGATAGATTTATAAATTGTGAAGTTATAAAATGAATAGATTTTGTAAAATAGAAAATTATAAATAATTAACTTTAAAATTTGATTTTTGACATTTAAATGAGATTTAAATGGAATTGGTTAATAAGGGATTTTTATAACTTGAAGTTTTTATAATATATAAATGTGAATTTATAAACATTGATTTATAAATTCAAGATTGATTGAATTTGATAAGTAAATTTCTATAGCTTATTATATTCACGATTTTGGACGGTGGATAATCCTTTAAACAAAATGTGTAGAAAAATGTTGAATTTGGTTAACGAAGTATATTCACGATTTTGAACAGTGAATAATATATTAAAGGAATGTTTAGGGAGTGATCTTTTAAATGGAATTAAAACGATTTGAAGTTGTTTTAAAATGTATTAATTGTCGAAACCATAGATTTCAACATTCATTGTTGAAATAGACGTTTTCGAGAAAGAAGGAAAAGATGGACTATAACACTGTTGTTATAGTAAATGATTTTCGAAAGGAAATGTTTTTGTATAGTATTGGAATTTATATATCTATCTAAATTTCGAATCCCTATACTAGTGATTTTGGGTTGTCGTAACGATGTTTTACGCAACATTCGTTTTGGCCCAAATAAATGTGTTTGAGAGAATGTTTTCCTTAAAGAACGAAATATATACTTAATTTTGATTTAAGTATATTGAATATTTTCCAAGTGTTGAAAATAAATGGATTTGTGAATTATTTATTATTAAATAAGTATGGAAATGTTTTCCAATATGAAGTGAATATTTTGAGATTTTATCTTTTAAAGATAAATTGAAAATGAATATTAGAAATCGATTTGGAAATCGTATATTCATAGATATTTTGGAATTGTAAATTCACTATGGAATTTATAAAAGGAAGGGAAATTTGTTTAAAATAGACGTTGATTTATTTTTGAAGTGTGGAAATAAATTTACGGATTTGGAACGTAAATATAAAGTAAATCGGTAAGGATTTATTTAATTGGTTTAAATGAACCATTTTGAAATGAAAATGAATAAAGATTTGTGAATATATCCCGTGTAGGGAAACGATTTGAAATTTGTTTTCAAAAGTTGTAAAGGTGAAAAGTGATTTGAAATTAGTTTTCAAATGTTGAAGTGTGGAAAATATATATCTTGTAAAGATATTTTTGAAAAATAAATAATTTGGAAAATTATTCGAAATCTGGTGATGTTGTGCATGTCTATTGATAGTTAAATAACCGACTATCAATATTTACCTTTAAATAGGTATTTGTTGGGATTAGCTTGAATTTGAATGCTACACTTATTTTCAAAATAAGCGCTCTTTATTCGGGTTAGCCGGGAAAGGACCTTTGGGTCGTATAACTCATTCCAAATATGTGATTCGTCGTTATGGATTGCATTTGAAGACCGGTGTTGAAGACCGGATATTTTTGAAAACGGAAGGATTACCGTCGAATGACTCTGCATCGGCTGATCTCCGATATAGAGGTTTTATCACCCTTAGTGACGGGAAATCCGGACGTGATTAGTGAATATCCGGATTGCAAGGGTTTCTTTGGAAGTGCATTCGGTTCCATTCGATCCCGGAACGGACTTGTAGGATGTGTGTCTGACGTTACAGTTTGAGATGTAAAGCTGGTTTCTATCAAATATGTTCCCGTTGATGGCGGAGAATTTATTCTCTTAGTTTAACACCCTAGAGGTTATGTAGTTGATGGTTACTAGTGATACATTCCCAAATTGGTAATGTGGCATACGAAGTGCTGTTGAGAATATGTGATCAAAGCACGGTTTTTGTATAAAGCGTGATTTTGTGGACGAGACTTCGTCGGACCTCACACCCCGGAAATAGTCAAAACAGGAAGGATGTAGCAAGGTTATTAGGGGGTAGCGCCCCTTTAGTGTATGTCATTCCTTCTGGATAGAGGTGATATCATGGTATGGAGCCCGGATACTTAACCTATGTTGCTGCAAATTTATTACTTTGTGGTTGTTAGAATCGATGATCCTCGGATATAGATCGGTTACGATCGGGGAATGACATATTCGTGTCAGTAGTTACCCAGTTTGAAGGGTAACCCGGCCTTGTGTTGGCAGAGATCTAACCGTAACGTTAGGTTCTCGGGTCGTCTTTCCAGAGCCGAACTCATGTGGCAATGAAAAGTTTCTTGGCCTGACCATTTGTTGGAAATCCAAAGAAACAATACGAACCTTGTACGGTTTTAGTTGTATAACCTGCCATGGAATATGGCGGTAACCTGCTATTGAACATGGTAGCTATAGTAGGCATACGATAATGGTCGTATGTTGGCTAAGATTTATATCTTTACTTTCGAAATGTTTTCTGCACTATGCACTAGTAATAATATCAAATGTTTCTTTTTAATTCGTATCAAGCGTCTTTGACTATCATAAGGAGAAATCTCCTCTGATTCTGCGTTTGCATTGTGTGTGTGTGCGGGAGGCCTTATGGCAGTCTCATTTTCCAAAAAGCATTGCGAATCTATTTTAAAATATCCCTTGGTTTGTTTTAAAGATAAATAACTGTTTTAAGTTCTCACACCAGTCCCATGACTGACCTGAAGTTTATTGTTTTCCTTCCTAAACTCTGGGTGCCCACCAATTTCCACGCGGGCAGTCTAGAGTCAGGTTATCAGGTCATTCTGGATTCGGGAGTTGCTGTAGAGAATTGGAGGCAAGCTGGAGAGCATGACGTATCAAACTAGTATATAGTATTTCTTTTCCGCTGTTTGTTTGTTGTAAACTCTGATAATGTAATGTGATGTAATGCAATAACTGATATGATTCTTTGTTTTAAAGATTATTCATTGATATATTATATGTTGTTCCGCTGCGATTGTGAAATTCTGATATTGTTTTCTGTTTCTTTTTCTTTTCTCTCTTCTTCTATCTTTTTCTTCTTCTTTAACCATAACATTTCGGTTTTCCGACATTCGATTGTTTGGCAGTTGATACAGTGGACGTATTGATGCCGGTTTTCGAGCGTCGAAAAATCGCGATCGTTACAAAAGTGCTCATGAAAAGGATACAAGTGTCATGGATAAATACATGGTTGTTGGGGTGAAGCTATGCTGAAGCGATCCCGATGTACCGCAACACCTCATGGAGAAATGAATTGAAAGGTGGCACACTTCCAACCCAGCACATGAATTTGTTGCACGTTGTATACCCGGTTGGGGACGGGTGAGGCTGATCTTGTCCTGATGGAACTAAAACGTCGTCAAAGAGAATTCCATGAATCGAACATAACTGATGAAGAGCGGTTTCACCGATTTTTGAAGCTTGTGAATCAATAGGATTATCCAGAATGACTGCTCCATCTATAACATCAGGAGCCGGGTGAATAACTGCAGCTGATTGATCTAGAATACCCTGTGTGGGGGTTGTCGATAGATTCGAAGTTCCTACTACCTCTTGCTGAGAACTTGGCTCAGGCTTGTCGGAAATTGTAGCAGAGCTCGATCTTTTGGACATCTTCACCGAGCGTAGAATATGGGTAGATACCTGTTTGAAGTATACTTGAAAGACGGTCGATATTAGATATAACGATGATAATACATCCCCCGTGTTGTGTGTGAACTAGTGCTATGACTTAAACGTGAGTGTCGAAAAGTTAAAAGTTTTAAACACAAGTATGATATGATAGAGTTTTAAGTGGTTGTCCTCGGAGACCGTCATCGTCATCGCTGACCGTCTTCTACAGTTTATTATATGATTGGCATTAGAAGTTCTGGAATCAAGCATCGGCATCATAGAGTGTGGAGGCTATTGTTCTCGTATGTTAAGTTAAATTTGCATTTAAAATTATTCAAGCTATGGGGAGTTGGTTCAGATTGAGTCCTTGGGCTTATGTGTTTTATCACTTATTGTTGTCCGATATATTGTAAATGATTGTGAAAGTAGGCTATCAAAGTATGTATTATGTTCAAGTTAGCACAATCTTGTTTGCCAATGCCGAACCGCTCTCGCTACCTCTCGCTTCCTAAAGCCGTCCATGGTTGTTTCCCCCACGTCAAAGTCTACTCGTACCAAGAGCACTTCATCATCAACGCCCGAACACCTACTCACTGCGTTTCTCTCCTCTCGTGCTTACCACGCTAAGCCAAATTCAAATGTGGCTCGGCCCTTTAGTTTGAGTCCTAGAGGATGGGTTTGGGTATTTACAGTATTGTATGAAACCTCACATATACGATAATTTAGGGGAGAGATGAGCATTTCTTGAAACTTAGAGTCGAGGCTAGGGAGTGTGTTGGAGAGGATGACCGAGAAGAGGGGTATAGCGGTTCAGAAGAGAAATGGAGTCTGGGTTTTTTGAGTAAAACCGATAGAGGGAGAATAATGAAGTAAAGATGGGGAGAGAAAGCAAGGCTTGAGCTTTTATATTTAGAGGGGGATGTGAATCGGCGCTTCCCTCAAGACCTGGTCACCGTGTCTCACGGGTTCAGCAAGGCAACGTACCGAACCATTCCAGATAAGCCGAACGAGTGGGTCGGCCTTCGTATGCCGCTCCCTCGCTTGTAAAAAAAAAAGAGAAAGAAACTATAACTAAGTGAAAATTCATGAGCGTATGCACGTGATGCTGGGAAAGTCCGCCATGATTCAACCTTTGTAAAATTATGTACATTTGGCTTTTGAAAAGTTGAGAAAAAAATCTAAACGACGGACAATTAACTTTCTGGATGAGCTAGAATCTGAAAGCAAGGACTGAACGATAATTCAAAGCACGTCGTGTTGATTCACACGACGCGCTTTGGGGGCAAATGTTACCCGGCACTTTGGTATGGATACGAGACAATAGTTGCAGAGGTGATAGTTAGCACCAGACAAGATTCTGACCAAGGAAAGGCTGGAGATATAAAGGGTTTGGTGTGTTCGATATGTTTCGTCATTTTTGTATGGCTCGGTCGAAGTGGTCAGAACATATGGCTCGGTCAAAGTAGAGGGAACACATCGCTCGGCACAGAGTGGGTCGGCCAACATGAGCATGACAGAGTAGTTAGGACCCAGTGGATCGGTTGTTCACCGCTCGGTCTGGAAGAGAAACTCATCGCTCGGCTTAGGGGAAAAATTCGTCGTTCGGCAGGGGGAGACATTGTTTCGTTCGGACTGGATAGTTTGGTATTTGTTGTTCGGTCCAGAAGCTTCGACACACGCCGCTCGGTCAAGGAAGTGAAGTCATGCATAGATCGGCTAAGGAGCTTTGTTCAGTCCTGTTTCGGTGCTCATGGTTCGATCATGGTAGTTTGATATACCTAGTTCGGTGCATGCAAGCGAAGTTGTAGGTTATCAATTCCACTTCAAAGTGAGGCAGTCAGTATGCCATTGCTTCGAGTCACACTGTTGCTTACTTCGAGCCCCTAGAAGAATTACTTCAAGCTAATCATCAAGACGCCCCGGTTCGGCATTTACCGCTCGGCCGATGACGTTCGGCAAACTTGGCTCGGTCTGGTGTACAGAAGTTGTCAATAGTGGGCCGAAGTACCTTGTTCTTGGGCTTGCGTAGGAAGTCTGGCATATCTTCGTCTATAAATAGAGGGGCAGGGGCGCAGTGAAACGAACCTTTTTTGGAAACTCCAGAAATACTCTGCCACTTTTTGTACTCACGCCTTTCCTTTTGAAACTTGCATTCAAGTTATTTGTTTACGGATTGTATCTGTACTCAAGTAATTGGAAAAGTAATAAAGATCATATTCATCGTGGACGTAGGCAATTGCGCTGAATCACTATAAATCTGGTGTTCTTGTTTTGCTGTTCATTTTTGCATTCAACTGCGTTATTCCTCTGTTTTAATTTATTTTCTTCATTAATCTCTCTACACAAATCTACCCAAGGGTATTGGTGACCAATTTTGATGCTAACATACACCAAATAGTTGTGTGTTCACTTGCGTGTCAGAAAGTTTACTTCGAGAGAAAATTTTGCACTGCTCTGTTGAATTAAGCGTAAATGATAAATTTTACTTGGTTAGGATAGGCTTATTTTTCTGAATTTATTAAAGTATATTATTATGAGTCTTGGTAAACATATAGAAAGATGTTGACAATGATGAGATGATGGTTGCTTAAAAAAACTTAATAATTTTTTTGATAATTTTACAATATACTCCAAAACCACCCAGTGGGACAGAATTTTTGTAAATATTATTTAGTGTCAAGACAGAAGTTTTATTAAATAAACATCAGTGTATGTTAAGTACCATAAAAGCATACAAATGACTTAGTAACAGAAAAAAATCGTCACTGAGTTTCAGTATGCCTTTTTTTAGTACCTTATCTAAAACTATAAGCTTAGCAATTAAAATAGGTAGAGGTTTGGACACTTCCTGCTTCCTAGCTCTTGAACTTGCTAACATTTGTGCTACCTTCTCCAAAAGTAGTTTTTCTTAATTAGCTGATGTCTCCTGCGGGTACATGAAAAATTCTACAAATATTTGAACAAGACCAGACCAAGAACTGCTACAAATTATTAATAGCAGTAAAATAATAACAACCTCAAATTTCTTTTGAAGCTCACACAGTTGCTGGTCTTGTACTTGATGCATGCACATTTAAGGTGCGGAAGAAATTACTAATTACTTCTGAGATAGATCGAGTTGCATCTGCAGTTTGGAGTACTACCTGTTGTTTAAAATGTGTATTAGAATTTATATCACACTTGACACGTTGATTATTTATTTGTTTTTCTTTACTTTATTTTTTGATATATAAGTTGCATAAAAGAATTTTTTTGATATATAAGCCTTCCTTTGCATTATTTTTTAAATAGGCTGAAGATGGCTCTATTGTAAAATACAAAAAATAAATAAATAAAAAGGGGTAAAACCCTCCATCATCAGCAGAAACAGCGATCAATGATGATTCATGAGCAAAGCAGACTGAAATATTCTTCTCGATTCTGTTGAAAGAGAAGTTAAATATATAGCCGAATACATATCCATCAAACCTGAAATACAGTTTGCCTGTGTGGTTTGCGAACTGATCTTCAGTTTTTCTCATAGTGACTGTCCACAGTTCGAGTCCTAGGTCCGGCTTCACACATTTTCCAACCCATGATAATATTCAAAAAGCTGCCCTGAAAAACCTTCCAGCTTTACTACCTTCAAAAAAGATTATCTTCCTCCCTCTCATCATAACCAAATAAACCACGATTCATCTTCTCCTTTAACTTATTTTCAGTTTTACCCCCTAACAATTTAAATCTTACTCTCCCTCTCTCTTCTCCGTTTCTAAACTTACCCTCATTACTGTCCATTCCCGAAATTTTACTGATCGCTCCCTGAACTTCCTCCAGATTAAGATTCACAATCACACCGCACTGTTCTTCCCACCTTTTCCGTTCAAATTCTCGCTCCCGCCTTCCAAATTCCTCCAAAAATCCCACGTTTGGAAAACACGGCAACCATTTCGGCACATGCTTCGGCGGTTCCACACCTGATTCTTCAAAGCTCGGATCCCTTACAAGCTTCGTCTTCTCGTCGATCAGTCTATCTTTCAAAATCGGCTGCGCGAAAGGAACTTCATCGTTCAAAAGCACGAATCTTCTTAAATCCTTCAAAACCGGTGACTGGAGAAGAGGGTTGTTCAAATTCGACCCGCCTGGAAATCCACGCTGTGCTATTTCGATCTCTTCAAGCGCGCGGATTAAATCGTGAATGTTTGATTGGGTTCTATTTTTGGATTCCGCGATGGAGGCGGCGGTTCTCCCGACTGTTTGGATGAAGAGGGAGAGGACGGATGAGAGGGACCGGAGTGCGGCAGGTTCAGCTCCGGTGAATCCAACGGAGGAAGCGATTTGGGCGGCGGCGATAGTGGAGATGGCGGGAGTGAATGAGGCGTCTGATGATAACAAAGAAGCGAATGATGAAGATGACGTGTGGTTCGGATTTATTTTGCGCTGGGACCTTGTTAAAGGAGGCATTAATTTTAGACCCTTTTTCTCTTTTTCTTCTTTTGATTGGGATGGACGGAGAGAGCTTGGTTGGGAATTAGGGTTTTGGGGCTGAAGTTACGTTTTTATAAATGTGCTTGTTTGACAAATCATGGTAGTTTAAACCGTTAAAGCGGAGTTGTTTAGCAAATCTTGTTAGGTCCGATGAGATTGTTTAACAAACCAGTTTTGGCCCAACCGTTAACAAGCGAGGGTGCACTTCAGAGGATGGCTTGACAATTTATTAATCAAAATATGAAATTTTTGTACGTGTTAAACGATTAAGAAAAGGTTTATCATTAAGGCTGTGTTTGATTTGCTATTGTTAGTTTTGGATTTCGTCCATATGCACAAGGCGCATGTACATTATTAAAAACTATCAATTTAGAAAACAAAATTAACATACAAAATAGAAAACAAAAATTATTTTTCGTGATTTGAAAATTAACATAAGCACGAGAAATAATTCATCATTTCGTCTTCCTTCCATCCCCTCCGTCGCTCCTCTATTTTTCTTGCATTGCCTTCGTCATCATTTCACTTCTATCATATTTGACATAACACTGAAAACACAAAATTTGTTTTTAAATCAAACACTGTCTAAATTTCTTTCATGGTGAATGACAAAACGGAGGCTCGAATATAAATTGCTTAGAAAATTTTAGGCTCCTGTCTCTACAATTTTAATTAGGGTTTTCAAAGTCCACCCATTATGGATTGTTATTCAAGTCATTTTCACTTTTTTAAAATAAAATAAAATTAAAGGGCTTCCAACATTTTATAACAAAACTGTTGAATTTTGACGACACTATATGAAGAATTGAAGTGGTCGGAGGCAACTTGATAACGAAGAAGACGGTTCACAAATCAGAGCTCGGTGGAAGAAGATATGACGAGATGAGTAATGCACTGCTGACTGCATAAGCACTCAGATGTTTGAGAGAAATTCCCAAACGTCTGAGCTACATGGACTCAAGGAATTGGATTCCCGAATCTTATGCCAGACGTTTGGTAGCATGGACCAGACGTCTGATAGCAGGGAAATTAGTTTCTCGAGTCTTCTGCCAGATGTCTGACGGCATGGGCCAGACTCTGAGCCGTTGTTTGTTGCGTATATTGTTCGTGCTGACTAAGCTCGTTTGTGAAGGTTTCAAGGGTCAAATCGGGTGTTTGCCTATATGAGATTTCTTCATATATAAGCTATTTTCATAATTCAAAGAGAAGATAACTCCAAGAGTTTTTTTTTATCAAGGTTTATCCTCCATCAACCAGGGTTTATTAAAAACCTAGTTTTCTTTACAGGAAAATCGACTAAAGGAAAAACATAGCATTGTTTTTGGAATGAAGGACACGACAATTTTTTTTTACATTTTTAGAACGTGAGCTTTATTCTTTCGCCTGAAGGAAATTCTTTACAAAAAAATAGATTATTCTCAAAGCTCGAGCTCAAATCACTAGTACATGAGACGACATCACAAGAACAGGCGGCGGCACAAGCCCAGGCGAAGGCGGAGCTCGTTCAGGCGAATGCGATGGACTGTTGGTGGTGGCAACTATTTTAAAGGCCTGCGGTGAATTGGGCGATGACTTCGACGGACGAGATCAGATAAACAGCGGTGGAGTGGAGGTTAAGGTTGCTGGTAGTGTCGAATATAACGATGACGATTAAACGTGTTGAAATGAACTAAGAAAAGAATGCTATATAAACTTATCATTATAATTCTATATGTGTAATGTATAATTGAACATTATATTATGTATTGTCGTTGTTATAGTTTATGCATTTGTAATAGCACGATTGAATGTTTCTAAATTTCAAGGAGTTGGAGCAAATTTTGTTTTAAGAATCTGCACAAGATGTGATTTTGATTAGATAAAATTATACATATGCTTCACAAGATGACAAAACATGCATAAAACATAATGCATCAGTTGTTTGTTTACTTGTTTACTTGTTTATTGAGTTTCTTTATTTTGAATATTACAGATATCATAAATAAAATGCAAGTGTACTTCATAAATAAAATGCTATATTACACTATCATTTTGTATATTCTAAATATGCTAGTGGACTTTGTAACAAAATGCTCCACTAAACTATATTTTCATGTCATAAACATGATAGTGGACTTCATAATTAAAATATTACATTAATCTGTAGTTTTCATATTATATACATGCTAATGGACTTGGTAATTAAAATGCTATATTAAAATATATATTTTAAACATGATAGTGAATTTCATAACTAAAATGCTACATTAAACTATTTTAACTATCATTCGTCGTATTCGGCACATTCGATACATTGTAATGCACTTTAAAAATACAAATGATATTTTTAACTATCATTTGACACATTCCATTTAATTTGATACATTGTAATGCACTAATTTAAAATTACAAAAGATAGATTGGTTCCATATGTACCCAATTAGGATTGGTATTCGGTTATCTTTTGCATCCATACGTATGCTCGGTTAAACAATATATCTTAGGTATAGATTAGTTTCATACGTACCCGATTAGGTTTGGCATTTGGTTAACTTTTGCATCAATACATACCCGTTTAGGCTTGACATCCAGTTAGCTTTTGCACCCGTACGTATCCGATTAAGCTTGGCATCTGGTTTGCTTTAGCATTCGATGGTACGTTCAATTAAACAATATATCCTGAGTATAGATTAGTTCCATATCTCTATTAGGCTTGACATCCAGTTAACTTTTGATTCATATGTATCCGATTAGGCTTAGTGTGACGACCCGCCCTTCTAACCCCAGAAAGACGTATCATCATTAAGAAAGAAAGGGATAGAAATAGAAAAGAATAGAAAGAAAGAAAGAAATAACAACATCAGAATCTCACAGCGGAATAGAACAAAATATAATACATCACATAACTATTACATAGTTATACATACATCGGAGATATGCAATATCATACAACAGTACTGTCATATACATATATGTCCATACATACATCCAAAGTACATCATACACTAACTACACAGCGGAACTATATAAATAGATACATACGTCTGGTCTTCTTCTCCAAGCTACTCCAAAATCCAAAATCCAAACCTATCACTTGACTACTCATAAAAATTTGAGTACCCAAGAGTTTATGAAAAACAAAATATAAACTCCGGGTCAGACATGGGTCTGGTGTGAGTAAACGGGTTAAAGTTATTTAACTTTGAAAACCATTTGAAAATAAAGGTATCACGTAAGACTCCCCACATATAAACACAGGTAAGTTTTTACCTTACGCTAACCAAAACATTTTATAGGAAATCCAGTGATATTATAATAGTGTCTAGGGTTTTCAAGTAAATAGAAAATAGCCGAAATTGTTACATTATTAAATTCCAGCTACTAGCCACAAAAGTGGGTAGTACAAATCAGAACCGTAGGGTCTCGTAGGGAAAATGGGTTTCCATCAATGGCAGGGCTATTGGGGTACCGCCCGTCACAGTACGGGGCCTAGATCACCATACCGAGGATCACTCCCGACCCCCTACAACACAAGACCAGAACCATTCGTTACTGAACAGTCCCGAACAAGATAACCCCGCAGTTGTGGCCAACAACTGCCCACACAGCCGAAATAAAAAGGGACATCTAGACAGGAGTATACCTCGTCCTGCTTGGGCATGACCCACCTAACCTTGATGCATCTTCCCTGTTTTAGCCATTGCCGGTTGATGAGGCTTGAGGCTGCGATTACCTTTATAGAACATATCTCTTAGAATGCTTATCGTTCGCCTGACGATGTGCTGAAAGCATTCAATCCATACAAGTTCGTTTCGGGTTCGAACGAAACCGAAGGCATTATCTCGTTACACTCGTTTTGGAATCACCCTCAGAGTTAACAACGATAACCCTTACATTCTGAAACACCGTCTCAATCTCCACTTGATAAGTCATGACCTATCGTTTAATTTGGATCGATGTGATTTTCGGAATATCGAATTGATACCCGATCCCGGTCTCATCGAAATTCAAATGCCATTTTAAGGGCCAAGTTGTCTACTTAGTTTTAACAGTTTAATTCAATACTTATAATTCACATAACAACTATCACAGATAAATCATACACAGCCATCACAGATTATATCACAAGATATCACAGAATATCATCAAACAGACATCATAATCAATCAAACAAGAATCATCGGTTCATATCAATATAGTTTGATCTACTTAACTTAATTTATCAATTATCCAGCTTGATTAACCACTAATTAATCAATTTATTAATTTTATTAATTATTTCTTAATTACTCACTTAATCAGTTAATTCTTATTTATTAATTAATAATCTTAATCATTAATTTATAAAACTTAATTACCCATTAATTACCAATTAATTACTTAATTAATCATTAATTTCCAATTGATTAATCATTTAATTAGTTAACTATTATTAATTAATTAAACTTAAGTAGTTAATTAAAGTTCTTAAGTTTAAATTTATTTAAGCATGAGATCAATTTCTAATTACAAATTTATTTAAAATTATTTATTCAATTACAAGTATAAATTAATTTACATTTATATTAACTTACACTTTTAAATTTACTTATTTTCTTACGTTGCAAACCTTCTTAATAAAATTTAAAACAAAACTTAGCTTAACACTTGTCAACATAAATAACTTTATTAATATTAAACTTGTTTAACAATTTAACTTAAGGTTTACTTAAGTTAACCCATAGAATATTTGTACCCGAAGAAAACGTGCAATTTACTCGAGTAAAGCTCGCGTCTCCACCCTGTTTTCCCCGTACACTCTCTCTTCCTTCTTTCTTCTTCTTCTACCTGATCTTTCCTTCTTATTTTTTTATTTTTTATTTTTTTAGCTAAAGTAAATACTAAAGTACTTTAACATACTCACACGCGCAGGAACCCGAAGCAATTTCCTTTTCGACTCGAGCAAAACCTCTCTTTCCTCAAGTAATTACTCGAGATGACCCAAAACCCAACCTGTAGACACCAAACGCCACAGTGCACATGCACGGTGGTTCGCCACCTCTCCGGCAACCCCCATCGCCATCAACAAACCCTAATTCGACCACCAACTTGAAATCATAACCCAGAACTTCACAAAAAGGTCGAAATCGAAAAAGTGTCTGAAGCTCCAACCATCGACTCGAACAACCCACTGAAAACTCGCCACGTCCCACCAACACCGACCTCTAGAGGCGACGCCACTTCGTCCACGCCTCGCCGTTACCCTCCTCGACCAACACCCAAAACCACGTGCCACTCGATCGAGCGACAGCGACGAAAACCAAAATTTACAGAACACCGAAGATTTTGAACCCAAAACCCTATATTTCGACCTCAAAATCCTTGCATTCGAAAAAAATTTAAGCATTTTTCCCATGTTAATACATCTTCAAGCTTGCTTCAAAATAAATTTCAACAATAAAAAATAATTGAATCAACAGATATTGACAAAAATCAATTTCGGTTCCTTTTTAAACTGCACCTTAAATTCTTACTTAAAAATTATCATTTTTATGTTAAAAATCCTACCTTTGTATGCTAAATCAAAATATAGGATCAAATTTTCAAATTAAAACATTCGAATTTTAGCTTATGATTTCTTTTCACTCTAACTTGAATAATCAGTATATATATCATACTGTTAAACTTCAAACAAAATTACCAGACTTATGATTTAAGTTAAAAAAAATTAATTAGCTTAAATTCCTATGTTTAAATTGATTTAAATGAAAAAGTATTAGGTTTCTTTCACTTCTTTGCTCATAGCCTTAAGAATACTGAAGGTCATCACATATTTCAACTTCAAGATAGCATCTCAGAAACACATGCATACAACATATAGCAATCACAGGATATACATGAATTAATTACCAAACTTAAGTTTTAAAGTTAGTTTGTTTACTCACCAAATAATAGTTGAAACAGAAAGCAAAGATTTGTTGAAGAAATTGCAGTTTGAATTCCCTGAAGATCCCTCTGTTTTAATATGGAGTTTTTTTTGAGTTTGCAACGCAATAATGTTTATTTTCTTTTTTTCCCAGGTTTTCTTTTTAAGTTTTGTTAAGTTTTGTAAACGAACACAATAATATGATGTGTATATATAGAAAGGGCTTTGAAAAAAAAGGTTATAACTGGGACAGCCTTACTTATTTGACCAGGATTGATTTTGTATTAAATTTACTATAATATGAAATGATACTGTAATTTCAGCTGTAAGATTTTCTTTGACAAATAGTTGTGCTAATTAATGCATGTGTCAACATATTAGTTTACATATATTTATGGTTTCTGATATTTACATACTTGTTTTCTCTGTACAAGATATTTTGCATAAGCAAGTAGTTCATCTTCTTTTGTATTGATTATGCATATATTACACAGTAATGTAAATAGTTTGTCTTCTTTGTACACATGATTACACAGCAAACATTTGTTATTATCTTTGTTAAAGATTTTGTATTGTACAAATATATTTACAAGTCAATGTTTATGCAAAACTTATTTTATATGTTTGGGTAAAATCGTTATATTTATTGTTAGCATATTAGTGCTATTTTTATTTGTGAATTAAATTTTCAAACCTTTGATTTATAACATCAATTTGTATATTTTATATTTATATTTATATCTTATATTTTATAATTATGTTTTATACCTACGTTTTTATATTCATATTTAAATATTGATGGGATTTCTTATTTTAAACATTATTATTTAGATTACCCTTTTATATGTATTATATTAAATATTAATAATATACAACCTTTGGTTCTTATTGCATAAGATAGATTTTGTTTTAAATCAATTTAAAAGAAATTTATTTTAGATTTCAAATCAAAATTTTCTTTACAAAACATATATATGCATTTATAACTGTTAAATATTCAAAAAAATCTTATCAGTTTATAATTTGAAAAGCTTGTATTTCATTTGAATTAGATTAAATATTACTAAAATATTTTGCCAAAAATTTCGGGTCGTTAATTCCTCCCCCCTTAAAAGAATTTCGTCTCCGAAATTTGAAACAACAGTTAATTCAAAAGCTTTTATATTAACAATCCAAACATACATACCATCCATACAATAGCAAACAATCAAACAGTCTGCCTAACAAACATCACTAGTTATCCGGGCACAGATCTAGATAAGCTTTCCTAAAAATATCGAGAGTTTCCCAAGTACAATCTCTAGGATCCTCGCTCCATTGCATCTTGACGAGTTTCACCACTTTGTTCCTGAGTTGCTTCTCGTCTTGATCTACAATCCGAACTGGATTTCTGACCACGGTCAAATTGGGTTCTACTTCCAAATTTTTCTGGATTACTGGTTCTACAACCAGTGATGGGTCATGAACAAATTTCCTTAGATGGGATACATGAAATACATTATGAATCCCAGACATCCGTTCTGACAATTCAATCCTGTAAGCTACAACTCCTATTCTTTCCAACACTCGGAATGGTCCAATGAATCTTGGAGCAAGTTTTCATGTCTTTCCGAATCTTATAGCACCTTTGATCGGGGAAACTTTGACAAAAACTAGATCTACGATCTCAAATTCCAATGGCCTTCGTCTTTTATCAGCATACTTCTTCTGACGATCTTGAGCGGCTTTCATCCTTTTCTTGATAAGCTCAACTTTCGCAGAAGCTTCTCGAATTAGATCGGGTCCGAGCACAAGACGATCTTTCGATTCTATCCAACAGGATGGGGATCTACATGGTCTTCCATATAAAGCTTCATAAGGAGCCATCTTAATACTCGCTTGGTAACTGTTATTATAAGAGAATTCCACTAAATGAAGATGGTCTTCTCATGATCCTCCAAAATCCAAAACACAAGCCCGCAGCATATCTTCAAGAATACGATTTAGCCTCTCCGTCTGCCCGTCTTTCTGAGGATGATAGGCTATACTCAATCTCAAACTTGTTCCTATTGCTGATTGCAGAGCCTTCCAGAATTTGCTAGTGAAAACAGGATCACGGTCACTTACTATACTGACTGGAACACCATGCAATCTGACTATCTCCTTCAAGAAAATTTCTGTCAGAGAAGCTACAGTACGAGTCACCTTAACTGGTATAAAATGGGCGCTCTTAGTTAAACGATCCACAATAACCAAAATTCCTTCATTTCCTTTCCTGGTTCCAGGTAATCCATCAATGAAATCAATCGAGATCATCTCCCACTTCCAATCTGGAATTTCCAAAGGTTGTAATAATCCGGCTGACTTATGTTGATCTCCTTTAACTTGTTGGCAGATGACACAACTATTCATGAATCTAGCTACATCCTTCTTCATATTTGGCCACAAGAAAACTCTCCTCATATCCTTATACATCTTCGAGATTCCCGGATGAATATTCAATTTGGAGCGATGACCCTCAGATAAGACTTCCTGCTTCAAATTCTTGAAATTCGGAACACAGATCCTCCCGTTGATCCTCAGTGTCCCTTGTTCGTCAATCTTGAAACTGGAACACTGACCCTTCTTAACTTTCCTGATGATTCCTCTTAGTCTATTATCTGATTCTTGCTTGCTTGAAATCCTTTCAATAAGAGATGGAACCACTTCCAGAAGAGACAGAACCGCATTCCTGCTAAGAGCATCAGCTACAACATTCGCCTTTCCTGGGGTGTACAGAATATCTAAATCATAGGATGCCAAAAATTCGACCCACCGCCACTGCTTCAGATTAAGATCTTTTTGAGAGAAAAGATATTTCAACGGTTTGTGATCCGTGAATAATTCGAATTTCTCTCCCAAAAGATAATGTCTCCAGATCTTCAAAGCAAAAACAATGGCTAACAATTCAAGATTGTGAGTAGCGTAGTTCTTCTCATGTGGCTTCAACTGTCGACTCGCATATGCAATCACCCTTCCATTCTGCATCAGAACTGCTCCCAGACCAACTATACAAGCGTCAGTATAAACTTCAAATTTTCTCTTCCCATCCGGAATAGCAAGCACTGGTGCACTGGTTAGCCTTGTCTTCAACTCCTGAAAAGCTTCTTCACACTGGGGTGTCCACTTGAATTTAGCTTTTTTCTTTGTCAGCTTAGTCAGATGTGAAGAAATCTTGGAATAATCCTTGATAAATTTCCTGTTGTGACGACCGCCCATGACTCTCGCACTAAACAAGGGAATGGTGCGCTGAAAGGCGTGCCAGGAAGCCATGGACGATAGCCAGGGTAAGATAAAATAGAAACTCTATTGTACAACTCACAGCGCATGGACAAAATACAATAGAGAAATATATGTATATAGTGAAGCTCATAACATAATATCATCACATAGACTTCATAAAGGTTTGATACAAACATCTGAACAATCAATACATCAAGCCTCACTACATAACACTCAAAACATATACAAGCAGCGGAATATCCAGTACATATAGTAAGAAAACTAATATGCTAGCCTCCAGCTCGTCTTCGTCATCAACAACGTTAGTAGCCAAGAACAGCACCTGTCACCTGCTACCTAGTCTGCCCATCCCAACATGGATGAACAGCCCAAGGTAATAAGAGTTGAACATAAAACCTTGAGTCAGACAACAGTCTTAGTGAGCAGTAAATTAACTATCAAACATACCAAAAGAGCATAAAGGATTAAAGAAATAGGAACTCAACCATCCCACTCCACCTCATTCGACAGTGATAGCCCCCAGACCCACTAAGCATAAACAAGCACAGCAAAGCAGACATTTAAAATAAAGTAATTATCACTCGGGTCAAGGTCGATGTTTTCCAAATACAAACCCCCAAGGCCTAAACCAAGATCAGATAAGCACTCAGAAAACTCCGCTCTTGAGACCGAATGATGGTGCAACCAAACATCCATGACTCTGGCTATCACTATTATCATTGCCTCGATTCACCGTTAGTTGAATGACCGCCTGTTAAGGGCTAATGGTAACCCCGGTTCTAGACATAACTCCGCACGTCGTCGCAGCCCGTGCCTAGGAATTTTCGCAACTATCCAGAGTACTAGCACGTCGTCGCAGCCCGTGCTTGGAACGTCGTCGCAGCCCGTTCCAACGTACTCTTGCTTTGAGCATGCTAGAACCTTCAATAATGACAAAATCCAAGCCTCCTAGTCATCCTCCTCGACGACTATTCTCATATTAGCTCAAGCACCTCTCGAGCCCACCATTATCAACCAACTCGTATCGCATCATCGAGTTATCAACATGCTTAGGATGATCCCGTCTGGATTAAACCAAGGCTTTATCACGTCATACTTTGCTTCATCGCATCATAGCAAAGTCCCATCTCAACATCATGGTTTGCCTCATCGCATCATGGCAAAGTCCCATCTCAACATCATCAAATCTATCCATATGAGCTTCCACATCCGCTTCATATGCCACAAGCAGCTTTCCTTATTCAAGAGCCTTTCCACTTAGCTTTTGAATCATCTTCGACCAACTTGTCCAAATCAAGTTATCGATCAACTAATCAATCAAATCAAACATCAATTCAAGTAATCAATCATTCAAACAATATCTAATAAGCAATTACAACAATAATAGCAATTTCGTAAATAAAGAGTTCAAATCTAACATGCATTCTAACAAGCATGAATTGTGAACAATATCTCTACAACTTGATGAATGAACTTGCATAAGTGAACATGTAGTAAAATAGGTGTCAAGACTTCATAGGTGATAGATCTACATGCAAACTTAAGGAAAAAGCAAGAAATCACTATCTTTAACACATAAACAAGCCACCAATCCAATATACTCGCTTGGGTCCATGTGAGAGATAACTACCACTCACCGAATCATCTAAACACCTTAAAAACAACCAACTCCAGATCTGGACAGCAAAGATCTAAGCTTGATCCGGCAAAATCTCGCTTCAAACGATGAAATCTCTCTTTGTTGGATGAAGATCTTCAACTTTTGGCTCTTGGATCTTCGATTTGATCTTCAATTTAGATGGATGGAATCACTAGATTAGAGTGGAAAAAAGAAGTGAAGAAGTGTTGTAGTCGAGCTCTCAAAATGGCAGCACTTCGTCGCTTCAAAATCCGGTGCCAAAAAGTGAGCCAAACCCCTCTATTTATAGGCTTGAAATCCTTAGGTCGCCGCCCCCTTAGGTCGTCCACGACCTAACTTTTAAGTCGTTCGCGACTTAGCGACCCAACCTCAAGACCTGAGACCCAAAAGCATGCGGCATACGACTTATCCTACCCAAGCACACACGCGACTTAACAACAAGGCCGACCCAACGACTCAACGACCTAACCAGATGCGGCATAGCGACGCAGGCCCCCTAACGACCTAACGACCCAACTACACAGCCGACTCAACCAACCTTACGACCTAACAAACACGACCGACTTAACACTATACACAAGGTCTCAATGACCTACGACCTATACCATAACCCGTCCACGACCTAACTCCCTAAGGTCGCTTCACCGACCTATCTCCTATACCACTATCCCATTAAGTCGTCCCAACCTATAGGTCGGTCCACTTCTTAGGTCGGTATCTCCTATAAGTCGGCCATGCCTTAAACCGGCCATCCTCTAAGCCGTAACTCGTTCAACCCTTAAGTCGCAACCTCCACTAAGTCACTTGCTACTACCACTAGCTTCCTTAGGTCGGTCACTCCCCTTAGGTCGGCCCAATCCCTTTTGTCGCCTAACCGACCTAACTGACATGACCTAATCTCGAGCGACCTATCTCTGGACAACATAAGCTCCAAACGACTTAAATTCTGAACGACTAAACGGCACTAACAATCTAATAACAACAATTCTACGATCTTTCGATCCGAAAAATACGGGTCATTACATTCTCTCCCCCTTAGTAATTTCGCCCCCGAAATTCCAAACAAACAAGAGCAATCGAAGTTATTCTGCATGCCTACCATCCATAGTAATCAACAAACCATGCATCCAATTACTAACCTAGCATGCAGAATTCTAAGACTAGAACAAGTTACAAATTCATGAGATGTCACGACACCTTAGGGCCATACCTCGAAGAGTTCAGGATGAGCTGCCTTCATCCTCTCTTCCTCCTCCCATATACAGTCGTTAACATCATCACTCCATTGTACCTTGAGCAACGTAATCGCCTTCCTCCTAAGTTGTTTCGTATCGGTTCCCACAACACGAAGCGGCTTACGAGGTCTCGTAACAACTGGATCAACCTCTAAATCTTCACAGCAATCAGCAGAAACCACCGTATTCGAGTCGTGCACATACTTCCGTAGATAAGATACATGAAAAACATTGTGCACACCCGCCATCTTTTCCGGTAACTCCAATCTATAAGCGAGCTTTCCAGTTCGCTCGATGATCGGAAATGGTCCAAAAAATCTCGGAGTTAACTTTCCTTTCTTCCCGAATCGAATAACATTCTTCAGTGGAGAAACCTTCACAAAAACCATATTACCTACGTCTAATTCCAAATCCTTACGACGATTATCGGCATAACTTTTCTGACGATCTTGGGCTGCCTTCATTCGTCGCCGAATGATCTCTATATAATCCGTAGTCTGTCAAATCATCTCTGGCCCAAGTATCAGCTTTTCTCCAGTTTCCAACCAACATGTCGGAGAGTTACACGGTCTTCCATACAATGCTTCATACGGTGCCATACCAATACTTGACTGGTAGCTGTTATTATATGCAAATTCCACCAAATGAAGGTGATCTTCCCATGATCCTCCGAAATCCAAAACACATGCCCTCAGGAGATCTTCCAAAACTCGGCTGATTCTCTCAGTCTGACCATCTGTTTGGGGGTGATAAGCTGTACTCAAACGCAACTCAGTTCCCAAGACTTCCTGGAAGCTCCTCCAAAATCCACTAGTGAACAATGGGTCTCGATCGCTCACTATGCTCTTCGGAATACCATGGAATCGAACTATCCACTTAACATACAACTCAGCCAACTTCGATGCAGTCCTAGTTGATCGAACAAGAATGAATCTTGCACTCTTAGTCAAACGATCTACGATGACCCAAATCCCTTCATTCCCTGCCCTGGTTCTAGGTAGACCGTCAACAAAATCCATCGATATCTGCTCCCACTTCCATGTAGGAACTTCTAATGGCTGAAGCAATCCACTGGGCTTCTTCTGCTCGGCTTTTACCAACTAGCAGTTCATACATTTGGAAATAAAATTTCCAACATCCTTCTTCATACCTTCCCAGTAATAGGTTCTCTTCATATCCCGATACATCTTATTTCCACCTGGATGAATCGTCAACTTCGAGTGATGACTTTCCTTTAGAACTTCATCTCTCAATTCATCTATATCGGGAACAACTAGTCGTCCTTGCTTCCGAAGCCAACCCTCTCGATCGACTTCAAATCCTTTATCCTTTTCTGGATTCAATCCAGATTCCAAATCACGGATAATCTTGACAAGCTTATCATCTCGCTTTTGGTTCTCGCCAATCCTTTCCACAAGAGTAGGTCTTATTGATAAGTTTGCCAACATCTCAGGTTCCAATTCACATCTGGGCCTGAAGTCAAATCCAGCCAAATACTCGAGACTCCTCCATTCCGAAAACATGGCTCCCAATCCTGCATGTCTTCGACTTAACGCATCGGCCACTGCGTTACCTTTTCCCGGAGTATAGGCTATATCAAAAGCATATGATGCCAAAAACTCTAGCCACCTTTGCTGCCGAAGATTCAAATCCTTTTGGGAGAACAGATACTTCAATGACTTATGATCCGTAAACAACTCGAATCGAACTCCCAATAGATAATGTCTCCACATCTTCAGAGCAAAAACAATCGCCGCTAACTCCAAATCATGAGTCGGGTAATTCCTTTCATGCGGCTTCAGTTGTCGACTTGCATACGCAACAACTTTATCTTTTTGCATTAGCACTGCTCCAAGTCCAGTACCACATGCATCGGTGTAAACCACCATCTCATCATTCCCACTTGGAATAGTCAAAACAGGAGCACTTGTCAGTCGCTCTTTCAGGATTACGAAAGCTTGCTCATACTTAGCATCCCATCTGAACACTTGGTTCTTTTTCGTCAATTCTGTCAACGGTGCAACTATCTTGGAAAAGTCTTTGATAAACCGGCGATAATATCCTACTAATCCAAGAAAACTTCTCACATCAGATGCATTCTTAGGTCTAATCCAATCCTGGATCGCTGCCACCTTAGCGGGATCAACCGCTATTCCATTTCCAAAGATAACATGACCTAAGAACCTCACTTCACTCTTCCAGAAGTGACACTTCGAAAACTTAGCCTTCAGCTGATGTTTCCGCAAGATTTCCAAAACAATATGCAAGTGTGTCTTGTGCTCTTCCTCAGTTCTGGAATAAATCAGAATATCATCCACGAAAACAAGTACAAACTTGTTCAACTGATCTCTGAACACTCTATTCATAAGATCCACAAAATATGTTGGTGCGTTATTCAATCCAAACGGCATTACCAGCCACTCATAAAAACCGGATGGTGTCCTAAAAGCAGTCTTTGGCACACTATCCTTAGCACTCTCAACTGGTGAAATCCCGTTGCCAAATCCATCTGAGAAAACACCCTAGCTTCGTGAAGCTGATCAAACAAGTCATCTATTCTCGGCAATGGATACTTGTTCTTCCTAATCACTTTATTCAGCTCACGATAATCCACACACAACCTCAACGATCCATCCGCTTTGGTTGCGAACACAACTGGTGCACCCCATTCGGACACACTACGCCGAATGAATCCTTTTCGAAAAAGGTCATCAACCTGCACCTTCAGCTCTTGTTGTTCTCTAGGCGCCATCCGTCTAAGAGGCATCACAACTAGTCTGGCTCCCTCAACTAGATCGATACGAAACTCGATCTCCCTATGCGGCGGTAACCCTTTGACTTCATCAAAGACGTCCTCAAATCCATTCACAACCGGCATCGATGACAGTCCATCCCGTGGAACAACCAGCGAATACATGAAGCCCATGAAGACGCCTTCTTCATGCTTACATCGTATCACAACCTTTCGCCCTTCCACATTCCCGACTGTCACCTCCAGTTTCTCACAATCAACCTTTGCCGCATACTTCCTAAGCCAGTCCATACCCAAAATAATTCTGAACCCCGCAAAGTTCAGAACAAAAAAATCACAAACAAAAGAGCAATCATGACTCGATACAACTAGACCACGGCATACCATACACAAACAAGACGAACCCCCAACTGGATTAGTCACAACCAATGGTCTATCAACAATTTCCGGTTCCAAACCCAACCGACCTACCAAATCATCACAAACAAACGAATGCGACGCCCCAGTATCAAACAACACTCTAACTGGAATACCACAAATGGAAAGAGTACCTTGAGCCACCACACTCTTCCCTTTCTCATCAACAGTAGGAGCTTTCGAAGACGATGGAACAGCCCCCAAAGCATAAGCTTGCACAATCTGCTTATCTTTCCTCGGTTCCGGACAATCCCTCTTGAAATGCGCCGGTTTGTCACAGTTGTGGCACTTTTCCGGCACTCTTGGTTTCTTGCAATCCCTGGAGAGATGACCCTTCTGCTGACAGTTGTAGCAGGTCACTTCGCCCTTCGGCTTCTTCTGGCCATCCTTACCCTTCTGTTGTTGCTGCTTCCTCTTCTTGTTTCCACCCTGCTGGGGTTTGGACTCTTCCTTGGTCACAGCAACAACAGATCCTTCCTTAGGAAACAAATTCTCGTGCCTGGGAGCTTTCTCCACAAGCTTCTCAAATGGATCGTCCAGATGATCCACCAACTGTCTCCCAAGATAACTGTCCAAGCCTGTCACAAACTTCTCATTCTTCTGATAGGGAGATTCAATATCCGACCGAGCATACTTGGACAAAGCTTCAAACTCTGAAACATACTCAAGAACTGGTCTCCCACCTTGCTTAAGCTCCACAAACTTCTTAAACAGAACATATTTCTGAGCCGTAGAAATGAACTTAGCTTCAAATCTAACTTGGAATCGTTCCCAAGTAATCTCTTCCTCTGGAGTATCAATGGTGATAGAATTCCACCAATCAGAAGCTCTCCCTTGAAGCTGTCTTGATGCAAGCTTCCTCTTAGTTGCATCCTTAATCCCCAAATCACCAAAGATCCTTCTACAAGCATCAATCCATCTCTGCACTTCAATGGTTGATTCTGTCCCCAAGAAAACCTTCCCTCCAAGAGCAGTATAGTCCTTACACAACTTAGCAAAATCCACTGGTCTTGGAGCTTGAACTTGAACTCCAACATCTACTGACGGTCCTGAAGTTGGTATCCTTCTCATGATCGAAGTCATCATAGCTTCGAACATTGCAGCATAGTCAGTAGCTCCCCCAACAGCATGGCTTTCCCTAGCAGCTTGTCTCTCACTTCGACTCATCCTTAATATCTACAAAAAGGAATGATTTAGAACACCTTGAGAAACAACTACATAAGGAGTTCAAATACTTCTAAACTACTATATTATATATAGTAATCATCCATCAAAATACAATTACGTCTCTCATACGTAGTTACGTCAGCGAGCGTTGGCTAAAATCGATTAATCAAAGCTCTGATACCAAATGTGACGACCGCCCATGACTCCCGCACTAAACAAGGGAATGGTGCGCTGAAAGGCGTGCCAGACAGCCATGGACGATAGCCAGGGTAAGATAAAATAGAAACTCTATCGTACAACTCACAGCGCATGGACAAAATACAATAGAGAAATATATGTATATAGTGAAGCTCATAACATAATATCATCACATAGACTTCATAAAGGTTTGATACAAACATCTGAACAATCAATACATCAAGCCTCACTACATAACACTCAAAACATATACAAGCAGCGGAATATCCAGTACATATAGTAAGAAAACTAATATGCTAGCCTCCAGCTCGTCTTCGTCATCAACAGCGTTAGTAGCCAAGAACAGCACCTGTCACCTGCTACCTAGTCTGCCCATCCCAACATGGATGAACAGCCCAAGGTAATAAGAGTTGAACATAAAACCTTGAGTCAGACAACAGTCTTAGTGAGCAGTAAATTAACTATCAAACATACCAAAAGAGCATAAAGGATTAAAGAAATAGGAACTCAACCATCCCACTCCACCTCATTCGACAGTGATAGCCCCCAGACCCACTAAGCATAAACAAGCACAGCAAAGCAGACATTTAAAATAAAGTAATTATCACTCGGGTCAAGGTCGATGTTTTCCAAATACAAACCCCCAAGGCCTAAACCAAGATCGAATAAGCACTCAGAAAACTCCGCTCTTGAGACCGAATGATGGTGCAACCAAACATCCATGACTCTGGCTATCACTGTTACCATTGCCTCGATTCACCGTTAGTTGAATGACCGCCTGCCAAGGGCTAATGGTAACCCCGGTTCTAGACATAACTCCGCACGTCGTCGCAGCCCGTGCCTAGGAATTTTCGCAACTACCCAGAGTACTAGCACGTCGTCGCAGCCCGTGCTTGGAACATCGTCGCAGCCCGTTCCAACGTACTCTTGCTTTGAGCATGCTAGAACCTTCAATAACGACAAAATCCAAGCCTCCTAGTCATCCTCCTCGACGACTATTCTCATATTAGCTCAAGCACCTCTCGAGCCCACCATTATCAACCAACTCGTATCGCATCATCGAGTTATCAACATGCTTGGGATGATCCCGTCTGGATTAAACCAAGGCTTTATCACGTCATACTTTGCTTCATCGCATCATAGCAAAATCACATCTCAACATCATGGTTTGCCTCATCGCATCATGGCAAAGTCCCATCTCAACATCATCAAATCTATCCATATGAGCTTCCACATCCGCTTCATATGCCACAAGCAGCTTTCCTTATTCAAGAGCCTTTCCACTTAGCTTTTGAATCATCTTCGACCAACTTGTCCAAATCAAGTTATCGATCAACTAATCAATCAAATCAAACATCAATCCAAGTAATCAATCATTCAAACAAGATCTAATAAGCAATTACAACAATAATGGAAATTTCGTAAATAAAGAGTTCAAATCTAACATGCATTCTAACAAGCATGAATTATGAACAATATCTCTACAACTTGATGAATGAACTTGCATAAGTGAACATGTAGTAAAATAGGTGTCAAGACTTCATAGGTGATAGATCTACATGCAAACTTAAGGAAAAAACAAGAAATCACTATCTTTAACACATAAACAAGCTACCAATCCAATATACTCCCTTGGGTCCGTGTGAGAGATAACTACCACTCATCGAATCACCTAAACACCTTAAAAACAACCAACTCCAGATCTGGACAGCAAAGATCTAAGCTTGATCCGGCAAAATCTCGCTTCAAACGATGAAATCTCTATTTGTTGGATGAAGATCTTCAACTTTTGGCTCTTGGATCTTCGATTTGATCTTCAATTTAGATGGATGGAATCACTAGATTAGAGTGGAGAAAAGAAGTGAAGAAGTGTTGTAGTCGAGCTCTCAAAATGGCAGCACTTCGTCGCTTCAAAATCCGGTGCCAAAAAGTGAGCCAAACCCCTCTATTTATAGGCTGGAAATCCTTAGGTCGCCGCCCCCTTAGATCGTCCACGACCTAACTTTTAAGTCGTTCGCGACTTAGCGACCCAACCTCAAGACCTGAGACCCAAAAGCATGCGGCATACGACTTATCCTACCCAAGCACACATGCGACTTAACAACAAGGCCGACCCAACGACTCAACGACCTAACCAGATGCGGCATAGCGACACAGGCCCCCTAACGACCTAACGACCCAACTACACAGCCGACTCAACCAACCTTACGACCTAACAAACACGGCCGACTTAACACTATACACAAGGTCTCAATGACCTACGACCTATACCATAACCCGTCCACGACCTAACTCCCTAAGGTCGCTTCACCGACCTATCTCCTATACCACTATCCCTTAAGTCGTCCCAACCTATAGGTCGGTCCACTTCTTAGGTCGGTATCTCCTATGAGTCGGCCATGCCTTAAACCGGCCATCCTCTAAGCCGTAACTCGTTCAACCCTTAAGTCGCAACCTCCACTAAGTCACTTGCTACTACCACTAGCTTCCTTAGGTCGGTCACTCCCCTTAGGTCGGCCCAATCCCTTTTGTCGCCTAACCGACCTAACTAACATGACCTAACCTCGAGCGACCTATCTCTGGACAACATAAGCTCCAAACGACTTAAATTCTGAACGACTAAACGACACTAACAATCTAATAACAACAATTCTACGATCTTTCGATCCGAAAAATACGGGTCGTTACACCTGTAGTAGCCAACCAATCCCAGAAAACTGCGAACTTCAGTCGGTGTCTCTGGCTGTTTCCACTTCAGAATAGTTTCAACCTTCGTTGGGTCTACAGAGATACCTTCACCAGAAACAATGTGCCCTAAAAATTTAACTTTCAATTTCCAGATATGGCACTTAGAAAACTTTGCCTTCAAAACATGCTTCCTTAGGGTCTCCAATACAATCCTCAAATGTTGCCTGTGCTCTTCTTTAGATTTGGAGTAGACCAAAATATCATCAATGAATACCGGCACGAACTTATTCAACACATCCCGGAAGACTCGGTTCATCAAGTCAACAAAGTAGGCAAGAGCGTTGGTTAACCCGAAAAGCATAACCAACCACTCATAGAAACAATTCGGTGCCCTAAATGCAGTCAAGGGAATACTATCCTCCACTACTCTCAACTGATGGAAACCTGAAGATAAATCCAGTTGAGAAAAGATAGAAGCTCCATGTAACTGGTCAAAGAGATCATCGATGCGAGGAAGAGGATATTTATTACGAATAATCACTTTGTTCAATTCTCTATAATCCACACAGAACCTTAGTGATCCATCTGATTTAGTGACAAACACTGCAGCAGAGCCCCAACAAGAAAAACTGGGCCTAATCAATCCCTTCTCTAAAAGATCATGAGTCTGCTTAATCAACTCTTCTCTCTCCCTAGGAGGCATTCTCCTACTAGGCTGAATCACCAGCACTGTTCCTGGAATCAAATCAATAGGAAACTCTATTTCTCGATGTGGTGGCAGACATTGTACTTCCTCAAATACATCAGCAAAATCTTGTACCACATCGATATCTTCAATCTTCTCTTGAGAAGTCTCAATTCCATGCAAAAGACTGCTCAAGTGAATTCCAGAATTATCATACGACACTCTGGCAATTCTATCCAAATCAGTTTCCAGCGAAACTATTTTCTCATCACAATTCAGAACTGCCCTATACTTATCAAGCCAATCCATCGAAAAAATGGAACTACTCTTCTATTTCTGAAATTACCTCAAGAAAAACTGCTGGGCTATAAAATCTCCTCGACGACACACAGAACACTTCGAGCTACATTGCTGACCCAGATGCCCAAAAATTTCCTATCCAAAGCTCTTCGAGAATCTCGGACCTCGAACCCAACAGAAACATCCTTCTGAACTTGGCCACAACACCGAAGCAGACACACTTCCTTAACTTGTTCCAAAGAAACATCTCGGAAACATCTATAGTCACTGTGTCTCATCACATAGCTACTACATCCTGAGGTATCAAGATATCATAACTTGCTTCTGTCCAACCGACAGACCCAAACTCTAGCTCATCCAAGCTTACACTTCAAAGATGAACTCCGAACCTTAACAGGTTCCTTCAGAGATTATGAAATCCTTAGACCACCCAAAGCTTACTCGAGACGGTAATAGGTCTACAGTCTCGACAGATACACTTCCAACCTCAACCATTAAAAACTCCAACTATTGGTAGTCGTGTTACACACACCACTACCATATCTACCTTTATAACTTATATTGGAAAACCTGAAAAGGTAACCCAACAAATAGGTAGAAATATATATATATATATATATATATATATATAAATTGTAAATATGCTCTCTCAAGAATGAAATCACTCAAGAGCCTAGGTATTCGCTCAACCTAGCGCTCTGATACCAACTGTGACGACCCGCCCTTCTAACCCCAGAAAGACGTATCATCATTAAGAAAGAAAGGGATAGAAATAGAAAAGAATAGAAAGAAAGAAATAACAACATCAGAATCTCATAGCGGAATGGAACAAAATATACTACATCACATAACTATTACATAGTTATACATACATCAGAGATATGCAATATCATAAAACAGTAGTGTCATATACATATATGTCCATACATACATCCAAAGTATATCATACACTAACAACACAGCGAAACTATATAAATAGATACATACGTTTGGTCTTCTTCTCCAAGCTACTCCAGAATCCAAAATCCAAACCTATCACTTGGCTACTCATAAAAATTTGAGTACCCAAGATTTATGAAAAACAAAATATAAACTCCGGGTCAGACATGGGTCTGGTGTGAGTAAACGGGTTAAAGTTATTTAACTTTGAACACTATTTGAAAATAAAGGTATCACGTAAGACTCCTCACACATAAACATGGGTAAGTTTTTACCTTACGCTAACCAAAACATTTTATAGGAAATCCAGTGATATTATGATAGTGTCTAGGGTTTTCACGTAAATAGGAAATAGCCGAAATTGTTACATTATTAAATTCCAGCTACTAGCCACAAAAGTGGGTAATGCAAATCAAAACCGTAGGTTCTTGTAGGGAAAATGGGTTTCCATCAATGGCAGGGCTACTGGGGTACCGCCAATCACAATATGGGGCCTAGATCACCGTACCGAGGATCACTTCCGACCCCATAACACAAGGCCAGAACCATTCCTTACTGAACAGTCTCGAACAAGATAACCCGCAGTTGTGGCCAACAACTTCCCGCACGGCCGAAATAAAAAGGGACATCTAGACAGGGGTATACCATGTCCTACTTGGCAATGACCCACCTAACCTTGCTGCATCTCCCTTGTTTTATCCATTCCCGGTTGATGAGGCTTGAGGCTGCGATTACCTTTATAGAACATATCTCTTAGAATGCTCATCGTCTGTCTGACGATGTGCTGAAAGCATTCAATCCATACAAGTTCGTTCCGGGTTCGAACGAAACTAAAGGCATTATCTCGTTACACTCGTTTTGGAATCTCCCTCAGAGTTAACGATGATAACCCTTACATTCTAAAACACCATCTCGATCTCCACTTGATAAGTCACGACCTATCGTTTAATTTGGATCGATGTGGTTTTCGGAATATCGAATTGATACCCGATCCCGGTCTCATCGAAATCCAAACGCCATTTTAAGGGCCAAGTTGTCTACTTAGTTTTAACAATTTAATTCAATACTTAGAATTCACATAACAGCTATCACAGATAAATCATACACAGTCATCACAGATTATATCACAAGATATCACAGAATATCATCAAACAGATATCATAATCAATCAAACAAGAATCATCGGTTCATATCAATATAGTTTGATCTACTTAACTTAATTTATCAATTATCCAGCTTGATTAACCACTAATTAATCAATTTATTAATTTTATTAATTATTTCTTAATTACTCACTTAATCAGTTAATTCTTAATTATTAATTAATAATCTTAATCATTAATTTATAAAAGTTAATTACCCATTAATTACCAATTAATTACTTAATTAATCATTAATTTCCAATTAATTAATCATTTAATTAGTTAACTATTATTAATTAATTAACTTTAAGTAGTTAATTAAAGTTCTTAAGTTTAAATTTATTTAAACACGAGATCAATTTCTAATTACAAATTTATTTAAAATTATTTATTCAATTACAAGTATAAATTAATTTACATTTATATTAACTTACACTTTTAAATTTACTTATTTTCTTACGTTTGCAAACCTTCTTGATAAAATTTAAAACAAAATTTCGCTTAACACTTGTCAATATAAATAACTTTATTAATATTAAACTTGTTTAACAACTTAACTTAAGGTTTACTTAAGTTAACCCCTAGAGTATTTGTACCCGAAGAAAACGTGCAATTTACTCGAGTAAAGCTCGCGTCTCCACCCTGTTTTCCCGCGTACACTCTCTCTTACTTCTTTCTTCTTCTTCTACCCGATCTTTCCTTCTTCTTTTTTTTAATCTAAAGTAAATACTGAAGTACTTTAACATACTCACGTGCGTAGGAACCCGAAGCAATTTCCTTTTCGACTCGAGCAAACCCTCTCTTTCCTCGAGTAATTACTATAAATGACCTAAAACCCAACCTACAGACACCAAACGCCATAGTGCACGTGCACGATGGTTCGACACCTCACCGGCAACCCCCATCGCCTTCAACAAACCCCATTTTGACCGCCAACTCGAAATCAAAACCCAGAACTTCACAAAAAGGTCGAAATCGAAAAAGTGTGTGAAGCTCCAACCATCGACTCGAACACCCCCCTAAAAACTCACCACGTCCCACCAACACCGACCTCTAGAGGCGACGCCACTTCGTCCACGCCTCGCCGTTACCCTCCTCGACCAACACCCAAAACCACGTGCCACTCGATCGAGCGACGGCAACGAAAACCAAAATTTACAGAACACCGAAGATTTTGAACCCAAAAACCTATATTTATTTCAACCTCAAAATCCTTGCATTCAAAAAAAATTTAAGCATTTTTCCCGTGTTAGTACATCTTCAAGCTTGCTTCAAAATAAATTTCAACAATAAAAATTAACTGAATCAACAGATATTGACAAAAATCAATTTCGATTCCTTTTTAAACTGTACCTTAAATTCTTACTTAAAAATTATCATTTTTATGTTAAAAATCCTACCTTTGTATGCTAAATCAAGATATGGGATCAAATTTACAAATTAAAACATTCGAATTTTAGCTTATGATTTCTTTTCACTGTAACTTGAATAAACAGTATATATATCATACTGTTAAACTTCAAACAAAATTACCAGACTTATGATTTAAGTTAAACAAACTTAATTAGCTTAAATGCCTATGTTTAAATTGATTTAAATGAAAAAGTATTAGGTTTCTCTCACTTCTTTGCTCATAGCCTTAAGAATACTGAAGGTCATCACATATTTCAACTTCCAGATAGCATCTCAAAATCACATGCATACAACATATAGAAATCACAGGATATACATGAATTAATTACCAAACTTAAGTTTTAAAAATAGTTTGTTTACTCACCAAATAATAGTTGAAACATAAAGCAAAGATTTGTTGAAGAAATTGCAGTTTGAATTCCCTGAAGATCCCTCTGTTTTAATATGGAGTTTTGTTTGAGTTTGCAAGGCAATAATGTTTATTTTCTTTTTTTCTCAGGTTTGCTTTTTAAGTTTTGTTAAGTTTTGTAAACGAACACAATAATATGATGTGTATATATAGAAAGGGCTTTGAACAGAAAGGTTATAACTGGGACAGCCTTACTTATTTGACCAGGATTGATTTTGTATTAAATTTACTGCAATATGAAATGATACTGTAATTTCGGCTGTAAGATTTTCTTTGACAAATAGTTGTACTAATTAATGCATGTGTATACATATTAGTTTACATTTATTTATGGTTTCTGATATTTACATATTTGTTTTCTCTGTACAAGATATTTTGCATAAGTAAGTAGTTCATCTTCTTTTGTGTTGATTATGCATATATTACAAAGTAATGTAAATAGTTTGTCTTCTTTGTACACATGATTACACAGCAAACCTTTGTTATTATCTTTGTTAAAGATTTTGTATTGTACAAATATATTTACAGGTCAATGTTTATGCTAAACTTATTTTATATGTTTGGGTAAAATCGTTATAGTTATTGTTAGCATATTAGTTTTATTTTTATTTGTGAATTAAATTTTCAAACCTTTGATTTATAACATCAATTTGTATATTTTATATTTATATTTATATCTTATATTTTATAATTATGTTTTATACTTACGTTTTTATATTCATATTTAAATATTGATAGGATTTCTTATTTTAAACATTATTATTTAGATTACCCTTTTATATGTATTATATTAAATATTAATAATATACAACCTTTGATTTTTATTGCATAAGACAGATTTTGTTTTAAATCATTTTAAAAGAAATTTATTTTAGATTTTCAAATCAAAATTTTCTTTACAAAACATATATATGCATTTATAACTGTTAAATATTCAAAAAAATCTTATCAGTTTATAAATTGAAAAGCTTGTATTTCATTTGAATTAGATTAAATATTATTAAAATATTTTGCCAAAAATTCCGGGTCGTTACACTTGCACCCTGTTATGTTTTGCATTCATACCTACCGGATTAGGCTTGACATTCAGTCAGTTTTTACATTCTTACATACCCGATTAGGTTTGACATCTGATTAGCTTTTGCATCCATACATACCCGATTAGGCTTGGCATTCAATTAGATTTTATTCGGTGGTACACTGATTTAAACAATATATCTCGGGTATAGATTGGTTTTAATTGTACCTGGTTTGGCTCGGCATCTAGTTTGATTTTACATTCAATGGTACGTTCGGTTAGACATTGCATCTTAGGTATAGATTGGTTTCATATGTAACTGGTTATGTTTGACATCTAGTTAGCTTTTTCATTCGATGGTATGCTCGGTTAAACAATATATATTGGCGACCGAGTCCGTGACTGAGCCTGTGACTGATGTCATTACCTATCCCATGATCGAGCCTTCGACCAAGTCCTTGACCGAGCCCATGACATGATAGTGGACTTTGTACTTAAAATGCTACATTAAAATATCATTTTGAATATTTACACATGATAGAGAACTTCGTAACTATAATGCTACATTAAACTATAATTTTTCATATGCTAAGCATGTTTATGGACTTTATAATTGAAATGCTATGTTAAAATATCATTTTGTAAATTGTAAACATGATAGTAGACTTCATAACTCAAATGCTATACTAAGCTATCATATTGCATACCTTAAATATTTCGGTGGACTTTGTAATTAAAATGATGCATTAAATCTCATTTTCATATCGTAATCATGATATTTGACTTCATAACTATAATGCTACATTAAACTATCATTTTGCATATTGTAAACATGTTACTGGACTTCATAACTCAAATGCTATATTAGACTATCATTTTGTATACCTTAAACATGCCAGTGGATTTTGTGATTAAAATGCTACATTAAATTTCATTTTGCATATTGTAACTTTGATATTGGATTTCATAACTAAAATGTTATATGAAACTATCATTTTGTATATTTTAAACACGATAGTGGATATCATAACTCAAATGCTATATTAAACTATAGTTTTTCATATCATAAACATGGTGGTGGACTTTATGATTAAAATGTTACTTAAATCCCATTTTGCATATTGTAATCATAATATTGGACTTCATAACTAAAATGCTACATTAAATCATCATTTTGCCTATTTTAAACATGATAGTGGATTACATAACTCAAATATTACATTAAACTATCATTTTGCATATCATATACATGGTAGTGAACTTTTTGATTAAAATGCCTAATTAAATCTCATTTTGAATATTGTAATTTTGATATTGGACTTCATAACTAAAATGCTATATCAAACAATCATTTTGTATATTTTACACATGATAGTGGACTTCATAACTCAAATGCTACATTAGACTATCATTTTGCATATAATAAACATGACAGTGGACTTTTTTGATTAAAATGTTACATTAAATATCATTTGCATGTTGTAATCATAATATTGGACTTCATAATTAAAATGCTACATTAAACTATCATTTTGCCTATTTTAAATATGATAGTGGACTATATAACTCAAATGTTATATTAAATTATCATTTTGCAAATCACAAACATGGTACTGAACTTTGCGATTAAAATGTTACATTTAAAAGTACATATGCTATATGTAGTTATCCTTATGCATATTCTATTCATGGTAGTTCTATTTAGGAATACTTATTTCATTTTGTATATTTTATTGATGTTAGTTCACTTTAAATATACTTATGCTAAATTCCAGTATCATTTTGCATATTTTTCATCCTTATTCATTTAAAATATATTTATGCTATATCCAACTATCATTTTGCGTAGTTAGATAATGGCACTAGATTTAAAAATATAAATGCTATATTATCTATCATTTATCATATTATACACACTCTGTTGCTTTTCAAATATAGAAATGCTCTATCTAAATATCATTCGACTTGTAATTTACGATACCATTTAGATTTTTTCTTCTTCTTCTTCTAGATTTTGCTTTTCCATTCATTTCTTAGATCTTGAATTTGCAGCTCTTGAATTTAAAGGTCGAGTACTTTTAACGAAGGTTTGGATTGAGGCATTAAGTTAGGCTTTCTTGATTTTGGAGAAATCGACGTCAACAATGGAAGATTTAATTCGATTCGAACATTAACAAGAGAGAGGCTTGGACGGCGGCGGCTTGGACGACGATGACTTCAGACGACGATTGCTTGGACAACGACGGTTGGGGCAAGCAGTAGCTGAAGGTAGACAACGTCTAGGGGACGCTTGGACGAAGGCGAAGGAAACCGTCAAAGTCAAAAAATTAAAAATACGTGCCATTGTCCTTCTGCCTAAATTCTGAAAGTATCGCCCTTGGTTTGAAAATTAGTTTAAAGTTTTTTCTTTAAACTAGTTATCTCTTTTCTTTAATTCCTTTCTCCACAAACCTATCCTTTAAGAATATTGATTATTGTATTCAATCTCTCACTCTCTTTTCATTGGTATTAATAAAGGTCCTCTTTTAAGAGTGGATGCACACCAACAAAACTTTAACAGAACCACTATAAATTAATGTATGATTTATTTTCTTATTGTTACTTGTTTGGTGATTGTGATTGGTTTTACTTAGATCGGATTGAGATTTGGATTGAGATATTGTAATCAATTGTTTTTTCACCTCTTACAACGATCTTGTTTTCCGCTGTGCTTTGGGTTTGAATTTTCGTGGTCTTGTGTTTAGAATTCCCATAACATTTGAAATCAGAGCATTTGTATTGTTAGGTGGTTATGGAAATACTGAAATCGGATAATACCTTAGGTAGTCTCTCAATAGTTGATCAAAGTAGTATAGCGCCATATGTATATAGATCGTATGCGGATTTAGGATCTCAATTGATTATAAACAAATGGAATGACGATAATGATTTCGAAAAGTGGCACTGAAATATGAATGCGGTTCTTAGGCAGAATCGTATAAATCGGGTAGTGTTTGATACACATTTGTTATCGACGGACATCTCGAATGTTAGAGAGAGAAAATGGAAGAGTGGATATATACTACACTTCAACTGGCTATTGGAGAGAATGTGATCTCCTAAATCAGTGGCAAGACAACCTAAGGGTATTTGGGATAAGTTGGAGGAGTTATATGTAAAGAAGTCACTTACAAATCGTTAGATCTTATTGCGAACGTTCTTTACCTATAAGATGAAGTAGGGTACTTCGCTTAAGGCACAGTGATGATTTGCTAAGGAAGATGAAGACAGTAGATTTGAAAATTGATGAAGAACAAATGATGATGATATCATTGTGTACACTACTGGACCGTTATATGGGTTTTTCAAATAGTTTAAGCTACAGCCAGAATACTTTGACTCTTAATGATGTCAAAACAGTTCTTCTTAGCGAGAAGTTGCAGGATCTAATGAAGGAGTTGAGCGATGGAAGTAGTGGTTCTAGTAATGGACATGATTTATTTGTAGAGGACGAGAGATAATAGAAGAAAGGAAACCAGTGGCATTCTAAATCAAGGAAGCACGATTGGAGAGGAAAGTCAAGAAAAAAAATAGCAAGTGCTTTATTTGTAAGAAGCCTGATCATTGAATGAATGAGTGTCCAGATAAGGAGAAGGCAAAGAAGGAAGTAGCATCTTCATCCATTGTGGTGGAGAGTGGAATTGATGGGGGAGACGTAGATGTTTTGACGATGATAGTATTGGATGTTTTGAGTAGCGAATGAGTGCTCGATTGGGGGCCATCTTACCATATGACGCCAAATATGAATTGTTTTTTTCTTATGACGACAAAGAGGAAAATTCAATTGTTATAGGTAATGCTATTATTTGGAAGTTGAAGGGCATTGGTTCCATGCAAATTTGAATGTTTGATGGAGTTTTTCGTAATCTCACAAATGTACGCTATGTTTCGGGACTTCGAAAGTATTTTATTTCCTTAGGTCAATTGGATTCTTTATGTTGCAAGATCACCATTGAGAGTGGTAGTTTGTGGATTTCGAAGGATACACTTATAGTGATGAAGGATGCTAGGACCTATGGTGTTTATTTGCTTCAAGGTGTGACTATTGATGGTAAAACTTGTGTGTGCTAACAGTTCTTGTAGCTTGGATGCGACTAGGTTGTGACATTTGATGTTAGGTCATGTCTTGAAGAGGAGTTTGGATATTCTTTAGAAGAGGGAGATGATCGATGGAGATAATTTCAACAAGCTTGAGTTTTGCGAGGAATGTATCATGGAAAAGCAAACAAAAGTATCATTCAGTAAAGGAAAACATGATTTAAGAGAGGTTCTTGAGTATGTGCACATGGATGTTTGGGAACCGGCACCGGTAGTTTTTTTGAAAAGAGCAAGTTTGGAAGGCTCTTGTTGAGATTGAGAGTGGTTAGTCTTCGAAGGTTCTAAGTTCCGACAATAGCCGGGAGTATGTTTTCGGAGATTTCTTTGAGTTTTGCAAGCACCATGGTATTCAGAGACATTTTACTACAACGGAAGATCCGCAGTCAAATGGTTGCAGAGATGATGAGCCACACTCTACTTGAGGACGCTCGATGCTTGAGATTGACATTGGGTTTATCTAAGGGATTTTGAGTCGAAGAGTTGTCAACCGTGTTGTTTATTGTTAACCGAATTTCGTGCTCGGCTATTAGTAACAAAATTCCGAAGGAAGTATGGAAGGAAAATATCACTGACTTGAGTTATCTTCGTGTGTTTGGTGGTCTGATTTATGTGCATGATCCGGGAAATGATTAGCTTGAGCCCAGAGCTTTCAAAGGGATCTTACTTGGCTACACAAACGGAGTAAAAGGCTATTAGATATGTATTCCAGAAATGAAGAAGGTTGTAAATTCTTTTCACGTTACTTTTGATAAGTCGGATTTGTTTAAGAAGAATGAGAGCTCATTGAATATTTCGGATTTGATTCATGGTGAATCAAAGAAGAATGAAGTTATTCTCACCTTCCATCCAAGGAGTAGAGTAGTTGGAGATGCTTATGAGGCGTAAGCAGTTGATGTTACATCACATTGTCCACATGATTCCTCTTGTAATGTTAGTGATGTACACGATTCTAGAGATGATTCAGTTCAAGGTGGAGCTGAAAAGAGTTTAGGTGATAGTATTGCAACTTATATTGGTCGTCGTACTATAAGGACATCCGATAGATATGGTGATTGGAGTTGTCTTAGCTTTGTGATAATTTTGACTACGCTTTTCATATAGTCCAAGATAAACCAATGAACCTTGATGACGTCATGAATTCGAGTAATAGCTCGAAGTGGATTTGTGCCATGGAGGAAGAGATACAATTGTTGATGAAGAATCAAACTTGGGTTTTGATTTCACTTCCTGAAGGAAACCATGCTATTGGATGCAAATTGATATACAAGGTGAAGGACGATCGAAGATAATTAACTAGATTAGTGGCTAAGGGTTTGCAAAAAGAAAAGGAAACGAGTATGACAAATTTTCACATTGGTTTTGAGACATACTTCAATATGGATATTACTTACGATAATTGCTATTCCCGACTTGAAATAGGAACAATATTATGTAAAAACCACCTTCTTACATGATGACTTGGATGAAGTCATCTATGTGGAGCAACCAAAATGTTTTGTTATAGATGATAAGTCAAATTATGTTTACAAGTTAAAAAGATCACTATATGGTTTAAAGCAATCACCTAGACAATGACACAAGAGATTTGATTATTTTATACTTGAAAATGATTTTGATAGAAGCATCAAGAATGCTTATGTATATATTTAAGAAGTTGGAAAATGATTGTTGGGTGTATTCACTTTTGTATATGAACGACATGCTCATTCCTTCTAAGGATATAAATAAAATCAACAAGTTAAAATTGAGTTTAAAATCAAATTTAAAATGAAGGATTTTGGAAAAGCAAAAATTATATTGGGCATGTAAATAGAAAGCCGGAAGTGATTTGAGTTAAAATTGACTCAAAAGGATTACATTGAGAAATTGCTTTGCCGGTTTAGCATGAGAAATGCAAAGACGTCAAATACACATTTACCTTTGCATGTGAAGTTTTCGAGTAAGAGATCGCCTATCTTGAAGAAAGATATGACTTATATGGTAAATGTGTCATATGCTAATATGATTGGAAGTTTAAAATGTTTGCTATGATGTGTACAAGGCCTGATATTGCAAAAGCTGTCAGGAGTCGGTATATGGCTAATCCAGAAAAATCGCACTGGGAAGCTGTGAAGCTTATTTCGAGATACTTTAAAGGTACATTATCTCATGGTCTTGCCTTTTGTGGTAGTGAAGGGATGAATTGCAAGTTGGTTGGTTATTGTGATTCGGACTATGTCGATGATAGAGACCGAAAAAAGTCAAGTTCCAGACATGTCTTCACATTTGGCGGACAGTTTTAAGGAGGAGGCGACCTACGCTGCAGGGTAGAGTTCAAAGCTAGTCTCCAGGAGTCAGGGCCTTTAGTAAAATCAAAACACTGGGCATCTTATCATTATAATCAACATTTTTTTTTGTCTACAATAGTACGAAGTAAATAAAAATTGGCAAACATCCCTTAGATTAATTTCAATCAACGGATTTTTAAGCAAAATTTTCACTCCCACACACGCAAACACATGCACATGTGTGCACATACATAGGTAGTCAGAGATAGACATGTATGAAATTCACTTATTGTTTAGTTATGTTAAGATTTCTTAACTGATTCCTGAAAATAACCTTACTCAAAATATGGTGATCGGAGCTATGGAATCAAATATCACGAATGTTTCTTTGTAGTGGCATATCATTGCTTACAAAATGATGTATAAAACTTTGAATTGAAAACACATGCTACAAATGATAGATATGTGATTAATCATATAAATTTACTTCAAGACCAATTTTCAAGATAAAATAAAATGTTATAAGTTATGAATAAATTTTAATAAGCCACGGATAGGCTTGATGAACCTAAATCATGTTATTATTTCTTATTTGCTACAGTACAGGTTGTTTATAAGATCCAAAACATATCAGCTTCAGCTGTGGTACATACATATACACATGTGTGCACACTCATAGAGAATGTTAAAGTTTATTCCAGCTTTCTATCATGAAAAGTAAGATTATTACCTGTAAGGGAATATATTAATGAAACAATAAAAAGAATCCACAATTCAACAGAGAGTTTAATCCAAGATTGAGATCTTAGTTTCGATCTTTTATAATTTTAGAAATTTCAATCTAATTGGTAAATTTCAAGAGTTTCAGTTTCAAATTTCGTTATTTATTTTTCATACACATATTTGTTTAACTTATTGAAATAAAATCTTTATGTAACAATTGGGATATAAATGAACAATGCTGATCAATTACACATATCTGTACTACTAAAAAATGTTTTCTAGTTTTCTACTAATTATTGCTCATCAGCCAAAAGCATAAAGGGCAAAGCACAAACTTTTCAGCATTTTATTGCATCTAAACTTTCGATTTATGGTTCTAGAATGGAGATTGCCCACAAGATGCTGGTGTCATACCAAGATCTATGTGACATATATTTAAGATATTTGAATCTCAGAATGCAGAATACAGCATGAGAGTCACATTTATTGAGCTATACAAGTCAAAGAAAGCCATACTGCTGATGGAAGATGGAAAAGGAGGTGTTCTAGTGAGAGGACTAATGGATGAAATAGTCAAAACTGCTATTGGATAAAGGGTATGCAAATGCAGAAACTCTAATAAATAAGCAAAGTAGTCGATCTCACTCAATCTTTACTATTACGATTCAGATAAAGGAGTGCAAACTTGAAGGTGAAGAAATGATTAAAAGTGGGAAGCTCGATTATATTGATCTTGGTGGTTCTAAGAATATTATGAGATCGGGTGCTAGAGATGTGAGTATGTGAAGTTTGGATATATTGCCAAATACATCATACTGTTTCTTAAAGCCATCTAAAACAAAATTGGTCCTAGAAACCTAAATGGCAAAAAGCTGTAAACCCCTAATGCTAACCTTGGTGAATTTTTTTTTATATTACAGGTTTTAAAAACTTTAGAGGCATGTAAGAATTTATATTTCGGCTAAACATGAAGTAAAATTTTGTTATGTTTCAGCATTTTGTGTTATTTGTAGACTTGTAGTAGAAAAGGTAAGTAGTAATTGGCCGCTGAACTTTTTCTGCACGATCAATGCATACCTGCGCAGCATGGCCCATTAATTCTAATGGTAATTTCTTTTGCAACAGTGACAGCCCTTTGTGAATGTAGTTCCTAGCAATAAAGTGATATTTGTATCATTTTTACATTTTCAGGGTAGAGCAAGGGAAGCAGGAGAGATAAATAAAAGCTTGCTTACACTTGGTCGTGCCATAAACGCGCTTGTTGAGCGCTCTGTTCATATTCCATATAGGAGCTTCGTGCTTATTAAGGGAGTTATTATTTCGCCTTTCCAAATTTATGGTGGAGAACTAGCTAAACAAATCTGCCTTCTCCCTTTGGTTTTTGTTTTCAGAGATAGTAAATTGACAAGGTTATGGAGGAAAAACAAAGACTTGTATCTTAGTAATTATATCACCTTCCATTCAAGCCTTAGGAGAGTCATTAAGCACACTAGATTATGCACATTGAGCAAAGAATATAAAGAACAAACGGGAGGTGTAAATTTTGTTAATTAGATATTTAGAAGTTGAAAGCCAACTTCTTAGATTGTCTATGTTGGATATTTGTATCGATGATTCGAGAAAGATGAAGATTATAACTACTGTATTTTTGACTTCAATGATCTACTGTGTAGATTCTTTTAGACAATAGTTCAACCCAACAGGTACAAACGTGTTATTGAACTATCGACTTTAGGATTCAGTGAAGCTTTGAAACAGCGTAATCGGATTTAAAACTTATACGATTTTGATCCGACTAAGAACACTCAAATTTGATTTCCGATGATGCAATTTAGTAGAGAACGGAATGAAGAAGAAGAAAACGGATCTGCAACGTTTTTGCGTTTGCAACACTTTTCAAGCGTCGCAAACTGTGGTGAAAGGCAGTGTTCTGCAACACATTCTGAGCGTCGCAGATATGGAGCAAGAAGAATGAGAAGAAAGAAAAGAGATTTTTTTTTTCTGATGGTTCCTAGGCATCACTATTTATAGTAGTGAGGAAGTGTCCATTCATCAAGCGTCGCATCCTTTCCAACAGTTCAAAACTGTTACAAACGGTTGCGCCTTTTCGCAACAGTTTAAAAACTGTTATTAAACGGTCGCATCCCTTCATTCAAATGACCCGCCAAAAACTTCCCTCCTCGCATCAAAGCTCAAACTCAAAGCAAAGTTTTAGGTGCCCAAATGGCCTAACATTCCTTAGAGAAATCCATATATAAATCAATACATTCTCTTAATTTTCTAGATGTGAGACTATTCATCCCCTCTTCTTCCTTCTTCTTCTACTTCTTCCTTCTTCTTCTACTTCTTCCCTCTTCAAAAACAAATCCAAATCCAAAACAATTTTGAAAATTTCCAACAATTTCCTCCCATTTTCAAAATAAGTAAAATAAATAAAATACACGGCTGCATCACTAGAGTGACTACCTACTGTTTGCGTCAAAATTGACATATACACCCAATTGTCGATGCAAGCACCCATTTACAATTACAGATAACAGATAGCAAATATGTAGAGAAAATAAATGTGAAGAACACTCAAAAAATTAAAAGGAAAGCGGTAGAAAGACAAGATTTATAGTGGTTCGGCATTGTAGCCTACATCCACTTTGAAGGATTTTCTGTTTTATGGATGGTTCTCGCTGGTTATAATGAGTTACAGTAGTAGAAGTGAAGTACAAAGATAATCTCGGCAGAGTCTGGACGTAAAAGAGCCAAAAGATCTCTTTTCTAAAGCTCGTGGACTGCTATTTATAGGTGTAGGCTGTCAATATCTCGTCCAGATCTCAAAAGACCTCTTCTCTCACTTGGGTGGGCGCACACGATTGATCCCATAACGTTTGCACTCAATCCATGATCGATACGGACGAATTTCGTATCGATCAATATATTGTCCAATCGAGTCGAGATCGATCATGAACATTCTTGAAGATGCACGTAAGCTTCTGTGAAAATTTGGTGGCATTTGGACTTGTAGATTTTGAATTATGATCGATGCAAGTTTGGATTTATTGGAGGCTGCTGAATTCGCATTGCTCCTGTTCGCATCGATCTGTTCATATCGATTTGTGCATGTTCCTACAAGTTGACGTGGCGCTAAATTCTTGGATTGATCCACTTTTTATGCTGAGTGACCAAGTCTACCATTTTTACGCGTTCTCTTCGTATCGATCACTTGAGGCACTGCTCGTATCGATGCCCACAGGTTACTTCATATCGATGGCTAGGGGCATTTTGTATTGATAGCTGGAGGTTATTTCATATCGATAGCTAGAGATCATTTCGTATCGTTCGTTCGATGCTTCATTCATATCGATAGTTGAACAATCATTTCGAACTGTGCAATTGGAATCGATATGAATTGATTCCGTTTGATGGATACGAAGTCGAGCCGATTTGATGGATACGAAGTAGAACCAAGTGGACACGAGGTAGAGTGCACGTGATGGATACAAATCGCTGGATGCTTAATGGGTACAAAACCGATCGATACGAAATGATGGATACGAGTGAGTTGATCTCCTTGGTTTGCATCGATCATATCTTGAGCATATGAACTCGATTGACTTGAAATTTGAAATGTTGGCTTCCGTAGCTTCGGTTATCTCATCATATCAATTGTAGCTTGATCCAGACTTGGTCAAAATTTACCGACATCCATAGCTGACATGTACATAACTAGCAATCGAGAAGAACCGTCTTTGGTTTCCAGTTAATCTTTTGGTATCACTACGACGACCCGAAATTTTTAGATATTTGAAATTGGAATATTTAATTGATTTTAAATATTTGAAAGTTAGTTTAACTTGAATTTCAAATATCACTGTTTATTTGGCAATTACATTATTGAATTTAATATTTGAAAATTGGTTAAAATAGTGAATCTTGGTTTTTAAGCTGGTAAAAAATTTTCAAAGGCTTGGAAAATTTATATTTATAATACTGGAGATAATAGAAGTCTTAAAATTCGAAAGTGGAAGTGATAAAATTGAACTTAAAAGTGTTTTGGTCAGTTTTAAAAATATATCGTTTAAATTGATATTTAAAAATAGCCTTACGAGGCACAATCTTGGAATTTGACGAAACTAGTTCCATTGGATCCGTTATAATGTATTATTATCGGATTTTAAATTTCGTAGTGTCGTACGGTAGATAAACGCGCTGAAATCTATATTGGAAATTTAATAAAATAACTAGCCCAAAAAGGCTATCTTCTCCATACGATCGAATTAGGACTCGAAACCTTTTCCATTACGTTCGAAATAAGGGTTTAACACTATAAACGCCTAGTGGCACGCCTCGATAGGATGTAAAAATTTTAAGCTATGAATTCAAGACGATTTAAATTTAAATATAAATAATATTATTGCATTGAAATACCGTGGTAAGCCTTTGTAGACACGTAAAGGATTTTAAAGCACGTGTCTTCCCTAAGGACACACTTATTCTTTAAAAAAAACTGTCTTGTTTAAATAAAAATCGCGTCTCCCTTGAAAAAGATTTACAGATCAACTGAAAAAAAGAGGGGAATGGCTGCTCCCTCTCATCTCATTCAAATGAAAAATCCATAGCCACAATTCGTATTCAATCGCATTCGTATATAAAAGAAAGGGGCCGTCGTTCGATTATCCATCGCGACATCAGGAGGGAACTCGCGAATCAAATCTCGTATTCCCTTTTCGAATCGAACTCATCGGAATCGAATCAGAAGTGAATCACGGTTGAGGGAAGGAGGAGCTCAGGCTTGAGTGCACGCGAGTGAGTCGCGATTGGGTAGGAAAGAGGGAGGGCAACCGGAGGTTAGAGCAGTAGGGACGTCGCGATGTAATCGAGCATGGATCGTGAGGCGAGATTTCGAACGAGCATAGGGAGGGTCTCGATTCGGGTGTAGTTGTGTCATGAGTGGTTGCGGAGGGGAGGCCAGGCCGAAGTCGAAGTGGGAGAAGAAGACGAACTGGGTGGTCATCGTCGACTTCGATAGAGAAGGAGAGAGAGATGTGCAATGAGGTATAGTCTGTTTTTAATTATTTAAAATTTATATGTATGTATGAATATATGTACAGAGGAAAAAAGTTTACAATAAGGTTTAATTATATTTTAGTTTGAGTCTTGTAAATGTATATATAGATTACAACAAGGTAAATTACTACTGGTTTTTTTAAAAAAGGAAAAAGATACTGAAACTTACTGTCTGGTTTTAATATATATATATATATATATGTAAATTGTCTATATATATATATGTATACATATCTTCACTTACCAGTTTATTTTAAAATGATGTATTATGGAGATTTACTTGTTTAAATTATTTTTGTAATTTAAAAATTTATTTATCATAGGAAAAATTAGTTTAAATAAAATTATGGGATAATTAAATTTATTAAATGGGAATTGACCATTTGATTATTTCAATATTAATAAACCGTAAAATGTTTATACAAGATCTGAAATCGTGAAGAAGACAAGCCGGTTCGGATCGGATTCTAAATTAAAAGGGCAAAGTGAGTTAATTTCACTCATTTGGATTACCATTTAAATTTAAATAGTTAAATTTAAATTATTGGTTGAATGATTGAATTGACTGGATGTGATATTATATATAGTAGTGTGTGTGTGTGTGTGTGTGTATATTGGAGTGATTGATTTCCCGCATTATATAGCGGATGGGACCCTATGTGCACCGCATAATAGCAGATGACCCTTTATACCGCGATATCCCGCCTTAAAGCGGGATTGTTATTTTACATTGTTGTACTAACATCTGTGGATGCAGGGAAATATCATGGAGGGATCCAACTGGATTCCTCAAAATGTTGAATTTATTTTATAATCAGTAATGTGGTTTATGTGATAATCTGTGATGGATTATATTGATTATATTGGGAATCGAAATTATTGAATGCTATGGCTTGGTTGAATATATGTTGGTATTTGAAAAAAATAAAATCTATATAAAGTTGAATTTTAGAAGGAAATAAAAAGGGAAATTTTTAAGTAAAATAATTATAGTGAATTCAAATAAATTAAAGGAATGAATTTGGAAAAGGGATAAAGGTTTGATTTTAAATCCTATATAATAAATTTAAAGATGGGAAAAATAGAATTTTTAATAAATGGGAAAAATGATTTTATTTAAAATAAGGACTTAAGCAATATTGTTTTGTAAGCACGAAGAAATATATTTTAAAAATTCAATATTTGAATGAGTTTGGAAAAATAAAAGGAGAATTTTGAAATAAAGTATGAAATTGGTATTTCCGATTTAAATAAGATTTTAAATCATAAATAAAGGTGTGAATATGGGATAAATGGGTTTTGAAATAAATTTTGATATGTAAAGGAATTTATTTTTAAAATGGAGTTAGTTTTGGAAATCGATTTGGAAATAAACTAAGTGTTGAAACCGTGAATAAAGGAGATGAGATTGTGAAATTTATAAACAGGGTTTATAAATAAAGTGAAATATTTATCAAAGGATAATTTGCAAGTATAAATTCAGGATACGAATTTATAAGGAAAACGGTGATTTGTTTAAAAATAAATAGTGGTTTATTTTTAAAGATGTAGAAAGGAAAGTGTATTTCCCTGAAAAGCCAAGTACATTTTCAAAGAATGATTTTCAAGTATAAGTTAGAGGTTTTAAAATGGTTTTAAAAGAATGGTTTTAGAAAGAAATAGAGTTACTCATTAGAAATTGATTTTAATTGATTTTAGATATTTGAAATTGGAATATTTAATTGATTTCAAATATTTGAAAGTTAGTTTAACTTGAATTTCAAATATCATTGTTTATTTGGCAATTAAATTATTGAATTTAATATTTGGAAATTGGTTAATATAATGAATCTTGGATTTTTAGCTAGTTAAAAATATTTAAAAGGCTTGGAAATTTATATTTATAATATTGGAGATAGTAGAAGTCTTAAAATTTGAAACTAGAAGTGATAAAATTGAATTTAAAAGTGTTTTGCTCAGTTTTAAAAACATATCATTTAAATTGATATTTAAAAATAGTCTTCCGAGGCACAATCTCGGAATTCGACGAAATAAGTTCCATTGGTTCCGTAATAATGTATTATTATCGGATTTCAAATTTCTTAGTGTTTGGAGTTGTCGTGTGATCGTACGGTAGATAAATGCGTGGAAATCTATATCGAAAATCTAATAAAATAACTGGTCCAAAATGGCTATCTTCTCCATACGATCGAATTGGGACTCGGAACCTTTTCCATTGTGTTCGGAATAAGAGTTTAACATTATAAGTGCCTAGGGCACGCCTCGACAGGATGTAAAAATTTTAAGCTACGAATTCAAGACGATTTAAATTTAAATTCAAATAATATTATTGCATTGAAATACTATGGCAAGCCTTTGCAGACACGTAAAGGATTTTAAATCACGTGTCTTCCCTAAGGATATGCATATTCTTTAAAGAAAAAACTGTCTTGTTTAAATAAAAATCGCGTCTCCCTTGAAAAAGATTTACTGATCAATCGAAAAAAAAGAGGGGAATGGCTACTCCCTCTCTTCTCATTGAAATCAAAATCCATGGTCGCAATTCGTATTCAATCGCATTCGCAAATAAAAGAAAGGGATCGTCGTTCGATTATCCATCGCGACATCTGGAGGGAACTCGCAAATCAAATCTTGTATTCCCTTTTCGAATCGAACTCATCGAAATCGAACTCATCGAAATCGAACCAGAAGTGTATCGCGGGTTAGGGAAGGAGGAGCTCAAGCTTGAGTGTGCGCGAGTGAGTCGCGATTGGGTAGGAAAGAGGGAGGGCGACCGGAGGTTAGAGCAGTAGGGACGTCGCGATGTAATCGAGCATGGATCATGAGGCGAGATTTCGAATGAGCATAGGGAGGGTCTCGATTCGGGTGCAGTTGTGTCGCGAGTGGTTGCGGAGGAGAGGCCAGGCCGAAGTCGAAGTGGGAGAAGAAGGCGAACTGGGTAGTCCTCGTCGACTTCAGTAGAGAAGGGGAGAGAGAGATGTGCAGTGAGGTATAGTCTGTAATTTATATGTATGTCTAAATATATGTACAGAGGGAAAAAGTTTACAGTAAGGTTTAATTATGTTTTCGTTTGAGTCCTGTATATGTATATATAGATTACAGCAAGGTAAATTACTGTTGATTTAAAAAAAAGGTACTAAAACTTACTGTCTGATTTTTTAAAATATATATATAAATGTAAATTGTTTATATAAAAATATATATATACACACACACATATCTTCACTTACCAGTTTATTTTAAAATGATGTATTATGGAGATTTACTTATTTAAATTATTTTTGTGACTTAAAAATTTATTTATTATAGGAAAAATTAGTTTAAATAAAATTATGCGATAATTAAATTTATTAGATGGGAATTGACCATTTGATTAGTTCAATATTAATAAACCATAAAATGTTTATACAAGGTCTGAAATCGTGAAGAAGACAAGCCGGTTTGGATTGGATTGCAAATTAAAAGGGCAAAGGTGGGTTAATCTCACTCATTTGGATTACCATTTAAATTTAAATATTTAAATTAAATTATTGGTTGAATAATTGAGTTGACTGGATGTGGTATTATATATAGTAGTATATATATATATATTGGAGTGATTGATTTCCCGGATTATATAGTGGATGAAACTTTATGCGCCCTACATAATAGCGGATGACCCTTTATACCGCGATATCCCGCCTTGAAGTAGGATTGTATTTTAAAATTGTTGTTCTAACATTTGTGGATGCAGGGAAATAGGTTGGAGGGATCCAACTGGATGTCTCAAAATGTTGAATTTATTTTATAATCAGTAATGTGGTTTATGTGATAATCTGTGGTGAATTATATTGATTATATTGGGAATCGAAATTATTGAATGCTATGGCTTGGTTGAATATATATTGGTATTTGAAAAAAATGAAATCTATATAAAGTTGGATTTTTAAAGGAAATAAAAAGAGAAATTTTTAAGTAAAATAATTATAGTGAATTCAAATAAATTAAAGGAATGAATTTGGGAAAGGGATAAAGGTTTGATTTTAAATCCTATATAAAAAATTCAAAGATGGGAAAAATAGGATTTTAAATTAATGGGAAAAAGGATTTTATTTAAAATAAGGACTTAAGCAATATTGTTTTGTAAGTACGAAGAAATATATTTTTAAAATTCAAGATTTGAATGAGTTTGGAGAAATATAAGGAGAATTTTGAAATAAAGTATGAAATTGGTATTTCCGATTTAAATAAGAATTTAAATCATAAATAAAGGTGTGAATACGGGATAAATGGGTTTTGAAATAAATTTGGATAAGTAAAGGAATTTATTTTCAAAATGGAGTTTGTTTTGGAATCGATTTGGAAACAGACTAAGTGTTGAAACTGTGAATAAAGGAGAATGAGATTGTGAAATTTGTAAACAGGGTTTATAAATAAAGTGAAATATTTATCAGAGGATAATTTGGAAGTATAAATTCAGGATGAGAATTTATAAGGAAAGGGTGATTTGTTTAAAAATAAATAGTGGTTCATTTTTAAAGATATGGAAAGGAAAGTGTATTTTCCTGAAAAGCCATGTATATTTTCAAAGAAAGATTTCCAAGTATAAGTTAGAGGTTTTAAAATGGTTTTTAACGAATGTTTTAGAAAGAAATTATTATTTAGTGGATGTAATTTTTTTAACAAGTAATTATTAGTAAGTTAATTATATAAGTAAAGTATTTTAAAGGTTTAACTAGTATTATGATTAAGTTAATTATATAGGTAAAGTATTTTAAAGGTTTAACTAGTATTATAATTTAAAAGATAATTATTTAATATTTGTACTTATAGAATAACTTTTATTTTAAATTTAGTTTTGGCTTAAGTTTTACATGAGAAGTCATTATAAAATTTCATAACTAGTATTTTAATTAAAGTGTTTTAAGTAGTTTTTATTTTATTGTAAGTGTTTTAAAGTATATATTTTTGGGTAAAGTGATTTAAATTATTTAAAAATCTAAAATATTAAGACTTGGTGATTTTCAGTGGAAATAAAATAATTGGGTGGAAATTTATTCCGCGAGAGGAAAAGTGATTTGAAAACTATTTTAAAGGGTTGAAATGTAGGAGAATATCTTGCGAAGATATTCTGAAATAAATAATTTGGGAAATTACTAAGGCCTGATGGTTGTTTATGGATGTTATTTGATAGTTAAATAACCTACTATCAATATTGGCCAATGCGCTGATCGTTTCGAAGAGACGGGGATCGAGATTAATTTTTCGAAAAACACTTCGATCCGGTTTGAACGTTTTCGTGAGGAAGACAAGAGCTTGGAGGCGAAGATGGAGCAATGAAGTGCATGGGCTAATCGCTACTAATTCTGAGGGTTATTCCTAAATGCATGTAGTCGGAGTAGTGCCTTCGGTTTCGTTCGGACCGGGAGCGTACTTTTATGGATGAATGCTATCAGAACATCGTCAGGAGGATGATGAGCATCCTAAGTGAATGTGCGCTAAAAAAGTAGCGCATAGCCTCGAGCCTCATCAACTCGGAATGGCTAAAACAGGGGAGGTGCAGTAAGGCTAAGTCGCTAGCAACCAATTAGGGTAAGGTCATCCCTGTCAAGATGTCCCTTTATTTCGGGTGTGTGGCGGTTGCTGATCCCAACCGTGGTGTGATCTTATTCGGAATATCCAGTAAGGGGTAGCTCCGGTCTTGTGTTGCAAGGGATCATGGTGGATCCTCGGTACTCTGATCTAGACCAGGTACTATGACGGGCGATACCTCAGTAGCCCTGCCATTGTATGGAATCCAATCTCCAATAAGCGCCTGTACGGTTTTGATTGTGCCCAACTATTGTCGGAACTTGAAATACAAGCATTTCAGGTAGATTCTATTTTACTTTCTATAGACACTATTATAATATCAGACGAATTTGATAAAAATGTTTTGGTCATTGTAAGGTAAAAACCTAGCATGTTTATTTGTGGTGTGGTCTTACGAGATACCTTTGATTTTCAAAGGACTTTGGAAACTTTAATAATCCAATTGGGTGTGTTTTTTCACTCTGGTTTTCCAGACGGACCCAGATGTTATTTCATTACAATGCTCGGATCAGACCGAGTATTATAAATACATGAAAGGATGCTGCGGCTCTCAGGAGACGAGCTGGATAAATGTGACGTTTCGAATTTTGTCCGCTCAAAAATCGACATCCATACTTCAAATCGTATTCGAATTCCATAGATTCGACCGTTCAAATCCGATTCGCCGGAGCTTATAACAACATTAAGTAAATAACACAGCGGAATAAAAAGAATAATACATTGATATACAGCTTTGATACAATATCTGATACAACAGATGATCCAATAGATATCAATATACATCAGAGATATGATACAATAAAATAGCAGCGGGAAAGAAAAATAGATAACATCTAGCAGCGGAACAATATAACTCTTAGATAGTCTTCAAAAGAGAACTCCGAGAACTGCAACTCCATTTCCAAGAATCAATCCACCAATAGCTCGAACCCCCCATCACATATCACCTAGCATAAGCAAGTCTGGTGCGGTCCAAAGACTGAACTAACTCTAGATAATCTACTAAACCTGACTATCTGAAAAAAAACCCAACTCTAGACTGCTCGTGTAGGAAATTTTGAGCATCCAGAGTTTAGGAAAGAAACAATAAACTCCGGATCAATCGTGGGACTGGTGTGAGCAACAAAAACAGTTTATCTTTTAAAACATTCAACAAAAGATTTTCAAAGTCAATTCGCAATGTTTTCTTAAAAATGAGACTACCATAAGGCCTCCCGCACACACACACAATGCAAACGCAGAATCGGAGGAGATTTCTCCTTATGATAGTCAAAGATGCTTGATACGCAAAAAAAAAACATTTGATATTATTACTGGTGCATAGTGTAGGAAAAATTCATTTCGAAAATAAAGATATAAATCTTAGCCAGCATAGACATTCCGAACTATGCCTACTATAGCTACCATCTAAACAGTGGGGCGCCACCATAAGTGAATGATAGGTTCTACAACTAATATCGTACAAGATCGTATTGTTTCTTTGGATTTCCAACGAATGGTCAGGCCAAGGAACTTCCCATTGCCACATGAGAACGCCTCTGGATGGACGTCCCCGAGAACCAAACCGGATCTCTGCCAACACAAGGCCGGGTTACCCCTAACTGAGTAACAACTGACCGAATATGCCATCCCCCGGTCCTTTGGGGCCTTTAACCGAGCGCTCGTAATCAATTCACACAATCATAAAGTGTTTTCAACATGAGTAAGTACCTGGGCTCCATACCATGATACCACCCTTTTTCAGAAGGAAATGCACATACCCTAAAGGGCGCTACCCCTCATAACCTTGCTGCATCTTTCCTGTTTTGACCATTCCCGGGGTGTGAGGCTCGACGAAGTCTCGTCCACAAAAACATACTTTATACAAAAGCCATGCTTTGGGTCAACAAATGATCATAGAAATGATCACAAAGATAAACGATCAAACAAATGATCCTATCACAAATGATCAACACAATGATCATTTCACAGCAACACTCAGCATGTCACATTACCAAATTGGGAATATATCGCTGATAACCTTCAACTACATAACCTCTGAGCTCGTACGTCTCAGAGAAGGGTGTTAAGCTAAGAGAATAAATTCTCCGCCACCAACAAAAATGTATTTGAAAGAAATCTGCTTTATATCTCAAATTGTAATGTCAAACATACAATCCATACAAGTCTATTCTGGGTTTGAACATAACCGAAGGCACTTCCAAAGAAGTCCTTGCAATCCGGATATTCACAATCCCGATCGGATTTCCCATCACTTAGGGAGTCTCTATACCGTTGCAACTCAGTGCAGAGACAATCGATAGGTTATCCTATCGTTCTCGCAAATACCTGGTCTTCAACACCGGTCTTCAAATGCTATCCATAACGTCGAATCACATATTCGAAATGGGTTATACGACACAAAGGTCCTTTCCCGGCTAAACCGAATAGTGAGCGCAACATTTAAAACATATGGATATGGGATTTCAATTAAGTCACAACTTAATAATTCAAAACTTTCTTTTCAAATGGTTTAAACCAAATACCATTTCAAATCTTTTAAACAAAAGATTTATTTCATAAAGTTCACCTACTTTCACAAATATTTATTTCTGGATTTCAAAACAATTCCATCTCAATTGAATTAATTCATTTAAATCTTTAAGTTAAAGATTTATCTTATAGCTTTCAAACCGTTCCCAAATATTCACTTTCAAAATTCATTTCCAAATATTCATCAATAACTTGGTAAACTATTTCAGTTTAAACTTGAAATCCCTTTTTATATAGTTTGAAATTCGTTTCTCCTATGAAAGCCTTTTTCTCATTTAGAAACAACAGTCTTATTTCGAAAAACCCAATTTCATTTATACAAGTTACAATCTTTGGGTTAATTCATATTTTCAAAAATAATACTTTAAAAATGGTTTAACTCATAATGACTAGTATAACATCGTTAATCCCTAGTTTCAAATTACAGAATTCAATTTCAATATTGAATTCAAATTTAAATCAAAATATTTAAATTCTAAAACTTAATCAAGTAATTTAAAAATAAATTTTATCTTGGAATTCCATTCCAAAGCTTTTCACATTTATTCTGATTCCATTTCCAAAACATTTGAATTTAAAAATTCAAATTTTAAACTATTTCAAAATCTGTGACTTAATCGATTTCCTCGTGAAATCCATCATTGTGTGTGTATGGTGTGGTCTAGGGGTTTAACACAATAGTGCAACATTATTCAATCATCACAGATCAAAACACAGAAATATAGTTGATAAGCGATATAAGCTATAACGCTTATCGTCTATTCACAGATTTACAAATAATATACGAATGTAAATAAATGAATAAAATACACAGCTCAATCCATAGAACAAAATATCACAGATCAGATAGGACAATCAATTCAAGGCATCTCATAAAATACAATCATTCATAAGTAAGGCAAACACTCAATAATCATTTATAAGTAGGATTTATAAATCGTTTAATCCTAATTTATTTCCAAGTAAATTAATTGCTTACGAATTAATTACCCAATCTTGATTTATTAATTACAAATCATTTGATATAATTAATTAATCAAAATCTTAAATTAATTAAATTATTCTTAATTAATAAATTAATTAAATTAACCTTAAGTTAATTACAAAATCATTCAACCTTAATTAATTTCATTAAATAATTATCTTTAAGTAATTAATTGTCTTTCTAAATAAATCAACATTCTAATTACATTAAATGTAATTTTACCTTAGTCACTTGATTAATTAATTTTAATAATTAACTACTTGAAATAACTAATTAACCTTCAATTAATTATAACTCATTAATTAATTAATCTTTAATTAACTATCATTCAATTTATTATCCTTAACTAGCTACAATAAGTGCTTATCCCAAATCACTTGTTTTAATAAATCACAATTTAATTACTTCGAGTAATTATACTTAAATCCCTTGATTAATTGTCTTTAATTGATTAGTCATTCATTAATCAATACTTTACATTTTAAAACTTATTTCCACATTTATATTTAAAACTTAATTTTGAAACTTAATTTAAACTTTGTTTTATAATTAAAAGATTAAGTTTTAAATCTCAAAACAGGAACAGTTTTTTTTTTTTTTTTTTTTGAAACCTGTAACAAGTTCTACCCGAGACAACACTCCATTCACCTCGAGTTTAGACCCGAGCTCCCTCCCATTTTCCCCGAGTCTTCCCCCTCTACTCTTTCTTCTTCTTCTACTAATCCTCTTCTTCTTCTCCTTTTTTTTAAGTTATAAAATTTAAAAACTGCAGTGATAAAAACACTCACGCGCACCGGGTTTGACACGATTCGTTTCCCAAAAATACTCGAGCAACATCACGCGACAACCACGACACCATCCCAGACCACCAAGCACCACTATGCTGTGCACATGCACGGCCAAACGCGAGGGCTCCGATCATCGCCATGATCTTCGTCAAGTCGACAACCTCTACACCGACCCCCTCGTCTACTCCGATCAACCAATTCATCAGTAAATAAAAATCGAGGCATTCGATCAAAAATCTGGAACCCACCATCCTCGGCAAAACCAGCCTTCACCATCGACCCCGACCATCTTACGCCTTGCAACCGCGAGTACAACTTCTTCACCGCCCCACGCGACTCTTCCCCGAGGTGCGATCGCCTGAATCAGAGCGACGACGAAGCAATCTCCACGTGACTTCAACCAAATATACACAGAGCTTAAACCCTACGTCTAATCGAATCTCCATCTATGATGCATAAAAAAAATACTTTGCATTTTTCCGCGATCATCGATCATCTTAGCTCCTCCCCACCAATTTTCAACTTCTCCGATCAAGTGTGTTGCCCGAGGCAACCCCATCTTCCCAAAATGATCAACACAGCCACGCCACTTCTACTCGTTACAAAAAATATGAATTGAGCTTTAAAAATCCTATTTATGATTAAGCAATCAGTTCCTAAACTTGAATCGGCAATTCAAGATGTTTAAAATTTTGACTTATGTCAAGTATTACTGTTCTATGCTTATTCCCAGAGCAGCTCAACCTTTTATTATGAATTTAAATTTTTAAAATTTACTTTATACTTTCCTAAACATAATTTGTTTATATACTTTACTCTAACAATCAATAGATTGAGCATACACGATTTTTGAAGCAACTTAGGCTGTTGGAATGTATAAACAGAGGCAATATATGTATATGCATATCAAAGCAACTCCAGATTTCAAACTTAACAAACAACAACTAATTATATTAAGTTAAATTTAGAGTTGTTTACTCAACGATTCACGACATTGAATTCAAGAGCTGGTTTTAAAACTTGAAGTTGCTCACAGATTCAAGAAGATGAACAAAGCTTGCTTTGTTGTTTAGATTTGCTTGCAGTTTTGAAACAGGCTTTTGAATTTGCTGTTGAAAGCCTTCTACTTGGATGTTGAGTTTTGAAATGATGCCACCTTATTTTTGTTTATGATGGACGAAACTGATGAAATGAAGAAGTGGATGTATATAAAAGAAAAGTGTACAGAGTGATGATATGGTTTGTACAAAATAGTATGGCTGAAGTGATGTACATCTTGCTAGAGGTAATGCATTACATTTTTAACAATTCGAACTGACTGTTTGTGCTGCTAGCTGATGGAAATAAAGGCATGTTCCCCCTTGCTTAGCTACAGATCCTATTTGTATGTATTGCTATATACACATCCTATTTTGATGTGTCATATTTTCCCTACTCAGCCTAAATATTTTGTTCTTTCCAGCCTATACTTATTCAACTTTGCTTGTACTTATCTTGCCTTTCTTTTACTTGCTCTTTTGGCTATTACTTTATTTGTTTAGTGGCTGATGGTTTACATTTTGATGGCTTCTATGATCTAGCTTTAGTGGCTAAAGATACTTGCATGCATATAGGTATAGATATAAAGTAGTTTTAGTTATGTTATAAAATTTTAACTTATGAATTTAGTATATGCTTATTTCTCATCTTATGGCTTTGTAATATACATGAGATTCTATTTTAATATAATGTTATAATTTACCAAGTTTGTTTACTTTATGTATAATTTATAAAGTTGTTTTAGTCATATTCTTATACTTCATTTGCTTATTATTTACTTTTTATATTTATCTTGTATATCTAATTTAATTTCTATTTCTAACTTAAATTTTTATTTTTCAACTTAATACTCATCATCTCGTATTTACATTGTATTTTAATTTTACTTTATTTATTTTGTATGACGATATTATTTTTTTATTTTTTTAAAGTTTTAACTATCAAACATTTTCTCAGTCATTTATTTAAAATTTAAGTACAAATTTAATATTCAAATTCAAACCCCAAAGTCAAATTTAAATTTTATTCTAAAATTTGTTCGAAATTTACATTAACTATCAATTTAATATTAATTCAAAATTGGGGTCGTTACAAACTTCCCCCTTAAAAGAATTTCGTCCTCGAAATTCGCAGGCACAAAAATAACACGGAGATAGACTCAATCTCTACAATTTCTCAAATACAAGATATGGATTCCAAATTCAAGTCGAAATATCTCAAAATATATACCAATTTGTCCCTCATCGGACTTTGGTATTTACAAGAAATTACAACAGAATTTCGAAATTTGATTTTAAACGAAATCGCTTTATCGATACAATTCAATTTATATTTCATATTCTATTAATCAATTTTAACTCAATTTAAAATTTCCAATTTATTCAAAATTTCCAATTTCTAATTCATTCAATAGAGTTTAAATCGAAAACTGACAAGAACCGATGAAGTACAAAGTAAACATTTCGTACAATGATACGTAGGGCCTTCATCACACCGAAACTTCTTTGTGGAGCTGTCACGAAGAATTCAAAAGAATTTGGAAACGAATCAGAGAATATTGATAAGAAAGTTATTTCCGCTGTTGCAAGGTATTGACCATATGAAGTGGTACTTCCCTGTCCCCTATCTCGTTCTCTTCTTGCACTCATACTCACTATCAGTGAATAGTAAGAGAATTTACTGAGGCATTCAAACGAATATCTTAGGGATTACTCATTCTAGGGTATACTTCACCCTATCTCTAATGAGTTACTTAATGTGTTATACTCCTGAGCTAAAGTTAAACCTTAGCCCTGATACCAAATGTGACGTTTCGAATTTTGTCCGCTCAAAAATCGACATCCATACTTCAAATCGTATTCGAATGCCATAGATTCGACCATTCAAATCCGATTCGCCGAAGCTTATAACAACATTAAGTAAATAACACAGCGGAATAAAAAGAATAATACATTGATATACAGCTTTGATACAATATCTGATACAACAGATGATCCAATAGATATCAATATACATCAGAGATATGATACAATAAAATAGCAGCGGGAAAGAAAAATAGATAACATCTAGCAGCGGAACAATATAACTCTTAGATAGTCTTCAAAAGAGAACTCCGAGAACTGCAACTCCATTTCCAAGAATCAATCCACCAATAGCTCGAACCCCCCATCACATATCACCTAGCATAAGCAAGTCTGGTGCGGTCCAAAGACTGAACTAACTCTAGATAATCTACTAAACCTGACTATCTGAAAAAAAACCCAACTCTAGACTGCTCGTGTAGGAAATTTTGAGCATCCAGAGTTTAGGAAAGAAACAATAAACTCCGGATCAGTCATGGGACTGGTGTGAGCAACAAAAACAGTTTATCTTTTAAAACATTCAACAAAAGATTTTCAAAGTCAATTCGCAATGTTTTCTTAAAAATGAGACTACCATAAGGCCTCCCGCACACACACACACAATGCAAACGCAGAATCGGAGGAGATTTCTCATTATGATAGTCAAAGATGCTTGATACGCAAAAAAAAAACATTTGATATTATTACTAGTGCATAGTGTAGGAAAAATTCATTTCGAAAATAAAGATATAAATCTTAGCCAGCATAGACATTCCGAACTATGCCTACTATAACTACCATCCAAACAGTGGGGCGCCACCATAAGTGAATGATAGGTTCTACAACTAATATCGTACAAGATCGTATTGTTTCTTTGGATTTCCAATGAATGGTCAGGCCAAGGAACTTCCCATTGCCACATGAGAACGCCTCTGGATGGACGTCCCCGAGAACCAAACCGGATCTCTGCCAACACAAGGCCGGGTTACCCCTGACTGAGTAACAACTGACCGAATATGCCATCCCTCGGTCCTTTGGGACCTTTAACCGAGCGCTCGTAATCAATTCACACAATCATAAAGTGTTTTCAACATGAGTAAGTATCTGGGCTCCATACCATGATACCACCCTTTTTCAGAAGGAAATGCACATACCCTAAAGGGCGCTACCCCTCATAACCTTGCTGCATCTTTCCTGTTTTGACCATTCCCGGGGTGTGAGGCTCGACGAAGTCTCGTCCACAAAAACATACTTTATACAAAAGCCATGCTTTGGGTCAACAAATGATCATAGAAATGATCACAAAGATAAACGATCAAACAAATGATCCTATCACAAATGATCAACACAATGATCATTTCACAGCAACACTCAGCATGTCACATTACCAAATTGGGAATATATCGCTGATAACCTTCAACTACATAACCTCTGAGCTCGTACGTCTCAGAGAAGGGTGTTAAGCTAAGAGAATAAATTCTCCGCCACCAACAGAAATGTATTTGAAAGAAATCTGCTTTATATCTCAAATTGTAATGTCAAACATACAATCCATACAAGTCTATTCTGGGTTTGAACAGAACCGAAGGCACTTCCAAAGAAGTCCTTGCAATCCGGATATTCACAATCCCGATCGGATTTTCCATCACTTAGGGAGTCTCTATACCGTTGCAACTCAGTGCAGAGACAATCGATAGGTTATCCTATCGTTCTCGCAAATACCTGGTCTTCAACACCGGTCTTCAAATGCTATCCATAACGTCGAATCACATATTCGAAATGGGTTATACGACACAAAGGTCCTTTCCCGGCTAAACCGAATAGTGAGCGCAACATTTAAAACATATGGATATGGGATTTCAATTAAGTCACAACTTAATAATTCAAAACTTTCTTTTCAAATGGTTTAAACCAAATACCATTTCAAATCTTTTAAACAAAAGATTTATTTCATAAAGTTCACCTACTTTCACAAATATTTATTCCTGGATTTCAAAACAATTCCATCTCAATTGAATTAATTCATTTAAATCTTTAAGTTAAAGATTTATCTTATAGCTTTCAAACCGTTCCCAAATATTCACTTTCAAAATTCATTTCCAAATATTCATCAATAACTTGGTAAACTATTTCAGTTTAAACTTGAAATCCCTTTTTATATAGTTTGAAATTCGTTTCTCCTATGAAAGCCTTTTTCTCATTTAGAAACAACAGTCTTATTTCGAAAAACCCGATTTCATTTATACAAGTTACAATCTTTGGGTTAATTCATATTTTCAAAAATAATACTTTAAAAATGGTTTAACTCATAATGACTAGTATAACATCGTTAATCCCTAGTTTCAAATTACAGAATTCAATTTCAATATTGAATTCAAATTTAAATCAAAGTATTTAAATTCTAAAACTTAATCAAGTAATTCAAAAATAAATTTTATCTTGGAATTCCATTCCAAAGCTTTTCACATTTATTCTGATTCCATTTCCAAAACATTTGAATTTAAAAATTCAAATTTTAAACTATTTCAAAATCTGTGACTTAATCGATTTCCTCGTGAAATCCATCATTGTGTGTGTATGGTGTGGTCCAGGGGTTTAACACAATAGTGCAATATTATTCAATCATCACAGATCAAAACACAGAAATATAGTTGATAAGCGATATAAGCTATAACGCTTATCGTCTATTCACAGATTTACAGATAATATACGAATGTAAATAAATGAATAAAATACACAGCTCAATCCACAGAACAAAGTATCATAGATCAGATAGGACAATCAATTCAAGGCATCTCATAAAATACAATCATTCATAAGTAAGGCAAACACTCAATAATCATTTATAAGTAGGATTTATAAATCGTTTAATCCTAATTTATTTCCAAGTAAATTAATTGCTTACGAATTAATTACCCAATCTTGATTTATTAATTACAAATCATTTGATATAATTAATTAATCAAAATCTTAAATTAATTAAATTATTCTTAATTAATAAATTAATTAAATTAACCTTAAGTTAATTACAAAATCATTCAACCTTAATTAATTTCATTAAATAATTATATTTAAGTAATTAATTGTCTTTCTAAATAAATCAACATTCTAATTACATTAAATGTAATTTTACCTTAGTCACTTGATTAATTAATTTTAATAATTAACTACTTGAAATAACTAATTAACCTTCAATTAATTATAACTCATTAATTAATTAATCTTTAATTAACTATCATTCAATTTATTATCCTTAACTAGCTACAATAAGTGCTTATCCCAAATCACTTGTTTTAATAAATCACAATTTAATTACTTCGAGTAATTATACTTAAATCCCTTGATTAATTGTCTTTAATTGATTAGTCATTCATTAATCAATACTTTACATTTTAAAACTTATTTCCACATTTATATTTAAAACTTAATTTTGAAACTTAATTTAAACTTTGTTTTATAAGTAAAAGATTAAGTTTTAAATCTCAAAACAGGAACAGTTTTTTTTTTTTTTTTTGAAACCTGTAACAAGTTCTACCCGAGACAACACTCCATTCACCTCGAGTTTAGACCCGAGCTCCCTCCCATTTTCCCCGAGTCTTCCCCCTCTACTCTTTCTTCTTCTTCTACTAATCCTCTTCTTCTTCTCCCTTTTTTTTAGTTATAAAATTTAAAAACTGCAGTGATAAAAAACTCACGCGCACCGGGTTTGACACGATTCGTTTCCAAAAAATACTCGAGCAACATCACGCGACAACCATGACACCATCCCAGACCACCAAGCACCACTATGCTGTGCACATGCACGGCCAAACGCGAGGGCTCCGATCATCTCCATGATCTTCGTCAAGTCGACAACCTCTACACCGACCCCCTCGTCTACTCCGATCAACCAATTCATCAGTAAATAAAAATCGAGGCATTCGATCGAAAATCTGGAACCCACCATCCTCGGCAAAACCAGCCTTCACCATCGATCCCGACCATCTTACGCCTTGCAACCGCGAGTACAACTTCTTCACCGCCCCATGCGACTCTTCCCCGAGGTGCGATCGCCTGAATCAGAGCGACGACGAAGCAATCTCCACGTGACTTCAACCAAATATACACAGAGCTTAAACCCTACGTCTAATCGAATCTCCATCTATGATGCATAAAAAAAATACTTTGCATTTTTCCCACGATCATCGATCATCTTAGCTCCTCCCCACCAATTTTCGACTTCTCCGATCAAGTGTGTTGCCCGAGGCAACCCCATCTTCCCAAAATGATCAACACAGCCACGCCACTTCTACTCGTTACAAAAAATATGAATTGAGCTTTAAAAATCCTATTTATGATTAAGCAATCAGTTCCTAAACTTGAATCAGCAATTCAAGATGTTTAAAATTTTGACTTATGTTAAGTATTACTGTTCTATGCTTATTCCCAGAGCAGCTCAACCTTTTATTATGAATTTAAATTTTTAAAATTTACTTTATACTTTCCTAAACATAATTTGTTTATATACTTTACTCTAACAATCAATAGATTGAGCATACATGATTTTTGAAGCAACTTAGGCTGTTGGAATGTATAAACAGAGGCAATATATATATATATATATATGTATATGCATATCAAAGCAACTCCAGATTTCAAACTTAACAAACAACAACTAATTATATTAAGTTAAATTTAGAGTTGTTTACTCACCGATTCACGACATTGAATTCAAGAGCTGGTTTTAAAACTTGAAGTTGCTCACAGATTCAAGAAGATGAACAAAGCTTGCTTTGTTGTTTAGATTTGCTTGCAGTTTTGAAACAGGCTTTTGAATTTGCTGTTGAAAGCCTTCTACTTGGATGTTGAGTTTTGAAATGATGCCACCTTATTTTTGTTTATGATGGACGAAACTGATGAAATGAAGAAGTGGATGTATATAAAAGAAAAGTGTACAGAGTGATGATATGGTTTGTACAAAATAGTATGGCTGAAGTGATGTACATCTTGCTAGAGGTAATGCATTACATTTTTAACAATTCGAACTGACTGTTTGTGCTGCTAGCTGATGGAAATAAAGGCATGTTCCCCCTTGCTTAGCTACAGATCCTATTTGTATGTATTGCTATATACACATCCTATTTTGATGTGTCATATTTTCCCTACTCAGCCTAAATATTTTGTTCTTTCCAGCCTATACTTATTCAACTTTGCTTGTACTTATCTTGCCTTTCTTTTACTTGCTCTTTTGGCTATTACTTTATTTGTTTAGTGGCTGATGGTTTACATTTTGATGGCTTCTATGATCTAGCTTTAGTGGCTAAAGATACTTGCATGCATATAGATATAGATATAAAGTAGTTTTAGTTATGTTATAAAATTTTAACTTATGAATTTAGTATATGCTTATTTCTCATCTTATGGCTTTGTAATATACATGAGATTCTATTTTAATATAATGTTATAATTTACCAAGTTTGTTTACTTTATGTATAATTTATAAAGTTGTTTTAGTCATATTCTTATACTTCATTTGCTTATTATTTACTTTTTATATTTATCTTGTATATCTAATTTAATTTCTATTTCTAACTTAAATTTTTATTTTTCAACTTAATACTCATCATCTCGTATTTACATTGTATTTTAATTTTACTTTATTTATTTTGTATGACGATATTATTTTTTTATTTTTTTAAAGTTTTAACTATCAAACATTTTCTCAGTCATTTATTTAAAATTTAAGTACAAATTTAATATTCAAATTCAAACTCCAAAGTCAAATTTAAATTTTATTCTAAAATTTGTTCGAAATTTACATTAACTATCAATTTAATATTAATTCAAAATTGGGGTCGTTACAATAGAGAGACGTATCACACGTATTTGATGAATATTCCATTGTGTATAATTAACTGCATAGTCAGATTTGTGAGGACAAGTTATCAGTTGTGTGCTATGAATTTTGTTGTAATCTGATGATGTAATGTGTAAACGGATATAATTCTTTCTATTTAAAGATTAGTCATTTATCTATATATTGTTCCGCTGCGATTGTGAGATTCTGATATTGTTTCTATTTCTTCTTCTACCTCCTCCTTCTTTCCCTTACGGTCTGGTTTTTCAGCGTTCGATTGTACGACATTTAATATAGTGGACGTATTGATGTCGATTTTTCGGCCATCGAAAAATCGGGCCGTTACAATCACTACCTTGCTAAAAGGCAGGATAACACTTGCCCCCCAAAACATGTCTTGCGATAGGAAGGTGTATTTTGTAGTGTCATATGCTGGATGTTCATATCCTGTTAATGACCTTCAAAGAGATTGATAATCTTACCTGACTGTGAATGACGATCGTTCGAGATCGTATGTCATTCAAGGTGGTATGTGACCGTTCGAGGTCGGGTGCCGTTCGAGGCGAATTGTGACTATTCGCGGTCGGGTGCCATTCGAGGTGAATTGTGACCGACCGTTCGAGGCGAATTGTGTGTGCCCGGGGGGACTTAAAATCATTAATGTCAGATTTCACGTTCGAGTGAGTTTTTGAATTGTTTGTTATGGCGGTTTATCGCCATCTTAGAACATGCCTGAGGACCGTTCGCGATCTCGTACACGTGTAAGTGATGTAGCTGTTATGGAATTACAAATACCATATTTACATTCAAAATGAGTCTTACAACCAAAATGTTCAATGAAATCAAGTCCAAATGTGCGAAATAAAAGGCAAAAGCAAAACAGAGACGTCAAAGTGCAAACCTCTATACCGATGCAATTAATAGTCCTATCAGAGCATGTCCAAGGATTGCTCGTAACCCTGTATATGTGTAAATGACTTAATCGCGTTGGTGTGGAGTTTGCCACTTATTCTTCATTATTCTGATCATTTGATGACAAGCTGACGTCTCGATCCGGAGCCATCTTCATTTGATGCAGGAGGTGGTTACTCTCGTTCCACCGTTATTGCTCGCCTTCTCACATATTGCGATACTAGACCATTCCAGATATGTCCTTCTATCTCACCCCTTAAGTGTCTGCAATCATTCGTACTATGACCATTTAGCTCGTGGAATAAATAATACTTTTCCGATCTTCTTTCACTGTTGGTCGGGTCCCTCCTCATTGGCTTTCGATAAGGAACCTTCCCCCTGGTGTCCTGATAGATTCGTTCTAAAGTCTCGTTCAGCTCTAAATAAGAGGTGAATCTTGGCTCCTTTCATGGCCGCGTTGACTCACTACAGCTATCATCTGCTTTTCGTTTCCCTCTATCCATGCTCGAATCCTTTTTGGGAGGATTTCCGTCTTTGACTGCATAAACTTCTACTCCCTCTCCTTCCTCTCTCTTAGCATTGGCATCCTTTTACCGTAGGAACCTTTCTGCCTCATGATAAAACTCTCCTAGATCCATGGGTGGATCCCTTGTCAATGAGTTCTTGAATTCTGTGCTATCAGCTATGCCGGATACAGATGCCATTAAAAACATGGATAGATCCGGTCGATCCATCGACGCTGTCGTTGAATTGAATCGTGTCATAAAGCTCCTCAAAGATTCCCTGGCTCTTTGCTTCAGCGTCGTCAAACTCATCACATTCTTAGGTCTTGAAATGTGGACTTTGAATTGCCTCATAAACTTCTCAGTCAACTCGGTCCATGTTCTAATGGAACCGCTTTCCAATTTCCTGAACCATAGTGATGCTATGTCTGTCAGATATAGTTGGAAACATTAGGCCATGATCTCCGCTGATGCCCCCAGTACTTCCATATGTCACATATACCTCGTCAGATGAACAACATGGTCTGTTGTGACGCCCCACCCCGAGACCTACATTAGTAAAGAGAATTACTAAGTAATCCTATCTACTAATGTAGAGAATAGTGCTGGTTAAGGGTGGCCCTCATGATAATGCATTAGCTAAGAGCTAAGTATGTCAATATTTTTTTTAATTACCTCATATATGGTCGACACACTTAGTCCTTTACTAATACGATACCATGGTGGTTTAGGACCATTTTAGAATAAATGCAATATACAAATAATTATCAACAGTCACAGAACAACAAACCCAGATTAGAGTATACATACATCTCCATACATCATGCATAATACAACATACATAAGCAGCATGAACTATAAAGTATACATACATAACCATCCTACAAAATAATAGGTACAATGTCCAAGTCTGATGAAAAAAAAGAGGTCCAGACAAAAGCAAGCTAACGCATCCATGAAGGAGTGAGCTAAATCCGTACCTAACCTGCAACTCGCTCTGACCCGAGTAATAAATATACGGGTCAGGCTAGCTAGAACTTATCATAAGTAAAAATAACAGTAATAAGAGAAAAGGGAGAACCATTCCGTTGTTGCCAATAGAACGATATAAGTATCATCAAAATCATCTCTAAGGTGAGACATCTATGGGTTCATCATGATTTCATAAGGGAATTCAATTGATTATCTAACGATGGTTCATCTTCTATAGTTATATAAGTGAAAAAGGCAAGAATTTAAAACATATAAATAATCGTCAAAAAACAGTTTAAAACCTCATAAATCCATCATAATAGAACTCAATGAGGGTTCAAAACATCATATTAGAAATCACCATAAAACCATCAATACATGTAAGCCTTCATCTTACTCAAGGCTATAATAACATCCTCATAAAAAGGTGAAATCAAAACATCTAAAACTTCATGGAAAACTGTGTGTGCTTACATCGTGACTAGTACTAATATTTGGTATCATAAACATCGTGATGACTGGAGTCAAGTAACATTATAACATCGTGAACATCATGATGACTATAGTCTATAATATCGTAATGACTTCCAGTCACAAAGACCTGAGTTAATAACATCGGGATGATCGGAGTCGCAACTACATCGTGATGACTCCAATTGAGTACTCGTGGTCTATAGTACTAGTAAACCTCGTGAATGTGTCTCAACTTCTCGGATAGGAACCCAATAGGCAATAACTACGTCTCATACCATACATTCACACCTAATGGTTTACTAACCTTTAATTGATGCCACATTAGTAAAACATCATAAACATCATGAAAATGTACTCCGCCTCATCTCATCGGCGAGTAAATACAATACCCTACTCGTCTCATCTCATTGACGAGTACTAGTGGCATCGTGACTCGTCTCATCTCATCGACAAGTAAAACCATCATAATACATCTCAACATCGTAAAATTATCATAAAGAAGCTTTCCAATATATCTAAAATTAGTGAATTTGGTTAAGAAACGAAAGAGTTATGGTTAATTTCGTTTCAAATTCAACAACAGAGCAAATAATAGTTTTGCTCTCGGGATTGCAATAGAAACACTCAGATTTGAAATAGATAACTTCAAAATTTTGAAAAACACAAAACATGAAACTTGTACATGATCTAAGCTTTCCAAAACATCTAATTTTTTTGAATTTGGTTAATAAACGAAAGAGTTATGCTTAATTTAGTTTCAGATTCAACAACAAAGCAAGTAATAGTTTTGCTCTCGGGATTGCAATAGAAACACTCAAATTTGAAATAGATAACTTCAAAATTTTGAAAAAAACATAAAATTAAACTTGTAGTACATGATCTAAGCTTTCCAAAACATCTAAAATTTTCAAATTTGGTTAATAATTGTAAAAGTTATGCTTAATTTAGTTTCAGATTCAACAATAGAGCAATTAATAGTTTTGCTCTCGGGATTGCAATAGAAACACTCAAATTTGAAATAGATAACTTCGAAAACACAAAATATGAAACTTGTAGTACATGATCTAAGATTTCCAAAACATCTAATTTTTTTGAATTTGGTTAAAAAACGAAAGAGTTATTACAAAATTCGTTTCAGCCACAATCACAAAAAAAATACTACAGCAGTCATCTTTTTTTCTAGCAAATTCACCACTGTAAATCATCATTAACTGCATGAATCCAAAATAGAAAGCATGAAGGAACCCTCACCTTAGATATGCAGCAAAGTTTGGGTTGAAAACTTCTCCGATTTGGATCAATTTGATGATTTTGAGGCTCCTTTATTAGCTTCAGCAGCTGAAAAAGTTGAAACAAGAACATGAATTGATAAAGAATTGGTTACAAACAATTTGTAACATAAGTTCAAAGCTTTTTGATGAAATTTACATAGTATTAGGTAGAGATTACCTTGTAGATTCTTATTTTGTTGATTACCTCCTTTAATTTGCAACAGATTTGGTGAATTTTGGTTTTAGTTGGAGAAAGCCATGATTTTTTTTTCTTTTTTATGTAAACTCTTGTTTGAGAAGGAAGATGAGAAAAGAGAGGTACGTATAGGCCCTTTCTCACAAACCTGAAGCTTCTAGGATAGGCTAATGGATCCAATCTTACCCAAATAAGCCCAAGAGCATAATTACTTAGAGAAATATGAAACTATATACATGTTTTCTCTTATTTTAACATTATATACAAACATTTTCAACATTTTTAAGTTAAATAAAATGTATACAATTATTTGTTATGAAAATGAACTTGTTATTAGAATAAAATAAACTTTATTTTAACAATAAAAGCTATTGTTTTTTTCCTTTTTAACAATAATTTACAATCCACACAAATTTTAGTGTAAAAACACTATTTTTAAAGTACAACTTGATCAAAAATTATTCTCTTAGTCAAATAAATTATAATAAATAATTCTAACATTTTTAAAACAACAAATAATATTTTCAAATAATACTTCATCTTTTTTTTAGTAAAAGACAAGTTTTCTTCATATTTTCCCTCTTATATTCAATAAAAGGATAATACTGGCAATAATTACCAATATTATCACATTAGCTTAATTAAAATACAATAAATGATTAATTTCACTCCCAAACCTCAAAATAAAGTTTTTTAAACTTTATTTCCATCAATTTGGATTTTTTTCAACAATTAAATGTTGAATTACATTACTTGTTAAATTTATTAATTCAGATTTACCTAAATTCCAATATTTTCCATTTTATTTAACCAAAACTCCAAACAATGAATTTTTTAAACCAAATATTTAACTCCAAACATATTGTTTATTTAAAATAAACAATTTAAACTAAATTTATTTCTCCATTACATTCTATTCACCATATTAAATTATAACTATCGTTATAATTTAATATCATCAGTAATCTCCAGTACCACGGCTGTTACAGTCTCCCCCTCTTAAAAAAAAATTGCATCCTCGTAATTCCTAGAGGAAATCTGTATTCAGCACAATTTATTTCATCAAACAAAGGAATTTAGATAGATTAAATGGAAAATTCTTACCTTCAAAGTGAGAAGATAAGAAACCAGGATAGGATCGCTCGATGAATTCTCTGGTTTCCCAAGTGCAGTCATTGAGATTATCAGACCATTGAATCTTCATGAGCGGGACACTCTTGTTTCGAAGATGTTTAGTCTCCGAAGCAAGAACCCTCACAGGATGCTGCAGAATGAAAGGTCAGGAGAGACTTCTAGCTTCTCTAAAGCATAAGAATCGAACATAGAATCTGAATCTCGTAAACACTTCCTCAACTGAGAGACATGGAATACGTCGTGAACTCCAGAAAACTGATCAAGAAGTGCTACACGATATGCACCAGGACCGATACGCTCTGTAATAGGAAATGGTCCAATATAGCATGGTGCCAATTTCCCTGTCTGGCTAAAGCGTATCACTCCCTTAAGAAGAGAAGCTCGAATATAAACAAGATCGCCCACTAAGAACTCAAGAGGCCTCCTACGGTTATTCGTGTAGGATTTCTGTCGACTCTGAGCCTCTTTCATTCTCTCTCGGATAAGATGGATCTTCTCAGATGATTCTCGAATAGACTTAGGGCCAAGAATGAGCTTTTCCCCCGACTCAAGCCAACATGATATAGAACAACACGACCTTCCATATTAGGCTTCGAAAGGAGCCATGCCGATAGAAGATTGGTAGCTATTATTATAAGAAAACTCAACTAGGGGAAGATGATCCTCCCAACTACCACCAAAATCCAAGATGCAAGCAGGAAGCAGATCTTCCAAGATACGATTCACCCGTTCAGTCTGTCCATTAGACTATGGGTGATAAGCTGTGCTAAGATTAAGCTTTGTGCCCAAAGCTTGCTGGAGACTCTACCAGAAGTGACTCGTGAAAAGAGGATCACGATCACACACAATAGGTGAAGGGATACCGTCTAATCGCACGATCTCCTTAATATATAGCTTCGATAAGAGAGATGCCGTCCTATTAGACTTAATAGGAATGAAATGTGCGGACTTAGTGAGACGATCCACAACAACCCAAATACTTCTATGGCCTGACCTCGAACGAGGTAAGCCATCGATGAAATCCATAGAAACGTGGTCCCATTTCCACAATGGAACCTCTAAAGACTGAAGAAGACCACTGGGTCGCTGATGCTCGGCCTTAATAAGCTGACAAGTCATGCAATTGCTTACATAACTTGCTATATCTCGCTTCATGCCTTCCCAGTAATAGAGGCGATGCATATCAGCATACATCTTGCTGCTGCTAGGATGAATAGTATACTTAGAACGGTGACACTCAGCTAGAATGTCCCACCTAAGTTTTGGAATAGATGGCACGACTAGACGGTTCTTCTTTCGAAGACACCCATGAATATGGATGTTGAAATCCCTTATCTCAATATCATCGTGGGATTCAGACTTATACCTCTGAATAAGAACAGATATATCAGAGTCTTGTCACTGAGCCTCGGCAATCCGATCTAGAAGAGTAGGATGAGCTTCCATGTTATACAATAGAATAGGTGAATCTAAAGTGGAAGCACAATCATGAATATCACATATGGAAAGAGCCTCAAGAACTTTCCATTCTGCAATCATCATGGAAACAATAGCTGAATGCTTACGACTCAAAGCATCAGCCACTCGATTTCCCTTGCCAGGGGTATACTGAATATCGAAATCATATGAAGCTAGAAACTCGAGCCAACGCTGCTGTCGCATGTTGAGCTCCTTCTGGGAGAACAAGTACTTAAGAGACTTGTGATCAGTGAAAAGAGTAAAATGCTCTCCCAATAAATAATGACGCCACATCTTCAAAGCAAAAACAATGGCGGCAAGCTCTAAATCGTGGGTAGCGCACCGAACTTCATTCGGACGTAATTGCCTTGAAGCACAGACAATTACCCTTTCCTTCTGCATAAGAACAACACCGAGGCCACTATGACAGGCATTGGTATAGACAATGAGATCCTGATTGCCTTCGGGAACCACAAGAACATGAGCATTAGTGAGAAGTTCCTTCAATCTTTGAAAGGAATCCTTACACTTATTTGACCAAATATAGCGAACGCCTTTCTTCGTAAGGCTAGTAAGGGGAAGTACAACACGGGAAAAGTCTTTGATGAATCGACGGTAATAACCTGCCAAACCCAGAAAGCTACGAATCCCATGAACATTCTTAGGCCTCTTCTAATTCTGGATGGCTTCGATCTTAGAAGAATCGACCGAAATGCCTTCAGAAGAAACAATATGGCCTAAGAACTTAACTTGCTTTTCCCAGAAATGACACTTAGAAAGTTTTGCTTTGAGTTGATGTTGTCGAAAAGTACTCAAAACAATTCTAAGATGTCGAACATGGTCCGCTTCGGACTTAGAATATACAAGAATGTCGTCGATGAATACAAGAACGAACTTATCGAGGTATTCTCGGAATACTCGATTCATAAGGTCGACGAAATAAGTAGGGGCATTCGTTAAACCGAATGGCATGACGAGCCACTCATATGAACCATATCGAGTGCGGAAAGCTGTAAGTGGAATGCTATCTTCCGCAACTCGGAGCTGATGAAATCCTGTGGCAAGGTCAAGCTATGAGAAGACCTTAGTGCCACTTAACTAATCGAACATATCGTCGATCCTAAGTAATGGATAGCGGTTCTTGATGGTTAACTCATTAAGCTTGCGATAATCGACGCATAACCTAAGAGTCCCATCAGATTTTCTCACAAATACCACCACGGCTCCCCACGGTGAAGAACTAGATCGAATGAAATGGTTGGCTTCAAGCTCTAGAAGTTGCTTCTTGAGTTCCTCATTCTCTTTAGTAGACATCCTCGTGGGAGGATGACTAACTGCCTATGCGCCTGGAATAAGGTCAACGCGGAACTCAATAGCCCGCTTGGGTGGTAATCCCGAAACAGGCTCAAATAAGTCTGGAAAGTCACGGACAACGGGAATTCGAGACACATTATCATTATCGTCTCGAGAATCAAGAGAAAATAAAGCATCCAAGGAATCATGATCGGACTCTTGAAGCAAAAGAGATAACTGTGTAGGAGAATCGGGATGACGAAGATATAAAACTCTCTCTAAACAAAGAATCCTGGCATCGTATCTAACTTGCCAGTCCATACCAAGAATCATATCAAATCCAAGAAAAGGAATCACATGCAGATTCGCACGGAAAGAAAAACCACAAATCGTAATCTCAACATCATCACAAAGAAGACTAAGGGTTGCAGATCCCCCGATAGGATTCACAATCCGTAAAGAAGTAAGCATGCAAGAAACATTTAACTGTAAAGCATCGACGAGCTCCTTCGATACGAATGAATGAGAAGCACCCTATCGAAGAGCACTCGAATAGAACGATCATGAAGTAAAATAGAACCCTCTAAAACAGAAGAGAATATACCTCGAGACTGAGAAGCATCTCCAGAAGTGGTAGCTACATTAAGATGACCCTGACGAGAACTCTCCTCCCTCCTGGGAAAATATGAAATCAAATGTCCCTCCTTCTTACAATAGAGGCATCTCTTAGGCTTAGGACACTCTCTCACAGGATGGTCAGGCGAACCACAATTGAAACCAGTAAAAGGCTTAGCTGAAATAGTAGTTGGAGACTGAGAAGAGGATCCACCTTGCTTCTTCTTCTTATTAGGGTGAAAAGGCTTAGGCTTGCGGAAAAAAATTTCTTGCTCGGATTTCCCCATACCTCACCCTCAACATCACTATCTTTCTCCTTCTCGACAGCTTCAAGCTGAAGGGCTGCATCCACAAGTTTCTCAAAAGAAAGCTCAAGACGAAGCATAAGGGATTTCTTCAAGTACTTCTTAAGTCCAGAGACGAACTTAAGGTTCTTCTTATATGGAGTATAAATGTGCTCAAGACCATACTTAGACAAGGCTTCGAAAGATGCAACGTACTCAGAAACTGTCGACTTCCCTTGTTTGAAATCGAGGAAACGTCGAGCTAGAATTACTTTCTCGGATTCAGGAACAAACTTAAGCTCAAATCTCTTACAGAACTGATCCCACTCTAAGGTAGACTCATCAACTTCCACCACAAACAAGTCATACCAATTCCATGCACGTTCTTGCAATGCACTCGATGCAACAAGAACGCGATGATGGCTAGATATCTCTATATGGTTAAATATACGCTCACAAGAACTGAGCCATGCCTCAACCTCTAAGAGGTCTCAGCGCCTTTAAAGATCTTACCACCAAGATGAATAAAGTCGCTACACATGCGTGCAAACGCGGATTTGCGCGGAGGAGAAGATCGAGCTGGAACGGGAGGCTGAGTGCTCCTAATTAGCTTGATAATCTGATCGGTAGACATATATACACCTTTGGGACGAGAACCACTGGACGGTCCCACCGCCGAAGAGCGTCCTCTACCTTTACCAGATATAGCTGAAAGATAAGATAAGATAGGATTATTCATAGGGTAGATAAATATATTATCAATTCAAATGCAGAAATTAAGGAATACTACGGAATTAAATTAACATTCCTAGACATATTCCTTTCTATTTACCCTAAAGGAATCAAAAAGGGATATGAATCAAAACAAGGACAAGGTAAGATGGATCATGATTGGGGATGATGTGTACAAATGTATTATATTAAATGTAGGATAATCTTGTCGACTGTTCTACATATATCACATTATATTCTGAAATCCTGCTCTGATACCAAGCTGTGACGCCCTCCCCGAGACCTACATTAGTAAAGAGAATTACTAAGTAATCATGTCTACAAATATAGATAATAGGGCTGGTTAAGGGCGACCCTCATGATAATGTATTAGATAAGAGCTAAGTATGTCGATATTTTTTTAATTACCTCATATATGGTCGACACACTTAGTCCTTTACTAATACGATACCACGGTGGCTTAGGACCATTTCAGAATAAATGCAATACACAAATAATTATCAACAGTCACATAACAGCAAACCCAGATTAGAGTATACATACATCTCCATTCATCATACATAATACAACATACATAAGCAGCATGAACTACAAAATATACATACACAACCATCCCACAAAATAATAGGTACAATGTCCAAGTCTGAGGAAAAAAAGAGGTCCAGACAAAAGCAAGCTAACGGATCCACGAAGGAGTGAGCTAAATCCGTACCTAACCTGCAACTCGGTCTGACCCGAGTAATAAATACATTGGTCAGGCTAGCTAGAACTTATCATAAGTAAAGATAACAGTAATAAGAGAAAAGGGAGAACCATTCCGTTGTTGCCAACGGAATGATATAAGTATCATCAAAATCATCTCTAAGGTGGGACATCTATGGGTTCATCGTGATTTCATAAGGGAATTCAATTGGTTATCTAACGATGGTTCATCTTCTATAGTTATATAAGTGAAAAGGCAAGAATTTAAACCATATAAATAATCGTCATAAAACAGTCTAAAACCTCATAAATCCATCATAATAGAACTCAATGAGGGTTCAAAACATCGTATTAGAAATCACCATAAAACCATCAATACATGTAAGCCTTCATCCTACTCAAGGGTATAATAATATCCTCATAAAAAGGTGAAATCAAAACATCTAAAACTTCATGGAAAACTGCACGTATTTACATCGTGACTAGTACTAATATTTGGTATAATAAACATCGTGATGACTGGAGTCAAGTAACATTATAACATCGTGAACATCGTGATGACTATAATCTATAATATCATAATGACTCCCAGTCATAAAGACCTGAGTTAATAACATCGGGATGATCGGAGTCGCAACTACATCATGATGACTCCAATTGAGTACTCGTGGTCTATATTACTAGTAAACCTCGTGAATGTATCTCAACTTCTCGGATAGGAACCCAATAGGGTTAACGTATGTCCCATACCATACATTCGTACCTAATGGTTTACTAACCGTTGGTTGATTCCACACTAGTAAAACATCATAAACATCATGAAAGTATACTCCGCCTCATCTTATCGGCGAGTAAATACAATACCCTACTCGTCTCATCTCATTGACGAGTACTAGTGGCATCGTGACTTGTCTCGTATCATCGACAAGCAAAACCATCATAATACATCTCAACATCGTAAAATTATCATAAATAAGCTTTCCAATATATTTAAATTAGTGAATATTGAAAGTGACTGCTGTGGCTAGCTATCACTTAGGATCGTGTAATATGGAATATAATTAAATATAAATGCGAAAATAGATGATAATAGCCAAGTAAATAAAAATGAGCACACCAGGAATTTTTATACTGGTTCGAACTTCCCGTTCTACGTCCAGTCCCAGACTTCCCTCTGGAATTTCTCACAATAACCCTCTCTTAACCTAGAGGAATAGGTATACAACACTTGAACAACCGAACGGGATTTTTTCGCCTCTAACAACCAAAAGAGGATTTTACCCGCTGGAACAACCGAACAGGACTTCAACAGTTTCAGTAGAATTGCTTTGACACTATGTGTTCTTAATAACACCGATATGTCTTTGATAGTACAACCTTCCTATAATCTTTCCTCAAGTATATATGTGTGTATTAAGATTTAGAAAGGAAAATATTGCTTTGAATCAAAGAATAAGTTAATTGTTTCAGAGATTCAAGCAACATATGAAAGTTGTGATTGCTTTTTAGAATACAGAGATAGTAGAAAGTAAGATCAGAAAGTAATCAGTAAATTGGTTATTTATGGAGTGGATTTTGTGTGTTTACATAATAGATAAAGAGATGCAACCGTTCATGAAGAGTTCTGATCAACAGAAGCATCCATTACTCTTCATAATAGAACGTGACTCTTTGCAAAAGGAAGTGTCTTTTCACAAAAAATGACTGTTGCAGAATTCAGTCAACTGGGGAAAAACGGTCAGTCGACTGAATATTCAAAGATAGTAAAAAACAGTGCATATTTGTGTACAGTAGGCTGTTTTATAGATATTCAGTCGACTGGTCGATTTTGTTCAGTCGATTGAATTCTGTTGATAATCAAAAATCACCACAACTCATTTGGTTAGAGCACTTGCCTTCTAAACTAGTGACCTGGATTCGAGCCCCGTTCCATGCATTTTTTGAAAACTTGATTTTGATTAAATATGCATGCAAGTTTATTTGAATGTGAACGATGATTCTTGAGGAAAGATTTTAACAAAGCACTAAATTAGACTCTATATACATATTTGATGGCCCTTGTTAAAATATATATAACTATACAAACTATATATTGAGCCGATGAGTCTGGATGTTATCGTAGTCGTAGATTCGTGAACTGTTGTGTCTTGTTAGCAATCAAAACCTATGATCCAACATTCTCCCCCCTTTGATGATGACAACTTCATTTGCTACGAACGAATCTTTGACAAGCTTTGCTGATCTTATCTCTCTCACTGAATATCTTCCTGTAATTGTGCTATAGATTTATCCCCCTGAATCTATGCTATATATTCATGTAAATAATTAATCTTTTCTCCCCCTTAATCTGTGCTTGCATGGTTTATTCCTGCAAATAGTGTTAGAGAGCAATATCTTTCTCCCCCTTTGTCATCGACAAAAAGGAGAGTATATATGATGATATAAATTATATTTTACATAAGTTTAACACAGAACAATATAAAACAAAATGACCATTACTTATAATGTAAGGTATCAGAAAAAAAATAACATTTAAAGCATGCGATACCCAAGGTTTTTATAATTTCCTAATTTTTAGGAAACCATACCCATTTGGGTGTGGTTGAACCTTTATAAATATAATTTTCATTATTAACTACCATATCAAAATAATCATCAATGTATTTTTCTCTATTTTTCCAATTAACAGGAACCCAAATACTAAGATAATTTTTATTCATATTTCTTGTTAATGATTTTGTACTTCTAGAGAAATTATCAACATTATAGGTCATAGTAGTATTTGAATTTCTATTGGATTTAGGCTTTACTCGAAATTTAGTATTAGCACTATCATTTTTACTATACATGAAAGCATATTTAGTGCTATTTCTACGATCAGTTTTATTATATCCTAAACCCATTTTATTTGAAGTAGACTGAGAATTTTCTATTATTTTAGAAAGATTTTCTCGTCCTTTATTAAAATTAGAAATATTTTTACTAATATCTTCTAGCTTAGTTTTAAGACTAGATTTTTCTAACTCTAATACTTTAGTGTTAGATTTTAAATCATTAATTTCAATTGATAAATCATCATTTTTATTCTTCTGAATTTCTAATTCCTGAGTTATCATAGAAAATTGTGAAGCTAAATTAGAATTAGATTCTTGAGATTTTTCAAGTTCTTCTTCGAGAATTTTCTTTTCATCTCTAAGCATACTAATTTCCAATTCAGATCTATTTAGTTTTCCTTGTAACTCCTTATTATATTTCTTAGTCTGTTTTACAAAATCTACTAGTTCAGAATTAAGTTCAACTAAATCTTCAAAACTTAGTTCACTTACATCATCATTTGAAGCCATGAAGCATACATTTGCTTGCTCTGTGTCACTGTCACTATCGCTTTCTGATGATGAAGAATCTGAATCATCCCATATTACAGAAAATGCTTTCTTCTTGAATTTGTTCTTCTTGAATTTGTTTTTCTGTTTTTCTGGACAATCTTTCTTCATATGACCCTTCTTATGACATTCATAACATTCCATGACAAATGATGATGGTTTATTGCTATTATTGTTGGTAGAATTATTTTTGTAGCTCTTGCCCTTGTTATTCTTTTTGAATTTCAAAAACTTTTTGAAATTCTAAGCAATAAATGCCATATCCTCTTCATCTGAGTCAGAGTCATCTTGTTCTGCTTGAAACGCTAGATTCTTCTTGTCTTGTGCTTGAAGTTTCTTTGCCTGCAAATTCACTTCATATGACGTTAGATTTCCTATTAACTCTTCTGGTTTCATAGTTGAAAGATCATTTGCTTCTTCAATAGCTAGGACCTTTCTTTTCCATTCATCCATTAAAGAGTTTAGGATTTTTGATACTATATCAAAATCAGAAAAAAATTTCTCCTAATCCTAATAGTGAATGATAGATATCTTGAAATCTAGAATACATATCATTGATGGATTCATCTTGTTTCATTCTAAAGTTTTGAAACTTATTTTTGAGCATGGAGATTTTGCTTTGTTTGACTTTGTTAGTTCCTTCATGAGTGATTTTAAGCGTTCTCCATATTTCTTAAGCAGTTTGACACATGCTAACACGATTAAATTCATTTCTATCTAGTGCACAAAATAACATGTTCATAGCTTTAGCATTGGCAGTAGCATCTAATTTTTGTGTGTTTGACCAAGTGGAATATTCTCCAGTAGGAAGAGTGTATTCATTCTGTGTGATATTCCATGATTCAAAACAATTAGATTGCATATAGATTCGCATACGAGTAGACCAATAATTATAGTTCAAACCATTAAAGAATGGAGGTCGTGCAGTGGATTGACATTCAATAAAACTAGTATTAGTGGTGTTGTTTTCCATATTAGCAAGATATTAGATAACTTTGTAACAGTTATAAGATGCCTACGCTCTGATACCAAATGGAAGTGACTACTGTGGCTAGCTATCACTTAGGATCGTGTAATATGGAATATAATTAAATATAAATGCGGAAATAGATGATAATAGCAAAGTAAATAAAAATGAGCACACCAGGAATTTTTATACTGGTTCGAACTTCCCGTTCTACGTCCAGTCCCAGACTTCCCTCTGGAATTTCTCATAATAACCCTCTCTTAATCCGGAGGAATAAGTATACAACACCTAAACAACCGAACAGGATTTTTCCGCCTCTAACAACCGAAAGAGGACTTTACCCACTTGAACAACCGAACAGGACTTCAACAGTTTCAGTAGAATTGCTTTGACACTATGTGTTCATAATAACGCTGATATGTCTTTGATAGTACAACCTTCCTATAATCTTTCCTCAAGTATATATGTGTGTATTAAGATATAGAAAGGAAAATATTGCTTTGAATAAAAGAATAAGTTAATTGTTTCAGACATTCAAGCAATATATGAAAGTTGTGATTGCTTTTTAGAATACAGAGATAGTAGAAAGTAAGATCAGAAAATAACTAGTAAATTGGTTATTTATGGGGTGGATTTTGTGTGTTTATATAATAGATAATGAGATGCAGCCGTTCATGAAGAGTTCTGATCAACATAAGCATCCATTACTCTTCATAATAGAATGTAACTCTTGGCAAAAGGAAGTGTCTTTTCACAAAAATGACTGTTGCAGAATTCAGTCGACTGGGGAAAAACGGTCAGTCGACTGAATATTCAAAGATAGTAAAAAACATTGCATATCTGTGTACAGTAGGCTGTTTTATAGATATTCAGTCGACTGGTCGATTTTGTTCAGTCGACTGAATTCTGTTGATAATCAAAAATCACCACAACTCATTTGGTTAGAGCACTTGCCTTCTAAACTAGTGACCCGGGCATGAGCCCCGCTCTATGCACTTTTTGAAAACTTGATTTTGATTAAAATATGCATGTAAGTTTATTTGAATGTGAATGATGATTCTTGAGGAAAGATTTTAACAAAGCACTAAACTAGACTCTATATACATATTTGATGGCCCTTGTTAAAATATATATAACTATACAAACTATATATTGAGCCGATGAGTCTGGATGTTATCATAGTCGTAGATTCGTGAACTGTTGTGTGTTGTCAGCAATCAAAACCTATGATCCAACAAATTTGGTTAAGAAATGAAAGAGTTATGGTTAATTTCGTTTCAAATTCAACAACAAAGCAAATAATAGTTTTTCTCTCGGAATTGCAATAGAAACACTCAAATTTGAAATAGATAACTTCAAAATTGTGAAAAACACAAAACATGAAACTTGTAGTACATGATCTAAGATTTCCAAAAAACCTAAAATTTGGAATTTGGTAAAGAAATGAAAGAGTTATGCTTAATTTAGTTTCAGATTCAACAACAGAGCAAATAATAGTTTTGCTCTCGGGATTGCAATAGAAACACTCAAATTTGAAATAGATATTTCAAAATTTTGAAAAACACAAAACATGAAACTTGTAGTACATGATCTAAGCTTTCCAAATCATCTAAAATTTTCAAATTTGGTTAAGAAACATAAAAGTTATGCTTAATTTAGTTTCAGATTCAACAACAGAACAATTAATAGTTTTGCTCTCGGGATTGCAATAGAAACACTCAAATTTAGAATAGATAACTTCAAAATTTTGAAAAATAAAAAACATGAAACTTGTAGTACATGATCTAAAATTTCCAAAACATCTAATTTTTTTGAATTTGGTTAAAAAACGAAAGAGTTATAGAAAAATTCGTTTCAGCCACAATCACAAAACAAATATTACAGCAGTCATCTTTTTTTCAAGCAAATTCCCCACTGTAAGTCGTCATTAACCGCATGAATCCATAATTGAAAGCGTGAGGGAACCCTCACCTTAGATATGCAGCAAAGTTTGGGTTGAAAACTTCTCCGGCTTGGATCAATTTGATGATTTTGAGGCTCCTTTGTTAGCTTCAGCAGCTGAAAAAGTTGAAACAAGAACATGCATTGATGAAGAATTGGTTACAAACAATTTGTATCAATAGTTCAAAGCTTTTTGATGAAGTTTACATAGTATTGGGTAGAGATTACCTTGTACATTCTTATTTTATTGATTATCTCCTTTAATTTGCAACAGATTTGGTGAATTTTGGTTTTAATTGGAGAAAGCCATGACTTTTTTTTCTTTTTCTTTTTTCTGTAAATTCTTGTTTGAGAAGGAAGATGAGAAAAGAGAGGTGCGTGCAGGCCCTTTCTCACAAACCAAAAGCTTCTAGGATAAGCTCATGGATCCAATCTTACCCAAATAAGCCCAAGAGCATAATTACTTAGAGAAATATGAAACTATATACATGTTTTCTCTTATTTTAACATTATATACAAACATTTTCAACACTTTTAAGTTAAATAAAATGTATACAATTATTTGTTATGAAAATGAACTTGCTATTAGAACAAAATAAACTTAATTTTAACAATAAAAGCTATTTTTTCCTTTTTTAACAATATTTTACAATCTGCACAAATTTTAGTGTAAAAACACTATTTTTAAAGTACAACTTGATCAAAAATTATTCTCTTAGTCAAATAAATTGTAATAAATCATTCTAACACTTTTAAAACAACAATATAATATTTTCACATAATATTTCATCTTTTATTTTAGTAAAAGATAAGTTTTCTTCATATTTTCCCTCTTATATTCAATAAAAGGATAATATTGCCAATAATTACCAATATTTTCATATTAACTTAATTAAAATACAATAAATGATTAATTTCACTCCAAAACCTCAAAGTAAAGTTTTTAAAACTTTATTTCCATCAATTTGGATTTTTTTTTTCAACAATTAAATGTTGAATTACATTACTTGTAAATTTATTAATCCAGATCTATTAAATTCCAATATTTTTCATTTTATTTAACCAAAACTCCAAACAATGAATTTTTTAAACCAAATATTTAACTCCAAACATATTGTTTATTTAAAATAAAAAATTTAAACTAAATTTATTTCTCCATTACATTCTATTCACCATATTAAATTATAACCATCGTTATAATTTAATATCATAAGTAATCTTCAATAGCAGGGTTGTTACATCTGTCCTTCCATCGTACATCTCCAATGTCCGTAGCTTGAATTCTGATGGATTCCTAGCCTGCCTAATTGCGGGATTGAAGGGGCTCCTATTAACATCTTCCAGGTCTCTATTCACTAGTCCACCTCTCATGGCTCGTCTAACCATCTCCGCCAATCTATCACTGTCGTCCAACTGTAATCCATGTATGTTGCCTCCAATCTGCCCCTCGAGTTCATGAGGGAATTCTGGAATCTGCCATCCTGGATGAGCATCCTCTCCTCTATCAATGCCATGTTGCGCAGTTTCAGCTGGTATCCTGCCTGAGGTTGTATCAACATGCTCCTGAGGAGTGCCTTCTAGCTCTTGGGCTGCCCCTGATGGTCCCGTTTTGTTCTGGATCTTGGTTGTTCCATGCTTCTGATTCCTATCTCTAGCACCCCTTGTAGTGGCGTTCTCTTGACTCTGCACTCTTGCTTTCCTAATCTACTGGAGTAGGTTTTGCATTATCTTCTTGCCTTTTCAACATCCCCTCCTACATAGCTTCCATCATCATCTCCATCTCGTCTCGGGTGATGAAGACTGAGGCTTGATTCGCTCCTAAGGAAGCCTCCCAACTTCCTTCATGCTGGCTGCTTTCTGCTCTTGGTCTCCTTGCTGATTTCCTTACCATTGCTTTCCAGATCTAAGTCCTTAAGCCTTCATATTCAAAATCCAAGTTGTAGAATCCCTAAATGCTAGCCATTCTCAGTGAAAGCACCAAAATGTTTGCGCCAAAATTGGTCACAAACACCCAATTGTCGATGAAAGCACCCATTTACAATCATTGATCATGGATATCAAATATGTAGAGAATATAAATGTGAAGAACACTCAAGACAAGATCTATAGTGGTTAAGCATTGCAGCCTACGTCCACTTTGAAGGATTTTCTATTTTATTGATGGTTCTCGCTGGTTACAATGAGTAACATTAGTAGAAGTGAAGTACAAAGATAATCTCGACAGAGTCTGGACGTAGGAGAGCCAAAAGATCCCTTTTTTAAAGCTCTTGGACTGCTATTTATAGGTATAGGCTGCCAATATCTCGCCCATATCTCAGAAGACCTCTTCACTCACATGGGTGGGCCTACACGATCGATCTCATAACTTTTGCACTCGTTCTGTAATCGATACGAACAAATTTCATATCAATCAATATATTGTCCAATCGAGTCGAGATCGATCATGAACATTCTTGAAGATGCACATAAGCTCTTGTGAAAATTTCGTGGCATTTGGACTTGTAGATTTTGAGTTATGATCGATGCAAGTTTGGATGTGACGCCCCACCTCTATACCCACGCTAGCCAAGGACACTACGGTTTAATGCCATCAACTAGCAAGGAGAATAAGGCTGTTGAGGAGCGACCATCCGTGCAATTGCTTTATGCGAGCACCGCTATGTTGGATAGTATAACATGCATTTGATTTCGAGAGCAAATCCGACACACCGATACAAACTCAAAGCTACTACACAGTGGCTATAATAATCTTCGGAAACAAATATAGAAATAAACATAACACAAATCAGTCATAGACATCCATATCACAAAGGCGGAAAAAGATATGAATAAATAACACATGAAAGTGTTTATCAGAGTAGTGATCAAACAAGATCCACAATAACACAAAAGAATAGATACAAGTGTTAGACAAAAGAATATGTATACATCAAGGAGTCTACATGTCGAATGTATACAACAAAAACTACTAGACTAACTAGCTAAGCAAAAGTCAGAAGATGGTTCCAGATAGGAAGTCATGAGGAAGCACCTGCAATATCTCAGTCTGACCCGAGTATTATTTAAGAAGAAAATAATAAACGGATCAGACTGAGATATTGCAGGTGCTTCCTATCTGGAACCATCTTCTGACTTTTGCTTAACTACTTTAGTCTAGTAGTTTTTGTTGTATACATTTGACATGTAGTGTGACGCCCCACCTCTATACCCACGCTAGCCAAGAACACTACGGTGTAGTGCTGTCAACTAGCACGGAGAATAAGGCTGTTGAGGAGCGGCCATCAATAGTTGGCCTTACACTAGTATTGGTTATCTCGATAGGAGTGATATATATATATTCTTTCATTTTTCATCTCTGGTTTATTTTCTCCCATCGAAATACCCCAATTCCAGTATAAAACGAACTACGATGGTTCATAATAGTTTAGAACATTAAATATAAAATAATAACACGGATAAATATAAATGCGGAACACAGATAAAACAGAAATTCTCATATATACAATAACTGATGTCAGTTACAATACATTTGACACGGTACATGTGATACAACTAAAACAGTCGACTCAGGAAGTTACATATACAAGTACATTAACGTATTTAATATACATGAACACATATCTTCCTATACAATTTTACAGACTACTACAAATAACGACGACTACTCCAAAAGATATGAAAGAACTTCATAGCTCTAGCAGCAACCCAAAGCAGAATATCTACAACCTGAAATACTCGGTCTGACCCGAGTATTAAATTCAAAAGAAAATAATACTCGGGTCAGTCTAATTCAAACTCAGTTATTAGTGCACAGAAGCAATAATAATTAAATAATGAATAGACGACAGTAATTAAACCAAATCAGAATGCAATTCAGAATATCGAATTGAAATGAACAAACAGTTCAAACCATTGAAATATCCATTAAAATATTAATTCAAGTAGGGCTGCAGTACACGCACGCGTGCACTGCCTCGCCACTACGGAATATGGAATACGCAAAAAGATCCATAAGTCAAAACAAAAAGAATATCATACACGCCATACCGTGTGGCTGCAGTTCACGCTTGCGTGCACTGCCTTGCCACTATAGTGATGTCGTGCCCAAAAACTCAATACCGTGTGGCTGCAGTTCACGCTTGCGTGCACTGCCTTGCCACTATAGTGATGATGTACCCAATGAAGATTCACAAACGAGCACAAGGTCAAACCCGAAGTACCGGATTCAACTCAAGTGAATTTGAAAACAACAAAATGCAAAGGTCAAGTCACTGCAATCATGACTCGACTCAATGCGACAACCAAAGTCAAGGCAACTGGGAAAGACTTTAAGATCACATGACAACAGTGCAAAACAGCACCCAAAATAAAGTACCAGGATGCAATCCATGTGACAAAAGAAAATACGCAGCAAGCATACACTTGCACGCAATCAATCAGTCAATGTTTCAGGTACAAGGGTAACCAAACTCAGAGTGAACTTGAGCAAAGAAGGGGCATGAAAACATGGTGATTCAAAGACCAGTTTTGAATACAAGTTCAAAACCAGAGACAGGCAACAAATGAGTGGTCAGTTACAAGAAAATGGTCAAAGACCAGTTCACAAGTATGAAGGCATAAACCCACACAAGCATAGTCTGCATATGCACATGAAGGTCAATGAAGGTTCAACAAATGTACACAATCAAAAGAAATAAAGCAAGACCACAAGCCAAAGCCAGCAGCATCTAGAGATTGCAACATAAATGAAAATGCACATGGGTGCAACAGGGAATGTACACATGAATACTTCAGCCTCGACATCAAATTCGGCAACTAGTAGAACAAATGAAGATGCTATATAAATTGCATCAGAGAAATGGCATGAACACTGCGTGCTACAGGCTAGCCCGAGTGCATATGGAGATGCGAAGTAAAATGCATCAAGGAAATAATATAAACACTGCATGTTATAAGATGACCAGAAATAGTGCAACAAGGCCAACTCCAGAGTGCATCAGTGTGCAAAGAACTCGAGCACAAGATACAGAAACCAACAGATTACTGCAAAAATTGGAAATCACTCAAGAAAATTTCAACCCAAAGACTACCACTTCAACAACATAGAAACATATATATGAGCTCGAAGCAGTGACAGTACCCAATGTGCAAAATGTATATAAAGACTCCAAGCCTTCATGCAACATGAACAAATGAACAAAGGAAGCAATAATGCTCGGGGTTGAACACAGATAATCAGAGCAACAGTTTTAAAAATAATCAAGATACAAGCCGAGAAAATAGCTTGTACCAGGAATTACAAAGTGAACAAGTCAGGTACGAAGCCACCCAAAAATCAACATCGCCAAACCGTATTTCAAATCAAAGTCAAAATCAAAGACAACTGAAACAAAACTATCACAGCCGTGTAAAACAAGAAGACGAACTAGGACAAATAAGCCGATGCCAACAATGTTCAATACCATGAATATCGAGCAAACAAATTATACGATTTGATAAATCAGAGATCAATCTCAACCTCAAAAGAATATCAACTGCCAGAGTAAAAATCAACTGACGAATTCAACATAATATCATAGAATTTAAAGCCGAGAAAATCATGAAATCAAAAATATACGAAAGTAAATCAGAAGATGTGAGTGAATAAATCACTCACATATACGAATTTACACAGTCAATAACCCAATATCGAAACAAAGATGACCACGAAAACAAAAACGAACGAAATCTCATATTTTGAGTGAATTAGATGTGAGAAAGTCTCACCTTGTCGACGAATTGAGGCATCACAGAGACGCGCTACGCTAGAGCAACGAGAGAGTAAGGTCGGCCACCACAATCCAAAGCCCTAATTTGGAGAAGAGGACGAACGAGACCGCCTCCATTCTATTTTCTTCGTGAGCTAGGTTTTAGGGTTCGAATAATTGAAAATGAGAGAGAGGGATCGGGTTAGCCAACAGAAATGAAGAGGGGAACGGTTCTAACTCGAAAACTTCACAGCATCAAACAATATAAATTAATAAAAGAAATTTAAAAATTCAAAATTTAAAACTTCAAATGGAAATTTGCAATCATATTAATCATTTAATGTCGATTAAAAATAGACGCGAAATACCGGGTTGTTACAGACTCCCCTCCTTAAAGAAATTGCGTCCTCGCAATCGTAAGGAATAAATGGGCAAAAGGTAACAACCAAAAGAGCATATCATCACAAGATGAAGAAATTCGAAATATGAAGTTCACCATAAAGAGCATGAAGGAGCAAGCCAGAACGTGTTTGCTCAAAGTCAAATCTAGTGAAATTTCAATTTCTTCAATAATACCGGGCTCAAGAATAAAGATCGGAAATCCCAAAGGCATTTCCGTAATTGGAAGACGTGGAAAACGTCATGAATAGCAGAAAATTGAGCCGGTACACTGGCGTAGTACAATATAAACGCCAAAGAAATCTTTTAATTTCATAAAGGAAATTCACAAATTATCAACAAAATCTAATTATCAATAGATAATTCAGAGATCTCAAATCACAAATATTCGATTATCAAAAACGATAATCAAATCAACAAGTATTCGATTATCAAAATCGAAAATCAATCTTAAATCACAAATATTTAATTATCACAAACGACAATTAAATCTCAAATATCTAATTATCAATAGATAATTAGAAACAATAAATATCTGATTATCAAAAACGATAAATCAGAAATCACGAATCAACGATTATTTAATTATCACAATTGATAATCAAATCACAAATATCTAATTATCACAAACGATAATTAGATCTCAAATATCTGATTATCACAAGCGATAATCAGAAACAATAAATATCTGATTATCAAAAACGATAAATCAGAAATCATAAACATCCAATTATCAAAACGATAATCAGAAATTACCACAACGGTAATCAAATTTCAAATTACAAATTTTTCAATTAACGAGTCCGAAATTAACCGAAATAGCAAACGCACATGACTCATAACCACGAGTTTTACTAAATCGTTTAATTCACTTCATCGTTTCCTTGAAAGTGTTAAATTGTGTATTTTAAATAAATAACATTTTACGTTCTCAAACGGACAAGTCCGGAATTAAGCGAATCAGTAAAAGAAAGGGGTCATAGTCCTCGATTTTTCTGAAACGTTTAATTCGCTTCCTCATTCTTTTGAAAGCGCAAATCGTAAAGATTTTGAAAACAATTTTGATTTATATTTTGAAATATTTTGAAGAATAACAAATTTTTAAAACACGTGATTAAAATAGCAATGTCAGTAGCAACTTCGACATACGTCAAAATTTCATCGAAATAATTGGCATCAAAATATAATACCAATGAATTTTCGTTCATCAAAAAGGTCACAAGAATCTTCTCAAAGATAGAAAGGGATATCATACCCTAAACTTGTATTCATAACAAGTCAATAACACACGAATTCACCAATGCACAAGAATTGATAAAACTTATCAATAGAAATCACGAAAATTGGTGAAGCACAAATTCTAGAAATCCTCACAAGAAATCCAGAAAACACAAGCTAAGAGTATGAGAACTCGAACGCGAGTATGAAAACTCGAACCGGAGTATGAAAACTCGAACGCGAGTATGAAAACTCGAACCGGAGTATGAAAACTCGAACAGAGTATGAAAACTCAAACGGAGTATGAAAACTCAAACGGAGTATGAAATCTCAAACGGAGTATGAAAACTCGAACAGAGTATGAAAACTCAAACGGAGTATGAAAACTCGAACAGAGTATGAAAACTCAAACGGAGTATGAAAACTCGAACAGAGTATGAAAACTCAAACGGAGTATGAAAACTCGAACAGAGTATGAAAACTCAAACGGAGTATGAAAACTCGAACAGAGTATGAAAACTCAAACGGAGTATGAAAACTCGAGCAGAGTATGAAAACTCAAACGGAGTATGAAAACTCGAGCAGAGTATGAAAACTCAAACGGAGTATGAAAACTCGAACAGAGTATGAAAACTCAAACGGAGTACGAAAACTCAAACAGAGTATGAAAACTCAAACGGAGTATGAAAACTCAAAGGAGAGTATGGAAACTCACCAACACGCGAGCATGAAAATTCATCAACACATGTAACGCATAACGAGAACGGGAGCACGAAAACTCACCTACATGCGAGCATGAAAACTCACCAACACGTGCAATGCAAAGCGAGAACGGGAGCACAGAATCTCACCTACACGTGAGCATGAAAATCACCAACACGGGCAACGCAAAGCGAGAACGGGAGCACGGAATCTCACCTACACGCGAGCATGAAAAATCATCAACACGTGCAACGCAAAGCGAGAACGGGAGCACGGAATCTCACCTACCCGCGAGCATGAAAAATCATCAACACGTGCAACGCAAAGCGAGAACGGGAGCATGGAATCTCACCTACACGTGAGCATGAAAATCACCAACACGGGCAACGCAAAGCGAGAACGGGAGCACGGAATCTCACCTACACGCGAGCATGAAAAATCATCAACACGTGCAACGCAAAGCGAGAACGGGAGCACGGAATCTCACCTACCCGCGAGCATGAAAAATCATCAACACGTGCAACGCATAACGAGACGCTATCTCATGGTTGCAAGCCATTAATTTTGACACACGAATGGCCCGAAGACCGTGGGGCGCTACCCCACATGTGTGAGTCGAAATCACACAGATTGAGGTCCAGACTAACCAAAAAATCAAAAGAGGTATGTGTGAGTGGAATCACACAAGTGGTGTCTAGTCTAACCTCACAATCAAAAGAAAAGTATGTGTGAATGAAATCACACAAGTGGTGTCTAGACAATCCTCAAAGCCCAAGAGATATGTGTGAGACGAAATCACACCGATGAGGCCTAGTCTAACCGTAAAAATGATCGTCATGATCAACGAGAAGTGTCAATTACACTAAGTCAGTAAATGTAAAAGTTTAGCATCATGTCCCATAACCACTTACTTAACTTAAATATTTACGAACAAACTGTAAATCTTCACTAATAAAATTTGTCACTAGAGGTTCAATCGAACAAGTCCAACAATTAACCGACGAAGTAAACGCAAGCGTTTCATACCACTTGTTTTACTAAGCCGTTTAATTAGATTTCTCATACGAGTGAAATAAAGATTTGTATATACTAATAGATTGGAAAACAGTTTCAAAAACGAGTTTGGTATTGAAAATAGAGTTGAAAACATTTTGATAAAAGTGTTTTTTGATATTTACTACCAGTATTGAAACCTTTATATTTTTAAAGTGACAAATCACAAAAATGATTGTAGAAACAATCAATCACAAGAATTCACATACGAAGACGTGAATAGAATCCAAAGAAATCGATACCGGATTCATCGAAAGGTATGTTCACAAAAATCCCGAAGAAAAGGTCATCAAAGTTGCTAATAAATGATAGCAACAAATCGGGAAATAATCAAGAATCGATTAAATTTGAAAACCAAATCAATTCACTAAGATTCACATTCGAAGACGTGAATAAAATACAAAGAATTCGATTCCAAATCCATCAAAGTAGGAATACCCAAAATTCCTGAAATAGAAGTTATCAAAGTCGACAAAGGTGATAACAACTAACCGGAAAAGAAGAACCGATCAACAATTGGAAAAACAAAGCAGAACGAGTATAAATGCTTGAATGACTTTAGCAAAAGTAAAAGTCAAGTCAACGTCGATATCGACAAGGCAAAGACCAAGACAATTTCTTTTATACCAAAGAAATTTTAAAACTATCAGAGAGAGGCACATGAAAACCAACAAACCATGGATAAACAGACAGAGTCGACAATTGGAATGCAATTTGTCTCAAAGATTGATACCCAAAACCCAATTGTATGGAAACTGCATTAAGAACACGAATCAGAGATAAGAATGCATATATATAGCAGTTCGAATAAACAATGCGAGTTCAAATCGAAGTGGGTACTAGTTGCAGCAATATGCAACTTGGTAGAGCATATATACACTGATACTTAGAAGTGTAAACTCAAGTGAGCAAGTGCGATAGAGAATAGCAGCAATGCTCACGAATAAGCGTTAGGAATTCATTCCTAACAATCAAAGATGATCTTAAGACAAAGATGTGAAATAAAACATCGACAAATAGTTGTAACACATGTACTATCTAAGTTATGTTTTATATTTGTTCTAAACCCCAGGCTCTGATACCAAGCTGTGACACCCCACCTCTATACCCACGCTAGCCAAGAACACTACGGTGTAGTGCTGTCAACTAGCACGGAGAATAAGGCTGTTGAGGAGCGGCCATCAATAGTTGGCCTTACACTAGTATTGGTTATCTCGATAGGAGTGATATATATATATTCTTTCATTTTTCATCTCTGGTTTATTTTCTCCCATCGAAATACCCCAATTCCAGTATAAAACGAACTACGATGGTTCATAATAGTTTAGAACATTAAATATAAAATAATAACACAGATAAATATAAATGCGGAACACAGATAAAACAGAAATTCTCATATATACAATAACTGATGTCAGTTACAATACATTTGACACGGTACATGTGATACAACTACAACAGTCGACTCAGGAAGTTACATATACAAGTACATTAACGTATTTAATATACATGAACACATATCTTCCTATACAATTTTACAGACTACTACAAATAACGACGACTACTCCAAAAGATATGAAAGAACTTCATAGCTCTAGCAGCAACCCAAAGCAGAATATCTACAACCTGAAATACTCGGTCTGACCCGAGTATTAAATTCAAAAGAAAATAATACTCGGGTCAGTCTAATTCAAACTCAGTTATTAGTGCACAGAAGCAATAATAATTAAATAATGAATAGACGACAGTAATTAAACCAAATCAGAATGCAATTCAGAATATCGAATTGAAATGAACAAACAGTTCAAACCATTGAAATATCCATTAAAATATTAATTCAAGTAGGGCTGCAGTACACGCACGCGTGCACTGCCTCGCCACTACGGAATATGGAATACGCAAAAAGATCCATAAGTCAAAACAAAAAGAATATCATACACGCCATACCGTGTGGCTGCAGTTCACGCTTGCGTGCACTGCCTTGCCACTATAGTGATGTCGTGCCCAAAAACTCAATACCGTGTGGCTGCAGTTCACGCTTGCGTGCACTGCCTTGCCACTATAGTGATGATGTACCCAATGAAGATTCACAAACGAGCACAAGGTCAAACCCGAAGTACCGGATTCAACTCAAGTGAATTTGAAAACAACAAAATGCAAAGGTCAAGTCACTGCAATCATGACTCGACTCAATGCGACAACCAAAGTCAAGGCAACTGGGAAAGACTTTAAGATCACATGACAACAGTGCAAAACAGCACCCAAAATAAAGTACCAGGATGCAATCCATGTGACAAAAGAAAATACGCAGCAAGCATACACTTGCACGCAATCAATCAGTCAATGTTTCAGGTACAAGGGTAACCAAACTCAGAGTGAACTTGAGCAAAGAAGGGGCATGAAAACATGGTGATTCAAAGACCAGTTTTGAATACAAGTTCAAAACCAGAGACAGGCAACAAATGAGTGGTCAGTTACAAGAAAATGGTCAAAGACCAGTTCACAAGTATGAAGGCATAAACCCACACAAGCATAGTCTGCATATGCACATGAAGGTCAATGAAGGTTCAACAAATGTACACAATCAAAAGAAATAAAGCAAGACCACAAGCCAAAGCCAGCAGCATCTAGAGATTGCAACATAAATGAAAATGCACATGGGTGCAACAGGGAATGTACACATGAATACTTCAGCCTCGACATCAAATTCGGCAACTAGTAGAACAAATGAAGATGCTATATAAATTGCATCAGAGAAATGGCATGAACACTGCGTGCTACAGGCTAGCCCGAGTGCATATGGAGATGCGAAGTAAAATGCATCAAGGAAATAATATAAACACTGCATGTTATAAGATGACCAGAAATAGTGCAACAAGGCCAACTCCAGAGTGCATCAGCGTGCAAAGAACTCGAGCACAAGATACAGAAACCAACAGATTACTGCAAAAATTGGAAATCACTCAAGAAAATTTCAACCCAAAGACTACCACTTCAACAACATAGAAACATATATATGAGCTCGAAGCAGTGACAGTACCCAATGTGCAAAATGTATATAAAGACTCCAAGCCTTCATGCAACATGAACAAATGAACAAAGGAAGCAATAATGCTCGGGGTTGAACACAGATAATCAGAGCAACAGTTTTAAAAATAATCAAGATACAAGCCGAGAAAATAGCTTGTACCAGGAATTACAAAGTGAACAAGTCAGGTACGAAGCCACCCAAAAATCAACATCGCCAAACCGTATTTCAAATCAAAGTCAAAATCAAAGACAACTGAAACAAAACTATCACAGCCGTGTAAAACAAGAAGACGAACTAGGACAAATAAGCCGAAGCCAACAATGTTCAATACCATGAATATCGAGCAAACAAATTATACGATTTGATAAATCAGAGATCAATCTCAACCTCAAAAGAATATCAACTGCCAGAGTAAAAATCAACTGACGAATTCAACATAATATCATAGAATTTAAAGCCGAGAAAATCATGAAATCAAAAATATACGAAAGTAAATCAGAAGATGTGAGTGAATAAATCACTCACATATACGAATTTACACAGTCAATAACCCAATATCGAAACAAAGATGACCACGAAAACAAAAACGAACGAAATCTCATATTTTGAGTGAATTAGATGTGAGAAAGTCTCACCTTGTCGACGAATTGAGGCATCACAGAGACGCGCTACGCTAGAGCAACGAGAGAGTAAGGTCGGCCACCACAATCCAAAGCCCTAATTTGGAGAAGAGGACGAACGAGACCGCCTCCATTCTATTTTCTTCGTGAGCTAGGTTTTAGGGTTCGAATAATTGAAAATGAGAGAGAGGGATCGGGTTAGCCAACAGAAATGAAGAGGGGAACGGTTCTAACTCGAAAACTTCACAGCATCAAACAATATAAATTAATAAAAGAAATTTAAAAATTCAAAATTTAAAACTTCAAATGGAAATTTTCAATCATATTAATCATTTAATGTCGATTAAAAATAGACGCGAAATACCGGGTTGTTACATGTAGACTCCTTGATGTATACATATTCTTTTGTCTAGCACTTGTATCTATTCTTTTGTGTTATTGTGGATCTTGTTTGACCACTACTCTGATAAACACTTTCATGTGTTATTTATTCATATCTTTTTCCGCCTTTGTGATATGGATGTTTGTGACTGATTTGTGTTATGTTTATTTCTATATTTGTTTTCGAAGATTATTATAGCCACTGTGTAGTAGCTTTGAGTTTGTATCGGTGCGTCAGATTTCCTCTCGAAATCAAATGCATGTTAAACTATCCGACATAGCGGTGCTCGCACAAAGCAATTGCACGGATGGTCGCTCCTCAACAGCCTTATTCTCCGTGCTAGTTGACGGCATTACACCGTAGTGTCCTTGGCTAGCGTGGGTATAGAGGTGGGGCGTCACAACATGGTATCAGAGCCAAACTTCGGAACAATGTGGAATAATCTAGCAAGGATCATGTCCTAAGTCTTTCTTAGGAGTCGTGCTTTAGGATTTTATTCGGGTGTTCGTACCGTTCAATCCTATTTTCTTTAATGATTCCTTGTTTTAACATCATGATTGTTTGATATTCATTCTAAGAATAACTTGTAACGACCCGTAGATTTTAATAGTTTTAAATGGTTTTATTTAACGTAATTAATTGAAACTTTTGAGAAATTTTATATAATAATGTTTTGAAATAAAAATTTAATATTTGGATTATGTCCAATTAAATATAGGAGATTTTAAATTTTCAATTTATTTTATCAAAGTTTATTCCATTGTGAAATGCTATTTAATTCAAGCTAGCTAATAAATTGCTTTAATAAATATTGCAGAATCAATGCACAGATGTTATCAATTTCATTTTATGGTGGTACGTTCCTTTACGTTTCCTACCGGTTAAATTATAAATAATTTGCTTTGATGGGTCAGCTAAATCAAAACAACGTGACCGTTGCTATTTATTTCTTTTATTAATTGCTACAATTATTTTCACCAAATCAAGGGTTGACCGTTACTTGGCTTTCAAATTTTGGACTCTGCATTCAAAAAGAAACGTATAATATAATAAGTACTTCATATTTATTTTCAGTACGTTTCACAAAATTTTCTCTATCCGTTCTTTTCTATTAAATATATACTTGCAGCTGTTATCAATCCATCGTTTCAATTTATTATATGGTCCGTTACTCAGCCTTTTCAGATTTGAACGTGCAGGTGGTGGCATTAAAAGTTGCTTTAATTGTCCACTGAATTATTGTGACTGTCTCGTTACTCTATATTTATTCTGTACGTTTTATCTTTGCTTAAATTTCTCTGTCTATTCATTGTTCCATTTTAAATATCATTGCCTTTCCAAACTTATTACGTACTATCCAAACAAACAAAAAAGTTATTGCTTTAAATGTAGCTAAATCAACTCATGACCGTTGCCATTTCAAAGTTTGAAACGTATAAAATACTATACGTTATTTCGCATTCATTGATTTCTTTTATTTCTTTCTTTCTTTCTTTCTTTATGTTTTCATTCCAATCTGATTTATAACCTTCCTTGTTCTCTTCGTATATTCTATTTATTCTAGCATACTCCTCCTTTCTTTTACCTAGTACATCTGCATTCTTTTCACCCTCTCTCTGCAAATTTTCTTTCCACCAAGCGCCTGTCCCCTCCTTCTCCCCTCCTCTTCTCTTAAGAAGCACCCTACCTTCCAGCCGAACCCAACATCTTCCCTATCCACATCGGCAGCCTCATCATAGCCGAGTGTATAGCCTAGAGGTAATAACTTCTAACAGCACATAGGTGGCATCAACATTTTCCCCATTGTCTGTAGTTTCTTATTTATTCCTTTTGCCCACCCATCAGCGACTCGAGTTTACACAGGGTATGTTTATACATTGTATTATATTATATATATTTGCTAGTAGTATACTGCCTTAAATTTACATATTTTAGTGTATATATGTATGACAGCTTATGGTATTTATATACATAAAGTAAGCTATATGTACAAACTCAGTGCAACCGCAATTTTCTTTATAAAAGGAAAATAATACAAATTGTAGTACCCAAAGATATATATGTATGGTTGTACTTAATAAAAAAAGAAAAAAAATATTTCTCGATATAACAGTATAAGCTTATATATCAATTTCTGAGTTTATATATATTTTGTTATATTGTTTTTTTTTAACTTTGATTTTTATATAATAAGTATGTAAGCTTATTTATATTCACATATTAGTATACATAAGTTGCAATATATTGTTTAATAAGCCTAAAGCATTGTATATCTTCATACTGTTATGATGTGCGTGCTTTAATAATAAAGCTATTGATCGGGTACAGATAGGTTAAGTAACGTGTATATTTGGTTAATTTATATAAAAGTATATATAACCGTTTCGATTATAGTTATAATGAATATATAAGAGAGTTATATAAATGAATTTTATACTATGTGTTAACTAAATACATTGTTATTTATATGATCCAGTTTTTGAATATATGCTTGAAACGTTTTGATTTTTATATATACAAATATTTTATTTTATACATATATTTTGTTATATATGAAGGTTTTATAAAAAAAAATTCTTATAAACTGTACTGCACATATACTCTTTAAAAAAAGGAAAAAAAAAGGAGTAAGTTAACAATGTATTATAAAGAATATTGTTTATCTGCATATATATGTGCATAAGTTTGTTTGATTTCCTGCTGAATATTTTGAAAAGGAAAGTAATAAACTATAATAATTATATATATACATAAGTATTCATTTCAAAAGATATTATATATGTGTGTGTTGTTCTTTAATATATGTGTTTTATGTTAGAACATTAATTTTTAACTATACATATATATTATTATAATATTGGTTTAAAATGAATATTTATTACATGGAAACGAAAACCATAAAATGAATATACTATATATGTGACATTTTGAATAATTATATATTTGTTATTTAACATTAATATGAAATGGAAGCGTTTTAAAGTTATATGGGTTTCATGGGTGTGCATATATATACATTTCATTTTTTAAAATGCGTGTTTTGATTTAACGTTCATTTTTAAAGAAAGTAATAAATTAATCATATAATCTTCGTTTCAATTTTATCAAGCTAATTTGATCCGTTCTCATCAATTTCTATCTATCAGCTTTTCCGTCGAAATCGTACCATCTAACTTTGCTTTGGAAGTCGTGCTTGCATTTCGTAACTCAACTTCATTGTCTATCTCTCTAACCTCGAAAGGTGAGCAATCACTCACGATTAACATTCTTTTATTCATTAAATTTGATTTCAATTGAAACGACAATTGAAATATGCTGCTGTAGTTATTTAAATTTGTTATATATGCTATTATCTGTAACTGTTCACCTGCGGGATATGACACCATACCCTGTTGTTTATATTATATTGTTATTGATGCTATATGCCTGTTATTTTATTGTATTTTCTATTATCACTCTGCAAGTTCCCTGTAATTTAGAAATCACTATGGGTTGAAATGATACATACCCGAACAGACTTTAGAATAGGAGAAAATCGTTATGGGTTGAAATGATAAACCCAAGCGATTTTCATTTAATTGAATTTGGGATTACGGGTTGAAATGATATCCACCCGTATATATTTAGTATACGGATTGAAATGATAAATATCCGTAGCACTTGACTATATGATAGGAAATATATACAGACACCGTTGGTCCATATAAATATTTTGAAAATAATTTCTATAATTTTGGAAAGAAATATATGGTTTAATAAATTTGATTCTTAAGATATTATATAAATGAAAACTGTATATATAGATTTAGTAGTAATATTTGATTTAAATTAGATTGATTTAATGCATATAATATGGTTAAGTATTTATGTAAATCTATATTTCAAATAGATTCTCTTGTAATAAATTGAATAATTAAGATTGGGAGATAAATTTGGGTTTATAAAAATGGTATTTAAATAAGGATTTATTTAATTAAATCGATTTGAAATTTTTGAATGGGAAATTTAAAGGGTATGATTTTATAACTGGATTTTTGATTTAAGTTCTTTAATGAATATTTCACGTTTAAATAAATTAAAGAAAATATTGAGTAAAATGTAATTTAAGGTTACTTAAAAGATATTAAATCTAATAAGGGAGTATTTCAAGACTAAATAATAATGAGGTTAAATCGAGATCTATATGAAACTATTATATAGAACATTTAAATATTAAAGCCTTGAACTATATTGGAATTTAAATGGTTTATGTTGAGATTCGGATCTGTATTTGAAATTGACGTAGTTGAATTTTTTATTTAGCAACTAAATTGAATTGAAATTCAAATTTAGGTTGAACTAAATTTGAATTTATTATTTAGAAAACTAAATTGAATGAAAATTTAGATGAAACGTTGAATACTTAAAGTTTTGAATATATGGAAATATAGAGGGGTATTTGTGATTATAAATCCGAATTTGAGATCGATAAAATTTAAGTGGTTATTTTAGAAATTGAGTTGAATTTAAATTGATAAATTGAGATTGAATTTAATTTGAATGGGAAGGTCGGGTTGATGTTGGAACGTTTTGTTAAGTTGAGGAAATTGAAAGTACTTTACTGTATAAATTATTTAATATATATAAATACTATTTTGGGAAATATAGAGATATTTGAAGTGAAAATGAGATTTGGTTTTGAAGTATAAATTAAGCTGAAATGACCACGGTGTTATAGTGTATATTTCTACCTTGTAGAAAGTTCCATGGACCCTTAGAGGATGGTTATCCCAAACATCCTTTAAGTTATTTGTATTTCAGTTGATATTTCACTTGAGTTGGATTTATTGATATAAGAATGTTAATCCTGACTCGAGTGTTTTGTGTTTTTCTTTACGCTCGGGTCAGACTGAGTGTGTAACGACCCAGAATTTTTAGAAATTAAAATATGAATATTTAATTAATTTTAAATATTTAAAAGTGAATTTTTAAGTCAAATAAATTTTTATTTGAATTATTGGATTTAATTGGATAATTAAATCGATAATTTAATACGTTAAATTATGGAAATAATTGAAAATATAGTTAAATATGATTGAAAATGATTTGTAAAATTTTATTTTATCATATGAGAGTTAGAACGATATTTTAGAACTTTTAAAATTGAATTAAAAGTTAATTTGTGAAAATTGAATATTTTAATAATTAAATCGACTAGTGAAAATAGTCAATTTTTGAACAGTCTCAGAATTGAACGAAACCAGTTCCATTGGATCCGTAATAGTTAGTTATTACCGAATTTCAAATTTCGTGTCAATCGGAGTTATCGTTTGAGTGTGGCAGCTCGAAACGCATCGATTTATTTTTAATTTAAATTTGACGAGTGAAATTAGCCATTTTTCAAAAAGTCTCGGATTTCGACGAAACCAGATTCATCGGATCCGTAATGTGATATTATTGTAAGGCTTCAAATTTCAAGTCAATTGGATTTACGGTTTGTCCTGTACGAATTAAAACGCCTAGAAATCGACTTAAATCGATTTAATTCAAATTGAGCGTTTACAGCCATAACTCGTACATACTTCCGAATTAGCTTCCGAAACCTGTTCCATTGTGTCCGGAACGCGGGGTAAACCCTAGAAACGCTGGTTACGGCGCGTAAATCGGAGTTCGGAATTTCCGGATGAATAGTGTCGATCGATTTTCCTATAAATACACACCCACACCCTTCATAAATAAAAAAAAATACTAAAACCCTAATTTCATAACCCTAGCCGCCACTTATACAACCAATGGCCAGAAATGTTCCAACTTCTTCCCTCTAGATCTTCCAATCCGTCAACAATTAGAGGAAGTTGTCAACATGAAAGTTGGAGAGGGGAGTGAGAGCTTCGATGTGAACGGTGGAGATCGTGTTTGGAGTCGCGTGGAGGGAGCAAATGGGGGCCGAACCTGCAGATTTTCGCACGCATTCCAAGGCTCTACAGGTGGCCGAGCTTCAAGCCATGGGTGGTGGAGGTAGCTCTCGCGAAGAGCTTCGATTTGCAAGTGGTTTGATCGAATTTCGTCGAGTGTAGCGAGAGCAAATCAAAACCCTAGTTGCTATGTGTATGGGTTCTATGCACGGCATTGATCTGGAGTTTCACGTGAGGAGGAAGGAGATGTTGGACGGTGGAGATTGCAAGGGAAGAGATCATGTGGCCTGAAATTGTTGTGGGTTTTAAATTAGTTAAATTATGTTGTAATTGTTTATAAAGATTAGTGCAAACTTCAAAAATTCATATCTTTTTCATACGAGGTCGAAAAAATGCAAACCCAGTTGTGTTGGAATCGTATGGACGAGCACTACGCGATGGAGTTGGTTTGGAGTCGTTTGGAGTTAGTGAGAATTTTGGATAAAATTAAACGTCTGTTTAATTTTATTCGAAATAAAAGCTGAAACGGAATTTAAAATCAAGGTGAGAACTTCTCACTCAATCGAATCAGTTTCGATTTTATTTTAAATAGTTAGATTTAAAATATTTGAATGCATGTTTGAATGTTGATTTATATCTATTGATTGTTAAAATAGACATTATACGCCGTTAGTAAGCGGATGTTATTTATTAAAAACATATACCGCGAATATTTCATAAACAGTGAAATTGGTATTATATATAATATCAATATACAGCATTTGAGACTCACCTTTGGAGTTCGGAGCTTCATTTGGAAATCCAACTATCGATTCAGATTCCAGCCTTTCCAGTTGATTGGTTCAGAGAAGTCATCTGTTGCATTGGAGACTTCACTGAAGTTAAACTATTCGGTTGTATTTTTCTAACTCTGATGTATATAGTAGCTTCATGAACTACTATTCTTTATCTATTCCGCTGCATTACATTACTCTGTGATCTGTGATTGATTTATTTACTGTATATTTTAAGTTTTGCCAAATTTTAATTAACAATTTGGTATTTTGAATTATTCAAGTCGGATATGTATGGTTTTATTGTCGATTTGAATGGTCCAAAATAGCGGGTTGTTACATAACTTTTTCTTCTTCTTTTCTTTCTTTCTTAAAGAAGAGAAATGGTTCGACCAGGCCGTCCCAGCGTCGGTCAATCTAGTGCTACTCCTCAGGATGGAGTATTTATGTCTGCCCAGGAGCTTCTTGATCTAGTAAAGAACGCTCAAGCAGTCGGTCCCAATCCAGAGCCTACTCATCCTAGATCCGGTTTTGCACGCTTGTGTAGAGACTATACCGATTTGGGTGGAAGGCCATTCAGAGGATCCGAGAGTGTTATAGAAATTCAAGCTTGGCTCAAATCATGCGATCGCATCTTTTCTCACATGAACCTTGTTGACCTTCATCGAGTCCAAGTGGCTTCTAGCATGCTCCAAGAGAGAGCGTTAGATTGGTATGAGCTCTTGACTTCGGAGATAATCGAAGCGGATCTTACTTGGGAGCAATTCCGGGAAAGATTCGAATTGAAATTTGTGCCGGAAGCTGAAAAAGTAACTTTAGCACGGCGTTTTGTTGACCTTGTTCAGGGTAAATCTTCTGTGATAGATTATGTCGCATCTTTTGAATCTCTTTCCAAATACGGGATTGAATACATTAATTCCCCATTGAAGAAAAATCAGAGATTTTTCTATGGCTTGAATAAGAATCTTAAGAAGCCATTACTTCTGAAACTTGAAGTTTCATTTGATCAGCTTATTGATATCGCTCTTCGTCTTGAAGAGGCCGATAGAGAGAGTAATGTTGAAGTTGTGGTTGCCAAACAGAACTTCAACGACAACATGAAGAGGCCAATTAAATTCAAAGGCCCCTTTCCCAACAAGAAAGGGGGGTAAGAAACCTCGGTAGCAAAAGCCCCTACCCCTAGTCGTGGACAATGCTACAATTGTGGTTCCACGGACCACTATGCAAGGGAGTGTCCGAAACCTCTTTATTGTCGCTATTGCAAAAATTCGGATCACCATATAACTGCATGTCCCATACTTCGAAGTAGGAAGGAGGGAAAGCTCTATGTAGTGCAAGATCCTAGCAACTCTTCTCTTGGTAAAGGTATTTTTCACTCAATTCTTGATGGCATTGTTTTATCTCGTGATCTTCTTATTTGAGTTATTTTTGATATGGGTTCCATCTTACTAATTTATATCAAAAGAACTTGTTGATTCTTTTTAAACATTTTTGGGCTTGAAGACTACTTTGAGGATTGTGAATCCGGATGGGTCCGCAACACTCAATTTGCTTTCTATTGATGTCGAAATTATTTTATGCGATTTTTCTTTCCGAGCCGATATTTTTACTTAGGCTTCGGAATTGACTTTTTTTGAAAGGATTGGCTTAATCATTGTGAAGCCCATATCCTATTTTTCGAGTGGACTATTCATCTTCGACATTTTCTATCTGTTAAGCAGCTTTCTATTTTTCTTTGTGATTCCGATTTCAAATTTTTGGTGGAATCATTTTATTCTTTAAGCTCACATGATGAGGAAAGTGTTATTTCTCTCATCTAAATAGTTTATGAAACTTTCCGGTATTTTTGAGCTTGTCTTAGGATTATCACCTAAGTAATCTTTTGTGTGGTGCTAATGTCTTTTCAGTTCGACATTACCACCGGTTTTCATTTGCTATGAGTTGCGGAAGTTAGCATTCCACATACCGCATTCCGCACTCGTTATGATTCTTATGAATGACTTATTATGTCATTCAGTTTGCCCATCTTGTTTCATCCATTTTATAAATCGAATATTCTATGAATATGTCGATAATTCCATTCTTGTATTTATTGATTTAGGATGAAAATAGAAATTTAAAATTTTGCAAATCTTTTTCATAAGATTTATTTATAAGTACATTTGGATTTTGATCTTAAACAAGCAAATAATATTCTCAAAACTTTTAAGAGATATTCTCATTATACAGGAGATGATTTTGTGATTGTATTGCCCGTTGAGTGCTTTAAGAATTCTGGTCGATGCACTTGATCAACATTATCGATAGGAATTTCCTAAACGCTTTGATGAGACAGTCAGACACAATAAATTGACTTGTAAATATATAAATTTTTCTAGAAAGATTATTACGTAAAGATAAATGTAATTTTGAAAGTTTTAACTTTTCAGGAAAGAAGATTATTTAAAAGAATTTCTTTCTTTTCGATACTCTTATTCTTGTGATTCCCGAAGGGAACCAAGACTTTATCTTTTGTACCAATGCTAATCATATTGGTTTGGATGCCGTTCTCTTGCAAAAGATAACGTGCTATCACTTGTGCTTCTAAATCATTAAAAGCCGATTGAGACTAGGTATGCCACTCATGATCTAGTGCTCGCGGCTATTGTTTTTGCTTTTTGAGTTTGGCATCATCGTTTTTGGGGGAGAAAATTGTTCTCCACCTCGATCATAAATCTTTGGAATATTTATTTTCTCATAAAGAACTTCATGTCGACTCGAGTTCCTGGCATCTTATGATCTTGATATTATGGAAATCGTGTTGCCAATGCGCTTTGTCGTAGGCAATAAGTTGTTGGTTCTTTGATGTTGTCTGAATGGAATTATCTTTTTATCAAGTTCATCGGACGTTTTGATATACTTCGTTTTATTGAGCTTTATCTCATTTCTTTTATGGACTAGCGTCCGATGTTCTTTTATGGTGTTCGGTTCATCGAATGTACTGTTATTGTACTATATTGATGTTCCGTCTTATCTGGATCAATGGATGTACCATTATTATACCACATCGTTGTTCCGGTTTATCGGTTCATTGGGCGTACCGTTTTTGTACTACGTCGTTGCACCGGCTCAATTTTCTGTTATTCATGACGTTTTCTCACGTCTTTCTACTACGAAAATGCCTTAGGGATTCCGATTTTTGTTCTTGAGCCCGCTGTTATTGAAGAAATTGAAGTTTCACCAGATTTGACTTATGAGCAACATTCCATTCGCATCATTGCTTCGGAGGTTGAGCGCCTTCGGAATAAAGATGTTCTTCTTGTGAAAGTTCAATGGTTCTCAGATCCTTAGGATTGCTCTCGGGAATCTTGGGAATCCATCGAGCGATTCCGTCCGGGTTTACTCTTTCATGCTCTTTATGGTGAACTTCCTATTTCAAATTTATTTTGTGTTGATATGCTTTTATGGTTGTTACTCTTTATTTTCTTCTTAAGTATTGCGAGGACGCAATTTCTTTAAGGAGGGGAGTCTGTAACAACCCGCATATTTATCGATTGTGTATTTAAATATTTTATTTAAATATTTCATCGTTCGTCGAATTTTAGTCCGAAAACCTACTTTTTGCAAACAGTCGAATTAGGACTCGAGACCTCTTCCATTAAGTTCAAAATGTCGTTTGCAACCTTTTTGAGTATAAGCTTCGATATGTTTGGAGTGAGTTGATTTTCGCTACCTTTTCACTTAGGGCTTTGGTTTGGGCTGAACCCTCTTACTAACTCAGTCCCAACCCCCTCTCCTCTTCATTACTTCATTCCTCATTTCCTAACACTTCAAGCTAAAGCAAAAATGGGGGAAGGAAGAGAAAATTAAAACTTCAAGCCCTAGTCTTCATTAGCAAATCCAACTTCTAGCTCCAAATTCTAAGAGAACCCATTAGTAAGCATTCTCTTCATTTTCCCTAACTCATTCTCTCTTTGATTTCAGAAAATTCCTAAACCTAATTTGGGAAATATTTCTCTTTTAAGCTTAGAATCAAGCTTCTTGAGTTGGGATTGAAGGTGGTTGATCTTCCTTTGCTTTCAAGCTTCTTCTTCATTGATTTGGTTCAAAGGTGAGATTTTTATCTCACATCTAAGTCTATAATTATCTTCGATTGTTAGGTATGAATTCCTAACACTTATTCTTGTGCAATTGATTTTGGTTTGGATCGATTTTGTGTATATTCCAAATTTTGGTGTTTTGGTCTAATTTATGAAAATCCTATTTTGGATATTTGGACATTGATATTTGAGGCGTATCGAATAAGGCTGGGTTGTCGCTTGGCGTAAATCCTTAGTCGTTGTCGCTCGATCGATCGCTTCCGGTATTTATTTCGGCCATTTTTGGCCTAGGTTCAGCGAATGCCCTGAACCCCAGTTTCAGACGTCTGAAACGTAGTATTCAGACGTCTGAATATTATACTGGGAATTTTTATTCCCCAGTATTCAGACGTCTGAATCTATATTTCAGACGTCTGAATTGGTTCATTTGGAACCAGAAAAGAAACAGGCTAAAAAGTGCCTATTTCAGACGTCTGAAATCAACAATTCAGACGTCTGAATTCTGTTTTGGGAAATATTTTATTTTCCATATTCAGACGTCTGAATCCTTGATTTCAGACGTCTGAATCTGCACTCTTTTGCCTATTTGCCTATTTGCTTGAGAATTCCAACTTTAATCGATTTATGTTGATTCCGATTTGTTGATTATCATTTATTATGGACTTGATGACTTTTATATCGGGATTTTTGGGAATATCCATTTTGATGGATTTGGTATCGATTTCTTTGGATTTTATTCACGTCTTTGAATGTGAATTTTGATGGTTGATTGTTTCTACAATCATTTCTATGATTTGTCACTTTAAAAATATAAAGGTTTTCTATACTAGTAGTAAATGTCAAAAACTCTTTCTTCAAATGATTTCAACACTATTTTATAACAAAGCTCGTTTTCTCAAATTGTAACGACCCTGAAATTCAGACCCGGTTTAATTTTTTTTTAAACCGCTTATTCAATGTAAAAATTCGATTTTTCACAAACAATTCCCGTTGCCATCCAAACATCGCATTTGGAATGCGTCTAAATAGACATAGGCGTGCGTCAAATTTCGTTGAAAAATATTAAAGTAAATTACGCTCGTCGCATTTGCATTTTAGTTTAAATCTTATGTGAAAATTTTCTATCATTCGAACTCAAATATTTTTCTCGATGTCGCATAAGAAAAATATTCTGAACGTGACGGCGCATTTCGTTTCGTCAAATTTCGCTTTTAATTGCTAGCTAAAATGTTCGCTCGTGCAAATGGTTCAATAAGATTTACCACTTTGCAAACGGTGTCGAACCATCAATATCTTTATACCGTTGTGTCCGTCTCGACGCACTGATCACAACGGTATATTTATTTGTGTCAATCGGAGTTCGGCGTTGCAAATTATAATTGCTAATGGAGCGCAAACCGGTCCGTTACGCAGCGCAAACCGGTACCCAACATTCCAACATTTAAACTTTTGAGCCTTTCAGCTGCCTTGGGAACCCAAATAGCCACCAAAAAAAAATATCATCATTTCATTTACTGTGCGCGCTGAACTCTCTCCATACATTCTGTTGCATTTATTACGTTGTTTCACTTCGTTCTGCCCTACGTGATAGCCTATCCCCTCCCCTCTGCAAAATTCTATTCTCTCCCTTCCCATACTTCTGTTATGATTTATTCAGCCTCCCAGTAAACGAAACACAGCCCTCCCTTTCTTCTTCTTTCACATTTTCTTTTGTTTCTTCAACCATTCACCTACAGGTACGCCAACCTCTCCTCTTTTCTCTTCATATTTTCTTTTTTTTTTTTACTGCAAATTATGAAAACACTTACTGCAAATATGAAAACCACGGCTCCTCCATGCAGCTCCCCCTTTCTTTTCTCTTCTTACTGCACTTTCCTTCCTCTTCATACTTTCTTTTTATTTTACTTCAAGATAAAATACACGCCCCATGCATCCATGTTTTCCCCCACACGGCCCATGCTCCACTCCGCCCCCTCCACTTAAACTTTCCCTACAACCGCCACTTTCCCCCAATGCTCCGCGCCCACTTACACCCCCCCGCCCAGCCTACCCCGTCTCCAAACCACCCTGGTCGCATCCACCCATGCGCCTACAGCTCGCACCCACCCACGCGCCTACAGCCCGCATCCACCCACGCGCCTACAGCCCGCACCCACCTCACGCACCCACAGCCTGCACCCCGCACGCCACGCCCTCTGGCCAACTCCTCCCTGCCGTGTCCACTCACCTGCCCGCGTCTCACTCCATCGAGCCCACTGCCCTACCCATGGCTGATGCCGCCACTGCCGAGCCAACCCCGACCATTTATATATGCTGCTGTTTTTTTTAAAAATAATATATATATATATATATATATATATATATATATTAATTTGAAGCATGCATGCTGCAGTATAAGTTAAAGTATGAAAAGTTATTTATGCGTATATATACACACCAGCTTCTTTATTTGATTTTGATTCCAAAGTATGAATAGTTGTTAGAATATAAAGTAATATATCATAGGTATGAGTTGTTACTATATAAAAATTTAGTTGTCAGTAAAGTTATAAAGTAAGTTTATACAACAAGTTGGTGGTACATCTTTAGTGGAGAAAAATAAGTGTACATGTTTTGTTTTGATATATACAGGCTTCGGCTGTTGTTAGTTGGTCTCCAGGTTGCATATAAAGTTGAAACATAAAACTATATATCTCTGTTTTGTTATTTTATGCGGTAGAGTATAAAACTTTATATATGTAAGTTGTTATTATATAAACTTTAGTTGTTTAGCAAAGTTATGTAGTTTTATACGGCAGTGTTTTATAAATTCTGGGTACAGAACTGTTGCATAAATTTGGTTTCATAATTTTGTACCAACATTTTGGACGTTGTTTAGAAATTTTGCTTTACATGATAATTTATAAATATACAGTGGTTTTCCGTTAGTTTAAGGTTAGCAGTATATGTATATTTTAACAAACTTCGCGTGTTGTTTCAGCCACCGCTCCGGATTCTTAGGACATCGCTTCGGCTCATTCGCTCTCATCCCGACTTGTTTTGGTACGTTCTATATATACAAGGGTTATATATATACGTCAATCGATTGTCGAATAACTTCCTTGTTTGAATTTCAGTTGTAGCTAATCCGGAATCTCAGGCCTAGGCTCCATCTACCTTATTTGCATTTAGTTATTTTGGTATGGTTTACCTATATATATTCAATCGATATATATATATATATATTGCAATAAACAAATTATTGGTTAATTATTTGTTGATTGCAGGTGTGTTCATTTTACGTCGTGCTTGTTAGGGTCTATTTTATCTATTCGTCTTCGTGCTTCGCCATCATCTTCTTCAACAACGCAAGGTGAATATTTCATTCACGACTCAATCTATTATGCTATGATAATCAAGTGATAAATTGTGCTTATGTTAATTTGGATGTTAAATTGTTGATTGTTAGAATTGTTGAAATAAAAATTATAAATCGCTATGCAAGTTAAATTGGAACATTGTTAGTTTACGACAAATAGTTGTGACACTAAAATTATTAGGTGATGTTGAATTTGGTTGTTAACCTAAGTAAAAATATAATATGAAACTAATATTGATACAAGATAGTCAACAATCTAAAATTGATTATATATGTTGAACTTGACCCCTTTAAATGTTAAATAAATCGTCGCGTAGAAATAGCGTTAACTACACTTTGAACTGTTGAATGTATGATGATGTAGTAATGTGATAATAGACACCAAGTGAAAACCATAATGTAATAATCTTTAATCTGCATGAAACGATAGTGTGGATTCTAGGAATAATTATATTAATTTGCATAAATAACAAATGTAAGTTAATACGATTATTTCGGGATTACTTAATAAATTGTTAAATTGTTATGTATGGTTGCTATTGCTTGTTTATTTACTTTGACACCATCCCGGTTATCACACTGCAAGTTCCCTTTGCTATGCTTTGTTTTATATTGAATAATATTGGGTTGAAATGATAAATACATAATTAAACAACTTGGCCTAGGATAGAAAATAAAAATAAGAAACCCGATTGGTCAACAAAACCATTTTCGAAATTGAAATATATTTTAAATTAAGAAATGAACTTAACAATTTGTTTGAAAATTTGGCAACCGTTTTAATGGATGTAATTGAAATAAATTTCACGGATTTAATTGAGATAAATTTTATGGATTAAATTGAAGTAAAATTTTATGGATTAAATTGAAACAGATTAATAAACCTATGTAATTAAATAAAATGAGTTGGCAAATTTATTGAAATGAGATTTAGAAACAAGTAAGTTTTAGAATTTGATAACTTAAAAATTTATTAAATTTGTTAGGTTTAGATTAAAACTCGGTTTTAATTAAATAGATTTGGAACATGTTGTAAATGTTATTTGGAAATTTAGAAAATTTGACTTAGGAGGAATACGAAACTAACCAATGTTTTATGGATATAATTTTGTGATAATTTAAATTTTAAAAAAATGAGTTTAAACTTACGAATTAATCAAATCAGGACATAGTAAATGAAATGGATTTCGTTGTTTAGAAGTTTAATTGAATTGGTAAATAAATCAAATGAAGTTGGATAAAAAGGAATTTAGTTAATGAAAGTGATTAAATCGAATTTATGATAACAGTGGATGTAAACACGAAGTGAAATGAATAGAATTTGATTTAATACTTTAAACTAAGTCTAGCATTAAAGTGAATTCGTTGATTATGAACTAAATTTAATAAGCGACTTTTAGACCTTATTAAATCGAACTTGAATACTAAATTTTAAATGGTAACTCAAATGTTTGAATTAAAAGTTGCATTCGGAAATATGTTTTAAAATATCTAAAATAAATTGAATCGTGAAATGTCAAATTTTGGAAGTCAAATTTGCACCTTGACTTTTGGACTTTGATTTGTTTAAGCGTTAATTTAACCGACCATCGGGTAATAAATACATAGTTATTAAAGAGACCGGGATCGGGAATGGACATACTCTCTGTCGATATCGAAAATCACTTTAATAACTATTATGCACGAAGTGTTGATCCAGAATGAAGTGGATGGTTTGATGAACGCATTGACTGAAGAAAGAGAACGATATTGGATGACCCCTGACATGACTAAAACAGGAGCCACGCCGGGCCATTGAGGATCGCCACCTCTAGCGGACACGCTTCTTCGATACCATATCTATTACTTTTGTGATTCGATTTGGGTGCACCCCTTGATTTGGGAGTGTTGTTTCGCGATGTTGAGATAGTAGCTACTATGCTCAACATCAGTCCGGATCACGCAACTACTAGTATCCTAGTTGGTATCGCCTCATGTACCTTGTCATACTGATTATCCTATTCGCGACAACTACGTTTTGTTTTGTGTTATACCTATGGGGTACCCTCTGATAACCACTAGTTTACGGTGGGGTTTACGGTGGGGTTTACGGTGCTGTATAGACTATGGCATTATAAAATGTGTTAAGGGGAATTATGGTAACGCCTTAACGCTATTTTAATATCGTACTTTACTGATTAGAATTATCTACATATCGTATTCTATTGTATATATAGATAGTTTATCGGATCCTTAGAGATGTTATTTATTCATCTTTGAGTTATGAACTATATTTCCTGCACTTGATTATCCCGTATAAGATTTTGAGTCCTGACTCGAGTGTTTCTTTTTGTATATGCTCGGGTCAGTCTGAAGCTATCCAGTTTGCTGATCAAGGTTGGTTGAAGATGCTGAAGACTTAGCATTTATCTTTATCAGTCTATTTTGATGTCCGTGTCTGTTGGACATTTATGTATTTCCTTTCAGTCACCTTTTGTTTAGACATTGTTGTACTCTATTGTAGTAGCTTCATGAACTGCTATTATGACGATGTATTTTCCGCTGCATTATTCTGTGACTCTTCTGTGACTGTGATGTTGTATTGATTCTCATTTACATTTATGTATTTATAATCCCATAATGATTCGTGTTTTGTATTATTTAAGTTGACATGTGAGGATTATTGTCAATTTAAATGGTCCAAATATACGGGTTGTTACAGTTGGTATCAGAGCGAGGTTTCCCTAAAAACTTAGTTGGGATTATAAACTCATTAGAGATAAGGTAGCAATACCCTAAAATGAGGAGAATCGATTCAATATCCCGATCCTTTAAAATTCAAACTTCTTTGATTCGTTCATTATATTTTCTTCAAGCTGTATAATTTTCTATCCTTGGTTCTAAATCTCTTTCGATATTTCAGGATGAGCTCCGGAAGAAACAATAGTGGAGGAAGAGGTCATGGTCCTGCCCAGGCTGCACCTGCCGTCCCTGCTCCAGTCAAATTCACCACTCTTAGCAAGGAGTATACACGGCTAGGTGGTACTAAGTTTTCTGGATCCGAGGGCATTATTGAAGCCCAGCAATGGCTCAAAGGCTTAGAGAAGATATTTTCTGGGTTGGAGATCACTGATGCTCAGAAGCGTCAGCTTGCTGCATGGCAACTTCAGGATGCCGCGCAAGATTGGTGGGAATCGGTTACTTCTCCTATCGAGGAGAGCACCATCACTTGGGCCCAGTTTAGGTATAAAATTTATTTGGACTTCGTAGTATAAATTCTTCTTTCAATCTTTGGAATGTTATTTATCTAGTCTATCTTATGATTAGGGATACTTTCTCGGCACAATGGATGCCCACTGCTGGGAAAACCCGACTTTATAGAGCTTTTATGGATCTTAAGCAAGGCAGTATGACTTTTTATGAGTACGAGAGGAAATTCAACGAACTCTCCAAGTTTGGCCCGGGATTGATTGATACACCACTTCTAAAGAACGAGAAGTTCATTATGGGAGCTAGACCAGAGTATTATGACTTGCTTACTGGCCACACTCACTGCACCTTCACAGAGCTTGTTGATTATGCTCTTAGATATGAGGCAAAGCCAAGGGGACCCACTGCCAAGGCCCCTCCTACTCAGCCCTCTTCCAGCCAACTCGGAAAGAGGAAGATGAACTTTGATCAACATAAGAAAGCTTGGCAAAAGACTACAGGATTAGGATATGCCCAGAAAAGCCCCATCGGCCTTGCTAAGATCACTTGCTTCAAATGCGATAAGGGCCATTATGCTAATAGTTGTCCATCTACCGGGGCTGCTATTCCACCACCTCCTCAGATGTGGAATGATTTATGCCATGTCTGCCTCCAGCCAGGTCACTTCAAGAGGGACTGCCCATTGAGGAAGAAAGGCACACCATCAGGAGTATATGCTGTCACCACTCCTGCACCACTTCCACCACCTGCTCAAGATGACCGAGGTACCTTACGAAGTACTTTTTCATTACATGATTTACCTGTTAGGGTATTATTTGATACTGGTGCATCTCATAGCTTCATATCTATTGATCTTTGTAATAAGCTCAAATTAGAGCCTACTCTTGCTACTACTTCTTTATGTGTCTCCAACCCTATTGGAGGACTTTCCAACCTCAATCGAATTTGTAAAGAGGTTGTGCTTTTGTATGGAAGATATCGATTCACTTGGGATTTTTATGTGCTTGGCTTCGTGGCATTTGACATTTTGTTGGGTGCTGATTGGTTAAGAAAATTCGATGCTGTTATTTCCTGCAAAGCTCGTTCTGTTTCTCTAGTCAATGACAAAGGTCTACCACTTGTCATCGAATGCAAATCACCTCAGAAATATGCCGGAAGCTTCATATTCTCTCTCGATGCTCACCCGGATGTCCTTAGTACTACTCCTATTGTTCAGAAATTTCCCGATGTATTTGGAGAAGTCAACACTCTACCGCCAAAGCGGGAGATCGATTTCTGCATTGACCTTATTCCTGGAGCTACTCCCGTAGTTCTCCCTCACAGAAGGATGGCTCCTAAAGAAAAAGCTGAACTTAAAACCCAAATTGATGATCTATTTGCTAAGGGTTTGATTAGGAGAAGTTGTTCTAAATGGGGCGCCGCAGTCGTCTTTGTCACCAAATCAGATGGATCTCTTCGCATGTGTGTTGATTACTGGGAATTAAACAAGCGCACTCTCAAGAACCGCTATCCGATGCCTCGCATCAATGATTTATTCGATCAGCTCCATGGAGCTAAATTTTTCTCACAACTTGATCTAGCCACTGGGTTCCACCAACTCAGAGTAGCAGAAGATAGTATTCATAAGACAGCTTTCCGTACCGAGAACGGATTCTATGAATGGTTGGTTATGCTGTTCGGTTTGACCAACGCACCTGCTTATTTCGTCGACTTAATGAATCGAGTCTTCCGTGATGTCCTTAACAAGTTTGTTCTTGTTTTCATTGATGATATTCTCGTCTTTTCCAAAGATGAGAAAGAGCATGAGACACATCTTGCTTATGTTCTGGAAACTCTCCGAAACCACCATCTAAAAGCCAAGTTCTCAAAATGCCACTTCTGGCGAGACGAAGTACGATTCCTTGGCCATATTGTTTCTGAAAATGGGATTTCGGTCGATCCAGCTAAGATCGCCATAATCAATGTAAGTTCTATCCTATTCGTTATTTCTATTCGATCCATCTTATTCCTTTCTAATTTGAAAATTTTATCTACAGGATTGGGAGACTCCCAAAACTCCTACTGATATCCGTAGCTTCTTGGGCCTAGCCGGTTATTATCGCAGATTCATTGAGCACTTTGCCCGGATTTCTGCCCCACTTACTGCGTTAACTCGGAAGGATGTCAAGTTTATTTGGAGTGAGAAGTGTGAATCAGCTTTTAATGAGTTGAAACGTAAGTTAACTTCAGACCCAGTTCTTGCGATAATTGACGGGAGTGAAGGATTAACTGTCTATACAGATGCCTGTCGAGAAGGCGTGGGCGCTGTCTTGATGCAGAATGGTAAGGTTGTTTCTTATGCTGGTCGTCAGTTGAAGACCCATGAAGTAAACTATGCAACACATGATTTAGAGCTTCTTGCAGTTGTATTCGCTTTGAAACTATGGAGGCACCATCTTTTGGGGACAAAATTTGAATTATTCACAGATCATAAGTCCTTACGGTATATTTTCTCTCAGAAGGATTTGAACCAGAGACAAGTCCGATGGCTCGAGTTCTTAGCTGCATATGATCTCAACATCAATTATACTTCTGGAAAAGCAAATGTTGTAGCTGATGCTTTGAGCCATAGCAAAGCATTGTCTTGTTGTAATCTTGTAGAAGGCATGCTATTTCAGCTTGTTATCTCCCCATCTCTTATGGATCGCATCAAAGCTAAGCAATATGAGGACACTTTGCTCTATCGCATGAAGGAGTTAGTTCTTCGTAGAGTTGGAAATGCTGACAGTAAAGTGGGAGCACAGATAGATAGTAATGGAGTTCTGAAGATTGACAACCGTATTTGTGTTCCTAATGTTGATGGATTGAGACAAGAAGTGCTTAAAGAGAACCATCAGTCATCACTTTCATTCCATCCTGGTGTCACCAAGATGTATCGAAATATGAAGCGTTTATATTGGTGGAGTGGGATGAAAAGAGATATTTCCACATATGTCAGTAGATGCACCACTTGCCAGCAAGTCAAGGCCGATCACCGGAAGACGGCAGGATTACTTCAACCCCTAGAGATTCCGTGTTGGAAATGGGACCAGATTTCTATGGACTTCGTTGATGGATTACCGAGAACCAGAAAAGGTAACGAGAGTATATGGGTGATTGTTGATAGGTTGACAAAATCTGCTCACTTTATTCCTGTTAAGACCACTCGTACTGCTTCGAGTTTGGCCGAGATTTATATGAGAGAGATTGTCAGACTTCATGGAGTTCCATCTAGTATTGTATGCGATAGAGATCCTTTATTCACTAGTAAATTCTGGATGGCATTTCAGGACGTTTTGGGCACTAAACTGAATCTGAGCACGGCCTATCATCCTCAAACAGATGGTCAAACTGAGAGGGTAAATCAGATTTTGTAAGATCTGCTCTGAGCTTGCATTATTGATTTCGGTGGATCTTGGGAAGACCACCTCCATTTGGTTGAATTCACTTATACTAACAGCTATCAAGTAATCCAAAATTTTCAATTTGAATAAGAAAATTTAATTGAAATTTAACTATCTCTATAATCAGGCGAGTATCGATATGGCCCCGTTCGAAGCTTTATATGGACGGCCATGCAAATCCTCGACTTGTTGGATTGAGCCTGGTGACCGATTAGTTCTTGGCCCGGATATGATTATGGAAGCATCCGAGAAGGTCAATGAGATCAGAAGGAAGATGAAGACCGCACAGGATAGGCAGAAGAGCTATGAAGATAGGCGTAGAAGAGAGTTAAAATTCCAGGTTGGAGATGAGGTCTTTCTTAAAGTATCACCTTTGAAGAATGTTATTCGATTTGGTCGTAGAGGGAAGCTCGCTCCTAGATTTGTTGGACCATTCACGATCACTGAGAGGATTGGTACACTAGCCTACAGAGTTGCGTTGTCGGAGAAATTTGAGGGCGTGCACAACGTATTCCATGTTTCACATCTTCGGAAGGTTGTACATGATCCATCCATGACCATTCCTATTTCTCAGTTAGATGAGGTTGATATTGAGCCGGATTTGACTATAGAGAGGAGACCACTTCGTATTGTTGATAGGGATACGAAGCAGCTTAGAAGGAAGACTGTTAGCCTAGTCAAAGTCCAATGGAGTCCCGACGATCGCGATTGTACTTGGGAAACCGAGGAGAGTATACGAGATTCTAATCCAGAATTGTTTGTTGAAGGTAAATTCCATTCTATATTCTTTACTTTATTCATAATCTATTCTGTATCCGCCTTATCTCTTTTATATGTTATTCCACTCTTTACCTTGTTCCTTTTCGGGGACAAAAAGTTTTGAGTGGGGGAGAATGTAACGACCCTGAAATTCAGACCCGGTTTAATTTTTTTTTTAACCGCTTATTCATTGTAAAAAATTCGAATTTTCACAAACAACTTCTGTTGCCATCCAAACTTCGCATTTGGAATGCGTCTAGATAGACATAGGCGTGCGCCAAATTTCGTTGAAAAATATTTAAGTAAATTACGCTCGTCGCATTTGCATTTTAGTTTAAATCTTATGTGAAAATTTCCTATCATCCGAACTCAAATATTTTTCTCGATGTCGCATAAGAAAAATATTCTAAACGTGACGGCGCATTTCGTTTCGTCAAATTTCGCTTTTAATTGCTAGCTAAAATGTTCGCTCGTGCAAATGGTTCAATAAGATTTACCACTTTGCAAACGGTGTCGAACCATCAATATCTTTATACTGTTGTGTCCGTCTCGACGCGCTGATCACAACGGTATATTTATTTGTGTCAATCGGAGTTCGGCGTTGCAAATTATAATTGTTAACGGAGCGCAAACCGGTCCGTTACGCAGCGCAAACCGGTACCCAACATTCCAACATTTAAACTTTTAAGCCTTTCAGCTGCCTTGGGAACCCAAATAGCCACCAAAAAAAAATATATCATCATTCCATTTACTGTGCGCGCTGAACTCTCTGCATACATTCTGTTGCATTTATTACGTTGTTTCACTTCGTTCTGCCCTACGTGATAGCCTGTCCCCTCCCCTCTGCAAAATTCAATTCTCTCCCTTCCCATACTTCTGTTATGATTTATTCGGCCTCCCAGTAAACGAAACACACCCCTCCCTTTCTTCTTCTTTCACATTTTCTTTTGTTTCTTCAACCATTCACCTACAGGTACGCCAACCTCTCCTCTTTTCTCTTCATATTTTTTTTTTACTGCAAATTATGAAAACACTTACTGCAAATATGAAAACCACGGCTCCTCCATGCAGCTCCCCCTTTCTTTTCTCTTCTTCCTGCACTTCCCTTCCTCTTTATACTTTCTTTTTATTTTACTTCAAGATAAAATACACGCCCCATGCATCCATGTTTTCCCCCACACGGCCCATGCTCCACTCCGCCCCCTCCACTTAAACTTTCCTTGCAACCGCCACTTTTCCCCAATGCTCCACGCCCACTTACACTCCCTCGCCCAGACTACCCCGTCTCCAAACCACCCTGGTCGCACCCACCCACGCGCCTACAGCTCGCACCCACCCACGCGCCTACAGCCCGCACCCACCCACGCGTCTACAGCCCGCACCCACCTCACGCGCCCACAGCCTGCACCCCGCACGCCACGCCCTCTGGCCAACTCCTCCCTGCCGTGTCCACCCACCTTCCCGTGTCTCACTCCATCGAGCCCACTGCCCTACCCATGGCTGATGCCGCCACTGCCGAGCCAACCCCGACCATTTATATATTCTGCTGTTTTTTTAAAATAATATATATATATATATATATATATATATATATATATATAAATTTGAAGCATGTATGCTGCAGTATAAGTTAAAGTATGAAAAGTTATTTATGCGTATATATACACACCAGCTTCTTTATTTGATTTTGATTCCAAAGTATGAATAGTTGTTAGAATATAAAGTAATATATCATAGGTATGAGTTGTTATTATATAAAACTTTAGTTGTCAGTAAAGTTATAAAGTAAGTTTATACAGCAAGTTGGTGGTACATCTTTAGTGGAGAAAAATAAGTGTACATGTTTTGTTTTGATATATACAGGCTTCGGCTGTTGTGAGTTGGTCTTCAGGTTGCATATAAAGTTGAAACATAAAACTATATATCTCTGTTTTGTTATTTTGTGCGGTAGAGTATAAAACTTTATATATGTAAGTTGTTATTATATAAACTTTAGTTGTTTAGTAAAGTTATGTAGTTTTATACGGCAGTGTTTTATAAATTCTGGGTACAGAACTGTTGCATAAATTTGGTTTCATAATTTTGTACCAACATTTTGGACGTTGTTTAGAAATTTTGCTTTACATGATAATTTATAAATATACAATGGTTTTCCGTTAGTTTAAGGTTAGCAGTATATGTATATTTTAATAAACTTCGCGTGTTGTTTCAGCCACCGCTCCGGATTCTTAGGACATCGCTTCGGCTCATTCGCTCTCATCCCGACTTGTTTTGGTACGTTCTATATATACAAGGGTTATGTATATACGTCAATCGATTGTCGAATAACTTCCTTGTTTGAATTTCAGTTGTAGCTAATCCGGAATCTCAGGCCTAGGCTCCATCTACCTTATTTGCATTTAGTTATTTTGATATGGTTTACCTATATATATTGAATCGATATATATATTGCAATAAACAAATTATTGGTTAATTATTTGTTGATTGTAGGTGTGTTCATTTTGCGTCGTGCTTGTTAGGGTCTATTTTATCTATTCGTCTTCGTGCTTCGCCATCATCTTCTTCAACCACGCAAGGTGAATATTTCATTCACGACTCAATCTATTATGCTATGATAATCAAGTGATAAATTGTGCTTATATTAATTTGGATGTTAAATTGTTGATTGCTAGAATTGTTGAAATAAAAATTATAAATCGCTATGCAAGTTAAATTGGAACATTGTTAGTTTACGACAAATAGTTGTGACACTAAAATTATTAGGTGATGTTGAATTTGGTTGTTAACCTAAGTAAAAATATAATATGAAATTAATATTGATATAGGATAGTCAACAATCTAAAATTGATTGTATATGTTGAACTTGACCCCTTTAAATGTTAAATAAATCGTCGCGTAGAAATAGCGTTAACTACACTTTGAACTGTTGAATGTATGATGATGTAGTAATGTGATAATAGCACCAAGTGAAAACCATAATGTAATAATCTTTAATCTGCATGAAACGATAGTGTGGATTCTAGGAATAATTATATTAATTTGCATAAATAACAAATGTAAGTTAATACGATTATTTCGGGATTATTTAATAAATGTTAAATTGTTATGTATGGTTCCTATTGCTTGTTTATTTACTTTGACACCATCCCAGTTGTCACACTACAAGTTCCCTTTGCTATGCTTTGTTTTATATTGAATAATATTGGGTTGAAATGATAAATACCTAATTAAACAACTTGGCCTAGGATAGAAAATAAAAATAAGAAACCCGATTGGTCAACAAAACCATTTTCGAAATTGAAATATATTTTAAATTAAGAAATGAACTTAACAATTTGTTTGAAAATTTGGCAACCGTTTTAATGGATGTAATTGAAATAAATTTCACGGATTTAATTGAGATAAATTTTATGGATTAAATTGAAGTAAAATGAATGGATAAAATTGAAACAGATTAATAAACCTATGTAATTAAATAAAATGAGTTGGCAAATTTATTGAAATGAGATTTAGAAACAAGTAAGTTTTAGAATTTGATAACTTAAAAATTTATTAAATTTGTTAGGTTTAGATTAAAACTCGGTTTTAATTAAATAGATTTGGAACATGTTGTAAATGTTATTTGGAAATTTAGAAAATTTGACTTAGGAGGAATACGAAACTAACCAATGTTTTATGGATATAACTTTGTGATAATTTAAATTTTAAAAAAATGAGTTTAAACTTACGAATTAATCAAATCAGGACATAGTAAATGAAATGGATTTCGTTGTTTAGAAGTTTAATTGAATTAGTAAATAAATCAAATGAAGTTGGATAAAAAGGAATTTAGTTAATGAAAGTGATTAAATCGAATTTATGATAACAGTGGATGTAAACACGAAGTGAAATGAATAGAATTTGATTTAATACTTTAAACTAAGTTTAGCATTAAATTGAATTCTTTGATTATGAACTAAATTTAATAAGCGACTTTTAGACCTTATTAAATCGAACTTGAATACTAAATTTTAAATGGTAACTCAAATGTTTGAATTAAAAGTTGCATTCGGAAATATGTATTAAAATATCTAAAATAAATTGAATCGTGAAATGTCAAATTTTGGAAGTCAAATTTGCACCTTGACTTTTGGACTTTGATTTGTTTAAGCATTAATTTAACCGACCATCGGGTATTAAATACGTAGTTATTAAAGAGACCGGGATCGGGAATGGACATACTCTCTGTCGATACCGAAAACCACTTTAATAACTATTATGCGCGAAGTGTTGATCTAGAATGAAGCGGATGGTTTGATGAACGCGTTGACTGAAGAAAGAGAACGATATTGGATGACCCCTGACATGACTAAAACAGGAGCCACGCCGGGCCATTGAGGATCGCCACCTCTAGCGGACACGCTTCTTCGATACCATATCTATTACTTTTGTGATTCGATTTGGGTGCACCCCTTGATTTGGGAGTGTTGTTTCACGATGTTGAGATAGTAGCTACTATGCTCAACATCAGTCCGGATCACGCAACTACTAGTATCCTAGTTGGTATCGCCTCATGTACCTTGTCATACTGATTATCCTATTCGCGACCACTACGTTTTGTTTTGTGTTATACCTATGGGGTACCCTCTGATAACCACTAGTTTACGGTGGGGTTTACGGTGCTGTATAGACTATGGCATTATAAAATGTGTTAAGGGGAATTATGGTAACGCCTTAACGCTATTTTAATATTGTACTTTACTGATTAGACATTATCTACATATCGTATTCTATTGTATATATAGATAGTTTATCGGATCCTTAGAGATGTTATTTATTCATCTTTGAGTTATGAACTGTATTTCCTGCACTTGATTATCCCGTATAAGATTTTGAGTCCTGACTCGAGTGTTTCTTTTTGTATATGCTCGGGTCAGTCTGAAGCTATACAGTTTGCTGATCGAGGTTGGTTGAAGATGCTGAAGACTTAGCATTTATCTTTATCAGTCTATTTTGATGTCCGTGTCTGTTGGACATTTATGTATTTCCTTTCAGTCACCTTTTGTTTAGACATTGTTGTACTCTATTGTAGTAGCTTCATGAACTGCTATTATGACGATGTATTTTCCGCTGCATTATTCTGTGACTGTTCTGTGACTGTGATGTTGTATTGATTCTCATTTACATTTATGTATTTACAATCCCATAATGATTCGTGTTTTGTATTATTTAAGTTGACATGTGAGGATTATTGTCAATTTAAATGGTCCAAATATACGGGTTGTTACACAAACCGATTTCCAATCTATTAGTATATACAAACCTTTACCTCACTCGTATGAGAAATCTAATTAAACGGCTTAGTAAAACAAGTGGTATGAAACGCTTGCGCTTACTTCGTCGGTTAATTCTTGGACTTGTTCGATTGAAACTCTTGTGACAATTTTCTAGTCGAGATCTACAATTTGTTCGTAAATATTTAAGTTAAGCTAGTGGTTATGGGACATGAGGCTAAGCTCGTATATTTACTAGCTTATTGTAATTGACACTTCTTGATGATCGATGATGATCATTTTATGGTTTAGACTAGCAATGTGCGATGTCTCGTAGTCCATGTGGAGGACTATACTTCATTTTATTGAGCTTCGTCTCATTTCTCGCATGGATCGTACCTATTTAGGTGCGTCGATGTTTATTTACACGTGGGTCGTACCTATTTAGGTGCGTCGATGTTTGTTTACTTCATGGAGCAATCGGCTCAATAAGTCGGGGCATGGGGCGTATCTTTCTAGGTACGTCGATGTTCGACTTTGCATGGGGTGTATCTTTCTAGGTGCATCGATGCTAGACATTACATGGGGCGTATCTTTCTACATACGTCGATGTTGATTTATACATGGGGCATATCTTTCTAGGTACGTCATGGGGTGTATCTTTCTAGGTGCATCGATGCTAGACATTACATGGGGCGTATCTATTTAGGTGCGTCGGTGTTTGTCTTTGCATGGGTCGTACCTTACTAGGTGCGTCGATGTTTGACTGTGCATGGGGCATCTCTATTTAGGTGCGTCGATGTTCGGTCTATGGAATAACATTCCGTTTGGGATTGGCCATCCATTTCTTGTGATTTCTGGATTTCTAATTGATGATTTCTGGAATTTATGTTTCACCAACTTTTACAATTGGCATTGATATGTATGTCATTTTATTGTGGCGTGGTGAATGAAATAAAGAATATGACATTCTTTTGATGCTATGAGATTCTTGAGATATTGTATGACTTTTGTGGATTTTTTAATGTATACTTGTCGTAGTATGACATTTTTGGTTATCATACGTCTTTTTATTGCATCTCTTCTTATAACTCATTTTATCTGATAATTATAGCTAGACTAATCCATCTATTATTTTCTTTTTAAATAATACTCGGGTCAGACTGAGATAATGCAGGTGCTTCCTCATGACTTCCTATCTGGAACCATCTTTTAACCTTTGCTTAACTACTTTAGTCTAGTAGTTTTTATTGTATACATTTGACATGTAGACTCCTTGTTGTATACATATTCTTTTGTCTAGCACTTGTATCTATTCTTTTGTAATATTGTGGATCTTGTTTGACCACTACTCTGATAAACACTTTCATGTGTTATTTATTCATATCTTTTTCCGCCTTTGTGATATGGATGTCTGTGACTGATTTGCGTTATGTTTATTTCTATATTTGTTTCCGAAGATTATTATAGCCACTGTGTAGTAGCTTTGAGTTTGTATCGGTGTGTCGGATTTCCTCTTGAAATCAAATGCATGTTATACTATCCGACATAGCGGTGCTAGCACAAAGCAATTGTACGGATGGTCGCTCCTCAACAACCTTATTCTCCGTGCTAGTTGACGGCATTACACCGTAGTGTCCTTGGCTAGCGTGGGTATAGAGGTGGGGCGTCACATTGGATTTATTGGAGGCCGTTGAATCCGCATCACTCCTATTCGCATCGATCTGTTTGTATCGATTTGAGCACGTGCCTGCAAGTTGACGTGGCGCTAAATTCTTGGATCGATCCACTTTTTATACCGAGTGACCGAGTCAACCATTTTTACGCGCTCTCTTCGTATTGATCACTGGAGGCTCTATTCGAATCGATGCTCACAGTTTACTTCGTATCGATGGTTGGGGGTCATTTCGTATCGATAGCTGGAGGTTATTTCGTATCGATAGCTGGAGGTCATTTCGTATCGTTCATTCGATGCTTCATTCGTATCGATTGTTGAACGATCAGTACGAACTATGCAATTGGAATCGATACGAATTGATTCCGTTTGATGAATACAAAGTCGAGCCGATTTGATGGATACAACGTAGAACTAGGCCAAGTGGATACGAGGTAGAGTGCACATGATGGATATGAATCGCTGGATGCTTGATGGATACAAAACCGATTGATGCGAAATGATGGATGCGAGTGAGTTGATCTCCTTGGTTTGCATCGATCATATCGTGTGACGACCCGGAATTTTTAGGCATTTGAAATTGGAATATTGAATTGATTTTAGATATTTAAAAGTTAGTTTGTAACTTAAATTTCAAATATCATCATTATTTGAAAATTTAATTATTGAATTTAATTACAGGAAATAGGGTCAAATGTGGAATCCGAAGTTTTAAGCGTGTTAAAAATAATTTAAGGGTTTGTAAAATTTATACCGATAGTAAAGGTGTTGAATTGAATTTGGAAGTGTTTCGTTCAGTTTTGAAAATTTTATCGTCTAAATCAATATTTAAATATAGCCTTCCGAGGCACAGTCTCGGATTTCGACGAAACCAATTCCATTTGATCCGTAATAGTGTATATTATCGGATTTCAAATTTCATAACGTTTAGGGTTACCGTTTGGTCGTACGATCTGAAAATGCCTGGAATAATCTAATTGAATTTAATTTAAATAGTTAATTTAAAAAGCTATCTTCCACATATGATCGAGTTAAGCCTTGAAACTTATCACTTTGCGTTCGAAATAGGGGTATAACATTAGGAATGCAAGGCGGCACGCCTCGATAGGAGTTTGGAATTTAAAGTTATTACAATACGAGATATTTTGGTTATAAAATAAAATATAAAAAAATAATAATAAATCATATCAACATTTCAAGTCGACCTTGTTTGTACGTCACCTATCTTCCTCTCGAATCTAAAATCAGGAATCAGAAGAAAAAAAAATCAATTAAAAAAAACGAGAATCAAAAGAAAAAAATAGCCGAAGCTTTCACTTTCAAAATCAAGGTGAATCTAATCCCCTCTTTCTTTTTCCATTCGAAACTAAAACCATGAATAAATCCCAATTCCTCTTCCTCAGTAGAAATCGAAATCAACTGCCTTCCTCAATCGAAATCAGATTTAATAAAAAAACAAAGAGAGTAGATCGAGTGATTCAACGTGCTCGAGTTCATCTAGAGGGAAGGCATGCGGCATAGGTCCGAGCGAGGCGGCAGCGCGCGCCGAGGACGACGCGATTGGGCAAGTGGTTGGAGGCCGTTGGGAGCTCGTGACCTGGGAGGCATAGCAAGGTGAAGATCGACAACATGAGGAGGTTTCGAACTCGATTTCGCTAGTGTCTTGGTGATGGTGAGGAAGCGCTTGCCGAGCCTAGGTTCATTTTTTTCTTTAAGGTTCGTAGTTGTTTTATATATATATATATGTGAATTAGCAGTAAGTTAAGAAAAATTATTACAGCAAAGAGAAAACAAAGGAAAGAAAATTTGATGTTAAGCAGTTTTTAATTTTATTTTTAAGTCAGTCTTAATTTGATTTAAACATATGTAGATTGATAGTGAAACAGTAAAAATATATATAAGGTTTGAAAAGAATAAAAGTTTATATAAAAACTAGATTTTTAAAAACCTATGTAGATTATTTTGAAAATTTAATAGAGTATACATATGAATATGTGTTTTCAAAAATAAAGATAAGAATAAATATACATATACATATTTCTTTTAACTTATTAGCTTAATTTTTAAAACAATGGATTTAGTGATTAACCTGTTTTATTAACGTATTTAAAATTATTTTTTTGTTACTAAGAGAATTGTTTAAAGAAAATTTGTTTAAAATTTAATCATCAATTTAAAAATAAATTATTAGCTGAATTTAAAATTTTAAAATGGTGGATTGAATTGTTTGAATTTATTTCGAATATTAATAAAATTATATAATTGTTTGGCAAGGTCAAGAATCACGAAGAAAACTAGTCTGGAATGGAAATGGATTGCAAACATCCACAAACAAGAAGGTGAGTTAATCTCACTCACCTGGTTGTTATTTAAATTTTAAATGGTTAAATTTAAATAATTGGTTGAAGTTGAATTGATTTGATGTGCTATAGTATAGTATATAATATATCTTGGAATGATTGATTTCCCGCATTATATAGCGGATGAGACCCTACGCGTCGCATAATAGCGGATGCTATTATATTTAAAACCCATATACCGCGATATTCCACCTCGAAGTGGAATTGGTATTTTATATTCTGCTAACGTCTATGGATGTAGGGAAACATGTTGGAGGGATCCAACTGGATTCCTCAAAATCATGTATATTGTTTAATATTCTCTTTTATGATTATTTGATAATCTGTGATGAATTATATTGGAATGTTGAATGCTATAGTTTACTTGAGTATATTTTGGTACACTGAGTTATCAAAATATATAGAATTGGATTTTTTGAAAAGAAAACAAAAAGAAGAGAATTTGTAAGTGAAATAATTATAGAGAATTTAAATAAATTAAGAATGAAACGGATAAGAATATTAGTGGTTTTAAAATTCTAATAAATAAATTCCGTATATGGAAAGGGAATTTTGAATAAACAAGAAGATAATGAATTTTAAACTTCTGAGTTATTATTTAAAAGAATAAAGCATTTATTTTAAATTTAAGATATAAATTATTGAAAAGGATAAAGAAGAAATTTGGAACATCTGAAATTGATATGCTTCACTTATTTTTTTTTAAAATCAAACGAAAGAAAAATAAAAATAAAAGTCTATAATTAATGGATTTTGAAAATGAATTGAGTAAGTAAATGAATTTATTTCAAATAGAGTAAATTGGAAATCAATTTAAATATTTGAAATTGGAAATTTAAAGGTGAATGTGACTATGAAGTTTATGAACTGTGTTTATAAAAGTAAAGCAATATATCAGTGGATATTTAAAAAAAAATTCACGGTAAGAATTTATTAAAGGAATGGGAAAATTTGTTTAAAAATAAATAGTGATTTATTTTTAAAAATAGAAAGAGAAGAGTATTTTCCTGGATAGCCAAGTACGTTTCAACGTAAATTTCTAAATATAAGTTATGTTATTTTAAAGAGCATGTTTTAGAAAATTTATTATTTCTAAATATTTAAATTCTAAAGTAAGTATTTTTCAAATCTATATATAGTAGTAATTATTTAAAGGTGACTTGGTATTTTGTTTTAAAAGGAGAAAAATCTAGTTAATATTTTATAAAGTAACCTCATTTTCAAATATTCCTATAGTATGTATTTTTAATAAAGAATTGAAGTAGTTTCATTTTGAATATTATTAAAGTATATATTTTGAATAAGCATTAAAGTAATTTTTAATTTAAAAAGTTTTAAAGGATAATTTATAATAAAGAGTTTTAAATTATTTTTAAAAAATCTAAGTTTTGTGCTTGGTTGTTTTTAGTGGGAAAAAATATTTGGAAATTTATCTTATGAGAAAGTATGGTTTGAAACTATTTTCAAAGGGTTGAAAAGTGGAAATATATCTTGTGAAGATATTTTGAGATAAATAAATAATTTGAAAAATTATTTATGGTTGATGGTTGTTGTGAATGTTAATTGATAGTTAAATAACCGACTATCAATATTGGACAATGCGCTGATCGTTTCGAAGAGACCGGGATCGGGATTAATTTCTCGAAAACCACTACGATCCGGTTTGTACGTTTTCGTGGCAAAACGAGTTCGGAGTCGAAGATGGAGCAGTGAAATGCAAGGGCTAGTCGCTATTAATCCTGAGGATATTTCCAAAATGGATGTAGTAGGGGTAGTGCTTTCGGTTCCGTTCGAACCCGGGGTGGACTTGTGTGGATGAATGCTTTTAGAACATCGTCAAGTGGACGATTGGCATTCTAAGTGATACGTTCTAAAAAAAGTAACGCTTAGCCTCAAGCCTCATCAACCGGGAATGACTGAAAATCAGGGGTTATGCAGCAAGGCTTGGTGGGTAGCACCCATTTCCAGTGAGGTCATCTCTGTCGAGATGTCCCTTTTTTCGACTTAGTGGTGCGGTTGCTGATCCCAACCGTGGGGTAATCTTACTCGGGATCATCCAGTAAGGGATAGTCCGGGTCTTGTGTTGCAGGGGGTCGGGAGTGATCCTCGGTACGCTGATCTAGACCAGGTACCGTGACAGGTGGTACCCCAGTGCCTATTCATTAGTTGGAAATCCATTTTCCCTACACGCCCGTACGGTTTTGATTGTGCCCTACTATTGCTGAAACGTGAGATGCAAGCATTTCAGCTACATTCTATTTTACTTTCTATAGACCCTATTATAATATCAGAGAATTATAATAAAAAGGGTTTTAGCTATCGTAAGGTAAAAACCCGACATGTTTATTTGTGGCGTGGTCTTACGAGATGCTTTTATTTTCAAAGGATTTTAAAACTTTAATAATCAATTTGAGTGTGGTTTTCTCACGCTGGTATTCCAGACTGACTCGGGTGTTATTTAACTATAATGCTCAGGTCAGATCGAGTATTATAGAATACAGGATATGATGCTGTGGAGCTCAGAAGACGAGCTCGACGGCGATACGTACTTCCGTATTTGATTATTATTCCGCCGTGTATCCAGTTGCATGTTATTGATGTTGAACTCTGATGATGTACTCTGATGATGTATGTATAAACAGATATAGATTTCTTTTGTGTAAAGATCATTGATTATCTATTATATTTTATTTCGCTGCGATGGTTAGATTCTGATGTTGTTTTCTATTTTCTTCTTCTACCTCTTCTTCTTTAACCCAAATGGTTTGTATTTCTGTACAACTTGAGTAGATTGATATACAATAGTGTTGACTCAAGGGATACGGAACTGCGGGTTGTTACATATCGTGAGCATACGAACTTTGATTGACTTGAAATTTGAAACGTTGGCTTCCATAGCTTCGCTTGTCTCGTCATATCAATTGAAGCATGATCCGGACTTGGTCAAAATTTACTGACATCCATAGCTGACTTGTACATAACTGGCAATCGAGGAGAACTGTCTTTGGTTTCCAGTTAATCTTTTGGTATCACTTCCTTGCTAAAAGGCGGGATAACACCTACAGACCCAAGTAGGATCAAGCCATTGTAGTTTCAAGATCAAGTTTTGCATCATCGTGGAAACCAATACATAAATGATAGGTATCTTTTGGATTTGAACCTTTACTTAGTGTAAACCATTCAAAGTTCTATCGAGGTCTATACTGAACGTATCTTGAACCAAGTACCCCTAGTGATAGTATTGGAACAGTCACACATACTGATTTCTGTACAAAGAGTGTTCTGTATGCTCAGTACATTAATGGCCATGTGCTTAAACCCTGAGGTCATGAGTCTACTTTAGAAAGCGGTCTTACTTTGTTAGAAAACGGACTGATTTCCATACTCATATAGGTAAGTTTCTTAAGGTGTTTCTACGATATACCTTCTTAAGGAAACTAGATTTATTAAGGATATATTATACATCCTTTGTTCTTGCAGAATCCATCACTAAATATTATGAGATTATTGATTTAGTGTTCCATAGTCATTCTCTTAACTTGTTAGTACCCATTGAACTTTGTCTATTCAAAACATAAATTGGGTTTCTGTTAAGGATGATCAACCTTCATTCACAGACTTTAGTCCCATTTCCTTTGATTTTATAGAAACCATTGCCTTTGAAAGACTCTTTGTGAGTGGGACAGCCAAGTTTTTCTTTGTTCCTTTGTAATCAACAGTTATTACTCCACTTTTGAGTAACCGTCTTATCATTTGATGTCTTAGACTCACATGTCTATACTTTCCATTATATGTCTTGTTAGAGACATTATATATTGTAGCCTGATTGTCACAGTTAATCAAGACTGCTGCGGATGGCTTCTTCCATAATGAGATTTCTATTAATAAATTCCTAAGCTATTCTGCTTCCTTACTAGCATCTGCTAATGCAATCAAGTCTGACAACATTGTTGAGTCAGATATACACGTCTGTTTCTTGAAAACCCAAGACACAGCATCACCTCCTAACGTAAAGATCCATCCTGTCGTAGACTTGGATTTGGATTCTACATTGTTCCAGGTTGCTTCACTATATCCTTATATTACAGTAGGATATCCTATTTAAGAGAAACCATAGGTAACGGTTCCTTTCAAATAAGCTAAAACTCTAGAAATAGCTTTCCAATGTTTGAAACCTGGATTACTCGTAAATCGGCATAACATGCTTATAGCATGTGTTATGTCTGGTCTAGTGCAATTCATAGCATACATAAGACTCCCAATAATACTGGAATACTCAAGTTGAGAAATGGTACGTCCAGTATTCTTTTCTAATTTAATACTAGGATCTAAAGGAGTAGGTGCTGGTTTGTCATTATAATGACCATATTTTTGGAGGAACTTGTCAATGTAATGGGATTGTGTTAGCAACAACTATCCCTCTTTCCTAATAATTTTAATTCCCAGAATTACATCAGCTTCTCCTAGATCTTTCAAATCAAATTTAAAAGATAGAAACTTCTTAGTATCATTCACACAAGATATATTGGAACCAAATATTAGCATGTCTTCAACGTATAACCATATTATAACATAATCATTATTGTCTGATTTGCTATAAATACATCTATCAACATCATTAACAATAAAGCCATATGACAATACTATTTTATCAAACTTCTCATGCCATTTCATTGGAGCTTGCTTCAGGCCATAAAGAAACTTTACTGATTTGCAAACTTTCTTTTCTTGACCTAAGGTTTTGAAACCTTCAAGTTGTTCCATGTATATCTCTTCTTCTAAATCTCCATTTAGAAACACAGTCTTTACATCCATTTGATGTATGACCAATTTATGAATTGATGTAAGTGCTATTAAACAGCGTATAGAAGATATGCGAGCAACTGGAGCATATGTATCAAAATAATCTACTCCATGTCTTTGCTTATATCCCTTAGCAACTAATCTGGCTTTAAACTTATCAATGGATCCATTTGTATTCAACTTTTTCTTAAATATCCATTTACATCCTATAGGTTTAGCACCAGGAGGTAAATTAGTTAAAACCCAAGTTTGGTTTAATAATATGGAATTCATTTCATCATTAATAGCTTCTTTCCAGAATATTGAATCTCTGGAACTCATAGCCTCAGAATAAGTTTTAGGGTCATCATCGACGTTCATGACATATCTAGTCACATTAAGTACTTCTCCTTACTGCTTTCTATAAGATATGTAATGAAGTCAAGTTCATCGTCCTTCTCTATTCTTACTTTTTTACTTCTTCTTTGTTCAGTACTATTATCTGGTACCGTTACTTCCTTGCTGTTTTGTGCAGATGCTTAGTCATCGTCATTGATATCATCAATCTACTAGGTTCTGGACTAGATGATCTCAATGGAATCTCAACAGTTTGATTTTCAAAGAATTCTACATCTACGGATTCTATAACTTCTAAAGTGTCAAGAATTAGGAATCTATAAGTTATATTATTAAGTGAATATCACATGAAAACACATTAAAATGCCTATTTCCTAACTTTGTTCATTTTGGGTTTGGTTTTCTAACATATGCTAAACAAACCCAAACTTTAAGCCTTGTAAGATTAGGTTTCCTATTAAAGCATAATTCATAAGGTGAAACATTTTTCTTTATAAGTGGTATTCTATTTAAGATATAACATGCAGATAACATTGCATCACCCCAGAGGTTATAAAGTAAGTTTGAATTTATGAGCATGGCATTAATCATTTCTACTAAAGTTCTATTTTTCCTTTCAGCAACACCATTTTGTTGTGGTGTATATGAGGCAGTGCATTGGTGAAATAAACTATGTTGTTTACAAAATAATGTGAATTCACTTGAGAAATATTCACCACCTCGATCTAAATGTAATACTTTTATTTTTACTCCTAATTGTGTTTCAACCTCTGATTTGTAAATTTTAAATTTATCAAAGGCATCATCTTTAGTTTTCATTAGATACACATATGCATATCTAGTTTAATCATCAATAAATGTTATATAGTATTGGTTACCACCATTGGTGATATGATTTTTTAAGTCAACCACTTTGCTATATACGCAAGCCAGTTTTCCTTTCTACAGATTTAAAGGATTTTCGGTGTATTTTTGCTTGAGCATATATTTCACATTTAGAGATGGTACTGAAATCACAATAAAAAATTAATCCTAGTTTATGCATATTTTTAAGGGAATTATAATTAACATGTCCTAGTCTACCATGCCATAAACTAACAGAATCAACAATATAAATAGAAGATTTCTTTATTAGATTCAACTTAACCATGCCGTTACAAGAGTATCCCTATCCAATGAATTTGCCGTTCTTAGATAGCACTAACTTATCAGACTCATACACCATCAAGAATCCCCCTTTGTTTAGAAGGTATCCAGAGACCAAATTCTTACACATATCATGTACGTAAAATACATTAACTAATGTAAGAACTTTTTCGAAAGTAAATGTAATTTCTATGGTGCCTTTTTCTAAAACTTTGCTTGGAGCTTTATTTGCTCCAATAACCTTGTCAGCTTCTCCATTATTTTCTTCGTAAGTCTTAAACAAATTACAGTCTTTGCAAATGTGAATGGTTGCCCCAGTATCAAACTACCAATCATTATCAGTTTCGCTAACGGAGTTCGCCTCTTGCACTATAGCTGTAAGCGAGTCTTCGGCCACATTCACCTTTTATTGTTTCTTCCGCTGACGGTAGTCTCAAGCATAGTTGTCGGGCTTGTTACAGTAGTAATAAGCACCTTTCTTTTTGTTATTGGAATTTTTGATCTTAAACTATATCTCATTCTTAGGCTTCAGCTTGTCAGTAATTTGAACATTATTTGCCTTAGAATGAGACCCAGTTTGCGGATTATCATCTAGTTTGCGTTAACGAGAGTCCTCTTCAATACGAAGATGACGCTGTAAATCGTCTAAACTATAATCCATTTCCGCATGTTTTATTTTTGTGTTATAATCATTCCAAGAATTAGGAAGTCTTCAAATTATAAATCCAAAACAAAAGGTTCAGGGAGATTTATTCTAGCATCCTTAAGTTGATTCACTAACAGTAGAATTTCGCTTACTTGTCCAACTATGGACTTATTAGCATCCATTTTGAAATCCATAAAATTGCAAATAAGGTATTTTCTATTACTTGCCTCAGATATGCGATATTTGCTTTGTAGTGCAGCCCAAAGTGCCTTTGCAGTTTCCAAAGTCCTATGTGCGTTGTAGACAGGAGTAGATAATGCATTAAGAATGTGCCCTCTTCATAGAAAATCATCCGTTTTGCGCTTTACATGTTTTGATTCCAATTTGTCTGTATCTTTATCAGTTTACTCTGATATTTTCTCTAAGTTATCTTCAAGAATATAGAACAATTTGACGGTAATCAAAAAGAATTTCATCGTCTCTTGCCAACGAGTGAAGTTTTCACCATCAAGCAGCTCCAATCGCGTTAAATGCTGATTCATAACTTGAAAAGCATTGAGATTGATTGAACTCTAACCATCCATAGTTGAAATTATTGTCTATAAATTGCTGGATATTTATATCGATGATTCGAGAAAGATGAAGATTATAAATCTTGTACTTCTGAATTCCAGGATATACCATGTAGGTTCTTTTAGATAATAGTTCAACCCAACAGGTACAAACGTGTTATTGTAATATCGACTTCAGGATTCAATGAAGCCTTGAAACAGCGTAATCGGATTCAAAACTTGTATGATTTTGACCCGACCAAGAACACTCAAATTTGGTTTCCGATGATGCAATTTAGTGGAGAACAGAATGAAGAAGAAGAAGAAAACCGACCTGCAATGTTTCTGCGTTTGCAACACCTTTCAGGCGTCGCAAACTGTGGTGAAAGGCAGAGTTCTGCAACACTTTCTGAACGTCGCAGATCTGGAGGAAGAAGAATGAGATAGAAAGAAAAGAGATTGTTTTTTTTGGTGGTTTTTGGGCATCACTATTTATAGTAGTGAGGAACTGTCCATTCGTCAGGAGTCGCTTCCTTTCCAACAGTCCGAAACCGTTACAAACGGTTGCGCCTTTTCTCAACGGTTTAAAAACTGTTACTAAACGGTCGCGCCCCTTCATTCAAATGACCTGTCAAAATTATCCGTTCAAACTCAAATTCTGGATCCAGCCTATTAACAAAATTAATTCGTTATTTTAGACCCGAATCCGGTCCGGTCGGACGGCCGCTGCGGCGCACACGTGTGGTGTTGAGGCATAACTTCCCTCCTCCCTCCTCACATCAAAGCAAAACTTTGGGTGCCCAAAGGGCCCAACATTCCTTAGAGAAATCCATATATAAATTAATATATTCTCTTAATTTCCTAGATGTGGGACTATTCATCCCCTCTTCTTCCTTCTTCTTCCACTTCAACCCTCTTCAAAAACAAACCCAAACCCAAAACTATTTTGAAAATTTCCAACAGTCTAGAGTTTTTATCTATAATTTCCCTTTTCTTTCCAGGTTAACCAGAAAATTGTGAAATCTGTTGTCACCAAGGATTTATACTCTGAAATTAACCTCTTCAAACAAGATTTTTTAATATGCATTCTTGATTCTGTGGTAGCTTGTTTCTATGCAGTAACAATCTTTGTAAAATACTTTGAAAGTTTACGTAGTTCTCACATTTACCGTAGGCAATGTTTGAAAAAATAGAGCAGTTTACACTTGAAATGGAATTGAAAGACAAGGTAACTTTTCGAATATCATTGATAAGAAACATACCTAATTTGTTCATTTACAATGCTATGATATCTTGGTCAACACTCTTTAATGTGGAACTTTAAATGTATGAAACAGAATTTTTTTGAGATTGAAGATATCTACAATACTCAGAGACATAAACGAAGAACAAAGCAAAAAACTTGAAAAGACCTAGGTAGGCAAATTACATGCATGTATTTTAAATGTGTTATCTATCATTATATCCTCGGGTATAATTTGATCCATGTATATTCTGTCCTTATCTTGTAGAAAAAAATCGAGGATGCTGAACGTGCATTCTTTGATCTAGAAGGAACATTTATATCAAATCTGCAAAAATCAGGTAAACGAGTAAAAAATGTGTTTGTTGTTTGATTCTGATTAATTACATTTTGTGTTATAATTGTAAATGCAAGAAAAAATTCAAATATATGTGAGCTGAAGTGTAATTGTATCACGGGTTAAGACAATTTATGAGTTAATCCCTACTAGCATCACAGATTGTCATTGTGGAATGTTATATGAATGAATAGTGTTGGGGAATGTGAAGGCGTTAATTGCCTTGAAATATGAATAGTCCCACATCATAGAATAAAATAAACTATTTGTGTTTATATACTAAGATGCACATATTATGACAATTTCTATAGATAAAGAGAGACACAAGTCATGACTTTTGTAGTTGGCTTGGCGTGGCTATTTAGACCAAGCAGTTTTTATTTCTGTCTGTTCAAATTCAAACGGTCGCACCACCTGGTAAAAGTTTGTAATGTTTTCAATAGTCGCATCCGATTGAACATACACCTATTGCCGAATAGGTGCATCTCCTATGCCTATATAGGCTGATTGGAAACTGTGAAATTTTTCCACATTTTCTTTCTCCACACAACACTCCGTTCTTGAAAATACTCTCTTGAGTTCGTTAGTGCTATGCGATTGTTGCGCAGTGTCGTAGAGAAAGTCTGTTTCGTCTTGGAAAACAACTGCTCTATATCCTTTAATGCCGTAGAGAGAGCAATATTGTTTCAAGAAAATAGTTTTTATACGCTGGACTCGGACAAATACAATCGGTATGCTGTTTATTGCTTTATTTTGTAACTGCACAGTTCTACTCTTCACATGGAGAATGGCCGAAAAAGTTCACAGGGATGGACTTCAAACGCTGGCATGTGCTGTTTTACTTGAAGACTTTGGGCCTTGCTAAGTTCCTTACAGAAGATGCTTCCGTAGTTGAAGAATTGGGACCCGATGCAACAGAAGTTGAAGCCTTGAATGTATGGAAGAGTTCTGACTTTATGTGCAAGAACTACATATTAAATGAGCTCGACAACATCCTATACAATGTGTACTATACCGCTCGAACTTCCAAAGAACTTCGGACGGCATTAGATAAAAAGTACAAAACCAAAGATGTGGGCATGTCGGAATTCATAGTAGAAAAATTGCTTGACTTCAAAATGATTGATGCAAAGACCGTTATCAATCAAATTCAAGAGCTACAAGTCATCATTCACCAACTTCACGATGAAGGAATGACCCTAAGCGAATCCTTTCAAGTTGCCGCTGTAATTGAAAAGCTTCCTCAATCATGGAAAGATTTCAAAAACTATCTTAAGCACAAGAGCAAGGAGATGACAATGGAGGAATGTGTAATTCGATTGAGGATTGAGGAAGATAACTGAAAATCTAAGAAGAAAACTTTACGTACCATGATTGCCAAGGCAAATGTAGTCGAGTCAGAGAAACCGAACAAAAGGAAACGTGAGCATGCTTCTAAGAAATTAAAGAAATTTTAAGGTTCATGCAATAATTGTGGGAAGAAAGGACACAAAGCCGCCGAATGTCGCAAACCCAAAGAAAAGAAATCAGAAGCAAGCATGGCCGACATCTCATAAGGTGTGTCTGATATGGACTTATGTGCATTAATATCCGAATGCAACCTTGTTGGTGACTCGAAGGAATGGTTTGTAGACACATGAGCCACACGACACATATGTGCAAATAAGTGGATGTTTACAACCTATAAAACCGCTACCGAGGATGAACGACTTTTTATTGGTACTTCATCCGCATCAAAAGTCGAAGGCAAATGAACGATTGTACTGAAAATGAATGAACTTTGGCAGATGTTCTTTATGTTTTATAGATCCATAAGAATATGATTTTCGGATCGCTGCTTAGCAAGCATGGCTTCAAACTCACTTTTGTGTATGATAAGTTTGTGTTGTCAAAGAATAGAGTGTATGTAGGAAGTGGATATGTTTATGACAGTACCTTGACCAACTCCAGGTCCAATAGAAGCAAGCCCTACGGCCAATCCAGCAGCAATAACGGAAGCGGCAGAAATCAGTGGATTCATGATGATAGGCTTGTTCTCCCTTCTCCCTTACCATGGCAAGTCTTTGTGAAATAACTCCGATGGGAAGAAAAAAGAAGGCGTTACTTTTCATTTTAAAGAGAGGGTATACTTGGTGGAATTTGGCATATCTTAACCAAACCCGACTTTAGAACATATATTAACTCATCTCTCTTTTTCGACCCTGGACTATTTAGTAAGGTCATGAAACATTTTGACTGATTTTTCTCTTATACATAATGGATTTACCTGGACCAATACACGTAGATTAGGTTCAGGATTATTAGAAGAATTCTTTACGTACGGTCTAATGAGGCTACTACGAAATATTTACTCATGGGCGTCAAGTTAGCTTCAGCTATTTCAAGAGCTTGTTGAGCCACGTATTACAAATTGATACGCAGTCGAATTTTTTTTTTGTTTATTTAAAGCAAAAGTAACCACTATTGTACAAAACAATGATATAAATAAAATTGAATCTTCTGCTTATATTGTTGATTCCTCTAACATATAACATTCTAAATTAGGCCATGTATATTTCGATACCTTATGAAAATTGATTAATCTAGACTTTGTACCAAAATGCAACATAGATTCCAACTATAAATGTCAAGTTTGTGCAGAAGCAAAATTGATAAGAACCTCATTTCATCATGTTAAACAAGAAACTGAACCTCTAGACATAATACACATAGATGTATGTGACTTAAAAATGTGTTAAACTAAAGGTGGAAAAAGATATTTCATTACCTTCATTGATGATTGTACAAGGTACTGTTACGTGTATCTCCTTAGAAGTAAGGATAAAGCATTCGACATGTTTAAGTAGTATAAAGCAGAAGTTGAAAATTAACTCAAAAAGAAAATAAAAGCTTTAAGAAGTGATAGATGAGGAGAATATGAATTTCCCTTTGAGGAATTCTGCGTCGAAATTATACATCAAACTACAGCCCCGCATTCACCTCAATCCAACTGTATAACCAAATGAAAAAATAGAACTCTTAAAGAAATGATGAATGCCTTACTAATTAGTTCTGGATTTCTAGATAACTTCTAGGGAGAAGCTATTCTTTCTGCAAATTATTTTGAATAAGATACCACAAAAGAAAACATCTAAATCTCCCCATGAACTTTGGAAAAATAGACCACCATCCTATAAATAATTAAAAGTGTGGCGGTGTCTTCCGAAAGTAGAGGTACCTAAACCAAAGAAAGTCAAAATTGGACCAAAAACAATTGATTGTGTATTCATTAAATATGCACAAAACAGTGTCGCTTATTGGTTTTTGGTATACAAATCCAAAATTGATGATATTCACGTAAATACCGTCATTGGTCAAGAAATGCTAGATTTTCGAACATGTATACCCTTTAATACAGGGTACTGAAAATTATCCTCAAAAGAGACCAAGGGAACTGAAATCTTCGATTCTCTTGAAAATACTGAACAAAATATTGATCAACAAAATAGTGCTAATCAACAAGAGAAGGAACCAAGGAGAAGCAAAAAATCAAGGACATCAAAAACCTTTGGTATAGACTTCTATACATTTATGTTAGAAGATGATCCATTAACATACAAACAAGCTATGTCCTCCATCGATGCCCCTTATTGGAAGGAGGCCTTTAATAACGAAATCGAATCCATTATGGCAAACCATACATGTGAGTTAGTTGATTTACCTCAAGGATGCAAGACCTTGGGTAATAAATGGATTTTTAATAAGAAATTGAAACCTGATGGTTCAATAGACTAGTATAAAGCTCGACTTGTGGTTCAAGGTTTTAAACAAAAGGAAGAACTGGACTATTTTGATACATATCCTCCAGTAACTAGAATAACATCAATAAGAATGTCGATAGCAATCGCATCCACGCTTGATTTAGAAATACATCAAATGGATGTAAAGACAATATTTTTAAATGGAGAACCGGAAGAAGAAATATACATGAAACAACATGAAGGTTTCCAAAAAACTAGAAATAAAAGTAAGGTTTGTAGATTAAAAAAATCACTGTATAAGCTTAAACAAGCACCTAAACAATGACATGAAAATTTTGATGAAAATATGATATTAAATGGATTTCATATAAATGAATGTGACAAATGTGTCTATTCTAAACATAAAAATATGGGATATGTCATTATATGTCTATATGTAGATAATCTACTAATATTTGGAAGCAACAAAGAGATAATAAAATCTACAAAAGATATGCTCTCTGCCACATTTGTTATGAAAGATCTGGGAATCGCAAATGTGATACTTGGTGTAAAAATACATAAAACCAATCAAGGATATGTGTTGTCCTTTACATTGGAAAAATACTTGAAAAGTTTAAACAACACAATATAATATCAGCAAAAACCCCAATAGATTTGAACCAAAACTGGGTTAAAAATAGCGGTGATAATATTTATCAACTTGAGCACTCTCATATACTAGGTAACATTATGTACATAATGAAATACACTAGGCCTGATATAACATATGTTGTAAGTAAAATCAGTAGATATACTAGCAATCCAGGAAAGAATCACTGGAAAGCTATAATTCGAGTACTAGGATACCTCTGGTATATACAAAGTCATGGACAACATTATGATAAGTACCCATCTATAATAGAATGGTATTGTGACACAAACTGGATAATTGGTTCATCAGATACAAAATTCACTAGTGGATATGTATTTACCTTAGCTAGTGGGGAAATATATTGGAGATCCTCTAAACAAACTTGTATAGCAAGATCAACCATGGAATCCAAATTTATTACCTTAGAAAAAGTCGTAGAAGAAGCGAATTGGATTCGAGGTTTCTTAGAAGGTGTTCCAAATTGGGGAAAACCTGTACCTCTAATAAACATACATTGCGATAGCCAATCAGTTATTGAAAAGGCCAACAGTAAGCTTTATAATGGAAAGTCTGGACATATTCGTCGTAGACATAAAACTGTTAGACAACTTCTCTCCAATGGAGTTATCACAATTGATTATGTAAGATCAAATGATAACATTAGGGATCCACTAAAAAAAGGTTTACCTAGAGAGAAGGTTAATATCTTATCGACGGTAATGGGGTTAAGGCCCATGAACTAAAATTTTCTTTAAACGGAAACCCCACCTAGCTGACTGGAGATCCCAAGATCTAGGTTCAAAGGATCAACTAAGTTCAGATAAACTTGATAGCACTGTAAATATTCAAACCATTCCAATGATAAGTCAGTAAACTACTCGCCGTAGAATATGATAAGTTTTGATACTTTTATTGATGTCTATATTTGGTAATATTATAGAATCAAGTAGAGTATTGAGAAAACACCCATTATAGAATCACCTACGTGAATGCGAAGGCGCCGCTTCAAGGAGAATTATAAGGCCAAATTCTTCTAAGCACTCATGAAACTAAGATGATGTTCATGGCAAAAACAAACACAAATAGAGAACTAAGGAGGATTATAAATACTTATTGCGTGTTGTCTATTTTAGATTTAGACAAAAGGCTTACAGTTCAAAGACAAACTAATCCACTGACTCGCCAGTAAGTCAAAAGGATAAGCACTAGGGAAGTTCAAGGCCAATGTGCTACTTTAACCGATACGATAAATGTTTTCTTAATTTTAAGAACAAATTGAACAATTATTCATTCATGTGGTGGATTGTTAGAAATGAATGAGTTGTATTGGGGAATGTAAAGGCATTAATCGCCTTGAAAGATGAATAGCCTCACATCTTAGAATATAATAAGCTATTTGTGTTTATATACTAAGATGTGGACACTGTGACAATTTGTATAGACAAAGAGAGACACAAGTCATGACGGATGGTGCAATGCATCACCCCGCACGCACGCGCCCACGGCCGAGCTTGAGCCCGAGCCCGCATTCATGGAATGGGCGAATGGGAATTTGAGGCATATTAGAGCTACTTCGCAGTTGCCTTGGCGTGACTGTTCAGACCGAACAATTTTTATTTCTATCTGTTCAAATATAAATGGTTGCACCGCCTAGTAAAGGGTTGCAACCTTTACAATAGTCGCATTCGTTTGAACATGAACTTATTACCAAATAGGTGCATCTCCCCGCACATATATATAGGCATATAGAAAATAGTGAAATCAATTAAGTTTTTCTATATTTTCTTCCTCCACACAGCATTTTGTTCTTAAAAATGCTCTCTTGAGTTCGTCAATGCTCTGCGATTGTTGCGCAGCATCGTAGAGAAAGTCCGTTTAAGCGCGTTAGAGGGAACAATATTGTTTCAAGGAAACAGTTTTTAAACGTTGGACTCGAACAATACAATCGGTACATTGTTTACTGCTTTATTTATTAGCTGCACAGTTCTGCTCGTCACTTTTTTGCCACGTGCCTGTAACAGTTCGTTGTTGTTGCAATTTGCAACATAATTGTAACAGATTCGTAACAACTTTGTAACGTTACCATTAACAATTTTTGTATACGGTTTCGTAACAGTTCTTTGATATTACCGTTTAACAATTTCGTAACACTTTACTGATGTTGCTGTCTAATAATTTCATAACACTTTCCGACGTTACGAATAACGAGGAACACTAGTGCAGATGTATAATATGCCAGTTAATTTGTTAGATCACAAACTATTTTTATGCAAATTCTCAGAAAAAGCACTAGTGCAACGTGCTTATGGTCTTCCCTCGGAATTAGAAATCGTAGCTGCAAATGTTTATGGCTTGTTTGCAAAGATTGGTTAGCATTTGAAACTGATATTTTGGAATATAAGTTAAATGTTAGCAGCATTATTACTGATAATAATCAATTTTTTCTTTCCAGAACGTAAAGATGTTATAAATGATGAAAATAGAACTACTTTCAAAAATTCCCAACTCAGTTGTCTGAGCAGCTAGACCTTTTGCATACAACTGCATCCTCATCTGTGACTAGGCAAGAAAGTCGGCTCAAAGAGATTAAAGAAGAAATGCAATCTTTTGCTGCGACAAAGTCGAAGGTAAACATAATTATATCATCAACATTTTTTGACAAGTATTTCTAATTTTCGTATTGATTCGACTGTTCCTGTTTGTAGGCAACTGAACAAATATGTGGGCAATTAGGAAAATTAAAATAGTCGTGTGGTTCTGGAATCAGAGCCCTAAGATCTTCTTGCAAATGAACTTAGTGTGAACTCTGAATCAACAGTTGAAAAATTAAAATCACAAACAGTAATGCAATATACAACTCTTGAAAAGGTAGCTATATTTTTTCTTCTCTAATGTTTTTGTTTTATTATCTTCCCCAGTTCTTATGCACCAAAATATGCATGACTTCTCTCTTCTAGCAGAATTTTGAAGGTATTGCTATGGAAGCTAGCAAGCTGCTTAAGGAACTTAATGACAACATGTAGAAACAAGAAGACAAATTAACTTCGTTTGCACAAAAGCAACGAGAGGTTTAGCATTTACTGATATTGAACTGACAAATCAGAAAAATAAATATATACTCATTCTGTCAAGTATGTTATATATTCTAGGATAAATTTTGTATTTAGGCCGATTTTGTAAACAAATTACAAGAATAGCCCACTTTGCAAACTAATAACAAAAATAGACCAGTTTTGGCCACGTAGGAATCCATGTGTGCTGGCGGCATCTCAAATGCCGCCAGTACACGTCCTTGTTGCATAATAACACTGGCGGCATTTGAGATGCCACCAGTTAGCGGCATTTGAAATGCCGCTATTTCTGCCGCTCTCTGTATAATTTGCGGCCCTTCCTCCATACCAACTCACTCCCCCTTCTCTCAACTCTTCTTCAAAAAAGAACCGCCCCCAAATCACCAAAAATCAAAATTCCAAGCTTCCAACTACCAAAATCTAGTTAGAATTTGAACTATGGCTTCATCATCGTCCCAAGCTCATCCTACAGGTATGAAATCTATCGATTTTGTCTATAATTGTCATTTTTTCAATTTAGGTTTTAGGGCTAAAATTGTTCTATGATTGCAAATCTATGATTGTATAGTACAATGAAGTTGAGTAGTCACCTAGAGCACATGTTTAATTGTCCATCGTATACAATGAAGTTGTATAGTTGCAAATCTATGGTTATATACCCATTGAAGTTGAGTATGATTATGCAATGTTATTGTGGTAGATTATGATGAAATGGCACCCGTACCGATCAATCCTAGCGTGCTTTACCTCCAACCTCAACACCGCACAAACAACATCGATATGATGGAGGTATAAGGTCAAATAATTTGTTATTACTTCTGCAAATTCGTGGTAATTACCATAATTGCTTTGCTCTGTTATTATGTATCGACAGGGGGTTGAGCCGAACGGCTTCATTGACCATTCATCAACTTTAAAGCTCGTCACGTCAGTGCATGCAGGCGTGTTGGAACTGTTAGACAGAGTTGGATTTGGTGTTGTCAATAAGTTGGGATATACACAGCTCGACTGGAATATTTTTACGGCTTTGATCGATAGATGGCGACTGGAGACGTCTACATTTCATCTTAGAGTAGGTGAGATGACAATCACTTTGAAAGACGTAGCTGTATTGCTTGGATTGCCGATTAACTGGGATCCCATCCTGAAACCGGATTATCCAAGAAATTATATGGAATAGTGCGAGCCCTTGCTTGGATTGGCTCCTCCAGAAGACGTGAGGTGGGGAAATGAATTGATAGTGGCCACGTGGTTTACGGAGCAGTTGGCCGGTGATATTCCCCGTCGTGCCTCTCCTTTGCAGATTGCCCAGCGTGCCCGCGCTATTATGTTGCACATCATCATGCAACGTCTTTTTTGTGATCGATCGAAGACAAGAGTGGCCCTTCAATGGCTTCCATTGTTGTAAGACTTTGATTCATGTCGGCAATACTCCTGGGGCAGTGCGGTGCTTGCTTTCACCTATATGGAGCTTACGAGAGTTGCTTTGGTCTAACAACGGTCCGCCGGAGGTTATATGACTCTACTTCAGGTACGGACATAGTCATTCATTATTGCATAGTTGAGTATTTCATAAAACCGTAACTAAAATTAAGTTTTACACTTGCAGCTTTGGTCATGGACCTACCTTCCAGCTGGTCGTATATCTACGAAGACGCAAATAATTGACAATTTAAAGCCTTATGGAGCGATATAAAACAGTGCTGTTAGTATTGTTGTATCGACACAGTAAATTTGTATTTCGTGTAACATGTTGCTATTACAGGTGGATTGGGCTGAAGAATACAAAAATGACCCCCAGACGCAATTTAACCTTCTACCGGAACGAGTTTGACGACTTAGATTACAATGCAGTAACATGAAATCCGTATTCCGAAGCAGACCTTCATGCACTTCCGGCTATTTGCACATTGGACCGGACGTTATGGCGGGCACGACTTATGATTTTTTGTTTCAGAGATTTAGCATACCATCTGCCAGACAGGGTCATGAGACAGTTTGGTATTCGACAGCATCTACCGTATCCTACTCTATATTACACGCTTCCATACGACGAAGATGAGTTCGAATCGATGATTGAGTTATGGAACAACCGTTTTGTAGCTGCGGAAGACGAGCATGATATCACTCTGATCGATGAGGAGTATCTTAGCTGATACTGGAATATCACTCGTCGTTATACGCTTCGAAGACGAGCGGAGGAACCCAAGCAAGAGGTGGCACCTTACACTACACGATCCCGCTAGAACGGAATGTGGTATGTATTAATATTGACAACTTATGTAGTACTTATGAAACTCATACGGGTTTATGTTATACGTAGGCAGATGGTATGTATCATATGTTGGACATTGTCGACGAGCTTGCGGAGGAGGTTCCTGAAAAGAGCAAGGCAAAATGCTTCTCTATCAAACAAATTCTGCTATCCTGTTTGTCGAAGAACAATATGTCAATGCCCATCCCACCTCTACCTCCTCCTCCTCCTGCAGTGCCATCACTTATCGAGGATATTTCCCCTGCCGTGTCATATGAGGACTTAGTTGCAGTCCCACTTGCCCCCTCACCGAAGAGAAAGTATGGAAGAAGGAAGAAAAAAGAGGGCGAGAGTTCCGGAGCAATATCTTCCCAGCATACACAACCCGTCGGGCCATCGCAACCTCCAACGGAAGGGATGCAAGAGGAGGGTAGTGAAGAGCTGTCACTGGAAGAGGAGGAATTCATGCTCCAGCCTAGAAGACCGAAGAAGAAAATCCAAGGGAATTAAAAATTTTGAGATGAAATTTTAGACTAACCGTAGTGGACTATGGTTTGTATTTGTTGACTGTACTGTTTATTAATTGTTTGTTTGGTATGTTGACTGTAGTAATGACTGCTCATGGTATGTATTTGTTGGTTTGGGTTGTTTAGTTGTTAACTAATACAGACTAGTGTTTGTCGTTGTGATTGTAGAAGTCACTCTAGTATTCCGATGTTGGTTTGAATGTTACTGGTTTTGGACTTGTATTTGATGTTAGTAAATGTAGTCATGAGCTTAGAAAGTTGCAATGGTCAAGGCATAGAAACGACTATTACGTTGGTGTCGAATTATGGACATTGTATTCTCCATTTGCAGTTTGTGTGAGCAAGTAACAGAGACGGCATTTCAAATACCGCTCTATGCGGCATTTGAAAAGCCGCTCTGTTACTTCAGATTTTACATTCTATACGTCGAACGATGCGTAACATACTTCAAACAATTCACAACATACTTCAATTATCGATGTGTAACATACTTCAAACGATGCATAACATAACATACTTGAATTACATTTCAATTATACTTCAATAACATACTTCAAACGATGCATAACATAACATACTTCAATCAGACAGAAAGTTTCTAATATCATTACGTTACATTTCAATTGTCCTTCAGCGATCTACGTGGCCACAACGCCGAATACTTGTACCCATGAACCAACAATTTGTTTCGGTATTCCAGGTTCAACTTTTCCAAACGAATAACTTCCGATTGCATTTCTAAAGCATATTCCACTCCTCTAAGACATAGCGGTGGATCTAGCCACTTAAAAAAATTGCAGCATTCAACCTGATTCGGCCAAATCTTGTGATCGTTGTATCCGACACAGTGGTAGAAACGACGTCCAGCGTTCCTATCATTTCTGCAAACGACTACTTCGCATTCCTCTCCGCAGCCGCAAACTACACATGTAGCATGGGTGCTTGAGCTTCCATGATTTTCCCGACCTTGGACACCTAAAAGACGTGTATGGAGCGGTTGTTAGACTGGTCTATCAACCGCTGCTTCTCCACGTGATGTTCCACTATACTCATTCAGGGGTTCTTTTTCGAATTGTGTCTCTAGTACAAAATGAACTTCAAGGTCGGCGCCGCTTGAAATCCCCTTTTCTCTATTTTGTTCGAATTCGTCGTACATTTTCATCATTGTTACGTCATCAATTTCCCAATTGCCCATTACATATGAATACAACTAAAAATACATCGACAAAACAATTGATGAAATTGAATGAGAAAAGTATATAATAATTACCTTCGGCGCGACAATGTTGGATTGAAATATGGGAGGAGTTATTGCAAATTGTTGAAATCGGACGAGAATAGTATACCAATACGAAACCTAGAGCTTTTGCTAAAATAACTTTGGTAAAGTTAGGGTGTGGGTGGGGTAGTTAGAAAATATAAGATAATATATAGGCAGCAGATGGGCGGCATCCGTAATGCCGCAGTAAGCGGCTTTTTTGATGCCGCCTCGCGCGGCATTTGAAATGCCGCGGCATGCGACTTTTTAAATGCCGCAAGAAAAGAGACATTTCAAATGCCACAAAAAGAGACATTTCAAATGAATTTGGAAATAACATTTTCGTCCAACATTAGGTTACATAAACATTTGTTCTCAGACAAAGTAGAATGCGTTCGAATTAGGATTACAGACAAAATAAAATAAAAACATTAAGTTGCTGTATTGCAACGATTTCTTTTATGACCATGAACACCAAATTTGCCGCACCTATTTCCTTTAGGGGTCTGCATCTCGTCCATTGTACCTTTAATTCTAGTTGAACGTAGGCATCTTGGTTGTCTTTTAGCGACCGGAGGTAGGACCAATTGACTGTCACTTGAACTCCAATAACGTTTATCTCGTACCGGGTGAAACTCAGGGGTGTAAGCTACCAGGTATTTCGCTGTGGAATAGCATGTTGAGGCAAAGTCGTGATTGCCTCTATTTACTCCGTTGGAAACCGTTGAGAAAGCGGCCATAACATGCATACACGGTGGGTGCTCTAAAAGAGGGATGTTGCACGTACAAGAGCAACTATTACCGTTGATTAGTACTTTGAACTCGTCACCAAAATAGTGTACAACTTGCCACTCAGATTGACTAAATCAAATAATTCTTGTATGCCTAGCTTCGTTAGCTCTTTCGGCGATCTTGGCTTCCCCCTTCGAAGTTAGACAAGAAGTCAGTTTTGCTGCCGCTTCTCTTCATTGACAAAAATAATCAACCGATCTGAAAAAGATGCGTGCAGCTAAAGCTTTGACAGGTAATGACCTAGCTCCTTTAAGAACACCGTTGAAACTTTCTGCACAATTGGTGGTCATGACATGAAATCGACCGCCATCATCTTTACACAACGCCCAGTTCTCCTCGTGCGCTCCCAAACTCCTTTCTATCCAATTGTGAGCCCTGATGCTTATAGTTTTTATTTCTTCACGTATTCTGATGTATTCGGCTTCTTCCACAGCACAAGCTACAACATAAAATAGTCCGGTTAATCGTTTTTCTCTAAACTCTACAGCTTGAAAATTAGCTTTAAGATGTCTAGTACAAAATCTATGTTTGTGTGGCAAACACCATTTCGATTCCAAGGCTGATGGTATTTCTTTCGTTCGATCCGAAATGAAGGTAATTCTTCGATTGTTAACACTGTGAATGAACCGCAGCATGCAGGCAAAAAACCACCCCAGCTATCCCCGGATTCGGACTCTACTATTGCGTACGCGAAAGGGTATAGATGGTCATCCGCATCAATAGCAGTGGCCACAAGTAGCGTCCCTTTATATTTCCCGTACAAATGTGTCCCGTAAATACATAACAACGGATGACAATGAACAAATCCTTCAATACAATGTCCAAAGGCCCAAAAAGCTCGATCGAAGACTCCATAATCATCGGTCGTAACGTGTCCAACGCTTTCCCGGTTCGATCTAGTTATTTCAGCAAAATATTGCCTTAGACTACTATATGACTCAGCCCAATCACCATAAATTCTTTCCACTGCCTTACCCAAAGCTCTCCAAGCCTTCATATAACTAATTTTCACAAACAACTGCTCTTCCATCAAAACTTGTACTGTTCCAGCTGTAATGTTTTGATCGGCTTTCACAAAAGGTAATATTTTTGCCACTCAAAAGTTAGACGTCGCCTGCTTGTGGGTGGAGTTCACCGTTGGATTAACACAATTGTGTTCGTTAGGATATTTCCTTACAATCCACCAATTCTGCTCTGATTTTTTTGAGACAATAACATGCATTCTCCATGGACAATTTCCATCTATATTACAAACGGTGGTGTATTTGGTTTTATTTGATTTTATTGCTTTAAAAGATATGGCATGCAAAATCGACCATTCGCACAACTGTTGTAACAACTTGGCTTTCGTCTCGAAAATCATACCAACTTTAAATCCATTCCGAACGCTTACAGTTGAAAACATCTCATTGTTGAAGCCAAGATTTGCAACGATGGACCTTGCCATAATTTGTGCATTGCACAAATCATCATCCAAAGGAACTTCCATTTCCACCTCATTGCTGCATTCGAAAATATTGTCTTCAACCGGAAAATCATAGTTCAAAGGTTCATTGTTCACTTGCATACTACCTATCCACGACATGTCGTTCTCCACCATGTTCACTAAATCCATACTATTTACGGGGGGTTCATCATTGACATCTTCACCTTCTTCCCCTTCTCAGTATCAACATCTTCATTGTTCACGTTTACGTTTACGTTTACGTTTACATTCTCCAAATCAACATTAGATTGCATAGCATTATCGTTCGCGAGGAATCTGCTATTCAAACATAAGTATTTACTTTAAAACCATTACCGTAATTACAACCTACACAAATTTGTTTTTTCATGAGACATACCTTTGACTAAGATCATATAATTCGGACGGAGTAGATACATAAATTGAGACATATGGCATTGTGATGGTCCGGCGGGACTAGGCGGTGTTGGTCGACAAGGAAGATAACTGCATATAAAGCGAAAAAAATTGTTACGAAGCGCACAACTATCAAATTAATAGGACCTAAATTTCATAAATAAATGTTTCACCTTCCGAGCAAATGCGTAAAGCTGCCTTGACTTGGATAGGGGTACGTATACTGAATGCCCTGTGGATAGGTCATACACGGAGGATATCCATATAGACCTTGTTGTTGACCTACATCGCTGTCATAGTCGGGTTAATGAAACTCGAGGACGCGTCTCCACAGCTAATACTTACTGCCTCAACCGTTCTTCGGTGCTTCCCAGTAACACTGTTAACTTCTTGTTCTCGTACGGGTTCTTCTACTTGCAAGCGTCTAATTTTTCCAACAAACAGCTCAATTGATTTCGATGTCGTTGAAAACATTAGCTCGACATTGTCATCATCGGCTATTTTAATGGCTTTCGATCCTGAGTCCGTCGGCCAATTACACACTACTTCTATGTCAAATTCTTCAGATTTTATCTTGATCGCTTTATAGATCGATTCTTTCAGCTGCATCAAATTACAACCTCTTAACACTTTAGCTGGCTTACACGACCCCCGCACATATTTTCCACAATTAAGTTTTTCAACAACCAATTCGTCATCGAAATAAGATATGGTCGGTACACACTTGGGAGCCATTCTACAATTTATTCATACAACTAGTAAACTATTATTACTTGATACCAAACAACAAATGAAATTAAAAAAATCGAATTAGGGTTTCCAAAAAAAACATACCTGCTATAGCTAATAATTTGTCGAAGAGGAAGAATTAAATGTTATTCCTCCTGTGGATTGGTAGTTGGAAGCTTGAAATTTTGATTTTTGGTTATTTGGAGGGGTGGCTTCGGTTCTTTTTTGAAGAGAAGTTGAGTGAAGGGGGAGTGAGGTGGTATGGAGGAAGGGCTGCAAATTATACAGAGAGCAGCAGAAATAGCGGCATTTGGGATGCCGCTAACTGGCGGCATCTCAAATGCCGCCAGTGTTATTATGCAACAAAGACGTGTATTTGCGGCATTTGAGATGCCGCCAGCACACGTGGCATCCTACATGGATAAAAGTGGTCTATTTTTGTTTTAGTTTGCAAAGTGGGCTATTCTTGTAATTTGTTTACGAAATCGGTCTAAATACAAAATTTATCCTATATTCTAAGACACATTTTAAACAGCAGGTAGTACTACGAACAGCAGATACAACTCGGTCTATCTCAGAAGTAACTAACAGTTTCTTCCACACCTTAGACGTGCATGCATCAAAGTTGAACACGATTTTGGAAGAATCATGTCAAGTACAAGACCAGCAACTATGCGAGCTTGAAAAGAAATTTGAGGTTATTATTCTTTTACTGCTATTAATTCTTGATAAACAGTTCTTGGTCTGGTCTTGTTCAAATATTCATAGAATTTTTCATATACCTGCAGGAAATATCGGCCAATGAAGAAAAACTACTTTCCGAGAATGTGGCACAAATATTAGCAAGTTCAAGAGCCAGGAAGCAGGAAGTGGTGAAACCTCTGCTTATTTTAATTACTAAGTTTGTAGTTTCAAATGTGGGGTTAAAATAAGCATATTGAAACTCATAATAATATACTATAATAAAATCAGAAAAATAAGCATATTCTAACCAACTAAAACTTGTCATTCATGTTCAATTCATCAGAGCAGTACAAAATTTTCTCTCGAAGTATACTTTCTAACACGGACGTAGACGACACCCAACTATTTGGTCTATTTTTTTGGAATTAATTCAATTTGAATTTATTTTATGTAGGTTCAAATAGCAGCAAATAATCTTCGTACAAGTGCTGCAGAAAATGCTAGCGCACTTCGTACTGCAATATTCACTGGGCGTGAGATCAGTTCTTCAGTTCAAAATGAATGGACAAGATATATAGAAAAAGCCGAAACAACTTTGTTGAAGATACATCTTAATCGATAAGCAAGAAAACAGTTTCAAAGAGGGTCTTAAGCAATGGTTAGAAGTAAAAAGAGAATAACTGTGATATTAGTTATCTTGAACAGTGTCATTTTGACAATACATATATATGTACAGCATTGATGACACAATAAGCAGTACCCAACGACGTGGAAAGGCTCAGGATTGTCTGAAGAACACAATAGGAGAAACAGTAACATCGATTGGTTCAATCCTCATGTATCTATTGTAAAATAAATTTCTCTATCTTCATATTTCATACATACATATTTACTTCAGCTAGTTGATTTGTGTAGAATCTGATCAGAGACAAATCAGCTAGTATGATCTAAGCATGCCTCTGCTGCATCAATTATTACTGAAGTTAGAAGTGTACAAGTGATGAGAGACCGAAGATGCGTCTATCCTTTTAGCAGCAAATCGATTATGTAATAAGCAGGCTAATGGGCTTGTATTTGTTTAGCCCAAAACCATATAAATGCTACTAGCATAACTGTTATATAAACAACCAATATGTAACATACTCAGCAATATAATTCGAAAAGCTTCTTTCTCATTTTGTACTATCCAAATACCTTTCTCAAAACATCATAGCAAATCATTTCAAACCGCAAATCTTATATGGTATCAGAGCTTTAGCCTAACGACATAATTGTAGCCTGAATATCATCAGAATTATCATCACTTGATAATTCATGAGGTTTAAGATCTCATTAGTACAATTACATCATTTGAGATCTAGAATTTGAAAGTGCTTATCTAAAGAAAAACAATTTCCCCTGCCGTAAGAATCTTTGCAAGAGACTGGCTGCATCAAGTTTTCATTTGAAAAGGCAAAATCAAATTCAATTCAAGAAAATCATCAGAAATTCATCAAAACATCAAAGAAAGGCGCCTTGCTTGAAAAGCCCATCATCAAAAAATCAATCATCTGGGTTAGTGGCTGCACATACCTGATTCTTGAAGATTTATGCTCTGTTCTTGATTTTCTTGGAGCCCTCAGTAACAATTCTTGCATCAGAATCACATCTTTTTCTTGAATTTCCTTCTAATCCTGAAGCATCATCATAGAAAACAACTCTGCAGCATCAGCAACCACCAATTTTGATCAAACAACTACCGACAATCTCATTAAAACCGTCATTAGCCCTCAGAGTCAATTGATTATAGCCCACTTAGAAGAAAATAATTATCTTCTTTGGAAAGTACAGGTTGAGACAGCTGTCAGGAGCAATGGACTCCAAATTTCATTCTTGGCACGTATACAATTCCACCAAGTTTCATCACTTACGAAGAAAATAAAACCGTTAGCAATCCAGAATTTATAAAGCATCAAAGGCAAGTTGGTCTAATTTGTTCACGGTTACTATAATCAATAAGTGTAAAATTGTTGCCACACGTCATTGGAAGTAAAACAACATATGGAATTTGGTCAACGGTTAAAAGAATTTTCAATTCTCAATCTGCAGCCAAGGTAATGCATCACAAGAGATAATTACACAGTATCAGAAAGGATAATCAATCTATGAGAGAATGTCTTGCAAAAATTAAAACAACATGTTATTTACTTGAAGCAGCTGGACAAAAGGTGTCAGCATCTGAACAAGTGTTAATTATTTTGAGTGATTTAAGTAAAGAATATGAAGCTATTGTAGCAGTCATATCATCTCAAAGAATTACACAATTAGTTGTGGTTGTACACTCTATACTTCTTGCCCATGAAGGAAGATTAGAATTCAAGAAACCCATAGATTCGAACATGTCAGTCAATTATGCAGTAAGCTATAAAGGCAAGAATCAATACAACAATAAAGAAAATCAATCAGTTGTAGGCAGAGGCAAAGGAAGATAGAATAATAACAATACATCAAAGTGCGAAATATGTGAGAAAATTGGACACAATGCTCCAAAATGCTATTTTAGACTCAATATGAATTATACTCTAGGTCATAGTTCAATCGATCAAAGAAATGGCAACTTTAATGCAAATATGGAACAAGTACAGCAAGAATCCAGTAACCATCTAAGTAGTAACAAAGAAAACAATCAAAATGACATCATCAGACCTAAACAAGCTTTTGATTAGAGTAGGTACCCAAATTCAAGAGCAACCAACCACATCACCAATAGTCTGGATAATTTGAATATAGGCAACAAGAAGTACAAAGATAATAAATCCATACACATGGGAAATGGTGAGGCTATTAAGATTACACACACTGGAATTGCTTGCATCAAAGGTGAAAGAAAACTACGTCTTAATAATTTACTAATGGTACCACATATAAAGAAAAATCTCTTAAGTGTATCACAGTTTGCAAGTGATAACAATGTTACTTTAAATTTTACCCTAAATATTGTCTGGTTAAAGACATACTAACGAAGAAAATTTTATTGTAGGGTGAGGCTGTAAAGGATCTGTGCAGATTTAATCTTGTTGATTCCAGAATCCAATTCTGGTAAAATTGTTGAAAGTTGTAATTTTTTTGAACTAGCTCAAACTGAAAAGAAACTGAGTATATGTCATCCTAGTGTAAACATTGTGGAAAAGGTCTTAGCTGAAAATACAATTCCCTTTGATAATGTTACTTTACCTTACATTTGTACTTATTGCCTAATGAGTAAAAGCCATAAATTAGCATTTATTGATTCCTTGATCAAATATGACAAACCATTGGAACTGATAGCTATTGATCTCTAGGGTCCTTCTCCAGTTAATTCAGATTATGGATATAGATACTATATATCATTTTGCATATTCCACATACACAAAGATATATTTTTGGAAGGCAAAATCTGAAACATATCATACAGTAATGCATTTTATTACACAAGTTGAGAAACAGACAAATTATCAAGTTAAAACCATTCAAACTGATGGTGGTGTAGAATTCAAAACACTCAACGACTATTTTAATGAGAAAGGAATAGTCCATAGAACAACGTGTCCTTATACTTTTGAGAAAAATAGTTTAGTAGAGAGAAAACATAGACATGTAAATGAATCAAGTTTAACACTTCTTGCTCAAGCTAATTTATCTCTAATATTCTGGCCTAATTCCTTTAGTACCGTAGTTTATCTAATCAATAGGTTGCCAACTAAAGTACTATAAGATAATAGCCTAATGGAAAAGTTATTTAAAATAAAACTTGAATATCAAAATTTAAAAACGTTTGGCTACCTATATTTTCCCTATACAAGACCATACAACACTCACAAATTGAATTTTAGATCTACATCATGCACCTTCCTAGGGTATGCCTCAAATCAAAAAGGTTACAAGTGTATTAATAGTAATGGTAAAATATTTATAAGTAGACATGTTGAATTCAATAAGCATATCTTTTCTTATTCTGATCTTAGCATTAAAATAACAAAAAGGATTTATAATCCAAAAGGTCTCAATACCACCCATACATCTGCATCCAACTGAATGGACTTAAGAAGAAACTGAGAGGAACACAGTGAACTCTGCTCCACAACACACTGCATTCTCAGAACCAGGTCAGGCAGAGTCATGTGGTCCACTTAACAATACAACAAGTCCAACACAGAGTATGAGTCAACATGAATCTGATACCCAACACCATGAATCAAAGGACAATTCATATCAAAGCAATGAACCACCATCCAATGAAACTCAAGTTAGAACTGAACACCGTACGTTCACTAGGTCAAAGAGTGGTATATTCAGACCAAAGATATATACGTAACAATATCCGATGAGCCAGAAACATTTGATCAAGCAATCAAAGTCAAAAACTAGAGAGCTGCAATGAATGATGAATACAATGCTCTCATTAAAAACAAGACATGGAGTCTAGTCTTACCACCCGAGGATAAAAATATAGTGGGTTGCAAGTGGATATACAAGTTAAAAAAGAACCCAGATGGTACAATTGCCAGATATAAACGAGATTGGTGGAAAATGGATATACATAAGAGCATGGTTTCGACTTCAATGAAACATTATCACCAGTGGTTAAACCAACAACTCTTGGGGTCATCCTTACAATAGCACCATATAAAAACTGGAGTATCGGCCAATTAGATGTGAACACTTCCTTCCTTAATGGAGAGTTAAAAGAGGAGGTGTACTTGGAACAGCCACCAGGCTACAAGCAAGACAAAAATTATGTGTGAAAATTAAATAAAGCCATATATGGTCTCAAACATGCACCAAGAGTGCAGTTTGACATACCGAAAACCACCTTATGTAACATGGGTTTCTAGTCCACCAAATTAGAAAACTCATTATTTACAAAAATCAATGATACTGTTTTCTTTTACATACTAATATATGTTGATGATTTAATTTTAATAGGTAACAGTGAATTAGAGATCAGCAAAATCATTCAATATATGGACAAACAATTTTCAATCAAGGATCTTGGCTATATAAATTATTTTTTAGGGATTGAAGCTAATAGGAGATCTGACATAAAAATTATACTATATTAGACCAAATATATCAGGGAATTGATGGACAAGTCTGTAATAACCCAAGTTCTAGTGGGTCCAGATTTTTCGCAAAAAATGCTAAAACCCAAGCCTACTGAAGCCCGAGTTGGGTATCTGGTATCCTACAAATAGGCAAAAACAAATATATCAGAGCTCAGATAAATATCTCGCAGTGGAAATGACTAAATGTATAATAGTAAGTAAATACTCGCCAATAAAATAATACTTTATAAACAAGTGTCTCAAAGCTGGAAAGTCTTTGCCATCTATCTAACCTGTAGGATGTTATGAGGAGGAGGTCAGAAATAAAGTTCTGGTGAATGGAAAAATTATACACTTTTAAGCTTTATTCTACCTATACCGTTTTATTTCCATACCATTATGTTAGGTTCATTGGGTTTATAATACTCTCACCTCTGTGCGTGAATTCTGCCCATCTACTCCCTGGTAGATCGAAACCTAATAACCGATATATATATATATATATATATATATATATATATATATATATATATATATATATATAGCTATATGCCAAATGACCGCATTGGTCCTAGGTACTACCCATAGTACCTTCCGTATCCTCCTCGCAAAGGACTCCATCATTTTGCTTCCATGGCATTCTGTGACTACATCTATAAAGGACTGTCTCATAAGACCTACAATATAGATGTTCCGTCGTCTACTGTGATAACGTAAAAATGCGTCCACACTGGTCTATGTTAATGCTTGGACATCATCAATGTACCACACAGTGCGTACCTTGAGGACTATATGTAATCGTTCTGTCTGCTCTCTAAATCCCTCTTAACAACGTCTACCTTGTACAGAATTCTGTCCGGGATTTTCTATTTTTATAAAGGACTGCCTCGTTAGGCCTACAATACAGATATTCTATTTGGTCTGTCTCTTTTATTATCGTGGCTATGGCCCCATGCAGCCACCCCTCAACTAATCGAAAGACTTTTAAAGAGCTAAGTGGTTGTGCCCTACTGCAAACAATCTAAACATCTAATTGGCTGCGCCCCTCATCCATTGTCTCGATAGTGAAAGTATCATTGGACTGTTCGTTTAACTCAAGTCTTTTCCAAACTCCCTCTTGGTTTTGATGCTGGCTGGATATCCATATGCGACTATCCTTTTGGGTCCTGCCCACTAAACTTACTTGTAAGTACTCGGACATATGAATACCTACTCCAAACATCAACCCATTTTGACTGCCTACGATGGTCCTGCCATACAAAAAGAAGTCAAGACATACTCTTTTGATGGAACACCTACAGACCTTCCTCTGGAGGACTGCTTCACTATGCCTACCCTAGAGGGCCACCCTAGAGTACCCTCATGTCTTGTTGAAGTTTTGTACTTCCTTCTAACCCAAAATAACTAAGTTGGACGTGCTTCTTCTATGCTGCAATCTATGATGAACTATTTTGTTAGGCTCTTCATCCTTTGAGATGCTCCTAACGCATCTCACTCTTTCATTAGACCCTAAGTCTAATCTTTTAATTTGCTTTTAATTTACTTTTCTTATTCTATTGACTACTTATTTACTCTAATTAGCAAAATCTTGTCCTATCCTCACCTAACTGTTGTGAGGCTATCAGTTCCTGACTGAAAGGGAATGCTGTTGATATGAGCCACTTCTATAATCTTGCTTATTAACTTAATTTAGTTCTTAAGTTTATTAAAATAAGTCTCTTCTGTTTTTTCTACTTAATTATAACCTATGTTATAAATTGACTTGTAATTGTCGCTTTTATTTTCTTTTATAATCTGTACATTATAAATATAATTATAAGCGTCTCTTTTCTATTCTAATCTGTCTTCTTTTATTATGATGTTGAATTCTCTTTAATTCTCTTATATTATATGACAAGCTTAGCTTTGGACCACGTCCGCTTGTCACAAATTTACTTATCATAATAACTACTTTACTTTTATTCTATCATCTGCGCAGTAAATGCAGATCTAGGTACATTTCTGTTTATAGCTTCCAGTCTTATCTAATAATTAACTTGATCCCTTTAATTCTTTGCTTTATCTTCTTATATTATAGGAAGTAGTTCTATTCATTTGGTTGGTTACGAAAACTATGCTAAAAAATCATTTCCATATTTTAATACTAAATAATGCTATAAACAATAATCTACAACTACAAGATATTTCTTTTATTATCTCTTTACTTTTTGGATAATGCAAAATACAGCGGTTTCTCTATTTTACACTAATTCCTTTTTTCTTTCTTTTATTCTTGTAATTACGTTTATCGTTATCTTTTTAAATATTAAACTATAGAAATGTATTTATTTTTTAAACCAACTAATTAATTTGTCACGTACTTCCAAATCAAGTTATTAGATTTTTCTTTAAGTTATCACTCCTGTTTTAGCAAAATTATTGTAAATTTCTATCTTTCTCTTTTTATTTTAGCATTTCTTATTTTACATCTAATTTATGTAAATCTAGTATTCTTCTATTTTAGTCCGTATTTGTGAATTCTTCTCTTTACTATTTTATCTTGGAAAAAGGAATAAAATGAAGCAAATATTTACAGGCTAAATTTATACTTTAAAATAGATGTAATCAACTGTAAACTTTTTACTTTTAAGCTTACGTCTTTCTCTAACTATCAAGCCTAATATTAATTAAAGATAAGCTCTCTTATACAATTTACAGTCTCAGCATAACTAATTAATAGAATTAATTACTAAAATAAATACTAAATAAAATTATTTAACAGAATCTAACAATAATATATCATAAACATAAAAGATATATAACCAAATCACTCACATGTCGTCCTTAGCTTCAATCTCCATCCCTTTTAATTTGCTACGCTTTTCTCTGCATTTTACCCTTTTTGATTCGCTGTAAATTCTCTGATTTATTTGTATGTATTTCCTTACTTAATTTTTTTTGGCTTGGGGAAAGATTCGATTAACAGAGGAGAAAGGAAGAGGGAGAAGAGAAGAGGAGTTTGCTATAAACGAAGACAGCTGATTCAGAGAAAATAGTACGGGCTAGGGTTAAGTTACCCTCAATTTGTAGGTGTTGTAAACAACTAGGAACTATCCTATTAACCCTAAACAATCCTCACCATCAAAACTTGATTTTTTACGTTAGCTTATAATGTATAACTCTCTAACGTTATTCATTTGTTCCTTTGTTATATGACCCTGTTAATTCACATTTCCTTCTAAATAAGATTCTCTCATTAATTTGAAAGTCTATATGAGTGGACCGTATATGATATATATGCAAGTATAAACAACTAACTATATAATATAACCTGATGGATGATAGTAGCAAAGTAAATTAAAGTAACCACACCAGGATTTTATACTGGTTCAGACCTCCCATCCTACGTTCAGTCCCGAAGCTCCTTTTCGGAATTTCCTTTCAACTAACCCTCTATTGACCCGGAGGAACAGGTTTACAACGACAGAGTTTCTTGGTCAAGAATGTGTTCAATAACACGGATGTTGACTATAAAGTACAATTGCTTCCAATATATATATATATATGGAAGAGTTAATTACAAGTATTTTGATTGCTTAGAGATTAGGTATAAATCAGAGTATGAGAGTTAAGAGCGTGAGTAAGTAAGGTGAGATCTTCTCTTGAATTCCTGATTCTATTTATAGTGGTGGAGAGATCCTTTGTGTAGTTGCAACTGCTAGTAAGTGCCCTAAGGTTTCTTCTCATGGTGATGAAGAGTTGCAGTGAAGAGAAGCGAACGTGTCCTTTCGGATGTGACAGTTGTTCTTTAAATTTTCACAGCCGAGTCCAAAATCAGGCATTTGGAAAATATTTCAGATGTCTGGTCTTTATATATTTTCTGCATCCGGTTGCATTTCAGACGTCTGAGTTTATTAACCCGACGTCTGGTCTTCATATATTTTACATATCCAGATGCTTTTCAAACATCTTAGTTTAGTAACCAGATGTCTGATTCTTTCTGAGTTATGAACCAGAGGAATCAATCATACGTCTGGATAGTGTTCCTAGATGTCTGAATGTGTGCATGTTGCTTTATCTTTGTCTGTGTCATCCCTCTTTCACTTCTATCGACTTGAAGTCTTTTGATACTTCTTTTGAGTCTTGTTTTTATCTCTTTGGTGATGTTACTTTATCAAATACCTGTATATATATATATATGTACATTCGATTTCCATTGTATAGTTGTCATCATCCAAACCATAGAATTGATTTCCTAACAATCTTCCCCTTTTTGATGATGACAATTATTCAATGTACTTATATATAGATTATAAATCTCCCCCTGAATATGTGCTTATTTTTAATGTTGTATGATTCTATCTATATTTCTCCCCCTTTGACATTATCAAAAAGAATTATAACATTGAAGCCAATCGTCAAAAAAGGAAAAGTTTCATTAATAACATGAAGGGGTTACAGTCAATAGATTTGTACAAAGAAAATATAAAAACTACAATTTTCAAATTCTAGATTTCCTTTGGGGAAGCTTTATTTGGATCATCTTCCTTTGGTTCTTCATTGTCAGAAGTGCTATCCTTTAAAGGAGATGTCAAAGCTTCCTTTGGAGGTTCATCCTCAGTTAGTTTTGAATGTTTTGCGGGAGGAGAAGGAACAGGGGTTGCCCAATCCTCAGAGGGTGGTGTTGGACCATGAACTCGTTGTAATACTTCTTTAAGAACCGATAAAACAGTCAAAAGAGATTCTTCAACTGTGGCAAGTCGTGTAGCAAATGAAGTTTCAAAATTGTCAATTCGCTTAGCCAAAATTTTCTGATTTTGAGATAGGATTTTTTGGTTCTGAAGAGTGAGATCTCGAACACTTTCATTTGGATTTGTATCCGTTCGAGTCTCCATAATTTCATCCTGTCCGGATAATCAAATGGTGCAGGAGGAGGAGGAGTGACTTCTCGATGTTGTACTTCCTCTTAGGATGGATTAATGTTTGGTTGAGGAGGAGGCTCAACTCTTCGAGATTGATGATTATGCGTCAAATCTTCGAAGGACATAAACTCTGGAGGGATTTCAGGTAGGTGCATCAGAGAGAATAATTTGGTGGAAGCATATTTAGGCGAGATTTCTTCGAATGTCGATAGGTAGGAAGGAATATTATGTGCACGAAGAAGTCTCATAATATATGTAGGGTAAATGATTGATGGCCGTGATCGAGTCCAAAAGTGTTTGAGCTCGTCGAAGATGAATTTGGCATAATTTACCCGAGTTCCACTAAAGAGAGCATATAGAGCTTTATGCTCCATTTCTGTTATTTGCTCGTGACTCCCCATACGTGGAACAACTGTATTTATTATCATTCTTGTCATGAGTCTAGCTTTTGGACGTAAATATTACGAAGCAAATTTTGGCATTTCGTCCTCCCAAATTTGATGGGTAATACTATTCCGTGGCTTGAAGCGCATATCTGGAATGTTGTATAAATCTTCCCCGGTGTCAGATCATCCCAAAGTTCTACCTATTAACCCCGGAGTTAACCAAATCGTATTACCATAAACACTAGACCATAGCCAGTTGTCCTCATTTTCAGTATTCCATACTGAAGTACTGTCTAGATTAGCGTAGAATAAAAATATAGCTAATTGGTCTGTTTGAATATCATTAGGAGTAAAAGAGATTAGGGTTTCTAATCCAGCATTTTCACAAAGTTCATCTAGATCATACATAGGGAATTTAAGAAGATTGTAGAATGGACCTATGTGGAGTTTTTTATTTTGGATGTCTTGATACCTTTTGATGGAATGCGGTGCTTTATGCATCCATCTCTCGATTTGATCGTCGGAACATACCTGGGGGTTTGAAGATGAAGTGGGCTGGTCTTGTTTGCGTTTTGGAGCTTTGATATTCTTAGTGCGAGGAGGCATTTTGATTTAGTTTTGTTTGATTTTGAAGAAAAAAATCGTCAATAAGAAAATCGTAAACCGGAATAATTTTGAGATAGGAAAAAAAATGACGTTATCTGGGTGTATATAAATGGTCGATTGAATTCCAGACGTCTAGATTTGAAATCAGACGTCTGGTTTTCCCTAAAAATTGTACAAAAGATACAAACAGACGTCTGGTCTTTGGAGTAGACGTCTGTTTTGGTAGAATGTATAAAATTGAATATCTAGAAAGTTTAATCAGACGTCTGGTGTTATATGTCAGACGTCTGGTTCAGACAGATTTTGTAAGTATGTGGGACAGAGAACTTGATCAGACGTCTGGTTCACTGTTTTAGACCTCTGAAATTTTCTGGACTATATTTTTAGGAGGCAAAGTTTAAGTTCAGACGTCTGAGGGATACATCAGACGTCTGACATATGCACATTGCTAAATTTTTAATTGTGTCAGACGTTTGGAGGATGTAGACAGACGTCTGAAATTTGCAATTTGGCTAAAAATAGCCTAAAGTTTGATGGTTTCACTTATTTATCGAATGTTGATAACAAATATCTTTATTGATGTAAAATATAATAACACATAAGTGTAGATACATACAATAATTAATACGATTTATTTATTTAGACGACGACGGAGTTTTAGGATTTCCTGACTCGTTATCCTTCCATGGTCTAAGTGGAGACCATATATTTCCACGTTCGTGGGTCCGTGGGGAGCTAGAATATCATCTTGGTGAGGGATCTGAAGGAGTACGATATGAAGAAGATGGATCCAATGAACTACAAGGTTTTGGTAGCGGTTCATGAACATCTTTCTCTCATGACGAACAAAACTTTATCACCACTTGCTCTAGAAAGCTTAGCCGTCGTGCCGTAACTTTTTGTTCGAAATAAAGCTCTCGTTGAAGATCTATCTGTTGTTTCTGGTAATGATGAATTTCATCAATTTTCTCCTTTGTGTTAGGAGAAATAAACAGAGATCTTTTAGTTTTCTTATTATCTGGAGTAAAACCCGTATGATACGAGGACCACCTATTTATTGGTTCTTACTTTGGTGTAGGCGTAGGAAGCCATTGTGGTGTGTCAACCGAGCTATCCATCGATGGTGTTGAGATGGAGATGGATATATAGGAGTTCCCAGAAGACATTGTTATATTTTATTTTAAAAAATTTGATTGTTTGTATATAGTTGTTATGTAACTATGTATATATATATAAGCTGAAAACATTATTTATAGAACAACTAATTGTCTAAAAATTTAATGGTTCAGAAATTAATAAGTATAATTTGTGGTAATAAAATAGGTAACTAAACTTAGTCTTTAAATGAAGTTATTAATTTTTTTAAGGAAGAAGATCATGAAGTGAACAAATACCTAAACTTCGTCGGAGTTTAATGAAAGTTTGTTCATTTAATGGTTTTGTAAAAATGTCGGCTACTTGATTTTCGGTAGTTATGTATTCTAAAGAAATAGTTCCTTTTTCAACATTGTCGCATAGAAAATGATGTCGTATAACTATATGCTTGGTTCGAGAGTGATTAACAGGGTTTTTTGATAAATTTATAGCACTTGTATTATCACAATATATTGGAGATTTATTGATAATTTTGTCGAAATCCATTAGTGTTTGTTGCATGTATATCACTTGTGCACATGCAAGAGCTGCAGAGATGTATTCGACTTTGCAAGTAGATAAAGAAACACAATTTTTCTTTTTGCTAAACCATGAAACTAAAGATTTCCGATAAAGTGACACGTTCCACTAGTACTCTTACGATCTGTTCTACATCCACCGAAATCCGCATCGCTATATGAAACAAGTTAAAACGATGATCCTTTAGGGTAAAACGAACCATAATCTCTAGTACTAGATAGATAACGTAAAATGCGCTTAGCAGCTCTTAGATGAGGTTCTTTTGGTTTTGCTTGAAATCGAGCACAAAGACATACACTCATCATAATATCAGGTCGACTGGCCGTTAAATAAAGAAAAGAACCAATCATGCTTCGATATAACTTTTCATCAAAATCTTTTCCATTTTCATCTTTTCCATTTTCATCTTTTTCTATGTAAAGAACCAATCATGCTTCGATATAACCAATATCGCACCATAAGTGGATAACCAGTCCATCCCCAAAATCATCCCATATTTCAAAAATCCCAGTACATAGGCATCACAATCAAATTCTACGCCTAGTACAAAAATTTTCAAACCCCTACAAATCATGGATAACTGTGCCGATCCTCTTAATGGGTTTGAAACAACTATAGGGTCTATAACTAAAGAAATATCTTAGTGCAAACAATCAACCAAGGAACTAGAAGTGAAAGAATGCGATGCTTTAGAGTCAAAAAGTGTCAGAATCCGAAAATCCAAAATAGATATAAAACCATCTATAGAAACTTTCCTACCTTGGTCCTGTCCACTACTAGAAGGTGCTACATCCGAAGCCTATAGTTGCGTCGTAGCGCACCTGCTCTCTGCCCTGTCCTCTAAGGACAAGCTCTACTAAGGTGTCTAGGCTGCCCACAGCTATAACAGCTCCCCTTCATCGTGTCCTTCTTATAGTCTTTTGAGTAATGCCCAATCAATCCACAATTATGAAATTTCTAGCCCTTCTTGGTGTGTCCTTTTTGAGTCCTCCTCCTTTCTTTTTGTCCCTATCCTTCTTATTCTTCCACCACTGCTTCTTAGAGTTTTCTGATTTAGTAACCTCCTTAACCTATTCTTCCTTAGCAACATCTGATATGAGAGCCATTTCCACAAGTGACTCATGCGTCGCTCCCATAAGTAAATGTGTCAATGCTACCTATTAGAGGGGCTGGTTCAAACCCTTAACAAACTTGGTGGCCTTCTTATGCGGTGTACTAGCAAGCTCCATCCCGAACCTCGATAACTCGTTAAATCGATTTATATACTCTTCACCGAAAGACTCCCCTACTTTAGACTAATGGACTTCTCCAACTACATGCTTTCCTCGGCTTGCGATAAGAATTTTCTCTCAAACTTTTCACGAAATCCAACCCAACTAATGTCTCTACCCTCCATCTCTACAATCTCCCACCAGTAAAAAGCCTCTCCCTTCAGCTACCAAGATGCAAGCAGAACTCTCTGTCGGTCCTCCAATCCTAACAGCCCAAATATCCGTTATGTATTCCTCAAACAAGTTTGTGCCTCTACGAAATCCTCCATGCCAGAAAACATCTTGCCTTCTAAATTAGCGAAGTCCTTACATAGCTTAGAAAAATTGGATGCTGCATGTGGATTAATGGGACCTCCACCCAATGGTGCTGCATTTTGCATTTGCCCTTGCACCTCTGGTGGCGTAGCTCGGAGGTATCTACGGAACCAGCCAGGGACTTGGACACCCTCTGCAAGATTTGGGGCATCTGCCATTCTATATAAAGAAAATTTAGGCTCAAAAGAATCAAAAGAAGGTTGAACTGGACTTTGAGGGGATTTTTATGAACAATCTCTTATACTTGAAAACTATTTCTATAATAAGAGTTTCTTCCGAAAAAATACTTTTAGTTTAAAGATATGTTACTTGTGAAAAACACTTTACTTTTAAAACAAGTTTTTAGTAATCCTATACCCCTAGGCTCAGATACCAAATGAAACACCCCACACCCCTTAGTATTCCCAAAAGGGACATACTAAAGGATGTGCTGCATTATAGGTATAGCTAAAACATCATAGAGACTAAGATTCGCAAGACAAATAAGTAAAAGCAGCAGAATCATTTAAATAATAACTTATCACTCATAATTAAACTTCATCTCAAAATAAGTCATAAAAACATAACATGTCTCAAAAACTCAAAATCTCTCATGTCTCATGAAAATACATCTCAGTCTCACATAATTGGAGTACAAAAAAAAACAATAATAATCCCTCTCACAAGTGCCAATCCATCTTAAACCAAATGAAAAAGATAAAAAGCAGAAGAATACATCTAAAATTAGAAAATTCTAAAAATAAATCTCCAAGCAACCTAAATCAACCATCCTTAACTCTACTAGCCTATTGGGGAAAAAGAAATTAGAGATAGAGGAGTGGGTCAGCCAATAAGTCTGGTGAGTGATAGTAATTACTAGCATTTTTAAGTAAGATAAAGATAATAGACTAAGTAATAGTTCTAGCATGACAGGAAGATACATAAAAGATAAAACTTGCATAAAATACTATTTCTAATTCTGTTTGACTGTGTGCTTTGATTGTTTGCACTTGTCTTAGACTGTTGTGCTTAGGCTGAAACCCTAATACTATCTCAACTGCTAACTTGATTAGGCTGAAATCATAATCCTACCCATTGATCGGCCTTTTCTTTCTCTGTTGTGCCACTGTGAACCAATCATGTTGGTCCCACAGCAAAAGGCACCTCTTAGCCTTTAGGACACAGTACCGAATTATTTACCTAATTAATACCGCATGCTCGGTCATCGCCAGTACACACTAACTGTCACCTCCTATTTGACCCTTTATTTACCCTAATTAGCATAAGCATGCCCAGCCTCACCCACGTGTGAGACCATCAGTCCTATATCTGAAAGGAAATGCTGCTGGTACAGGCCACTACTGCTATATTCGCTTATAACTTGATTCAAGATCTAAGTTTTAAAATAAGTCCCTTCTGTTATTTCTTTCTTTCTAATTATAACCTACATGTTATAATGGTCCTTACAACTGTTACTCTTCTATTTTTCTCTTATTAGTTATAACCACTTGTTATAATCATGCTTGTAGATATCTCAAATTTGCCTATTTCAGTCTATCTCCATTTTATTTCAGTTTTTCTAATTTTACATTAGATTTCTGTAAATTTAGCGTTTTTCTATTTTAATCCATATTTGTGAATTTTTCTCTTTTTAATATTTTATTCATTTCAAAAAGGATTAAATCTCTATAAAAAGAAACTAACATTTACAGGCTAAATTCCAGCTTAAAACAGATGTAAATAACTGTAAATAACTATAATTTACAACTAACTGAAATGCTGAATAAAAATAGAATGAAAAGAACTTCTGAAATTTTCTTAAAAACTGTCTGTAAATAAACTTGCATAAAAACCGTCTCAAAATTATAGAAATACTACAACTATTGAGAATCCTATTATTTTAAATTGCTTACAAATCTAAAATAATTACAAAACACTCAACTTTGGTCCTTAGCTCTAATCCTAGGCCTTACTGGATCCACTTCTAGGGTTTAAAATATTTTTATTAAAAAGATTTCCTCCTAGAATATTTTTCTATTAGGGTTCAGCCTCAGGCAATGAACCCAATTGGGAGAAAATCTGAATGAGAAAAATAGCTAGGCCTAGGGTTCTATTTATGGTGTGGCTTAGGGATCTCAGGCCGTTGGATTTGAAGATTTAATCTGGTGCAACCACATCATAGGCTTACTAGGAACCAACGAATGCAGCTACGAACGCACAGGATTTCACCAAAAATCAGATTTACAGTCTTCGGCTCGCACCTGGACGAAAAATCATCCAGGGAAGAATGGGGGTCGACCTGGCCTATAAGCGACTCGACCTATGGGTCGATACTACTCAGGTGCGGGTCGACCCATAACAGATCTGTCTTTTTTCATCATTTTTGTTTAGTTATATATAATTCTGATTTTCTTTGTTTCTTTTGTAACTTCTCTATACTGACTCTGTTTTCAACAAGTTATATATGAAAATTTCTCAAAAAATTACCATTGACCCAATGGTGCAACTCTCATGGCTCAATTATGACAATTTCCTAACCCTATTTTATTATTCAATCAATTTGTTAATTAGCTATTATTACTCTAATTTTTTGGGTTGTTACAATCTCGAGCTCAAACCACATACTAGAGCGTACTTAGGTCAATGCTGCATCATTTTGGTCCCCTCAGACCATCGGCTCTGATACCATGTTGTGATTTTCAGCACCCCACGCATCTTCCACTATGTGCGCACTTTATTTAGTGTAGAAGAGGCAAGACCACTAAATGAAGCTTTTTTGATGCCAGCGTCATGATTGAATATCCCTAGAAAATTTATTTTCATGGCAACATTTATTCGTGACAAATGAAATCTTTTGTTGTTACATGCTACCAATCTCATAAATATGCTTATCTCTTTGTAATATCTTGCAACGTGGGACTAATCATAATCCAATCTAGGCATCCATTCTAATACAATTCGAGCTATACCTAACAGTCTTGCCATAGGGAACAATTCTTAATCTTGCACCCAAGAGGTTATGTACCAAAGTGGTAATTTTCATCATCTATTTTAAAAGTGAAATGAAACCAGAGTTTCATTTGCGCGTAATGGCATTGTTTGATTAATATTCTACATAGGAGGATATGCTTAAAAGTGGCTAGATTCAAATTTCGATTTGGCATTTGTTGCTTCTTTCAATCTAAACGATAAAAAGATGATAGTGGTGAAGGAGATTATTAGTTGAAGAACATACATTAAGTGGAATAAATCGATGCTCGCTTTTGTTTTTGGAAACCAATCGGCATTTCATCTTTTTGAAATGTTTTTCGTAAGAACTTGGAACCCAACAGGTTATTTTGAAATATATGCAAGAAATAATGAGCTTTTTGTTATTAGATTTTCAAACCCCACTGCTTGTGATGAAATGGTAAATGAGGGGCTATATTTCATAAATGGAAAATTGATCATTTTAAAAAATATGGTCAAATAAAGTTAAAATGGATAAAGACTTGATGTCTACGATTCCTATATGGATTAGGCTTCCTGAATTGAATTAATTGTGGGACAAGGAAGCCTTCAGCGCAATAGCTAGTATTGTAAGCAGGCCACTAAAACTTGAGGAGCCTACTACAAAGGAAATCCGTTTGAATTATGCTAAAATTTTAGTTGAAATATGTGAAGATGAAGATTTACCTAAAGAAGCAGTTATTACTATGTGTGATGGAGAAATTATCACTCAAAAAATCGAATATGAATGGATTCTCCTAAGTTGTAAATTTTGTAATTGGACACAATCTTAAAACTTGCATAGTTAAGAAAGTTTGGAAAAAAACAAAACTAATATACAAGAATGCATGAATCGGTTGAAGAAACGGATGGTATCAGTGTGCACAAAGAAAACAACGAAGGGGATATAGATAAATCTTCAAAGGTAAATTCAAGTGAAAATGCTTCAGATGGCAAGAAGAACATTTCTGAATCTCAAATGAATAACTCTGAAATTCGCAATAAAGTATTCAAAGAATCAGGAAATGGGGATACACATAATAAAGCATCAAATCAACATATAGAAGGATTGAGTGATGTAATTAATTTAGAAATGCTCTCTCAAGAAAATACTAAGATTAATAATGGTCAAACAAGCAAATACTAAGTACCATTAGCTCAAATACATGTAGATCTAAACATTTTGAAACAAGCTATTGAAAATTATATTTCTTATGAGAAAAATTATTCAACTTCAAATAATGATAGCATGGAGCTTGAAAGCAATACTCTTAAAAAAATCCATTGACAATATTTCTCAGGAAAAAAGCTAAAAGAGACAGCATTAAGTATAGATGATCAAGACCAACTTCTGATTAAAGCAGCAACAAAGCTTTCAAGTTCACTACTCCAGCTAAAACAGGGGAAAAAAAGGAGAAAAGCAAAATAAAAAATATTAATGTAATAATTTTCAACAAGTAGGATGTTGCTTTTTCCTCACGCAATGGTGATTTAATTATAGAGGATGAGTTCAAATGTGAATACATAATGAAAAATCCAAATTGGAACTCACAGATCAATGTGCAAGGCAAAGCTCCATGTAAAAAAAAGGAAAAGGCCTGGTGAAAAAGGACTACTACTAGTGTCCTTGTGAATAATAATATAGAGATTTCCTTTATAATATCCTTTATCGATATTAAATATCGACTATTTCTTGGAATATTAGGGGACTTAACTCTCTAAAAAGAAAGTCTGATCTGATTCATTTTTTAAACAAATATAGTCCTAGTATTGTTGGATTAGTTGACCATAAGTTAGACGGTAGAAAAATTGAATTTTATAATAAATATTCTCTGAATAATTGAACTATAATTAACAACAATGCCATGGGAGGTAATGATAGAATTATAATTTTATAAGATTCTAATATCTAAGACCTAAAATATTATACTTAAATTTCCAATTCATTAACTATGTATATGAAAATAAGTGGGTTTTACTTATTGAAATTATCTTTATTTATGCTTCTAACAGAGAAAGATAAAGAATTTCTCTTTGGAATCAACTAACCCAATTAGGTGATAAAATTTATAATCCATGGATTTTGATAGGGGATTTTAATTAAGTTATTCATGCTTTTGGGGAAAGAGGTGTCATTCCAATTCCATATAAAAATTTAGAAATAATCAACAACTTTATTTTAAAAACTGGTTTAGTTAAGCCTACAATTAATGGTAATAAATTCACTTAGAAATCAAGTGAATATAAAAATATTCACTATAAGCTAGACATAATCCTTTTAAACCAAATTTTTTTGGCAGTTTTCAAGTTTCTTTCGTAACACTCTTCCCCAAGCCATTAGTGATCACACCCTATTGCCAATTTCTTTTTCAAAAAATAATTCAAATAAAAAATAACTCCATTAAAATTTACCAATGGATGGGTCCATGTAAATTCACATAAAGAAATTATCAAAAATGGTTTTGTTGACCAATTTCAGCGTAATGCCCAATTTAAATTCAGCAAAATACTCTGAAACATCAAAAGAAATTTGAATATCCAGAATAAAAAAAATCAGAAATTAATCATAATAAAGCATGACGTGAGTGTTTAAAGAATAGTATTGATAATCATAGCGCAGGCTCTATTATTATAAACCAATTTTTTCAATCCTAGAGCAATTTAATTAAGACTGTTCATGGTCAAACCATCAATATTTAACAGAAAGCTAAGGTTGACTGGCTAACCAATAGGATGAATCTAGCAAATTTTCTATGCCAAAATGTCCAATAAAAGGCATAAAAATGATATAGGAAAATTGATAGATAATAATGGTTCGGTTGTTAATGAAGTTTTTAAAATTGAATCCGAAGCCATAAGTTATTTTAATTCACTTTAAAATTTATTCGGACTCTTATTTAAAGAACTTTCCCATAATTAATGCTAAATATTTACTTCATCCAAATAGTCAAGAAATTTTACCGGCCTTTGTAAACTTGGAAGGATAAAAAACATTGTTTTTAATGCAAACAATGATAGAAGTATCGGACCAGATGGTTTTGGGAGTTTTATAAAACTCATTGGGAAGAAATCAAATTTAAAGTTCTGGTTGTGATAAATGATTTTTTTTAAACGGTAAAATTATAAAGAATTCAAACCAAACATTAATCACATTGGTACCTAAAGTTAGAATCCTCAAAGATCTAGGGGACTATAGACCTATAACATGTTGTAACTTCATATATAAAATCATAGCAAAAGTTCTTTGTATAGAATTAATTTTTTTTTGAAATTCATTATTTCTGAAAACCAAAGTGCTTACATCCTTGGTAGATAAATACCAGAGAATTCTTTATTAGCATTTAAAATGATAAGAAATTTTAATCAAGGGTGTAAAAACAAAATGTGCATTAAGGTTGACTTACACAAAACTTTTTATAAAATAAATAGACATTATATAATACATATGATGAAGCAGATGGGTTTTAATGAAAATTGTTGCAATCTAATAAGAGAATGTATTGATAATGCTACTTACTCACTACTTATAAATGGCACTACTTATGGTTTTATTCATAGAAATAGGGGTATAAGGCAAGGAGATCCACTTTCTCCTTACCTTTTCACAATTGCTATGGAGTTTCTATCTATACAAATGGAGTTTGAACATATAAAAGGAAACATTAAAACCACAACTATGGTAAAACTATTTATAACTCCTTTATTATACGCTGATGATTTTATTATTATTGAATGCAGATAAGAACAGTGCAATCACTATGGCCAATATTTTTGAAAAATTGAAAAACTTTGCTGGGCCGAAAGTTAATGAAGGAAAAAGTTAAATTTATTTCAGCAAATTGTGCCCCAAAAAATCAAAAATGTTGAAAATACTCAAATTCCAAGAAGGAGGGTTACTAGTAAAATATCATGGACTACCTCTCAGTATGAATCAAATCAATGACAAAGATTGTGTAGATTCTATGATACATTACAAAATAGATTAGAGTGCTGGTCAAGCTAATAGCTTTCTATAGCTAGAAGATTATAATTAACCCACCATGCTATCGCTGCAATTATCATGTATTGGCTACAAACACTTAATATCCTGGCAAAATCAATTTAGAAAATTGAAAATATATGTGCTAACTTCATATGGAAAGGAAAATACAGTAAAGTATCATGGATACTATTTGTAAACCAAAAGAAAATGGAGGACCGGGCTTAAAAAGTTTCAAGGATCCTGTCTACCATTTTAAATTATTTGAGAAATTTTTAGAAGGGGATTCACTTTGGTCAAAATGGATGAAGAATAAATATGTGAAAAATAAAAGCTTCTAGACCATGCTAGTGGAAAACCATTATTCAAACACTTGGAAAAACATTCTAAACTATAGAGAAATTGGGACAAAAATGATTGAAAGGAAATTTAAAGATGGTGATTCAACCAGTCTTTGGTTTGATCCTTGGATTAAAGGCAATTCTTTAGTAAATTTATCAGGCCGCTCTAATTTTTTACGCTTTAGAGGAGCCAATCTTAATGTTGATAGCATTATTCAAAATAACAGATGGAATATCAACGTACAATCAACTGCCTCTATATTCAAAAAGGCCATAAGTAGCATTGAATTACATCCAAGCTTAAGAAAAGGCAAATTGTTGGAAGTCAAAAGACAAAATTTATTTTAAAAACACATGGGAATTTATCAAAGGTGCTCAAGTAGAAGTGGATCGGTATGAAACCATATGGAATATGGAAAATTGCCCAAAAATGGCTCATTGTGCTTAATTTGTTATATTAAATAGATCGTCTACAGGAGATAGATGCCATAAATTGGGTAAAAATGGAGGAAAAAATGTCTACTTTGCAAAATAGAGATTGACATTGTATGGCATCTTGTCTTTGATTGCGTCTGCTCTAGGCATATCTGGTTTATAGCTAAAAGAAAAATCAACCTCAATAAACATGCTTCGGTGGATAACATAAGATATGATATTTAATATATTCAGCAAAGATTCAAATCCAAAACCAAACAAAAGAGCATAAAAAAGAGTTTAACAAAGCTTGCATTATGCTAACAATAGTCATTTATCACATATGGAAAGAGAGAAATTGTAATAACCCGCACTTCAGCGGGGCCCAGATTTTTCGCAAACTCAAAAACCCAGGTCCACTAAAATACAGATTGTTGGTTTGGTATCCTACTAAAGAGAAATTATATCAGAGCACTAAGGGTAATAACTCATTGTGGAAATAAGTAAATATAATACATCATAATAATCATTGACCTAGAATTGACATCTCAAATGTCAAGTGTCTCAGTCAGACAATTGCTCTAAACAATACCAGTACCAGCCCTTCTAAATCCTGTGGTTTGTAATGAGAAAGGGTAGAACAATGTTCTAGTGATTGGTAAATTATATATCTTATACATAGCACTAGCTTATGCCGATTGTTCACCATTTCTTGTTATGTTAGATTTTATCATTAGTCGCTATGACTTCATCGCTGTGTACGAACCATTTCCATCCACCTCCCGTAGATTTATATATATATATATATATATATAAATATATATCCCATAATCCACTAATTGACCTAGATAATATCCCCACTAGTATTTACCGCTCAACGTTTCATAAGGATATGTCACCTTGCCGCATCATGATCATCTTATCACTCGAGGAAATCATATAATGCTCACCGATGACCTTTACTCCTGTTATCCGGGTTTTTAACCCAGCAGGATCCAACAGGAAACAGAATAATCCCATGACATCAGGATGGTTTAGAACTTAGCATTAACCAAAGAGACAAAGGCAAGGAGTTAACGAGAGCCAATTTATATTACTGAGACAACAACTGATATCGACTAAACAAAGAGATCAACATTCTTTCAACCCAATCAACAACTGAGCACAAACAACTAGCAAATTATCATCCGAACGGAACAACATGCGATGAGACTACACAAACAACGATGACACAAGACCATGGAAACATCTCAAACTCCAAGAAGTATCCGAATCGCTTAGGTCGCCAGCGACTCATACCCTATGGATCGCTAGCGACCCATACAAAATGAAGGGTCGCTCTGTTAAATAGAAGAAGAGATGGAAGGAAGAAGTATGTTAAAAAATATGCTTCGTGTATGGGTCGCTAGTAACCCATACACCATGGACCGCTACCGACCCATGCTTCTCTACGTGTCTTCAACGAGGCAACCAAGCAATGCAATGGCTGAGTCATTATCTCACGTACAAACCAACTCTATGGGTCACTAGCGACCCATGGTTTTTGCTCGGATCGCGAGCAAAACCCCATAGGTCGTTCTATACATACCTGCGATTAGTTGATGAAGTGGCCTGGCCCAGAAGTCCTCCGATATCTACAAATACCATCCTCCCTGCAACATAAAGGGGATCTTCTCGAGATTGGTTGCCGAAGCTCTGCTGGAAACATTATTTTAAAAATTATTTCCAAGATATAGAATTCTTTGAGATGATTTCATTGATTAATGTGATTTCCCAAGTGTATCGCCTTATTCATTGTTGTCCATTCGAGCTATTTGAGATATTATATATATAGCGATTACCCCTTTGGGAATTTGAAATCTTTTGAGTTCTATATTTGAGATTTGAGTTGCCAACACTTGGCGTTTATATTGAGATTCGAGTTTTCCATTTATGGAGTTTATTTGGGATTTGTGCTCTCCATATAGGCGGTATACTTGATCGCCTTTATGGCATATTTTGAGATTGTTATTTCCCTTTGAGAATGCATTTGAGACTGCCGTTATGGCGGGTTTTAGGATTTCTCCTTTTCAGGAGTTATGGCTTTCCCCAAACCATTATTGTTGATTTTATGATATACCGTTGATATTAGGTATGCTATGTTTAGTGCTTTTGTTATGGGGCGTCACAGGTTGGTATAAATAGGTTGTTTGGTATAATGCAACAATTTTGCAAATTATTTCCAAATGTGAATTTTATTAATTTTAAATGAAGTATTTGAAATTTAATATGTTGTATATTGTAAATAAAAATGTGAAATTAGTTTTAAAAATAATCTTTGGATGAGAAATGATGTTAATATGGTTTGTTATATTTATTGTTATTGTATTTTGTTCTGATAGATTCGTTAGCCACTGTAGATTTGTATTAAGCATTTATTGAATATGCCGATCAACTTGAGAAAGAAAAAAAATTAGAGCACCCAATCGATGTATTCAACAGATGTTTAAGACAAATCTATGGATAGTCGCTCCTAACCCGCCCTATTTTCCACATTAACAGATAGAATTACTCAGTAATACTCTTTATTAATATGGGTCTCGGGGTAGGGCGTTACAGCTATGACGCCCCATAATTCTTAATTTTTTCATCTCAAATGGATCGACATATTCAATGAATGCTTAACACAAAACTATAGGCGGCTAATGGATCCATCAGAACAAAATACAACAACCAAATGCACATCACATCACGAAACAATAGTCAAACATAATCACGATAAGGATTATTCATAAGATAAGATATACTTAATCCAAGAATGGAATACTACAGAATAAAATATATTCCTAGACATATTCCAAACTTATATCTTCCCTAAAGGACACGAAAAGGTTATCAAAATCCTTTGGCTACAAAATCAAATTCTCAAATTTCAACAATTTGAAAATTTTCAAAACCTAATTAAAAATCCCTTTTGTGTAGTTTGTAGCCTTTTGTTTGGCTCTGATACCAGGCTATGACGCCCCACCCCGAGACCCACATTAACAAAGAGTATTAGTGGTTAATACTGTCTGCTAATGCAGAGAATAGGGCTGGTTAGGAGTGACCATCTATAGCTTTGTCTTAAAAATCGATTAAATGTGTCGATTAATGTTCTAATTTTTTTCTTTCTTAAGTGGATCGACATATCCAGTAAATGCTTAATACAAAACTATAGTGGCTAACGGATCTATAAGAACAATACACAATAATAGTAGATACAACATATCATGGAACAACAGTCAATTATATATATATACATATACACAGATATATCCTACTATGATACTTCACTCTCTACCTCCCTCACACCATTCTCCAAAAGGATTCATTATGATTCTCCAATGGATTCTAACTCTGGGGATTCAATCTACTTAAAGATAATCAAAGTCTTATAATCAGTCACTTCACGTAATAACAATCAGTCTATAATAAAACTATAAAGTGGATGTAGGCTTCATTAACAGCCGAACAACTATAAAAATTCTTTGTCTTCTTTCTTTTACTATTATTTTTCTATACCCGTGATTTATGATATTGCTTTGCAAGAACAGGGCTGGTTCTTTCAAACTCAAACCAGGATGTTGATCCATTTTATGGGTTAACAACTCCATTAGGTCATGTATTCTTCGAGGGTTTTCACCTTTTCTACTTCATGTACCATAGATTTAGGGCCCCATGCACCTCCACCCCGTTGTGTTTTGAAGGAATCTCTGTATAGGTTAACTAGCCTTTCCCTAACAAACTAACAAATAACTTTGCTAGTGTATAACCAAACTGAATCAATCTTGATAGGTGGAAAAGACCAGTTGGGTTTAATCCTGTCCTTCTCATGGACCGCAAGGGACCGATGACGAGTTCACTAAATATGCAACTCCTACCCCTTTTTTACCCCGTCTGGGTTGTTCGAAGGGGATATAGTTGAAAGGAAGCAATGAGCAGAGCTCCAAGAATAATGATGGAAGAAAACGTTAACACTCTACCTACTATTAAAGCACCAGCTACAAACCCGAACTTAGGGGGAAACCACATGAAAGGATATGACGAGGACTCACTTCGGCTCTGAAGGTGACATACAATTTGGGGAAGACAAATTGGATGAAAATGTTGACGTGCATAATGCTAGAAGAAGCTCTAAAACCCACGCCGTAGAACAGTGTTATGCAATGGACGAGGAACGGTTACTCAATCGATACTCCTAGAGGCAGGAGAACCAAGAAGATAGGATATAAACCGAGATCAATTACAATGCTAAGCTCCCATGGTATATTGTGACCACTCCCGACTGACCAGCTTCCAATCCTATCATGGTGCTACCACCGTCGAATTACGAATGGTCACCATTGAAAATCATAAAAATCGTCAAAATGGTCTTTTAAAAACTCACTTCAGTCCCGACGCAAAGTCAAACTTAGGTAATCACTCATTTGACTCGAAGAAAACCTAGAAAATTCTAGCCCAAAACCATACTCGGGCAAAACCAAGATTTTCTCCAAGAAAACAGGCAAATGGCTCCAAGCGATGTTTATCACCAACCCAGCACTTCAAATTCTATGACTCCAAGCGAATCATGTGCTCACTCCAAGAAAATGGCAAATTTCCTTGGGTCGGACTCCAAGTAAAATACCACTAATCCATCAATGTTGATCCATCTCCAAATACCTTGAAATTTAAAACGCAACATTATGGGGACTTCTTTGTGACCCCCGACCGATCTCACCTAGTTTGAAATTTTTTGGGATCGTCACCGATTCATGACCCCATCATAAGTGATTCACTATTCAGTCGGCATTTCCAATCATTTAAGCATAGACAATCATGCATACATCATTTTTGAGCATTATAAACGGCCGTAACTTGAAAATGGACTGATCTAACAACGATTAAAGCATGTTCCCTAATCGAAACCCATTCACTGAAGCCGCTCAACTTGCAGAATATCCATAGAAGTTTATCATGCCAACTATACCATTTACACAATCAAAAAACTGATTCGAAATTGCTACTTTATAGGTAAGGTTAGCATATGGATGAAGCGAGGGTAACGGATGCAGTCTGCTGCAAGGCGCTCAAGAATCATTAAAGGATGAAACAACCTACTACCCGAGAAGAATTCTATAGAACCAGTTCTAAAGACTAGAGGTAGTGTGATTAGAAGAAGGCAAACCCGACAACGTGCCAAAGAACATACCAAACGGTAAAGGAGCTACAGGACGCCAGGGGCCTACTACCTAAGCAAGGATACTAAGACCCAGTAGAAAAGCACCATAGCTAACTGATGAAATTAGACGAAAATATGATTATTAAATAACACTCTAACTTGCTAGCAATTAAGGAATGTGACAGCAAATTAAAGCAATACCTTCTCATCCATGTCTACTCTCCCTTTCCAAATGAGCCGTACTGGGACACTAGGGGCGTTGCAGACAACACGGTGAAAGAAATGATTCTATGCCCTCAATAAGTCATGTCAATCCCCCTTTTGAGAACTGCCGTTGTTGGTGGCACGAGAAGTCTTGTCCAAAGGACCATCAAACAAACAGATCCAACGCCGTAGCCTACAGAAACCGATAAAATTATGTTCCCTTGAGCTGAATCTGAAAATTCCTCTTAAAGTCGATGAATCATTGCTTTAAAACCATCGGGCCATCGGAGAAACGACCCAAAAATCCTTCTCGGAATTGATAAATTATCATTCCAAGGCAGTCTGGTCGTCAGACATCCGACCATAAAAAACACTTTGTGAACGTGAAGGTTTTTCACGAACTAAATTTTGTAAAGGTGAACCGGTAGATTAGTGTCATCTGACCCAAAAAACGCTTCACGAACGTGAAGATCTTTCATGAACTAAAGTGTCATGCAGGTGAACCGGTAGATCAGCGATCATCTGATCTAAAAGACCCTTCGCGAACATGAAGGTCTTTCATGAAATAAAGCGTCGTGAAGAAACTGGTAGATCAGCAGTCATCTGATCCAAAAAATCCTTCGCAAAGGCGAAGGTCTTTCATGAACTAAAGCATCATGAAGGTAAACCGATAGATCAACAGTCATCTAATCCAAAAATCCTTCATGAACATGATGGTCTTTCATGAACTAGAGCGTCGTAAAGGTGAACTGGTAGATCAATGGTCATCTAATCCAAAAAACCTTCGCAAATGCGAAAGTCTTTCACGAACCAAAGCATCATGAAGGTGAACCGGTAGATCAACGATCTTTTGTTCCAAAAAACCTTCGTGAATGCGAAGGTCTTTCACGAACCAAGGCATCATGAAGGTGAACCGATAGATCAACGAAATTTATGTGTGACTGATATCCATGAAGGTGTATTGGAAGATCAGCAGGCATCTGATGCAGAGCTTCCCAAAGTCAACAAAGTCACGTTACAGAGCCACAAATCGACAATCATACAGTCACTCTGCAAAATTAATGGAATCACTTCCAACGACCAATGAGACAAATAGTGCTAAATTTCAGAGCTTCAAAGTCACTCAGAGAAACTAAGCCAAAATTGAACTGACCTTGTGATCAATAAGAGGTCAACTCGAATCAAGCCAAGATTCGGTATGTGGGAAACCACACCCACTAGACCGGGGGCAACCAAACATGTTGTAGAGAGACCATGGATACAGTTCAAGTATGCTAACAGCCCTGTAGCATGAGGGGCACTGCACACACTTGAATAGCCATAAGAAAGGCCGAGACTAATCATACCACAGTTCTGTTATGACCGATCAAAATTTTTTCTATTCTGACAACCATGAATTTAATTACCTAACTAGTGCAATAAACGAAATACTAGCATAATACTTGCCCACTTCTTGCCAACTCCTATTTTACCGCTCTTGGTGATCAATTCCTCTTCCTTTTAGATTGTATGCCAATCAAAGACCCATTCTCTAAATGCAATTTGGACCAAGAGCTAAGAGTCATGCCTTGAACTCCCATAGGCCCTTTCTTCAATCCATCTTTATGCGGTCAGCTGTAAATCTCTTCACCATGGTAGCCCGATCTATTTGAACATGTCATTTTCCAGAAATACGAAAGGATCAACAAAGCCATGGTCACCCGAACCAAAAACTATTTAGCTTCTTGAACCAATAAAACCGTGTTTATGTAAGCAACCTGCTGAGTCGACGAGGTCAAATCGACTCAAACCGTTAAATTGATGGAACCCGATTCTTGCCTCTTAAAAACTGGTGTTGCTCCGGTAACATCAGGAAGGCCTAAAATTACACTCCTCACATTGTCTGAGGATAGGTAACACCGAGGAGTACTAAAAGCCATGCATTTCATAAGCCGCGCCAAAACATACGCTCCTCACATTACCGGAAGATAGGTAACACCGAGGAGTACCAAAAGCTGCGCATTTCATAAGCCACATACTAAAATAATAACTCCTCAGGTTGCATTTCATAAGCCACACACTAAAATAATAACTCCTTACGTTTCCCAAAGATAGGCAACACCGAGGAAGACCAAAAGCCGCGCATTTTATAAGCCGTGCACCAAAATAATAACTTTTCATGTTGCCCGAAGATAGGCAACACCGAGGAAAACCAAAAGCCGCGCACTAAATGTAACGACCCAGAATTTTTATTAATTTAAATTTGGATATTTAATCAATTTTAAATATTAATAAGTGAATTTATAAGTCAAATAAATTTTATTTTGATTTATTGGATTTAATTGAATTATTAAATCGATAATTTAATATGTTAAATTATGGAAATAATTAAAAATAGGGTTAAATATGATTGAAAATGATTTGTAAAATTTTCTTTTATCATATTGAAGTTAGAATGATATTTTAGAACTTTTAAAATCGAATTAAAAGTTAATTTGTGAAAATTGAATATTTTAATATTTAATTATCGACTGTAAAATAGTCAATTTTTGAACAGTCTCAGAATTGAACGAAACCAGTTTCATTGGATCCGTAATAGTTAGTTATTACCGGATTTCAATTTTCGTGTCAATCGGAGCTATCGTTTGATCGTGACAGCTCGAAACGCATCGAATTATTTTTAATTTAAATTTGGCGAGTCAAAATAGCCATTTTTCAAAAAGTCTCGGATTTCGACGAAACGAGTTTCATCGGATCCGTAATGTGATATTATTGTAAGGTTTCAAATTTCAAGTCAATTGGATTTACCGTTTGTCCGGTACAAATTAAAACGCCTAGAAATCGACTTAAATCGGTTTAATTTAAATTGAGCGTTTATAGCCATAACTCGCACATACTTCCGAATTAGCTTCCGAAACCTGTTCCATTGTGTCCGGAACGCGGGGTAAACCTTAGAAACGCTGGTTACGGCGCCTAAATCGGAGTTCGGAATTTCCGGGATGAATAGTGTCGCTCGTTCCTTATAAATAGCCCCTACCTCTTCATAAATTAAAAAAAAAAACCTAAACCCTAATTTCAAAACCCTAGCCGCCTATGTTAAAACCAATGGCCAGAAATTCTCAACACTCATCTCTTAATCTCTCTCAATCCATCAAGAATTAGCCAAAGTGCTCAACTACAAAGTCGAAGAGCACGAAGAGAGCTTCGATTCCATACGGTGATGATCGGAAACGGAGCAACGTGGAGCGAGATATGTGGGGCCGACAGTGGTGGCCTGCGCACGCATTTCAACGTGAAGGGGGAGGCCGAGCTTCATGGTGGGGGAGGTGGAGATAGCTCTCGCGAAGTGCTTCGAGGTGGCGGTGGTTTGATCGAGTTTCGTTGATTATAGAAGGAGAAAAATGAAACCCTAGTTGAGCTAATGGGTTTGTGATGTTCGGCCAAAACCTGTAGCCGTGCGTGATGGGGAAGAAAGCAAGGTGTGGTGGTGATGAGCTGTTGCAAGATCCTGTGGCCTAGATTGCATAGGTTTAAATATATAAAGGTTTAAGTTGATTTGTTTATATAGAACGTGTACAATATTGTAAAATACATAACTTTTTCATACGAGGTCGAAAAAATACAAACTCAGTTGCGTTGGAATCGTATGGACGAGCACTACGCGATGGAGTTGGTTTGGAGTCGTTTGGAGTTAGTGAGAATTTCGGGTAAAATTAAACGCGCGTTTAATTTTATTCGAAATAAAAGCTAAAACGGAAATTAAAACCAAGGTGAGAACTTCTCACTCAATCGAATAGATTTCGATTTTATTTTAAATAGTTAGATTTAAAATATTTGAATGCATGTTTGAATGATGACTGTAAATTATTGATTGTTAAAATAGACATTATGCGCCGTTAGTAAGCGGATGTTATTTATTAAAAACATATACCGCGAATATTTCATAAACAGTGAAATTGGTATTATATATAATATCAATATATATATATTGGCATATGTATATATTGCAGTTGTTGATTTCCCGCATTTTTTGTTTAGCGGATGAGACCCTATTACGCCGTTATTAAGCGGATAATATTTAATAAAAACATGTACCGCGATAATTTCGTACTGGAGCGAAATTGGTATTGTGCTAATGTTTTTGGATGCAGGAAAACAGGTTGGAGGGATCCAACTGGATTCCTCAACAGTTTTTATTTGATTTCAGATATTTTGATATTTGATGGATTATCATATCGATATATGATATCGTTGTTAGTCGTGATTGACTATTTGGTGTGTAGCATCATTGGACCAAATTTCTGGTATTTTAAAAATATTTTTAAAGTAATTTTTGAAAAGATAAAATATTTTGGAATTGATCCATTTTAAATAAATGAACGTTATAATTCTTAAAGTTATAAAAATTATAATTTTTGAGAAATACGGTTAAAAGCTGATTTTTGAGAAATAGGAATTAATGACTTTATAAAATAGTTTAAACTGGATTTTTGAATTTATTATCAAAAGTTTAAATATAGGATTTATAAAATTTGATTATTTTATAAATCAAAATGGTGAAATTATAAAGGGAATTAAAGACGTTTCAGAATAATAATATAAACTGATTTATATTAAGAGATTTATAAATGGATATTTATAAATTGAAATATAGACATTATAAAACGAGTTTTTATAAGTGTTTGAATTAAGTGAAAATGAATTTCATTAAAGAATGAAATTTATAGAATTATAAACCGTGAAGTTATAAATGAAATTTATAAATAGTAAGATTTATAAATTTGGTGAAATTATTTGAAGAATAGATTGGATAAATCATTAAATCTTATAAGTTATAAGATTTATAAATTGGAAAGTCTTTAAAAGAACGATCTTATAAAATAATCGTTTTATAAGTATTTAACTTATAATATGAACGTTTAGTTTATAATTTAGTTATAAACTGGAATAGGTTAATAAAGGAATTTATTAAAGGAAGTTTTTATAAATAAATAGAAAGGGAATTTATAAAAAGGAAGTTTTTATAAATAAATAGAAATGGAATTTATAAACGTTGTTTTATAAATTCGCAAACGACTTATTTTGATAAGTTAATTGTTATAACTTAGAAATAGAGTTATATTCACGTTTTAGACAGTGAATAATCCTTAGAGTAAAATGAATAGAAAAGATGAAGTTTGTTAACGTAGTTTATTCACGTTTTTGAATAGTGAATAACACGTTAAAGAAATTGTTTAGAATGTGAATGTTTTAAATAGAATTAAAACGATCTAACGATGTTTTAAAAGGGGTTGAGATTCGAAACCATAGATTTCAACATTTATTGTTGAAATAGACGTTTTCGAGAAATAAAAGGAAATAATGGACTATAACACTGTTGTTATAGTAAATGATTTCCGAAAGGAAATGTTTTGAATAGTATTGGGATTTATATATCTATTTTTAATTTCGAATCCCTATGCTAGTGATTTTGGGTTGTCGTAACGATGTTTTACGCAACATTCGTTTTGGCCCAAATAAATATGTTAAGTGAATGATTTCCTTAAAGAAAGAAATATATACTTAATTCGGTTTAAGTATATTGAATGTTTTCTAAGTGTTGAAAATAAAAGATTGTGAATTACTTATTTAATAAGTATGGAAATGTTTTCCAATATGAAGTGAATAATTAGAATTTATCTTTTTGGAGGATAAATTGAAATGAATTATTGAAATCGTATATGCACGAATATTGTGAAATATAAATTCATTATGGAATTTATATGTGAAAAGTGAAATTGGTTAAAAATAAATATTGATTTATTTTTGAAGTGTTGAAACTATATATCTAGTAAAGATATTTTGGAAAATAAATAATTTGGAAAATTATTTGGAATCTGGTGATGTATGCATATCCAGTGATAGTTCAATAACCGACTATCAGTATTTCCCTTTGAATGGGTATTGGATGTGAATTGATTGAATTTGAATGTCACACTTATTTTTGAATAAGCGCTCACTATTCGGGTTAACCGGGAAAGGACCATGGGGTCGTATAACCCACTCCGAATATGTGATACGTCGTTGTGAATCGCATTTGAAGATCGGTGTTGAAGACCGGTATTTGCGAGAGTGATAGGATGAACTATCGATTGACTCTGCACCGAGTAGCTACGGTATTGATTTCTCCATATGTGATGGTGAATCCGATCAGGATTGTGAATATCCGGATTGCAAGGACTTCTTTGTAAGTGCCTTCGGTTTTGTTCGAGCCCGGAACAGACTTGTATGGATTGTATGCCTGACATTACAATTTGAGATATAAAGCCGATTTCTTTCAAATATATTTCTGTTGGTGGCGGAGAATTTATTCTTTGCTTAACACCTTCTCTGAGACGTACGAGCTCGGAGGTTATATAGTTGAAGTTATCAGCGATATATTCCCAATTTGGTAATGTGACATGCTGAGTGATGCTGAAATGATCATCGTGTTGATTATTTGTGATAGGATCGTTTATTTGATCGTCTATCCTTGTGATCATTGTGTTGATCATTTGTTGACCCAAAGCATGGCTTTTGTATAAAGTATGTTTTTGTGGACGTGACTTCGTCGAGCCTCACACCCCGTGAATGGTCAAAACAGGAAAGAAGCAGCAAGGTTATGAGGGGTAGCACCCTTTAGGATGTGTCCATTTCCTTCTGGAAAAGGGTGGTATCATGGTATGGAGCCCAGATACTTACTCATGTTGAAAACACTTTATGATTGTGTGAATTGATTACGAGCGCTCGGTTGATAAAGGTCCCAAAGGACCGGGGGATGGCATATTCGGTCAGTTGTTACTCAGTTAGGAGTAACCCGGCCTTGTGTTGGTAGAGATCCGGTTTGGTTCTCGGGGATGTCCATCCAGAGGCATTCTCATGTGGCAATGGGAAGTTCCTTGGCCTGATCATTTGTTGGAAATCCAAAGAAACAATACGAGACTTGTACGGTTTTAGTTGTAGAACCTGCCATCTAATATGGTAGCTATTAGTAGGCATAATATAATGGTACCTATGCTGGCTAAGATTTATATTCTACTTTCGAAATGAATTTTTCCTACACTATGCACTAATAATAATATCAAATGCTCTTTTTAAATGCGTATCAAGCATGTTTGACTATCATAAGGAGAAATCTTCTCCAAGTCTGCGTTTGCATTGTGTGTGTGGCAGGAGGTCTTATGGTAGTCTCATTTTTAAAAGCATTGCGAATTGAATTTAAAAATATTCCTCTATTTTGATTTTAAAGATAAATAAACTGTTTTGAGTTCTCACACCAGTCACATGACTGACTCGGAGTTTATTGTTTTCCTTCCTAAACTCTGGGTGCCCACCAATTTCCACACGGGCAGTTAAGAGTTAGGTTTATCAGGATATTCTGGATATTCTGGAGTTGCTGGAGGCAAGCTGGATGGCATGGCGTATTACTAGTTTATATAGTATTTCTTTTTCCGCTGCACTGTTTGTTGTTGTTGTTGTACACTCTGATGATGTGATGTAATGTAATGTGATGTAATGTAATAACTGATATAGTTCTTTGTTTAAAGATTATTCATTTATTATTATATGTTGTTCCGCTGCGAATTGTGAGATTCTGATGTTGTTCTGTTGTTGTTCTTTCTTCCCGTTCTATTTTAAAATTTCCTGTTTTCTTCTGTCTTCTCCTCCCTAATTTCTATCTTTTTCTCTTCTTCTTTCCTAAATTTTTCTTAAATAAAACCCTCAGTGTTCGGTTTTCCGTCGTTCGATTTCTCGGCAGTTGATAAAGTGAGTGTCGATGTCGAATTTTCGGAAGACGAAGAATCGGGTCCTGACACTAAAATAATAACTCCTTATGTTGCCCGAAGATAGGCAACACTGATGAAAACGAAAAGCCATGCACCTCATAAGTCGCGCACTAAAATAATAACTCTTTACAATGCCCGAAGATAGGCAACACTGAGGAAAACCAAAATCCACGCACCTCATAAGCCGGGCACTAAAATAATAACTCCTCACGTTTCCCAACGATAGGCAACACCGAGGAAACTAAAAGCCGTGCATCTAATAAGCCGTGCACAAACTCTCAAAGCGCAAACAAATCACGTTGCTTGAAGAGGCAACACAGAGGAATATCAAAAGCTACGCGCCCGTAAGCCACGCACCAAATCATCAACATTACCCGAAGATAGGCAACACCAAGGAACATCGTCGAAAAATCGCACTCCTAAGCTTAAACTCCTCACGTTGTCCGAAGAAAGGCAGCACCGAGGAGCATCAGAACTGAATTGACGTGCCATACCTATCCCGAACGCCGCGTGTCTCATAACCAGCGCCAACCATTTCTATGATTGGGAATAATGGGCGCATCTCCAACAAAACTAGAGTGCTATAAACTAATAGAAAATTTTCAACTGATGGCACGTAATGATTAGAACCGCCCTCAGTTAACCCATGCAATGTGCACCTCTCAAACGCACATATATTGCATACTTACGAGAATGTCATAAGAAACTTGGATTACATGCTAAAGTTGTAGAACTTTCGAAAGAAGGAAAATCAAGCTGTGACTTAGCCAAATTTCGAGTTTAATATCTAAACTATAAGTTACCGGTCATTTGAAGTAGACAACCCTATGAACTGGGGGCATACACCGGTAATTAAATAAAAACAATTGAAAACAATAAGTTCACAAATTCTGTCACTCCAAACAAAGAATTGTTACTCCAATTAATTTTTTTGGCAGAAATCACAAAAATTGGATAAGTGTAAACAAAACAAGCACAAGTGCACAGAACACACATGAATAGAAAAATAAAAATGCGGTCATAATTTCAATGTATTGCTTATAATTTTCTTTTATATAGGATTAGAACATGGGGGCCTCACCCACACAACATCAGTCAACAAAAAGAAAATACACACTCCATGACAAAACCTATAAGTGCGGACTCTGTACTTGAACAAAATGACTCAAAAAGAAAAAAAAGTCAGATCGGTTTCCACACAAGCTCCTCAGTGCTTCCATCCACCGCTCCTATTTTTGCTCTTTATTTGCATTTTCTGCCTCGTTTTAGGAGTGGTGTGTCTGCCGGTAATATCAACAAACTCCTCAGTGGTAACATCAAGAAGTTTCAAACCGTTCCAGGTTGACATGTTATATCGATCCTATGAGCCGGGCACCCTCAAAAGTTGTGCATTTCGTAAGCCACGCACTCTCAAAATTGATGCACTTCGTAAACTGCGCATTTTCAAAAGCCGCGCAAACACTGGTAGATGTTTCTCAGACATCATTGACGAACTGGTAAAATACTATTAGTATTGGTGTTGTCCCAATAACACCAAGAAACTTGTCTATTGCAGGATTAACATGGATTAACTCACACTACCCAAAAGAACCGACATTGCTTCTCTAGTGCTGCAAAGCTCACAAACCAAGAAGTTGGAAAGAATTCTGATCTTTGACCAAAGTTAACGTACAAAATATCAAAATTCAAGACACCCAAGTCACGAGTTCCATAGATAGGAGCAGTGACGTACCTTTGATTGGGGGCATCCAAGGAGCTGCCCAGAACATCAAGTTTCACATCAATTATTCAAAATAATCAGCCCTATGGACCGAGGAGCACATAACACATTAACACTTAGTCAGGATAAAAGATCGCTCCAACTTGCAATAAGAGGAGGAACTTACCATCGTACGGAGATAGATGATGCAGGAAGGCACTTCCAGAATCAACGCACCAGCTTCAAAAGACGAAAGCAGGTGCTCGAAAAAGGTCTCAAACCCTAACTTGCAAAAAATCAGCTGTCATCCGAAGACAGACAATGGCAAAGAGAGAACGCTCATAATCGAGCAACTAAACCATTAATTCTTGGAAGTTGGAATCAAAATATAAAGTTGATATCCACAACAACGCTATTAGTCCAGCATAATGCATATGGCCTGAAACAAGCAAGGTTAAGTGTCATGGATTCAAGACAAACACTATCGAACCCTACCGATCCATGATCAGTATAGGAATGAGCACGGAGTACCATGGGCAATGTGATGACTTGCTCCACAATTTTAGATTTTCTATAAGAACCTTGAGTTTGACACCTAGAAGTGAAGGGTCTCGTCCGGCAATGAAGGATTCTACAGATAGTCGTCAGACCATAACAAAAACTGGTGGGAGGAAGTTTGATTTTTCATGAATAAGAATAACTATGGAATTGGTTAAGCAATAGCCTTGCATCTCCAAGAGTAATACTTGACGGTTATAAACAATCCTAGGCAGCGGAAACGCCTGGGACTCTCACCCTTTCAGAACATGGCATCCCCTAAATTTAAGCAACATTGAGAAAACAAGCACACTGGGTTAAAAGGAATATACTCAACTCTACAGGGTCGGATGAATGATTCAACCCTCTCCAACATGACTTTAACACTGCCCGAAGACAGGCAGCACTAGGAAAATACTTCTACAATCCAACCATCGAAGTGCTTGTTTTCGAAGGCTAAAACTAGTACCCAACTGGACTAAGAGCACAGCCGAATCGACTGGGAAAATGGATCCCAAACTCCTGAGGGTCGGTTTTGCCTCACCAACGCCAAGGCCTTCTTTTGTCTTTTAAGTACCAGTGTTGCCCTGGCAACGCCGAAAAACATTCTACTCACTAAGTATCGGTATTGCCGCAGTAATACTGGGAAAACATTAATCTACAAGGCTGATGAGAAACAGTCATCGCAGTGAAACATCGATTCATTAGCTTCCAGAGATAGAAGCTGGTCCTCAACGGAGTTTCCACCTTCTCTTTAGAAAACTACCGTTGCCCAATGATAGGCAACGAATGGAAGACATATCCTTTCATAGGTCAGTTGGATGGTTCAACCTTTTATCACAAGAATCAGCCACTGCACAGGAATAAAATAGCGTCGAAAGGAAATCCCATGATTGGATTTCTTGTGCACTAATTTCTAGGGATAAAAACTGGTGCACAATCGAATTTCCCACTTCAACTTAGAATGAATTTATACACAGCCGAAAGATAGGCAACCTGGAGGAAATTTTGCTTGGAACCAAGCAGCTAGGCTATCAATTCTCAAAGACATGAGTTGACATATGAACAAAACTTTTGTGACAACATCAGCAACCAAGAAAAGCATGCATGGCCAAGGAGAAGCGGGAATAATCATGGAAGGTCGAAAATAAAATACCCAAACTTCCTCAATTGTAGAGCTAGACTGGGGGCAATCGAGCAATTCACCCCACAGATTTCCATCTCTCTCAATCCCCAAATACAGTCATTCGAAATAGCTAGTCCCTCAAGAAAGGATAGAAGCACAGATACTTGATCGAAAGAAATGTTTCAAAGTCCAAACACAAATAACTGCGAGATTAGTTAGATAATGGTTCTGTATCACAAAACAGAGCATTCTGGCAACAAAATTGCCAACAAAGGAAATGAAGGATTTAACGTTCAGAAATCAACCGTCGCTTATAGTCTGGCGATGATGAGAAGGATCGATGACCTACTTACTGTCGAACTAGATCATTTGGTTCCAACTTGTAGGAATATGCCATTATCCGAAGTTTGTGATGCTAGGAAGAAATCCTAAAATGAAACTATCGATACATCGGCTTTCAGAAATAGAAGCAAGAGTTTGATTGAATCTTCAGCCCTACCTTTTGGCATCTCATGCTATTTGAAGATTCACAACATCGAGGAAAAATCCACAGAGTTGAGTCATCTGTGTATGAGTTTTCGAATGTAGAAACTAACACATGATTACGATCTCAACGTCGAACTCGAAAGAATTTATTTTAGCGAAAGATGCCAGAAACGCATCTCTTTAATGCCTACTGACATCATTACAAAAATCAGATCTTGGGATCAAGCAACAAAGTCCTTAGCTCACGAAGATAGGAGCTATCATGTCAATCGAACTCAGGCAATTGAACTTATTGCTTAGGAGATCTAATTTCCCAAAACATGTTGGTTTAGTAGTTAATTAATCAGCGCTATAGGCTAAGGCATTTACACCAATGCTTTGTCTAACAAGCTCAACTGAGCATGAACTCGACTGAACATAAACAAGAACGGTCATGAAACTGGCTAGACCAAGCCATCTTATAGTTTTGTAAAAAGCAATCTTTGAAATCGAGGAATTAAGCTAATAGTCCCTTGAGACAGAAGCTAGTGTGCAGATCGAATTCCAAAAACAACAAAGGAAGGATATTCGCTATTGAATAACTCGTGCACTAGTTTCCGAAGACTCAAGCTGTGCCTGATCAAACTTCAACTGCAACTCTACAAGGGAGCTGTGCCTTGTAATTTAACTGTAATCGATCATCCCAATATGACAGGAATAATAAGCAAAGCCAAAGTTGCGAAGGATAGAGATTTTGGAGGAGTGAAAGTCCCTCAACCAAAATAAAAATTGGATGATCGAAAAGTAATTTTCAACAACAAAACTTGGCATTCAATCCTGTCAGGTATGTTTTACTTTAAATAATATCCTCATATGACCAACCCCCTGAATCCAAGGAAAGTCGGCGTATGTTGACCAGTCGGGTTCCGAGCGTTGATCGGGTCAGATGCAGTGTGTTATCTACATGAGAAAAGTCCAGTATCCTGAATACTGTAGACAAACAATCTAGTGTAGATAGCTTGATTACATTTGAAAAACAATCCATATCTACCTTTGAAATTATCTTTTTCACACTTACCCGTTGTCGATCAATGACCGATAACGGAGCCGCTGTCCAACGTAGTGTGGGAAGCTTTTCCTTTCAGGATCACTAGAACACAGAAATGAGAAGAGCGATACGATTGAATCATCCACTATATCCTATTTTGGAATAAATTGTCGCATTGGAATTCAAAAACATCGATGGGAACTTAACCAAATTCTTGAGAAGAAAAACCTAAAGACAAAAAGCAAGACTTCGCTCTTGAATGATGTGTAATCGTTCGAGACAAAACTTAGCTTCACCGCTAGTCGAATTAAAACTATATGGGACAACTCCAAACCTACATCACGCACCTACTCACCGACCTAAACCCTTGGGTAAACTATGGAGCAAAGACTGCAATGTCAATACCATGAACTGAAATTCAGATCGAAATCGAAAACAAAAGGCTGTCAGAAGTCAGTCAATTGAGAACAACATCTTGAGGTGGACTCCGATGATTCACATTGAAAATCAAAGCTAAATTTGCATGGTAACCTCGACACTATCGACTAGATTTCATAAAATGAAAACTCAAAAGAAGTTACTTCCAGAGCATGGCTTGTTTTCAATGAAGACATACTCTGGGGGCAAATGTTATCCCGGTTTTTGGCCCAGCAGGATCCAACAAGAAACAGAATATTCCCACGACATCAGGAGGCAAAGGCAAGGAGTTAAAATGTGCCAAGTTATATTACTGAGGCAACAACTAAGATCAACTAAACCAAGAGATCAGCTTTCTTTCAGCCCAATCAACAGCTGAGGCAAAATGATGGGTCGCCCTATTAAATGGAAGAAGAGAAGGAATGAAGATGTATGTTAAAAAGTATGCTTAGTGTATGGGTCGTTAGAGACCGATGCTTCTCCACGTGTCTTCGGCGAGGCAACCAAGCAATGCAATGGCTAAGTCATTAGCTTGCGTATGAGCCTACTCTATGGGTCGCTAGCGACCCATACTTTTGGCTTGGATCGCGAGCTAAAGCCCCCTAGGTCGTTCTATACTTACCTGTGATCTGTTGATGAAGTGGCCTGGCCTAGAAGTCCTCTGATCTATATAAACACCATCGTTCCTGCAACATAAAGGGGATCTTCTTGAGACTGGTTGTTGAAGCTCTGCTAGAAACATACTTCACTTTCCACCCCCTCGCCAAAATCTCCAAAGGGATTCACTGCGATTCTCCAGTGGGTTTCAACTCTGGGGATTCAATCTACTTAAAGATAATCAACGTATTGTAATCAAACACTTCCTGTAATAGCATTCAGTATATAATAAAATTATATAGGCTTCATTAGAAGCCGAACTACTTTAAAAATTCTCTATTTTCTTTCTTATATCGTTCTTTTTGCGATCTGTGATATTGCTCTATCATAACATGGCTAGTACTTTCAAACTTAAACCAGGATACTGATCCTTTTTTAGGTTAACAACTCCATTAGGTACTGTATTCTTCGGGGATTTTCACCTTTTCTGCTTCATGTATCATGGATTTACGGCCCCACGCACCTCCACCCCATCCGTGTTTCGAAAGAATCTCTATATAGTTTAACTAGCCTTGCCCTAATAAATTAACAAATAACTATGGTAATGTATAACCCAACTGAATCAATCCTGGTAAGAGGAGAAGACCAGTTAGGTGTAACCCTGTCCTTCTCATGGACCACAAGGGACCGATGACGAGTTCACTAAATATGCAGCTCCTACCCCTTGTTTGTTACCTACGCACGCCTGCTTTACATGCTATGTTGCCTAAGTCTGATCCTATCCATTGTCCATTTAGACAACATAGTGCAATCAAGGCAATACCCTCCTCTAAACAAATTTGAACTAGAATACTCCACAGTGCTTGTACAGTCTTGCCATCCACAAAAGTCCGCCCGGTGCCTACAATTACGGAGGTTCCGTTCCAAGCACTAACATAAATTAAAGGTATTCCTTCATTTATACGCAAATATATACTCTCCGCAGGTCCTACGGTTGAATATGCTTTCGCACTTCAACCTATTCCAATGACTTTCAATGTCATTTTCTTACTACAATTTATATATTAAACTTTAACCATCAACATTCGCCATAAACACATATCCGAGGCTACTTATAACATATGTTTTATATTAATGTTCTCATTCTTTCACTCTTTCTTTCATTTCCTCTATAACTTTTATAGGTTACTATAAGTCTTATTTTACTATGCATTTAGCCTTTCCTTCTTTAAATTCATTTACTGCTTCCTTTTCAATTCTTTAATAGCGTTGCCTTTTTATTTATTGGTTTCAACTAACATTTCTATTCCCATTTCATTCTTTACTCTTTTACTTGCCTATTTCTTTTATTTTAATTAGTGTTTGTACTTTATTCACGATTTAATGTTTAACTTTTGGGATTTACTACATTTTAATATATTGGAACTAGTAAATTTCCATATCTTATCCAAAGAAGAGATGTTTGTGCGTGGTTTGTAATCACACGAAATTGCATTTTTATTTTTCTTGAAACAAACTGTATAAAACACAGAGATTTTTCCTTATTTTATACATCTCTTTCCTTTTATTTTCACAAGTGCATTCCTTGTTATTTTAAACATCACACTTTTGTTTATTTTGAACATGATAATATGTGGAAATTTACTTGTAACATTCTAAGTTTCAATGTATTAAAATATCACAAAAACCATAAACAACAGAATGAAGTTTATTTAAACTTAATTTATGTCTGAAAAAATAAAAACAAGTTCACTACTCATTCATTATGATTTTATTTATTTCAATTGTTGTAAAAATACCAATTAAATATAATCATTTCGCAACTAGAGAAATAAATCTAGTCACTATGTAATTACATAAATAAAACAAATCATCACGCGATTTCATAGGCAAGATTTATATCTTCAACTTTTCACAATTATAAATTTATTCGCAACTTTAATTCATTTCGTAGGCATATAGGAATAGGTTAGCAACAAAATAATCTAGTATTATATAAAGATATACAATATTCCCACTCACCTTTTGTTAGCGCTCCCAAATCTCTAGATCTAGTACAGATCTAAACTCTGTTATCTGCATTCTCCACTTTTGACTCCTTACTTGGATCCACAAATAGCATTTATATAGATCTATTAGAATTTGGATTAGAGAAAAGAGATTTAGATTTATTAATCAGAACCAGATATAAAGTTTACCTTCGATGTAGTAACTTGATTCTGTGTATTTCAAAATTTGGAGGTGAAAGGAAAATGACAGAGCTTATACGTACATTAGAAAAATAATAAGTTGGAAGCGAAACTCTAGGTTATAGAGGTTCAAATTAGCGCTAACCATAGGGTGGAATTGTATTTGATTTGGGCCAGATGGCCAAATCTCACTACCGCATTCAAAAACTCACAGATCGACCATTTAAGCCCCTAGATCGACCGTCCATGGTCGACCCTGGCATGGTCACGGTTGACCTGGGCTGTGACGACCCGGATTTTCAAACCAGTTAAAATTGCCGAAAAATCCATCCGTTCTAAAACTACTAATGAAAACTACCAACTTAATGCACCATATTTGATAAATGTTCAATATTACTAAATATATGGGATACAATTTCAATTATACAACTTATCAGAGTAATTAATTAATTTATTCTACAAAGTGCCCTTTAATACGTACCAAATACAATGACTATAAATCTACCACTGCACAACTCTGATGAGAGAGACAACACTATCCTTACCCGTGAATTCAATAAACAATGTAAATGCGGAATAAAACAGTAAGCAGGAAAGATATAATAACACAAGATAAACAACAACTAGTAACAGATAAACATGAAAGGGTTATATTATTTTAGGGGCTGCATCAGTACCACTTATGACTGCTTACATACCCCTATCTAATTGGGTGCCCAATTAGATATTGGATCACGCCAACATAGTCCTTCTACCGCAAATAGGACTCGTGGAGCCTACGATGCAACAAATAATATGCAATTCCCAAGACTACCCACTTAGGCTTAATCTTGAATTTTAGATTTTCAAATCTAATTACCATTACGGAAATTATCTCTTTGGACTTTATTCCCGAATTCTTATTTCAAAATTTTTGAAATATATATATATATACACACATATGTATGTATGTATTTATTTTATATTCAAATTATACTTTACTTCAGGATCTTAAATCAAATCAATTTTGAAAAGTTTATTTGGAAATCCCAAATACTATAATAAAAACATATCAAACCATATGCAATCAGATCGGGAGGTTTCTCCCAATAATAAGGAACTGGGTCCCAGCCTTCATACAATCGATAAATAAGTACCTCCCTCTATTCCAAGAACGGACTATACCAAAAACATATGCCCACTTTTTAGTTACGGTTTACCCGAATCATCGGTAACATAGCAAATTATTTTATATCCCGAAGCGATAAATCATTTCACACTAATATTCATAAGTAATTTCAAATCTAGAATAATTTTCATTTCCCAAATCCGTTCAAAAATCATCTTAAAACCATCGAGTTTAGTCCTCAAAATTCTTTCCGTTTTATAAAACACTTTTATAAAACCGTTCTTTATATAAATCACTTCAAAATATTTATTCTTGAATGTCTCTTTTTTTCTCTTTTAAAGGAAAACATTTCATAGCATTTCTACTTTAAAATCAATCTTCAAAACAATTCATTTAATTGAAGTGAACCAAATATTACCGCAAAATACCTTATAGTCAAATCGTGAAATAAATCACAAGGTATTATCCTACAATTATTTTCTACCCAGCCCATGCATATGGATAATTAATTGCTCATAAACTGGTCGAGCAAAGTCAACAATCAATAAATAATAATCAACGCTCATAAACTAGTTGAGCGCAATCTAAACAACCAAACAATCAATTAACAAAATAAACACAACAATAAATGATAAATATTCAACGCTTTATTCTATAAAAATTTGTAACACCTTTTATTTTATCTTGGGTTAAAACGGTTTGATATTTATTTTGAAGCATCTGGGATTTCCCTTCGATATGCTCCTTCCCTTGCCCAAGTCTCCTTGAATCTCACAAATGAAACACCTGGACTAGTCGTTTCTGCATACCCTATTAAGTATTTAACTTCTAAATTCTAAATTACTTAATTAACTATCCAAACATAATATCAAGCAAGGAAATAAACCATTGTTTTAGAAAATAAAGTAAACAAGAATTCAATAAGGGTTTTCAAACAACACTTAACACTTAAAGTTCTTTCAACTTAGCAATAGTTTTAATGAACTTAAAATAAGAAATAACTTACTTTGGATTCCACTCCATCAAACTTTAAGGCAAGGAACTTAAGATCTAACGCATACTTCCAACCATGCTTTGGAACCAAATGAAAATAAGCCTGAATTCCTCCTTCCTAATACTTGTCCAAGGAAAGGATTGAAATGGAGATTGGCTGAAAGTATAGAGAAGAAGTGTTAGAGCTTTGAACTTGAATTCCCAAAATTAGACCTGAAAAGTATGTCATATTCTCTCTTGATTTTGATTCTTTTACTCTCAAAATTTGAAAAACTTGTTAACGGAAAAGTTTTTGAAAACTATTTTCTCTTGAATTTTAAAAAAAGAATCACTTGATTTTGATTAATTTTGAGAAAGATATTGTCAAAAGAAAAAGTGCTATTTTTCGATTCACAAATATAAAGCCCGAAAATGTACTTCAAAGAATTGATTTTCAGTTATAGCAAACCTCAAAACTAAAAAAAGTGATCAACACAGAAGTTGTAGCCATTGGAATTTTATATGGTTTAAAAAAATAATTTCTTAATTTGGATATCTTATGATCAAGTTATGAACAAAATTAAATGGCTATTCTCTGACATAAAAACTGGACCAGAGAATGTACTGGAAAGAAGTGATTTTGACATGCTTAATTTATAATAAGACAAAGTGGTCAAACCAAAAAGTTGTAGCAACTAGAAAAATACATGATATAATTTTTTTTTTTTGCAGTTTTGTTCTGTTTTGAAGAAGTTATGGCTGAGAGAAGAAGATGTAAAATATGAAAAAAAAGGAGTTTGATTTGAAGAGAATGAACATTGATTTCTTTTGAATATTTTGTAAATATTTTGACATTATTTCTTTATAATTTTTTCCTATATCTTGGAAGCCATTGAAGAGAAGAGGAAGAAGGTGAAGAAGCTTGAGAAAAGAAGAAGAAGAAATGTGAATGAAAATGAAGAAGGAGGTGGGTATTTATAGTAAAAGAAAGAACTGGTAAATTTACCAAAATAACCACTTACCAAATTACCAAACTATCTTTACTTCAACCTAAAGCAACATCCACTTTTTTAATACTTAACATCATCTTTTCACTTCTTACTTTATGTCTTAGTCACTTAAAGATTAAGTGAAGAAAAGTAATTATTTTGTTGGATTTTGATTTGATGTGATTTGATATTTATTTTTCTTACTTTTGTTAATTCTTACTTACTTTTACTAATGACTTCTAGAAGTTTCCTAATCCTATTTAGTAAAAGTAAAAATGTTTAGTTATTAAAATGTGTAATATATATGTTAAAACATGTTAATAAAGGTGCGTTAATGTTGCGACAATTTATTTTGAACAAAACATTGATTTTCGACAAAACGTTTTACGGTCATATTTTGACGTTTTTGTTAAACTATTAATTTCATGTAAACCAAACTTCAAAATTGATTTGTTATTATATTTAAATAATTAAAACAAGCTTATTTGACTTATAAAATACTATAAAACAATATCTAAATCTTCTTATAAAAATACGACATCGATTTAACGATATGCGACGAAATTTGCCAACTTTTATAAAACAAGTTTTGTATATTTATCGAACCATTATAAATTAAATTACTATTATTATCATCAAATGAGTTTGATATCACTTATATATATTTAAAAGGAATTATTTTTCATTTGAAATAATTTCTCGAATATTTACCTACTTTATCGGAATCTGACTTTTGTCAATTTTACAATGGGGATCTAAAATCTTTATTCAATATCAAAAATAAGTCTACCATTCGTATTTATCATATAAAACATGAATTTTTTAAGTTAGCAAATTCTTTATTTGAATATTTAAAATAATTAAATATCTCATTTCCAAATTGTGAAAATTATGGGTCATTACATGGGCAGTGCTGGTTTGGTGAATTTGGTGGTTCTCTTATTACATTGATTTCTTACCTTTAGTATCCAATTGACGTTATCTTATCCCCTATTTATAATTCTTAAACGTTAAATAACAGAAAAGTTTAACCGTGCTAATTAATCGTTAATTAATTTCAAATTATTTTCTTAATTACATATTTATTTAATTTCGGCTAGTAAAATTCAAGCGCTGATACCATTTTCGTTAGAACTTCGATCAGAAAAGTTTATATACGAAAATTGATTAGAAAATCGATACGAACAAAATGGTGCAAGTTTTGTAGACAAATTCTAACATTTGCAAAAATTCCATTTTTCACTATTTATTAATAAATTTCTATTTTAATTAATTAAGATAAAAATGCGAGGTGTCACGTTCTTCCCCCTTAAAAGAATTTCATCCCGGAAATTCCACAGGGGTTCGACCATGTAAACCATTGCACATCCATTCTAAACAACCAACTAGTGTACAATCAATTTTGCAACAATCCGTATATATACGCACAGTGCATCACAATATATATGATATTCATGAACAATAGTTTCTAATTGGTGCTTCCCATATGAATGATTGCTTTTTAATTCAGTTTTGAAAACACGATGCTAACATCCTAAATATACTAGCAGTTCCACATGAATGCACTTTTGGAAAAATCATAAAAGTTTTTCATCTAAATTTTCCCACACTTCTATAAACAAAAGCATAGTTCAATAATTTTTTCACCCAATTTTTACCATCCAAATTCCTAACTTGCTAACATCCAATTTAGAAAAATTCAGTTTTCTAAACCTATTTTCTTATGCTTGGAAATGGTCTAGATGGAGAATTTTATATTTCCATCATTCTCTTGTATGACCTCTTCCCACCGTACCTTGAGATCTACTCCTTTAGCCCCAATCATTTTCCTACTTTCCCAGATACAATTTGCATAAGTAACTTTTATTTTTGCAATTCAAAAAACATTGCTATTTCAAAAATCATCCTTTTTAAATTTTTTTCACTCATCGATAAGGCATATAAGGAAAAATGCTCCATCAGCAAAATAACTTCCTTGTCGCTCCCTGTATCCATTTTACTACAACTATTTCTATGTAGTACAATCTACACTAATCAGCTCACCAACTATTTCCAATGTCAGCCTTCGGTATTTCAAAATTTCTAAAACTCAAAATTTTTAGCTTTTTTTTTAAAATCATATAATTTATAATGAAAACTTTCATAAATAAATTTTCGTTAAATTTTTCTTTTTTGAAATATATGTATAATCACATTTTATAAATAATTCTCCACATTTCTGATATCATGGTTTAACCAATAATCCATTGTCCATAACAGACTTCACTTGATTGCAGGTGAATTTTTAAGTTCTTAAAAACTTTTCTTTTATAGTAGCAACCGGCAACTAAGTTCAATTATAAATTTTAGCCATTGAGGTGCATGGACATTAACCCGTAGCTATTCAACTTTCCTCCACGTCCTCCACTTGCCGAAATTTACCTTTCGAGAAATTTCTATTCTTTTCGGAACATACATTTTCAATTTACTTTTATTTAGTAGTTAGTTAAATAAACTTTCTTAATTTATTATTTAACTTCCAATTTCAGTTATTTTCTTTTCTCTCGCATTAGTTAGTAGTTTTTTTTTAAATTTCATTTTTATGGCTTTCTCAAATCATTGTGGGCCATCTAGAAAACACATAAGAAGCAATATTTTCCTAAATGTACGTAGTTCATTGCAATGAATAATCCTTACAACCCACGAAAAGAAAAATTAACACTGAAAGGAAACACAACACCATTAATTATTACTACAAGAACAGACCTGTCTAACATGCCATCCCTCTATAACAACCATTATATCTTATCATTCCTTTATTACTTACGGCGAATAAAATCTATTCATCTCTTCCATTCCCTACTCAATTATGGAATAACTATACCTGTTTTCAGTGTAGTGGATAAGAAATACAACCTGTGAAATCTTCATATTAAATGACAACTATCTTGGGGAAATAAACCTTCCAATCCTCTCTTGTTTTTCCAACTTAAGTCTACCGATATCCTTCGTGTGTGTTTACTATCTCATTATCATCTATTACTTTCTCCTCTTAATCCCATTCTTTTGATAATATTCTCAATCCTTTATATTTTCGTTATCCATAATCCTCCTATAAGCATATCCAAAACTTATAGAGAAAAATACCCTCTTTATGATTTACACACATATCAACATAACATTCCTATTCTCTTTCTAGCGTCCTTACACTCTACAAAGACTTCTTCTTACTATTCCAAGAGTAGTCATTGCTATCTCGTTCATAGCCTTACTCTTTTCCCCGTCTTACCTAGGCATTAACTCCTATCTACCCATATTAAAATTCTAGTTTGGCCTTTATTATCATTTTTTTTTTCAAAAATTAAAACTTTAAAAATCCTTGAAATAATTAATCCCAAAACCCTTGCCTTTAAAAGTGCTACTTAGAAACTTCTATCAAATTCAAAAAAAAAACTTGGTGTTTTAACTCTTTTTAAAACTTAAATTTTACTTTTTTTGATTTTAACTTCACTAAACTTAAAGGGGAACATTAAGAGGCTAAGTTTAAAATCAAATTAGCTTTAAATTTTAAGGACCATTCTAACTCTTCTTAAAAATTTGGAATTTTAAGTTCAACTTTTTATTAAGTTTTTCTTTAAAAAACTTATTTATTTTCATCAAACCATTCCTTTCAAAAATAGAATTTACAATTTTTCTAAAACATCTTCCATAACTTCTAAATTATAAAAAATGGAGTAGATAAGGACAACTATCATCTTATTATATTCCTTACACCTCCTCCCAATCATCCAATATTGGACGGAGCCTTTACTATCAAAAAAGGAGGACTTTTAAAAGATGCTTAAATTAAATGCACATAACAATGGAAAATGTCCATTTTTCTTTGTTCTGCTTTTAATTTCCTATTCTCAATTTAGATTACTAGGATTTTTTAATATAATTTATCGACCTTAGTTATAATTACTACACTTTTTATTATACTTAAAGATTCTATATTTTAATGCATTGGAACTACTTTTCTTCCAAGAGGAATTGTTAACGCTATAATTCTGTATGAATCGGCTAAAAGAGAATTTGTGTTTTGTGTGAAATTACAAGGAATTTTATTTCATTTCTTAGTTGAAATAGACAATATAAAATATGGAATTTCTAATACATCTCTTTTTTTCATTTACATTCCTTATTATTTCAAACAAAACATCTTTATTTGTAACTTGATTGCTTCATAGAAACTTATTTTGTTATCTCTTTTCATTCCCATGAATTAAAATATGTCAAATCCCAACCTAATTACAATAAGTCAAACCTCTCTTTCATTTACACTTCCTAACTTCCTACTGCTAAATTCTTCAACCCAAACTGCACTAATTCCAGCGGTTTTTCCCTTAATTTACCATCTTTTTTACTTAAATTATTGTAGTGCAGTCATTTATATCTTAATTTTTTTAAGGCCCTAAGTCTTCTTTTCTATACCATGCAACCTATTTCGATTTATATGTCACTCTTATTGTCCACCCATAAAGATATTGAATATCTTAAAAACTTTCATTACATAGAGAGATTCCTGAGCTATATTGCTCTATCACTTCTTTTCAAAAGAAAATTTCTAACAAAACCTTTAGGATATATATATATATATATATATATATATTCAAAATCCAATATTTATTTACTTTTCCATTAAAAAATCCTTTTAAAGTATACAATTTATATTTTTTCTCATTTTCCAATAATTTCCTATTACTGGGTTAGACTCAAAGTGGATTTCTAACTATTCTCTCAAGACATCCTTCTTTCCAAATCCAAACATCCAGCCATTAATTAGGAGTGACCATTTCACACCTTTTTTCAGAAAATTCTCCATCTTTCACTATCTATAACATATGGGTTCTTATTTTCCCTTTATCTTGACCTATTATCATCATCAATCGGTAATCAAAATGAGGGTCAACAATCATTTTGCTATCAAGGCCCAACTAAGGAGTCATGTACCATCCAGTTTTAAGGATATTCTATAGCAACTCTGTAAAAGGAATTCTTAGGATTTTAGAATACACGACATTTATATTTATAGAAAAAGAATACAAATACATTCACTCTACATTTCCTAATCTTTTTAGGAATCGCTTATGCTCTGATACCAATTGTAACAACCTGCACTTCAGTAGGTCAGATTTTTCGTAAACCAGAAAACCCAGGTCCACTAAAATACGAATTATCGATTTGGTATCCTGCAAAAGAGAAATTATATCAGAGCACTAATGGTAATAACTCATAGCAAAATAAGTAAACATAATAGATCATAATAATCAATGACTTAGAATTTTCCTCTCAAATGTCAAGTGCCTCAACCAAACACCGCTCCAAATAATAACAGTACATGCCCTTTTAAATCTTGTGTTTTGTAATGTGGACAGGGCCAAAACAACATTCCGATGACTGGTAAATTATACATCTTATACTTAACACTGGCTTATATCTTTTTTTCACTATTTCTTGTTATGTTAGATTTTATTATTAGTCGCTACGACTCCATTGCTGCGCACGAACCATTCTCATCTACCTCTCGAAGATATATATATATATATATATATATATATATATATATATATATATATTGTCCACTAATGGACCTAGATATTATCCCCATTGGTATCTATTGCTCGGCGCCTCGTAAGGATCCATCGCCTCACTGCATTATGATCATCGTATCAGTCGAGGAAATCCTATAATGATCACCGATGACCTTTACTCCATTAGGTCCTATATTCTTTGGGGATTTTCACCTTTGTATGCTTCATGTATCTTGGATTTCCGGCCCTACGCACCTCCACCCCATCTGTGCTTTAAAGGAATCTATGTATGGGTTTGCTAGCCTTACCCTATCAAACAAACTAACAAACAAATGTGGTGGTGCATAACCCAACTGAATCAATCCTTGTAGGTGGAAGAGATTAGTTAGCTGTAACCCTGTCCTTTTCGTTGATCGTAGGGGACCAATGATGAGCTCACTAAATATCTATTCCTACCCCTTGTTTTGGTACCTATGCATGCCTGCCTTACATGTCCTGTGGGAAAATTTCGATCCCACCCATCGTTTATTTATATTACCTAGTGCAATCAAGGAAATACCCTCCTCTAAACAAATTTGAAGCATACTACTCTCTAGTGCTTGTATAGTCTCGCCATCCACAAAATTCCTCCTGGTGCCTATAGTAACGGAGGTTCCGTTCCAAGCACTAACATAACTTGAGGGTATCCCTTCATCTATACGTAATCGTATACTCTCCACGGGTCCTACGGTTGAATATGCTTTCGCACTACAATCTATTTTAATGACTCCCAATGTCATTTTCTTTCTATAATTTATATATTAAAATATAACCATCTACACCCGTTATAAACGCATATCCGAGCTACTTATAACGTATGTTCAATATTTATGTGTTCGTGTTCTTACATTCTTTAATCGTTACCTCTATAAATCTTATAGTTGACTATAAGTCTTATTTTACTATGTGTTTAGCCTTTCCTTCTTCAAATTCATTTACCGCTTCTTTTTTAATTTCTTAATATTGTTGCCATTTTATTTATTGGTTTCAACTAACATTTCTATTCCCACTTCATTCTCTATTCTTTTTCTTGCCTATTTCTCAAAGCCTCTTTCTTTATTTTAATTGGTATTCGTACTTTATTCACGACTTAATGTTTAACTTTTGGGATTTGCTACATTTTAATATATTTGAACTAAACTTCTATTGAATATATGTTAACGCAGTAAATTTTCATATCTTATCAAAGGAAGAGATGTTTGTATGGGGTTTGTAATTACAAGGAATTGCCTTTTTATTTTTCTTGAAATAGACAGTGTAAAACATAAAGATTTTTCTTTGTTATATACATCACTTTCCTTTTATTTTCACATGTGCATTCCCTGTTATTCCAATTGTCACACTTTTTTTATTTTGAACTTGATAACATGTGGAAATTTACTTGTAACAATCTAAGTTCCAAGGTCTTAGAATATCACGAAAACCCCAAATAATAGAATGAAGTTTATTTGAACTTAATTTATGTCTGAAAAATTAAAACAGGTCCCTAATCATTACACTTTCATTATGATTTTACTCATTTCAATTCTTGTAAAAATCCCAATTAAATCTAGTCATTTAACAACTACAAAATTAAGTCCAGTCATTATATAATTACAGAATAAACTAACCATTATGTGATTGCATAGGCAAGTTTTATATCTTCAATTCATAATTAAGAATTTATTCACAACGTAAATTCAATTGGCAGGCTTATAGGACTATGTTTTTAGCGATATAATATAGTATCACATAAAAATATATAATATTACCACTCACCTTTTATTACAGCTCCCAAATCTCTAGATCTAATCCAGATCTAAACATTGTTATATGTATTCCCCACTTTTGACTCCCTATTCGGATCCACAAATAACATTTATATAGGTCTTTTAGAATTTGTATTAGAGAAAAAGATGTTGATTTATTAATTAGAACCGGATCTAAAGTTTACCTTCGATGTAGAACTTGATTTGAACCTATTTCCTGTTCTCTATCCTTTTCTTCTCTTCTCCAAAGTGTATCCATGGAATCTAGATCTAATTCTGTGTATTTCTAAATTTTGGAGAAGAAAGGAAAATGGCAGTCTGTAACGACTCGCAATTTTCACTTTGAATTAGAATATTAATTTATTTTAATATTCAAATAATTTTTTCAAATAAATCATTTTTAATTATTATATAACGATACTAAGTGATTTATAATGTTTTTATAGATATATAAACTTGTTTTATAAAGATATACAATCGACGTCGTATTTTGGTAGATAGACGTCGTATTTTTATAAATGAATTTTAATATTATTTAAAATGGATTTATAACTTAAATAATCTTTTCTTAATTATTTAAAGAAGATAAGAAATTTATTTTCAAGTTTGTTTACCTAAATAAATAGTTTTATTCAAAACTGAAAATATGACCAGAATTTAGATTCCAAATTATCAACGATTTAACAAATAAAGGTTGTGACTGAATATTGTAATGTTGTTAGTTGAGATATGACATATATACATACGTGTCCATGCATATACATCTACATATACAGATATATATTTACATTTAGCATATAAAACAAAAATGGTTTACTTTTGAAAAAGCAAACTTACACATCACCTTATAAGGCACATGGATAGCACATGGAGGAGTGGGCTAAGCATATGGTTGTATAAGAGATATTTGTGCAAGTTTTTCTATAAATAGCCAAGCATCCCTTTCATAAGTTACACACACTTCTTCTTTTCTTCTTCTCCACTTCTTCTCCTTTCTTCTTTTAGTGGCCTTAGGCCGTGAGTTTTGGAGAGTGAGGGGGGCTTAGACCGTGGGTTTTTAGAGCAAGGAGGAGGGGTATGCCTAAGCTAAGTAATGGTGGAGGAGGGATGCCGTGAGCTTAAAAAGGGAGGTGATCATGACCGTGTGGTTTAGAAGAGAGAATGGATTGTTTTGATGATGTTTAGATGAAGTAGAGCATGTTAGAGAAGTGTTGAATGTTGATAGGAAGAGATTTGGTTCGCAAATTGTTAGTTAATCTCACTGTGAGTCACTTGATAATCATTTGTTTATATTACTTATTAACCACTTAATATTGCTTGGTATTAGTGATAATAATAGACATTAACTACTTAAAGTTATAAACTTGATCATATGCTAAAATGATTGCTTATATGATTGTTTAATATGTTTGGGTGATGATTGGTTGATTATATAAATATTTGGTTGTAATAGATATGATTATTATGATTTATAAGTTGAAAATCATATATGATGAGAAATGATAGCTATGTGAATTAAAAATACATATCGTGGGAAAAATTATTCACATTATACCCAAAAATAATACGTATACAACATATGTTAGGCCTCTTTGTTTTTAAAACCAAAAGAAATGTCATTTTATAATACTTCGAAAAAGTAAAGAAATGAGAAAGTAGAGTTTCGAAATAGATTTGGAATTTGTTTTAAAAAGAAAGGAATTGGAAAAGTGGAGTTTGAAATTATTTGAAAAATAAAATCAATGGTTTCATTTATGCAAAAAAATAGTTTTAAAAGGTGGAAAATGATATAGAAATATGATACGGTTTAAAATGATGGATTTTGAATTAAAAGGTTGAAAAAATAAATATTATAGTAATATAATATATAATAAGTGAAAAAAAGTAAAATAGGTTTTTTAATAAGTAGAATAGTAAAGTATTGTGTTAAATTGGTTAATAATAGTTTATAATGTTATCAAAATGATTTAGAAGTGTTTCGAACAAGTTTTATAAAATTTGACTAAAACGAGAAAAATAAGCCATCGCATTTTGGTAGTTCGCGACCTGAAAAGTTAAACGGATGTGTATGATAAAATATAAGTCAGAATTCTTTGAAAGAAGAATTTTTCAGACCTTGGTAGGTATCATTTTCAAACGTAAAAGAAAAATCAAGATTTCATTTAGTAAAGTTTGAGATATGTCTAAATCATGTTTTCAAAATCATCCTATTTAGGTAGTTCGTAAAATATTGTTTTCAACATTTTAAATGAATATTATTAATCATTAAAAATATGAAATAAATTCCATAAATATGTTAAAATGTTTTAAAAGAGATTTGAGTTAAAAAATGGACATATATATAATGGAATAAGTGTTTTGATCTAGAAACTTTAAACCATAATTCACTAGAAATTTAACAACTAAATTTGGCAATTTTCGAATAAATGATTTAAACTTGGGTTCTCTTTCTGAATCTTTTGGAAATGTTTTCCACATAATTATAAAAATATTCTAAAGGTTTAGTGTTGACCAAATAAATTGACCATCTTATGGGTGATAGAGAGGTGGTCTCTAGGCTGGAGTTTGGAAAACAAGTTGTCTGCTCCCCTTAGCTATGCGGATTGGCCCAACGGAGGGGATAGAAAATTTGATTTACTCGGGCCATATTTTCCTAAGATAAAAGTAAAGATTTATAAAATCATATTTTCTGAATAAAGTGATTGATTGATAAATATTGTTTCATAAATAAAGGGATATATATATTTATAAATGGCATTTTTACAAATAAAGTAATAATGTTGTTTTTAACCCATTAAAGATATGTTTTGGAAATATGAAATTTCCTTTGAGATTGGAATTATACTTATAATAGAATATGGAAATATTTTCCTAAGTAATTTAAAGAAAAGTGATTTGAAGATTTTAAAAGTTAAAAGAAGTTTTAACTAACCAAAAGGATTTAACAAAAGAGGCTTAACATTTCTGTATACACATATGCACATCTTTTTATCAATAATTGGTTCGAAGAGACTGGGATTAGATTTGGGTGATTCCTATCCAAAAATCAATTTGAACCAATATACGCATTCGAAAGTGAAGACGTGTTGAAGAAATGATTTTAAAGACTACAGATCTTCGTAATATAGGGATGCTTGCCACTATCCTCTGGGGTGATTCCCATATTATATATATGGTGGAAGTAGTACCTTCATTCTAACATCTTCAATGCAAGACTACTCGCTACTTATCCGAGGGGTGATTCCCAAATAGAATGCAGCAGGAATATCTTCGGTTTGTCTTGTTCGTGGACAACTTGAATGAACGAGTGTCTGACATTGCATTTCTAAGACAGTGTACATTGGTTTTTATAAACGTATATCTGTTTGGTGGTGTCGGAGGTAACTCCTCTTATACTAAACACCCATTCCTGAGGCGTATGAGCTTGGGGGTTGTATTTTTGTGGAAATCAATTAGCATGTTGTAGACATGGCGATGTGGCACTCAAAGTGGGATTTGTTATTTCGAGAAAGGTAAAACTTTACCTCAAGCCTCACACATCGATAATGACAAAAACATGGTAGATGCAAAAGGGCTATATGGGTCACACCCATTAGGATATGATCGTCACCTTTCTAGATTACCCTCCATATATCGGGTTTGTTGTGTATGCTACGAGATGTCTCAAATAGGTCGAGAACGACCAAGGTGATGCCATATTCGGTACTATCTATGCTAGAGGTAGGCCGGTCTTCTGTTGGTAGAGGGCGGTGGGAGTATGCCTCGGTACATTCCGCTAGAGATGTACTGTATGGAAGGTAGTCCCTTTCATTGTCATTGTTGAAATCCAATCTATAATACATGCCTTTAAAAGGCATGATTGTATACCTAAATATGCTGTCGAATTTAACAAATGTAATAATTTCGGCTATTTTAATATTATTTGAAAGGATTTTCAAAGCAACGTCATTTGAAATAATATCAAATGATTTGATAAAAATGTTTTACTTATCATAAGATAAAAAACTGTCCTTGTTTATGTGTGGCGTGATCTTATGAGATACTCTTCTTTTCAAAGGTTTTGTTTGGCATCAAAGTCGGTCTATAACATTGTCATATACATTTGTGATTTGTGTTTCTCATACTGGCTTGCCATACTGACTTGGGTATTTTCAATACTGGAGTCAGATTTGAGTAAGTTTCAGGTTTAGCTTAAGATGCTTGGAGTATTCAGAGGAGAGCTGGAGATCTTCATCAATTTATGATCGTAGATTATATTCCTGCTACATTTGTTTACTATTTTGTATTCGGCATTTTTGAGGATAGAGTTTGATAACTATCCATGCTGAATAGGCTCTGATGTATGTATTTAAATTTTTTTTCTATAAAGATTATTGAAATAATATATGTTATTCCATTCATGAAAGATTCCATTATATGTCTTTATTTTCTTTTTACCCTTTACCGTCCGCCTTTACGTTCAATATGAGCTGGACATGTGTGGTTTATTGTCAACTTAAAATGTATGGAAAAGCGGGTCGTTACAGCTTCCCTACTTATTAGAAAAATAATGAGTTGGAAGTGAAGCTCCAGTTCTAATTTATAGAGGTTTAAATCAACACTAACCGTCGAATGGAATTGTATTAGATTTGGGCCACATGGCCAAATCTCACTGCTGCATTTAAAAAGTCACGGGTTAACCATTCAAGCCCCTTGGTCAATTGTCCATGACCAACCCAGACATGGTCGATGGGCAGTGCTGGTTTGATGAATTTGGTGTGTTCTTTTACTACGTTGATTTCTTACCTTAATATCTGATTAACGTTTATCAATGTTATTTATCCCATATTTATAATCATTAAATAAGTAATAGTTGATTTTAATGGCGTTAGTTAATCGTTAATTAATTTCAATTGTTTCCTTGATCACATATATATTTATTTCTGGCTATAAAAATTAGAAGGCTGATAACTTTTTCGTTTGAACTCCAACTGGAAAAGTTTATATATGAAAATTGATCAAAAAATCGCCGCAAACACAATGGTGCAAGCAAGTTCATAGCAAATTCTGTCATGTGCAAAAATTTCATTTTTCACCATTTATTATTTGTTACTTAAATTCTATTTTAATTAATTAACATAAAAATGCGAGGTGTTACAGAAATGCAAGACTGCACACAAATAAGGAAATAGATAACATCCAAATTTGGAAAAGCATAGAAAAAGAAAGTCAAATTCTCTACTGCAGAGCAGAGAAAAATCACAATGAACCTCAAAATCATTACACAACCATTTATGAACTAGATAGTTATGAGAATAGAATTGAAGCATACTTGCAAAGAGGGAAAGTCAGCTCTAACATTTCCTATGGCAGAGTCCTTAACTCAGTGGTAAGCATTGGTCAAGAGAGCTTTCAGATTGAAAAAAAAATCTCAAATCCAATGGTCTAGTTACTGGAAGCGACCATTCTAGTACCAAAACCAGAAGACTATCCAACAAGCGAAGTCAATAAGCATTTAAAAATTATAATTCAGTTAGTAAATCTAAGGATAATCCTAATCAAACCTTTTATTTACCTGATTTTGGCGGGATCTACCGTTCTTCCAGATTCATGCTTGAGGAGTAGTTACACTTCCTACAGTAAAATAGGATATTGCAGCAAGAAATCAATACTCAAAGATTAGGCGAAAGCTATTATAGAAGTAAACTCAATAATCAAGTATATCACTTATCTATATGGAAAATGGAAAAAGCAGCAAGCTTCAAAGATAAGAAGACCAAACTATGAGCGATCAAAGCTCAAACAAAATCAAAGAATATTATGATTTAAAGCTATCTACTGATCTTAATACTAAAGAGAACGAGTATAGCAATGTCGAAAATAGTAAGCTTCGAGAGAAAATGAAGCCAACAACAGACGAACGAAAATTATTGAACTACTTTAGATCTATCTCCTTAGATCTACAAATTGGAAGGTATAATCACACCGTGGAATTGGAAGCCTCAATGAGCTAGGTTTTCATCGTAACTTGAGAAATGGAGTAAATCGCTTTTGAATGCAAATCCCTAATTTCTAGGGTTGGAAAGTTTTCATAGTTTAGAAGTTAGAAAGATAGAAGTAAATGCTACGACTAGGTTTTGTTTTGATATATCAGTCACATTGTGTAATACGGGTTGCAATGTTTGCACCGAGCTTTCCTTTTAGGCCTTGGGCCTTTATTTAACAACTTTAAAAACAACTCTTTCTTCACTCTCATACTGTAGGTTAAGTAGTGAACCTCCAAATAAGCTTTTGCCATTTAGATTTGTTTTACGTATCAAATAAGCATTTACCTATGAATTGGGATGAAACAAGGCACATTAAATTATAAGAAGATATTATAAAAGGGTTGTCTAATTGAAAAATGATTTTATTTTTTATTTTTTATTTTACACGTTCCACTATTCGGTTCTTGTTTTGTGATTTCTTCTTTTAACCCCTTTATTTTTCATGATATTTTATGACACATGCATGTATAAAATTCTTATAAACTCATAAATTTTAATTTTTTTCACAGTTTTGATAAAATATAAAGAAAAATTGTAATTTTTTGTCGGAATAGAGTTTCAAACTTGTAGCCTTATTTATATATCAAAATTTACACTTGAAAATAGATTTTAACATTGTTTTCTATGGGATTCGAACTCTCGATCTCTTGTTTACATATAAGGGTATTATTGGAACTTTGCGATCGGACCTAAAGCCATATTTTTATAATTTTATCTTCTTACACTATAGGTCAGTTTGGATTTTCTTTTCTATAAGGCTGTCTTAATTCTCAAAGGAAGTTACCCCAAACGTCAGCCTACAACTTAAATTATGACAGGGCACGACACTGAGACCTAGATTCGTAATGCTAGGGCATGCTATCATCCACCCCTCATGTTAGAACCTCATAGTTTTATATTTTGATAGTGACAACTATACAACAATATATTGTGTATACTAACCACTTGCACAGGAAAAGATCAATCAAATAAGGAAATGTACTCAACAAAAAGAAGACTAGGATGACAGAATCAATGTAATATCAGTCGTAGCATCTTAACCTAGAGTTATAAAGTTGTTAAAATCTCTTCAATGTGGAATACACACACACTTGATCATAAATCAATTTCAAAGATCAAAAACAAAAATTACTACATTCAGTCGACTAAATACGGAATATAAGTCAACATAATACATGCACACATTTATATTTAAACATTGATATAGTTTCAATCGACTAAATTAGTGATTCAGTCGACTAAATACTAGTTCAGGCGACTAAATCAAAAATTTGGTCGACTAAAACTGGGCAATTTTGAACTAACTACATTCTAGTTTGAAACATAATTTTTCAATCCAATTTAATTGACTGACTGATATCATTCGGTCGATTGAATCCATGTAGCAACTATATTTTCAAATTTATGAAAGGATACTCTTATCCACGAAGAGTTACTCCTCTTCGTTACTGGCTGAAACTATTTCCTTTGATCATTTTTCTTTATTAAAGGTTGAAACAACACATCTTCTATATAAAGTAATCGAATTAGTGAACCAATCATCAATTTCTATTTTCAATTATCTTCTACCTTACTTTTGAATTCATAATTTCTTTCATATGCTAATATCACTTGCACATTCTATTCTATTTTCCCTATGATCATATTACTTCTATATATGATTGAATTAGGACTCGAAACCTTTTCCTTTGCATTCGAAATAGGGGTATAACATTATAAACGCCTAGCGGGATGCTTCGATAGGAGATCGAGAATTTTGGCATCCGAATCGTGACAATTTAAATTTAAAATTTGAATTTACTTAAGTATATTTTTATATACATCCATTCAAAACCCAGCTGAATTCTAATCACATCACTACTTTCCCTTTCTTACCGAAGTCATTGTAGCCATAACTCTACATGCTAACATCGCATCCTTGTCTCCCCATTTATTTTTAAAATCAACCAGCCGAGAGAAATATATATATATATATATATATATATATATATATATATATATATATATATATAAACAAAGACACATACGAGCCTTCGTTTATTTTTTCTTCTCCAATTCGAATCGAAATAATGGCGAAACAAATTTCCTTTCAAATTCTATCGTTTTCCCCTTCCCTCGTCCTCGGCTCAAATCAAATTAGAAGTGAGAGAGAGGGCACGAATGCAACTTCGCCGCATGAGAGGGGAAAGAGCAGCGCATAAGGCCGGTTCGAGTTCGAGGTGGGCGGTTGCCGCCTAAGGGTTCATGTCGCGACTGGTCCTAAGGCCACGAGTGATTCGTTGCTTGTGACCCTGGATGGTGGCGTTTTCGTTTCAGTTTGATTTTTGTCAAGGGAGGTCGAGGCCGTGGGAAGCATGGTCCAGCGAGGGCAGAGGAGTTCGATTCTCTGGCGAACGACGTGATTCTAGGAAGGGGGAGGAAGCTTGTTGCAGAGCCGGATGGTGGTCTTCGTGGGTGGGGCTTCTGCTTTTGTTTATTTATTTATTTTAATTTGGATTTCTATTTAAAAGGAAATGAACTAAAAAAAATTGTTAACAGTAAAATAAATGCTTATTTTTGAGGTCTAGTGGAAAAATATATAATATTACAGTTATATATGTAAATGCAGTTTTTCCAATTTATATATATTTATATTCAATTGCAGAAAAAGATAATACAACAAAGTATAAGGTAATTCTATTTTAAATTTAATAAATACATGTATATATTCACATATATAATTTAGTTTAAAAATGGTAAATCTATATATGGAGATAAGATTTTTGAAAATGGAAATTTTTAAAATGTTCGGGTTTATATAAAATCAGATTTTTAAATCTATATATTATTTTATAAGTATATATATGTAGTTTCAAAAGAGAAATAAATATACATATATACATTTAAAATTTACTAGTTTGGTTTAAATTAACCTATTTAGTTATTCTAAGTACCAAAAGATTTTTAAAGGAAAATTAGTTTAAACTAAATAAATAAATGGTAATTGATTTTTCGATTTTTCAGTACATTAATAAATCATATGATATTTATTCAAGGTTTGAAATCGTGACGAAAACAAGCTGGGTTGGATTAGATTGCTAATAAAATCAAAGGTGAGTTAATCTCACTCAAATTGGATTAACAACTAACTTAAATAATTGAATTTAAATTGTAGGATTATTGATTGGATATGATTATTATTATCAATCTGGATGTGGTATAATAAATATATATATATATATATATATATATTGGAGTGATTGATATTCCCGCATTATACAGCAGATGAGACCCTATGCACCCTGCATAATAGCGGATGACCCTATATACCGAGATATCCCCGTCAAAGTGAGATTGGTATTATTATTATATTGTGCTAACATCTGTGGATGCCAGGAAACAGGTTGGAGGGATCCAACTGGATTCCTCAAAATATTGAAATTATTTTCATAATCTGTGATATGTTCTATTGATATCCTGTGATAGATTGTACTGGATATCTAAGTTATTAGGTGTTATGGTTTGGTTGAATCTGTTTTGGTATTTTAAATATAAAAATAAAATGAATTGGGTTCTTAAAGGAAATGAAAAGAGAAATATTGGAATAAAGAATGAAATTGGTGTTTTAGATTTAAATAAGGATTTTAAATCATAATAAAAGGTGAATTTGGTGTTAATGGATTTTGGATAAATAAAGAGATAAATTTTAAAGGGAATTTAACTCAGGAAAATCGGTTTGAAATCGATTAAGTGTTTTGGAAATTGTGATTTAAATGATAATGAGGAATGGAAATTTATAACTGGGTTTATAAACAAAGTGGAATATTTATCAGTGACTAAATTTGAAGGTACAGATTTCCGGTGGGAATTTATAAGAAAGGTGCGATTCGTTTAAAAAATAAAAAGGTGATTTATTTTTAAAGTTGGAAAGTGTATTTTCTTGGAAAACTAAGTATATTTTCAAAGGAAAATTTCTAAGTATGAACTAAAGGTCTAAAGATGTATTTTTTAAAGAATGTTTTAGAAAATTTATTATTCAATTTCTTTAGAGGTGAAAAGTAAATATTTATTTAAGTTAATTATAGTAGTTAACTTTTTTTAAAGAAAATTAATATTATGATTTTTAAAAGGAGATTTTTATGTATAAGTTGGAAGTTTTAAAGTTGTTTTAAAAAGAATGGTTTGGAGAAATTTATTATTTTTGATTGTTTTAGAATTTTAATGTAAATATTATTCAAATTAATTTTAGTAGTAATTATTTTAAAGATTAAATTAGTATTTTGTTTTTAAAAGAAAATTTTCTAATTTTATATTTTATACAAAATCTTATTTTAAAAATAGTTTGTGGCTTAAGTTTTACTTGGAAAATTACTATAGAATTCATAACTATCATATTGAGTAAAACAATTTAAGTAGTTTTGTTTCAAGGGTTTTAAGTATATGTCTTTGGGTAAAGTGATATAAATTATTAAAAAATCTAATTTAAGGAGACTTGAAGTTTTTCAGTGGGAATAAAATTGGTTGAATCGATTGTTTATTTGATAGCTAAATAACCGACTACCAAATCTGGACCCAAATATAACTTTGGAAATATCTAGGAGAGGTATGAGAATTATATGGTGCAGTTACCGTTCTAGGTGCTATACTGTGCATATAAACTCGTTTGTTCTTCTAGGACGTTTATAAGGAAATCCGTATACTAACAGTTAGGAGATGAACTCTGATCTTATATTCGTCTGTGTATTTCCTAAAGAATCGGAGTTGAGTTTTTCGGGAAATAGCGAGCGTTGTTTCAAAGAGACGAGGATCGGATTTGATACCCGAAAACCACTTCGATCCAATGAGAAATTCTTCATGATGAAGACAAGATCTTAGAGCAGTAGATGGAGCGGTGAAGTTCAAGGGCTAATCGCTACTAATCCTGAAGGTGATTCCAAAATGGATGTAGTAAGAGTAGAGCCTTCGGTTACGTTCGGACCTGGAACGGACTTGTATGGATGAATTCTTCCAGAACATCGTCAAGATGACAATGAGCATTCCAAGTTAGATGTGTTCTTAAAAGGTAACACTTAGCCTAGAGCCTCATCAACCAGGAATGACTGAAAATCAGGGGTTATGCAGCAAGGCTAAGTGGTTAGCAACCAATTAGGGTAAGGTCATCCCTGTCAAGATGTCCCTTTATTCGGCTGTGTGGGCGGTTGCTGATCCCAACCGTGGGGTGATCTTATTTGGACTATCCAGTAAGGTGTAGCTCCGATCTTGTATTGTTGGGGATCAGGGGGGATCCTCGGTATGCTGATCTAGACCAGGTACCGTGATAGGTGGTACCCCAGTGCCTAGTCATTAGTTAGAAATCCATTCTCCTTACGTGACTTTATGGTTTTGATTATATGGCCTAGTAATTGCTGGAATTTAATGAATGTAACAAATTCGGCTATTTGAATAAGTATTTTTACTTAGACACTATTAAAATATTAGAGGATTTTTATAAGAAATATTTTGGTTATCGTAAGATAAAAACCCGGCATGTTTATTTGTGGCATGTTCTTACGAGATACCATTGATTTCAAAGGATTTTGGAAACTTTAATAATCCAATTGAGTATGTTTTCTCACATTGGTATTCTAGACTGACTCGGGTGTAATTTTACTATAATGCTCGGGTCAGACCGAGTATTATAGATTACAGATTTTGGATGGACTGCTATAAAGCTCAGGGGATGTGTTGGATGGCGAGACGTATCACATGTATCTGTCTTATTTCCGCTGTGTTTGGTATGCTGTGTAGTAAGCTTTTGTGGGGACAAGTTAATATAACTGTCCAGTATTTTGCTATTTGTTGTGTTGTACTCTGATGATGTAATGTATAAACAGATATAATTCTTTCTTTATAAAGATCAGTCATTTATCTATTATATATTGTTCCGCTGCAATTGTGAGATTCTGATGTTATTTGTTTTCTCTTCTTCTACCTCCTTCTTCTTTAACCCTAATGGTCCGTATTTCCGTCCACTTTGAGTTGATCTGATGGAAAATATTGTCGACTCAAAGGGGTACGGATTTGTTGGTCGTTACACTTGGTATCAGAGCCAGGTTAAGCGATAGCCATGGCTCTGGTGGGGAATACTCATTAGAAATAGAGTCCGTAGTACTCTAAAATGAGTTTGTGTATTAATAGATATGAGCACGTATTTGTTAGTGAATATAAAAATTGTTTTATAATGTGTTGCTTGGTTTGTTGAGTGGCTTATGTATTCTGGTCAATATGAGTATTGATAGGGATCTCTAAACACTTGTACAGAATAATTAAACATGTTATTGTATTAAAATAGGGTAAATGAAATAATTTTGCCCAAAATTATTTTGTTATATAAAGGAAATAATTTTTGTAGATTATTACAGTTAAATACGGTTGCTTAGTTGTTTGGACGTGATAATATTAAATTATTATCATTGTTGTGTGGAAATTGAATAAGGAATCGAAATCATAACCAAAGTTAAGAAATTAATTTACATAACCGAATGAAATTTGTAAATGGGAACTGTAAATGTGATTTATAATTGAAAATGAAATAAAAATTCCAGAGTAATGTTTGAATATGAATTGAAAGGATTTGGAATTCGAAATTTTGGAAGTTAAATTCCCTTGATTTGAAATAATTTTCAAAGGTTTTGAAGAAATAATAGTGATATTATTTTAGAAATATTTTTGAATTGGATTTGTAATCCGGTGAGATTTGGAACTTAAAAATATTTGAAAAGGTTTTTTAAAGAGATAAAAGCACTAAAATCTTTTTGGTCGTTTGAAAATAACTTCGGTGGTGACTGCAGCATCATCGATGTTCATTTTCGAGTTTCCAAAAGAGGAATTGCTGCCAAATTGTTTTAAATTGGGGTGTTTGCAAAATTGAGTTTGGTTTTAAAATTCAAGAGATAATTTGACACCAAACGATTTTGGATATAATTGATTTTAAAATGATTTTGAAATACTTAAGTGATTGTTGAAAACTCTGGAATTGGTTTAAAATGTTTTTGAATGTTTAAGTAATCGTTTAAAACTCTGGAAGTTTAATTAAAAATGTTTATGGAATATAAACGGTTTTAATAACTTATAAAATTTGAAATCTATTGGAATAAAATTGAACTTAAAGAAGAGTTGAATTAAACAAGTGTGAAGCGAGATAAGTTAGAAAGTGAGCCAATTAAATGAAGTAAATCTAAGGAGATTAGTAAATGGAATAGAGATAAGTTGGAAAACTTATAAAAGTTAAAAATTTGAATTAAATAGAAATGTAACTGAACTAACTTAGATAAAAGTGAATTTAAAGGATAGATTCTAAGTTGGTTAAATGGAATAACCATTGAAATAAAATTTATTAAGTTGGAAATAAATTTGTGAAGGAACAAGTCAATTTAAATTTGTAAGTAAATGAAATTGGAACTGAGTATTGGAATTCATTTTGAATTGGGTTAAATAAAGTAAAGTTGTAAAATTAATTCAAAGTGGGCTAAAAATAATTAAAGTTTGGAAATAGAATCCATTGAGATTTATAATAAATTAGTAAGCGGAACTAATTAAAGAAATGATTAATTAAATATGGTTTGAGATGAATTTGATTCAATATTTAAAAATGAAAGGTAAATTTAATTCATACGGAAATTGGAGATCCAATTTGAATAAAAGTAGATATAAACCAAAGTGGTAAAGTGAAAATAAATATTTAAGTGTGTAAAATATTTATCTTGGGCTTAAGAAAAAATGGTGAAATTCTTGAGTAAAATTTGGCATTATATAATATTTGAATGAAGATTTAGTAAAGTTGGGTAAAAAGGAAAATTATGGATAAGAGAATGGGAATAGAGGGAATGTGAACAAAAGAAAATTGACATAGGTAATAATCAATTGTGATAAATACGTAGGATGTACGTATATTATTTTATTCGTATAACGATTTGATCCAGATTCGTGCATAGAATTTCGAGATAGTTGTATCGATCCGAGTTGGGATTTTTTGCTCGATTACGATGGCGAACCCTGGATATGAATTTTGATCGATTTTGGAAACTCTATATCATAGTTATGGATATGCAAGGAGAATGACGGGTTATGATCAAGAAACCAGATCTTAGTCCGCACTAGGAAGTCGGGTGGACGATACTAGTTCGAAAGTGAAATTGTGTGATCGAGTGAGCGATCGGATTTGGTATTGCGTATGGATGATATGTGTACATCGTACAGAGTTGAATGACATAGATATTGAATTTTTTTAAAGGAAATGAATAAAATGATTTTGAATTCAGTGATTGGATATCATTGCCAAGTAGGATACGGGTATTTAAAAGTAAAAAGGAATTGGTGTTTTGATTTCAGAAGATAAATTTGAATTGCCGACTTAAAGTTATGTATTTCAAATTGACATATGAAATTTGATATTTTTTGATCTAGCCACTTGCCTTTTGTTTTCTTTTGGAAATTTGGGTACCCGTAGAGGCATTTTGTAGTCGTTCCGATCTAGCCGCGCAAAGGAGACGTTGGCGAAATTTTTCGAAAATTTTGAGAGTTAGAAAAATTTTGAGAAATTTTTTCTAATTTGAAATTTGATTTTAAATTATAATTTAGTAAGTAATATTGTTTAAAACCTGTGGATGCGTTTGGAAAGTTAGAAAGAGGGTTAGTGTGTCTTTAATAAAAAGATTGTTTTGGAAAGTTGTTTGAAACTGTTTGATTTTGGAAAAAAAATTAATGGGTTGCAGAACATTCCTCTTAACTAGTAATTTCGGAGACGAAATTCTTTTGAGGGGGGAGGAATGTGACGACTCGGAGTCATTGGATATTTGAAATTAGAATATTTAATTGATTTTAAATATTTGAAAGTTAGTTTAACTTGAATTTCCAATATCACTATTTATTTGGATAATTAAATTTTTGGATTTAATAATTGGAAATTAGTTAAAATAGTGAATCTTGGTTTTAAGCTGGTTAAAAATATTTTAAAGGCTTATAATTTTTTTATTAATAGTACCGAAGATAATGAAAGCTTTAAAATTAAAATTAATAATGATTTATTCAGTTTTAAAAATATATCGTTTAAATTGATATCTAAAAATAGCTTTCCGAGGCACAGTCTTGGAATTCGACGAAACTAGTTTCATTAGATCCCTAATAGTGTTTTATTATCGGATTTCAATTTTCGTAGCGTTTGGAGTTGTCGGATGATCATACGGTAAATAAACGCGCTAAAAACTATAACGGAGATTTAATATTATAACTAGGTCCAAAAAGCTATCTTCTTCATACGATCGAATTAGGACTCGAAACTGTTTCCTTTGCATTCGAAATAAAGGTATAACATTATAAACGCCTAGCGGCATGCCTCGATAGGAGATCGAGAATTTTGGCTTCGGAATCGTGACAATTTAAATTTAAAATTTGAATTTGCTTAAGTATATATTCATATACATCCAATCAAAACCTAGCTGAATTCTAATTGCATCACAACTTTTCCCTTTCTTTTCGAAGTCACTGTAGCTATCCCTCCACATGCTAACATCTCATCCTTGTCTCCCTATTTATTTTTAAAATCAACCAGCCGAGAGAGAAAAAAAAATATAAACGAAGACACATACGAGCCTTCATTTACTTTTACTTCTCCAATTTGAATCGAAATAATGGCGAAACAAATTTCCTTTCAAATTCAACCGTTTTTCCTTCTCTCGTCCTTGGCTCAAATCAAAGCAGAAGAGAGAGAGGTCATGAATGTGACTTCACCGCACGAGAGGGGGAAGAGCCGCGCGTAAGGCCGGTTCGAGTTTGAGGAGGGCAGTTGTTGCCTAGGGGTTCGTGTCGCGACCGGTCCTTTGGCCGCGGGTGATTCGTCGCTTGTGACCCTGGATGGTGGCGTTTGCGTTTCAGTCTGGTTTTTGGCAAGGGAGGTCGAGGCCGTGGGAAGCATGGTCTCGCGAGGGCAGAGGAGTTCGATTCTCTGGCAAACGACGCGATTCTGGGAAGGGGAAGGAAGCTTGTTGCAGAGCCGGATGGTGGTCTTCGTGGGTAGGGCTTTTACTTCTATTTTTTATTATGTTTATTTGAATTTGGATTTCTATCTAAAAGGAAATGAACTGAAAAAAATATTTGTTAACAGTAAAGTAAATGCTTATTTTTGATGTCTACTGGAAAAAAAATATAATATTACCGTGAGACATATAAATGCCGTTTTTCCAATTTATATATATTTATATTGAGTTGCAGAAAAAGATAATACAAAAAGTATAATGTAATTCTATTTAAAATTAAATAAATACATGTATATATTCACATACATAATTTAATTTAAAAATGGTAAATCTATATATGGAAATAAGATTTTTGAAAATGGAAAATTTTAAAATGTTCAGGTTTGTTTAAAATAAGATTTTTAAATCTATATATTATTCTATTAGTGTGTATATATAGGTGTAGTTTCAAAAGAGAAATAAATATACATATATACATTTTAAATTTATTAGTTTGGTTTAAATTAACCTATTTAATTATTCTATGTACTAAAAGATTTTTAAAGGAAAATTAGTTTAAACTAAATTAATAAATGGTAATTGATTTTTTGATTTTTCAGAACATTAATAAATCGTATAATGTTTATTCAAGGTCTGAAATCGAGAAGAAAACAAGCTGGGTTGTATTGGATTGCTAATAAAATCGAAGGTGAGTTAATCTCACTCAAATTAGATTACCAGTTAATTTAAATAGTTAAATTTGAATTGTTGGATGATTGATTGGAATTGATTATTATTATCAATCTGGATGTGGTATATTATATATAGTAGTACACACATATATATATATATATATATATATATATATATATATATATATTGGAGTGATTGATATTCCCGCATTATATAGGAGATGAGACCCTATACTTCCCGCATAATAGCGGATGACCCTATATACCGCGGTATCCCCCTCGAAGTGGGATTGGTATTATTATTATATTGTGCTAACATCTGTGAATGTAGGGAAACGTGTTGGAGGGATTCAACTGGATTCCTCAAAATATTGAAATTATTTTCATAATCTGTGATATGTTTTATTGATATCCTGTGATAGATTGTATTGGAAATCTAAGTTATTAGGTGCTATGGTTTGGATGAATCTAATTTGGTAGTTTAAATATAAAAATAAAATGAATTGGATTCTTAAAGGAAATGAAAAGAGAAATTTTGGAATAAAGAATGAAATTGATTTTTCAGATTTAAATAAGGATTTTAAATCATAATAAAGGGCGAATTTGGTGTTAATGGATTTTGGAATTGATTTTGGATAAATCAAGAGATAAATTTTAAAGGAAATTTAACTCAAGAAAAATCGGTTTGAAATCGATTAAGTGTTTTGGAAACTGTGATTTAAAGGATGATGAGGAATGGAAATTTATAACTGGGTTAATAAATAAAGTGGAATATTTATCAGTAGGTAAATTTGAAAGTATAGATTTTCGGTGGGAATTTATAAGAAATGTGCAATTCGTTTTAAAAATAAAAACGCGATTTTATTTTTAAAGTTGGAAAGTGTATTTTCCTGGAAAACTAAGTATATTTTCAAAGAAAAATTTCTAAGTACGAACTAGAGGTTTGAAGATGTTTTTTGAAAGAATGTTTTAGAAAATTTATTATTTAATTTCTTTAGAGGTGAAAAGTAAATATTTATTTAAGTTTATTATAATAGTTTATTTTTTGAAAGTAAATTAATATTATGATTTTCAAAAGGAGATTTTTTGTATAAGTTGGAAGTTTTAAAGTTGTTCTAAAAAGAGTGGTTTAGAGAAATTTATTATTTTTAATTGTTTTAGAATTTTAAAGTAAATATTATTCAAATTAATTTTAGTAGTAATTATTTTAATGGTTAAATTAGTATTTTGTTTTTAAAAGAAAATTTTCTAATTTTCATACTTTATACATAAATCTTATTTTAAAAATAGTCCGTGGCTTAAGTTTTACTTGAATTTCATTACTATTATTTTGAGTAAAACGATTTAAATAGTTTTATTTCAAGGGTTTTAAGTGTATGTCTTAGGGTAAAGTGATTTAAAATATATAAAAAATCTAATTTAATGAGACTTGAAGTTTTTCATTGGGAATAAAATTGGTTGAATTGATTGTTTATTTGATAGTTAAATAACCGACTAACAAATCTGGACCCAAATAAAACTTTGGAAATATCTTGGAGAGGTATGAGAATTATATGGTACACTTAACGTTCGAGGTGCTATACTGTACATAAAAACCCGTTCATTCTTCTCGGACGTTTATAAGGAAATCCGTCCACTAACGGTTAGGAGACGAACTTTGATCTTATATTCATTTGTGTATTTCCTAAAGAACCAGGGTTGAGTTTACCGAAAAATACTGAACGTTGTTTCGAAGAGACCGAAATCGGAATTGAGATCTGAAAACCACTTCGATCCAAAGAGAACGTTTTCGTGATGAAGACAAGAGCTTGGAGGAGAAGATGGAGCAGTGAAGTGCAAGGGCTAATCGCTACTAATCCCAAGGGTGATTCCAAAATGGATGTAGTAGGAGTAGTGCCTTCGGTTCCGTTCGGACCCGGAATGGACTTGTATGGGTGAATGCTTTTAGAACATCGTCAGGAGGATGATGAGCATTCTAAGTGAGATGTGTTCTAAAAAGGTAATGCTTAGCCTCGAGCCTCATCAACCAGGAATGACTGAAAATCAGGGATTATGCAGCAAGGCTAACTGGCTAGCAACCAATTAGGGTAAGGTCATCCCTGTCTAGATGTCCCTTTATTCGGCTGTGTGGGCGGTTGCTGATCCCAACCGCGGGGTGATCTTATTCGGACTATCCAGTAGGGGGTAGCTCCGGTCTTGTGTTGCGGGGATCGGGGGGATCCTCGGTATGCTGATCTAGACCAGGTACCGTGATAGGTTGTGACGACCCAGGATTTTTGATAATTAAAATTTGAATATTTAATTTATTTTAAATATTAATAAGTGAATTTGTAAGTCGAATAAGTTTTATTTCGAATAATTGGATTTAATTGGATAATTAAATCGATAATTTAATATGTTAAATTACAGAAATAATTGAAAATCGAGTTAAATATGATTGAAAATGATTTGTAAAATTTTATTTTATCATATTGGAGTTAGAATGATATTTTGGAACTTTTAAAATCGAATTAAAAGTTAATTTGTGAAAATTGAATATTTTAATATTTAAATCGACTAGTGAAAATAGTCAATTTTTGAACAGTCTCAGAATTGGACGAGACCAGTTCCATTGGATCCGTAATAGTTAGTTATTACCGGATTTCAATTTTCGTGTCAATCGGAGTAATCGTTTGATCGTAGCAGCTCGAAACGCATCGAATTGTTTTTAATATTAATTTGGCGAGTTAAAATAGCCACTTTTCAAAAAGTCTCGGATTTCGACGAAACTAGTTTCATCGGATCCGTAATGTGATATTATTGTAAGGTTTCAAATTTCGTGTCAATTGGATTTACCGTTTGTCCGGTACAAATTAAAACGCCTAGAAAATCGTTTAAATCGGTTTAATTTAAATTGAACGTTTATTGCCATAACTCGCACAGATGATCGAATTAGCTTTCGAAACCTGTTCCATTGTGTCCGGAACGCGGGGTAAACCCTAGAAACGCTGGTTACGGCGCGTAAATCGGAGTTCGGAATTTCCGGAATGAATAGTGTTTTGAATAATTTCCTATTAATAACCCTTAACCTCTCACAAAAAAAAAAAATGAAACCCTAATTCTATCACCGGCCGCCTCCCTCAATTGAATGGCCGAAAATCAATACTCTCTCCTCCTTAATCTCTCAAAATCCATCAGTTTAATTGAAAAGCTTTCAACACGAAACATCTAGAACTCGTCGAGGGCTATCCATCCATGCGGTGATGATGAATTTTCGAGCAGGGATGAAGCGGCAATTGGTTCGTGAAGGTGGCGCATTCCATCGCGGTTTTCAACGCCTAGGCTTGACCGAGCTTCGTGATGCTCAGGGCGGTGGCGTATGGCGGCACGAGCTTCGAAGAGATGGTCGCTGATCAGGTTGGAAGTCGACGAAGAGGGAGCAAAAATCAAACCCTAATTTAAATATGGGTTCGGCATGTTCTGGGAATACACGCGCGTATATGGGGAAGAAGAAGAAGGGGGAGGGGAGCGCTCGGATCTGAAGGAATCAACGGCCAATAATTGCTTAGGTTTATAAATAATTTAGTTTTGTTGTAAATTATTATATAAAAAATTCGTGTAATCTTCATAAATTCATATCTTTTTCATACGAGGTCGAAAACGCGTGAAACCAGTTGCGTTGGAATCGTATGGACGAGCACTAAGCGATGGAAGTGGATTGGAGTCGTTTGGAGTTAGTGAGAATTTTGGGTAAAATTAAACGTCCGTTTAATTTTATTCGAAATAAATCGCTAAAGCAAAATTGAAATCAAGGTGAGAACTTCTCACTCAATCGAATCAGTTTCGATTTTATTTTAAATAGTTATATTTAAAATACTTGAATGCATGTTTGAATGATGATTGTTATCTATTGATTGTTAAAATAGACATTATGCGCCGTTAGTAAGCGGATGTTATTTATTAAAAACATATACCGCGAATATTTCATAAACAGTGAAATTGGTATTATATATAATAGCAATATATATATATTGGCATATGTATATATTGGAGTTATTGATTTCCCGCATTTGTATAGCGGATGAGACCATATTGCGCCGTCTATTAAGCGAATAATATTTTAAATCCCATATACCGCGATAATTTCGTACTGGAGCGAAATTGGTATTGTGCTAATGTTTGTGGATGCAGGAAAACAGGTTGGAGGGATCCAACTGGATTCCTCAACAGTATTTATTTGATTATGGATATTTTGATATTCGTTGATTATCATATCGATATATGATATCGTTGTAGTCGTGATTGACTATTTGGTGTGTAGCATCATTGAACCAAATTTTGGAATTTTAAAATGATTTTTGAAAGTATACGTTTATAAAATATTTTTGGAACTGATCCATTTTAAATAAATAAACGTTATAATTTTTAAAGTTATAAAAATTATGATTTTGAGAAATACGGTTAAAGATTGATTTTTGAGAAATATGGGTTAATGTTTTTTTTTATAAAATAATTAAATTGGATTTTTGAATTTATTATAAAAAGTTTAAAAAATAGGATTTATAAAATTTGATTATTTTATAAATCAAGAGAATGGTGAAATTATAAAGGAGATTAAAGATGTTTTAAAATAATAGTATAAATTGATTTTATAAAGGATTTATAAATTGATGTTTATAAATTAAAACATTTGAATTATAAAACGAGTTTTTATAAGTGTTTGAATGAAGTGAAAATGGATTGCATAAGTGAATGGAATTTATAAAATTATAAATGGTGAAGTTATAAATGAAATTTATAAATAGTAAGATTTATAAATTTTGTGAAATTATTAAAGAATATATTTGGATAAATAATTGAACCTTATAAGTTATAAGATTTATAATTATGAAGTTTAAAAGAATAATTTTGTAAAAAAATTGTTTTATAAGCATTTAACTTATAATGTAAACTTTTGGTTTATAATTGAGTTATAAATCGAATAGGTTAATAAAGGAGATGTATAAAAAGGAAGTAGTTATAAAACAAATAGAAATGGAAATTATAAACGTTGTTTTATAAATCCGCAAATGACTTATTTTGATAAGTAAATTGTTGAAACCTATTAATGGAGTTATATTCACATTTTTGACTGTGAATAATCCTTTGAAACAAAATGAATAAAAGGATGAAATTGGTTAACGTAGTATATTCACGTTTTTGAGTAGTGAATAATATGTTAAAGAAAATGTTTAGATTTGATGTTTTAAATAGAATTAAAACGATCTAACGATGTTTTAAAATGTGTTGAGATTCGAAACCATAGATTTCAACATTCATTGTTGAAATAGACGTTTTCGAGAAATAGAAGGAAATGGTGGACTATAACACTGTTGTTATAGTAAATGATTTCCGAAAGGAAATGTTTTGTATAGTATTGGGATTTATATATCTATTTTAATTTCGAATCCCTATACTAGAGATTTTGGGTTATCGTAACGATGTTTTACGCAACATTCGTTTTGGCCCAAATAAATATGTTTAAGAGCATGATTTCCTTAAAGAATGAAATATATACTTAATATCGATTTAAGTATATTGAATATTTTCCAAAGGTTGAAAATAAATAAAATTTGTGAATTACTTATGAATAAATAAGTATGGAAATGTCTTCCTGTAACAACCCGCATATTTATCGATTTTATATTTAAATATTTTATCGTTCGTCGGATTTTGGTCCGAAAAGCTACTTTTTGCATACGGTCGAATTAGAACTCGAAACCACCTCCATTGAGTTCAAAATGCCGTTTGCGACCTTTTTGAGTATAATCTTCGATATGTTTAGAGAAAGTTGATTTCTGCTACTTTTTAATTTGGGTTTGGTTTTTGGGCTCAACCCTATGTTAACTTATGCTCAAATCTGAGCCACTCTTCCCCACTCACCCTCATTCTCTTCTCATTTCAGTTTTTAGAGTGTTAATGGTGGAGAGGAAAAAGAATTAAAACTCCAAGCCCTAACTTCCTTAGCAAATCCATCTCCTTGCTCCAAACTCAAGAAGAACTACTTGGTAAGCATCTCCTTCACCTTCTCCAACTCTTTCTCCATTCAATTTCAGAAATTTCCGAAACCTAATTTTGGGAATGTTTCTCTTTTAAGCTTAGATTCAAGCTTCTAGTGTTGAGATTGAAGAGTGCTTGTTCTTGCCATTGCTTTCAAGCTTCATCTTCATAAATTTTAGTTCAAAGGTGAGATTTTTATCTCACATCTATGACTATAATTATCTTTGGTTGTTGGGTATGAATTCCTAACACTTCTTCATGTGCATTTTCTCTTGTTTTGGATTGATTTTGTGAATACTCCAATTTTTGGGTTTTTAAGTCAAATTTGTGTGAAATCCTTTTATGGATGTTTGATCATGTTTTTGGTGATGCACCGAGGAGCATATAGGGCCGGGTTGCCGATTGGCATAAACCCTTAGAGCCAATGTCCGTCCGGTTGCATTTTGTAAGAGTTTGCTCTTCATTTGAATAAGGCTGAAAAACATCCCAGGCATGATTCAGTCGACTGAAATCTCTGTTCAGTCGACTGAACCTGAAACCCGAGAGTTTCCAGGCATGATTCAGTCGACTGAAAAACTCTGCACAGTCGACTGAAACTGGAAACAGAAAGTTTCCTGAACCTGGAAAATTTCCATGTACAGGGTCAGTCGACTGAAAATCTCTGTTCAGTCGACTAAACCTGCTGTTTGAGTCCAATTTGCCTTTTTGGATTGAATTTCCAATTTAAATCGATTCGTGATGATCCTATTTATTGTCATCATTTATTATCATCTTTGATGACTTATTTTCTTTGGGAATTTTAGATATATCCACTTCGATGGATCCTTTATCGATTTCATTGGATTTTTATTCACATCTTCGAATGTGATCTTTGTGATTGATTGTTTCTACAATCCCCCTTGTGGTTTGTCACTTTAAAAATATAAAGGTTTTATATACTAGTAGTAAATATCAAAACTCTTTCCTCAAACGATTTCAATACTATTTTAATACCAAATTCGTTTATAAAACCGTTTTCCAATCTATTAGTATATACAAACCTTTACCTCGCTCGTATGAGAAATCTAATTAAACGACTTAGTAAAACGAGTGGTATGAAACGCTTGCGTTTACTTCGTCGGTTAATTCTTGGACTTGTTCGATTGAATCCCTTGTGACAATTTTCTAGTGGAGATCTACAATTTGTTCGTAAATATTTAAGTTAAGCTAGTGGTTATGGGACATGAAGCTAAGCTCATATATTTACTAGCTTATTGTAATTGACACTTCTCGATGATCATTATGATCATTTTATGGTTTAGACTAGCAATGTGCGATGTCTCTTTGTTTATGTGGAGGACTGTTCCTCATTTTATTGAGTTTCGTCTCATTTTATACATGGGTCGTACCTTTCTAGGTGCGTCAATGTTTTATTACGCATGGGGTGTATCTTTCTAGGTGCATCGATGCTTATTTATTTGTGCATGGGGCGTATCTTTCTAGGTGCGTCGATGCTAGAGCATGGGGTGTATCTTTCTAGGTGCATCGATGTTCGACATTACATGGGGTGTATCTTTCTAGGTGCATCGATGTTTGTTTACTTCGTGGAGCAATCGGCTCAATAAGTCGGGACATGGGGCGTATCTTTCTAGGTGCGTCGATGTTTGTCTATGCATGGGGCATATCTTTCTAGGTGCGTCGATGTTCGACTTAGCATGGGGTGTATCTTTTTAGGTGCATCGATGTTAGACATTACATGGGGTGTATCTTTCTAGGTGCATCGATGTTTATTTGTGCATGGGGCGTATCTTTCTAGGTGCGTCGATGCTAGAGCATGGGGTGTATCTTTCTAGGTGCATCGATGTTCGACATTACATGGGGTGTATCTTTCTAGGTGCATCGATGTTTGTTTACTTCGTGGAGCAATCGGCTCAATAAGTCGGGACATGGGGCGTATCTTTCTAGGTGCGTCGATGTTCGTCTATGCATGGGGCGTATCTTTCTAGGTGCGTCGATGTTCGACTTAGCATGGGGTGTATCTTTTTAGGTGCATCGATGTTAGACATTACATGGGGTGTATCTTTCTAGGTGCATCGATGTTTATTTGTGCATGGGGCGTATCTTTCTAGGTGCGTCGATGCTAGGGCATGGGGCATATCTTTCTAGGTGCGTCGATGTTCGACTGTTCATGGGGCATATCTTTTTAGGTGTGTCGATGTCCAGTTTCTTTTGGGGATTGGCCATCCTTTTTATTGTGATTTGGTTCATCGGATGTCCCGTTGTACGATGTCGTTGTTCCTTTTTCTTGTGATTTCTGGATTTCGTGTGTTGATTTCTGGAATTTATGTTTCACCAACTTTTACGATGGGCATTGATATATGTCATTTATTGTGGTTTGGTGAATGAAATTAGGAGTATGACATTCCTTTTTATCTTGAGTAGATTATTGTGATATTGATTAATCTCTTGTTGATTTTCAATTACTTATTTATCACAGCTTGGCATTGTGATTATTATATGTTTATGTCATATCTGTTATTATATATCACTTCATCTGATATTTATAGCTAGACTGATCCGTTTATTATTTTCTTATTAAATAATACTCGGGTCAGACCGAGATGTTTCAGGTGCTTCTGCTTGACTTCTCTCTTGGGATTGATCCCTCTGACTTTTGGAAAACTACTTAGATTAGTAGTTTATTCTGTTGTATACACTTGAGATTTAGACTCATAGATGTATTCTTTTGTATAGCACGTGTTGCTATTCTTTTGTATTATTGTGGATCTTTTTAGACCACTACTCTGATGTACACTTTCATGTGTAGTATTCATAACTATTTCCGCCTTTGTGATATGAATTGTCTGTGACTGATTTATGTTATGTTTATTTCTATATTTGTTTCCGAAGATATTATAGCCACTGTGTAGTAGCTTTGAGTTTGTGTCGGTATGTCGGATTTCCTCTTGAGATGAAAAGTTATATTTTTATCTGGCATATCGGTACTCGCACAAAGCAATTATACAGATGGTCGCTCCTCAACAGCCTTATTCTCCGTGCTAGTCGACAGCATTCACAGTAGTGTTCTTGGCTAGCGTGGGTATAGAGGTGGGGCGTCATAGCTTGGTATCAGAGCCAAACTTCGGAACAATGTAGAATAATTTAGCAAGGATCATGTCCTAAGTCTTTCTTAGGAGTTGTGCTTTAGGATTTTATTCGGGTCTTCGTACCGTTCTATCCTACTTTCTTTATGATTCCTTGTTTTATCAATCAAGTTTGATTGAAATTTATTCTGAGAATAACTTTTTCCTCTTCTTTCTTTCTTTCTTAAAGAAGAGAAATGGTTAGACCAGGCCATTCCAGCGCCGGTCAATCTAGTGCTACTACCCAGGATGGAGTATTTATGTCTGCTCAACAACTTTTGGATCTCGTAAAGAATCAAGAGTTTATCTATGCTTTGAGTAAGAACCCCGAAATGGTTCTACCTTTGAAACTTGAAGTTTCTTTCAATCAGCTTGTGGATGTTACTCTTCTTCATGGAGAGATTGGTAAAGGAAGTGTTTGTGATATTGGGACTTCCAAGAAGAGGCATATTAAGTTCAAGAGCCTTAATCCCAATAAGAGAGTGAAGCAAACTACTTTTGTAGCAGAGACTCCAATCCCTTATCGTGGAGGATGCTACAATTGTAATTCTATGGAACACTATGCGAATATGTGTCCAAAACCCCATTCTTGTCGCTATTGCAAGAAACCGGGTCATCTTTTATCTGCATGTCCCAAACTTTTGAATAAGGACATGAGAAAGCTAAATATTGTGCAAGCCCCTAGTAACACTTCTCTTGGTCAAGGTATTTTTCATTCAATCCTTGATTACATTTATTTTGTGATCTTCTTATTTGAGTTCTTTTTGATATGGGTTTCATCTCATTATTTTTATATCAAAAGAACTTGTCGATTCTTTTCCTTGAATATTTTGGGCTTGTTGACTTCATTGAGAATTGCGAATCCGGATGGTAGATCCGCAACACTCAATTTGCTTTTGTTTAGATGTCGAGATTGTTTTATGTGACTTTTCTTTCCGAGCCGATATTTTTGCTTTGGCTTCGGAATTGACCTTTCTGCAAGGATTGGCTTAATCATTGTGAAGTCCATATCCTATTTTTCGAGTGGATTATTCATCTTCGACATTTTCAATCTGTTAAGCAGATTTCTATTTTTCTTTGTGATTTTGATTCCATCTGGATGGCATCATTTTATTCTTTAAAGTCCTTATGGTGAGGAAAGTGTTATTTCTCTCATCTAAATAGTTTGAGAATTTTCCGGTATATTTGATTTGTCTTAGGATTATCACCTAAGTAATCTTTTGTGTGGTACTAAGGTCTTTTCAGTTTGACCTTACCACCAATTTTCATTTGGCTACGAGTCGCGTGAGTTAGCATTCCACTTACGCACTCCGCACTCGTTATGATTCCTATGAATGAATTATTATGTCATTCAATTTGTCCAACTCATTTCATCCATTTTATAAATCGAATATTCTATGAATATTTCGATGAGACCATTCTTGTATTTATTGATTTTGGATGAAAATAGTAATTTAAAATTTTGCAAATCTTTTTCATAAGATTTATTTATAAGTAAAATTGGATTTTGTTCTTGAAACGAACAAAGAATATTCTTAAAACTTTTTTAGAAATTTACTTATCCTATAAAATATGATTTTGTGATTGTATTGCCCGTTGAGTGCTTTAAGAATTTTGGTCGATGCGCTTGATCAACGTTATCGATAGGAATTTCCTAAACGCTTTGATGTGACAATCAGATACGATATATTGACTTGTAAAAATGTAAAATTTTTGTAGAAAGATTATTACATAAAAGTAAAAATGTAATTTTGGAAGTTTTAACTTTTCGGGAAAGAGAATTATTTAAAAGAAGTCCTTTCTTTTCCATATTCTTATTCTTTCTTGTGATTCCTGAAGGGGAACCAAGACTTTGCTATTTGTACCGATTCTAGTCGTATTGGTTTGGAATGCCATTCTCTTGCAAAGGAGAACGTGCTATCCCTTGTGCTTCTAAATCATTATAGCTTATCGGGACTAGATATGCCACTCATGATCTAGTGTTCGTGGCTATTGTTTTTCTTTTGGAATTTGACATCATCATCTTTGGGGAAGAAATTTGTTCTCTACCTCGATCATAAATCTTTGGAATAATTATTTTCTCATAAGGAACTTCATGTTGATTCGAGTTCCTGACATCTTATGATCTTGATATTCCTTTTTATTCCCGAAGGGGAAATCGTGTTGCCAATGCGTTTTGTCGTAAGCAACAAGTGGTTGATTCTTTGATGTTGTCTGAATGGAATTATTTTTCTATCAAGTTCATCGGACGTTTTGGTACACTTCGTTTTATTGAGCTTTATCTCATTCCTTTTAAGGACTAGCGTCCGATGTCCTTTTATTGTGTTCGGTTCATTGGACGTACCGTTTTTGTACTACGTCGGTGTTCCGAAAATCATTCGGGTTTTGATTCATCGGATGTACCGTTGTACTACATCAATGTCTTTGCTTTTGATTCATCGGATGTACCGTTGTACTACATCGATGTCTTTTCTTTTGATTCATCGGATGTACCGTTTGTACTACATCGATGTCTTTTCTTTTGATTCATCGGATGTACCGTTGTACTACATCGATGTCTTTGCGTTTGATTCATCGGATGTACCATTTGTACTACATCGATGTCTTTTCTTTTGATTCATCGGATGTACCGTTGTACTACATCGATGTCTTTTCTTTTGATTCATCGGATGTACCGTTGTACTACATCGATGTCTTTGCTATTTGATTCATCGGATGTACCGTTGTACTACATCGATGTCTTTGCTATTTGATTCATCGGATGTACCGTTGTACTGCATCGATGTCTTTGCTTTTGATTCATCGGATGTACCGTTTGTACTACATCGATGTCTTAGCTTTTGATTCATCGGATGTACCGTTTGTACTACATCGATGTCTTAGCTTTTGATTCATCGGATGTACCGTTTGTACTACATCGATGTCTTTGCTTGGGTTCATTGGGCGTACCGTTTTTGTACTACGCTGATGTCCCAAATTGTTTGAGTTTCTAGTTTCTCGGGCGTACCGTTTTTGTACTACGCCGTTGCACCGGCTCAATTTTCTGCTATTCTTGACGTTCCCCACGTCTTTTATCTACGGGAATGCCTTAGGGATTCCGGTTTTCATTCTCGAGCCCGGTGTTATTGTGGAAATTGAAGTTTCACCAGGTTTCTTGCTAACTCTTTTGTGCACTTTATGGTGAACTTCCTATTTCAAAATTTTCTTTTGTGTTAATATGCTTCTATGGTTGTTACTTCATATATTTCCTTCTTACTTATTGCGTGGGCGCAATTTCTTTAAGGAGGGGAGTTTGTAACAACCCGCATATTTATCGATTTTATATTTAAATATTTTATCGTTCGTCGGATTTTGGTCCGAAAAGCTACTTTTTGCATACGGTCGAATTAGGACTCGAAACCACCTCCATTGAGTTCAAAATGCCGTTTGCGACCTTTTTGAGTATAAGCTTCGATATGTTTAGAGAAAGTTGATTTCTGCTACTTTTTACTTTGGGTTTGGTTTTTGGGCTCAACCCTATGTTAACTTATGCTCAAATCCGAGCCACTCTTCCCCACTCACCCTCATTCTCTTCTCATTTCAGTTTTTAGAGTGTTAATGGTGGAGAGGAAAAAGAATTAAAACTCCAAGCCCTAACTTCCTTAGCAAATCCATCTCCTTGCTCCAAACTCAAGAAGAACTACTTGGTAAGCATCTCCTTCACCTTCTCCAACTCTTTCTCCATTCAATTTCAGAAATTTCCTAAACCTAATTTTGGGAATGTTTCTCTTTTAAGCTTAGAGTCAAGCTTCTAGTGTTGAGATTGAAGAGTGCTTGTTCTTGCCATTGCTTTCAAGCTTCATCTTCATAAATTTTAGTTCAAAGGTGAGATTTTTATCTCACATCTATGACTATAATTATCTTTGGTTGTTGGGTATGAATTCCTAACACTTCTTCATGTGCATTTTCTCTTGTCTTGGATTAATTTTGTGAATACTCCAATTTTTGGGTTTTTAAGTCAAATTTGTGTGAAATCCTTTTATGGATGTTTGATCATGTTTTTGGTGATGCACCGAGGAGCATATAGGGCCGGGTTGCCGATTGGCATAAACCCTTAGAGCCAATGTCCGTCCGGTTGCATTTTGGAAGAGTTTGCTCTTCATTTGAATAAGGCTGAAAAACAGCCCAGGCATGATTCAGTCGACTGAAATCTCCGTTCAGTCGACTGAACCTGAAACCCGAGAGTTTCCAGGCATGATTCAGTCGACTGAAAAACTCTGCACAGTCGACTGAAACTGGAAACAGAAAGTTTCCTGAACCTGGAAAATTTCCATGTACAGGGTCAGTCGACTGAAAATCTCTGTTCAGTCGACCGAACCTGCTGTTTGAGTCCAATTTGCCTTTTTGGATTGAATTTCCAATTTAAATCGATTCGTGATGATCCTATTTATTGTCATCATTTATTATCATCTTTGATGACTTATTTTCTTTGGGAATTTTAGATATATCCACTTCGATGGATCCTTTATCGATTTCATTGGATTTTTATTCACATCTTCGAATGTGATCTTTGTGATTGATTATTTCTACAATCCCCCTTGTGCTTTGTCACTTTAAAAATATAAAGGTTTTATATACTAGTAGTAAATATCAAAACTCTTTCCTCAAACGATTTCAATACTATTTTAATACCAAATTCGTTTATAAAACCGTTTTCCAATCTATTAGTATATACAAACCTTTACCTCGCTCGTATGAGAAATCTAATTAAACGACTTAGTAAAACGAGTGGTATGAAACGCTTGCGTTTACTTCGTCGGTTAATTCTTGGACTTGTTCGATTGAATCCCTTGTGACAATTTTCTAGTGGAGATCTACAATTTGTTCGTAAATATTTAAGTTAAGCTAGTGGTTATGGGACATGAAGCTAAGCTCATATATTTACTAGCTTATTGTAATTGACACTTCTCGATGATCATGATGATCATTTTATGGTTTAGACTAGCAATGTGCGATGTCTCTTTGTTTATGTGGAGGACTGTTCCTCATTTTATTGAGTTTCGTCTCATTTTATACATGGGTCGTACCTTTCTAGGTGCGTCAATGTTTTATTATGCATGGGGTGTATCTTTCTAGGTGCATCGATGCTTATTTATTTGTGCATGGGGCGTATCTTTCTAGGTGCGTCGATGCTAGAGCATGGGGTGTATCTTTCTAGGTGCATCGATGTTCGACATTACATGGGGTGTATCTTTCTAGGTGCATCGATGTTTGTTTACTTCGTGGAGCAATCGGCTCAATAAGTCGGGACATGGGGCGTATCTTTCTAGGTGCGTCGATGTTCGTCTATGCATGGGGCGTATCTTTCTAGGTGCGTCGATGTTCGACTTAGCATGGGGTGTATCTTTTTAGGTGCATCGATGTTAGACATTACATGGGGTGTATCTTTCTAGGTGCATCGATGTTTATTTGTGCATGGGGCGTATCTTTCTAGGTGCGTCGATGCTAGAGCATGGGGTGTATCTTTCTAGGTGCATCGATGTTCGACATTACATGGGGTGTATCTTTCTAGGTGCATCGATGTTTGTTTACTTCGTGGAGCAATCGGCTCAATAAGTCGGGACATGGGGCGTATCTTTCTAGGTGCGTCGATGTTCGTCTATGCATGGGGCGTATCTTTCTAGGTGCGTCGATGTTCGACTTAGCATGGGGTGTATCTTTTTAGGTGCATCGATGTTAGACATTACATGGGTTGTATCTTTCTAGGTGCATCGATGTTTATTTGTGCATGGGGCGTATCTTTCTAGGTGCGTCGATGCTAGGGCATGGGGCGTATCTTTCTAGGTGCGTCGATGTTCGACTGTTCATGGGGCATATCTTTTTAGGTGTGTCGATGTCCAGTTTCTTTTGGGGATTGGCCATCCTTTTTATTGTGATTTGGTTCATCGGATGTCCCGTTGTACGACGTCGTTGTTCCTTTTTCTTGTGATTTCTGGATTTCGTGTGTTGATTTCTGGAATTTATGTTTCACCAACTTTTACGATGGGCATTGATATATGTCATTTATTGTGGTTTGGTGAATGAAATTAGGAGTATGACATTCCTTTTTATCTTGAGTAGATTATTGTGATATTGATTAATCTCTTGTTGATTTTCAATTACTTATTTATCACAGCTTGGCATTGTGATTATTATATGTTTATGTCATATCTCTTATTATATATCACTTCATCTGATATTTATAGCTAGACTGATCCGTTTATTATTTTCTTATTAAATAATACTCGGGTCAGACCGAGATGTTTCAGGTGCTTCTGCTTGACTTCTCTCTTGGGATTGATCCCTCTGACTTTTGGAAAACTACTTAGATTAGTAGTTTATTCTGTTGTATACACTTGAGATTTAGACTCATAGATGTATTCTTTTGTATAGCACGTGTTGCTATTCTTTTGTATTATTGTGGATCTTTTTAGACCACTACTCTGATGTACACTTTCATGTGTAGTATTCATATCTATTTCCGCCTTTGTGATATGAATTGTCTGTGACTGATTTATGTTATGTTTATTTCTATATTTGTTTCCGAAGATATTATAGCCACTGTGTAGTAGCTTTGAGTTTGTGTCGGTATGTCGGATTTCCTCTTGAGATGAAAAGTTATATTTTTATCTGGCATATCGGTACTCGCACAAAGCAATTATACAGATGGTCGCTCCTCAATAGCCTTATTCTCCGTGCTAGTCGACAGCATTCACAGTAGTGTTCTTGGCTAGCGTGGGTATAGAGGTGGGGCGTCACACTTCCAATATAAAGTGAATATTTTGAGAATTTATCTTTTTGAAGATAAATTGAAATGAATAATTGAAATCGTATATGCATGGATATTTTGGAATGAAAATTCACTATGGAATTTATGAATAAAAAGGGAAGTTGTTTAAAGATAAATATTGATTTATTTTTGAGGTATTGAAATAATATATCTTGTAAAGATATTTCGGAAAATAAATAATTTGGAAAATTATTTGGAAACTGGTGATGTGTGCATATCCATTGATAGTTCAATAACCGACTATCAATATTTCCCTTTGAATGGGTAATTGATGTGATTTGTTTGAATTTGAATGCCACACTTATTTTTGAATAAGCGCTCACTATTCGGGTTAACCGGAAAAGGACCATGGGGTCGTATAACCCATTCCGAATATGTGATACGTCGTTATGAATTGCATTTGAAGACCGGTGTTGAAGACCGGATCTTTTTGAAAGCGAAAGGACAACTCGTTGATTGTCTTTGCACCGAGTAGCTACGGTATAGAGACTCCATATGTGATGGGAAGTCCGGACGTGATTAGAGATTATCCGGATTGCAAGGACTTCTTGTAAGTGCCTTCGGTTCTGTTCGAGCCTGGAACAGACTTGTATGGATTGTATGTCTGACATTACAAATTGAGATATAAAGACGATTTCTTTCAAATATATTTCTGTTGGTGGCGGAGAATTTATTCTCTTAGCTTAACACCCTTCTCTGAGACGTACGAGCTCAGAGGTTATGTAGTTGAATGTTATCAGCGATATATTCCCAATTTGGTAATGTGACATGCTGAGTGTTGCTGTGAAATGATCATTGTGTTGATTATTTTTGATAGGATCATTTATTTGATCGTCTATCTTGGTGATCATTTCTATGATCATTTGTTGACCCAAAGCATGGCTTTTGTATAAAGTATGTTTTTGTGGACGAGACTTCGTCGAGCCTCACAAACCGGTAATGGTCGAAACAGGAATTGCGCGGCAAGGTTTTCAGGGATCGCTTCCCTAGGGTATGACCATTCCTTCTGGAAAAGGGTAGTATCATGGTATGGAGCCCAGATACTTACTCATGTTGAAACACTTATTATTATGGTGTGATGTTGGTTAGAGAGCTCTCGTTTAAAGGTCCCAAAGGACCGGGGGTGGCATATCTGAGGGTTTGTAATATCCCTTGGGAAAAGGGGTTCCCGGCCTTGTTTAGCAGAGAATGGTTTGGTTCTCGGGGCGTCCTTCCAGAGGCGTTTCCATGTGGCAATGGGAAGTTCCTTGGACTGACCATTTGTTGGAAAATCCATTCTTCAAATACGAGCCTTGTACGGTATTAGTTGTATTACCTGCCATCTACTTATGGTGGCGCCCCACTGTTTGGATGGTAGCTATAGTAGGCATAGTTCGAAATGTCTATGTCGGCTAAGATTTATATCTTTATTTTCGAAATGAATTTTCTCTACACTATGCACTAGTAATAATATCAAATGTTCTTTTAGATGCGTATCAAGCATCTTTGACTATCATAAGGAGAAATCTCCTCCGATTCTGCGTTTGCATATTGTGTGTGTGCGGGAGGCCTTATGTTCGTCTCATTTCTAAAAGCATTGCGAATTGACTTTAAAAATATTCCTCTATTTTAGATTTTAAAGATAAATAAACTGTTTTGAGTTCTCACACCAGTCTTGCTTATGCTAGGTGATATGTGATGGGGGGTTCTCGCTTCGCGGTTTGGTGGCGAACGGGAGACTCTTACCCCCACACGTCCTCTTTATGGGGTTGGTTAGGCGAAGCCGTGACATTCGAAAGGGTGGCCGTAAAAGCAAGTTTGGGATATCAGTGTAAGCCACGGTGGGGCTGGGATGGTTGAAAAGCCTACCGGTTGTGACCGCTGCCGCGAAAATTTACGGGACGTTACATCTGGTATCAGAGCATATGGTTAAGCGACAACCATGGTTCTGTTGGGTATTCTCATTAGAGATAGAGTCAGTAGTACTCTAGAATGAGTTTGAGTGTAATTATAGCTATGAGAGCGTATTTGTTAGTGAATATAAAATTGTTTTATATTGTGATGATTGGTTTGTTGAGTGGTATATAGCTTCTGGTTAATATAAGTAATTAACGTGGTTGATAGGGATCTCTAAACACTTGTACAGAATAATTCGACACAATATTGTTTTAAATTGGGTAAACGAAATAATTTTACCTTGAGTATATTTTATATATATAAAGGAATAATTTTTCAGAATTATTAAAGTGTATATAAGTTGATTGTTTAGATGTTTGAAAAATCTAAATAAAAAAATAATTGTATAAGCAAAAGAATTGAATTATAATCAAAGTGATTTACAATTGTGAAATAAACTTATATATATAAGAAGTGAAACTATATGGATATATTTATGAATGTGAGTTGTAAATGAAAATGAATTTAAAGTTAAATGAAGTATAACTTAAGAGATGTGAATGAAGTTGATATTAGTATCAAAGTAAATTAATGAAGTTAAGTGAATCTTAAATAGAATTGAATTTGATTTGGAAGTGAACCAACTTGAATATGAATTAGAGAATATAAACTAAGTGAAAAAGAATGTTAGTAAGAACATCCACTGTTAATGAATCAAATGTGATTTAAATTGAAAACCTATTTCATTGAATATTAATGAGAATATGAATGAATACTGATTGGTTATGAATGTTAGTTGGATAATAGTTGATTGATGTTTGCATTTGTTGTTTTGTTGCATTTGCTATGTTGGCATATATAGTTATTATGTTGCTATATGTTGTATATTGATACTATTGTCTACATGCATGTTCTCATGTTGTTTGTTGAGTGTTTAGTAGGTGCGGATCGCGTTTGCTTCGCATTTGGAGCTCGCTTTCGCGCTATATTAGCCGTATATGCTTGCTAATAAAATATAAGGTACATATCTCGGATTAAATACCGTACTTTTATACTTTTTTCCCTGCGGGATGCCTCATTACTTGATGAGATGTATATTTGTAATATATATACTGTCATTTTTTTTCGGATCGAGCCGCGCAAAGGAGACTATGGCGAATTTTTCCGGAAATTTAAGGCGTTAGAAAAAATTTGAGAAAATTGGAAAATTTTGAAAACTTTAACTTTGATTTGGAATTGAAAGTTAAACAATAGTAGTTGTTTTTGAAAAGATAACTAAGTATGATTTGAAAACTTAGTAAAGTTATTGTAAGAAATTTAATTATGGATTTTGGAAAGTTAATGGATTCTGTAACTTTTCTTACTTGATAATTTCGAGGACGAAATTATTTTAAGGGGGGAAGATTGTGACGACCCAGGATTTTTGATAATTAAAATTTGAATATTTAATTTATTTTAAATATTAATAAGTGAATTTATAAGTCGAATAAGTTTTATTTCGAATAATTGGATTTAATTGGATAATTAAATCGATAATTTAATATGTTAAATTACAGAAATAATTGAAAATCGAGTTAAATATGATTGAAAATAATTTGTAAAATTTTATTTTATCATATTGGAGTTAGAATGATATTTTGGAACTTTTAAAATCGAATTAAAAGTTAATTTGTGAAAATTGAATATTTTAATATTTAAATCGACTAGTGAAAATAGTCAATTTTTGAACAGTCTCAGAATTGGACGAGACCAGTTCCATTGGATCCGTAATAGTTAGTTATTACCGGATTTCAATTTTCATGTCAATCGGAGTAATCGTTTGATCGTAGCAGCTCGAAACGCATCGAATTGTTTTTAATATTAATTTGGCGAGTTAAAATAGCCATTTTTCAAAAAGTCTCGGATTTCGACGAAACTAGTTTCATCGGATCCGTAATGTGATATTATTGTAAGGTTTCAAATTTCGTGTCAATTGGATTTACCGTTTGTCCGGTACAAATTAAAACGCCTAGAAAATCGTTTAAATCGGTTTAATTTAAATTGAACGTTTATTGCCATAACTCGCACAGATGATCGAATTAGCTTTCGAAACCTGTTCCATTGTGTCCGGAACGCGGGGTAAACCCTAGAAACGCTGGTTACGGCGCGTAAATCGGAGTTCGGAATTTTCGGAATGAATAGTGTTTTGAATAATTTCCTATAAATAACCCTTAACCTCTCACAAATAAAAAATAAAATAAAATGAAACCCTAATTCTATCACCGGCCGCCTCCCTCAATTGAATGGCCGAAAATCAATACTCTCTCCTCCTCAATCTCTCAAAATCCATCAGTTTAATTGAAAAGCTTTCAACACGAAACATCTAGAACTCGTCGAGGGCTATCCATCCATGCGGTGATGATGAATTTTCGAGCAGGGATGAAGCGGCAATTGGTTCGTGAAGGTGGCACGTTCCATCGCGTTTTTCAACGCCTAGGCTTGACCGAGCTTCGTGATGCTCAGGGCGGTGGCGTATGGCGGCACGAGCTTCGAAGAGATGGTCGCTGATCAGGTTGGAAGTCGACGAAGAGGGAGCAAAAATCAAACCCTAATTTAAATATGGGTTCGGCATGTTCTGGGAATACACGCGCGTATATGAGGAAGAAGAAGAAGGGGGGGGGGGAGGGGGAGTGCTCGGATCTGAAGGAATCAACGGCCAATAATTGCTTAGGTTTATAAATAATTTAGTTTTGTTGTAAATTATTATATAAAAAATTCGTGTAATCTTCATAAATTCATATCTTTTTCATACGAGGTCGAAAACGCGCGAAACCTGTTGCATTGGAATCATATGGACGAGCACTACGCGATGGAATTGGATTGGAGTCGTTTGGAGTTAGTGAGAATTTTGGGTAAAATTAAACGTCCGTTTAATTTTATTCGAAATAAATCGCTAAAGCGAAATTGAAATCAAGGTGAGAACTTCTCACTCAATCGAATCAGTTTCGATTTTATTTTAAATAGTTATATTTAAAATACTTGAATGCATGTTTGAATGATGATTGTTATCTATTGATTGTTAAAATAGACATTATGCGCCCTTAGTAAGCGGATGTTATTTATTAAAAACATATACCGCGAATATTTCATAAACAGTGAAATTGGTATTATATAATAGCAATATATATATATATTGGCATATGTATATATTGGAGTTATTGATTTCCCGCATTTGTATAGCGGATGAGACCCTATTGCGCCGTCTATTAAGCGAATAATATTTTAAATCCCATATACCGCGATAATTTCGTACTGGAGCGAAATTGGTATTGTGCTAATGTTTGTGGATGCAGGAAAACAGGTTGGAGGGATCCAACTGGATTCCTCAACAGTATTTATTTGATTATGGATATTTTGATATTCGTTGATTATCATATCGATATATGATATCGTTGTAGTCGTGATTGACTATTTGGTGTGTAGCATCATTGAACCAAATTTTGGAATTTTAAAGTGATTTTTAAAGTGATTTTTGAAAGTATACGTTTATAAAATATTTTTGGAACTGATCCATTTTAAATAAATAAAAGTTATAATTTTTAAAGTTATAAAAATTATGATTTTGAGAAATACGGTTAAAGATTGATTTTTGAGAAATATGGGTTAATGTTTTTTTATAAAATAATTAAATTGGATTTTTGAATTTATTATAAAAAGTTTAAAAAATAGGATTTATAAAATTTGATTATTTTATAAATCAAGAGAATGGTGAAATTATAAAGGAGATTAAAGATGTTTTAAAATAATAGTATAAATTGATTTTATAAAGGATTTATAAATTGATATTTATAAATTAAAACATTTGAATTATAAAACGAATTTTTATAAGTTTTTGAATGAAGTGAAAATGGATTGCATAAGTGAATGGAATTTATAAAATTATAAATGGTGAAGTTATAAATGAAATTTATAAATAGTAAGATTTATAAATTTTGTGAAATTATTAAAGAATATATTTGGATAAATAATTGAATCTTATAAGTTATAAGATTTATAATTATGAAGTTTAAAAGAACGATTTTGTAAAAAAATTATTTTATAAGCATTTAACTTATAATGTGAACTTTTGGTTTATAATTGAGTTATAAATCGAATAGGTTAATAAAGGAGATGTATAAAAAGGAAGTAGTTATAAAACAAATAGAAATGGAAATTATAAACGTTGTTTTATAAATCCGCAAATGACTTATTTTGATAAGTAAATTGTTGAAACCTATTAATGGAGTTATATTCACATTTTTGACTGTGAATAATCCTTTGAAACAAAATGAATAAAAGGATGAAATTGGTTAACGTAGTATATTCACGTTTTTGAATAGTGAATAATATGTTAAAGAAAATGTTTAGATTTGATGTTTTAAATAGAATTAAAATGATCTAACGATGTTTTAAAATGTGTTGAGATTCGAAACCATAGATTTCAACATTCATTGTTGAAATAGACATTTTCGAGAAATAGAAGGAAATGGTGGACTATAACACTGTTGTTATAGTAAATGATTTCCGAAAGGAAATGTTTTGTATAGTATTAGGATTTATATATCTATTTTAATTTCGAATCCCTATACTAGAGATTTTGGGTTGTCGTAACGATGTTTTACGCAACATTCGTTTTGGCCCAAATAAATATATTTAAGAGCATGATTTCCTTAAAGAATGAAATATATACTTAATCTCGATTTAAGTATATTGAATATTTTCCAAAGGTTGAAAATAAATAAAATTTGTGACTTACTTATGAATAAATAAGTATGGAAATGTCTTCCAATATAAAGTGAATATTTTGAGAATTTATCTTTTTGAAGATAAATTGAAATGAATTATTGAAATCGTATATGCATGGATATTTTGGAATGAAAATTCACTATGGAATTTATGAATAAAAAGGGAAGTTGTTTAAAGATAAATATTGATTTATTTTTGAGGTATTGAAATAATATATCTTGTAAAGATATTTTGGAAAATAAATAATTTGGAAAATTATTTGGAAACTGGTGATGTGTGCATATCCATTGATAGTTCAATAACCGACTATCAATATTTCCCTTTGAATGGGTAATTGATGTGATTTGTTTGAATTTGAATGCCGCACTTATTTTTGAATAAGCGCTCACTATTCGGGTTAACCGGGAAAGGACCATGGGGTCGTATAACCCATTCCGAATATGTGATACGTCGTTATGAATTGCATTTGAAGACCGGTGTTGAAGACCGGATCTTTTTGAAAGCGAAAGGACAACTCGTTGATTGTCTTTGCATCGAGTAGCTACGGTATAGAGACTCCATATGTGATGGGAAGTCCGGATGTGATTAGAGATTATCCGGATTGCAAGGACTTCTTGTAAGTGCCTTCGGTTCTGTTCGAGCCTGGAACAGACTTGTATGGATTGTATGTCTGACATTACAAATTGAGATATAAAGCCGATTTCTTTCAAATATATTTCTGTTGGTGGCGGAGAATTTATTCTCTTAGCTTAACACCCTTCTCTGAGACGTACGAGCTCAGAGGTTATGTAGTTGAATGTTATCAGCGATATATTCCCAATTTGGTAATGTGACATGCTGAGTGTTGCTGTGAAATGATCATTGTGTTGATTATTTGTGATAGGATCATTTATTTGATCGTCTATCTTGGTGATCATTTCTATGATCATTTGTTGACCCAAAGCATGGCTTTTGTATAAAGTATGTTTTTGTGGACGAGACTTCGTCGAGCCTCACAAACCGGTAATGGTCGAAACAGGAATTGCGCGGCAAGGTTTTCAGGGATCGCTTCCCTAGGGTATGACCATTCCTTCTGGAAAAGGGTAGTATCATGGTATGGAGCCCAGATACTTACTCATGTTGAAACACTTATTATTATGGTGTGATGTTGGTTAGAGAGCTCTCGTTTAAAGGTCCCAAAGGACCGGGGGTGGCATATCTGAGGGTTTGTAATATCCCTTGGGAAAAGGGGTTCCCGGCCTTGTTTAGCAGAGAACGGTTTGGTTCTTGGGGTGTCCTTCCAGAGGCGTTTCCATGTGGCAATGGGAAGTTCCTTGGACTGACCATTTGTTGGAAAATCCATTCTTCAAATACGAGCCTTGTACGGTATTAGTTGTATTACCTGCCATCTACTTATGGTGGCGCCCCACTATTTGGATGGTAGCTATAGTAGGCATAGTTCAAAATGTCTATGTCGGCTAAGATTTATATCTTTATTTTCGAAATGAATTTTCTCTACACTATGCACTAGTAATAATATCAAATGTTCTTTTAAATGCGTATCAAGCATCTTTGACTATCATAAGGAGAAATCTCCTCCGATTCTGCGTTTTCATTGTGTGTGTGTGCGGGAGGCCTTATGGTAGTCTCATTTTTAAAAGCATTGCGAATTGACTTTAAATATATTCCTCTATTTTAGATTTTAAAGATAAATAAACTGTTTTGAGTTCTCACACCAGTCACATGACTGACTCGGAGTTTATTGTTTTCCTTCCTAAACTCTGGGTGCCCACCAATTTCCACACGGGCAGTCAAGAGTTAGGTTTATCAGGATATTCTGGATATTCAGGAGTTGCTGGAGGCAAGATGGATGGCATGGCGTATTTCTAGTATATAGTATTTCTTTTCCCGCTGTTTGATGTTGTTGTTGTTGTACACTCTGATGATGTGATGTAATGTAATGATGTAATGTAATAACTGATATAGTTCTTTGTTTAAAGATTATTCATTTATTATTATGTTGTTCCACTGCGAATTGTGAGATTCTGATATTGTTCTGTTGTTTTCTTTCAGTTCTATTTTCTATCTTTTCTCTCTTCTTCTACCTCTTTCCTTTTCTTAAACCATAACATTTCGGGTTTCCGGCCTTCGATTTCTCGGCAGTCGATAAAGTGAGTATCGATGTTGAATTTTCGAAAGTCGAAAATTTACGGGACGTTACATAGGTGGTACCCCAGTGCCTAGTCATTAGTTGGAAATCCATTCTCCCTACGTGCCATTACGGTTTTAATTGTAGGGCCCCGTAATTACTAGAATTTAATGAATGTAACAATTTTGGCTATTTGAATAAGTATTTATACTTAGACACTATTATAATATCGGAGGATTTTTAATAAGAAATGTTTTGGTTATCATAAGGTAAAAACCTGGTATGTTTATTTGTGGCGTGGTCTTACGAGATACTTTTGATTTCAAAGTATTTTGGAAACTTTAATAATCCAATTGAGTGTGTTTTCTTACGCTGGTATTCCAGACTGACTCGAGTGTTATTTTACTATAATACTAGGGTCAGACCTAGTATTATAGAGTACAGATTCTGGATGGACTGCTATGGATCTCAGGGGATGTGCTGGATGGCAAGACATATCACACGTATCTGTCTTATTTCCACTGTGTTTGGTATGCCATGTAGTCAGCTTTTGTGAGGATAAGTTAATATAACTATCCAGTTTTTTGCTATTGGTTGTGTCGTACTCTGATGATGTAATGTATAAACAGATATAATTCTTTCTGTATAAAGATCAGTCATTTATCTATTATATATTGTTCTGCTGCGATTGTGAGATTCTGATGTTATTTGTTTTCTCTTCTTCTACCTCCTTCTTCTTTAACCCTAATGGTTCATATTTTCGTCCACTTTGAGTTGATCTGATGGAGAATATTGTCGACTCAAAGGGGTATGGATTTGCGGGTCGTTACATTTTGTTACCTAAAAAGCAATATTTTTATATTCCCTCATTCTTTTTGATAATGACAAAAGGGGAGAATAACTATGCCATATCGACAGGGGGAGTATAAACTTAGGGGGAGAAAAATCTATATATCAATTAATTTAAAACTTATAGTTATCATCATCGAAAAGGAGGAGAATGTTAGAATCTCATATTTCGATATTTTGATAGTAACAACTATACAACGATATATTTTGTATACTAACCACTTGCATAGTAAAAGACCAATCAATCAAGAAGACGTACTCGATAAAAAGAAGACCATGTTGACACAACCAATGTAATATCAGTCTTAGCGTATTAGTTAGAGTTAGAAAGTTGTTAAATTCTCTTCTATGTGGTATACACACACATACACTTGATCACAAATCAATTTCAAAGATCAAAAACAAAAATTACAACATTCAATTGACTGAATAGGGTATATAAGTCGACTGAATACGTGCACATATTTATATTTAAACATTGATGCAGTTTCAATCAACTAAATTAATGATTTAATAGACTAAACACTAGTTCAATCGACTAAATCAAGAATTTAGTCGACTAAAACTGGGCTATTTTGAACTAATTACATTCTGGTTTGAAACATAATTTTTCAACCCAATTCAGTCAACCGACTAACATCATTTAGTCAACTGAATCTATGCAACAACTGTATTTTTCAAATTTCTAAAAGGATACTCTTCTCCATGAAGAGTTGCTCCTCTTCGTTAATGGCTGCAACCATTGCCATTGATCATTTCTCTTCGTTAAAGGTTGCAACCATACATCTTCTACACAAAGCAATCAAAGTAGTGAATCTATCATCAATTTCTATTTTCAATGATTCTTTTATCTTACTTTCAAATTCATAATTTCTTTCATATACTAATATCACTTGCACATTCAATTTATTTTCCTTGTGATCATATTGCTTCTATATTCTTCACAAATACACTCAATATATCACTCAAAAGAAGATTATAGGAAGGTTGAACTTATTGGCTAATCCATGCTATTCAAGAGCATAAGAAGTCAAAAACAATTCTACTTACTTTGCAGATGAAGTCTTGTTAGAGATTTTCGGGCACGACGTCCTGGTCGGCAGCTCAGGCGGTTTGTAATACCTATTCCTTTGGGTTAATTAAGGACTTTTGTTGGTTAAATCTAGAAGGAGTCTAAGACTGGACGTAGAATAGAATGTTTGAACCAGTATATAAATCTATTTTGTGCTCGCTTTTACTTTCTTTACTTAACTTTATTCCGCCGCTTATTTATTTGTAACTAGATATATATACTTTATTGATATACAAGTGTCGGTTTAGTAGAATATTTGATATTACTCAATCCTCATAGCGTTTCACCTCATTTTCTTCACCTTGCATTTTTCTTCTCTTCAACGCTTCTCTCTGCCCTCCTTTCATTGCCCTACTCGCCTTTTGTATTGCATATCGAGGAAAGTCATTCTCAACCTTCTTGTGACCATTGCAGCCATCAAGACGACCACCCCTCAAGACCACCACCACCAGCGACATCCACCACCATGACATAAGGTCAACAGCCTGCCTTAACTTTCCTCATGTTTATTACATTCTACCCAACCTCCTGCGCCTTCTATCAGTGATTTGGGTTGTTTTCCCTTGACAAGCTTCCCCACCCTGTTCCACTAGTTTTGTGAAAATGCATAGAATTTCATTTTTTTTCCTTTTCTCACCCTAGAGCATGATTTGGGAAAGAAGAAATAAAACCTTTTATACCTAGATAGTTTTCAAAAAAACTATTTAGTAAAATGATTTTCTGATCCCAAAATAGTATTTAAATGGTTTTCATTTCAATATTTTAGATATTCAAATTTACATGTACTTAGTGAATGTCACTCATTTTAAAATAATAATAATATTAGAACATTATATCATTTAATAAAATACAAAGAAACCATACAAACCCGAAGCAAACTCTACAAACACAAACCAAACTAAAAGAAACTGAAATAAGAAAATACGTAATTACTATTATAAACACTTGCATTGCAGGTGTTCTACATTTCAAAGCTTCCCTCTTCTTCTTGGTATATTTGTCGTTAAGCCCTTAAAATTCTATGTTTGCTGACTGAAACATTCTCAAATATCTCCCCGGATTGATAAGAACCATCTTTTTCTAAATACTCTTTTCTTTGTCTCATAAACATCTTTTACGGGCTTTCTTCAGTAAGTTCTTTCTATAAGAGTTCTAATTCTGTCTGCATCTTGTTGAACCTACGCTTCCAAGATCAATTTTTGTCCGTTCAACTTAAAACTTTCCTCTTTCAGTCTCAAAAACTTCTAAGATCAAATTTTACGCGAATGTCTCAAGAAAACCTTAATAGTAGGTGAATCTCTCTCACCAGCAACTATATTTGTGTTACCCGGATCGTCGCCCAGATAAGACGAAGTTCCCCTCTTTGTACTTAGTTTTAATATTATGTAGTATCACACATGCCCTCATCATATTGCTCAATGCTTGTGGCATCCACGGTTTAATAGGATTTTTCATAGTGACAAATCTTGCTGTAAAATCCCAAAAAGTTGCTCTATTTCCTTTTCACAGCTTCTTGTCTTTTAGTATAATACTTATGTTTCTCTATTTTTGGATCTGAAATTATTTCGACCGGTGCACGCCATGATGGATATATTCCATCTGCCGAATAATATCACATCTCATAAGAATTTCAAGTAATACTATAATTACATGCATGGGCGTTTGCATGTGTGAGATTTTTAAATATGTGATTGGTGTAACGCACTAATATCATTCATAGAACTATGACATCCAAAGTGCAAATGCTAAAACCAAAGGTCCTGTGAAGCAACTGCTTCTAGTATCATTGTTGCTTTGGGATAATGACTAATAAATTGACCGTGCCAAGCTTTGGGATAAATTTTCCATTTCCAGTGCATACAGTCAAGATTAACTAACATTTCGGGAAAACCACTTTTAGTTCCTAACTTTATTATTTTATTGACATCACTTTGTGTTGGATATCACAAATATTCTCCACCATATAATTCAATTATAGCTACACAAAACCATTCTAGACTTAAGTGTATGCTACTACCATCCATTCAGACCATACATGTAATGCTCCTACTATTTTTTGATATATTGAACATCGTAAGGTTTAGTTTACATTTTTGAACAAAATAATTATCGTGATCAACAAGTCCTTTAAAAATACACATAGATTTATTCTTACTAATTTGGAATATAGGTACAAGGAGCATTAAAGTAGTCTTTTAGTAACTGAGTAGTTTAGCCTTTATTGTTATGCAACCTCCTTTTTTATCTACACGACCAAATACAATTGCTCCGTGAGATCCATATAAGACCCTTCAAATATGATTTTTTTTTCAACCTTTATTGGTGAGCAGTTGTCACTTGCATCATCAACTCTAGATCATCATGATGGGGGCATGAATACCTGAGTTGAGAGTAAACGGACCAAAAAAATCCATATTATAATTCGAACAGCAGTATCAAGTAACGGACATACATCTTCAGTAATTAACTTCTAATATGTGAGACAGTCTATATCACATCCCTAACGGATGTAATGTTGGCAGCCATCTTAATACAACTTGTTTTGTATTTTCGCATAACTATTGTATGTCATTGCACTAGTAATGTATAGAGGAGGATCTATAGGGATAGCTATAAGGCCGGTTAACTGTCACATGCACCTCTCTCCTAAATATTCACTCGTAAAATCTCCTGGAGGAATAAGACAAATAGTGTTGTTTTATGGATAGTTTTCGAGCAACTACCACCTTATTTATGCCGTATGAGATCGAGGTGTTTGGATCTAATTGATATGGTTGGCCAACCTATGATCAATATGATAATGTGTGCTGGAAAACAAATAAGCCATGGTATCATGTGTTTTATCTATAATATCTTTTTTCCTACGCATAAGTCATGGGCTGCTTCACAGTTTCTTCCACAATACAGCCGCATACAATCATATACTCAAAGAATTAATATTGTAATAACAATATAATTATGTTAAATAAATGAACAAATTTTCGACTAAGATGTAAGAATTCAAATATATAATAAGTTAATATACCAGCAACAACTCGATAAAACTAGTGATATCACCTCCCTTGGTCACAGCTAAATCTAGATTTTGATATGGATATCCAAGAATAGCTAAGCCCCAATCAAATTGTTGGGCTAATTCCAAATCAAAAACCAACCCTAAATACCTAAGACTAATCGTGTCATTTTTTGTTGTGAAAAAAAGAGTCTCCATCATATACAAAAAAATATCTCAGCAATGTGGTCCAGATTCTTTAAATTTTGCATTATATAGTTCTCATAAAAATATTTTACAAGATGGGATAAAGAAATATTTTCGACCTTGATATCAGATTGAACAATTAATGATATAAATTGATTAGCATTGTCAAATGGACTCCAACTCTCATCATCGAATACTAAGTGTGTTCAACCTAATGGATATAGATGTCTGCATGGTAAAATCTAATGATTTAAAACCAATCACAACATTCAAAATTAAAAAAACATATTGTTGTTGACCACAATCACTCTACTATAGCATGAACACACATATTATCTGAATTTTTCAGCTCAATATCCATGAATCTACCAAATATCTTAATGATCGAATCTCTAACCTAAGAATGTATATTAGTTTATTTTTTCCACAATTTCAACGTTGTTGTGAATGCTCCATAACATCTCGTTCTATCACAATTCTATTTATAATATGATTTAACAAAAGTTAGTTATATATTAAAAGAAATTAACACACTAATAAATTGTAACGATAAAAACCGATATACCATGAGCTCTTTCCTATCCATGAAAATGTGATGAACCCCTTCTTGAAGCGTTGCGACCAATCGAAATGGAAGTATTGATGAAATTACATTCGGAACGCTCACTCAATATCCATCATCGTGGATGCTGAAGTTTTTTTTACTCTCTCTCAATGTTTCCATTCTTCACACAAGAGCGGTAGAGCTAGATCCTTCTTGATTTGCATTATTTATCATTAAAATTAGTAGAATATGATTTTTTTTCTCAAACCCCAAAAAATGTGGATAAGGGTTCTAGAGGCTAAAATTGAGTGAAGGGAAGAGGATATTGTGTGGATTAATCGAATTGTATGTTTCAATTTTAAACTTTGTGGAAATGAATTTTTTTGGAAGAAAGGTAATGCTGTACGTGAAAGTTGAAATTAAGAAAGGAAGAAATGAATACCTCAAGAAAATGTTTATAGGGTTTTAAAACCCTATTATGTTGGAGGGTTTTTTGAATTATTCATAACATAAACAGTTCTCAAATATCGTTTATGTAATAACCCACATTTTAATGACTGGATATTTAAATAATTAATTTGAATACTAGATCGTTAATTAATTAAAGGCCTAAAATTTGATTTTTTTTCCATATGGGAGAATTGGGACTCAAGACCATCTCCATTGAGTCCGGGTCGACGTTGCGAATCAAGATGAGTATAAATATCGCTATATTTGGAGTCATGATATGTTTTTATGGTTCGTGTATTGTTATATGCATTTTGCAAAAATAAATGCGTAGTCGGGGCCTAGTGGAATCTCGACAGATGGCTTGTGATTCTAGGATAAGGACTTTATTATGAGACCTAGGTTAAAGAATTTTTTGAATCGGGTTAACCGATGGCCAAAATGATCTTGAAATGCATGAAATTATCCTCCCATGGATCTGTCTCAAATGGCAATGAAATTTGTACCATTGGGACTAGAAAGATGAGGTGATGTGCACTGACAAGTTTTGTGGCAATCTGATGTTCTATGTGATCGCACGAGTCCAAACCATGAGGCGATTTAATAAATAAATTATACATATTTGTATATAAACACATCCCTACACCCCCAAGACTTTTCGTCTCTCTCTCTTTGCTCTCTTTAGATATTATTCTTAATGGGTCCCTAAAATGGGGAATGCGTTTGCCCTTAAGTGATGGAGCTGCGAGCAAAGATAGAGGTCGAGTTTAGATCCGTTGGACTCTTGGAGAGTAGGGTTACATATCTATGGTGGTTTTGGCATGAATGATGACACTTGAGGAAGTCATCTATAGGTAGCCGCCGGTTAGGGTTGTACTTTATTGAAGATAATGGGTGATGTAGGCAAAACAAAATGCATCACCGTTTTCTCTTGGCGGCATGTATCCTTAGGAGTTGAGCGCTTGAACTATGATCGTCATATGTTACTTTGGTTGTGCATGATATATGTTTGTTAGTTTTATATAGTTATTGGTTTCATACACACACACTTTTGCATACAATTATGTGATTTATATATGTTGATATGTATAAATATAGTTTTGGTGTATCCGAGCTGGGTTATTAGGAGATGAACGGAATATTATATATATATATACACACACACACACACTCTAATATGCGGTTTAAAGCATTTATATATAGTTTTGGTATATTAAACTTGAGGCTATTAATTAGTGTGTGGAATCCATTGTGCTATTGAGACGCACGACCTACAGGCATGGTCACAAAGTAAGGACAGAGAGATCGAGATGGCAGTCTAGAGTATGTCATGTACTGTTTCATATATGATTGGGTGCTACGGTAGAACAAAAAGGCCAACTTCTTTTGAATGTTAATTTTCTAGTGAGTCCATAAGATAGTTATGGCTCTCGATAAGTCTCTTTGGTAGCTAATGGGAATTCAGCATGAATTTTCGATACATAATTTAGCTGGGGGTTAGTCAACTTTTTGTTTTTTGAAGTTAGGTGCTCCATCATCTTATGATCTAAACCCTACTTCAAACCCCTAATAAGCTACTCATTCTTCTTCCGCTAGGTGTTAATCAATTCTCAGTTATACCTTACCAAGTCATTAAACTTTTTGGATGTGATCTACCACAGAAATGTCTCCTTGCCTGAGGTCAATGAACTCCCTTAAAAACACACTTCTTTGAGACACGAAAATGAACCGAGCCTCAAACCTCTTAGAACCGCTCCTAAGTAATCTCCTCTTCAGGAGTTTAGATGCCACTATCTCCCATCAGTCTAAGGCATCTTTAAGAAGCCTCCTAGAAGAAGTTTTCTCTTACTAGCATCATTTGGCCCAAAATCTCCAAAGGTACACTCCTACACCTTCAAGTGGTTTAACACTTCAACCGTCGGCTCTTTTCCCGTAAACGTCTTTACCTCTCAAATTTGTAAAGTATCGATTCAACTTCGAAAAATCTTCTCTTACTGCCGCCTCACTTCTGCTACTTCTAGCTTGGTTTCCCTTATCATCTATGCATGAACTTCCTAAACAGAACATTTATATCCATGCTTAAGGCAGGCGGTATATCCTCGATTATCGTTGTTAGAGGCGCTTCTCTACTATTGCCTTGATAGTTTTTGCATTATCATTTTCTCTCTCCTAGCATTACCTCCTCCTATCATGATTCTTCCACTCCTCAAATCCATTTCTACTAAAAATTCTTCACTAGAAATGGAAGAAAGTGAGTGAAACAACAGTAAAGGAACAAATATATCCATCTATATACCTAAATAGAAAATACAAGTACGTTATCTACTAATGTATACTCTCAACAAGGTATTCATTTTCTATTAAATCATTAACTATTTATAACTTTGTTTTACTTAAGAATCCACTAACTTAAGCATTGCTACCAATTGTAACGTCTCTCATTTAAAAATCTAAAGATGGAACCCTAATGTGCTGTAGTCACCTTAGAAGTACCTTTCAACAATAGAGATGAGATTAGTTATATTATACAATCTTAAGTAAATAAATCAGCTAATCAATATTACAGAACATCATCATCAAATTTTTTCATGTTCAAATTGCTCCTATAGTCATGCCCACATAGGGGTCAAAATATAATACAAACATAGATAATAGTGTTATGCCTAACATTTGAAGATGCCTACATAAACACTAAGTACAACAAAATCAAAACAACAACTATAATACCCGAGCCTCCTACTTCGGCTTGCGTTATTTGTCTTTCCCAAAAGCAATCTTCCTAGCCCCATAAATTCATCCCACTCGAACACTTACCTATGAGTTTATAGGGAAAACAAGAATAAAACACGAGTCAAACATAGAGCATGGTATAAGTAACATATTACCTAAACATAAAACATAGTGAGATCAAGCCGCTAAAACATGAATGAGTTTTCCCCTCACCATAACACAACCTTCACTTAATTAACTTTAGGTTTAAGAATATACAATCTTAATTTCTTACACATGTCGCAAGGCAATATCTGAATCCAAACTATTCAGAATACTAAACCAAATCCCTTCATGAAACTGACTTTGACCAAATACCTTAGTCTCGGCTGTCACCAAGGCCTTAAACCACAACCGAAGGTGTTTAGTGAAAGTCCTAACCTTCGGCAACCACATAGGCCTTACGCCTATACATTTTACTAAATTCAAACAAATTTACTAGTGGTTCTGGCTGCCATTTATGTCTTATGCCGTCCCTAACCACAATTCGGCTACCGCTATAAACCTCACACATACATCATTTTTGCACTTCGGCTACCACTCTAGGCCTTACACCTATGTTAACGTATTACGGCTACCACTCCAAGCCTTACACCTACTTGATTATTAGTTTAATGACTACCGCAACCGACCTTACATCATCCACCATTCCTTTGGTTAGCACTCTAGGCTACCAATTGCTTTCATTCTCGGTTGTCACATTAGACCTTACACCTATACTTTCATGTTTCGACTGCTACACTTGGCCTCATACCTACTCCATTATTGGTTGTTCATGTTATGGCCTTACACCTACGTTGTATGTCTGTAAACGTCAACTCTACGCTTTACATCTTCAACCGAGCATGTTATCTAACCCTTCACTATTAGGCTTTCGAATTAGTTAATCACCAAGCTAGCACAAGCATAACTTTTTATCTAGTCATCATTTACCACTTATTACATTTTCATTTACGCTTAAGTAAAATTTTTGGTTGTACTAACCTTAGCATAGGCTTCAGCCTTCGAAAGTCACTAGTCCCTATTTTAAACATCCTACCAAGAACTAAATAGCCCTCGGCAATCACTACATTAGTTCCCATTTGGGAAGTTTGTATTAGTAGACCTTAGGTGACTTATGAGATTTAAATCTTTAAATTTTTGAAATCATCCCCTCTACTCATAGCTCTTCCTTTAACCGACCATATGCTCTTGGTCTAACATCGGCCTTTGATTGTCCATTTGGTTGAAACTGAACACATCGTACCTTTTTTACCTTAGTCTTGTTTCTTAGGTTTTAGTTATTAACCTCGGTTCGGCAAAAGCTTGGAACCATATTCTACATGTCCGACACTCACTTTACACACGTCGATTCCTAATCGTTTGACTTTGAATGTGGTAGAGTACTTTGCTGATATGTTCAACACAATTTATGGATCTGGTCTATAGGCCAATTATTCAACACTTCATTTAATCAAATTACCATCTGGCTTCAATTGATTGCCTTCTAGCTCTCTATTACAATCCTTCTACCAAGCCTAGTTTCTTTCATAAATCAATTAATCTAATCCTAGACAATTTTATTCATGATTTATTTTTGTATACTTTTTCAAACCCCTCTTTTCTACTCATTTCCCGTGTTATATGTCACTCGAATAATTCATATAAACTTATTTACTTAAGGGAAAACTCTATAAATTAAATCCCAGCTTTGAAACATGTTCTCAACCTCGTATAAAAATTTCACGCATAATGATTATGAATCGCACAATAAATATCCATCACAACCATAATAGGGAAAGAAAAAAGGATGGGAGAATTATGGGTTGTTACACCAGGCTAGCATAATTAAATCATGTAAACTCCTATTTACATAATTGATCCATTAATTAATTATTCATTAAATTGTGGGTTGTTATACCAGGCTAGCAGCCAAGGATGGGAGAATACTATTTATCAAACCCTAAGTCCAGACACCACTATTCTAGACCCCCATCAGATTGGAGAAGTTTATTAGTTGGCCAAAATACTGGATAATTAGATTGCATAGACATTACGGGCATTGCTACTATTATTGTATCTGACCTTTTTTGGCAGTAGGTGAAAAGTGTACGTATAATTTTTTTTCCTATTTGGATTTTTATAGGCCAACAAAATTTATTATAGCATTACATCCAATTTGTTTATTGAAATAAAATAATATTTTATTTTAAAATATTATTTATTTATTTAATTAATCATGTCAACATATTTAATATTTATTTCAAATATACCATATGTATCATAACATGAGATGATGACATAATAATACATGAGCATGTGTATGATAATATATACATATATAGATTTTGGGATTTCTTTTTGTTGTATCTATATATGCAATATACTTACATATACAGTGATAAATTCATATGCTTATTAAGACTATAAATGGAAAAGCGTATAAATATGTCTAAATATACAATAACATAAGTCTATTGTTTGTATACACATATTAATAGCACCTTATGTATATGGTTTGAAAATAACAAAAATGTTGACCATTACATTGCATCAGTAAATTAAATCATCTGCTTTTCTTTTCTGACACCCGTACATACTCTCCCCACGCCTACCTTGATCGCTCTCTTCCTCCCTCCTTTGCCTCCTCACCAACAACCTTGAACCTCCCTATCGTCCATCTCACCACCCTTCTAAAGCCTTAAAGTTTTTTGTTCAACCTAGATCCAGTCATGCCTCCGTTATCCTCCTCTCTCCTCTGACACCTCACTGCTTATCTTGAGCCACCCCATCATCCATCTCGTTACCATATCCAGAGCTTCAGATTCCGTTCAGCCCAGTCCCAAATCTAGGAAAGATGCTACCTTGTGAGCTTTTGACAGATGGCTTTCCACTTCCTTCGACACTTAACTTGGCTTCATCTATAACTATTAATAGTCAGCTCCATCAGCCTCCCTTTCCCTCGAAGTCAGCAACAACCCCTTAACCTACTCATGCATCCCTCAAAAGTTTTCCAGTATTGTTTCTGGATGTGACAAACCGAACATTTGCAACCCGAATGTTTTCTTCACAACCGAACAACTTGTTCGATTCACCTATCCTCTTTGACACACCTTGATAGGAATATTCATGGGAATTAGATTCCTGATTGAGACTAGTAGAAAAGTGTTTGCCAGATTTCCACTTATTTCTCAAGTTAAAACATGCGTTATTGACTGATAGCATATCGTAATTCAATTGTTCAATGAAGAGGATTATCTTCGCTTATGGTTTCATGAAAATCTTACCCTTTTGAACTCCCAAATGAAAGTCTTAAAGTAATCGATTGGTTTTCATCTGATGCTTGATAGTCCGCTTTACATGATATTGATCTATTTTCTTCGATTGTTGGCACATTTATACAACAAAGAAGCCTTTAAAGAGCTATGCGATCAAATTGGAAAACCGCTAAAAGAAAACTAAGCCACTATAAACCTTAATCGCCCTAGTCTTGCTCATGTGTGCGTTGAGATTGATCTCTTCATTCTGCCTCCGACCCGAATATTTTTTGGTCAATAAGGCATTAATTATTGGCAATTGTTTGCACCAAAATTGGTCACAAACCCCAAATATCATGAAAGCACCAGTGTGTGAACACAGATCAACAGTATATGACTACAAATTACAGATCTAAATAATGTAGAGGATAAAAATGAAGAATAACAAACTTAAAACGGACAGAAGTAGACAGAGACGCAAGATTCATAGTGGTTCGGCTATTTTTGGCCTACGTCCACTTCAAAAGATAATCTTTTATTGACTTTGCTCATTGATTACAGTGTTTTACGGCAGTAATTTTCGAGTAAAGCGGTGAAGTTTAAGTACAATGGTGATTTCGGTAGAGTCTGGACGTTGCAGAATCAAAAGTCCCTTTTCTGTAGGCTTTGGGATGCTATTTATAGGCGTAGGCTGCAAATATCTCTCTCAGATCTCGAGAGACATCTTCTGGCACGTGTATGGGCCCACGCGATCAATCCCACGTGATTTGTGCTCGGTCCGTGATCGATACAGATGAAATTCGTATCGATCCAAATCTTGACCAATTGAGCCGAGATCAATCACAAACATTCTTTAGGTTGTACGCAAGCTCCTGTGAAAATTCGGTGGCATTTGGACTTGTAGATTGTGAGTTATGATCGATGCAAGTTTAGGTTTTATGTAGGCTATTTAGTTCGTATCGATCCTCTTCGTATCGATCTATTGTTCTGCTCGTATCGGTCGATTGCACTGCTCGTATCGGTCGATTGCACTGTTCGTATCAATCGATTGCACTGTTCATATCGATCGTTGTTGCACTGTTCGTATCGATCGTTGTTGCACTGTTCGTATCGATCGTTGGTGCACTGTTCGTATCGATCATTGGTGCACTGTTCATATCGATCGTTGTTGCACAGTTCGTATCAATCGATTGCACTGTTCGTATCGATCAATTGCACTGTTCATATCGATCGATTGTTCTGTTCGTATCGATCGTTATTGCACTGTTCGTATCGATCGATTGTTCTGTTCGTATCGATCGTTATTTCACCATTCGTATCGATCATTGTTGCACTGTTCGCATCGATCATTGTTGCACTGTTCATATCGATCGTTGTTGCATTGTTCGCATCGATCGTCGTTGCACTGTTCATATCGATCGTTGTTGCACTATTCGAATCGATCCTTGTTGCATTGTTTGTGCTATGTTTTTGATGGATACGATAGGACGGTTGCATGGCGATGGATACGAACAGATGGCTGCGAAATGATGGATAAGAACAAATGGATGCATGATGGATACGAACAGATGGATGCGAAATGATGGATACGAACAGATGGATGCGAAATGATGGATACGAATAGATGGATGCGTGATGGATACAAACAGATGGATGCGTGATGGATGCGAAATGACGGATACGAACAGATGGATGCGTGATGGATATGAACAAGGCCTTTTAGTGGATGGATACGAATAGTTGAGGCTTGATGGATATGAACAAGGCCTTTCAGTGGATAAATAAGGCCTTTTAGTGGATGGATACGAACAGTGGAGGCTTGATGGGTACGAACAAGTCCTTTCAGTGGATGGATACGAACAAGGCCTTTTAGTGGGTAGATACGAACAAGGTGATCGCTGAAATTGCATCGATCATATCTTGAGCATATGAACTCCAAGCTTTTATAGCTTTTCTGGTCCTGTCATATCAATTATAGCTCAATCTGAACTCGGACAAAATTTATTTATATCCACAGTTGACTTGTGTATTAACGATCTTCAAGACGAATTATCCTCAGTTTCCAGTCAAGTTCTTGGTGTCACGTCCTTGCCAACAGGAAGGATAACATTTGCCCCTCAAAACATGTCTTTTGGTAAAAGACGCGTTTTGAATAGCTTCAAATCCAATGTCATGAGTCCATGTTTTATCCATAACTATAGCATCCTCAATCAAGTTCGTGGCTGCTCGAAGCCGAATCAGTATCCATTTCAACTTGTGGAAGTCGGTAACCAAATCCTATGGCCTCATTGGACTATTGATGGCTACTTTAGACCATTGCTAAGTCCATTCCAAACTTAACGATCGAATATAAAGATCCCATCGCGCTCCGGTGTTGCTTTCTATCCCTTGCACTCTGGCCCCAGCGAAGGCATACAGCGATGTCTTGGTCCTTCTAGACCGATCATAGCCTCTTCGGGATCTGTCGGATCCCATCCTATCACTCTTTGGCGAAGGGGAAATATCATCGAGTGAGTCGATCCTGTCGCTCTCTGGCGAAGCGGCGGCACCCCCTGCACTCTGGTTCAGCGTCCTTGAACATTAAGCGATGTCATGGACTAAATCCTAGGTTGATTTTATCCACTCCGGGCTCTTATCGAACCTCGATCCAATCACTCTCTAGTGAAAGGGTAACGACGTTAAGTGAGTTGATCCTGTTGCTCTCCGGCGAAGCAACTCACTTCTTGCACTCTGGACTCTGTCTATCTGGGTAAGGTCATAAAGTAATCAATTTCAAATTGAATTTCAATATTCATCCTTTAAATTTTCGGTCAACGGTTTATCTTATGAAATTCAAGTTCATTTATTAAATTCAAATTCCAAATGTTCAATAACAAACAAAGGAAAAGTTAAATATTGCCTCTCCGGGCAGAGCGGTCTATTGCCATCTCAGAGCATGCCTGGGGATTCCTTCGGTTCCCTTATATGTGTAAGTGGAATAGTCGTTTTTCTTTTGAAATCAAATCTAAGAAATTTATGTAATCGGCCAAAGTTCAAGTCCTAAACTTGGTCCTTGCCATCATGATCAATTGATGACGAGTCGTGATCCCGATCCAGGATTAGTCCTGTTGGGTGCAGGCAGTAGTTGCTCAGGTCCTACGACCACTGTCCGATCTCTCACTTGTTGTGGCAATCTACCACTTCTGACATGCTTTTCCACCTCATCCTTTAGATGGCGGCACTCATTGGTAGTATGCCCTTCCAGCTTATGGAATAGGCAGTACTTTCTACTTCTACGTTTCGGTTCTGTGGGATCTCTCCTGGGTGGTTTTCGATAAGGGAGCTGCCTCCGAGTCTCCGTGTAAATCCATTCTAGGTTTCCCGTCAAGTAAGCATATTGCTTGAATCTAGGTTCTTGGAATTTCTTCCATTTGTCAGGACCATCATATCTTCCATCCTGCTTCTGCTTTCCTTTGTATGTTCCGTTCTTTGGAGGTTCCTTCGCCTTGCACGGCGTTTGTTTACTACCTCTCGGCGCGTGAATCCTCTAGCCGAATGAATCTTTCGGCTTCGTGATAGAATTCTACAAGATCTTGTGGCAGGTCTCTTACCAGCGAATCCTTGAACTCTGTTCCTTCTACAACCCCTGCTACCGCCACCATCAAATCATCGATGGATCTAGGCGATCAACTATAGTAATAGTTGCATTGAATCATAATAGAAAATCTATTATGGACTCTCGGATCCTTTATTTCATCGACGCTAAGGTCATCACACTCTTCGGTCGTGTCACATGGACCTATAAAGTACCTCATGAAGTGTTCCATTAGCTCGCCTCATGTTCTAATTGATCCATTCTCTAGTTGCCTAAACCAAAGCGCAGCCAAATCTGTCAAATATAGAGGGAAACATCGTGCCATCACTTCCTTGGATGCCTCTAGCACTTCCATATGCCAGATATATCTGGTAATATGCATGGTCGGGTCTGACTTTCCATCATAAGCTTCCAGCATGGGTAACTTGAATTTTGGAGGATTGCTTGCATTTCTGATATTCGGAGTGAACGGACTCCGACTAACTTCCTCTAAGCCTCCGCTCGGCAGTCCTTCCCTCATAATTTGTCGCACTAGTCGAGCCATTCGTTCGTCTCCATCCAGGGGTTGTCTCCTTAGCATGTCTCCATCCTGCCCCCATATCCCGAAGGGTACTCAGGATAATATTCTTCACGTGGCTCATTCACGTTGGCGTCGGCTCTAGCCTGCTGAGCTTTAACTTTAGGGTCTTCCAATGTCCGATCCCGAGAGTCTGCCCCCAGGTCCTTGTTGATTGCCTCCATGCTCTACTGGATTTGAGCTCCAACGATCTCAGTAACTCTAGCTCCTTGTCCAATGTCTGCAACCGCTGTAGCTGGTCCAACGTTATGTGCTCCGGCTGCTCTCATCTGCTCAAAGAAGCTCTGCATCGTTTCTTGTTGGCTCTTTAGCAATATTTCATGCATTGAATCCATCATAGCCTCCATCTCGTCCCTGGTGATGTAGATTGAAGCTTGTCCTTCTCCAGCTCTAGAAGAGGCCTCTTGACTTCCCCCTTGTTGGCTCCTTTCTACTCTCTATCTTCTACTTAATTGCCTTGTTATAACTTTTCAGATCTGAATCCTCAAGCCTTCAAATCCAACATCCAAGCGGTAGATCCTTGAGTTCAATTCTCAGTGAAAGCACCAAAGTGTTTGCGCCAAAATTTGTCACAAACCCAAAATATCGTGAAACCACCAGTGTACGAACGTAGAGCAGCAGTATATGATTACAAATTACAAATCTAAATAATGTAAAGGATAAAAATGAAGAATAACAAACTTAAAAAGGATAGAAGTAGACAGAGACACAAGATTTATAGTGGTTCGGTTATCTCCGACCTACGTCCACTTCAAAAGATAATCTTTTATTGACTTTGCTCGCTGGTTACAGTGGATTAGAGCAGTAATTTTCGAGTAAAGCAGTGAAGCTTGAGTATAATGGTGATTTCGGCAGAGTGTGGATGTCGTAGAATCAAAAGTCCCTTTTTTGTAGGCTTTGGGATGCTATTTATAGGCGTAGGCTGCAAATATCTCGCTCAGATCTCGAAAGACCTCTTCTGGTACGTATGTGGGCCCACGCAATCGACACGTGATTCGCACTAGGTCTGTGATCGATACGTACGAAATTCATATTGATCCAAATCTTGCCCAGTTGAGCCGAGATTGATAAACATTCTTTAGGTTATAGACAAGCACCTGTGAAAATTTGGTGGCATTTGGACTTGTAGATTGTGATTTATGATCTATGCAAGTTTGGATTTTATGTAGGCTATTTAGTTCGTATCGATCCTCTTCATATTGATCTATTGTTCTATTCGTATCGATAGATTGCATTATTCGTATCGATCGTTATTGCACTGTTTGTATCGATCGTTGTTGCACTGTTCATATCGATCATTGTTGCACTGTTCATATCGATCATTGTTGCACTGTTCATATCGATTGACTGCACTATTCGTATCACTCAATTGCACTATTCATGTCGATCGATTGTTCTGTTCGTGTTGTTCGTTGTTGCACTGTTCGTATCGATCGATTGTTCTGTTCATATCAATCATTGTTGCACTATTCGTATCGATCGTTGTTGCACTGTTCGTGCTGTGTTTTCGATGGATATGAACATGACGGTTGCATGGCGATGGATATGAATAGATGGATGCAAAATGATGGATACGAACAGATGGATGCGTGATGGATACGAACAGATGGATGCGAAATAATGGACACGAATAGATGGATGCGTGATGGATATGAACAGATGGATGCGAAATAATGGATACGAACAGATGGATGGGTGATGGATATGAACAAGGCCTTTTAGTGGATGGATACCAATAGTGGAGGCTTGATGGATACGAACAAGGTCTTTTAGTGATGGATACGAACAGTCGAGGCTTGATAGATACGAACAAGACCTTTCGTGGATGGATACGAACAAGGCCTTTTAGTGGATGGATACGAACAAGGTGATTGCTGAAATTGCATCGATCATATCTTGAGAATACGAACTTTGATTGACTTGAAATTTGGAACGTTAGCTTTTATAGATTTTCTCGTCCTGTCATATCAATTGTAGATTAATCCGGACTCAGACAAAATTTACCGATATCCATAGTAGACTTGTGTATTAACGATCTCCAAGACGAACCATCCTCGGTTTCCAGTCAAGTTCTTGGTGTCACTGCCTTGCCAAAAGGTGGGATAACAGAAATATATTACCTATGAGAATTTACCACTTTATTGTGCTAAATGTCACAAGATTGGCTATAAACAAGCAATGTCATGTAAGGAAATAGCCCTAAATCACAATTTTGAAACCGTTCGTATGGGTGCTCCGTAACATTTTAGAAATCAAATGGGTCGAAATTCTAGAATAATGTCATGTAAGGAAATAGCCATAAATCACAATTTTGAAACCATTTGTATGGGTGCTCCATAACGTTTTAGAAATCAAATGGGTCAAAATTCTAGTAATACTTTCGTTCAACTTAATATTTTCCCCACTTAAATAGTTCCTGATATGCATTCTAGGCCCCCTATACATGATACATGTTTTGGTCCAAAACATTCAAAACAATGTGTGCCTGTTTCGACAACCTATAATCAACCTCATGCAACTATTCAGCCAATTCTCCCTATAGCCATTAATACTTCATCTACGATAATGGCTTCATCGCTTATCTCCAACTAAGCTCAGAGCTCGTTAGAATTTGATTAGGACACAACCTTTATTTGCATGCTCATCACCTTTACATAAGCAAGCCTCACGACAAAAATCGTGCATGCATCTAAAGCTAGTCACATTATAAGCTTTGACCTGACCCCAACTTCCTCAGGCGCAGTAATCGAATATCCGCACTCAGAGCCACTTGATTCCCCAGCTCAGTGCAACAATTCTCAGTAACAAAATTCACCTCAATCCTATGCTGTAAATGATTTTCCAATGTTTCTACAGGTTATGCTATGTCAAATTGTGTGTGAGCTCGTAGCTCGAAATCATTGAGCCCACTTTCAGCCTTCAACTCAGTTGTTTTAGGCAATAAACCCATGCTTTAGTTACACAAGATTCCTCATTTATTACAGGCCCGACCCAATCTGGACATTCCCTCTCCAAATTCCAGCCCATCAAATATTCACTTTCCCCCAAACCTGTACACTTCCTTGGCCTTGCACATCTTCCAATCAACTGAAACAAATGCAAATACACACACATGATCGTTACGGCACGTGCTTCGCACATGATGATAGTACGCACTTCGCATGTGAATTGTTGTTTTTAACAAATTGTATGTATTTAACTCGTTCGAAAAAATATGATTTGCATAAATATTTAGCCATTTTTTACAATGAAATGATATGCAGTTAGTTTTAATTATTCTTTCTAAATTGCAACATCTAATTTGTTTTGTTAGTTTAAATTTTCATTTTTATTGTTAATTAGTAAAGACTGAATTTAATTTTTTATTAGTTTGAATTTTTATTTCTATTATTAGTTAATAAATAACGACTTTGAAAAGAAAGTTTATTTGTTAGATCCTATTTTTAAGTGATGTTGAGATTTCAATTATATTTGTAGATAAGTGTTTGAATTGGTAAAGAAAACTTATATGTTAGATCCTATTTTTAAGTGATATTAATATTTACTAATATTTATGAAGAGACATTTTTGGTAGTTCACGTTGATATCAAAAAAGTGTGACAACAAAGGTATTACAACTATTATATACGAGTGCAATGGTATGCGCTTCGCGCGTGAATTGTTTTTCTTATAAATTGTATATATTTAAATCAGTTAAAAAAATAATTTTTATTTTCAAGTGATATTCTTGTAAAGAAGTATCTTGAATCTGTAAAGGAGGTTTAACTTTAGATCATATTTTTAGAAGCGTTCTGAATTTTAAAACTCGTTTAGTTATTAGATCCTACTTTTATGGGCATTTGAATTTGTAAAAGGAATTTAGTATTAGATCCTATTTTTAAATAATTAAGATTAAATAATATATAGAGGGGCATTTTTGGTAGTTCACGTTGATGCCAAAAAAGTGTGACACCAAAGCTATTACAACTATTATTAAAGAAATATATATATATATATATATATATATATATATATATATATATATATATGTATACACACACGCGCGCGCGAGCGTGACGACACGCGCTTCGCATGTGATGGAGGCATCTGAATTGTTTTTCTACAAATTTAAATTGTTTAATACGTTGAAAAAAACGATTTTCATAAATATTTAGTCATATTTTTGTGTTGAACCAAACGTAGTTAATTTGAATTTTTATTTTTAAGTTGCCATATCTAATTTTTTATTAGTATAAATTTTTATTTATATTATTAATTAATAAAAAATGGATTTGTAAAGTAGTTTATCTGTTAGTCCTATTTTTAAGTGATATGAAGACTTGTTAAATATTCGTAGAGCAAATTTTGAATATGTAAAGAAAGCTTAATTGTCAGATCCTATTTTTGAGTGATGTTAAATTTTAATAATTTCTGTACAGAAACATTTTTGGTATTTCATACTGACACCAAAAGAGTGTGACATCAAATATATTACAACGATTATTAAATAAATACATATAAAGGGCATTATGGAACTTCGCGGCCGAACTAAAAAATTGTGTTTCCAAGCCAACTATTAATAGAGATGTATGTATGTATGTATGTATGTATGTATGTGTGTATATATATATATATGTATATATATGTGTGTGTATATATAAAGTCAACCGACCTTCCTCTTTTACAGCAACCGAATGAATATAGATTGTTAGGCCTATTGGACTTGCTCCCACATAAAATTCTACAACGCAGCTCCCTTCTCACTTCTCGAATTTATCTTTCCTCCTCTGCCTTTATAAGTGTAGCATCCGCAAGTCCTTATAGGATCTAGATTAACCCTAGAGGGGGGGGGGTGAATAGGGTTATAGAAAATTTCTCAAATTAAACACAGAAATAAACTGCAGAAATAAATATGTTGAAAAGTAAATCACACACAAAATTTACCTAGCTTCGGCAACCCCTGCATACCGCTGCATTCCCAGATTTCTATTAGAATTAAACAGTATCACGCTTACAAACACTCTACTAGACTCGCAAACATTTTCTCCCGCTCACAAACATTCTACTAGACTCGCAAACATTTGCTCCCTCTCACAAACACTCTACTAGACTCGCACACCCTGCTCCCGCCTATAGAGTTTCGTTTACTCGCAAACTCTGCTCCCGCCTATAGAGCTTTGCAAACTCGCACTCCCTGCTCACTGATCTAATTCTAACTAGACAATCCGACACGACCTAATCCCTAGGTGGTGATTTACAAATTCTTCGATTCGAAAAATAAAAACAACAATTAAAAGACAAAAGAGAATAACCCTAAACCCTAATTAAAAATATAATAAAGTCCTTAATAATAATAACAAGGCCGGTCCTATTCTCTTCTTCAACCCGTTCCATTTTCTTTTGACTTGTGAAAATATGGACGATCCTCTTTCGTTCCTCTTTTTGAATTAGGGCTTCTGCAAATTTGCTTTTGCTCCTTGCGATTCAAACTAGGGTTGTGCAAATTGAAGTGCCGCTCGATCTCGTTCGATAGTAGGCTTTGACGTTCTTTGATTTGCTCACGGCTCTTCAATTTGGATCGAGTTCGTTTTGCGATTTCGGTACGTAATTTATCCCTTTTGCTTTACTGGTTGATGCTTGAACTCGATGCTCTTTATACTGCCGATGATAATTGTTTATATAGGGTTTGTAACCCTTGAGTTTCGTTCGTCTACAATTGTTTGAATTCGTCAATTTATTTTCTCTGGCCGCTTGATCTTGTATTGATGCTTGGGATTGATCTGACTTTGTCAATTTCGTATTTTTGATGCTTGGCACACACAGTTTTGATTTGTGACTTGGTCAATTTGCTTGGTTATCACGGTGAACGCTTGATTGACTTTGACAATACTGATTTCGTGAATTTTTACTTTGTTGACTTGTTCAACATTGATTTTTGCTGGCATTTTTGGTTCGAACTAGTTGCCTTGGTCATCACGGTTTGATTAATTTTTTGTGATGACCACGGCTTGACTTTGTTTATGATCTTTTGAACTGGATTTTGCTTCTGTGCATGCTGTACTCGGTCGAGTTCATTCCCATTCTGTAGACCTGAACCTTGCATTTTATACATAAGTATATGCTCACTATCTTCTGTTCACCTGCATGTTTACTGTGACGTTGTTTTGATCAGTTGCATTGTTCATGTCATGTTGTTCATGTGCATGCTTTGTACTTCATTTGAGGTTGTAGCTTTGGTCTTTGTTGCTCTGGTCGTGTTGCCTTCAGTTGCTTGTCGAATTTGCAGTTGGTATTTGAATTGCTTCATATGTATGTTTGTTGCGGCCTTGTGCTCATCTGAGTCATCTGAAATTGTAGCCTCGGTCATTTGTTCCTGTAATATGTCACTGTAATGCTTACTGGTATTTCATCTTGGTCATGTTGGTTTCATATGCATATTTGTGCATATTGACCCTTAGTCTCTGTTGCATGCATGAAGTCATTTGATCTTGATTACTTGTTGGAGTCTGGTGGATGCTGTCTTGATTTGTTACTGCTGTGTCTACACTGTCATGTACACTTGTGTTTGAGCTTGCATTTGTTAGTGATGTTGTACTTCACTATTGCCTGGTCTTGTTTGTTTGATCACCTTGCTGTTCCTGTAGTTGCTGTTATATCATTCATCTTATGTTTGAACATAACATTCATTTTGTTGTTTCACTTGTGTATTGCCTTCACTGTCCACTTGAACTTGGAGTCCGCCTTGATCATCTTGTAACCTGGTCTGTTCTGGTGCACCTTGTTTACTGTGGCATTGTTCATGTCTGTTTATGTGCAGTTTACATTCATGTTGCCTCTGTGTTTGTTGTATCTTTGAGCACTTGATCATTCAAGCCTTTGTGCTTTGGTGCCGTGTTGAATTTGTGCAGTGTTGTACTTGTTGCCTTGTATCACTGGTTCATGTTGCACAATTTCTGTTGTTTCCACCTTCTGGTATGCTGCAGCTTGGTCTTTGTTGCATTTGCTTGAGTTTGTACAGTGTTGTACTTGTTGCCTACACTCTGGTGCATTCCTGTATATGCTTTGCTTTCATGCATTGCTGTGTTGGCCTGAATTGCTGCACTCGAGTTTTGTTACTTGAGCTGCTTTGTTGAGTTCCATTTGACTTGACTGTACTTGTACAACTTCATTATTCTGTTGCATGCAGTCCATTATGTTTGATCTGACTTGAACTTTTATTGAGTTTGTTGCACTGTTTTTGACTTGTGACCTGCCCTGTGTTGAATCCAGTTTTTCAAAAACTCGGGTTTGACCTTGTGCTCGAGTCGTGATTTTTATGTTATTGCACGTGAGTTGAACCCAGCTTTTTATTTGGGTTTGACCTGTGCTCACCTGTCCCTGTAGCATTATCAAGTGTATATATCGGTGTGCACGGCCTTGTGGCATATACAGTAATACACTGTGTATGTCACAAGTTGTTCGTGTATGATGAATTCAAATTTAAATTATGACGAACAACCCAAATAAGTGAGGCAAATCATATTTTCAACAATTATCTTTTATTTTTGAATTGCAAAAATATTTCTTTTTCAATTTTACTGCGTTAGTTTATATTTTTGCAGATTGCTCAGATGCTGGATTCAAACTGGAAGGAAGTTGAAGATAAATACGAGTGTGAGTGATATGTAGTGAGGTGAACTGTAAATATGAAATGTGATGCAATTGTAATCAAAGTTGAATAGTTATAGCGAGAGCTTGAAATTGTACTATTCAAAAATGTAATAAATATTTATTTGAATAAAATATCTGTTTGAATTCAAATTCTGTGTAATTTATTTTATTCAACAAATATTTATTTAAACTGTGAAAAATAGAATAGTATATTAACAAGTACATTTAAACGAATGTATATATGTTTATTATCATCAAACAAAAATCATATAAGCGCATATTCAACAATCTCCCCCTTTTGATGATAACAAACATATATTTAAGATTTTGAATGTATTAAATGTATTTGATCGTTCAATTTGTTCCCCTATTTGAATGCTTCCTCTCTACATGATACTCCCCCTACATATATGCATACAAATAAAAATATGTAAATTAGCCTAGATGCAAATGGAAAATTATTTGACCTTTGCTTGATTCTATTTGACAAAATCTTAACTTTTCTCTCCCCCTTTTGTTATCAGCAAAAGAATAATAGTGTTATAAAAATAGGGATGAAGTGACATACATGAATCAAACATTTAACTCAATTGAATATAAATATCAAATTTCAATAAAACTCAAACAAAAATCATAATTACCCTTGTCAGACGCATATTCCACTTTCAGGAGTGATGGGAATAAAATCATAAAAATCATACAGTTCTGTCTATTCGTGGTATATTTATTTCAGGAAATTTGAATATCTACTAACCATGCATAACCGTTAGGACTTTTAAATGAGATTAGTAGTATTCACAATTTTTATTAAAAAATGAAATCAAGTATCTTCTAACCACGCATGACCATGAGGACTTTTAAATGGGATTAGAATCAACTTGTCTATTTAATCAATTAATTTTGATATGCGTTCCATACATGCATAACCGTAAGGACTTTTAAATGAGCATGGAAGCACATAATCAAAAATCCAAGTAATTCACCCATGCATAACCGTGAGGACTTTTAAATGAGAGTGAATACTTTGGATATTTATTTTTATTGCTAAATATAATAAATTGAAGCACAAATAATTTCCTTCATAGATTTAAAGATATTGAAGAACGAATGATTTCCTTTGTAAACTACCACAAATTTACATACTATATGTAATTTTTATGAGTGATGGTTGATAGAAAGATGATAGAAATAGAAATGATCATGGAATTTTTACCCAACAAAAAGTTTTTATAACTCTTGTTATGAAATTCTAAAGAAATTTTCTAATTATAATTTCTCGAGTTATAATATATGATAAATATCAACACTCATCACTTTTTCAATCACTATTAATCTTTTCGATAATCAAAGGGAGTCAGATTAGTCAAAATAGTCATTTAAAATCAAATTCAAAAATTATAAAATCAATTTTTCAAAAAAAAAATGACTAATTTGTAAATATGGTCAAACATGATTTTCTCGAAGGGGTTTTATAAGAAAATTTTCTGCTATTTGAAAATTATTTCAAGTGAAATATATACAGATATTTTCTTTGAAAAACGATGCAGCAAATGAATGTTTAAAAAATTAATCACATTACACTAATAATTTTTCTATCAACTATATTACCAGTGTAATCTGCATCTGAATTTAAATTTCACTCAATATTTACTCGTTGGATGACAAAGACCAGATTTGTGAAATTTTAACAAGCTATCTCAGAATGAAGCCATGTTAACACTCAAACAAATATCATAGTATTAATTTCAGAAACCATAGGATGAACAACTATCAACAGTCATTAAAACTTCATCATTATTTCAAAAAACAATTTCTTGAAGTTCAACAATTTCTTAAAATCCTTTTTAACAGCTTTCACATGAAATCGTGCAAATTTACAAGCAGTGACCAAAATATCAAATATATCTACGTGTAGCATGAGTAACCATCATTTGACCGAACAAATTTATATGGATTAGTTCAAAGTTGAAAATCTGATTGGTCAACATTTAAGCACAAATCAATGTCATAAATAAGAACAAGTCAAAAAAAAATCATATCAATTAAGTCCGAATCAGTCAAACATCATAATTACTCCAAGTAATTCTATTTAAAGATGATTGGTCAATATTTTGAAAAAGTCATAGAATCAAAATCATCATCTTTTGTTCATCTCAATATTGGCTGATTTTAATTTAGGGTATGGTGCAGATAATCACATTTAATATATCGTTAAAAACAATTTTACCTGTTTTACCTTTATGATAATTTTTCGTTGTTGTCCATTGTGATTCTGACACCTTTATACTATGCTAAGGAACTTTGCTTTTTCGCCCGTTGTGTTTCTGGAACAGCTAAAATCCAGAGAACACTGTTGTTGTTCCTTAGCCTGCCACCACACCTACACGATGAAAGATTTATGTGACCTATTTGTTTTTATAGGTCCATGATTATTAGTGGCAGAACATGAGAAATATGTTTGTGGAGACCCAAAACTATTTATATATGTTCCTTTTGGCACCCAAATTTGTTTGACTTTCAGAGATTTTATATTTGTGCCTTTTGGAACCCAAATTGGTATAGTTTTCATGTGTTTGGGTCTATACCAACAATTATTGTGATTGTGTCCATATTTTCTAAAAATCGTGCACATTGAATTTTCTTGATTAATCTTGTTTTCAACAATTTTAGATTGATTATATCCAAGTCCTTGTCTATCAATATTGACAGTTTGTTTTCCTATTAACATATTCAACGATTTTTCACTTTTGGAAAATTTTTCTAAAGTCGCTGACAATTGTTGGACTTTTGTTTTTAAAGATTCATTTTCTTTCAACAATTGAGCGCACCTTTTAATAGAATTTTCTCTCTTAGTATTTTCAATTTTTAAAATCAGAATTTCATTTTCAAGTGATTTCTTTTTAATTTCTGATTTTTTAATTTCTTCTTCAAATGTTGGACACTTATCACACTTAGGGATCCTACTTTGATAGGTTTTAACTAATTGGTCAAGTTGTTCATTTAATTCTATCAAAGTGTCTTTTTGTGATTCAAGTTTAGCGTATTTTTCCCTAAGTCGTTCAAAACAGCCATTTACTTTGTGGAAATAAATATGTAATTCAGAGTGAGTAAGTTTTGATACCTCGCTTGGCTCGTCGTCGTCGCCATCGGTTATATTCCTATGAAGGCACATATCTGCTTTCTCACTTTCACTGCTATCGCTTTTATTCCACGTGGCTGCAAATTTCCTTTTTGAATTCTTCATTACTAATGCCAGCTCGGCTGCTCCATGATCATCATCCTCATCACAACTGCTATTTACCAATCCTGTTAAGCATATTTCTTTAACTGAGTCGGTTCTGGAGAACTTCTCATTGCTGTTGACTTTTGCACCATATATTGCATCGAGAGTTTTCCAAATTTTCTGTGCATTTTCACAATGAGAGACGAAATAAAAATTATCACGATTAATATGAGAATATAATATATGCATAGCAAGAGCATTAATCGAGATAATTTACTTATTTGTTATATCACACCCATTTTCAATAATATTCCAACATTTAATATTAACATATTTTAAATAAAATTCCATTTTCAATTTCCAATTCAAAAAATCTGTTCCATCGAAAATAGAAGGAATAATATTGAAACGACCCTCAACAAAAATATTATCTGGTGGATTCATGACTCTAGAGTTAAAAACAAAATACCGGGCTTTGATACCACTTATAGGATCTAGATTAACCCTAGAGGAGGGGGGGGGGGGTGAATAGGGTTATAGCAAATTTTCTCAAATTAAACACAGAAATAAACTGCAGAAATAAATATGCTGAAAAGTAAATCACACACAAAATTTACCCAGCTTCGGCAACCCCTGCCTATTGCTGCATTCCCAGATTTCTATTAGAATTAAAACAGTATCACGCTTACAAACACTCTACTAGACTCGCAAACATTTGCTCCCGCTCACAAACATTCTACTAGACACACAAACATTTGCTCTCGCTCACAAACACTCTACTAGACTCGTACACCCTGCTCTAGCCTATAGAGTTTCGTTTACTCGCAAACTCTGCTCCCTCCTACAATAGAACTTTGCTTACTCGCAAACTCTGATCCCGCCTATAAAGCTTTGCAAACTCGCACTCCCTGCTCACTGAACTAATTCTAACTAGACAATCCGACACGACCTAATCCCTAGGTGGTGATTTACAAATTCTTCGATTCGAAAAATAAAAACAACAATTAAAAGACAAAAGAGAATAACCCTAAACCCTAATTAAAAATATAATAAAGCCCTTAATAATAATAACAAGGCCGACCCTATTCTCTTCTTTAACCCGTTCCTTTTTCTTTTGACTTGTGAAAATATGGCCGATCCTCTTTCGTTCCTCTTTGCGAATTAGGGCTTCTGCAAATTTGCTTTTGCTCCTTGCGATTCAAACTAGGGTTGTGCAAATTGAAGTGCCGCTCTATCTCGTTCGATAGTAGGCTTTGATGTTCTTTGATTTGCTCACGGCTCTTCAATTTGGATCGAGTTCATTTTGCGATTTCGGTACGTAATTTATCCCTTTTGCTTTACTGGTTGATGCTTGAACTCGATGCTCTTTAAACTGCCGATGATGATTGTTTATATAGGGTTTGTAACCCTTGAGTTTCATTCGTCTACAGTTGTTTGAGTTCGTCGATTTATTTTCTCTGGCCGCTTGATCTTGTATTGATGCTTGGGATTGATCTGACTTTGTCAATTTCGTATTTTTGATGCTTGGCACACACGGTTTTGATTTGTGACTTGGTCAATTTGCTTGGTTATCACGGTGAACGCTTGATTGACTTTGACAATACTGATTTCGTGAATTTTTACTTTGTTGACTTGTTCAACATTGATTTTTGCTGGCATTTTTGGTTCGAACCAGTTGCCTTGGTCATCACGGTTTGATTAATTTTTTGTGATGACCACGGCTTGACTTTGTTTATGATCTTTTGAACTGGATTTTGCTTCTGTGCATGCCGTACTCGGCCGAGTTCATTCCCATTCTGTAGACCTAAACCTTGCATTTTATACATAAGTATATGCTCACTATCTTCTGTTCACCTGCATGTTTACTGTGACGTTGTTTTGATCATTTGCATTGTTCATGTCATGTTGTTCATGTGCATGCTTTGTACTTCATTTGAGGTTGTAGCTTTGGTCTTTGTTGCTCTGGTCGTGTTGCCTTCAGTTGCTTGTTGAATTTGCAGTTGGTATTTGAATTGCTTCATATGTATGTTTGTTGTGGCCTTATGCTCATCTGAGTCATCTGAAATTGTAGCCTCGGTCATTTGTTCCTGTAATATGTCACTGTAAAGCTTACTGGTATTTCATCTTGGTCATGTTGGTTTCATATGCATATTTGTGCATATTGACCCTTGGTCTCTGTTGCATGCATGAAGTCATTTGACCTTGATTACTTGTTGGAGTCTGGTGGATGCTGTCTTGATTAGTTACTGCTGTGTCTACACTGTCATGTACACTTGTGTTTGAGCTTGCATTTGTTAGTGATGTTGTACTTCACTATTGCCTGGTCTTGTTTGTTTGATCACCTTGTTGTTCCTGTAGTTGCTGTTATATCATTCATCTTATGTTTGAACATAACATTCATTTTGTTGTTTCACTTGCGTATTGCCTTCACTGTCCACTTGAACTTGGAGTCTGCCTTGATCATCTTGTAACCTGGTCTGGTCTGGTGCACCTTGTTTACTGTGACATTGTTCATGTCTGTTTATGTGCAGTTTACATTCATGTTGCCTCTGTGTTTGTTGTATCTTTGAGCACTTGATCATTCAAGCCTTTGTGCTTTGGTGCTGTGTTGAATTTGTGCAGTGTTGTACTTGTTGCCTTGTATCACTGGTTCATGTTGCACAATTTCTGTTGTTTCCACCTTCTGGTATGCTGCAGCTTGGTCTTTGTTGCATTTGCTTGAGTTTGTACAGTGTTGTACTTGTTGCCTACACTCTGATGCATTCCTGTATATGCTTTGCTTTCATGCATTGCTGTGTTGGCCTGAATTGCTGCACTCGAGTTTTGTTACTTGAGCTGCTTTGTTTAGTTCCATTCGACTTGACTGTACTTGTACAACTTCATTGTTCTGTTGCATGCATTCCATTATGTTTGATCTGACTTGAACTTTTATTGAGTTTTGTTGCACTGTTTTTGACTTGTGACCTGCCCTGTGTTGAATCCAGTTTTTCAAAATCTCGGGTTTGACCTTGTGCTCGAGTCGTGATTTTTATGTTATTGCACGTGAGTTGAACCCGGCTTTTTATTTGGGTTTGACCTGTGCTCACCTGTCCCTATAGCATTATCAAGTGTATATATCGGTGTGCACGGCCTGTGGCATATACAGTAATACACTGTGTATGTCACAAGTTGTTCGTGTATGATGAATTCAAATTTAAATTATGACGAACAACCCAAATAACTGAGGCAAATCATATTTTCAAAAATTATCTTTTATTTTTGAATTGCAAAAATATTTCTTTTTCAATTTTACTGCGTTAGTTTATATTTTTGCAGATTGCTCAGATGCTGGATTCAAACTGGAAGGAAGTTGAAGATAAATACGAGTGTGAGTGATATGTAGTGAGGTGAACTGTAAATATGAAATGTGATGCAATTGTAATCAAAGTTGTATAGTTATAGTGAGAGCTTGAAATTGTACTATTCAAAAATGTAATATATATTTATTTGAATAAAATATCTGTTTGAATTCAAATTCTGTGTAATTTATTTTATTCAACAAATATTTATTTAAACTGTGAAAAATAGAATAGTATATTAAGAAATACATTTAAACGAATGTATATATGTTTATTATCATCAAACAAAAATCATATAAGCGCATATTCAAAAGTCCTAACCTAAAATCCTAGCGCTCTCGTACTAACGATTCGCCAATGGCTAAGCACTTGCAGCCCTATGCTGGTTGTCTTCGCATTGCCTCATCATCCGTTGGAAAACATCAAGGAAGCTGCCCCTACTACCCCAGTGCCCATGCAATATCCACTTGCAACTCCTTTGAAGCTCTAACTTCGACAACAAATGCAGAGGCATCGATGTTGAATTGCGACCCATCTTTCTATGTTCACGATAAGGATTTGCTTGAAGAACTTGACGCTGCTCCTATTCCAATCTCCACCACCGGTTATCCAGGCTAAGGACCAACGTTTCAGCGCTTTAGGTCCCTCAGTGACATTGTAGCTCTTGGGGGGTTGAGGCATCGTTGGTTTTTGCCACCATTAATGATGACTTGTCTCCAAGTAAGCTTCACTTGCCTTCTGCTTTGTCTATTGCTAATATTAATTCCAATCCGGTGTCTCTAAGTAATGTGCACTATATCACACACCTACATGATAACTACGAACAGTCCCCTTAATACATATCTCAGCTAATCCCTCTAGTATTAGATCATGGCAACCCAGTCACTCATACATCTCCTCTTCCCATCAAATCATATAATGCCCAATCCACTCTTTCAAACGAGAAAAATCAACCTATTAGTGGTTCTGCACAAGAAGAAAATGACCCTTTTGCAACTATTTATTTACAAGTGAAACATGATAGTTGCAATAAATTGTATTTATCAATTGGTATTTTCTGATAGTTGTAATAAAGGATTTTTATCAACAGCATTACCAGTTGCAATTAACATATATTTAACAACTGCGTTTTTGCTACCAGTTGCAATAAACATATTTTTAACACCGGTGTTTTCATGCTAGTTGCAATAGATATATTTTTAACAATTACGTGCTCTTACAGGTTGCAATTAACATATTTTTGACAACTGCATTTTTTGCCAGTTGCAATAGACATATTTTAATTATATATTAATTAAGACTAATATTTGTTAATTATAATTAGTAATAAAATTTAATTATCATGAAGGGATCTTTTGTATTTAATAGTTAATTTCAAATGATTTTTAGTTAATAACCACTATTAAAAAATTAATAATAAATAACAATCAATAATTATGACAAATATTTAATAATTATAAATGGCAGCTTATTATTAATAAATTATAAATGAAAACTTAGATAGGTTATTATTTATAATTTATAAGCAATGATTATTAATAAATAATTCCTAATTACTAAATATTATCTATAATCAAAAATTATTTTTTATATTTAATAATTTTTGTAATTAATTGTTAATAACTAGTAAATTATGGTTAATATTTATCAATTACATTTAATAATTAATAAATATAATTTATAGTTAATATTAAATTAATAACAAATATATTTTATAATAATTACTATTAGTAACTGCTATTAATATTGAGACTTAAATTAGTAATTAAAAGTTAGTAATTATTATTCAACAATTAATAATTAGGAGTAATATTTAATATTTAACTATCAATAATTAATAAGTAATATTTAATAATTAAGAAGTAATGTTTATTATTCAATATTTAATAATTATATTCAATATTCCATATTTAATATTCAAAATTCAGTTACTAAATTTTTAGTTTTCTAAACAAAATTTATAAACAAATTTTAAAATTTCCATAGAATTCAAAAATAAAAATATAAAATTTTAAGTTAACTTAAAATTTAACAAAATTTAATATTTAATATTTGAAATAATTTAAAATTTGGAAATTATAAAATAAACTTAAAAATATTCATAAAATTTAAAAACAAATTTTCAAACATTTAATAAAATTAAAAAATAAAAATATTAAATTTTTATACAACATTCAAAATTTCATAAAATTCCAAAATGTTAAAATAATTCAGATTTTGTAAAATATAAGTATTATGTTGCAAAATTATTTGTTTCTAATGCATTAGGTGTTTGATATAAAAATGTTAAATAATTCAGATTTTGTAAAATATAATTATTATGTTACAAAATTATTAGTTTCTAATGCATTAGATGTTTTCTATATACATGTTTTTTCTTGGTTCTAGAGAGTAAAATTGTGGCTCCATTTCCTGACGTTTCCCTCCAATCTAAACTTTTGGCTCCATCATTAAATTTTTACCATTGCTCTTATTTTATATTAACTTCTCAACGTACCTAGTCTCCAGATCAAAACCCCCAATTCCTCAAAACTGCCTCTAGATCCAAATTAAAACCCTTCCACCGTCGACCTATCATCCAATAAATGTATTTTTAACAAACGCGATTTCCCGCCAATTGTAATAAACACTTTTTTAACAACTGTGTTTTCTTGCTAGTTACAATAAACATATATTTTAACAATTGTGTTTTCCTCTTTTTAACAACTTCGTTTTCCTTCCCGTTGCAATAAATTTATTTTTAACAACTCTGTTTTTCTGTCAGTTGCAATAAACCAATTTTTTACCAACATTTTGTTTTAGCTGGTTGTAATGGCGATGCATTACAACCTATATTGCCAGCTGTGAAATGAGTATCTTATATAATGTACTTGCATAGGTCATTATTTATAATTTATTATAATTATTGATTATTAATAAATAATTTATAAGTACTAATTATTATCTATAATGAATAATTATATTTTATATTTAATAAATTTTTATAGTTAATTATTTATAATTTGTAAATTACAATTAATATACATTTTACATATAAAAAATAAATATAACTAATAACTAATATGAATATCAAATAATTACTGTTAAATTCAAAATAATTAATGGTTAACCTTTAATAATTAATATTTAATAATTAACGTCTAATATTTAATTAATTTAATATATTAATAATTAATAATACTTAATAATCAATAATGAATAACTAGTAATAACTAATAATTAATAATAGAATTAGAAAACTAAGTTACTATTAATATTTAATAATTAATAATTAGTAATCATTATTAAATAAAAAATAACTAAGAGTAATATTTAATATTTAACAAGCAATAATTAATAAGTAATATTTAATAATTAAGAAGTGATATTTATTATTCAATATTTAATAAATATATTTAATATTTAATATGTATATAAAATTCAAAAATTTTGAAATTTTCCATAATAAATTTAAAATAAAATTTTGTATTCCTTAAAAGTTTTAAAAATATTCATAAAACTGAAAAGAAAATTTATTGCAACATGTATTGCAACTTTGTATGATACAAAGTAAAACAAATTTTCTTTTGGCCCCAAAACCAAATTTTGGGCTTCTAATCAAAATTTTGGGTAAGCCCCCTCTTTTGCTTTCATCTTCTTCTACCTTCTACCCGATCACACTCTCCATTTCTCCTCCTACCTTCTCGATTAGACTACCCTCATGCTAATCGCTGGTTCTTAGCCAACTCAAGGGGTGTGGATTGAAATAAAAAATGAAAGGTACTTTACTATTGGGTTTATGGTTTTAGGTTATCGTGGCTTAGGTAATTATTGACTGTGTAGCATTCTGTTGTGATTCTATGAGTTTTGGTATTCTTTAGCCGTTATTTAAGTAATATATTATTATTTATTCTACTCGAAGGCTTATCTCTTGCAATAATGCTATATCCTCTAGAAGAATAGGTTATATACTAAGGATCCGAGGAGAATGATTTTAGCATCAGGATTTTGAGGCTCATTCTATTCTTACATTGTAGAGAATTTTTTTCCGCATCATCTTACTGTTCAATTAAATTTTGTTTGATTAGTGAGTGGTAAGATGAGAGTGGAAATTTATCCACAATAAAAGCAGAAAAAGGTGTCTGGCTTATTGTATAGGAGAAGATTTTTTAATGTTTATTAGCTTTTATCTTGAAGATTGTAAAAAAGTTCCTATATATTACAGATTTTGTTGTATCATCTCACTATTAGCTTAATTTTTTTATCTGATACCATGGATGGTGCAACGATACAATAATTTCTTTATATACTAGGTATAAGTTTAATGCTTATAATTTTGGTATATTTCGTCAATTTAAATACACTGATATAATTGAATTATATGCAGTGCAAGGTACGCATGCAGACATGTATGGACAACATCTGAATTTAAATGCAGTGAGCATGCTAAGGCAAAGCATTCAAAATATGATGTCCACCAGTTTTTTGCTCATCTCAAACCCATGTTTGTGCTGCTACATATGCACATATGTCAGTGACATATAGTTTTTTGTTTCAAAAGAGAAAGATGATTCACTGCCCTGTTTAAACAATAATGGAATAAAATCAGGTTTTCAGCCTTTGTATTTTTGGTTGGGTCTATGAAAATGTAGTGAGGAGGGTACTACAATTTGTTGATGTTTGGAATTTATTACTGGACTATATTTTTGAACTATTGGATTATGTGTTGTACTATGTTAGAACTTTATGAATGTAAGCCGTTTGGAATGTATGTTAGAAATTTGTAAATGTCATTTTATTTATCTTTCGAAACGTGGTTTTTTAGTTGGTTTATGATAATATTTTTTCAATCATTAAATTATTAAATATTGTTACAAATGTGTTATTATATATGCTACAACTAATTGTTTTTCTTTTATTTTTGCTTTTAATTTGCAGCTGCCAAAACAGTTGCAAAAGAGCAAGTGAGAACTGGTATTTACAGTTGTAAAAGAACCTATTACAACTGCTTTTAACCGTTGTAAAAATCTTCACTGCAACTATCACTTCCAACTGTCATAAACAGTTGTAAAATGTAATTGTTATATTACAACTTTGCGTATTAAGAATAGTAGCTGCCAGTTGTAATAGGCTTATTACAACTGGCATTGTCGGTTGCAAAACTGGTATTTTGTTGTAGTGATGGTCCAATCACTTCTGCTTTGGCTTCGACTACCTCTTCCTCAGTATAGTTTCTCGTCCTAAAAGGCTCAAAGCAATTTAGTTCATTCTGCATGAGCAACATCATACTAAACAAGCTCACACTGAATTACTAAAGCTTCATCACCCACCACTCCGACACCATAATCAATATCCTATTCTAGAATATAAAGGGGTTGGGGAATGATCCAATAATTACCAGACTCGCGCATCTCCACTAAACACAATGTTAGTGTTATGGCTATTTAGGAATCTTTTACTGACTCCTATAATTTTTAGTCCTTGATAAGAAAGTTAAATTTCAAAGGAGACATTTTCATTTGTAATAGTAAAATAGGGATCCTTTGGAATTTGATTGGAATGCCTCCCTAGTTTTGACTTCGAACAGATGCTTACCTTCCCCATTAAAATTCTTCCATAAAGTCCACCTTAACTATTTACTTGTGTGTATGTCAAGTGATCGATGATTGAAAGATAGGAACTTTTGAGTCATATTCACCATCTTTCCACTTAAATTTCTCATCATGGGTCATCGAATGGGACTTTAATGTCATTTCCAATGACGATGAGAAGATTGGGGGTGCCCTCGCGTGTATCCAAGCCATCAGTGACCTTAACGTTGTTATATCTTCTGTTAGACTACATGAAATCTTTTTTATGGCTTGATCTATATATGGTGCAACAACAAAGAGGGTGCCGATCAAGTTTTCGTTAGGCTTGATCGTGTTTTTTAAACGATGGTTGGTTTTTTAATCCATTCTCCTCTATTATAGATCATCTTTAATACACCAACTCAGATCATTTGCCTATGATTCTTTGTCTTACTTCTATCTCAAATTCCATGCCTAAGCCATTTCGATTTCAGAATATGTGGATCTCCCATCACACTTTTACGAACATGATTAAGGAAGCATGGGCTATACTAGTTTTGGGTCCTCTTATTGTGGCTTTTGCAAATAAACTTAATATGTTTAATTTGACCGATTAAAGAGTGCAAAATTAGACGTTGCTGCGAAAGAAGCTATATTTGTCTCGGATCTATCCCCTTCCCACCCAGAGGATTGGAACTTAGCCAAAAAGAACTTTGATCACAAACTTCTTGTCGAAGAGATGTTTTGGAAGCAGAAAACCTGAATTAAATGGAATATCTATGGGATATGAATTCCAAATTCTTTCATTGTATGATCGGTGAAAATAAATGCAAACCCTTCTCGAACAAGATTAAGAAACTAAATAACTCAACCTCCTCTGACTATTATATAGAGTCGGTCATCACTGATCACTTTCATGAGTTACTTAATTCAGCATCCTCCAAACATACAGATTCTGAGACCTTAAAGCATATCCCTCACATCGTGACTTCCTCTGAAAATACCATCCTATCTTGCATTCCAATCCTGAAAGAAATCAAATTTGCCTTTTTTAGTCTGGGCAAGGATAGTGCGGCAGATTCTGATGGTTTTAATGGATGTTAATTCTATACTTGTTGGGTCACTAACTTGGACCTTGTCGCAGCTGTTTAGGCTTTTTTTAGGACATTCCTTCCCTAAAGCTGGACGTCCACAAATATTGTCCTTATCCCCAAAAAGGACAATCTTGAGACCTGCTCGGACCTTAAGCCCAAGACTGTTTCAAAAAATTTAGCGTTGCACCTTTCTCTTGTTCTTCGAAGAATCGTTTCCCTGTCTCAAGCTGAATTCATTAAGGGTAGACATATTACTGATAGATCTTCCTTGCCCAAGAAATTGTATCCTAAATCAACCAAAAATTCTAGGCTCGAATATTAGTATCAAGCTCGACATTGCTAAGGCCTATGACTGTATCTTTTGGTTTAACGTCATTACTTCTTTGAGAGCTTTTGGTTTTCTCGAAACATACATTGGTATGGTATGGAGACTTATATCTAACTTCTAGTATTCAATTCTTATAAATGGTACCCTAAAAACTACTTTAAACTAGGGAGAAGAGTGAGGCAAGGAGATCCTCTATTCCCTGCCCTTTTCGTCATAGTTGTTGAAGCCTTAGGCCGCGACCTTCAAGACCTAGCTTCAAGAGGCGTTATTAAATATTTCATCCACCCTACTATCCCTCCATGTGTCAACCCTCCCTTCTGCTGATGATATTCTTATCTTCATAAATGGACAATTGTGATCAATTTGTAATTTGATTTGTTTTCTTCATGCGTATGAAGAGAAGTCTAACAATTAATCAACATGTCCTAAAGCTCTATCAATTCTTCATCATGTTTACGCCAAAATAGGCACAAACACCCTGTTTTATGTGAAAGTACCAATGTAACTTCCCCGATCTTGAGGCTTGAAGCTAAGCGCTGCAAATGCTACAGTCGTCCATAGTATTAACATCCGGCGAATAAATACAGTAATGTTAATGGTATCCATAATATCAGAAGCACATGAATATAAAATAAAAATCAACATAAGTTAAAAAAATTCTAATTACATTTCAAATCAATATTTCATATTCTGATACATAATCTCAAAAGAATTTCTAGGTTTTGATCAAATATATTTATTACAAATTACGCCAAGAGCGACATATGAAGATGCCCCTTGGATGATTAGAGTACTAAATAGACATATAAGTCTTAATACATCATGGCGGAAATAAAACTAAACAGCTCCTATATAGCTAGCTTTGCCTCCTGACGTCTTCGGAAGCTTATTTATCTAACCTACTAAACCTGAAAAACCTTAACTCTCATTATACTCAAATTGAATTTTTATCACCCGAGAGTTTAAGGGGAAAACATAAACTTCAAATCAAACATAAAGCCTTGTGTGAATAATGCTATTACATGTCGGTTTACTGATATTAAATAAGACCAGCCTCTTAGCGAAATGGGTTTCCCCTCACTAATATCCTTTTAAAAGCATATCTTTTGCAAATCAGAATCCTATACTCAAACTGATTAATGCAACAATAGCAATATCATATATGCACATAAATCAGGTAATCAGTGGACAATCTGTCCCCAAAATATAGTTTTTTTGGCTAACTATTAACAATTAGCTGACTTGGGCCTACCAGATATACTCGATTATCTAACTTCTTTTAGACACACTTCTGGGCCGACTGCCCTTAACTACCTTCTTCTAGGGTCAATTGAACCTAATGGATTTATGGGATCAACAATAGCCTATCTCCCCTCTATATATCCTTTTCGTGTATAACCTCATTTTAATCTTACCTGTGACAAATCATACACAATGGAATTTTAGACTCATATTAGCTAGGGATTTAATAGCTAAAGTATAGGGTGCGACCCTATACCAGTCTCATTTTTTATTCTAACATCTAAGTCATTTACTTAGGGTTAACTACCCCATCAAAATTTCCTTGAAAATATTTCTTTCAAATTGATTTAACTCTTTAAATCATATTTAAACAAGGAAAATATACTCTTTGCCTTATTCAAACATTATTGCCATGATATACGCTTTGCACAAATCAATGTTGATGAAATATAATAGGATTATCTATCCCTCCATAGTAAGTTAAAAATGCCTCTTAACTTAAAAGCTCTTAGGCCATGAAACCAAGGTAAACCATTAGAAACCTTTTTTAAAAAAAACTTTAAAAAACCTTTCGAACACATTGAAAGTACACCTTTCAAAATAAGTTTAACTACTATATCTTGTAACACTAGGCCAAAAGGCAAAAACATACATTTCGAAATCATCGAAGGCATTACTTCGAAAGCTTTATAAGCTTTAGACATCCCTTTTTCAGATACTTTAAACTTTTCTTTCGAAAGCATTGGAAATCTTCCGTTTAAAGACTCAAGTAAACCTTTTGAAACATTGGGGTCTCAACCCTTCCAAACCTACATTATACACCTTTCGAAAGTATTAAAATTCCTTCTTAAAGCAAACCTTTCGAAAGCATTGGATTCAAGTAAAAGTTTATGGAACATAGCTTTGAAACCTTTAAAGACTATTCCTTTCGAAGGCATTGGGTTCAACTTTCAATATATCTAAGGGTCTTAAACGAACTGGGGCGAAAGCAATTCTTTCGAAACCATTATTCCTAAGTAAAAGAAAGTGGATGGTTTCGAACCCAACCCTTTCAAAAGCATGGAGAAGTGGCTTCAACATTTAAGGCAAAAGAGCCCTTTCGAAGGCATTGATTCAAAAGGGTGAATGTAGCAGCAGGGGTTTCGACCCTTTCGAATGCTTATTTTAAAAACAAAGGCAGCAAACATATTTCCTTTGAAAGCCTCATTTTGTAACCAAAATAGTTATGAGTTTATAAGGACTACTTCTACCCCTTCAAAAGCATGTTTCGACTATATACCTTCCGTCTATCTCCAATCCACTACATACCAAGGCATTGATACCATTTGTATTGGTTTCAACTAGGTTGGAAGCGGCATTATGGGGTCGAAAGGTGGCTGCCGAAAGTGGCGAAGCAGCAATCCTTTACAAATCTGATTTTTAACCTTTTAAAGTGATATCTTTCCAACTAACGTGCCTTATTTGTCAACGTATAATTGGTTGCCAATTCTTTTTCAAAATCTTTCCTAAAAGTGTTGCCAAATTCAGTAATTAATAATAATTTAAAACATTCAGCAAATTACCCCTTCTCAGCTTATAAACATATAAAACATTTAAGTCTCATACATTAAATAATTTTATATCTTCAATAAAATACATAGGAAAATTCTCTAAAAATTCCCATAAATCACTTTTAATATATTTTCCAATATATTTAAATTTTTGACCAAAGCTAACATATTATAGCCGAAATTAATTTTAAACTCGATTTAACCATTTTCTTTACTAGAAAATTCATAGTAAATCCACAACAACTTAGAAAATTATGAAACTTGAAACTCATCTCTAAAATAATATTTTTGACCTTATATCAAAAACACAAGCCATTTGGATGTTAATTAATAGGGTTTTCAAATTAATTCTTATCAAAAATCTATATGAAATTGCACAAATCATCAACAAGCATATATATCCATTTAATAATCAAAACATGGCATTTTACTTTGAAAAATGTATTCGGACTTAATCTAGAAACTGAAACAAAAATGAGATGTAACATATTCATCTTAGCTTGTCGTTATGGAGTTTGAGATTTGCCTTTGAATTGGTATGATTAAGTTTCCTACTTGAATCCTCACTTATCTTCCCCTTATCTTCTTCTAATGGCAGCTTGCCAAACGTAGGTTTAGTTTTGTTTATGAACGTGGTAAATGAAAATACAGTGAGTGTTAAGGGTATAAGAATATAACATATCCTATTTTGCCCTTATCTTAACCCTCTTGCATACTTCATTTTAATTCCCTTTGGTTCATTGATAAATTAGGCACGGTTACCTTATATTGTTCAAACCTCAATCCCTTAACCATTACATTATTTCATTTAATTTATATAGTTAAGTGTCTTAAATAATGTTAGTCAAATTAGGGTCATTACAACCAATATCCTAATATTTTGATCCAAAAGAAAAATATAGATTCACAGATCACAGAATAGATTGCAGAAAAGTACACGAACACGCAAGTTTTATAGTGGTTCGGCAAACTCCGACCTATGTCCACTCCAATAATCTTTTATTATACCGCATGGATCGGGATGAAATTTCACTATAAGAACCTACAGAGCCGTACGACTCGATCCACCAATTTTCAGACCGACCGCACAACATTGGAACAATCAGTTCCAATCGTTCATAGTAGCTCCAAATGGGGTGCAATCATTTTTATAGGTCCTCCATAATGTTAGCTACTTGCTCTTCAAACTTCATGCAATTCTGATATACTATTTGTGAGATATTGCGTTTCCATAAAGTCGAGTTGAAAAATGAAAATATGGAAGATTATTCCATATTTGCTCCTTTTGGGTTGCGATTGTTCTGGTGGGTCCAACATGATGTTGGCTACATTCTCTCGTAATTTCATGCCACTTTGACTTACCATTTCTGAGATATCGTGTTTTCCGTGGAGTTGGGATCATTTTAGGTGAAATGATACAATTGTCCAAGAAAATGTAGGTCGATCATTCAGGTTTTCTCATATAATGTGCGATAAATATGGTAGGTTCCTTTACATAACATTTTACTATTCCTATACTTTCATGTCATTCGACTTTGTGTTTGTGAGATATTGATCGATCATCATTGATTTAAATTTTTTTATAGATCGGTCCATATGGATCATGAACGATTGATGCAACTTCATCATGGGGTCCAACGATTGATGATTTGGGTCCCTTATGATTTACTATATTTTTCTCCTAGTATCATATTGACTGCCTTTGTAGATTTTGAGTTATAGATTGATCATTGTTGAAAATCACCAAAACAATCGTAGAAAAACCCATTTCAGGGTTGACCTGAAGCGAGACCCATTCTGGCTCGAAGTAGGTGTTGAAAATTATGACCCAAGGTTAGATTCGAATAAAATCCAAATTTTCTCCAAGCATACTTGATTTTGACTCTAAGCATGAAAAACAAATCAGTGCCGATCGTTTTTCTCCAAAACGATTGATGTTGATCATTTTTATCTAAGCAATCTCCAAGCAAACATGTATTCGACTCCACGCACGATCTAGCACTTTAAATTTCTACGACTCCAAGTGAACTATGTGCCAACTCCAAGCAAGTAGCACGCTTTCTCGGGACTGACTCCAAGTAAATTACCACTGATCCATCGATATTTATCCATCTTGTTTTTTCCATAACTCGAGCATATGAATTCCGATTGACTTGAAATTTGAAATGTAGCCTTGTACGACTTTCCTTATCACTCTATACTAATCGCACCTTGATTGGGTCAGAATTTGAGGATTCGATCCGTTGCCCAGGTGAAGTGCCATTCCATACTTAGCCGTTTTTAAATATTATTCATCCGAATCCATTCAACCATCGTCATTAGTTTCAAATACAACCAATCTCCAATTCTGATAACCATCTGTTTTACTCGAATTCATGGAATCTTGACCTAACCAAAATGCGGGATAACATTTGCCCCCCAAAACATGCGTTATGGTAGGAAGGCGTATTTTGAATTGCTATAAATCCAAAATTCGAAATCCATAATCCATTGATAGCTATATATCCAATCCAAATCCACGGTCTTTCTGGATTGTTTTATCCGAATTCGCATCCTTCAAAGCCAAATCCATTTCTATTCGAAGCTGATATCCAAATCCATGACCATTGTGGGTTGTTATCCTAATCCAAATCCTCGATCTCACCAGAACCTTGCCGAGCACAATCCATACTTGACGACCTGAGTAGGTCGATCCAACGCATTCGAGCGAAGCGACCTACCCTTTGCAAGGCATAGTCCACACCTGACATCCTTGATCTCTCCAGATCCTTCCCGACACAACCCATACTAGATGACCTGAGTAGGTAAATCCATCGCGTTCGAGCGAAGCGACCTACCCTATTCTAGGAATAGTCCATACCTGACGACCTTGATCTCTCTAGAACCTTGCCAAGCCCAATCCATACTCTATGACCTGAGTAGTTCGACCATCATGTCAAGCGCAGTGGCCTACCCCTTGCGAAAAATAGTCCATACTTGACGACCTAGGTTGTTCATCACATTACTGCAGATCAAAGTGTTTTAAGATTCATTTGTTATGGCGGTTCATCGTCATCTCAGTGCATGCCTAGGGACCGTCCTCGATCCCTCACATGTGTAAGTGAATTAGTCATTTTAGTATAGAATTTATTTTTAGTTCAAGCCATCCCAAAAGAGAGATGACGACCAGTGCCCTTAAGCCACGCTCGCTTCGATTTGTGGTGGATGATGGCTGCTCTTGTTCCATCACCAATAACTGATTCCTTCCAGAGTCAATTACATCCGTTCCCCTAGTTCCATGGAAGCCGTGTTGATCCATTCTCCTTGGCCGAGGTTTGCCCTCAGTTGCTCGAATACATATCTAAGTCTTCTAGTTTCCACCCTAAGTCCCAGATTCCAATTTCCAACTATTCTAGCATCCATAAGTGGTCTCCAATCATCATTTCCATCGTGCCCCATGAGTCTGCAAGGGAATCCCAGATTATCCACTTCTATACGTGCATCCAAGTTTCGATTGACACCAAACTGCTTAACATTGTCTAATACCCTACCTGGGATCGATCCAACGTAACCCGGGGGCATGCCTCCAGTTTAGATCGATCGGCGCCGATCGTTCTAGAATGATTGGCTCCATCGTTATGTGTCGATCGGGGACTGCCCCAGGCTGTGCTACTCCATCCCGTTGTTTGTTAACTTCATTTCCTTAGTCTCGATTCAATTTTCCCTCAGCTCCTGCTGCTCCAACTCCGTGATCCATATTTCAAGCGTTCCCTGCTACTCCATTTCCTTGGTTTTGTGCTCCAACTTGTGCCATCTGCCAGAGGAGATTCTAGATTATCTCCTCTTGTCTTTTTAGCATCCTTCCCTGCATAGCATCCATCATCATTTCCATCTTGTCTCTAGTGATGTAGACTAAGGTTTGATTAGCTCCTGAGGAAGCCTTCTGACTCCCTTCATGATGGCCTATTCACTATCTATCTCCTTATTGATGATTTCACCATTGCTCTAATTCCAAGTTCCCTAGTTGACTCTAAATATGAACTCCAAATTCGCAGGGCTTAGCTTTCTCGATGAAAGCACCAAAATATTTGCACTAAAAATGGGCACAAATACCCTGCTGTATATGAAAGAACCAATACCCCAATATTTAGATCTAAACAGAAAAATATAGATTCACATATCACAGAATAGATTGTAGAAAAGTAAATGAACGCACAAGTTTTATAGTAGTTTGGCAAACTCCGGCCTACGTCCACTCTAATAATCTTTTTGTTATACTATAAGGTTATAAATACAGTTGTTTTTAGCCTTAGAAAATTAATGGAGAAAGAGGTAAGAAGTGATGAAGGAGAGCCAAAAGAAGATCCTTTGCAATGATTCAAGTCCGCTGTATTTACAAGTGAAGTATGCATGGATCAGGCTGAAATTTCGCTAGAAGAACCTCTAGAGCCGTACGACCCGATTCACCAATTTTCAAATCGACCATACACCGTTGAAATGATCAATTTTGATATTTCATATTAGCTCCAATGGGGTGCGATTGTTTTTGTAGGTACTCCATTATGTTACTACTTTCTCTTCAAATTTCGTATGATTTCGACTTACCGTCTGAGAGATATTACGTTTTCCATGGTGTCGAGTTGATAAAAGAATAAGGAAGATCGTTCCATATTTGTTCCTTTAGGGATACGATCATTCTGGTCGGTCCAACATGATGTTAGCTACATGCTCTCTAAATTTTGAGCCGTTTTAACTCATTGTTTATGGGATTTCGCATTTTCCGTGGAATCGGGATTGTTCTTGCTGAAATGATCTGATCCTTCAAGAATGATGTAGGCTGACCATTCAAGTTTCTCCATATGATGTGTGATCAATATAGTAGGTTCTTTTACATAATATTTACTATTCCCAAAGTTTCATGTCATTCCAACTTTGCGTTTGTGAGATATTGATCGATCATTATTGATTTGAATTGTTTTATGGGTCATGACCGATCGATCTAACTTCATCATAAGGCCCAATGATCGATGGTATGGGCCCTTTATGGTGTAGTGTAGTTACCTTCCGAATTGCATATCGATTTCCTTTGTAGATTTTGAGTTATAGATTGATCATCGGCGAAAATTACCAAAATGATCATTGAAAAACCTACTTCAGGGTTGACCCGAAGCGAGACCTGAAGCAATTATCTTTCTGACTCGAAGCAGGCACTAAACATTCTGGCTCAGGGTTAGACTTGAGTAAAATTCAAATTTCCTCCAAGAAAATGTGATTTTGACTCTAAGCATGAAAACTTATCGATGGCCATCGTTTTTCTCCAAGCAATCTCCAAGAAAACATGTATCCGACTCCAAGAACGATCCAACACTTCAAATTTCTACGACTCCATGCAAGTAGCAAATTTTGTCAGGTCTGACTCCAAGCAAATTACCACTGATCCGTCGATATCGATCCATCTTCTTTTTTTCCATACTAAGCCATTTTTTAGCATTTTTCATTCGAATCCATTCAACTATCATCCATAGTTTCAAATACAACCGATCTCCAATCATGATAACGATGTACTTTAGCTGAATTCATGGTATCCCGGCCTGACCAAATTGTGGGATAATAGTCACTTACCAAAACGACACATAAGGATCGGTTGCACGATGCTACAAGTTTAGGACTGGCTCCCTTCCTTTGACATACTTAGGTATCCAACTATATAGTTCTTACGGGCTCTGTCCTAAGCTCTCTGAGCTCCTATATATTCACTGCTTCTATGCCACAAAATCCTTTTTCCAAGATTATCATAAAAAATGCATAGATTTTTTATGGTGCTTCTATGATAGCTCTAGGTAACATCATTGGATTTCTAGGTTTCACATCTGCAGGCCTAAGATAGAAGGGGTTGGGACTGCAAGATCTTTGTGTGTCATACATAATAGACTTACAAATTATAAGTCCGGTCCCTTCAGAATAAATCTCTTTAGGAAAAATTCCTCAATCACAGATATCATAGATTTGAAGCTAACAAATTCATTGGTACTCCTTCTTACTCAAGCAAAATATAAAAACAATTGCACAAATACAACGCCCACTTCGACTAACATATCACTATTCCACCCAGCTCTGATTGGAGGGATTCAACCTTCTCTATCATAGCTGCATGGAATATCATTTGTGAGCATAATCCTATAAATCTCCATTTTCATATGATATGGAGTCCTCGCGTTCCTCCTATAATCTCTATTTTATGTGGAAACTCCTTCACCGAGGCCTTCCCTTGGATCTATATCTTACAAAATTAATATTCCACTAATTTCCAAACATTGTCATTATAGCATCGCCAAATTTATCCTCCATCACTTTGGCTCTAGCAAAGTGGATATTGTAGATTTGGAAACACTTTGAGGATCCGATGGGGATATGTCATGGTTCATTCTCTCTTCCCCTTCGTTTGACCATATGGTGGTCCTTTTCTAGGAGTAAATCTATTCTAGTCATCCTTTTCTAAATTCCACCGTTCATTATCTAGAGTATTTGGTTCTTTCAAAATAAATTTATCTTTTAAATCGTTGTTTATACCACTCCGATATCACAACTTTTACACTAGATGATATAAAAATTGCATTCAAGTTAAACCATATTCTGGTCCTCACAATTGATTCCTCGAGGCATTCATCTCAGACTTCTCTGCTCTGTCAACCCTAAAATGATGAAGTGTAGTCACTTAGTGCTTCGACCCACTAGTTTTCCACATGTTTGCACATATTATTATACTTTGTTGTTCCTCTTTATCCTTTTGGTTTATAGGTAATTAGGACAATTTAATTGATTCTTATTGAGTCTGCGACTAGGCATCTTGCTCCGCACTTTCTCTATTCTTTCTACATTCCAGAGGTTCTCATCTTAGCTACAATTACCATTGCATGCAGTGGCACCATATCTTGATGTCCTTGCGGAGACCGCATACTTTATATAGTGGATACTTCTCTTTGTTCATTCATTTTTCCATTTTGCATACTCAGTTATATAAGAGCCTTTTTCCCATTTTTTTTCTTCATTTTTATATTATGTACGCCACTAAAGGAAGTCTATTTTCCTGCCTTTTGGTTATATAGCACTGCCTTATCCTCTTGCTTGTTTTCTCCGAAAAGGCAAGATTTTTGTGAAGAAGCCCCCATTACATCTATATATATAGTTTAGGCATATATATATATATATATATATATATATATATATTTGTATGCATGTGTGTGTGTTATATTGCTACATACATATATATATATATGTACATATATTTCAAAACCAATCTATATATTTAAAAGTTGATATCTTCAAACATAGATGAAGGCTTCGTATTTAAGAGAAAATGGAAATAAGTATACATAAAATCTAGATCTAATCAAATGTGTATCCAAAGAGGAAAGATGAAATGGTAATATATTTAAATAACTTCACTTCTTCTTTTACCAACTCCCAATTAAATCTAGATTTAATTTCTATTTGAAAAAGAAAGGTGGTTCCATTGTTACCCATAATCGAAATTAATTTAACACTATAAATTTTAATTCAAAATATCACACACACACATATATAAACAATATCACTTTTAAAATAATATCATAACTAAGATTGCTCTAACAGTATGAACTAATCAATTAAAACATTCCATACGTATGTGTGTATAACAATTCATAATTAATTAATTTATTTAAATTTCACATATATTTGATTGAACAATAAAAAATAAAATATTTTAGTTTGAAATCAAAACCGTCTTAACCAAATGATTAAAATCAAAATGGTTTACTATTTCAAATTACATAAAGAGCTTATATAAACTTCAAATATTTTAATATCAAATTCATTATTTTAAATAAAGTAAATATTTATGGAATGTATATGTGTGTATTTTATTACACCCAAAATCAAACATAATTAACAATCAGATTCTCTTAAATATGCGTATAAAATTAGTTCCATGTTTCGTAAATGACAATACGTAAATAATTTTAAATCAAATCTAGTAAGTGGCAATATAATATTTACATATATATGAATTTGGGTTAAGGTTGAACATTATGAATGAATAATATAAAATAGAATTAAATCTGAAAGGATATTGCCTTTTGTAACACTTTACTTTTAAAATAGACACCTAAATCGCTTGAATCACCACTCGATCTCGCTATCGAATGAACCACCTTAATTTTATTTTGGCTGAAATCTTTTGGCCATGGAGTTAGATAAAGGAGATCATAGACATGAGTGAAAGGAGAGAAAGAAACCTAGTTTTGAAATGAATGAGTGAGTACTGTTTTATGGAGAGAATAAATTTTTTTCTTATTCTTTCTTAGAAACTTCCTCCTTTAACTTCTAGTTGACTCTAGATCACATATCTAGATGATTCCTTTTTCTTCTATGGTAGGCCATGCATGGTCCATTTATGGACAAAAAATTACAAAATCCATCAATTAACTGTTGATATTTAAAGCCCGCTTAAATGTGTACCGATACGTGTGTATGTAACTTTTATATACATATCTAAATAAATATTAATTGCATTTGAAAATTTCTGGAAGCCACCTTACTTCCTACACATACCGCAGACATCGAATGTAATAATAGTTAATATTTCTTAAGTAGCAATTTATTTAGTTAATCTATAACACTTTATGAAACAATTAAATTGTGTGGTTTTTCAAAGAATCCACAAATGTGGTTGTGTGACATTGAGTTGCGCATTCAGTCATTGATTAATGTTAATCAATTCAAATGTTGATGTTCATACATCACCTTAGTAGTGGTGTGACAGTTTGATCGCATTCATAGTTTATAGATCGTTTTAGTTAAATCATATTTCTATATCGCTTTTAAGTGATACCAATAGTGACAATAATTTACATACGTTCTCTTTGTCAACACTATATCACTTTCGGACATTTAGAGCCTGGTTCTAGTCAAAACTCTAATATTATCAACATTTAAATTGATTAGACATTAACAAAATTCTTGGTTCAGTAATAACATTTATTATTAACTGTTCTACTCTAGCCAAAGATTTTGAATTTGAGTTGACTGTTGACCATGATAATAATCATATACAACCAAGAAGATGAATTCTCTATTGAATAACGCTTCACTCCAATGCTTCAACTTGTACCCAATTACAGTCATTCGATCAATGCCATGCCATAATTTGACTATAATCAAAGTGAAGTATCCAAATTGAAATTCATGGTACTCTCACGTCAAGGAATTATGTTACATTATCATATCGATATTTTTTATTTGACCTAAGTATTATCAACCACTTGGAAACTCTTAGACAAGTTGTTCTGTAGTTATCCAATAACTATGAGTACGAAAGCCCTGGGTGCCACTAGGTTCCCATGAGTAATATACGATCCAACATTTGAAGAGCGTTATGTACTTCAATTTCAGTGGATATACCGATATCCTTTCTCAAAACATCTTGATTAATAATATTTAAGACAAAATGTTATTCAATATTGTGATTAGTTACTCACGATTGCAACTATTTGCAACTACAATCATATGAAATTTTATTTAAGAACTTTCTTAATTATACACTTTAAACAAGTTAATTAATTATATTACAACATTACAAAGTATATATAAGAAAAAAACACCTTTGTTACAAACAAGATTGATTACAAAGTTAGTTAGATTTATGTAACAAATTACATAATTACCCCTAGGGCATACAACCAACTCTTTCAAATTCAATGTTAAATTCATCTTTAAACCTTAACTAAGGAGATTTAAGTTTTAAATGCTCCAAATGAGAGGTTGTTGCTAACTCAACTATAGAGGCTAAGTATGTTGCCTTGAGTAGTACCATAATGAAAGTAGTGTATGTTTGGAAATTCATAAAACAGCCAGGAGTAGTTTCCACAATTTTATTCCAATAATGTATTATGATTATATAATTATAATAATGTAATATAGATTGCATTATGTATTGACATCTTGATAAGAAATTGAGATATATTCTCCATAATGGATAAGCAATAAAAGTGTTCATCGGTAATGGGGAAACTTGATCAAAAAGTAAATACAAAATAACAATAATATGGTAGACCCATTCACTAAATCCCATCTTAGTCGAGTTTAAGTATAATTATCGAAGGTATAGGCATGAGGCACAATAATTAGCCGCAAGTGCAAGTAAGGGATTGATAGAATTAAGAGTGTGCCATAAGGGTAATTATGTGATTTATTACGCAACTTAACTCTTATAAGATAATTCTTTTCAAACTGATGTAAGCATCTATTTTTTTTCATTTGTATATGTTGTTATGCATATACATAAGTAATTAATTAAATATGTTAAACATATATAAGTAGAAATCCTTAGAGAAGTAATATCGTGATTGTATATACGAATATGTTCATTACCATGAGTATTGAACCTATATATATATGTGTCATTTTCAATATATATATATATATATATATTAAAGCACTTAATCCATAAATTTTCCTAGCCAAAATGCACCAAGAAATGAATAATGATACATCTATTGAGACTTGTATGTGTAAAGCTCTTCTTATAATGGATGGTGAATTACTCATGACTATATAGAACACTTAGGTGTTACTGGTACTCGTATTTTTGAACAATCTGGTATGACTAAACGAGTATCTTCTATAGGTTAATATGACTTACTCAAAGTAGAAGATCTCAAGGTAATGACATACATCAATCTTCATATTTGAGAGTACTGTTGATCTTAAGTATCTAGACTATACTTTGACTATGGTCTAGCACATGACATAACGGCCATACCATTTCCATAATTGGGTATATGTTAAACTACTGAAAGTGAAGTACTACCAGAGAGAGGATTCTTCTCCTTCGCTATTAATGGTCGGCGTCACCGTAATCGGTAAATCAACTTAACTCCAATCAAAATAAATCGATTAGTCGAAAATTTTATTGTATTGAACTAAAGCTTTTAATACTGGCCTCGGTATTAATACGGATATTAACAGAGTTTTTAACCATAGACCAAACTCTAGATATCTAAGTGATATAGTGATGATGAAAAGAATATGTGTACAAACTATTGTTACTAGGTGAGTATATATTTAATCAGAAAAATGACTTCTCTTAAATGACTTATAAGCACTGAACTTGACCCTATATGGTGCTTTAGCAAAGTCCGTACTGACTTTGATATTTAAATTGTTTAAATATTGATTATGGATTGAGTTCACATGTAATAACCTGGATTTTATGTATTAAAAGGTCTAAAGTATTTAAAATCCAAACCATGTCTTATGAGGCTATAACTTCGAGTTATGTTGAGTACTGACATTTTTGTCCTTGGGAATTTGATTGGAAGGTTTTCACCTTGCACTAGTACAAAACTGGTCATTTGTGTCGGTTGTGTAACCCCTGTTGTGTCGGTTTTACAACCGACTCAAATGAAGATGACACAAAAGACATTTTTCTGTTGTGTCGGTTGTACGACCGACACAAATATCAATCATTTGTGTCGGTTGTTAATAAAGAACCGACACAAAACTATGAACAGTTGTGTTGGTCTTTCTAATAGGACCGACACAAATCAGCTTGTATAGTGAAGCAAACCGCTGTTTATTGTATCGGTCCTTTTAGAAAAACCGACACAACTGTTGCTTGTTTTGTGTCGGTTCTTTATTGACGACCGACACAAATGATTGATATTTGTGTCGGTTATGTTTGTTTTTCAATCGACACAATTGATATATAGTTGTATCGGTTCCCTTTGAAGTAACAACTGACACAAGTTATATCTGAAGCCAAAAAAAATATTATTACCGTTTAAGATTATACAAACAGTATGAAATTGAATTTTATTTTTTTATAAACGAACGTTACTATGAACTGATTGAACAAAAAATATAATTATATATCCATCAACATAATTCATGTTTACAAACCAAAATAGAATATAATCTATCACAAACATAACGTATGTAACAAAATACCAACGTACATTACAAAAGATCAGCGTACACAAGAAAAAACAACTACATCCAATTATACATGATATAACTAGCTAAATTCTCTCGAACCTCGTCTATCACTTGTTGGTTATAAGAACCGTATCATACGAAGTCCTACAATTAAGAGAATTGTTATACAAAAGACAATAATTAAGTCAGGAATACTCTGCATAAAAGAATCTAAGAGGAATGTAATTCAAACACAGGTTGAACCATAAGCTGAATATTGGAAACAGTAATTTGGGACCCGTGTTATTCACCGTGTACCATGATCATATTATCTGGATTAGAGGTGATTTGTTACTTGCCTGTGCAATATATAATAATGTTTGTTGTTTTCATAATTAAATGCTGTGTAGTTAACAGTCTCAATGGTTAGGTAGAAAGAAAGATTTGAATTATGGTCATGGTTAATTTGAAAACAATGCAACAGCCGTAGCCTGTATATATTATACACAAATCAGATTTATCCCCTTACAGAAACATCAAGTAATTCACCGATCTTTGTTTAATGGTATGCTTGGTGGCTAGTAACTAACAGTATCCAACTGTCGTACCTACGTCAATATTATGAATATGGAAATAACTGAAAAATTACGTTGTTGTAATATGGACAGAATCACTGGAAATCCCTATAAAGTAAAGAGCTTATGAAATAGAGCATTTCCTCAAATAAAACTCAAGAAATATTGGATCAAGAATCTATGAAGCAAAATTAATTGTCAATTTGGACCTTACCGTAGTGTATAAATTAATTAGAAAGGAAACAGGGTAGTTGGTTCTAATAACCAAAATAATTCAATTGTTCAAATAAAAATGAATCCAATCTTATACCAAACTAATTGAAATCAAGCTTCTCCGTATCTTCACATATTCAGAGGAAAAAGTTGAAGCCAACAAACGGCATCCCTTCACATATTTTTTATAGATTCTAAAAACTCAAAAAACAGTAGTATTAAATTGACACATACATTTATGTGAAGCTTACATTTTCAAAACTTGACAAATATGTCAAAATATTCTAGTCTTTACAAAATATGTCTGCTCATGAAGTTATACACTTGAAACGGTTCTAACGTTTAAGAATTTGAATTTTATATATATCCAGAGATCACTGACATATACATTCAATATGTGCTCAAAATTCAATACCTAAAAATACACATATTAAAATACATATATCTAGAAGTGTCTGTTTTTAATAAGCTGTACACATACCTGTATTTCTTCAAAAATCCGAACACATATTCATAGCTTATTTGTATTTGTAAATTTATAAGCGTATATCGAAACCTTAAATATTTTCAAAACTAATCGTACGTACAATTTTGCATGCTTAAGTTCATATGTGTGTGTGCGCATGCGTGTGTGCACGCGTCTACTCGAAATTGTTGATTCTTATGACACCAAACATAATTGGAGTGTACACAGGAAATCATAACATACCCAGATTTTAATATTTTTGAACAACTTGAGACCCTTGTATTTTTGTAGCTTGGTCACAATCCATTCTTTGATATAAAAAATTGCCTGAACTTAAAATTATGTATATTTGTCAATATCACTATGCATGAGGCCTTGATGGAAGTATTTCTAAACAAATATACTATTAGACATGTGAAATTTTATGTATGAACAGATGTTTAGTTTCAAACAGTATTGCAATCTTAAGCACATATTTTGCAGAAGAATACATATATAGTATGGTATACATATGTTCAGGTTTAAATATATTTTGGATTTCAGACGATACGGTTCTTTAAATACAGCGAGCTTTCGGGAGATGAAATTTCTAGTACGAATAGGACTTTGAATGAGTTAAGACTCTATTTTTTTTGTTTAATTTCCAATCTGCTTGGTGCATCACTACACATTTTCTCGGTTTATTTTTCTTCTTCAAATACATGAACTGAACAGTAAATAAAGACTTGGCATTTGATTTCTTCTAACTAGCATTGCAGCAATGATTTGATCGAAATATACCTATAATGTAGCTAATGTATAATATGAAGGAAAAAAACTAAAGTAGTACCATTTGTAAATCGATGCTTTGATTGCGGTTTTTCACTATGTCATGCATATACCTCATCACATAATATACACAGTCAGTTGCTCCTAATTGTTGAGGACACTACAGCTAGTTAGTTTAAAATGAATTCATATGCCAAACAATATATAGTATTTATTTTATTTTATTTTTTGTTTGAAAATCAAATCACCTTAACATGCTTCCATTTCAAGGTACTTCCTCGAGACTTGCCACCGAATGCCTTGTAAATTTTGAAGGCCCTACACATGCAAGAAAATGTTAAGTAAATAACTACTCCGGCAACCGCATTTACATACACTAATTTCATGTATAAATTTTTAATTTTACCACATATACTAAATTCACATAAGAGATCAAATATATATAACTTACGTGCTCAATTGCGGTTTAATTTCAAGTTTATGTTTGCGTTCGGCCTGAGGATCAAAAACATAAATCTCATTCATTTCTACACGGAAAACAAGCAGTATACAATGTTTCCTGCGTTGCAAGATTTATAGTAAGTTAAAATTGGCATCAAATTTGTAAACTAGTTACTAAAAGTTTAATGTTCATACCCTTCGTACTGTGGGGCTAAAAGTAAGCTTTTAGATTGCAACGCTTTCCATGTGTTCGGCAAATATGTATTTTGTCGCATCTGGATGTTTTGCACTTAGGAAAGCTTTTTGGAACACATAAACCCAATGGTCTCCACTTTGAGATCATTGCACATATGATTTAACCACCTAAATAAATTTAAACATATATTATTAGTTTTTTAAAAATTGACTATTCATCAAAAAATTAAGATGGTTATATATAAAAAAATTGCTAAGGAAATAATACTCACATGATGTAAAGTTGCAACCATGATGCATTCAACCATGTCATACTATGGAATTGGATAATGTCGTCCATCGTGATATGTCAAAGTCAGCATCATATGTGAATAAATCCTTATTCACTTGAATTGCATTGATGGAACTATCATTGGATAGCATTTGAAGTATTAGGTCATGGAAATATCTGCACTCGCTCGTTAAAGTTTTGCGAATCTCTTCATCCATGATTGATTTGTGTTTTGCAGACTCATTTGACATTGTATTCACGACCTTGTCATTACTATTTTCAAACAAATCCTTGTTTGGTTGAGATGTAGGCACCTAATTCAAAATTCTAAGTAGATGTTTGAAATGATGTTGTTAAAAGAATAGACGAATGCTAAGAATTCAACTTCATATGTTAACTACTTTCCGATAAGTTTATAAATAGCTAAATTATCTATAATAAGTTCTAGTATGAAGAAATTTTACTTCTTTAATATGTTCTAATATGAAATAGAGGAGTTTAGCAAGCTAAATCAAGGAAGAAAAATGCATTCATTACCGTATCATTATCTCTTAAAAGCACAAGGCTTTTAGGCCATTGAACAAAACTCCCGACCGCTTCTCCTATCGTGTTGTGATGTTTAGTTGGAACAGGAAGTGAGGTTCCTTCATGACTAGACTCCACTGCATCAATTCCAACTTTTACATGATCGACCAAGATTTGTTGATTATGACATTGATCTCCGGACCTTGAAGCGGGATGTACCATGCCATGGCCCACTACAACAATTTTAGAGTCCACATTCGCGGCCAAACGACATTTAATCGGTTTCTAGAATGGCAAGTACAAAACCAACATTTTTCACTTAGCACTTGTCAAATACATAAAATCGTATACGTTTATAAATTCAACTATGAATTGTTTACCCGCAAGTCTGCAAAGGGATCCGTCTCTTGAGTTTTGTTTGCATATTGTAATTTGCTCGGGTGCGTTGATTGACAACTACTACGATGATCGGCTAATGGTGTGTTGATCTCCACCTCCTTGGGCAAATTCATCGTGTTCAAAATGTTTGCAATCTGCTCTTGAACCATTGTACTCATCTCTTGTCTCAATTTTTGGCTCACTTTAGCCTCTATTTCCTGAGTGATAACATGCAGCTCATCAACTGATATTACACCACTTCGACCTTTCCTTTTCTCTACATCCCCAAATACGTTTTTTATACCAACCATCCCACCAATCCCTCTAACTCGACCTGGATGCTCTTTTTTTTGAAGACCACAACTCAAGACATCATCATACCTATCTAGAACCCATGACCCTTCAACGGCTTTTCCTCTCCAACCATTCTGTCAACAAAAAAAAAGCTAAAACATAAGGTGGCATGCTTTTCACTATCATATGAAGATTAAAAAATTAAAATAGTGCTATTGTATCATGCTTTTTACTGAAATGTTAGCACCACACGTTTGCTGAAATGATATCATATTACGTGTCATATTTTATCTAATAAAGAATGCTGGGTCGTGTGTGTTTTCAGTTTAAAACATGTAAAGCGATAAAACACATGGAAACTAGTCGCACCATTTTATCTACAACCATCTTAGTTTTCTCATTAGGGATGGCATAATTTCCATCGGCTCCTTTTTTTGATCGTGCCAAAATCCAATCAATACTTCGATCCAAAACAGGTCCACCTGGCAATATGGTCGAGGAACCATGGCCTTCAATTATCCATTTAGCCTTCTTCCCTGCATATCCAGCTTGTCCTAAATAGTGAGGATGCTCGTTGCATGCCCGACTCTTCCTAGCCTTCTCACTTATTTGCTGTTTTATGACATTGTAAAATTCAACAAAACAGAATAGCACAAGCCACAGAACAGTTGCAATTTGCACAAATGTTTGTACTATTTCTCTATGCATGAGCAGTATGCATTTAGTATGCAATGATAGAAGAAGAAAGAAAAATATGCAAGTCAAGGCAGCCTAAATTTTCGAAAATTTGCGAAGTAGAAAGCATTGTTGTGTCCATATTTCAAAGCAAAGGACAATGATGTGCCTCATTTCTTAAAGAAACAATGAAACTGTAACGTCCCGCCTTTTCGCGCGCTTTAAATCGACACACGTGCCAATTCAAACCATACAAAAGGGCGGATTGTTATGGGGTAAATAAGAAAAACCGAAAAGAGAGAAAAAAAACTAAACAGAATCTCACAGCGGAAGGATAAAATATAATAATAATTATACAGTTCATGAAACTGTTTACAAAACATTTGATTCTTCTTTATACAATAAATATCAGAGTTCACATACCAATAAATCTCAATGCAGCGGAATACAGTGTAGTGGAACCATATAATATATAATAATAATAGTAATGAAATCTTCGTCTTCTTCCTCCAGAAAAATCTTCAAATCCTGAAACGCTCAGACTGACCCGAGCGAATTTGAAAAGACAAAACACTCGAGTCAGATCTAAAAAATCTTATGTAAGTTAAATTAACAGAAATGAATATGAGTGCAGTAACTCAAGAGATTCTCGGGATTTACATCTCCTAAGGATCCGTTAAACTATTTACTATGTAGTATATTTCGCTATTATAATAGTGTCTAATTGTAAAATAAACTTACTTTTAAATAGCGTTAAGGCTTTACATTTTCCACCTTAACACATAATATATTCCCATAGTCTATACAGTACCATAATCTCCCCCGTACTGGGCGTCGTCAGAGGGCACTCCATAGGTATGGTACAAAACCAAAATCGTATAAGGCGCGATAGGGTAGGTGGCACGACACAACTAGGCAATGCAAGGGTAGATATACCAATTGCTATCCGGGCTGGTGGTAACGCATAGCCGCAGCTACCGCCCACCTCGAACAAACTCCCCCTAAAATCAAAAGTAAAAGTGGTCACCGAATCAATCCAAAGTCAGAGTATAGTATCGAAGAGGAGTATCCGATAAAGGGCGCTAACCCCTTTGGCCCGAGAATCGCTCCTGTTTTAGCCACCTTACGCCAACTCACGGGAGTCGGGTCCACGTATTTACCTCAAAGGAAACGCCGCCACCATCCTACTTCATTCTGGAATCTCCACCGCGTACACGGTTGTTAAAGTGGTTTTCGGAGTTGGCAGAGAGTATGACAACTTCCGATCCCAGTCTCTTCAACAACCAAACGTTATTATAACACCGCGGTCATTTAAAAAAATAATTATACTTTCAAAACCAGAATATAATTATCCATTTCAAAACTCATAAATACGATATCTTTTCCCTTTCAAACCAAACTCATTTGATATTATTTTTATAAAAATCCAAATAAATATAATATCATTTTATTTCAAATATATATTTCTTTTCCAAAACCATATTGTTTTCAAACTTATAATAATCTGAAACCAAACATTGAATTATAACTTTCAAACTATAATACTTCAAAAATTCATAGCTTTAAACCATAATTTCTAAAACTTAAATGGTTTGGATATTCAAACAGTATATAACATCAATAGTTTGGATTCAAAATTTCTTTATAAAATAAAATAATTTCCGCGACTTACAATTTATTTCATTTAAGATTAAGTCAAAATCCCTAAATTTAAATTCGCTTTCAGTTTAAATAAACCACTTCAGTTTCAATATATTTCAAACTTTGAATATTAAACAATTGGAACTAAGGTTGGAAATTTCTGTTTCACCAATTTAAAGTCCTATTATTTAGTTTGAAATAATAATTGCATAATAATCCTGTAATCTTTTAAGTAAAACTCAAGTTACTTATAAAACAAAATTTCCTTCAATTTTTATACTAGAAATATTCATTTAATTCACCTTGAATAGAATTCAGTTATAAATATCATACCTTTTTAAAAATTTCAAGTTAATAAACATTACATCAACTTATGAAGTTAACTTCTTAATTAAGCTTAATTCCAAATAAATTTTCCAATTTAACTCCCAATCTTAATTAATTTAAATCCTTTAAAATTATATGTAATTTCAATATCTTAACATGTACTTAACCATATAATATAAAATAATCAAACTCCATCATTCAACTTATTTATTTTATTTAACCAATCCATACATAGCTTACCTTCAATACTTTTAACTATAAATATATATATAAAATAAGATTTTATATAATATCAAAATCAATATTTATTAACCGTATCCTATCCAAACCATAGAAAAATCATTTCAAATTTTTTTTTATATATATACCGCGGTGCCTGTATATAATTTTCTATCCTATGGTCAAGTGATACAGATATTTATCATTTCAATCCGCAATTTAAAAATAAAAAAAATGCGGCTGTATATCATTTCAAACCGCAATACCGAATGAATGAAATACATGATAACTTGCAGATTTTAAAATATAGTACACATCATCCATTCACCAAACATCAATCATCAATCATTAATTATAATCATCATCCAATTTAAACAAACATCAATATATAACAGGTGATAAATAACTGGTTTCAATTTCAGTTTATACTCAAATAAATTTAATAACTGTTAATTGGCAGTTTATATGCAAAATAAATATAATTTAACTGGCAGTTAATATGCAATAATGAATTAAATAACGCATAAATTAAGTGAATGCAATTTAACTGAGAAATTGATGAAATATATACCAAACAGCTATAAATAAAATTTTAAACACATCAAAAAAATAAATTTAACAAACATAAGAAATTTTAGAAGTTGTGAGTGGGTTAAAACACTCACCTTTATATGAATCTGAAAATAATAGACTTCTAATCAATAGCTTCGCTCTATGCTTCCTTATATTGATTGCTAGCTTTGTTCCGTAATTTCTTTTATTTTGATTTACTTAAATTTCCATCCTTATTATATTAATATATATGTATATATATATATGTATTTATGTATGTATATTTTAAAAGGTTTGGAAAAGATTTGAAAAAGAAGAATTTGAAAAAGAAGAATTTGAAAAAGAAAAGGATTGAAATAAGAAGAACTGAAAATTGTAGAGAAGATCAAGTTTTAAAAAGAAAGAAGAAAGTTTGAAGTAGAATAAAACTTGAGAAGAAGAATATTTGAAGAGGAAGGAAAAATTAAAATGAGATATAATAAGGAGATTTGAAGAAAAAAAAAAGGAGATTTGAATGGGGGCTAGGGTTTCATTTGCATCATATCGTATTTATAAGGTTAGAGTTAGGTTTAGGGACAAAGAGATTTGAAAGGAGAGGCTGCTATTAATTAGAAATAAAGTAAATATGAACAACTTGGTATTGAAATATAGTAAATATGAACAGCCTTTTTTTTAAAAGTAGCAGGTATTAAAAAGAGGTAATTATTAATTAGAAAGGGAATGAATATGGAGGGACAAAAATAAATGACACGTTTTCGTTAGTTTGATTCTAAATTAATTAAGTGCTAGATACAGAAAAGTTTGAATACATCATATATATTCATACTTTAACTGTGTGTCAAAATTGCTAAACATATATCAAGTACGATTAATTGGTGACAATATATAGGAATAAACAAGAATAAATGTAGATGCAATCACATAAGGATCTAATAGGGAAGGAGATAAAAAGTAACGACGTTGATTAATTCCACTTTCCCACTTTAGCCAATTTATTAATACGGCATTTAATTATCATGCAAGTTGTATTATGACTAGAAAACATAAACAACAAACAATAAATTAATATGTATATAATATTACCTCACTTTTAAATTGTTTGACAAACATAATAAAAATTAAATCATGCTTTAGCAATTTGAAATTAAAATATTAAATGTTTATATGTATACACATGCACACAAACACACATACATGTGTGTATAAAGATTAAACCAAAGCTTATTAATTAATTCAAAGCATACTTCCATACCACATTAAATAGTCTAATGCATTTGTAAACTTATGTATACTTGAAGTCAAAAATACATATATACATATAAATTAAACCTTTTTACCTTAATGAAATTTATTTAAATTTTTAACAAAACAAAACTGGAACACGACAAATTAAGCAATATAGTAATAAACCTTTAAGATACTTAAATAAGGACATTTGAGATAATAAATTAGGTAACAAATTTAAATATTGTTGTAATCAAAATCAAAGCTTAGATTTATTATCGAAAAATTGTTAAGCATATGTAAACTTCTATTATAATTTATTAGATTAAGAACAAATAATTTATTCAACAAAGTATTCAAATTTCATGATATATTCAATTCAAGATAAAGTGACAATATGTGTATACAATATTTCTGTTTCAACACAAATGAAAATTATATGTATATAAACTTTCAGATCTACAAAAAAAAATGCAATTTGGTTTAAGAGTTTAAAAAATAGATCTATAATTAAACATTCTTTTAATATATATATATATAAAAAATTGTTTTGATCTATCAAATTCAAATTAATTCATTCAAAAAAAAATTCAAATAAATAAATAAATGTTGATTCCCATTCTTAAATCCACTATTGATCATATTGCCATCCTGGGTACCATTTATTTTAAACCTAAAATTTGCACTTCATCATCTTGTATTAATGTCATCCAATTTCTACTTACTATTATTTCTTAATTTACATTCTATAACTTACTTTGTATACTTTTTCTTATTAATTTCTTAATTATCAAAACTTAAACTTTATTCCCCAAAACCACAAATTATTACTTAACATAAATCTACTCTTTTATTACTTTACATTCACACTTTCGTTACTATCAAATTAATCACCAGTTACGTTATCAACAAACCAACATAAATTAATATTTTAAATGCTTACATTTATTTCTCTTATATGGTTATTATTTATCCACTTGTGCTAACTTTTATTACCTAAATTTTCCATTATTATAAGCCTTTAATATTTCCGTTTAAATTAAATATAAATTTCAATTCAATCCATCCTTTATTACATCAACTGTTACTTTAATTTACATTAACCAACGTACAATTAAGATTTATTTGTAATCGATTACCAAATTTTATTTTAACTTATTAAATAAACAAGCAACCTAAAAATTGCAACTTATGTGCTTTTAATTGCATTGACATTTAAACTCATTAGCTTATATCAACACTATTATCATTAATTGCAAATGGATTACCAATTTTAGTCATTACCCCAAACAACTAACATATATTAATCTACATTATTCCCAAGTTAAAAATTTTGAATTAATTACTATTTATTATTATCATTTCACCGATTAATTTAACATTTGCATTGGTTTTTCTTATAATAAATTTATTGCCCAATACTCCTATATTCATCTTAGATTTGTTCAAATGGCTATATTTCAATTTATAAGCAAAATTTTCTATTGATTTCCCATTTTAATTTATTAGACTCCACTAATGTAATAGTTAAATATTAATTTCACTTATTTGTAATAAATCCACAAATTGAATTTCAAATTTCAAATATATTCATAAATCTTGGTTTTTCACTTCTTAAATCACCCAATCGTCATAGTATAAATAAATTTAACATTGATTGCATCTTCTAGAATTAACAAACTTCAATGCCAATCAAAACTACCTTAACTACACAAATCAGGTCAAAAGTTTTCAATTGTTTTCGCATTAAAGTTTATTAACTACCGGAATAGGTATCTTATCAATTGTAATTATTTAACTTTAATTACCTTTAAGTTTATTTCAATTATTCTCATTTATTCCCTACCAATATTCGTTATCATTTATAAATGTCATGTCAGTTTCTTCTATTATTGCAATGTATTCATTCATTCATTATTGCATAACTTCATTTATATTTTATTTATTCATTTATTGTATTTGTGCTTAATCCAATTTCTTAGCAACTCAATTGTTTACTAAAGTTTATACCCAGTTATTTATACTTTCCTTTATTACTTACAAATCTTATTTCATTCATAAATGTCATCATTTAACAATTTATTGCATAAACTTCATTCATTAATATTCGTGCTATTCATGTTTAATTCAATACCTTTGCACATTAATTCATTTACTAAAGTTTACGATCACTTATTTATATTACTTACCTTCTTATTATATTAAATTAGTAGCATTTCAATTTTTACTTAAGTTCATATTTCCAACCAATTACTAAAATATCTTACATAATATTGAATTCATTCAACCACCTCTGATTATAACATTTCATTAGTTAATTCAATATTCTTGTTTGTTTCCTAAATTAAACTTATAACCAAGTATGACAAATTTCATAAATTTAATTAATTTCTATTTCATTTTTTTTGAATTTGTAAATCTTAATTTAAATCGCTACATTAAATTTCTAACATTTGCTTCGTTATAACTACTAGAATTTTTATTTCTTCCTAAATTAAATTGTAAAATTTAAATCAAACTAACAAATCTATTAATCAAAGTTTACGGGTCGTTACAGAAACATATTGAGATCTCCTGATGTATTAAATAAAATTATGCATATATATACAAGACATCATACAATTCTCATTTCTTTTTAAAATGGTGTATTACTATTACATATATATACAATGCTATATATATAAACAGTTACTCAAAACAATTGAGCTTATTTGATTTACAAAATACTTCACTAATTATTCATGATTAAACTGATTTTAAAAAAAACAAAATTTAAGAAAATATACCTCATATATATGTAGTTATACATAAGCAAGAAGATTCACAAAGTTCATAAAATGTTTTTACTTAGTATCCAAGAATCTGATTTAGAACACCAAGTGATACTATATATGAACTGTTAGATTTTTAGTGATATAATATTCCATATTTAATTAGATCTTGGAGATATTTGAGTCTATGTGGAAATATGACTCAAATTCATTTCCTATTTTACAGATTTGATAGAATTTTGGAAGGTGATTTATTGCATCTTTTAGAGATTTTGCGTCTTTGATAGAGAGATTAGTTGCCTCTTTTATTGCATTAAAGAAGGCAATAAATTATCTATCTGGAAAGAATTATGAAGGTATTAAATAGCTTCTTAAATAAGATATTTTATAAAGTCTATTATAAATAGACATGTTTAGGATTCATAAGAAGTGTGGGAAAAAGTGTATTTTGTTGGTTGTATGGGATTGAGATTTTTTTCTCAATTTTAAGTCTCTTTTGTATTTTCTTGGTTGAATCAATAAAAGTGTTTGTTTTTTTGGAGGAATTATTTTTGTTTGCTTTCTTCACTACTTTCTCTTCTAAATCTAATTATGTAGTGATCCTGGAAAATTCTTAACATTTGGTATCAGAGCCAACTACATAGATTTTTGGAAGAGTCTTTGGCTATGGAAAATATAAGTGTTGAAAAGCTTAATGGAAGGAACTTAGGGTTATGGAAGGCGAAGATGGAAGATTATCTCTATCTTAATGATGTTCACCAACCCTTGGAAAATAAAGGGGAAAAACCAAATGGAATAACTGAGGCAAAGTGGGAAATTTTAGATAGGAAGGCAGCTGCAGCAATTCAGTGTTTTATGGAGAATTCTGTGTTTCATATCGTCGCTTATGAAACTTCTGCTTTTGGCATATGGAAGAAATTGGAAGGAATTTTGCAAAAAATTCTGCGACGAATAAGGCATTTCTGATGAGAAAGTTGGTCAATCTAAAACTGAAGAAAGGCGAATCGATTAGCGAACATCTCAACAGCTTTCAAGCAATTGTGAACCAGTTGACGGAGATAAGCTTCAAAGTTGATGACGAAATTCAAGCTTTAATATTAATGAGCTCATTGCCTGAAAGTTGGGAAACTCTTGTAGTCGCATTGAACAAGTCAAATTCTAGTGGTGTTATTTCCATGGAGACTGTGGTTAGCAGCCTTCTTAATGAGGAGATGCGGAGGATAAATTCATTGGAAGGAAATGCCACTGAAGAAAAGGGAACTACAAATCCATTGGCAGAGGTCCACTTTGCAAAGAGAGAAAGACGCTCATTCAAGCCAAATACGGATCGAGATTTCATTTGCTATTACTGTGAAAAACCAGGCCATCAGCTGAAATTTTGCAATAAATTAAGAGAGGATAAAGAGAGGATGAAAACTCAAGAAGGAAGCAAAAATAAGCTGGAGGTAGACGGTGATGAGGAGGTAAACTTTGGCATTAGCAATGATGTTCTTTGTGTTGATATGAGTATGGAAGGAGAATGGGTGCTAGATTCTGGTGCATGTTTCAACATTTGCAATCAAAGGGAAGCATTCACTGATTATAAGGAGAAAGCATGCAAAGTGGAGTCCGCTAATGGTGGAGATCTACAAGTTCAAGGCACAGGTTCTGTCATGTTGAAGATGGATACTGGAAGGTTGGTGACGCTTACAGGGGTTAAGCATATCCCAGAAATTAAAAGGAATCTTATCTCTGTTGGACAGCTCGAAGGGAAAGGTTGTAACTTCTCAATTCGAGATGGAGTAACTAGGGTTTGGAAGGGTAATAGGGAGGTGCTGCGCGCGAAGAGGAAAAACAATAATATTTATTCATTGCTTGGAAAAACCTTAAAGATTGCAAATTCTTATACAAGTGAAGTTGGAGAAACAAATCTATCTAAATCAAGGTGGGGCCAACAACGGAAAACCACAAAGCCTACTTGGAGGTCTTTGTGGTATTACAAGCAATTCTAATCTGTTGATGATGTGCATGTTCTATTGGCGGGCATGCATAGTTTGGAGGGAGGTTTAGCTTTTGGTGAAGACATATGTTTCCTTGGATATATTGTTTGGAGTTGAGGTTCGAGGAGGAGTTTGGATGTCATTTATGAAATATTATATCAAGGTGGAGATTGTTAGATTTTTAGTGATATAATATTCCATATTTAATTAGATCTTGGAGATATTTGAGTCTATGTGAAAATATGACTCAAATTCATTGCCTATTTTACAGATTTGATAGAATTTTGGAAGGTGATTTATTGCATCTTTTAGAGATTTTGCGTATTTGATAGAGAGATTAGTTGCCTCTTTTATTGCATTAAAGAAGGCAATAAATTATCTATCTGGAAAGAATCATGAAGGTATTCAATAGCTTCTTAAATAAGATATTTTATAAAGTCTATTATAAATAGACATGTCTAGGATTCATAAGAAGTGTGGGAAAAAGTGTATTTTGTTGGGTGTATGGGATTGAGATTTTTTTCTCAATTTTAAGTCTCTTTTGTATTTTCTTGGTTGAATCAATAAAAGTGTTTGTTTTTTTGGAGGAATTATTTTTGTTTGCTTTCTTCACTACTTTCTCTTCTAAATCTAATTGTGTAGTGATCCTGGAAAATTCTTAACATGAACAAGACACAAAGGCAAGAAAACATGGATGGATATACAAAATTATATAGCAGTCATCCATTTAATTCAACAGTAGCAGGGACGAAATTGTTTGCATATAGGAACAAAAGTAATACAAACAATAAATAAAGCATCAGGTCAGGTGCACAGGTACAACAGGGGAAGTGCAAATTAAGAACCATTACCAAAAGACAAAAAAATGAGGACATGTAAATAAAATAACAGGGGAAGTGAGCTAGTCTTTTTTTCTATAATTTCTGTAATGTATGCACATGAAATAATTGGTTCTCATGAAAATGTGGAAAACATTCTGAAATAAATAGCTGCGCATGATACAAACCTGTATACCTTTTTCTATTTCTAAATAAAAGTAGTTACTATAAGTTTGTATGCCATATATATGTTGCAGTATCTACCAATCAATTTTTTCAAAAAAATAAACGGAATTTTTTTAATTCTAGTATAGTATTTATTTTATTTTTATCGATCATTTGGAAATCAACTGAATCTGAAAGGTGAAATGAACTAAACTCTAAAGGTGAAATGAACTGAATCTGAAAGGATGGGAATAATTATTTCAGAATTCTTAGTGTGCACTGTGTGCCCCAATTCAAGTATACTCGGCAACCAACTGCAAATTTAAAAATTCTACCACCATGAGTAAGTATGACATGAGTTAGTACAACTATTTGTTTTATGTATTAGTGTAATTCTTTATGGATAAATAGGGGTAACAAAATGAAGAAGCAATGCAATATTGGATATGCAGCTATAACAGTGACAATACTACGTGTGAAGGAAAGAAAAAACCAGGGTGATTGTGACAAATGACTTGGTTATAAATTTCATAAATAAATAAAACACCTACCACAGTCGTACAATTTTTAATGTTTTGAATATGAATCTTGATTAACTGTCGAGGGGTATTTAGTTACAAAACATTTATATGGATTTTGTTTAACCAGTTCTTCATAGGTTTAAATTTTTTGTTATCCGGTATATATGAGTAGCAAAACTGGTTATAGTCAATTTTATACGTGCACGCCCATTGATTACAGATTGTTAAACTAATCAATCTCTATTCCACATGAGGACGTGATATCCACTTTCTGATTGTAAACTATGAAATGTTACATACACAATTCGGAAAATAACTAGCTGATCGTAAACTATGAAATGTTAATTTTAGAGAGTGTAAAGAAGTAGAGAGCTAAAGATCATACAGCTAAAGAGCAGTTTTCATTTTTGTTATAAGAAACTGCACGTTTCATTTTGTGAAATATGCAATTGCTCTGACGAAGCTGGTGAGTTGTAAAATGAAAGAAATAGCGTGTGACTTGTGGATATGGCATAAAAAAACATACCTTAAACTCCTCGGTTTCACAATACTTCTTAAATGTTTCCTATTGTGTTTTTGTAACCCCATCATAAAATTCGTATGGCTCTTTATAGTTTTTTGGAAGCTCTCTAGTCTTCGTAATCCAACCACTAACCAATTTGGTTTTGAAACCCTTCCATGCTCCACAAACATTTTTTAACACATTATTTTTCATTTTTTTGTCGATGTGATACTCGGTCTGAGGTAATAAAAAATAAAAAATAAACCACGTCAAAGTAGTAAAAATGAATTTGATAAACAATGAAAGCAGTTCATGACTCCAAACACAAAGGATCCAACTGACAATTTAATAAGCGAACAAATGAATTTATAATACCTTAATGTCTTCCCAGATGGTATCCTTAAGCCCTTGACTAACGCTAGCCCAATTCTTGATATTGATATCAATTCTAGATCTAGCTGTATCGCTTACGTACGCCTTAAAAGACTTCACTCATTTTCCAGTAGGTTTGCCATTATCACACCACTCAATGAATTTTGGCTCGGATGTTATGTATTTCTTTCCGGTTGTTGGACCTCTTTGCCTCCTCTTAGATGACGGTTTTGAAGCGGAAGCAGAAGTGTTTTTCTCTTCAGTGTGTTCATATAGTTGCATTTCCATTATTCCTGTATCATAGATGTGCACCCGAAAGTTATAAAATATTTCAACAAACGAATAATAACTTAAATATCACACAGTCTGAACTGATTTGAAGACATATTTGCTTGATTGCAAAATGCACACAGCCAAAACTTATTTGAAGAGATATTTGCTTGATTGCATTTTCAGATCGTCTCATGTTTTACTTGGTTACATGCATTTTTGCCTGCTAACGAAACATGTGTACATGTTTGAAATTGGCAGCACCCAACATATGTGCATGGAGACATGCTTGAACATGGTTGAGTGCATACGTGATTATGTTTTAGGAATTGAGTTTGAAAATGGTTTTGTATAAAGTTGTTCTAAAAAAACTATGATCACATGTTACATATATTTTACCTGTTTTGCATTTATTTTTGTTTCATATTTTAGAATATGTATCGGTTGATCTTGTAAATCTATTGACTAACTGAACGTAGTCATTTTTTTCATTTCTTTCTTTGTTTTTTTACTTTTAACTCTACTCACTTTTTTTCTTTATAATATTTTAGTTATTTTTATGTACGTGCCTTTTTCATTTCATGTATACCTTTTTACATGTTCGTATATTGTTTTTTTTTTGAAAGGCAAGAGCATGAACTCATTTTATTGACTTAAGTAATATTACAAACAGTTACAGTGCCACAAAATTAAACCCTATTACAACCATCTTGACAGCCACAATGATAATAAAACAACCAAATACAAACTTACAATCAGCAATTACAAAAAGACCAAACAATATAATACACTGCATACAATCCTGAGAATCCAGTAAAATTATATTTAACATTCCAGAAGAGGGCCATCTGCAAGAGATAATAAAATCCATGCAAAACTTCAAAGGTAATCTGTTTTTATGTCTCTGAGAATACTGCCATGAACCATATTATAGAGCTGAGATGAATTTTTACTACCAATACCAAAAACTCTGTTATTCCTTTCAGACCACACTGCATATATCAGCCTCTTAAGAAGTTTTAGCAGCAACCTGGTCAAACGAGTCTTCCATCTTGTTGCTTTAAACACATTAAACCATTCAATTGAACTAACTGGTGATGGTTTATAAAATCCACCATTAGAAAGAAGTCTATACCAAATTTGAAATACAAAAGTGCACTCAAAAAACAAGTGAGTGTTGCTTTCAGTTTCTGATTTGCAGAGAACACATAAATCCTCTGAAATAATACCCATTTTACAGAGCTTATCTTTGGTATTTAAAGCATTTGCCATCACTTTCCACAACAATAAGTTTTCTTTAGCACTTCCACCAATATTCCAAATTCTTGAATGCCAGGGAAATTGAGAACCATTTTGACAGAGAGCATTATAAACAAGCCTAATGGAATGAAGCTTACCCTTGTCTGACCAAATTAAAACATTGTTATTATTCTTAATGGGATTACCAGTGATGACATTCCATAAATTCCTTAGTTGAAAGGAACTGGAATAAGGTAAAACTACACAATCATCCTGTAAAAACTCATCAACTGTTGCCAATTCAGAAATACCAGAATTCCTTCTCAGGTTATAATCAACTACAGAACTTAAGATCAGTCCTTGTTTAGCCAATGGAGAATGCCAGAAGGATAAACCTTTTATCAAAACATAATTACATTGTAAGAAAGGAATAAAAGTCTCCCTAAGCTTGAGAATACATCTCCAACTCCAACTGCAGTTATGTGGAATGAGCATAGTCCAAAAATTCCTCTTACCAATAAGATTGTGATTTACCCATTAAGACCATAAGTTCCTATCAGTTTCTAAGATCTTATTGAAATACACTGACAAAGCAGCTTTATTCCATAGAAAAATATTAGTAATACCAAGTCCACCATTCTTTTTGGATTCAAACAGCTTATAAAAAGAAATAGCAATGAGCTTTCTGGAGAAAGGATCACCATGCCAGAGGAATTTATTAAAGGCACTAGAAATCATATTAATTAGCTTAACATGGAGTATATAATGTCTAGTCCAATAAGTTGTCATAGCCACAGCAATTGATTGGATGATTGTAAGCCTACCAGCTTGTGACAGTTTATCAATTAGCCATAACTGAAGCCTTTCAATAATCTTCTCAAAGAGAGGCAAGCAATTTTGTTTAGTAATTCTAGAACTAAAGATAGGCAAGCCCAAATAGAAAGAATTTTTGGATAATTCTTGAAGACCCGAGTACTTAATAATATCATTCCTCTGAATAGTATTTAAACCAGCAACCAAGATATTTGATTTATGAAGATTAATTTGCAGGCCAGTGATAGAATAGAAAAGTTTTAGAGAGGAAATAATACACTGAATATTATGATAAGTAGGCTTTGTAAAAATGATAAGACCATCAGCAAAGAGAAGGTGAGTAATGATTGGTTTTTTACATTTGGGATGAAGCTGAAAGTCTTTTTTAACAACTAGATCCATCAAAATAGGATTAAGAAGCTCCATAACTATTATGAACAAGTATGCAGAAATTGGGTCACCTTGCCTAACACCTTGTACACCTTTAAAATAACCATATAGCCCACCCTCTCTTGAAATAGAGTACATATGTGATGATATACATGTGTAAATCCAAGCTAGAAAAGGTTTTGGGAAATTCATCCTAGACATAATAGCTAAAATAGAGCTCCAAGCAATAGAGTCAAAAGCCTTCTTGATGTCCAGCTTTAACATGCACCTTGGTGAAATATTTTTCCTCTCATAACCATACAATAATTCTTGGGTCAAGAGAATATTATCACTAATTGATCTACCACTAATATATGCAGCTTGATTGTTGGAGATAATGGATAGCAAGACTAATTGTAATCTATTAGCTAAAATCTTTGAGATGATTTTATAAATGATATTACAACACGATATTGGCCTAAAATCAGCAACTGAAGATGGATTTACAGTCTTGGGAATTAAAGCAATAGCAGTAGCAGCAAGTCCAACAGGAAGCTTATTATAAAGAAAAAAATATTGAATAGCCTTAACAATATCTGCCCCAATTATTTTCCAACTCTGTTGAATAAAATGTGCATTATAACCATCTGGACCTCCACAACTATCACTATCCAAACTAAAGACTACAGTTTCAATTTCATTATTTGAAATTGCACTAATCAGGGAAGTATACGGAGAGGTAGTTAAGATTGGAAGAGTAATGTCATAAAGAGGTTTAATATCAGGAATGAATAAATTGGTTGGTGCTAAGATAGATGTAAAATATTGAACAAAAGCTTCACTAAATTCCATCAAAAGTATTCACCATGTTTCCAAACATATCCTTTATCTGAAAATACATTTACGGTTCCTTTTTACTTTTAGGAAGTTATGGATGTACTTAGTATTCCTATCTGCCTCTCTTTCCATTCTCAAATGAATTTTCTGCTTGAGTGATGACACTTCCTTTTGAATAACTTGTTCTAGAGAATTCTTTAATTGCAATTCAATATGAAGTAAAATAGTATCAAATGGTCTAGCACTCAGGTCTTCTTGAATCCTAATAAGCTCATTCCTAATCTGAGTAGAAAGTTTAGCATCCTTACCAAAATTAGCTGCAGACCAATTCCTTAGTTGAAATTTAAGAGCTTTCATCTTGAGAGAAATATTTGTAAGAGGATCCTTGCCATATTGCATATTCCAAACCTGTTTTAAAATAACATGATATTCCACCTGCTTAGTCCAAAATTTAAAAAATTTAAAAGAGTGTTTCCCTCCACAAAGATCATCAACTCCCCAATGAAAAATTAATGGACAATGATCAGATAAAGAAGGCTGTAAGATGTGATAAAATGATTTTGGCCAAAGATGAAGAAAAGGAAGATTTATGAAAATATGATCAAGCTTACATAAAGTTGGATTTCCACTCCTATTACTATTTGACCAAGTAAAATATGAACCAAGATATTTAACAGAGATAAGATTTGATTGAATTATAGAACTATTTAAAGGAGAAATATCCTTAAGAGATAAAGGACAGCCACCAAATTTTTGATTACTTGCAAACATACAATTAAAATCACCGCCAATTAGCCAAGGAATAGAAGATGAGTTTAAAGATGGAAGATAGTCCAAAAAAACCTGTCTCAAAGATAATGAATTTTGAGCATAAACAGAAGTTAGATGGAAACTAATATTGGAAGGCAAATGAATACAATTGTAATGAATATATTGATCAGAGGCACTAATTCTGGAAAGTGTGAAAATATGAGGATTCCATAAAGTGAGCAGTCTTCCATAATTAGATTCAACAAAGTTATTATCATGTAACCAAGATGGAGCAATCAAACGAATAGCCTTAATGGTAGAGTGAATGTCAAGCTTAGTTTCTGAAACACACATCAAATGAATATTTTTGTCCTCTATAAGATTCTTAATCTCAAACTGTTTAGAGGGTAAGTTAGCCCCCTAATATTCCAAAAAGCAATGTTATTCATTTAATAGGAAGTGGAGGAAGCAAAGGTGAAGGATTCTTCCTAGTATGCCTTGGATGAGAATTATTTTTTGATGAGGATAAAGGTTGGACCTCATGAGGCTTATATTCCTTTCCTTTATTGAGATCAACAGTGTTCACATTACTAGTAGTACCATAATTAGTCATGACAACTGAACACTCGCTTGGTTCAGAAGGAGGTGGAAGTAAAATATGATTAGGAGGTGATAAATGCAGATAAGGCAAGGAAGGATTAGGAACAATCATGGATGGAGATTTAGAACTGAATTGAGAACTACATGAAGTTGAAACAGAGGTAGAAGCATTAGAGAAAACAGATGAGACAACTTTAGGAACAGAATCAGATAAAGGATTAGAAAGATTTCCAACTGATAAAGATGAAACAGAAGGAATAGCATCACTAAGTATACTATCCCTAGTTGTATCAAGAGAAGAGTTTGATAAAGCTGAAAATGAGTTAGAAGTAACTGTGGGGCAGGAATAATTAACAATATGTACTTCAGTCTCTATTGCCTTGCCATCTTCCATACTACTGATAGAATCAACTTTAGATTGAATATTTTATTTAACCACTGAATCTTTCCTCTTCCATACCCCTTTATTTCTTTTATTAACAATTCTCCAGCTATGATCAATAGTATTAGCATCATGATCACCTAGAATACTATTAACATTCTCCCCCAAAACATGCATTTTACTAACATCAGTAGCCTTATTAACAAATTCACAAGAGACAGTGTCATGACCAAAGATTTTACAGTGTGTGCAAATTTTTGGCCTCCAATCATAAGATAGTTGAACCTCAGGACAATTTTTTCCCAACTGTGGAATATGAATAGAATCAGGTAACTCAAAATCAGGAGAAATCTCCACCAAAGCTTTTGCATACTTAAATCTTTGCAACTTTTCAGTGCTACTATCAAAACAGATTAATCTACCAACATGACAAGCCAGCCAGTTAATACCAACTAAAGTCCACAGTATAATTGGAATCCTATGAAAATGAATCCATACCGGCACTTTTTTAACTTGAGCTTGAGATATACCAATAGATGGATCCCATTTTGAGATTATGAACATTCTACCCCTAATAAAGATAGGATCCGAGTTAAGAACCTGGTCCTTATCTTCTTGGTTGGAAAAATTGAAGTAGAAATTATACCCATCCGATTTAAACTCAACTTCACCTTTAAGTTTCCAAAATCTTTTCAAGAAATTAACAACAGTCAAGAAAGAAAGCGTACCATCCAGAAAGAACCCAACTAAATGATTATTCCAGTATTTTAATCCTTCCTCTCTTACAAGATCCGGGAAATCAATAGAAGGTTTGTCCCGCGAAATATCAAAAAGAATAGGTTTATACGATCCTGCATTACGAGGTAAAGATCTGAAAAGGGAGGACCAGTTTGAATTCACAGAATGAGTATCACTGTAATTGGAAGATACCAAAGTATCAGACTGAATGGCAGCAGAATTAGGATGAGTAGATGAAGAAAGAACAGAGGCTGAAGAAAAAGAAGAGAAGGAAGAAAGAGGAGGAAAAGAGGCAGAATCAAGGGAGAAAGAAGAAGAAGAAAAAGAAGACGATGAGGACGCCATTAAAATTTCAAATCCAAGCTGAAACCATCGTGGAGGGAAAAAACCAATGTTCGTATATTGTTTTCCACTAACATGTTCATATATTTGTTCGTGTGCACCTTTGTCATTTAGTTATTTTTATAAGCAGACTTTTTGTGGGCTGGAAAACATTGTAAAATCTCATGGACTAAGCTCTGCAAACCTAAATGGGAGGGGGCATTGGCCTTAAAAAAATTGGATGATAGCTTTCACAAATGCAATGTACAAATGCAAATTTTGCATAAAAGTGATGCGAACATTACCCAATTTCCAAAAAATAAATAGGAAATAACATACAAAATTATAACAGTCCCCATGAATATTTGGTTTCTAATCAGTTATATAAACTATATTATAAATTATCTTAGACATCTATGTAATTTATTGAGTGATGTTAACTTCCCATATTTTCAGCTTGGCGTTATAATATATGTAATACTCCAATTAGACATAATTCCAACAACATGTCTTAGATATGTAAAAAGATGTGACAATATGTGAACTTGAACAATAATGCACTCATTGTTCTCACCCACATAAGCTAGTTGATAAACAATGCCTGAATTCATGATTCAAATTAATATAGCTCACGCAATTCTCACATGGAATTAGGTTAGCAGCCACACTTATTACAATACTTATTTAAACATACAATCGATCAATGCAATATATACTTTTCAATGCACTACTAAACAATGCTGGAAGTGGATTAGTTTATTACTGTAACGACCCGTAAATTTTCGATAATTAAAATAGCTAATTTAATAAGATTTCGTGATTTAGTGTTAGAAAAAAAATTGTAATTCGTTTTGGAATAGTAATAACTGGAATGAATTGCAACAATAATTATCCAAATAATTATTTATAGATTGAATGGATTCCAATCTAATTGTATTAACTCAAATGTTATAACTTGGTTATAAGGGAATATATGGAAAAACAAATGTAAATAAGTGAATAAGAATTGTGAATTATTTAGGTAGAAATACAAATTTTAATAGATTGGTTTCGAAGATTTGAATAGTAATAAGTATTGAAAAATAAATGCTACTTAGTGAATGCCTTTGCAATCAATAGTTGGATAGGATAATAAGTGTTGAATTCATTGGGTATAATAGAGTAATTGATTGATAAGTAAAATCTATTTAAAATCAAATAATTGATTATTGAACAGGTAAATTGTTTAAATTAAATATTTAAAACTTATTGAATAATTGAATAACTGCAAAATGGAAATAGTGTTCTAAGATGCGAATTGGTTTTAAAAGTTGAATCTTATAAGTTCAATTTCAAATATTGCAAAGGATAATGAATTATTGGATAATCAAAATTGTTTAAATTTAATATTTGGAGTTTATTGAATAATTGAATAACGGGTTTAATATGATTAAAAATGATTTGTAAAATTTTAGTTTATCATATTAAAGTTAGAATGATGTTGTAGAACTTTTAAAATCGAATTAAAAGTAAATTTGTGAAAATTGAATATTTTAATATTTAATTGACGAGTTAAAATAGCCATTTTTCACACAGTCTCGGATTTCGACAAAACCAGCTTCATCGGATCCGTAATGTGATATTATTGTAAGATTTCAAATTTCGTGTTAATCAGATTTATCGTTTGTCCGGGCAAGCCAAAACGCCTAGAAATTTGTTTAATCGGTTTAATTTAAAATTGATCGTTTATTTCCGTAACTCGCACATACGATCAAATTAGGACTTGAAACCTTTTCCATTACGTCCGGAATAGGAGTATAACATTATGAACGCCTAGCGGCATGCCCTGATAGGGGTTCGAGATTTTGAGTTGCGTAGATCGAAGTATTTTGAAAATTTAAATAAATATATTAATTAGTCAATCTCCCTTCAGCTGCTATCCCATCTTTTCACTGTACCTTTGACCCATTCAAACACGCATAGCATTTTCTTCCCTTTTTTAATAACTGCACACGCAAGCTTCAGGGCAGTGAGAAAAAAACATAAATCCAACTTTAAAAAATTTATTTCTTGCAAATTTTTCAATGGAAAAATCCCAAATCTCTTCCTAAAATCCTATTTTTGAATTCCCTACAACCTGGTATGCTCGTTGCTGGGTGCGGCTATGTTTTGGGAAGTGCAGAGAGGACGAACGTGAGCAAAGTGATCTAGGGTTTGCAAAATCGAGGGATTTAGCGATCGATTCGCGGATTGGAGTGCGTATTTGAGCTCGTCATCGAAGATAGCACCTCGGAGCACGATTTGGTGGTGTGCGGTTGTGGGTTGGGACGTGCGACATTCCATGTCGTGCGTACACGTGGTCGTCGGTCGTGACTTCCTGGGCGAGGTCGAGCTCGAAGTGAGTTTTACGGGATGGTGGAGATTTCGGAGATAAGTTGGATGGTATTGTCGGTTCGTTGAGTTATGTAGCCTAGCTCCGTATCATTGGAAGGCAGTGCACGGCATTTGGGTTCTCGTGTGTGTACAGGGAGGTAAGGTTTGGGAAGATGAAGTTAAGTGGGCTGGGCCTCATTTGCTATGGGTATGAATTTATTTAAATAAAATATGAATTGTTTTATAAATTCTAATGTCGATAACTTAAAAATGTATAACTCGCACATACGAGGTCTGATTGGGACGAAACTTTTTGCGTTGCGATCGTAATGACGAGAGCTTCAAAATGAAATTGGTTTGGATGAATTTGGAGACAGTTGAAATTTGGGCTAAATTTGGAAGTCGTCCAGTTTAGTTCCAAACCGGAACGTCTCGGTGACAACAGGATATCAATGTGAGTGTTTTATAACGCTCACAACGTACTAAATATCTTTATGCTAGTTAAATTTGACATTATGAAGTGTTATGATTTTATTTGTCGTTGTTTGATAAAATTTAATTGTCATATAGATTGTCATTTGAATTAATCGTTGAAAATTAAATTGACAATTAAATTGAAATCAAAATTGAACTGCGATTAAATTACCTGACATTGATAACTATGAAATTGCCATGAATTGTATTGTCTATTGGATGATGTATTTCAATGAAATCTATTGGTTGATATTTAAATGTTTGGATGTTTATTTGCTTATATATATCCTGTTATGCATACATATGACACTGTGATCGGTTTAAGTGATATATATTCATCCCTGACATTTAATTGAAAAAAAAAACTAATTACTTGGCCATAGGATAGAAAATTATATACGGACACCGAATTGGCTAAATTTATAATTTTTAAAATCGTCGATTTGAAATTTGTTTAAAGGTTTTAATTTAAAAGTTATAAATAGAAATCAATTTATAGAAATCGAATTTATCGAAAAATTGAGTTTGGAATGTTGAAATAAATTTTGGTTAAAAGAAATTGTTAAATAATTAACGTAGGGACTTTGGAATTTAAAATCGGGATTTGATTGAATTTCGAAAATTAATTTGTTTAAAGATTTAACCTAAATTCGAGCTTTGAATATTACTAAGTAAATGTGATATAAAAATGATATTTTGAAATCGAGCTTGGAATTGAATCATATTTGAAATTTGGATTTAAACTTGAATATTGATGGATAATTTTGTTAAATGTTATAAATGGATATTTTTGAAAAATCAAGCTCCAAATCGATATAAATTGAAATTGAATTAATTGGAAGTGAATATAAAATTTAATAAATTTGAAGTCAAAGTTGACGTTGATTGAATCGAAATCGAAATCGAATCGGTAGAAGGGAAATTGAAATTGTTTTGAATTGGGAAGTTATAATTGAAATGGTTTGGTTTTGAAGCTGCTTTATTTTATTTTCCAAATTACTCAGTTATATAAAGCATTTTTGAATACTTAAACTATTTTAATCAATTTTAAATCTACTTAACCCAATTTAAATTATTTTAAACTAATTTATCTGTTTTAAATCCATTTTAAGATTTTAAGTATTTTTAACTATTTTAATTATTTAAAACTACTTTTAAAATCCTTAAACTATTTTCTAAAATTTCAAATTGGTCAATAAGGTGAAATGTTTATTTTTAAATCTTGAATTTAAATACGAATTGGGTTAAATGAAGTTGCAACCTAAATTGAAATTCGAAATGATCTTGAAATTGAAATGGGATATTGAGGCGAAAAATGATTTTTGAAACGGAATCTTACATTTGAATAGATACGATGATATTTGAAATGGACTTGATTTTTGAAGCGAATACGATATTTTGATATCAATCATGAATCGATTTGAAATGTAAAAGAGCCAACGGTGTAATAATACGTAGTTATTAAAGAGACCGGGATCAGATATGGACATACTCTCTGTCGATAACGAAAACCACTTTAATAACTATTATACGCGGAGTGTTGATCCAGAATGAAGTGGATGGTTTGGTGAACGCGTTGACTGAAGAAAGAGAACGATTATTGGATGACCCCTGACATGACTAAAACAGGAGCCGCGCCGGGCCATTGAGGTTCGCAATCTCTAGCGGACACACTTCTTCGATACCATATCTATTACATTTGTGATTCGATTTGGGTGCACCCCTTGATTTGGGAGTGTTGTTTCGCGGTGTTGAGGTAGCTGCTGGCTATGCTCAACATCAGTCCGGATCACGCAACTACTAGTATCCTAGTTGGTATCGCCTCGTGTACTTGTCATACTGATTATCCTATTCGCGACCACTACGTTTTGTTTTGTGTTGTACTTATGGGGTACCCTCTGATAACCACCAGTTTACGGTGGGGCTTATGGTGCTGTATAGACTATGGCATTATAAAAATGTGTTAATGGGGATTATGGTAACGCCTTAACGCTATTTTAATACCCTTACTTTCCTATAGACATATTATAATAGCGTATTGTACTACATAGTAGATAGTTTAACGGATCCTTAAGAGATGGAAAATCCCGTAACATCTCTTACGTTATTGCACGCACGTTGACAGTGGATATGAGATGTCAAACCCCGTAAACATCTCTGACGCCGTTACACTCATATTTATTTACGATTGATTTAACTTACATGAGGATATTTTAGTCCTGACTCGAGTGTTTTGTCTTTTCATTACGCTCGGGTCAGACCTGAGTTTTTCAGCTTATTGAAGATCTATTCTGGAGGACGAAGACGAAGATTTGGTATACTATTATTATTATGTTTGCATCATGTTGTCTGCTGCATTATTTTATTTGTTCTGTTGTATATGTATAACTCTGATAAATGTTGTATAAATAATGATCAAAGTATTGTAAACAGCTTCATGAACTGTTTATTTGACTATTATATTTATCGTTCCGCTGCGAGATTCTGTGTTGTTTCATTTCCTTTATTTCCCTTCCCTTTCTTTTCTTATTTACCCCAATAACCATCTGCCCTTTTGAATGGTTTGGAATCCGCATGTGTATTTGATCGTCGGTTCAAAGTGTCCAAAAAGGCGGGTCGTTACAGTTGGTATCAGAGCTTTGGTTTAGCGATAACCTTAGCTTTGTGGGGTCTGACTCTTTATAAATAGGGTAGTAATATCCTATGATGAGTCGTTGATTGTACATATATATGAGATAGCGTATTTGTTAGTGATATAAAATGTTTTATATTGTGTCGGTTGATTTGTTGAGTGGCTTACGGATTGTGGTCAATACGAGTAATTAACGTCATTGATAGGGATCTCTAAACACTTAAACAGAACAATTCGACATAGTATTGTTTTTAAATTGGGTAAATGAAATAATTTTGCTCTAATTATATTTTGTGTATAAGGAAAAAAATTTCAGAAATTATTGTGACTTATCTAGCTTACCTGGTTGTTAGGAATGAAAATATTGGTTATTATCATTAATTGGATATTGTAATTAAATAAATAAGCTGAACTACCAAATAAACAATGATAAAATACTTGTGGAATGTTTTAAGAAAGAAAATCCTAAAAGAATATTTTATAAAGGTGACTTATAAATTAAAATAGATTTAAATTGGAAAATATTGAATTTAAGACCCGGAGGTTTTTAAATGATTTTCAAAGCTTTGAAGAAAATATATTGAGATATTAGTGGGAAAATGTTTATGGAAATATTTTGAAAGGATTTTTAAAAGAAGGAATGAATTCAGTACTCCTCTCTTATGTCGCTGGAAAATAATTTCGGTGATGACTGCGCAGCATCATCGACGTTCATTTTCGAGTCTCAAAGTGGGGGAGACTTCTAAGAAGCTTTGCTTTTCTTCGAAATTATTTTTGGTAAATGGGTTTTGGTTTAAACTCCAAAGGTATGATTTGATACATTAAAGATATAAGTGTACATGTTTATTTCAAACGATTTGGAAAGAACCGGGCATTTAAATTTCTCTGTTATGTTAATTAGTAATTTTCAAATGAAATGTGAATAACCAGAATTTATAAAATAAGAGGATTAAGATATCTAAGCTATTGTTTGGGAAAACTTTAAAGTTGAAAGGTAAAGAGGATTTAAATAAATCAAATTTGTGGACATTCTAATTTTGTAAAATGAAATTCTATAAATTTGTATCATACCAAAATTACATTCTGATAACATATAACAAGACTTACCAAATTTTAAAAGTTAAAATGATGTTTTGGATATGTAATGAGATATTGTATAAATAAATAGAACCTGAAAGTAATTGAAGTATACAAGTAAGGAAAACTCAAAAGGAATTAAAATGTATATAAATGAAAATTTGGTTGTGATAAAAATGTTATATACTTAAATATAGCATGAAATGATGAATGGATAAATGGAACAAGTAAGTGAACTTAAGAAAGAAGATAAATGAATCGTATTATATCTTTGTAAATTGGTTATAGAAAATAAATTTAAATTACAAAGGGATTGAAAAAAAAAAATTGTAACCTTTAAGATAACTGTAAACTAAGAAAAGTCATATATAAGAAGTTAGACTTTTATGGAATGATTATAAATTAAAGTGAAGGTTATTAAAATGTTCCATAAATAAATTTGTTATTAATTAAAATAATGAAATTGAATTTAATTAAATTATATAGAATGTTAAATGAACTTGAGTAAGAAAATTCTTTGATATGATGTTTAAGAAAAGATAATGTTAAAGAATATGCTATGTAAAGAAATGAATATACTAACTGAATAATGGATTGTGAGTAATTAAGTGAAAAAAAAATAGTAGTCAATAAAATAATTTAGTATAGATAAATTGGATAGAAATCCATTGGAAGGTAATACGTGAGATTGTACGTATATTATTTTATTCGCATAACGATTTGATCCAAATTCGAGCACAAAATTTCGAGATGATTTATATCGATCCAAGTTAGGATTTTTCACTCGATTTTCGACGGCGAACCCTAGATATGGATTTTTAATTCGATTCTGGAATTCTCTATCATAGTATATGGCTATGCAAGGAGAGTAACAGTTTCCAATCAAGGAACCAAATCTGAGTCCGCACTAGAGAGTCGTGTAAACGATGCTAGTTTGGAAGTGAAATTGTGTGATCGAATAAGCGATTAGATTGATATTGCTCACGGATGATATATGTACGGCTTACGGACTTAATAAAAAGTTAATATTGGAAATTTAAGATGCCAAATATGTGAAGATAAATTTGTAAATTTTGAGATAACTATAAACTAAGAAAAGTCATATATAAGAAGTTAGACTTTTATGGAATGATTATAAATTAAAGTGAAGATTAGTAAAATGTTCCGCAAATAAATTTGTTATTAACTAAAATTATGAAATTAAAGTAAATGTAAACAAAAGAATTTAGTATGGCTAAGAATCAATTGGAATTGAAAGAGATAAACCAAATTGAATGTACAATTAAAAATTTGGTTATGTTAGGTATGATTTGGTTGTTATATGATTGTTAGTTGATTGTATATAATTCATTAAGTGTTAATGAAATTGAAAGCTATAAATCATTGAAATCAAATTGGAAGTTAAATGAATTTAAATAGAGTTTAATTTGATTCAAATTGGAAGTGAACTAATGTAAATATAAATTAGTGAATGTTAACTAATTGAATTGAGAATGAATGTTAGTAAAATCCAACGTTAATGAATAAACTGTGATTAAAATTGAAAACCAAGTCAATAAATATTAATGAGAAGTGAATTCATATTGATTGGTTATGGATTTGTTGGATGATAGTTGGATGATAATTGATTTGGTGGATGCATTTGTTATTTTGTTGCATTTGCTATGTTGGCACATGTAGTTGTTATGTTTCTATATTGTGTATATTGATATTATTTTCATATATGCATGTTTCTCATGGTTTGTTGAGTGTTTAGTAGGTGCGGATTGCGCTTGCTTCGTATTTGGAGCTCGCTTTCACGCTATATTAGCTGTATATGCTCGCTAATAATATATAAGGTACATATCTCAGATTACATACCGTACTTTTACACTTTTTCCCTGCGGGATGCCTCATCACTTAATGAGATGTATATTTGTGATATATATACTGTCATTTTTTTTCCGAATCGAGCCGCGCAAAGGAGACTCTGTCGAAATTTTTCGTAAAATCCGGGTGTTAGAATATTTTCAAGTTTTAAAATTTTATAACTTGTTTTGATAGCTAACTTTTAAAGTTAGAAAGCCGTTCGTAGTAACTTAGTGGAAGCGTAGTTATGACTTTATAAATTGAATTTCATTGTTTTATAAGTTGGTAACTTTGAATAAAATATATCTAATGTTGAATTCTATACTTAGTTCCTTTTCCCTTCTTTTTCCTTTTCGGGGACGAAATGTTTTGTGTGGGGGAGAGTGTAACGACCCATAAATTTTCGATAATTAAAATAGCTAATTTAATAAGATTTCGTGATTTAGTGTTAGAAAAAAATTGTAATTCGTTTGGAATAATAATCTGGAATGAATTGCAACAATAATTATCCAAATAATTATTTATAGATTGAATGGATTCCATTCTAATTGAATTAACTCAAATGTTATAACTTGGTTATAAGGGAATATATGGAAAAACAAATGTAAATAAGTGAATAATAATTGTGAATTATTTAGGTAGAAATACAAATTTTATTAGATTGGTTTCGAAGATTTGAATAGTAATAAGTATTGAAAAATAAATGCTACTTAGTGAATGCCTTTGAAATCAATAGTTGAATAGGATAATAAATGTTGAATTCATTGGGTATAATAGAGTAATTGATTGATAAGTAAAATCAATTTAAAATCAAATAATTGAATATTGAACAGATAAATTGTTTAAAGTAAATATTTAAAACTTATTGAATAATTGAATAACTGCAAAATGGAAATAGTGTTCTAAGATGTGAATTGGTTTTAAAAGTTGAATCTTATAAGTTCAATTTCAAATATTGCAAAGGATAATGAATTATTGGATAATCAAAATTGTTTAAATTTAATATTTGGAGTTTATTGAATAATTGAATAACGGGTTTAATATGATTAAAAATGATTTGTAAAATTTTATTTTATCATATTAAAGTTAGATTGATGTTGTAGAACTTTTAAAATCGAATTAAAAGTAAATTTGTGAAAATTGAATATTTTAATATTTAATTGACGAGTTAAAATAGCCATTTTTCAAACAGTCTCGGATTTCGACGAAACCAGCTTCATCGGATCCGTAATCTGATATTATTATAAGATTTCAAATTTCGTGTTAATCGGATTTATCGTTTATCCGGGGCAAGCCAAAACGCCTAGAAATTTGTTTAATAGGTTTAATTTAAAATTGATCGTTTATTTCCGTAACTCGCACATACGATCAAATTAGGACTTGAAACCTTTTCCATTGCGTCCGAAATAGGGGTATAACATTACGAACGCCTAGCGGCATGCCCTGATAGGGGTTTGAGATTTTGAGTTGCGTAGATCGAGGTATTTTGAAAATTTAAATAAATATATTAATTAGTCAATCTCCCTTCAGCTGCTATCCCATATTTTCACTGTACCTTTGACCCATTCAAACACGCATAGCATCTTCTTCCCTTTTTTAATAACTGCACACGCAAGCTTCAGGGCAGTGAGAAAAAAACATAAATCCAACTTTAAAAAATTTATTTCTTGCAAATTTTTCAATGGAAAAATCCCAAACCTCTTCCTAAAATCCTATTTTTGAATTCCCTACAACCTGGTATGCTCATTGCTGGATGCGGCTATGTTTTGGGAAGCGCAGAGAGGATGAACGTGAGCAAAGTTATCTAGGGTTTGCAAAATTGAGGGATTTAGCGATCGGTTCGCCGATTGGAGTGCGTATTTGAGCTCGTCATCGAAGATAGCACCTCGGAGCACGATTTGGTGGTGTGCGGTTGTGGGTTGGGACGTGCGACATTCCATGTCGTGCGTACAGGTGGTCGTCGGTCGCGACTTCCTGGGCGAGGTCGAGCTCGAAGTGGGTGGTACGGGATGGTGGAGATTTCGGAGAGAAGTTGGATGGTACTGTCGGTTCGTTGAGTTATGTAGCCTAGCTCCGTATCATTGGAAGGCAGTGCACGACATTTGGGTTCTCGTGCGTGTACAGGGAGGTAAGATTTGGGAAGATGAAGTTAAGTGGGCTGGGCCTCATTTTCTATGGGTATGAATTTATTTAAATAAAATATGAATTGTTTTATAAATTCAAATGTCGATAACTTAAAAATGTATAACTCTCACATACGAGGTCCGATTGGGACGAAACTTTTTGCGTTGCGATCGTAATGACGAGAGCTTCAAAATGAAACTTGTTTGGATGAATTTGGAGACAGTTGAAATTTGGGCTAAAATTGGAAGTCGTCCAGTTTAGTTCCAAACCGGAACGTCTCGGTGACAACAGGATATCAAGGTGAGTGTTTTATAATGCTCACAACGTACTAAATATCTTTATACTAGTTAAATTTGACATTATGAAGTGTTATGATTTTATTTTTCATTGTTTGATAAAATTTAATTGTCATATAGATTGTCATTTGAATTAATCGTTGAAAATTAAATTGACAGTTAAATTGCAATTAAAATTGAATTGCGATTAAATTACCTGACATTGATAACTATGAAATTGCCATGAATTGTATTGTCTATTGGATGATGTATTTCAATGAATTCTATTGGTTGATATTTAAATGTTTGGATGTTTATTTGCTTATATATATCCTGTTATGCATACATATGACACTGTGATCGGTTTAAGTGATATATATTCATCCCTGACATTTAATTGAAAAAAAACTAATTACTTGGCCATAGGATAGAAAATTATATATGGACACCGAATTGGCCAAATTAATAATTTTTAAAATCGTCGATTTGAACTTTATTTAAATGTTTTAATTTAAAAGCTATAAATAGAAATCAATTTATAGAAATCGAATTTATCGAAAAATTGAGTTTGGAATGTTGAAATAAATTTTGGTAAAAAGAAATTGTTAAATAATTAACGTAGAGACTTTGGAATTTAAAATCGGGATATGATGAATTTCGAAAATTGATTTGTTTAAAGATTTAACCAAAATTCGAGCTTTGAATATTACTAAGTAAAGGTGATATAAAAATGATATTTTGAAATCGAGCTTGGAATTGAATCATATTTGAAATTTGGATTTAAACTTGAATATTGATGGATAATTTTGTTAAGTGTTATAAATGGATATTTTTGAAAAACCAAGCTCCAAATCGATATAAATTGAAATTGAATTAATTGGAAGTGAATATAAAATTTAATAAATTTGAAGTCAAAGTTGACGTTGATTGAATCGAAATCGAAATCGAATCGGTAGAAGGGAAATTGAAATTGTTTTGAATTGGGAAGTTATAATTGAAATGGTTTTGTTTTGAAGCTGCTTTATTTTGTTTTCCAAATTACTTAGTTATATAAACCATTTTTGAATACTTAAACGGTTTTAATCTATTTTAAATCTACTTAACCCAATTTAAATTATTTTAAACTAATTTATCTATTTTAAATCCATTTTAAGATTTTAATTATTTTTAACTATTTTAATTATTTAAAACTACTTTTAAACTCCTTAAACTATTTTCTAAAATTTCAAATTGGTCAATAAGGTGAAATGTTTATTTTTAAATATTGAATTTAAATACGAATTGGGTTAAATGAAGTTGCAACCTAAATTAAAATTCGAAATGAACTTGAAATCGAAATGGGATATTGAGGCGAAAAATGATTTTTGAAACGGAATCTTACATTTGAATAGATACGATGATATTTGAAATGGACTTGATTTTTGAAGCGAATACGATATTTTGATATCAATTATGAATCGATTTGAAATGTAAAAGAGCCAACGGTGTAATAATACGTAGTTGTTAAAGAGACCGGGATCGGATATGGACATACTCTCTGTCGATACCGAAAACCACTTTAATAACTATTATACGCGGAGTGTTGATCCAGAATGAAGTGGATGGTTTGGTGAACGCGTTGACTGAAGAAAGAGAACGATTATTGGATGACCCCTGACATGACTAAAACAGGAGCCGCGCCGGGCCATTGACGTTCGCCATCTCTAGCGGACACACTTCTTCGATACCATATCTATTACATTTGTGATTCGATTTGGGTGCACCCTTTGATTTGGGAGTGTTGTTTCGCGGTGTTGAGGTAGCTGCTGGCAATGCTCAACATCAGTCCGGATCACGCAACTACTAGTATCCTAGTTGGTATCGCCTCATGTGCCTTGTCATACTGATTATCCTATTCGCGACCACTACGTTTTGTTTTGTGTTATATCTATGGGGTACCCTCTGATAACCACCAGTTTACGTTGGGGCTTACGGTGCTGTATAGACTATGGCATTATAAAAATGTGTTAAGGGGGATTATGGTAATGCCTTAACGCTATTTTAATACCTTTACTTTACTGTAGACATATTATAATAGCGTATTGTACTACATAGTAGATAGTTTAACGGATCCTTAAGAGATGGAAAATACTGTAACATCTCTTAAGTTATTGCATGCATGTTGACACTGGATATGAGATGTCAAACCCCGTAAACATCTCTGACGCCGTTACACTCATATTTATTTACGATTGATTTAACTTACATGAGGATATTTTAGTCCTGACTCGAGTGTTTTGTCTTTTCATTACGCTCGGGTCAGACCTGAGTTTTTCAGCTTATTGAAGATCTATTCTGGAGGACGAAGACGAAGATTTGGTATACTATTATTATTATTATCTTTGCATCATGCTGTCTGCTGCATTATTTTATTTGTTCTGTTGTATATGTATAACTCTGATAAATGTTGTATAAATAATGATCAAAGTATTGTAAACAGCTTCATGAACTGTTTATTTGACTATTATATTTATCGTTCCGCTGCGAGATTCTGTATTGTTTCATTTCCTTTATTTCCCTTCCCTTCCCTTCCTTATTTACCCCAATAACCATCTGCCCTTTTGAATGGTTTGGAATCAGCATGTGTATTTGATCGTCGGTTTAAAGTGTCCAAAAAGGCGGGTCGTTACAATTACTATATGATTAACCAGTGGTCAAACAATAACCACTGGTCAAATGAACTGGTATTTGGCATCATGATCAATTTTTTTGTTTCAGTATAGTAAAGCACCATTACCAATAATTAATTTTCAAAATGAAGTAAAAAACCGAATAAATATTATATAAATAAATTAAAGTAGATATTATGTTGGCAGAATGACTGAAATGTTCCAAAGAAGAAAATAACACCTTGAGAACAGGGGCTATCAAGTCTTCAGGATGAGTATCCTTGAGTGCCCCACGATTTGCCTTGCAGATTGCAGTTCTATAGGCACTGGATAGCACATAAATGTGTAAACAAATGTGAAAAATATAAACTGAGAATCTAAATTTCATAGAAAACATATTATCATTTTAAATGATGCTATTTGGTTTTTGCTTGCTTTTTTGGCATGCATTGACCAGTTTCCAAAATCTGGAAAACAACACCTAGGGGAATGTTGAGGAAAAAACACTGAACAAAGTAGATGAAAAATGTAATGCAGTGATAAAAAAATGCAGTGAATAGTGGCGGCAATAAAAATGCAAAGATAGAGTGCTAACAAAAGTTTGTAATAGAGACAAAAGAGAAATCAAATGAGTTGTTTGAGCATGTTCAATGTAAATATTTTTTTTCTTTCTTTTTTTCTAAGAAACGCATAAAACAAATGCAACTAACTCAGTTATTACTCAGTTATGGTGTTCTTAAGGAGGTTATTTTTATATATTGACAAGTTTCAACTGCTAACATGGATAGTTTATAACTCAGTTATCACTTAGTTTTGGTGTTCTTCGACAAAGGATCCTGTTCTTCTACACAGTTAAGCAAAAATGGACAGAAAAGGTTGAAATATAGGCTGATTGCACATGACAACATGGTCTAGTGCTCATGTGATAATGTTGTAATCATTAAATTGAAGCAATTCAGCTTGAAATGATAAAATATATTATGATATATATACACACATACATACATTTCAGTAAATACACAATTATTCATAGAAAAGAATGGCATGATTTTCTAAATTATCAATCCTTTAACATCTTAAGTTAATATGTAATCCTAGCAAGTTTGCACTTGTTCGTTTTTTCCATAATCAGAAGTCTTCAATAATTCAATAATTCATAAATTCAACCGAAAAAACCCAAAATCGCAAATCGAAAAAACCAAAGTCTTCAATAATTCAATAAGGCATATCTAAAAGATCGAAAATCTTTATCTAGAAGCAGACGAAATCGCAGCGCAAACTCTTCAATCACTCGACTTTAGTTCAAAAGAGAGAGAAGCATAAGGAGACGGAATAAAAGCGATTGTTGTTTTCTCTTTTTTTTTTTTGCTAGAGCGAACGGTTGTATAATCGCTAGAGAGAAGAAGGAATAAAAGCGATTGTTGTTTTCTCTCTTTTTTTTTGTTTTACGAAGAAGAAAAGAAGGAGACGGGTCGGGTACGTGATGGCTAAATTTTTCCTCTAAAATTAAGGGTTCGCGGGAAAAGATGGGGCGGCTGAAATGGATTTGGGGGGAAAGTTGTGTGCCTATTGTGTCGGTTTTTGGATGACCGATGCTATTGTATTTACTTGTGTCGGTTGTTCAAACAACCGGCACGAGTAGATCTATTGCTTCCCTTTAATTGTGTCGGTTTCTTAAGAACAACAGATGCAAATTACATTTTTAACATTTTCTTCTTACCCATAAATCAATAGTTTCGGTTGTTAATGAACAACGACACAAATTACACTATTTGTTACGGTTTTATGGACAACCGACACAAATGAGGCGAAGCAACTGATCTATTTTGTACTAGTGTTGAAAACTTACAATAGCGGAATTAGTTTTTGAAACCACTTTCAAACTAAAGAATGATGGCTTTCTGGATGGTGGTTCGACTGACAATAGGGAGTCTTAGTAGCATCGGAAGTCTATGGTATTGGTTACATGGAGTTTCATTAGGTCGATGTTAGAATATGAAGTGACGACGATCGATGAAGGGTGTAGTGGACGATGTGGGATTTCCTTAGTTTACTTCGAAGGACTACAGGTCTTACCTTGGGAGACTCTAGGGACTTTATGCGACGTTCTGGACTTGAATGAAATGTGGGTCTTTTTTGATTGAGTACCTTAAGTGAGAATTGTTTGAACGAGACTTACTGGTTGTTTAAAGAGGTTAGTTCAGTGACGTGAAGCGACGGAGAAGAACATAATGTGTTCTACTATTGGGTCGTAAGCTAAAGGGTTGTTGATAACTCCAAAAGTGATATGTGTTTCATGTGGCAATGGTATATGAGGATACTCACCTATGTACCTTGGACTTCAATAATGGTCTGGCATGCCTTAGTGAGGGTAGTATGTTAATGATGGTATGTGATCGAGCATCGAATCTGACTGAGCATTAATGTGTCGTCGACCTTCGTGTGAGTCCTCTTAGTGGTCATGCAAGACCTAAGCGATGGTCGTTGTGATTGCTTGATTGTCACATGTTATGATTGCCATGTTTGTCTTGATTGTTGTGTGATCGGGATGGATGTCATATGATGTAGGTACTAGTATGTTAGATACCTCGACACCCTTTATTGTACTTAAAGTAGTAAACCCATATGATGATAGTATAGTATATATTTTATTACGTGCTAACATTTTGGATGTAGGGATAGGTCAGGTATAATACGTTATACCTTGTATTCTTCTTCACTATATCCACTTTTATAATATTTTCACGTTATTAATCGCTTATACCGGACCGTTTTTTGATTGAGCTTTTATACTTTGCTTTTTATTATCTCAGTTATGCTTAAATGGATGAACTAGATAACATGTCTGAGTTTAACGATAGGGTTGTTCAAAGGATGAGCAAGAGGCTGACGCTTATCTATACTTTTACTTCAGATCTTATCGATATTCTACTATGCAGCACTATGAAGCTTTTACCAATGCTTGACCATTATTAAAGATATTATTGGATATATAAACTATATTTATGTCGTACAACTGATGTGAACCGATTATTCCAGTGCTTTCTGTGGTTCAGTTTAGTTATGCATATATGTCTCTCCTGTTTTATATCTATGTTAGTTATTATATTTTATCCTTTACGCTGTGAGATATATCATAGGTTCTAGTTTATATTAGCTACTTTGAACTTGACTACTTCTCAATGGATAGTATTACAGTGCACTATATAAGTATATTGTTTACAGGTGCTGTACGATAGTCATTACATTTTATATCATAGCTTACGTTGAGATATGACCTCACTTGATGTGGATCCATCAGAGATAAGGAGTTATGACCTTAGAATGGATCGAGAAATTATGAGATAGCATACTTTTTATATATTTTGGTTTTCAACACCACATGGTTGTATATATAATAGAAGTCACAATACATATACGAGTACCATTGAAGCAGCTTTCCATTTGGAGAGACCAATTATCCTCATCACAGATTGTAAGCATGAGTTGGCATGTAGTAAATGGTTCAAGGACCATTGTTTCTAAACTAGATAATGGAGTCTGTTTGGGGGTGGCTAACCCTATATATAGACTATGTTCATTAAGATAATGAGTAACATGCTACAAAATGCCCAAATGGGTGTCCTAATGCTATTAGTAGTGGTGCTACAACATAAGCACCCAGAGCCAACTTTGAAAAGTTAAACAAAGTCTACTTTAGTCTTTATGGAAAACCGTTTCTTTGAACAATATCATTGTAGAAATGCATGATTGGTTGGACACATATAAAAACATTTTTGAAGACTTGAAGTTAGAAGATGCTATGAAGAGGAAGTTAGCCTCTAGGCAACTTCAGTGTTAGGCATGTGATGGTGAAATGCTGTAATGATCGCTACTCCTAAAGATCAGTTTGCTTGGCAGCATTTCAAAGCTTTATTTAAGGAGAAGTTCATAACGGCTACTCAGAAGTTGATGTTGTTTGGAAAATTGGTCGACTTTAAGCAAGGAGATATGACTATTTTACAGTATATGGTCGAGTTTGACATGTTGCTGAAGTATGGGATGTCTTTTATTGATATTCTATTAAAAAAGAACGAGAGATTTGTTATGGGATTAGATGAGTATCTCGGTAAATGGGTAGTGGGCCACATTGATGAATCCTTCGAGATGCTTGATGAGAAGCTTTATGTCATGAGAGTCTTTATCCAAAGTCCAAGGTTGTTATTTCTACTATGTAAAGCCTAAGCTGCAAGTTAGTAGGGGTAAATGGATCAACAAGGGAAAGAAGTAGTTCCATTAAAAGAAGGGAAAATTGAAGCTTCTATGCTTTAACTATAAAAAGGAGGGCCACCTTAGCAAGAACTATAAGAGTCAGAAGGGTGGAAAAATGAAATGTTTCAACAGTGATAAGGTTGGGCATTTAAAGAAGGATTGTCCCAAGTCATTGAAGGATAAGAAGGTAGTGACTTCTTACGCACTTAATGTCATTCCGACTTTGTCGAGTGCTCCATCAGTGAAGGGAAAGGAAAAGGCGTCTTTATCTAAGGTATGCTTTATGTTTCTGGTATACTTATTTTTATTCTATTTGATACCAGTGCATCATGTTCTTTTATATCTAGTGACCCGTGGATAGACTGGGATTAAGACCCGACTTAGCGGATAGACCTCTAGTAACGACGAACTCTACTATAGGTGCTTCGACTAGCTTGTGTATGGTTCTTTGTGACTTATTGTTGTCGAGTCATTAATATGTACTTTCATAAGATTTCTTTGTATTTAGTTTTTTTGGGTTTGGTATCATATTTGGAATGGGCTCATTGAAGAAATACAGAATCATAGTGGATTGTGAAAGATTATTAATGATAATCGGGATAGACGACGAGCACAGGCTAAAGTTGAGCTGCATTCCCGAGGATGTAGTGATGGTTAACCTATTATATTAACTCAAGGTCCCATGTGAGGGGTTTTCATCGGTACCCATAGTGAGGGAATATTTAAATGTTTGGTGATCGGATCACCTCCACAGCGAGAGATTGAATTCCGCATCGACTTAATGAATTATGCAAGACCAATAATTATGCTATTAAGGCATATCGCACATAGAGATCAATGTGAGCTCGAGGTGCAAGTGAATGACCTGTTAATGAAAAGATTCATTCAAAGGAGTATATCTGAGTAGGGAGTACTAACAATGTTCACCATGAAGACGGATGGCTCTTTGAGATTATATGTTGATTACCGTGAGCTAATAAAGTGACGAGGAAGAAATACCCACTTCCATGTATGGATGACTTATTCGACCAGCTCCACAGTGTGAACGTGTTCTCTCGTTTAGGTTTGGCAATGGTGTTCCACCAACTAAGAGTGGCGAACGACAGTGTTTCAATAATTATGTTCCATACACTATTGGGATTCTATGAATGGATGGTTACGCCATTTGGGCTGACCAATTCACCAACATACTTTGTTGATATTATGAATCGTGTTTTTAGTGATTAACTGAATAAGTTTGTACTTGTGGTCATGATGATATTCTTGTCTTTTCACAGATGGAAGAGGAATATATAACATACTTAAGGGCTATCTTAGAGGTGTATGTGAAGTAGTAGTTGATGCAAAAATTTTGAAGTGTCACTTCTAGAGAAGGGAAGTACAATTTTTAGGTCGTATTGTCTTTCGATATGGCATCGTTGTGGATCCTACCAAAGTAATAGCAGTCTAGAATTTGGATCGACCCATGAATGCTACAGATAGAGAAGTTTCTTTGGATTAGCGGAATACTATAGACAATTCATAAAGGACTTCTCAAATGTAGCAGCACCATTAACCAACTTGATGAAGAAAAATTAGACTTTTGCTTGGGTGCAAGGTGCATGCACAAGTTGATGAGTGCACTAACGTTGACCATTCCGAGTGTGAATAAGGAGTCGAAAATATACATAGATGCTTGTGGTACTGGTTTGGGCATGGTATGGATGCGGACGGGTAAAGTTGTCGCATATGCTAGTCGATAGCTAAAACCACATGAGAGGAAATACCCCACCCATAATCGATGCGTATATTGAATTGCAACTTGGTGAATGTATTTTGAAAACTTCTTATGCGCTGTCATTCAGTTCTAAAATTAATTTGTGTTTTGATGTTTTTTTGGATCTGGAATTATTAGTTAATCTAGATTTGTTTTACCGTAAAATTTACATTTGTTTTCACAATTTGGTTCACTTCAAATTATGAATTTGACGTTTTAAATTAATTAAGTTATGTATGAATATATTCATATGCTTTATTTTTTTATACAAAATTGTAAATAAGCATCAAATTGGTTTTTTATTAGGTTAATTTTTTCAATTAATAAATACATTGTCTTGTTGTTTAGTCAATTATATGTATTTGAGCTTTAAATCTTAAATACATTTTTACATATGTGTATATGTATACATGTAATGTTTAATAAAAAAACTTCAATCATGTTATTAAAGTTATATATTATTAATAATTTTGTTTACATATTGAATGTTTATTTCCAAATCCATGATTTTAAAGTCCGCATATTTTTGGTTAAGCATGGAATTTTACGGTACTGAATTTATTATTAATTAGTGTTTGAAAAGTTGGAAATTTGAAATAATACCATATTCTATTTCCTTTTATTCTTATTTGATTAGATCTAAATTTAATATTAAACCTTATTTCCTTATTCACTTCCAACCAAGCATTCTTGCTTTGAAATTTTATGTTTTATTATATACATTTGTTTTCAAAATTTAATATGTATATATATTAAATGTATATAAAAATGGCAATAAAATATCACATATATGTATATATATGTCTAAACTATACATACATACATAAATACATACATGCAAACATACATATATCTTAGGCATTTTTTTCCTAATACATATGAAGTCGTCATATGTATATGAAAATATAATACACATGTATATACAATAGATATAAGTCCCAACATTTGTATGTATACAAATATAGCTATACATATGTTTATTATCACATTATGTTGTCTTATTATCTGATTGGATGTACACATGATACATCTGAATAACCTTTTGGTTGAAATAATTAATATGATTAATTAAAAATATAAAATAATGTTAATTAAAACATGGTTTTAATTTAATAACTAGACTGTATCTAGTGAAACCCATTAGACTTCGTAGGCCTATTTTGATCCAAATGGAGAAAAACTTTTTAAAATTTACCTATTTCACCCATTATAGATAAGCCTGGTTCCTCCAATTGTATCAGAGGCCCAATGGTCCATGCAATCTAATTAGAAACTTTTGAACCAACAAATTAAACGTACATATCGATAGGTGTCTAGAAAAGTAATGTCTAGGTTTGGGTTGAATAATCAAGTATTCTTCCTAGCCTGGCAACCGGCCTAGCCTGGTGGGTGGAATAAGTCCAGAAGATTGGCCCAATTGCAAAGGCTCTAATGGTTTGGACATTAGGCTGATTTCCAAAGTTCAGTTTGAAATTTAAAATATATTTAAATTTAAAAGATAAGTTTAAAATATAAAAGGAATTTTATAAATGTTAAGTAAAATCAAAATTTTTAAAATTGTTTTAAGAAACTAAAATAATTAATTTTGAAATTTTAATATATTTAATTAATTTTATTAATTAAATTAAATTAAATAATTAATTAACATATATGTACATGTTGATATACATATATGTAACTATAATTGTTATGATTATACATTTATCTTGAATCTTTTAAGATGAACTATATTAAAATTTTAAATTAATTTAAATGTTTAATTAAATTGTTTAATTAAATAAATGAATTTATTAAATAAAATTAATTAAAATTTAGCTAATCACTAATATATATGCATATATTGATATGTATATATAAATGTTATAAAAAATTATTTATCTTAAATAGTTTAAGATGATAATATAAAATTTTAGAAATTTTATATAAATAAAATTAAAATTAATTAGATATTATTTAATTAACAAGTCTAATATTAATTGGATAGTATTTAACTTATCAGAACTAAAATTAATTAAATATTATTAAATTAATAAGATATATGTTTATATTATATAAGTTAATTAAATTATGAAATTTTTAAGTTAATAGTACGTATACCATGATTTTAGACATGTCCAACATTTGAATGACAAGGATATTTCATAAAAAATACATTATTCCCTAAATCAGTATGTGTGCGGACGCACACATACACACGCACATACACACACATACATATATATATTAAAAGATTATGAATCCTTAATATATAAGTTGTCCTCTGCCATTTATGTATTAATAGATTGCTTGCATATACATTAATTGTTAATATTCCTTAAGCTAGAGATGTCATATGTAGTACTATTAATATATATTGAGTAGATGAGGTAAGATAGAAGCACATATTTGTTGATATTCCTCAAGGTACGTGAATTATACTTAGGTCATCGTGAAATGGTGGATACAAGTGAATAATTTATTTCAGTTTGTTGATATTTCTCATGGTTAAGATGAGATTAGAACAAAGACCATAGGTTTGGAATTGCATATGTTACAAATGATAAAGTATTATCCATTTCTTGCGGGCCTATGATTTTTTGATACTCCTCAAGATCAGAATCCTAAGACAAAGCCCAAACTCCCGCTAGAGAAATCAAAAGATTTCTACATTTTTCCTAGAGCTGTGAGAAACATAAAAGTCTAGCGAGAGCCTTATTAGAAAAATGCAATGAATACATTTAACCTTTCTGATATTGTAAGAATATATTCCATATTGGTTAAAATAATCTGCTAAGCTAAAGTTGTGTAATCAGTATAATCGATGAAATGTTTATTAGTTGAAATTTATAAATGAACTGAATTGAGATAGACATAGAAATATAAAATGTAGTTCCAATAAATCTTTTGGCCTGTAACGACCTGGTATTTAGAACCATTTGCATCCACACATATCAGACTTAAATTGCTCAAAACAACAAATGTTAATTTATATTTGGCAAAACTCAGCATATACAGTAAATAAATAAATCATAGAATTACAGACATAGAGTAATATAACAATGAACAACGAAATAGATAAATAGTAGTTCATGAAGCTACTATACACATCAAAAGAACCTCTAATACAAATGAACCTCTAATACATAAGCAACCGACGAGTCTGAACATAAATGACTGGAATAAACTGAAACAACTGAAAGCTGGATAGATAGATCTTCAAACAAAGCCTCAATCTCCAAAGGTGAGTCTCCAATGTTGTGACACTCAGTCTGACCCGAGCATACAACAACCACAAAACACTTGAGTCAGGATTAACATTCTTATATTGCAAATTCAACTTAAGTGAAATGCCAACTGAAATACAAATAACTTAAAGGATGTTTGGGATTACCATCCTCTAAGGATCCGCGGAACCATCTACTATGTAGTAATATATGCTATTGTAATATGTCTATAGTAAAGTAAACTATTAAAATAGCGTTAAGGCAATGCCCATATCCCCCCTTAACACTTTTTATATAATCCCGTAGCCTATACAATGTCGTATGCTCCTCCGTAAACTGGAGGTTTATCCATAGGACACCATAGAGGTACGTTACAAAACAAACTCTTAGAAGGCACAATAGGGCAGTGACAAGGCACTCGAGGCAATGCCAGCGTAGATATACCATTTGCCTATCTGGACTAGTGGTAACGCTTAGCAGATACTACCGCCCACCTCTTGACACACTCCCAAATCAAAGGTGCACCAATCAAATCACAAAAGCAATAGAATGGTATCAAAGAAATGTGGCTGATAGAAGGAATGACCTCACTTGGACCAGCCTGGCTCCTGTTTTAGCCACATCAAGCTGACTCATGGGAGTCAGGGCTACGTAAATACCATATAGAATCGTCGCCAAACCATCCTATTTCGTTCTGGAATCTCCATGACGTACATAGTTGTTAAAGCGGTTTTCGATATTGGCAGAGAGTATGACAATATCTGATCCCGGTCACTTTAACACCCAAACGCTTATTTCACACCATGGACATTTCATTTCAAATAGTTCATACTTCATATCAAAATATCATATTTATTTCAAAATCATATCAGTTCGATACATTATTCACTTTATATAATATTCGTTTCTAGAATACTAACACTTTAAAAATTATAACACTTTCAAAATCATAGCACTTTCGAAATCATTGCACTTTTGTAATATAACAGTTCCAACTTAAACAGTTTAGATGTTTAAAATAGTATATATATTAAAATAGTTATAAATTAAAATAGTTTATATATTAAAATAATATATATATTAAAATAGTTGTAAATTAAAAAAAATTTATACATATTAAACATACTTTATGTAATAAAAATTATTTCCTCAAATTTCACAAACCTATTCAAATCAACTTAAATTCTAAAATTCAATTTATTTCAATCCCATTTCATCAATTTAAAATTCAATTCAACTTCTCAAAAACCATTCGATTCATGTCGATTTCAAATCCAAGTTTGAACTATCACTTCAATTCCAATAAGATTCAAAGTTTAATTATTCAAACATTTACAGTATAAGTTTCATTTATATTTCAACATTTAGCTTTAATTTTATTCATATTGGAAAATATTTACTTAATCATTTTAATAACAATTAAATAAAATCTTAATTTATAAATTTAATTAATATTAAATATTCAGTCTCCGTTAAATTTAAAGTTGAAACATTCATCTAATCACTTTTTCCATTCAAATCAATTTATAAAATAATATCTTACAAATCTCAAAAATCAATAAATTTCATATCAATTCTTATTTTTAATTCAATTATTAACTTATTTAAGTTCCCAGTCAACATTAATTTATCTTCCCAACCTCTATTATAAAAGTTATTAAAATCTATTTTTAATATAATTTTAAATAAATATTCAAATATATTATGTACTACTTAAATTAAATCTTATTAAATTAAATATTGTTATTAAATTTATTTTATATTAAATTTATTTTTTATATTTTAAAATAGTAAAATTATATTTTCAAAGCTAACTCATAAGATTAAAATTTTCAAAACATATAATTTTAAAAGTGGAAATTAGTTTAAAAGAAAAAGTTTAATAAAATTTAATTTTAATGGACGTTAAAATTAAACTTCCATCTCGAGGACAAGCGCCAAAATTTCTCTACCATTCCTGCTTTTTTAGTCTCTTTTCTTCTGTAAACAAAATTTCTTCTTCATCAAATAATGGAAACCCAAATCGAAATCAATTTTCTTCCTCAAACTGATTTACAAGCGCAATCGACTTCAGAATCTAAGTCGATGAACGTAAATCAACATATTTCAATAAATCCTGAACAAATAAACGATGAACCTACGATTTCAAAAAGTAGGGCTTCGAATGCTACGCGTACAAAAGTAAAGAGAAGGCCAAAAACTAATTCATCCATGGCTGTCGGTTCGAATGATATTCACGAAGATACAAAGAGGGCGAAAAAATCTGGGGCATGTAAAACTATGAATAAAGACGACTCGAAGAAACAACAACTTAGTGATGAAACCGTCAGCAGAAAAAGAAAGACAAAGGTGTAACAGCTGATTTATTTTTAAAATAAAAGACAATTTTACAATAATAGTTCAATTATAATTTGATTTGTTATTGAATGATAGATCAATACATCATTCGATTTGTTGAATGTATAATATTGAAATATAAGATGATGGATGAACATAGCATTCAGTTTTTGATATATGATAGACAACAATAAGATGAATAGTTACAGAATGGTAGACAAATATAACAATGGAAAAATGATAGACAAATATAGCATGATAGAATGATAGTTGAATATATCACTTTATTTACTTTAGGTGTAATGATGCAATGATGGATGAAAATAGCATTTCAATATTTGATAGACGGTAGAAAATAATTAGATGGATACTTATTGGATCAAGTTCAATATATCATTTGATTTGTATGCACCATATTGAAATATGAGATGATAGATGAACATAGCATTCGGTCTTTGACAGATGATAGACAACAATAAGATGAATATTTATAGAATGATAGACAAATATAGCATTGGAAAAATGATAAACAAACATAGCATGATAGAATGATAATTGAATATATCATTTTATTTACTATATTTGTTATGATGGAATGATAAATGATAATTATTGAATGATAGTTCAATATATCATTTGATTTACTGTATTGATATTTATTGAATGATAGTACAATATATCATATGATTTGTTTGTTTCATATTGAAATATTATATGATAGATGAACATAGCATTTAGTTTTTGATGGTTGATAGACAACAATATAATGAATAGTTACAGAATGATAGACAAATATAGCATTGAAAAAAATGATAGACAAACATAGCATTCAATCTTTCAACTTTAGAAGCATACATTAAAAAAGAGTAATGATGGACTAATATAGCATTTGAAAAAAGAATGAGACATGAAAATAACATTATAGTTTGTTAAATAATGAATTATTCATTCATAGTTTTTTATACAGGGATCAAAAGGTAAAATATTGAAGAAAGCAAGAACAACAGAAGGAAAAAAAATCAAAGAAAGTATCTCAGAAAAAAATTCAGTATCGATGTAGCTTACTTCCAATGATAAAAAATTTCAGGAAAATTAAGGAAAAATGAGGTTATCTTGTAGATCAATTGAATTATTTAAAACAAACACCCTTCGAAAAATTTATGTTAGTGTTTTTCAAAGAAATTTTATCCATGGCTGCTTTTACAAAATCATCAACAACATTAGATGATATCATAGAAACATTTTCTATCAACGATGAAAATTTTAAAGTGGGGAAGATTTCTTTAAAACTCAAACCTGAAGATGTTTCAATGCTCTTTAGCTTACCTTTGTCTGGAACTAATATTTTTCCATTACCTAGAATGTGTTTACAAATCCTTCCAGACAATTGTAAAGATTTTGTACTGAGAAATTTTGAAACAATAGAGCACGTCACAAAGGATCTTACAATTTCAAAAATAAATAATGTGCTGGAAACACAACAATTACAACATGAAAATGATTTTCCCAAACTGCTTATTATTCTTGCAATGATAACCTTCTTATTTCCTGACAACCAAATATACTTACCATGGGGATGTATTCCCTATATCCTTGATCAAAACAAAATGAACTCAGTATCTTAGCCAGATTCAATTCATCATTCATTGATTAGAGCTTTGATGGCTTTCAAAACAAAGCCGAGAAACATGCCGAGTTGTTCCATGCTCCCAATTGTAAGTACAACATTCCAACTTTATGTTAATGCATCTATATTTATAAATTAAATTATACACATTATATGTTTTAACGAGTAATATTTTATTTGTAATTTTTCCTATGTGAGCATGTGAATTTGATATCTCCATTAGCAACATACTGTTCTACCTTGCCTAGATTTGGGAGGTGGAATGTTGGAAGCTCGAAAAAGTTCATCTCAAGAGAAGCTTTGATGAACATGGACAATAGAAAGGTATTATTTATTACACTAGTATAAGAAATATATAATGATAGATAAATATATCATAACATAGTGTATATTAACAGTTTTCATTTTGTTATTATACAATCATAATTTAAATGATAGTTACATATATCATTTCTGCACAAATACAATTTTTTGTAGGTGCTACTAAAGAATGATAGTCAGATATAGCATCACATGAAAAATGACAATTATATATAAAATTAGTTCATTCATTGTATGTTAGCTCATTCATTACTATTTATGATATTACATAGATTTTTGTTGAAATAAGAAACCAGACTGAAGATGAAAAAGCACTTCTTCAACAAACAAGCCAATAAATATTTGTCCAGCTGGATACCAATGAGAATACTGGGATACACAAAATAGAAAATTTGGAAGAGACATCAAAAAGCAAGCTCACTCAATGCGGCAGTACATTGAAGATTTGGAATTTTTTCGAAGAAAAGTGAAAAAGATTAAAAAAGGAGAAACTGAAAAGAATACAAGTAGAAGGCACTATCATACAGTTGAGAAAAGAAATCAAGATGTTGAGATCAAAAGCAAGAGTAGAAATAGAACCACCATCATTTGATCTCGATATAACTCAGTAAATTAAAAAGATGCAGCAAGAGAAAGAACAACAGGATCAAAAGAAACCTTCAAAGGCAACAGAAAAATCACCAACTGTGCATGAAAAAATACAGAAGAAACCAAGCTCTTTAGTTTTGTGGGTTAAAAAGTGCCAACGAAGGAATAAAATTGATTCTGATTGCCAGTATGAAATTGTTCAAATAAAAACAAAGAAAAATGTTGACAATGAAAACCAAAAGGAGCAACTTGAAACCAAGGAAGGTCAGAAAGAAAATACAAATGAACAGGAACAAGAAGAACAAAATGAAGAATCAGATTATGAACATGAATCTGAAACTGAAACAGATGAGCAAGTCACTAAAATTGAAAATGAAGTAATTATTGATGTTGATGCGTACTTGCAATCAAGTAAAACTTATAAGAGTAAAGATATCACAAAAGGAAGTATTCTATAATTATTGAATGAAGAACAGCAAAACAAAAATTTTACTTCTTCAAATTTAATGAAAATGAGAAGTAAGATTTCTGATATTTTTTATTTCATCATATTTGTAATTAAATAAAATTGAAAAAAATCAACTTGTCAATTATTGATTTTCAATTACAGCACTGTAGCATATGAAAAAGATGAAGGACACAAAGGAGGAATCACAATAGTGAAATCTATGCTGGAAGCCATTCTGTTTGAGGGGGTTACAGATGGACAGGTATGCATCAAATTAGAATTATGATAATAAAAAAGTGTGTATAAATATATAAAATGAAAGAATGATAGGTAAATCTAGCATTCAACTTTTCAAAATGCATATGAATGAATTGAATGAGAGAGTTGCAGCTAAAAGTAGCATTAGTAGTTGTAAAATGCAGATAACTGTATAGGATGGGAGAATGATTGATAAAACTAGCATTCATTGTTTTTTAAGTGCATATAAGTGTATAGGATGAGAGAATGATAGTTAAAATGAGCATTCAAAGTTTCAAACTTCATATAAATGTATTGAATGAAAGAATGGGAGTTAAAAATAATATTGATATTTGTGAAGGGAATATAAATATATAGAATGTCCAAGATGACTGTTTAAATGATCATTTGCATTTTTTAGTGCATGCAATGCAGTAAACATGTAAATGAAGGTGAATACTAGCATTTAGTATTCCTGGTCAACAATTTTAAAAAATTAATTATCCCATAAAACTTACAACCTTCATTATTTGGTTTAACAGCTTATTGATTGGTTTTATTACAATCAAGATATGTATGAACACAGTTACTACTTCACCACAATGATGATGGTAAGTTTAAGCTTTTCATTATAAATGTTAAAAAATAATACAAAGTATTCTACTACATATGAATGTGTAGAATGCTTTAGTACATGACCAGAAAACTGTGATCAAAGACATAGTTATACCAATAATAGATGTCATTGTCAAAGATGAATTTATACATAAAATTTTCCTCCCTCTACATTACGCAAACCATTGGAGCTTGTTGATGCTAAACTATGAAACAATGCGGTGGAGTCGTTATGATTCAACCAAACCAAAAACTAGATCAACAAGGACTTCAAACCCCAGCAATAACCAAGCCATCATTCTTGTCAGAAAAGTATAATTTTGAAATCGCTCTAACATTAATATACAACACTAATTTTTCTTCTTGCAGAAAGACAAAATTAAATTGTTGTTCAAGAAGAAATGGGCAGAATTAGGAATACCGAACAAAGAATTTCACAAACCTAAAGTGTTGCGGCCAAAAAGCCCACCACAGGATTCTGATTCGTAAGTAACTAATTTCATTTCTTCTCTTGTTTGAACTATCATTTCTATTTTTAAATTGCAGTAGAATGTATAAAATATGCAAAATGATAATTAAAACTAGCATTGCTAATTGACAGTTCATTAATCCGCATCTGTTGAGCAAAAAGATTATATATAAGGTGCACATTCCACACGCAGCAATGATGTCTCTATGAATGCATTGATTAATATTGTGATCAAAATATAAAGCTATATTTTAGAATTATAGAATAAAAAATGCAATATTATTTTAGCACTAGGTTTTACTGTAATATTAACTAATATTTCTATATTTGAAGCAGACTTGATTGTGCGTTCTTTGTCATGGTAAACATGAAAAAACTGGACAAGGATGAGATACCAGAAAAATATCCAAAGGAAATGCTTAGAAACCTAAGAGCTGTAGTGGTGTATAGCATACTCAATGATCCACAATACATTTGGTCAGTGGAGAAATCCTGCAACGATTCTACATAAGAATAGCTGTTGCACTTTAACTTCTTAGAACTTTGGATATATTTGAACTGAACCACTTCTCCTAATTAAACTGAGATAAAGTCTGAAATGGAGTCTGAGACGGAGTCTGAGACGGTGTCTGAGATGGAGTCTGAGATGAAGTCTTATATGTTTTCCAATGATTGTATTTTGTTCTCAATGTATAAATTGCTCAGATGAATTTGAACTTCTTGATTTGAATTTGATTTGATTATAGTTGTCTGTTTTCAATGCATGAACTGCAATGTATAAACTATGGATATATTCAAGTGTCATTTTTATTTGTTTTTTAATGCTTTTACTGTATTTCTGATGTGTTGAATAATGTTTTATACTGAAATGCTAGATAGAACTAGCATTACACGAAAATAAATTTCTCAGTGATTGAACTGTGATGAATAATGTGTGAATTTATCCATATAGCATTTTTATAAGATTTCCAATGTTTGAACTCTGTTTCAAGTGTGATGACTACTATTTACACTGTAATGCTAGTTATAACTAGCATTTAACTGAAATGGTAAGCAGCAATAGACAGTTATGGAGATGGTAGGTGCTGGGGTAGAAAGATGGAGATGGTGGTTATTTTGGAAGTTATGAAGGCAGAGGCAGTGGGTTGTTGTATGGTGATAATGGAAGTGTTGATTTATGAAGAAAATGGAGAAGATGGTAGCAATTTGTCGGTGGTAGTTTGAGTGTTGGATGTATAGCAGCAGCAAAGTAAAGATGTAGTTTAAAATGAAGTAGCTAGCAGTAGTGGTAGTTTAAGTAGTAAAGGGTAGTATATAATGTTGGGGTGGTGATGAAGTATGCAGGGTGGAAGAAGTGATTGGTATGGGGATGAGTGATATGCACAGTTGTGACTGAAGTAAGGAGATTAGTTTGCACAGTAAGTGAAGTAGTTGTTGAAGGCATTGTTTGTTGTGTAGCAGTGTATGTTGTTTTCTGTTATTTTCTGAAACAGAGAGATGCAGTCTGCATAATGAAGATATCCCATTTACAAATTGGTGTTAATTCTTTTTTTCTAACTGCTCTTTCTAACAATAAGGAAAGATATTCCATTCCAGTATAGAAGAAATATGGGAGCAGATCTTCCCCCATATCATATAAACAGCACATCATATACTGACAAATCATTACAAAACCACTTAAGTAATCTCATAATCTAATCGTATAAACAGTATATCATCATCATCAAATCCTTCATTCTTGCTCAACAGCTTACTCAGTTCTACACAATGACAGATGATGGGTTTCAATGACAGAGAGATGGATACTGATTATAATGAAATGCTAGTTACAACTGGCATTCGACTGAAATGATAAGTACATATAGCATTGAATAGAAATATTAATACCGAAATGCAGAGGAATAGCAGATATTAGAAATTAAAACAAAATAACCAAAACATTTCACATTTTATTTTCTAATGATTTCACAAAGTCTGACTTCATATTTCTATAAGCTTTAGCAGCTGTACACTTAAAAAACTTTTCAATTACACTAACAAAACACATAAATTTTCTTAACTTTTTGAAGAACGAAGACAATTCCTTTTGTTGTGGCCAACTTCATTACACTGACTGCATCTATTTCTTTTACTTTGAGAATATCCAAATCCACCACGCCTCTTTGTAGATGGTCTTCTAGCACCACGAATTTCTTTAGGAGGCCTAATCAAAACATCATTTTCAGCAGTATCTGGCGTATCAAAATCTGGAATTGGATTGATATCATTAGCATACGAAGATCTGATAGCATTAACAGTAAAATATTCCTCCATAAAATCATAAACTGATAATCTACACTTGTTAATGCACTTAATTGCATGGGCACATGGAAAACTAGTAACTCTCCATTGATTACAACTGCAAAAACGATTTTTAAGATCAACAACCTGTGACTTAGGAGATTTAAGTTCAAACACAAATTCCGAAGACTTATAAACATCCCAACTAAAGCCATCATCTACTAACTTTGACAAATGTTCCTCCATAACAGGACAAAGATATGTTTCCCACAGACAACATTCCTCTCTTCGTCTCGCCATTTGCTCCATAACTTTCACTCAGATACCATCCAAACAAGAAGTTATAGGCACTATCTTCAAAAATCCAAGAGTTGAAACTTTCTGTAACATTTGAAGAATATTCACCATAACGCTTTCCTTGAAAAAACAAATCCGTCCAATGGTCAAAAGGTTTATCTCTTAAAAAAAATTCTACAAATGTACCCCCTATATCTTTAAATTTAGAAAGATGTCGCTCAAAATCATACACGTTTGAAGCTCTAGCAAAAAGTTTGAACAACTCCACAATAGATGAATCACCTTTAGCCGCCTTGAAAACAGTACTAATATTTTGTTCCATGTGAAGTAAACAATAGCTATGATATGAAGAAGGAAATATTTTGGAAACACCTAAAATGATACCTCATTGATGATCAAACATAAAAACTAAAGACCGATCTTCATTAAGCATTCCTTTCAGATGGGATAAAAACCAAGACCAATTAGATTCATTTTCATGTGAAACAATACCCATAGCAAGAGGAAAGAAACCTACATAATAAATAATTAATGACAGCTCAGTATTAAGAAACATGAATTATATTAAATATCAAAACCTGTATTAAATGTTAATAATTTCTATTATGCACAATTAAAGTAGATTCAAAATGATATATGAATATAGCATATGTTATTTTAAAGTCTTTTAGTTACCGCTGCATAAAATTTTAGTTCTTGTTTTTGTAAACATTTCTACCATAAACATTTCTAGTGTAACCAGGTCAATCATTGAATAAAATAAAGCCAACAATTCTTGTGTAAACATGGTTGCATTATAATTATGTACAACTTTAAACAATGATAGTTTAACATATCATTACTAGAAAAACAAATAAGTAAATAAAACAAAACTAAAATGAAACTCATACCTTTGTTACCATTTATAGAAGTAGCAGCTAACAAAACACCCGGTCTTCCCTTCAAAGCAGACGCATCTAAAAATATTAATGGCCAATGGTGTTTAAATCCAAGTAGACAAGCACCAAAACCAATACAAACTCTCTCAAACTGATTGGTTGAAGCATTAACTTCCATGGCCACATAACTGCCAGGATTATACTTTTGCAACACCTCTAAATACCAATGTAAATCATTATCATTTTATGACATAGCATCATCCCCATATATTTCTTTCAAAGCCAACTGTTTTCCGCTATAAGCATAATAATATGAAAGATTAAAATTGTACTCTCTTCTAAATTCCTTCATAATATCTTTTGGCTTCTTCATAGGAGCATCTCGAATTTGATCAACAATCAAAGATTTAACAAATCTACTTGAAATATTAACTTTATTAACATCTCTAAGACCGACTCCACACGAATGATCAAAATTGTAAGTTCTAATAAAAAACCGAGAGCGTAGACTAGGATCCGGAGAAGCATTAAGACAAAACTTACAACCATCCTTCAACCAAGAGCAATTAACTGAAATTTTATTTGGAGAATTTCTTACAAAAATCAAATCATGACCATTTTTTATTTCATATGCCATTAAAAACTCCCAAAAATCCTCAGCTCCATTAAAACAAAAACAAAGAAAATCCACAATAGCTTTTTGAGAACCTTTCTTCAACATATCTTTCAAATAATAAGAAGAATCAGCATGTGAATCACTATTTGAACCAGAATTACTACCAATTGAAGTGCTTTGAACACTTGCATTACCTAACCACAGCCAACAATATCAGCTTCCATAGCACAAACTTTTTCCTTAATAGTAAACTTAAAATATTGACTCTTCTTGAAAATTAGAAAACACAGAATACTAATCAAATCTGAATCAGTATCGATGATTATATTCTTATTCTCAAGAACATAAGATATCTCAATAGAAAATGGACTAAGATATGGCCAAACTTCACAGATTTGAGTCTTAATACCTAACAAAGAAGAGCCCGTGGTGAGTCGAATAGAATAACAATTCTCACTATGCTCAAAAATAACTAGCAAACTATTTGTTTCATTATTGTAGATATCAATACTGCAAAAGAAATTAAAAACCAATTAATAAGCTTACTTAATGTTAAGAATACAGCAACAACAGAAAATGTTAAATTCACATAGCATAACAAATCGAAATCAAATTAAGGGCTAAATGAAAGAAATATAAATTAATTAAAAAGCAGATGATAAATGAACATAGCATAATCAAATTAAAACAAAATATGAATACAACAGCAAAGAATGCTATATAAATATAGCATAACGCAACAAACTACATATGAAATTCACTAGAATGGTAGATGAACAGTAAAATTGTAAAACCTTAAACTATGCTGAAGAAACAGAATGATACATAATAAAATCTTACATTGCCATTGAAACAAATCCAAAATGGGAACAGAAATCTGAAAAAAGACAAACTGTGCAACCTAGAAAAACAAAAATATACTTAATAATCGAACGATATTATATCAGAGGAAGATAAGAAGAATATTGAAACAAATCAATGCAATATACCTGAACGTAAGGAAATTGTTTGATAAAGATCCAGAGCATGATGAAAATCGACGATAAAGAAAAACGATGAAAATCAATGACAATCGAGAAGATCGAATACAAAACGCGTCCTTGAATTGAGAAGATCGATGAGCTAAGATCAGTAATATCAAGAATGAAGGTGGATAAGAAATTAAGATGAAAAATTTAAATTTTACATAAGTTTATCCTTAGAACGAAAAAATAAAGCCAGCGTCCTTCAAACGGAAAAAAAAATCCTCTTCCGTAGGCCCAAAAAGAGAAGTAAAAACTTCCTCCAGCCTATTTTCCTGATTTTAAAAATCTAAAATTTAAACATATATAAAAAAATAACATTTATATATTATATTTTTTAAAAACACTATTTATTTAAAACCACATATTTTCTTTCAAAACTTTGGAAATTATTTCAAAATATAAACCAACGGTGTCCGTATATAGTTTTCTATCCTATGATCACGTGATACAGATATTTATCATTTCAATCCGCAATTTAAATATTTATAGGTATATATCATTTCAACATGCAATCCCAAAAAAATTCAAAATCAATGAAAATCGCTTGGATTTATCATTTCAACCCATAATAATTTTCCCCTAATCTATAATATCATTCGGGTATGTATAATTTCAACCCATAGGGAATTTTAAACTAATAGGGAACTTGTAGAGTGAAAATAATTATGATAAAAATATAACATATCAACAACATGCATATATCATCAGTAACAAATTAAATAAAATGTACACAACAGGATATGGAGTCATATATCACAAGTGAACAATTGCAGATAATAACATACAGATTGAAGAATTAAATAACTAGCAGTTCAATTTTAACAGCATATTTCAATTGTCGTTTCAAGTGAAATAAAAATTTACTAAATAAAAAAATGTTAATAGTGAGTGATTGCTCACATTTCGAGACTAGAGAAGACATGATATACACACAAATAAGCGACGAATCAACGCAACAGACTGCTGCAATCAATTCTGGACGATGGCGAAACCAAAAGCAAAGCACGATAGACTGGATTTGATAGAAATAAAATATAACTTATATTATTATTTTGTTTTCTAAAAATCAATATTCAATTCAAACAAATATAAACATAAAATCTATATGTGTAATAAATATTTCAAATCCTTACATCTTAAACACATTTTTAGCTTAAAACCATTTACTTTTTTTATTCGAATACCAAATTCTTGTATATTTATATTTATGTAGACAAATCTATAGACTAACATATACACTTACATACATATTGTAGCTTAAGATCAATATTTGTTTATAAAATCAATGTAAACTTACATAGACTTTATTTATATAACAACTGATTGTATGTTGCTGATATCAACGTATATATAAAACCCTAACAGATCGGATACAAAATAAATATAACTTGCACACTATAACAGTTTATATTATATATATATATATATATACACGAAATAAAAAAATCAATTTTTTTTAAACAATAGCTATTTAAAACCCACGTATTCCTTTTCAAAAATCATAGTATAAGTATACTATTACAAAGTCCACTTATAAAATATTCCTTTCTTTTTGTATTCACAATTGATGACCTTTAAAAGCATTTTGCTTTCAAAATGAACTACATGTAAACAAAAACAAAAACAAAAAATACATTTGTAGTTTTCTGAACATAAAGGTGTATCAAGAAAATCAAGTAAATGTTCCTATAATGTAAATAAAAATAAACTTAGTATATGTTTACAATAATACATACATCGTAGACGAGCAAGAAGGCCAGGTGAGGCAAGCAGCTGTCGGAGGGGTTCATGGTAGAGACTCGGAGAAAGGGGCTCGACTGGACTCAGGTGAAGGGGAAGCTTGGTTTTCTGGCCGTGCTCGACTGGGGAGGCGGAGAGAGGTTGATAGTGACGATGGTTGTGCATGAAGCATAGTTTCAGTTGTGATGAGGCGCTCAGGGTGCCCACGTGGGATGAGTTACTGTGAAAAGAGGACGTGTATGGGGAGGGCGCACGGGAAAAAGAAGGTGGGCAAAGGCGGTGGACGTTTGGCTGTAGTCAGGTGTTGAGGTGGAGAAAAATGGCGGTGGATAAATGAGCATGGCAGGAAATCAAAGAAGATAACAAGGCTACAGGAAAATGCAAAGCTCTATATGGAGGAAAGGTTTCTTCATGAAAAAAGGCACGTGTAGGCTTCATATGGAAACATAGATTATATATCTTTATATTGTTATAATATATGTATATTATGAAGTGAATACGCTTGTATATTGTTTTGTTTAGTCCCACATCGTGGGATAAGTTCAGTCCTTACTTCTGAAGCCTTTATATAAAGTAGGCCATGTAATATAAATAGATTACGAATTCTCTGAATGAATAAAATTGTTCTCTCTCTAATGGCTTCCACTTTCTTCATTTCATAACACGTTATCAGCACGATATTTTTCTCGAATGTATTGGATATTCTAATCCAGAAGATTAGATCTTTTTTTTTTCATGTAGGTACATCTCTTTCTCTTATTCAGTCACCGAAATCAGATCTATCTCTTCCTCTTATTCAACCATTGAAATCATATTTGAAATTTTCTAGATATGCTTTTCTAGATTTATTTTGCGATTAATTTAGATCTAGATTTAAGTATTCTTGTTTCACAATTCTATATCTATTTTATAATTTTTCAGGTTCGGATTTAAGTTTTAATTTATCTTTTCAAGATCTTACTTTGTCATAGATCTAAATCTACAGATCTTATTCTACTGTACATGTATTTTTGTCATTATATTTCAGATCTCATCCTACAATAGATCTGATTTTTTTTGTACTTATTTTTCCGATCTCATTATATTGTAGATCTCAAAATCACACCCAAATAATATACCTTTAAGATTTGTATATTGTTTAAAAATAAAATGTTGTGATTTTTTGAATTTGGATTTGAATTGATTTCAAACTTGCTTATTATTGCATGTTTTCTTTTTGAGTTCATTATCTTGGAAAGCAAGTTTTGAATTTGAAATTTTTTAGTTGTTGATTCAAATAAATTTATTGATCTTGATTACGTTTTGGTTTGTGATATAGATCTAAGTAATATATACATGTTTGATAAATGAAGTTTTCATCTTGGAAACTCTTTGATTTGGATTTTGATTTTGGAAATTATTTTGATATATATTGTTTATATTTCCAGAAGAAATATTTTATTATTTCTTAGAGAAACATATACAAGAATAATGCACATTTAGAAGATCATATTAGTTTAGATCCAATATTAATATTGATTTAGTACACCTGAAGTGAATGGAAACATTAATGAAAACATGTACAGTAAACTTAATTTCTAGCATTTGAAATAAAAGTTGAGAACCTACAGTTCCTATAATGCTAAAAGCTTGAGTTTCCATAAATTATTAAATTTCAAGTTTTCTTATAATAAAGAACAAGAAGTTTCAATAAAAGAGCAGAAACTTGAATTATAAAACAAAAGGATATATATATATATGTATGTATGTATATACATACATACATATATATATATATATAAGAGTTATTTTAGTTATTTTAGAAATTTTGACTATTAAGAAATAAATTTTCTCTTATGGTATTCATATAATTTTATTATTGAGTATATTAAACTTAGCTTTGAGATTAAATTTTGCTAACTAAAGTTAGTTAGATTGATTTATTTGTTTGTAAAGAAATCAATTCATTGTGATAATATTTTATATTTTATGCCACAATAATGGTAAATTGCATTCATTTTTTTAATCATAAATGCATTAAATGTTGTCGTCATGGTAATAAATTAAATTACAATATCATCATAAATGCATTGGCTATGGTAAATTAAATGATGTTGTATTTTTATGTTTGGAATAAGAATAGACAAATGGTTTACTATAAGGCGTGTTCATTTTGGAAAACAATGCTCGATATAATGAAAGAAATAAGTTTGAACAACAACCTGAAGTTGTGCAAAGATTTTTTTTTTTCCAACTAGAAGTTGTATAACTCAAAGTCCAAGACCTGAAGTCTTGAATTATGAAAAGATTTCTGATAAACTTTACAAGCTCGAATTCTAATAGACATTTATTTTGTAACAATATGGTACAAAAAAGGGGGATAAGTTTACACAATATTTAAGAACCTGAAGTTCATAACAAATTAATGAACTTCATGAATTAGAAGCCCGAAGCTCTATTGAAATTATGTAAAATGATAAGGTTGTACTTACTGAAGAAGTTAAAGAAAATTAATAAATAATCATATGAGAAAATGATGCTGCATTCAAGAGATTACAAATATCTCCAAATGAGTTATACCACATTTACACTACATTAACCAAATATCCTGAAGATATTATGTTACATGATATTTCAAACATCATTGGATGCGTATGTGTGTGCACTAATCTCTTGAAAAGATGATTTAGAGATTTATTTATATTTATATTGCAAAATCTAACATCCCAGAAGAGATGTTATAGGAATTTTATTTTTGTTACATTGCAATTCCTTAAAAGGAAATACTATATTCCTTGAAGGAATAATGATATAATTTTTTTTTTGAGCAATGATAAGAATTTATCCAAAAAAAATGATATTGTATACCAACGTTACACTCCAGAAGTAGTGATTTTGTCTCTTTGCATCTTACTTTCATTTGGTGCATCTAATTTTGTTACTATATTTAAAGTTTGATATGTCATTTCAAAGATAGTTACAACAAAAATCTCCAGTAGGGATGTTTTATGTTATTATAAAGGTAGTAATTATGTAATTTCTACAAATAGAAACAAATTACATTGATATGACATGCCAATAGTACATATATATATATATATATATATATATAACAGATAAATTCACTCCAGAAGTAGTGATAATAAAATATCCCTAAAAGAGACTAATAAATTAGGAAATGATAACATATCTCTAGAAGAGATTTGCTTATATATTTGGTAACTTTATTAAACCAAATAAATGCACAGAAATTTGATTATGAAGGATCCTAATTTAGTTTAGATTAGATCCTAAAAGTTTGAGAGCTATACATATGGTTCTGAGGAAATTTGTATCTGTAACATTCCAAGTATTCAGAAGATACTATTATTATTTTTGCTGTAATTTTTTTTACAGAATTCTCAATAGAGATGTGTAGAAATGTCTATATGCAATTAAAAATTATTCCTTGATAAGTAATCATAATTAGTGTTCAAAACTGATATTTGAGATATACTTGAGGAATAAAACTTAACAACTTGAACTTGTGTGTATATTTTGTTCGAACCAGAAGTTCGATATGGTTTCAAACCAAATGTTTTGAACATTATCATGCGGTTTTGAAAGGTTTGCATTGACATTGATTTATAAATAGAAATTAATAGTTTGGATCCTTGTAACAGTTTGTTCTAAAAATCACTAATTCAAATGAGAAAGAATATGAAAATTTTATAATATATATGCGATACGTGGATGCATGTATACATCCATATATGTAAATATTTAGCTAACAATCTGAAGTTTGTTATAAGCTCATCGTATAGATTATGCATAGATATTATTTAGTGCTTTAAAATTCAATCAACATAAATGTTGAATGACCTGAAGCATGTATGTATTCAAATGATCTACACAATAAGTAAATTCCTCCAATTGCTTAGATCAATGATTGAGAACAAACTCTAATAATATTAATTAAATGCATCTTATCAACCAATAAAAGAATTATCCTCCTATTATTAATATGTATGATGTATTTGCTAGTAGCAATATCATAATGGATCAAAATGAGAGTCCAAAGATGATTATTATTTAATGTGACAATGTTTGTCAACATTGAGGGGGAGGATAAAGGGATGCAAGCTCATTTTGATCATCAGTGTTAAATATTTGTTAAAATATACAATGATGCAAGATATTAAGTAACTTGAATAAATTATCAACAATATCCCTAGTAGACTTTCTTCAATATAGATTTGAATCCCTGGAGGATCAAAATTTGTAAACCACATCTGAAATATGGTTCAAAAGTCAGTTCAAAATATTTTTGGAGTAAGTAATAAAGATGCCAAATAAAGGAGGTGAGTGTTCTTGAAGAAACACTTAAGGATGCTCTGAAAGAGATCCATGACATGATTCTCAAATAACCCTAGAAGTGGGTTAGGTACCTAAAACATGATAATTAAAGAGATCTCAATAAATCATGTCTAGAACTGACAAGAAATAATCATCGATGATAAATTTGTAAATAATAAAGCGATTATGTTTATAAATGGATTAATGTTCCTGGATTAGAGAAAAACATGATTTGCCATCATGAAATTCTCCTTAATAAGAAATCTGAACTTGTAGCCCGCAAAGTACCAAAAGTAATTGAAATGCTTAATATACCCCGGAGGTATAAATATGGTTTAAATCACGTTAAATAATGAAAGTATACAAATTCCTGAAGAATATAAATAAATTTCATTGTTATAAAGAATGCAAAGAACCAGGAGAGTAGATTTCAACCTACTTTTAAGTATTGTTGTAATGAAAATTTTGATATAATTCATGATGAGTAGATTACTTCCTATTTTTAAGTATCGTTGTAATGAAACTCTTAATATCCATTGAAGTGATAGTTGCGATATGCAAATACATATTAAAGTATACAGATTTCTGAAGAATATAAAAAACTTTTGTAGTTATAAAGAATAAGAAAGACATGAAGAGTAGATTACAAATTTCTTCTAAGTATTGTTGTAATGAAAATCTTGATACATCAAGATGAGTAGATTACTTCCTGCTTTCTAGTAATGTTGTAATGAAATTTTTAATATTCATGAAAGATGTATAGTTGCAATGCGCAAAACTAATTTGAAGCACAAAAATGAAAGCACATGAAGTGTTTTTCATAAAAGTAGCATACAAATGCATAAAATGCAAACCATATTTGAAGAAATAATCTTAGAAAATTTGATTGTATCGAAGGAAACTATTAATAAATTGTATTGTTAACGAGATACATATTTATGGATCCAGAAGTATCTATAACCAATTTAAGTTATCGAAAGACGAATACGAATTCAGAGGAAACATTAAATCAGGAGAAGCATCCATATGTGTTTTATAATGCACTCTTTTTCCTTAACTAAGATTTTTCCTATTGGGTTTTTATTAGTAAGGTTTTAATGAGGCATTAACTTGATCCAGAAGTATCAACTCCCTAGTAACATCTGAAATAAGTTATAATGTACTCTTTTTCCTTATTTAAGATTTTTCCCACTGGGTTTTTCTTATTAAGGTTTTAATGGGGCATTATCTTGATCTAGAAGAATCAAACGTCTTTTCAAGAAATAACATCTCAAATATGTTATTTAAGTTAAATTATATTTATCCTTGACTAAGGTTTTTCCCATCGGGTTTTCCTTTGTAATGTTTTTACTGACGTATTAAATTGATACAGAAGTATCAAACTCTATCTGATGTAATAAATTATTGAAATATGACATGCTATATTGTACTCTTTTTCCTTCAGTAAGATTTTTCCTATAGGGTTTTACTTAGTAAGGTTTTAATGAGGCATTAGTTTGATCCAGAAGTATCAAGTTTTATTTAAAAAAATAAGAAAATAAAATATGTCATTGTACTCTTTTTCCTTCACTAAGATTTTTCTCATTGGGTTTTTCTTAGTAAGGTTTTAATGAGGCATTATTTTGATCCTGAAGTATCAAACTCTTATAAGGAATATCATTTTTAGTATGATATTTATGATTTCACAAGTTGCAATCTTTTCCTCGTTCAAGGTTTTTTCCCACTGGGTTTTTCTAATAGAGGTTTTTAATGACGCAACATACAACATCTATATCGACTGAATCGATAAATGCAAGCAAGATAATAATGAGGGGGAGCGATCATCATACACGTTTCGAAACGAAAATTTCCAAATTATCCGAGCATTCAAGATTTTGAAGACGCATATTCAAGGGGGAGTGTTATAATATATGTATATTATGAAGTGCATATGCTTGTACATGGTTTTGTTTAGTCCCACATCGTGGGATTAGTTCAGTCCTTATTTCTGAAGTCTTTATATAAAGTAGGTCATGTAATGTAAATAGATTACTAATTCTCTGAATGAATAAAATTGTTCTCTCTAATGGCTTCCACTTTCTTCATTTCATAACATATAATTTATTTTTTCAATTTTTGAAGAAGACAGAACCAAAGATTAGAGCAACAGAAAAAAATGACTATGAGCCTATAGAAATATTCTGAACCATTAGGAATGTTAAAAGCTAGAAATGAATTTCAGAGAATAACAAACGATAATGGCTGTTCGATTTAGGCACAACCAAAAGCTACGAAATGGGTACCGATACAGCAAATTGTTTCGCGAATTTCGCCGCGTACCGAAACCAGAATACACAAATGAATATACTACGGAGGTCAGCATGACAAGGCGAACAGGATGGTACACAGATATGACTGATACGATCGTCCTATCAAAACTCGATATTTTCTGCAAAAAATGTTGTTAAACGTCAAAAATAAGATAAACGGAGCAATATAGTCCAAATTTGATGAAATGAAATATGACACCTCGCTCAAAAAATGGTTTACATTTTAAGTATATGAAAATATTTGGATTTTAAAAACATTTTATTTTCATCAAATTAACTGATTTTAAATTGAAAATTACACAACAAAATTTACTTTCATATTTTCTCATAAAAATTTACCAGTTGCTATGTTAAAATAGACGGATTCCAAATATTAAATTTTTATTTTCAAATTTAATTATTTAAAATTTCACAAAAATTCAGTTAATTACTTTATTAAAACCGTTAAAAATTGCGGGTCATTACATGGCCTGCTGTCACTTCAAAACCCATGAAAGAGCTAATTTACACAACACTATAATATTCATGCCTCGTTCGCTTAAGCGTTTATTTGTCTGAGATTGTGCATTGCCTTTTATGAGAGTTGCACTCTTAAGCAATATAAGAATATGGATATTTGATCCATATTCGATCACTTATAAATGTTATAAGGCAAATATTAATAATGTACAAAACCTTGATGAAATTAGTTCATTCAAATTAAGCAAGTAAACCATAGCAGAAGATCATATATTAATTACAATTGATTACAGTAAGGATCTTGTTGTGTTAGAAGTAGCATTAAACCAAGGGCTACAAGATTACGTAGGAATTCAATCATTGAAATGCCAATTTAATTAGTTTGTGTGAAGTGCAACTTATTTGGTATCCTTAAATGTTAAGAATGACCAAATGAATTTTGTAAAGAGTTTGTTACAATTTTATAGTAAGGGTTTCCATTTGAATGATTTGACCATATGTAAAGGAAAGTGAATGTACGAGAGTGAATGTAATTTAGGCATCGTTGGGATAAAGAGAGTGAATGATCACCTCTGCTTCATGAAGAGATTGGAAATGAGAATTATATAAAAATACTAAAAGATACTTCATATGGAATGAGTAATGTGTTTTCTATTCCCAATGTATTTTTATATGGAAAATTGTTTCCTATGAAAGTTATATCTTCAAGTTCAAGATATTAAATCTAAGACGCTTGACTGTAAACTAGTTATAGTGTATGGAATAAAATTCCATAATAAGTGGTTGGATGGAGCTTCATATTTTATATGCTATTATATTAATGGCGGAAATAGTCAGAGCATACCATATAACTCCTCTTAGTAAGCATATAAGGTTATGAAAATTGTTTTCATAAATGCACTAAATATTACTTATGAAATAATAGTTGTTTTCAATATTAATTAACATAGATAGTTTTATTTTGAAACGAATACCGTGATTTTTCATTATAAAGTAAATCTATAATAATGGCATTAATATTAAAAGTGACACATTAGAAAATATAAAAGCATCAGAAATTATTATAATTATTTTGGAATTATAGACCGGACCGTAGTTTTTGTAATAACATGTTATCTTAAAGCAATAAATTAACAATTAAATAATAATAAATAATGAATTAGATGTGATTTGAATTAATTAATATGGAATTGTGGAAATGATTTGGAAAATTTTGACGGGCAATATTTTATTAAAATGATAAGAATTGAATACGAAAAAGAAAAGAATTTAAGAATTTATTTGATTATTTTGATATATGAAAGTATAAATCAATTATTTAAAGTAAAATAGTAAGTAATTTTGTTTGGAAATCCAATATGCGGTTTCGATGACAACAACTATACAATGGAAATCAAATATACATATATATTTATATATACAGGTGCTTGCTGGAACAACATCACTTGATAGACAAGAACAACGCTCAAAGAACACTACAAGAGACTACAAGTTGATAGGTACAAAGAAGCAAAAGAAATGATGCACAAAACAGACATGCACCAGTATCAGACATCTGGGTGCACAAGTCAGACATTTGGAAAAGTCCTCTGGAACAACAAACAGGCTAAAGCAGACGTCTGGTAATAGCACTCAGACGTTTGAAAATCTACTATGTACAAAAAATATATAGTATCAGACGTCTGAAATAAATACCAGACATCTGAATTCAAACTCGGATTTCAGAGGGCCACATGCGAATGGACATCTCCGCTTCTCTTCGCCATAACTCTTCACCATCAACAGAAGAAACTTTAGAGTGTTCGTTAATGGATGCAACTGCTCAAGATATCTATCTACAAATATATAGCATCAAGGGAGCAAACTTGTAACGACCCAGAATTTCAGTCATTTGAATTCGTGTATTTAATTGATTTTAAATATTCACAAGTAAATTTTATAAGCTGAATAACTTGTATTTGAAATATAGCGAGTTAATTGGATAATTAAATTACTAATTTATTATTTGAAATTGCTGAAATCACTGGAATTTGAATTTAAAACGAATAAAAATGATTTATAAAGTTGTTTTAAATTCTATTTGAATTATAATGACATTAGAGAACTTTTAAAATCGAATTTAAAAGTTGATTTGTAGAAATTAAATATTTTAATATTTAATTGACAAGTAAAAATAGCCATTTTTCAAACAGTCTCGGTTTTCAATGAAATCAGTTTCATTGGATCCATAATATTATATTATTGTATGATTTCAAATTTCGTGTTAATCGGATTTACGATTTGTCCGGGGCAAGCTAAATAAATTTAAATAATTCGATTTGAAAACCTATCTTTCAAATGCAATCGAATTAGCTCCCGATATATATTCCATTATGTTTGGAAGAGGGGTAAAACATTATAAACACCGGGCAGCACACTTCATTTCGAGTTCGAAAAATTTGAAGATGAATAGTGTCGATAAATTTTCTATAAAAGCCCTTGATTTTCTTCATTTTGCACTAAACCCTAGTAAACTAGGTCTGGCCGCCATTAAGATTTCTATGGCCAGAAATGCATCCTCTTCCTCCTTGTTTTTTTCTTCAAATCTACACATTATTTCGAGAAATCTCCAACTACAAAGTTGAAGAGGGCTACGAGATCAAGGATATCAACGGCTACAATCGAATTTCAGCTACGGATCATTGGCAATTGGCGTTCGAAGTCATGCGTATGGTGCATGCTTTTCAAAGCAAACAGCAGGCCAAGCTCGCTGATGTTTTAACCGAAGCTGGAGCCTGGCTAGGTGAGTTGAATGGCTATTGTTGATCGTCGTCGAAGTAAGCGAGGGTGGAGCAAAAATTGATAGGAGAATCGGCGGCAATGGGTTTTGTTATGTGAGCTTTCACAAACAAGAGAAGAAGAAAGGCACTAGCGGCCAGATCTGGATCAAGAAAAATCGTACGGCTATGAGGCGAGGGTTTGAAAAATTAATAATTTTTTTTGAAATATATATATATATATATATATATATATATATATATATATATATATATATCGTACAAACTTTAAAATGTCATATCTTTGTCATACGAGGTCCGTTTTGCACGAAACGAATTGCATTGGTTCCGTATTGACGAGCACTACATTATGGAGCGAGATTGGAATTTATTTGAGATAGCAAAAATTTTGGTTGAAATTAAACGCTTATTTAATTTTAATCGGAATAAATCGCTATCGCGACGACTATAAGCAATATGAGTACAACTCACTCTTTCTTCCTCACTGATGTTTTTATATAAGTGAGAATAAATATTATTTATGATGATTGATGACTGTTTGGATGATATATGATATTATATATATATATATTGATTGGTATTTGGATATATTCCTACCTAGTGGAGCAGATGACCCTATGCGTTTCCGTGTATGAGTGGATGACCCTTTGTATGTGCGTCTGCCTTGAAGCGGACATTGTACACATATTCCAATATGTATATTTGTTGCAGGTGACAGGTTGGAGGGATCCAACTGGATTCCTCACAAGTATTGATTTATTTACAGATATTGTTATATATTCTGTTATCATATGATATATGATGTTTTGAATGCCGTTATTGATGTATTTGGTGCTGTTGCAGCATTGGACAATATTTTGGAAATTCAAAAATGTTAAAGTGATGATTTCCAAATTTAAAAGGATTTTCAAGTGATTTTGAAAATATAAGTTTTGTTGAATTTTAAAGTGTTAAAAAAATTGATTTATTTTAAATAAACAAAAGTTATAATTTTTATGTTTTTGAGAAATATAGTTGAAATGTGATTTTTGAAATATCGAGTTAGTGATTTTGTAAAATAGTATAAATGGTATCTTTGAATTATTATAAATGGTTTATATATAAGATTTATAAAATTGAATTTTCATAAATCGAAATAATGGAATTATAAAACGAGTTTTATAAGTGTTAAAATGAGGTTATAAATGGAGTTTATAAGGGAATAAGCTTTATAATTGTGAAGTTATAAAATAAATGAATTTGTAAAATAAATGATTTATAATTAATTAACTTATAAATTGGATTTTTGCATGTAATTGAAATATATGGAATTAGTTGATGAAGGGATTTTATAAGTTGAAGTTTTTATAAAATATAAAAGGAATTTATAAACATTGTTATATAAATTCGAAATCAAATTGAATTTGATAAGTTAATTATTAAAATTTATTAAAGGGATTTCATTCACAATTTTTGACAGTGGATAATCCTTGAATAAATGTATAGAAATATTGGATTTGGTAAACGAATTATATTCACGATTTTCGACAGTGAACAATAATCATTTAATTTGACTAAATGTTTTGGAAAGTAATCTTTTAAATGGAGTAAAATGTTTTAAAGAATCTTTAAAAATGTGTTAAACATCTAAGGAAATGATGGACTATAACATTGTTGTTATAGTAAATGATTTTCGAAAGAAAATGATTTTGTATAGTATTGGAATTTATATATCTATCTAATTTTCGAATCCTTATACTAGTTATTTTGGGTTGTCGTAACGATGTTTTACACAACATTTGTTTTAACCCAAATAAATCTGTTTAAGTGAATGTTTTCCTTATAGAATAAAATATATACTTTATTGTAATGACCCACTATTTTGGACCATTCAAATCGACAATAATCCACACCTGTCAGACTTGAATAATTCAAAATAACAGATTGTAACAAAATTTGGAGCAAACAAAACGAATCACTGAATCACTGACACAGAAATATCAGAATAACTCGCAGCGGAAATTAAAATACCATAGTAGTTCATGAAGCTACTATAACAAAGTCTCAAAGCAAATACATAATATCAATCTGAACAAAAACACAGTAGAATCCCAAATATATAGAAGTCCACTAATACAAGAGCTGAAATGGAACCGCCCATCCTCTAAGGATTCGTTAAACTAATTGCTATGAAGTAATATTGTGCTGTTATAATAATGTCTACGGTAAAATAAACTTACTTTTAAATAGAGTTAAAGGGTTACCCATATAGCTCTGAACACATAATAATCCCGCTAGTCCATCCAGTATCAGCATACCTCCAGATCGGGAGGCTATCCTAAATACTCCATGGGCTACGGGAGAAAAACAAATTCGTAGCAAAGCTCGCTACGGTAGGTGACACGACACAACTAGGAAATGCCAGGGTAGATATATCAATTACGCTTTCGGGCTGATGATAATGTAGCAGCCACCATGCCCACCTCGGAACACACTTCCAATCAAAATCGGAGGATGGTCGTCAAATCAATCACAAGTAAGAGTATTGTATCGAGGAAACGTGTTCGATAGGAGGAATGACCTCACTTGGCCCATCGATCGCTCCTGTTTTAGCCACCTTAAGGCAACTCATGGGAGTCGGGTCCACGTTCATACCATAATAGGATCGTTGCCACTATCCTACTTCATTCTGGAATCTCCACCGCGTACAAAGTTATTAAAGTGGTTTTCTTTATCGACAGAGAGTATGTCCATATCCGATTCCGGTCTCTTTAACAACCAATCGTTATTATAACCCGTGGTTATATATTTCAAAATAGTATTTTATACTTCAAAAATCAAATATCATTTCAAATTCAAATCTTTATCGGAATAAAGACCAAATCACTTCCAATCCATTTTAAAATATCAAAATATCATATCCTTTCAAAACCTCATTCATTTTATTTAAATATCATTCCAAATCAAATTTAAAAATGGTTTATATTTCAAATCAAAATACTTCATTTAAACTATTTAAAAATGAAGTCATTATACTTACTAATCGAATGTTCAATTCCTATAACTTAGCCTTTTTTGAGCTCATTTATTCAGTTAAAAAACTAAAAAACATTTAAATTTCAGCTTTTCACAGCACATAGAAAAATGCTGTGGTAAGTTATATTTGAAAACATTTCAATTCAGCAATGACAACATTTAAAAATTGCTGTAATAGTTCAGCTTTGGTTGAAAAATAGTTCAATTCAGCAAAGACAGCATTTACAAAACTGCTACGGTATTTCAATTATATTCAAAAATCCCATTTCAGCCAACTGCAGCACTTAACAAGTGTTACAATAGCTCTTTCATTAGTGTCAGGTTCAAGTTTTAGTTTCTGCAACTACAGTACTTATCAAGTGCTGCAATAACCCTTAGCTATTTTTAGCCTTTTAGTTCACTTCTACAACTACAACACTTATAAACTGCTGCAGATTCATTTATTCCAGATTTTAGTTCATTTTTACAAACGATAATATTTTTGAAGTGCTACTAAAAGAATTTCCAGATTTACAATAGTATTTCAGCAACAATTAAACTTCAATTTAAACCATTTTAACTTATAAAATTTCAAATTTTCCACTTTAAAAAGGTCATTTAAATACCCTTTAACTTATGGTTTTTATAAACTAAAATTTTTATACATAAAATCAAATTTCACAATGCTTCACTTATTAAAGTCAATGTACAATTTTCCCTAATTTTTTTTGCATTTACTTTACACTTTAATTTAATTTACCATTTCATAAATTAAACTTAATTTCCATTTTATTTTCTTAACTCAAATTTTATTTTTAAACCAAATTTCACATTTCCAAGTCAAGTTATATTTCAAATTACACTTTTAAGCATTCATTTATTTAACCATTTTAATTCATAGAAAAATCAATAACACTTTATTTAGTCATTTTAAATTCAAATTTAAATCAAATTATCATAAATTTACATTTTAAAAAAACTTTAAAAATTCCAAAAAAAATATTTATAATAACCACGGGTCTATATAAAATTTTCCAACCTAAGTCAAGTGATACAGATAATATATCATTTCAATCCACAATTTACAAAGAAAAATCCGGGTTCTATCATTTCAAACCCGCAATTCCAAATTAAATAAAATAAATAAAAATCGCTCAGGGCCATCATTTCAGCCCATAATGATTTTTCCTTATTCTAAAGTCCGTTCGGGTATGTATCATTTCAACCTATAGTGATTCTATTCTGCAGGGAACTTGCAGTGTGAGAAATTGAAATAAATAAACAGTTTGACAGAATATAACATAGCAGATGATATGACAAGTTTATAACAGGGTTTAACATCATATAATTCACATCATAGGCAGGTATAACATGATATAACAATTCTACACATTCACTTGTTGTCACTTCACAAATTATATAAGTATAAATGTCATGAGTGAAATACTCACCTTTTCAAGCTGGAGTTAACAAATCAAACTACACAAATAAATTCCAAAAAGCATGATACAACACGACTTTTGATTCAAGTGAGTAGAGAGCCAAAATGTTGATCTTGTAAACAAAAAACAAAACAAGACACTATAAACATATTTATTCAACACAAAAACAATATTGAAACAATTTTTGAAATGAAAAAGCAACAAAGAACAAAATGACTTGACCTTTCCTTAACCATTCAAGTGCTCGGCCTAGGGGATCATATATTCGACCATGATGGTGTTATAGGCTCGGGTATGGGTCATATATGCTTGACAACATGGAGTGTGAAGGGGTCAGAGTTACAACATGAAGATGGTCAAAGGACAAGGCAGAAGAGGAGTTTTTGGTGCAACATTTTGGCTCAGCCAAAGTTCAAGTGTGCTCGGCCTCGATTAGGTACAGGTCTGGTGATGGCTGAAGTGATGGCCAGAAGTGGTGTACTTTCTGGTTGTGTTGGCTAAAGGTGTGGCCGTGGAAAACTATGAAGGGTAGGGTGAAGTATAGGCTCAGCTAAACATTTTTATGGAGTGTTTGCAAGGATTTGTGGTGCTAGCTTCACTTGGTGGTCACTGTGATTTGTGGTGCTAGCTTCACTTGGTGGTCACAGTAACGACCCAGAGTTTTTGTTAATTAAAATTCATATATTTAATTGATTTTAAATATTAATAAGTGAAATTTATAAGTCGAATAATTTATTTTTCGAATAATTGGATTTAATTGAATAATTAAATCGATAATTTAATATTTGGAAATACAGAAAAAATTGAAAATTGGGTTTAATATGATTAAAATTGATTTGTAAAATTTTATTATATCATATTAGAGTTAGAATGATGTTATAGAACTATTAGAATCGAATTAAAAGTTGATTTGTGAAAATTGAATATTTTAATATTTAATTGACGACTAAAAATAGCCATTTTTCAAACAGTCTCGGATTTCGATGAAACCAGTTTCATCGAATCCGTAATGTTATATTATTGTAAGATTTCAAATTTCGTGTCAATCGGATTTACTGTTTGTCCGGTGCAAAAAAAACGCATAGAAATTGGTTTAAATCGATTTAATTTAAATTTGATCGTTTGTTTCCGTAACTCGTACAGATGATCGAATTAGCCTCTGAAAAACGTTCCATTGTGTTCAGAACGCGGGGTAAACCCTAGAAATGCCAGCCGGCACGCTTGGTTTGGAGTTCGGAAAATTCGGGATGAATAGTGTTTTGGGCAATTTTCTATAAAAGGACCTTTATGTCTTCATTTGCAAAGAAAAAACAAAACCCTAGGATTTAGTTCAGCAGCCGTCGATCACATATTCAGTGGCTGAGAATTCACCTTCTTCTTCCTCTAATTTCTTTCAATCCATCAGTTATTAGCAAAAGTTGTTAACTACAACATTGAAGAGCTCATTGAGATCTATAGATCCAACGGCTATGATCGAAAATAGCGTCACGGGTTGTCGGCAATTTGCACTGGAACACGCAACGTTCATTTGCGTTTATCGAGAGGAGCATGCAACCGCGTGGGGCTGGACTTGGCGTGGAATTCGAGGCGAGGTAGGGCTTCGTTGCGGCGGAGCCTGATCGCCTTCGAGCTAACTAGATATGGTGCGACAATCTAGGGTTTCAACGTGCTTATGGGTTCGTTCACGTTCTTGGCCTGGGAGGAAGATAGGTGTAAGCGGCCGTGATTGCAGGATGGGGATCGAACGGCTATGATCTATTTAGGTTTAAAATTAAAATAAAAAGTCTAAATTAATTATATTTTAATTCGTGTAATGTTTAAAATAGTGTAACTCTTTCATACGAGGTCCGTTTTGGACGAAACGACTTGCGTTGGCTTCGTTTTGTCGAGCATTACGCAATGGAGTTGGATTGGAACCGTTTGGAGCTAGAGATAATTTCGGGTAAAATTAAACGCTTGTTTAATTTTATTCGAAATAAAATGCTACAACTGTTATCGAAAACTCAAGGTGAGAACTTCTCACTCAATCGAATTGTTTCGAATTAAATTTTAAATATTTGAATTTAAAATTGCTTGATTGTGTGATTGAATTATAATTTGTTATCTATTGTGTTAAATAGACATTATGCACCGTATATTAAGCGGATGTTATTTATTAAAAACATATACCGCGATAATTCCATCTTGATTGGAATTGGTATTATATATGTACTTGGAGTTGATTTTTCCGCATTACATAGCGGATGAGACCCTATTGCGCCGCATATTAGCGGATAATATTTTATGAATCCCCTATACCGCGATATTCCATTTTAAACGTAATTGGTATTGTGCTAACATCTGTGGATGCAGGGAAACATGTTGGAGGGATCCAACTGGATTCCTCACCAGTATTTATTTGATTATAAATATTGTGACATTTGTTGATTATCATATACTGATATATGATGTCTTTTTTGTCGCGATTGACTACTTGGTGTGTTGCATCATTGGGCCAATTTTGGAATTATAAAAAGATTTTAAAGTGATGATTTTGAATTTAAAAGGATTTTAAAGTGATTTTTGAAAGTATACGTTTTATTAAATTTTTGAATTGATTCATTTTAAATAGATTAACGTTATAAAATTTAATATTATAAAGATTTATGATTTTTGAGAAATATAGTTAAAATGTGATTTTTTTTTTTAAATATGGAGTTAATGAATTTTATAGAATAGTTTAAATTGAGATTTTTGGATTTTTATAAACGGTTTATATAAAAGATTTATAAATTGATATTTATAAACTAAAAATAATAGAATTATAAAACGAGTTTTTTTGTGTTAAAATGAAATAGTAAATGGATGGATTAGTAAGTAATGAAATTTATAGATTTATAAATTTTGAAGTTATAGAATGAATAGATTTTTGTAAAATAAAAGATTTATAAGTAATTAACTTATAAATCGGATTTTGGCATTTTAATTGAGATTTTCGAATAAGTATAAATGGTTTATAAATGAGATTTATAAAATATATATTTATAAATCGAAATAATGGAAGTATAAAAGGAGTTCTGTTAATGTTGAAAATGAGGGTATAAATGGAATTTTATAAGTAGTAAGATCTTTAAATTTTGTAAATTGAAGTCTTTATAAAATATAAATGGGAATTTATAAACATTGTTTTATAAATCCGAAACCGACTTATTTTGATAAGTCAATTATTTTAGATTATTAAAGGAGATATATTCATGATTTTGGACAGTGGATAATCCTTTAAGCAAAATGGGTAAAAAATGTTGAATTTGGTTAACGAAGAATATTCACGATTTTGGGACAGTGAATAATATATTAAAGTGTTTGGGGGAAGTGATATTTTAAAAGAATTAAAACGATTTGAAGTTGTTTTAAAATGCATTAAGTGTCGAAACCATAGATTTCAACATTTATTGTTGAAATAGACGTTTTCGAGAAATAGAAGGAAATGGTGGACTATAACATTGTTGTTATAGTAAATGATTTCTGAAAGGAAATGTTTTATATAGTATTGGGATTTATATATCTATCTTAATTTCGAATCCCTATACTAGTGATTTTGGGTTGTCGTAACGATGTTTTACGCAACATTCGTTTTGACTCAAATAAATGTGTTTAAGCGCACGTTTTCTTTAAAGAATGAAATATATACTTAATTTTGATTAAGTATATTGAATATTTTCCAAGTGTTGAAAATAAATGGATTTGTGAATCACTTATTATTAAATAAGTATGGAAATGTTTTTCCAATATGAAGTGAGTGTTTTGAGATTTTATCTTTTAAAGATAAATTGAAAATGAATATTAGAAATCGATTTGGAAATCGTATATTCATAGATATTTTGAAATTGTAAATTCACTATGGAATTTATAAAAGAAAGGGAAATTTGTTTAAAAATAAACGATGATTTATTTTTGAAGCATCGAAATAAATTTACGGATTTGGAACGTAAGTTTAAAATAAATCGGTAAGGATTTATTTGATTAATTTCAATGAACCATTTTAAATTTAAAATGGATTAATATTTGGAAGTGTTTCCGTTTAAGGAAATTGATTTGAATTTTGTTTTCAAAGTTTGAAAGACGAAAAAAATGATTTGAAATTTGTTTTCAAATGGTTGAAGTGTGGAAATTATATATATAGTAAAGATATTTTTGAAAAATAAATAATTTGGGAAATTATTTGGAATTTGGTGATGTTGAGCATACCTATTGATAACCGACTATCAATATTTACCTTTGAATAGGTATTTGTTATTTGCTTGAATTTTAATGCCACACTTATTTTCAAAATAAGCGCTCACTATTCGGGTTAGCCGAGAAAGGACCTTGGGGTCGCATAACCCATTCTGAATATGTGACACGTCATTATAGATTGCATTTGATGACTGGTGTTGAAGACCAGATATTTTTGAAAATGAAAGGATTACCGTCGAATGACTCTGCATCGGCTGATCTTCGATATTAAGGTTTTATCACCCTTAGTGACAGGAAGTCCGGACGTGATTAATGAATATCCGGATTCCAAGGACTTCTTTGGAAGTGCCTTCGGTTCTGTTCGAGCCTGGAACAGACTTGTATGGATTGTATGTCTGACATTATAAATTGAGATATAAAGCTGATTTCTTTCAAATATATTTCTGTTGGTGGCAGAGAATTTATTCTCTTAGCTTAACACCCTTCTTTGAGACGTACGAGCTCAGAGGTTATGTAGTTGAAGGTTATTAGTGATATACTCCCAATTTGGTAGTATGATATGCTAAGTGCTGTTGAGCATTTGTTGAACAAAGCACAAATTTTGTATAAAGCTTAGCTTTGTGGACAAGACTTCATCGAACCTCACACCCTGGAAATGGTCAAAACAGGAAGGATGCGGCAAGGTTATTAGGCGGTAGAGCCCCTTTAGTATATGTCATTCCTTCTGGATAGAGGTGGTATCATGGTATGGAGCCCATATATTTTACCTATGTTGTTGCTGCAAATTTATTACTTTGTGGTTGTTGGAATCGAAGATCCTCGGATATAGATCGGTTACGATCGGTGAATGACATATTCGTGTCAGTAGTTACCCAGTTTGAAGGGTAACCCGGCCTTGTGTTGGAAGAGATCCGGTTAGGTTCTCGGGTCGTCTTTCCAGAGGCGTACCCATGTGGCAATGGGAAGTTCCTTGGCCTGACCATTTGTTGGAAATCCAAACTTCAGTACGCACCTTGTACGGTTTTAGTTGTAGAACCTGCCATTTACTTATGGTGGTCACCACTGTTTAGATGGTAGCTAAAGTAGGCATACGATAATGGTCGTATGTTGGCTAAGATTTATATCTTTACTTTCGAAATGATTTTTCCTACATTATGCACTAGTAATAATATCAAATGTTTCTTTTTAATGCGTATCAAGCATCTTTGACTATCATAAGGAGAAATCTCCTCCGATTCTGCGTTTGCATTGTGTGTGTGTGTGCGGGAGGCCTTATGGTAGTCTCATTTTCCAAAAAAAACATTGCGAATCTATTTTAAAATATCCCTTGGTTTGTTTTAAAGATAAATAATTATTTTAAGTTCTCACACCAGTACCATGACTGACCTGGAGTTTATTGTTTTCCTTCCTAAACTCTGGGTGCACACCAATTTTCACACGGGCAGTCAAGAGTTAGGTTATCAGGATATTCTGGAATTCAGGATTGCTGGAGGCAAGCTGGATGGAATGGCATATTCACTAGTATGTAACGACCCGTAAATTTCGACAATTTAATTTGTTTATTTAATAGGATTTTTGTAATTTATTTTAGTAGAAATAATAAAGGTGATAAATAAATATTAAAATGAGGGCTAAAATAAACTATGTAAATGGTGACTTAAAACCTATTTATAGAAATTTGAATGAAATTCAAATGAATTAAGTAGAAAGATTCTTACCTGGATATAAAATTTAATATGAGAAATTAATGAAAATATTAAATTGATTTAATGCTATAAAAGAGTGTAAACAGTAATTGGAATAAATTAAGGAATCATGTTATTGCAAGTTAATAATTTACGACTTGAATGAAATTCCAATTCATTAAAATCATTTAAGTGTTATGATTTGATTTTTAAATGGAATATGAGAAAAACAAATGTAAGGATTTGATTAATATATATGTTATTTATTCAGGATATTGAATAAAATTGGGAATCCAATTGTAATTAATGGTAATAATGTTGGTATTAGCTAATAAATTAAATCTCAATGCAATACCCATAAATGAATGGAATGAAATGAATGTAGGTAAATGTACACTAGGTTATTTATCAAATAGAAGAAAAGAAAAGTAAATATCGAATTTGATTGATGAATAAATATACATTGGATAGAAGTTGAATGTAAAGTTAATGGTAATTGTATAAAATCAATATAAGATAATGAATTGCAATAATTGTGGGTTGATAATAAGGTGTGAATGGGAAAGTGATTGTTATATTAATTGAATGGAATTCAAATTTGATGGGAAAGGTAAATGGGTATTTGGTAATAAATTTAAAATGGACTTAAATAGTGAATTTGTCTAATTAATATATATAATAAATAATGATTGAATAAAAACCTATACCTGTAAATATCTATAATATTTGAGTGGAAATAACAAACTTATAAATGTGGGATTGAAAGTTTTACAACAATTATTATGGGTTATATACTTAGTTCGTTCAATTAAATCAGAAACCATTGCAATAAATATAAATTTAATGTTATGCAATTGAGATAAACAATTGGAAAATGTTAAAGTATCTGGATATATATACTAAAATAAATGGTACCCAGGATGGTATTAGGATAAATAGTGAATTTAAGAATGGGAATCAGGATTTTATTTATATGGAAACTTAAAGTCTAATATTTGTATTTAATTACAATTAAATGAGATTGGATATAGTTAAATAATTCGTTATTTGAAATAAAGATAATGTGAGAAATTTGTGTGATAATTTGGAATCCAATTTTCAATCCATCTGTTTGACAGGAATGAATGGAATACTAATTTATGTATTTAACTAAACGAAATTTTAGGATATTATTTATAATTTGGGTATTGGATGAATTAAGGATTTAAATTGAAATTTATAAATTTACCTTCTTTAAATTTGACATCTAAACTTGTTGGAATTTTGTAAATGATTAAGAATTTTTAAAAGTGATAAAATGAGTCAATTTTAGGATCTAAATATAAAATTGGATTTTATTTATTTATTTTAATTTATTTAATTAATATAAAAATAGCCATTTTGGTCACGGACTCGGATTTCGACAAAACCAGTTTCATCGGATCTGTAACAGCGAATTATTGTAGGGTTTCAAGTTCTATAGCAATCAGACTTGTCGTTTGATCGTACGAACGCGAAACGCCTTGAAATCTATTTAATTGAAATAAATTTGGAATCAATTTGAAAATATTGATTTCAGCATAACTTCTTCATACTATCGAATTTGGACGTGAAACTTTTTCCATCGCGTTCAGAATATTTTAAAATACCTATTTCGATATATGGGTTTACCCAATTTCGTTTCGGGGTCAGAACGGGCTTTTTGGGCCAATTATCGTTCAACAGGTTTGTTTATCGGATCCGTCTATTCAAATCTCTAACCTACCTATATAAACCCAGTTATAAACCCTACCTCCATCTATTCTCGTTTGCTGACGTTCATCTCCCCAGCTCATCCTCTTCCCTATGGCTGCTAACCCTAGATCCATGTTCAAATTTCAAAAATCAAATCAAAAGCTGAAAATTCAATCACCTCAGAAAAATTCCAAAAGAATATATGTTGAAGTTTTAGACGAGCGCAACCCAGATCTGCAATTTGTTTCTCGATTGGAGTTATCGTTTGCTCAGAATTTTGCCGTTTATTCTCGGCTGTTAAATGGTGGGTTTTGATCGTCGTCCGATCGTTAAATCTAGGATATCATCGCGTAGAGATTGGCGAATACTTCTCATCCATGGTGTTCACTCGTGAGGTCAACGACTAGATTTGCATCAATAATTCAACTAGGGTTTTAGATGGGGGGAGGCGGCCGGCTCTGGGGGCCACGATGGCAGGCCGCGTGGGTAGGGATAGAAGCGGTTCGTCGAGGGGGCATGGAGGTGATGATCGACATGGACAACGGCGGCGCGAGGAGGGGAGAAAACGAGGTCAAAGCCGTGGTCAAAGGCGGTGATTGGGTTCGAAAATTGTGTGATGGCCAGGGAGTTCGGTCGAAAACGCGTGCAGATGGGACAGTTGACGTGGCAAGTTCTGTAGGGTTAGGTTATTTTTGTTTTTATTTTTAATTTAATTTGATTTCAACTCGTTTAATCTTAATAACTTTCTCATACGTTATCCGTTTCACGCGAAATATTTTTTGTTAGGATCGTAACAAAATTTCGGACGCTTTGACGCTGGTTTGGACAGATTTGGAGACCGTCGAATTTTTGGGTTTAAATCGGGTTTAAATTCGTTTTAAATTCAAAAGTGAGTGTTTTAGCCCACTCACAACTTCTAAGATTTCTTATGTTTGTTAAATTGATTTTAGATATGAGTAGAAATTTATTTATGACTGTTTGGCATGTTTTATTCATTATCTCTGTTAAATCGCATTCATTTAATTTAACTGTTAATTAATTTTATTTTTGCATATAAATTTGACAGTTAAAATTTATTTATTTGCATAAAACTGCTAGTTAAACAATTATTAAATTTATTTGAATATAAACTGTTAGTTAATAACTGTCATTTAATTCCTGTTATATTGCATATGCTATATATTGTTGTTTGTTTAAATTGACGATGATTGAAATAAATTAATGATGATTGAAATAAATTGGTTGATGATTGATATTGGGTGAATGGATGATGTGTTCTATCTTTTATAAACTGTAAGTTATTATGCATTTTCATTTCCTTCAGGATTGCGATTTGAAATGATATACAACCGCATGTTTTATTTTTAAATTGCGGATTGAAATGATAAATATCCGCATCACTTGACCATAGGATAGAAAATTATATAAGGCACAACGGTATATATATATATATATATATATATATATAATTATTTTTGAAAGGATTTAATGGTTTTGGATAGGATACGGTTTAATAAATATTAATTTTTGATCTTATATAAAATCTTATTTTATATACATCTATAGTTAAAGTATTGAATTTAAGCTATGCATGAATTTGTTAAATAAAATAAATAAGTTGAATAATGGAGTTTGATTATTTTATATTATATGGTTAAGTGCATGTTAAGATATTGAAAATATATAGAATTTTAAATGTTTTAAATCAATTTATATTGGGAGTTAAGTTGAAAATTCATTTGGAATCGAGCTTAATTAAGAATTTAACTTTATAAGTTGATGTAGAATTTATTAACTTGAAATGTTAAAAAGGTATGATATTTATAACCGAAATTTTATTCAAGATGGATTAAATGAATATTTCTAGTATAAATAAATCGGAGGAAATTTTGATAGTTAAAAGTAATTTGAGTTTTATTTAAAATGATTTCGGATTTATTATGCCAATATTTCAAAATAAATACTTTAAATTTTTGAATAGAAATTTCTAACCTTAGTTCCAATTGTTTAATATTCAAAGTTTGAAATATATTGAAACTGAAGTGGTTTATTGAAACTGAAAGCGATTTTAAATTTATGAATTTTGATTTAATCTTAAATGAAATAAATGGTAAGTCGCGGAAATTATTTTATTTTATAAAGTAATATAAAATCAACTATTTTATTCTATATACTATTGAATATCTAAACCATTCAAGTTTTAGAAGTTATGGTTTTAAAGCTATGAATTTCGAAGTATTATGTTTTGAAAGTTATAATCCAAATGTTTGGTTTCCAGATATTATAAATTTTAAGCAGTATGATTTTGGAAAAGAAATATATTTGAAATAAAAATGATATTATTGATTTGGGTTTTATAAAAATAATATCGAAATGAGTTGTTTTCGAAATGGGAATGATATCGTATTTATGGGTTTTGAAATGGATAATTATTTTCTAGTTTTAATGTATAAACTATTTTAAAGACCGCGGTGTTATAATAACGTTTGGTTGTTGAAGAGACCGGGATCGGGAGTTGTCATACTCTCTGCCAACCCCGAAAACCACTTTAACAACCGTGTACGCGGTGGACATTCCAAAATGAAGTAGGATGGTGGTGGCGTTTCCTTTAAGGTAAATACGTGGACCCGACTCCCGTGAGTTGGCATAAGGTGGCTAAAACAGGAGCTATTGACGGGTTAATAAGGTAGCACCTTTGATCTGACACATCCCTTCGATATTATACTTTGATTTTTGGATTGATTCGGTGGCCACATTTGATTTCTTTGATTTGGGGGTGTGGCTCAAGGTGGGAGGTAGCTGCAGCTATGCGTTACCACCGACCTGGAAGCGTAATTGGTATATCTACCCTGGCATTGCCTAGTTGTGCCGTGTCACCTACCCTAGCGCGCCTTATATGATTTTGGCTTTGTACCATACCTATGGAGTGCCCTCTGACGACGTCCAGTACGGGGGAGATTACGATACTGTATAGACTATGGGAATATATTTTGTGTTAAGGGCTATATGGGTAATCCCTTAACGCTATATAAAAGTAAGTTTATTTTATAAATAGACACTATTATAATAGCGCAATATACTACATAGTAAATAGTTTAACGGATCCTTAGGAGATGTAAATCCCGAGCATCTTTTGAGTTACTGCACTCATATTTATTACTGTTAATTTAACTTACATAAGATCTTTTAGTTCTGACTCAAGTGTTTTATCTTTTCAATTCGCTCGGGTCAGTCCGAGCGTTTCAGGATTTGAAGACTTTATTTCTGGAGGACGAAGATGAAGATTTCATTATTATTATTATTATTATTATTATATTATATGGTTCCACTACACACTGTATTCCGCTGCATTGATATTTATTGGTATGTGAACTCTGATATTTGTTGTGTAAAAAAGAATCAAATGTTTTGTAAACAGTTTTTGTGAACTGTATATTTATTATTATATTTTACCCTTCCGATGTGAGATTCTGTTAGTTTTTCCCTTCTCTGTTTTTCTTATTTACCCCATAACAATCTGCCATTCTGTATGGTTTAAATTGGCACGTGTGTCGATTTGAAGTGTGCGAAAAGGCGAGATGTTACATCTGGTATCAGAGCTTTGGTTTAGCGATAAACCTTAGCTTTGTGGGGTTTGACCCTTTACTAATAGGGTAGTAATACCCTATGGGAGTCGCTGAGTGTATATATATGAGAGAGCGTATTTGTTAGTGTTATAAAAAGGTTTTAATATTGTGTTAATCTGTTCCGTTTTGTATTTATAAATTATGGTTGATGCATGAGATGATATGACATCAATAGGGATTTCTAAACACTTAATAGGACAGACCGACATAATATTGTTTTAATATAGGTGAATGAAATAATTTTGCCTATTATATTTTCTATGTATAAAATAAAAAATTTCAAAAGATATCTATATTTGGCTGCAATAGATTGGTTGATAGGAAATAAAGTGTATAAATAATAATAGAAATAAGATTGAAAAAGAAAATAAATGAAATTCGGAAATTTAGAACTTAAGTTCCGGGGTTTTGAAATTTCTTCCGAATAAATTTTGGAATATAATAATATTGTTTATAAATACCTTCTGATATAAATATTTATTATAATTCGGAAAAATTGTTTTAAAAGAAGATTTTGGAGAAAATAAGTTAGTGCTTTCCTCTCTGTCGCTGGAAAATAATTTCGGTGATGGCGGTCGCATCATCGACTTTCATTTTCGAGTTTCGAAGGGGAAAGGCCACTGTAGTAGTTTTAATGTAGATTCATTTTTGAAAAATATATAAATTTTGTATTGTTTTAAATATAATTAGAGTTATATAAGTTGTAAGAATATATTTATCTATTATTTTAAATTAAATTGAAAATTTAACCCGGTATTTAGTCTTAAGTTTCCATTAAATAATAATTTCAATTATTTTAGTAAATTGGAAAGTATGTAATTAATAATTGAAACTTTTAAAGTAAATAGAGATTTAATGCTAGGTTATGAATGAAATTAAAGGTAATTTGAAATTGCAACTTATAAAACAAAGATGAAATTATTGAACCATTAATTGGTTAAAAGAATTGGAAAAAAAACTTGTATAACTTTCAAATTACACACTAAATAACATATATATGACTTACCAAATATTAAAAGTTGAAATGTTTAATAAGAAATGTAATGGAAATTATACAAGTAAAAGTAGGTAATGAAGTATTCAATGAATTTGCTATTATAAATGGGAATTTAATGTATAAACTTAAGTTATAATCGAAATTTTACCAAGTAAATATAATTAAAGGTAAGTAATTCAAATAGATGATTTTCAACTTAAGTAAATAAAATGGAAATACTAAGAAATTAAATGGGACATGAATACTGTTGATAAACACATGTAAATAAATAAGGGCATGCAATAAATGAATGAATAATTATAATGAAATAAAAAGAACTGGCATGACCTGAGTTAATGGAAATGAATAATTGTAAGTAATAAGGGAAATTAAATGAAACAAACATTGAATGAGTAAATGAAATTAAAAGTTTGTTATAAATAAATTTAAATTATAAAAGGAAAATTTACGTGGTGTGAGAAGAAAAAAAAGAAAAAAAGGGAAATTAAACAACAAATGTATGAATCAAATTAATAAGGATAAAAAAAAGTTGTTCAAATTTGGTTGTTGTTCGGTTATGGTTGTTTGGGTAAGATACTTTAAAAATTGGGTTTGGGAGAATGAATGATCTATTTAGTTTTATCTAAGACCGTTGAGTAAATGATGCGCTAGTAGTTTATTCTTCATTCCGTACAATTTAAAAGTTTTGAACCCAAACAACTATTTGTTTGTTTGATTGAATGGTTGTTTTGTATTTGTTGTTATGCTGTTTGTGAAATTGTTGGTTGTTGTATTCATTTGGTGTTAGTGATTGAAACCACTTAAATATTTCACTTTATATAAATTGTTAACCCTTTTGGATTTTATAAGTGAAATGCAGGTTATGGAAGCAATTGCTACTGCTTTTGGTTCCATAAATTTAGCGTAAATTGCCCGACAAATAGGTACGTTTTCGGATTACGGTTTATAGCGCTATTTTATATATTTTTCCCGTGTAGGGATATATATTATTTTGGAAAATATTGGTGTATAATGTTATATTTATATTATATTTTCTTCCGAGCCTCTCCGTACAAAGGAGACTCTGCCAAAATTTTCCGTAAATTTTGGACTTAGAAAAATTTGAAATTGTTTACAAACTTTAACAATTTATGTATAAAGGATTTAAATAGGTATAAATTGGTATATTTTATGTTAAATTATTTTATTTTGTAAACTTATTTGTTTATAAGTTAATTAAGAAAGATATATTGTTTTCTTATTTCTTCGTTTCCCCTTCTTTTTCCTTTTCGGGGACGAAAAGTTTTGAATGGGGAAGAGTGTAACGACCTGTAAATTTCGGCAATTTAATTTGTTTATTTAATAGGATTTTTGTAATTTATTTTAGTAGAAATAATAAAGGTGATAAATAAATATTAAAATGAGGGCTAAAATAAATTATGTAAATGGTGACTTAAAACCAATTTATAGAAATTTGAATGAAATTCAAATGAATTAAGTAGAAAGATTCTTACCTGGATATAAAATTTAATATGAGAAATTAATGAAAATATTAAATTGATTTAATGCAATAAAAGAGTGTAAACGGTAATTGGAATAAATTAAGGAATCATGTTATTGCAAGTTAATAATTTACGACTTGAATGAAATTCCAATTCATTAAAATCATTTAAATGTTATGATTTGATTTCTAAATGGAATATGAGAAAAACAAATGTAAGGATTTGATTTATATATATGTTATTTATTCAGGATATTGAATAAAATTAGGAATCCAATTGTAATTAATGGTAATAATGTTGGTATTAGCTAATAAATTAAATCTCAATGCAATACCCATAAATGAATGGAATGAAATGAATGTAGGTAAATGTACACTAGGTTATTTATCAAATAGAAGAAAAGAAAAGTAAATATCGAATTTGATTGATGAATAAATACACATTGGATAGAAGTTGAATGTAAAGTTAATGGTAATTGTATAAAATCAATATAAGATAATGAATTGCAATAATTGTGGGTTGATAATAAGGTGTGAATGGGAAAGTGATTGTTATATTAATTGAATGGAATTCAAATTTGATGGGAAAGGTAAATGGGTATTTGGTAATAAATTTAAAACGGACTTAAATAGTGAATTTATCTAATTAATATATATAATAAATAATGATTGGATAAAAACCTATACCTGTAAATATCTATAATATTCGAGTGGAAATAACAAACTTATAAATGTGGGATTGAGAGTTTTACAACAATTATTATGAGTTATATATACTTAGTTTGTTCAGTTAAATCAGAAACCATTGCAATAAATATAAATTTAATGTTATGCAATTGAGATAAACAATTGGAAAATGTTAAAGTATCTGGATATATATACTAAAATAAATGGTACCCAGGATGGTATTAGGATAAATAGTGAATTTAAGAATGGGAATCAGGATTTTATTTATATGGAAACTTAAAGTCTAATAATTGAATTTAATTGCAATTAAATGAGATTGGATATAGTTAAATAATTCGTTATTTGAAATAAAGATAATGTGAGAAATTTGTGTGATAATTTGGAATCCAATATTTAATCCATCTGTTTGACAGGAATGAATGGAATACTAATTTATATTTTTAACTAAACGAAATTTTAGGATATTATTTATAATTTGGGTATTGGATGAATTAAGGATTTATATTGAAATTTATAAATTTACCTTCTTTAAATTTGACATCTAAACTTGTTGGAATTTTGTAAATGATTAAGAATTTTTAGAAGTGATAAAATGAGTCAATTTTAGGATCTAAATATAAAATTGGATTTTATTTATTTATTTTAATTTATTTAATTAATATAAAAATTGCCATTTTGGTCACAGACTCGGATTTCGACGAAACCAGTTTCATCGGATCCGTAACAGTGAATTATTCTAGGGTTTCAAGTTTCGTAGCAATCGGACTTGTCGTTTGATCGTACGAACGCGAAACGCCTTGAAATCGATTTAATTGAAATCAATTTGGAATCAATTTGAAAATATTGATTTCAGCATAACTTCTTCATACGATCGAATACGGACGTGAAACTTTTTCCATCGCGTCCAGAATATTTTAAAATACCTATTTCGATATATGGGATTACCCAATTTCGTTCCGGGGTCAGAACGGGCTTTTTGGGCCAATTATCGTTCAACAGGTTTGTTTATCGGATCTGTCTATTCAAATCTCTAACCTACCTATATAACCCAGTTATAAACCCTACCTCCGTCTATTCTCATTTGCTAACGTTCATCTCCCCAGCTCCACCTCTTCCCCATGGCTGCTAACCCTAGATCCATGTTCAAATTTCAAAAATCAAATCAAAAGCTGAAAATTCAATCACCTCAGAAAAATTCCAAAAAAAATATATGTTGAAGTTTTTGACGAGCACAACCCAGATCTGCAATTTGTTTCTCGATTGGAGTTATCGTTTTCTCAGAATTTTGCCGTTATTCTCGGCCGTTAAATGGTGGGTTTTGATCGTCGTCCGATCGTTAAATCTAGGATACCATCGCGTAGAGATTGGCGAGTACTTCTCATCCATGGCGTTCACTCGTGAGGTCAACGGCTAGATTTGCATCAATAATTCAACTAGGGTTTTAGATGGGGGGCGGCGGCCGGCTCTGAAGGGCACGATGGCAGGCCGCGTGGGTAGGGATAGAAGCGGCTCGTCGAGGGGGCATGGAGGTGATGATCGGCATGGACAACGGCGGCGCGTGGAGGGGAGAAAACGAGGTCAAAGCCGTGGTCAAAGGCGGTGATTGGGTTCGAAAATTGCGTGATGGCCTGGGAATTCGGTCGAAAACGCGTGCAGATGGGAGAGTTGACGTGGCAAGTTCTGTAGGGTTAGGTTATTTTTGTTTTTATTTTTAATTTAATTTGATTTCAACTCGTTTAATCTTAATAACTTTCTCATACGTCATCCGTTTCACGCGAATTTTTTTTTGTTAGGATCGTAATAAAATTTCGGACGCTTTGACGCTAGTTTGGACAGATTTGGAGACCGTCGAATTTTTGGGTTTAAATCGGATTTAAATTTGTTTTAAATTCAAAAGGTGAGTGTTTTAGCCCACTCACAACTTCTGAGATTCCTTATGTTTGTTAAATTGATTTTAGATATGTGTAGAAATTTATTTATGACTGTTTGGCATGTTTTATTCATTATCTCTGTTAAATCGCATTTATTTTATTTAACTGTTAATTAATTTTATTTTTGCATATAAATCTGACAGTTAAAATTTATTTATTTGCATAAAACTGCTAGTTAAACAGTTATTAAATTTATTTGAATATAAACTGTTAGTTAATAACTGTCATTTAATTCCTGTTATATTGCATATGCTATACATTGATGTTTGTTTAAATTGATGATGATTGAAATAAATTAATGATGATTGAAATAAATTGGTTGATGATTGATATTGGGTGAATGGATGTTGTATTCTATCTTTTATAAACTGTAAGTTATTATGCATTTTCATTTCCTTCGGTATTGCGATTTGAAATGATATACAACCGCATGTTTTATTTTCAAATTGCGGATTAAAATGATAAATATCCGTATCACTTGACCATAGCATAGAAAATTATATACAGGCACCGCGGTATATATACATATATAATTATTTTTGAAAGGATTTAATGGTTTTGGATAGGATACGGTTTAATAAATATTAATTTTTGACCTTATATAAAATCTCATTTTATATACATCTATAATTAAAGTATTGAATTTAAGCTATGTATGAATTTGTTAAATAAAATAAATAATTTGAATAATGGAGTTTGATTATTTTATATTACATGGTTAAGTACATGTTAAGATATTGAAAATATATAGAATTTTAAATGTTTTAAATCAATTTATATTGGGAGTTAAGTTGAAAATTCATTTGGAATCGAGCTTAATTAAGAATTTAACTTTATAAGTTGATGTAGAATTTATTAACATGAAATTTTAAAAAGGTATGATATTTATAACTGAAATTTTATTCAAGATGGATTAAATGAATATTTCTAGTATAAATAAATTGGAGGAAATTTTGATAGTTAAAAGTAATTTGAGTTTTGTTTAAAATGATTTCGGATTTATTATGCCAATATTTCAAAATAAATAATAGGACTTTAGATTTTTGAATAGAAATTTTCAACCTTAGTTCCAATTGTTTAATATTCAAAGTTTGAAATATATTGAAACTGAAGTGGTTTATAGAAACTGAAGGCGATTTTAAATTTATGAATTTTGACTTAATCTTAAATGAAATAAATGGTAAGTCGCGGAAATTATTTTATTTTATAAAGTAATATAAAATCAACTATTTTATTCTATATACTATTGAATAACCAAAACCATTCAAGTTTTAGAAGTTATGGTTTTAAAGCTATGAATTTTGAAGTATTATGTTTTGAAAGTTATAATCTAAATGTTTGGTTTCCAGATATTATAAATTTTAAGCAGTATGATTTTGGAAAAGAAATATATTTGAAATAAAAATGATATTATTGATTTGGGTTTTATAAAAATAATATCGAAATGAGTTGTTTTCAAAATGGGAATGATATCGTATTTATGGGTTTTGAAATGGATAATTATTTTCTAGTTTTAAAGTATAAACTATTTTAAAGACCGCGGTGTTATAATAACGTTTGGTTGTTGAAGAGACCGGGATCGGGAGTTGTCATACTCTCTGCCAACCCCGAAAACCACTTTAACAATCGTGTATGCGGTGGAGATTCCAAAATGAAGTAGGATGGTGGTGGCGTTTCCTTTAAGGTAAATACGTGGACCCGACTCCTGTGTGTTGGCATAAGGTGGCTAAAACAGGAGCGATTGACGGTTTAATAAGGTAGCACCTTTGATCGGACACATCCCTTCGATATTATACTTTGACTTTTGGATTGATTTGGTGGCCACTTTTGATTTCTTTGATTTGGGGATGTGGCTCGAGGTGGGCGGTAGCTGCGGCTATGCGTTACCACCGACCCGAAAGCGTAATTGGTATATCTACCCTGGCATTGCCTAGTTGTGCCGTGTCACCTACCCTAGCGCGCCTTATATGATTTTGGCTTTGTACCATACCTATGAAGTTCCCTCTGACGACGCCCAGTATGGGAAAGATTACGATACTGTATAGACTATGCGAATATATTTTGTGTTAAGGGCTATATGGGTAACCCCTTAACGCTATTTAAAAGTAAGTTTATTTTATAAATAGACACTATTATAATAGCGCAATATACTACATAGTAAATAGTTTAACGGATCCTTAGGAGATGTAAATCTCGAGCATCTTTTGAGTTACTGCACTCATATTTATTACTGTTAATTTAACTTACATAAGATCTTTTAGTTCTGACTCGAATGTTTTGTCTTTTCAATTCGCTCGGGTCAGACTGTGTGTTTCAGGATTTGAAGACTTTATTTCTGGAGGACGAAGACGAAGATTTCATCATCATTATTATTATATTATATGGTTCCACTACACACTGTATTCCGCTGCATTGATATTTATTGGTATGTGAATTATGATATTTATTGTGTAAAGAAGAATCAAATGTTTTGTAAACATTTTTTGTGAACTGTATATTTATTATTATTATCCTTCCGATGTGAGATTCTTTTAGTTTTTCCCTTCTCTGTTTTTCTTATTTACCTCATAACAATCCGCCATTCCGTATGGTTTGAATTGGCACGTGTGTCGATTTGAAGTGTGCGAAAAGGCGAGATGTTACACTAGTATATAGTATTTCTTTTCCGCTGTTTGTTGTTGTTGTTGTTGTACATTTTGATAATGTAATGTAATATGATGTAATGTAATAACTGATATAGTTCTTTGTTTAAAGATTATTCATTTATCTATTATATGTTGTTCCGCTGCGATATGTGAGATTCTGTCATTGTTTCTGTTGTTTCTTTCTGTTCTGTTCTATCTTTTTCTCTCTTCCTCTATCTTTTTCTTCTTCTTTAACCATAACGGTACGGTTTTCTGGCATTCGATTGCTCGGCAGTTGTTACAGTGGACGTATTGATGTCGGTTTTCGAGCGTCGAAAAGTGGCATTCGTTACAGTCACAGCCGATACTGGTCAGAGGAGGAGGAGATCCGGCAATGGATGGTGATAAGGAGGAAGAGATGTGGTGGTCGGTGAAGGTGGTGAAGGGGTTATGGTCGAGCAAAGCACAAGAAAGATCAAGGCAAAACAATGGAAATAAGAAGAAAAGTAAGAGAAAGAAGCCTTTAAAAACTTACAAAATTTTCTCAAGATAGGTAGCCATGAATTTTGAAATGATGAGAAAAAATTTCACGTAATTTAGAAAATTAAATACTGGGCTAACAAAAAAGAAATGGATGGCCAAAGCTAAGATGAAAAGCCAAAGGAAATGAAAAGACAAGCTAATGAAAAGTCATAAGAAATGAAAAGACTTTGTCTTTTCAAATTTCCACTTTCTTTTATTCAAATAAACCAAAAGAAAAATCAAGTAAATAAAATAAAAATGAAAAAAAAATAAAGTAGAAATGAAAATAAATAAATAATTTTAGGAAAAATAGAATATAAATAGGAAAATATTTTATTAAATTGAAACTAGAATTTAAAATTGTAAATAAAATACAATTAACATTGGAAAATTATAATTACACTTTTAAAATGTTTTAAAAATAAAATTATATACATAGCATGTCATGTTAAACATATATACACAAATTAGAACATGATATGACAAACAAAAATACTATTTATATAAATTAAAATAAACAATTTTGTTAAATAAACAATTTACATACAATGGTTTAAAAAGCATAACTTTCACAATATTAATCGGATTCCAACGAAACGAAAAGCAGTATACTTAAATTTTTCTTTATTTTCATAATAAAAGATTATATTTAAAAATTCAATTTTTAAAATTTTTAATTTTAAAAGTCAAAGTTTGACCATATAGACCAAAATTCACATTTCTGGAAAATATTCTATTTAATCATGTTTGAAATTATAATTCACGTACAAATCAATATTTATATTTAAAATAACAAAATTTATCCATTTTAATAAATAAAATAAAGTTTTTAAATAAGGAGATTCAATTAAAATAATTAAAATATACAATTAAAATAATCACAAATACAGGGTTGTTACACTCTCCCACACTCTAAACTTTTCGTCCTCGAAAAAGAATGAGGTACGGAAAACACAGAAAAGATGGAATATTTAAATGATGAAGGAAAAAGAGAAAGAAAGAAAGACTTACATTGATCGTCGCGGTCTCGACTGGATCAACAGAAACTCCATTACTAGAAACAATATGTCCAAGGAATCGGACTTCGTTTTTCCAGAAATGGCATTTAGAAAATTTAGCCTTCAATTGATGATTTCTAAGAAATTTATAGAACAGATTTCAAGTTCGACTCATGCTCTTCCTTGGTCTTAGAGAAGACAAGGATATCATCAACAAAGACTAGAACAAATCTTTTAAGCACAGCATGAAAAACACGATTCATCAAATCAACAAAGAAAGCAAGAGCATTAGTCAAACCAAAAGGCATGACTCACCATTCATAAAACCCATTCTTAGTATGGAAAGCAGTCTTGGGAATACTTTCCTCGGCAACCCTGAGCTAGTGGAAACGTATGGCAAGATCAAGTTGAGAGAAAATAGAGGCACCATAAAGCTAATCAAACATATTATTGATACGAGGCACTGGATATTTGTTTTTCATAGTGAGCTTGATCAGCTCCCTATAATCAACACACATCCTCAAAGAACCATCAGACTTAGTGACAAAAACCACCGCTGCTCCCCATTCTGAAAGGTTAGGTCTGATTAGATCTTTGGAGAACAAGTCCTCAATTGCTTTCCCAACTCAACCTTCTCGCTGGGTGCCATTCTTCTAGGAGAAGAACTACAGGTCGAGTTTCGAGAATAAGATCACTACGGAAATCAATTTCCCGCTTAGGAGGTAAAGCAGTGACTTCACCAAATACATCGAGATAGAGTCTGACCACACGGGTCGAATGAAGCCCACTAGGAGAAAAATCGAGGGAATAAATAAAATTGCCAGCAAAATCCTAAGGCATGCGGCACTGAATAATCCGGGGATTTCCTTGATCATCAACAAGATAAACAGACCAGGCCTTATAAGAGATATGGGCATCATGCCAACCAAGCCAATCACTTCCAAGCATTAAATCAAAATTATCGAAGCCAAGAACATAGAAATCACCACTAAAGCGATGATCAGAATAGAGAAGTTTCACTTGCTTACAAATCCTATTAAGGTTTGCGGGGCCTCCAATGGGATTTGAAACACATAAGGGTATAGAAGCATATTCGAGAGAAAGGAGATGCTCAAACTTATCACACAAATCAACAGAAATAAAACTGTGGGAAACTCCAGTATCAAATAAAACACGAACAGGATGATGAAATAAAGAAAAGGTGCCTTGAAGAATACCTTTTTTATCACTAGGAGTAGGAGCTAGAGAAGATGCAGACGGGATGAAGATAAATTTACTTGGAAAGATATCCTAAAGAAGAAAATACTAACAAGGTGGATACAAAAGGAATGAAGTTTAGAAAAAAAATTCTTTAAAAATAAGAAAATTTTATATCAAAATAATCTTTGAAAAATCCTTTTAAAAATCATCATAAAGAAATGATTCTGAGATTGATTTCACTCATTCTAGGGTATTTCTACCCTATCTCTAATGAGTTTTTGCTCCGTAGGCTAAGGTTTGCCTAAAACCAAAGCTCTGATACCAACTATAACGACCCACTATTTTAGACCATTCAAATCGAGAATAATCCACACATGTCAGACTTGAATAATTCAAAATAACAGATTGTAATAAAATTTAGAGCAAACAAAACCAATCACAGAATCACAGACACAGAAATATCAGAATAACTCGCAGCAGAAATTAAAATACCATAGTAGTTCATGAAGCTACTATAACAAAGTCTCAAAACAAATACATCATATCAGTCTGAAAACAAACACAATAGAAATCCCAAATACACAGAAGCCCACTAATACAAGAGCTGAAGTGGAACAGCTGAAACTGAAATAGATAAATAACTAGATAAGCAGAATCTCCAGCGATTCCTAGCTCGAGAAAGAGAAATCCAAAGCTGTGAATACTCAGGCTGACCCGAGTGTAAATCAAAACACAAAACACTCGAGTGAGGACATACATACTTATACAATGTACACCAACTCAAGTGAGCTGCAGTAAATGTACAAGTAACTTAAAGGATGCTTGGGACCGTCCATCCTCTAAGGATCCGTTAAACTAATTGCTATGTAGTAATATTGCGCTATTGTAATAATGTCTACAGTAAAATAAACTTACTTTTAAATAGCGTTAAAGGGTTACCCATATAGCCCTCAACACATAATAATCCCAGTAGTCCATCCAGTATCAGCATACCTCCAGATCGGGAGGGTACCCTAAATACTCCATGGGCTGCGGGAGAAAAACAAACTCGTAGTAAAGCTCTCTATGGTAGGTGACAAGGCACAACTAGGAAATTCCAAGGTAGACATATCCATTACGCTTCCGGGCTGGTGGTAACGTATCAGCCACTACGCCCACCACGGAACACACTCCCAATCAAAATCGGAGGGTGGCCATCAAATCAATCACAAGTAAGAGTATAGTATCGAAGAAATGTGTTCGATAGGAGGAATGACCTCACTTGGCCCGTCGATCTCTCCTGTTTTAGCCACCTTAAGCCAACTCACGGGAGTCGGGTCCACGTTCATACCATAATAGGATCGTCGCCACCATCCTATTTCATTCTGAAATCTCCACCACGTACACAGTTGTTAAGGTGGTTTTCTTCATCGACAGAGAGTATGTCCATATCCAATCCCAGTCTCCTTAACAACCAATCGTTATTATAACCCGTGGTTATAAATTTCAAATAGTATTTTATACTTCAAAAATCAAATATCATTTCAAATTCAAATCTTTATCGGAATAAAGATCAAATCACTTCCAATCCATTTTAAAATATCAAAATATCACATCCTTTAAAAATCTCATTCATTTTATTTAAATACCATTCCAAATCACATTTAATAATGGTTTATATTTCAAATCAAAATACTTCATTTAAACCATTTAAAAGTGAAGTCATTATACTTACAAATCAAATGTACAATTCCTAAAATTTAGCCTTTTCTGAGCTCATTTATTCAGTTAAAAAACAACAAGACATTTAAATTTCAGCTTTTCACAGCACTTAGAAAAATGTTGTGGTAAGTTATATTTGAAAACAATTCAATTCAGCAAAGACAGCATTTAAAAATTGCTGCAATAGTTCAGTTTTGGTTGAAAAATAGTTCAATTCAGCAAAGACAGCATTTACAAAACTGCTGCAGTAGTTCAATTATATTCAAAAATCTCATTTCAGCCAACTACAGCACTTAACAAGTGCTACACTAGCTCTTTCATTAGTTTCAGGTTCAAGTTTTAGTTTCTGCAACTACAGCACTTACCAAGTGCTACAATAACCCTTAGTTATTTTTAGCCTTTTAGTTCGCTTCTGCAACTAAAACACTTACAAAGTGCTACAGATTCATTTATTCCAGATTTTAGTTCATTTTCAGAAACGATAACATTTCTGAAGTGCTACTAAAAGAATTTTCAGATTTACAATAGAATTTCAGCAACAATTAAACTTCAATTTAAACGATTTTAACCTATAAAATTTCATATTTTCCACTTTAAAAAGTTCATTTAAATATCCTTTAACCTATGATTTTTATAAAATAAAATTTTTATACATAAAATCAAATTTCTCAATGCTTCACTTATTAAAGTCAATGTACAATTTTCCCTATTTTTTTTGCGTTTACTTTACACTTTAATTTAATTGACCATTTCATAAATTAAACTTATTTTCCATTTTATTTTCTTAACTTAACTTTTTTTTAAACCAAATTTCACATTTCCAAGTCAAGTTGTATTTCGAAGTACACTTTTAAGCATTCATTTATTTAACCATTTTAATTCATAGAAAAATCAATAACACTTTATTAAGTCATTTCAAATTTAAATTTAAATCAAATTATCATAATTTACATTTTAAAAATACTTTAAAAATTCTAGAAAAATATATATAATAACCGCGGGTCTATATAAAATTTTCTAACCTAAGTCTAGTGATACAGATAATATATCATTTCAATCCACAATTTACAAAGAAAAATCCAGGTTCTATCATTTCAAACCCGCAATCCCAAGTTAAATAAAATAAATAAAAATCGCTCAGGCCCATCATTTCAGCCCATAATGATTTTTCCATATTCTAAAGTCCGTTCGGGTATGTATCATTTCAACCCATAGTGATTCTATTCTGCAGGGAACTTGCAGTGTGAGAAACAGAAATAAATAAAAAGTAAGACAGAATATAATATAGCAGATGATTTGACAAGTTTATAACAGGGTTTAATATCATATAATTCACATCACAGGCAGGTATAACATGATATAACAATTCTACACATTCACTTGTTGTCACTTCATAAATTATATAAGTATAAATGTCATGAGTGAAATACTCACCTTTTCAAGCTGGAGTTAACAAATCAAACTACACGAATAAATTCCAGAAAGCACGATACAACACGACTTTTTATTCAAACGAGTAGAGAGCTAAGATGTTGATCTTGTAAACAACAAACAAAACCAGACACTATAAACATATTTATTCAACACAAAAACAATACTGAAACAATTTTTGAAATAAAAAGCAACAAAGAACAAAATGACTTGACCTTGCCTTAACCATTCAAAAGCTCGGCCTAGGGGATCATATGTTCGGCCATGATGGCGTTATAGGCTCGGGTATGGGTCATATAGGCACGGCAACATGGAGTGTGAAGGGGTTGGAGTTACAACATGAAGAAGGTCAAAGGACAAGGCAAAAGAGGAGTTTTTGGTGCAACATTTAGGCTCGGCCAAAGTTCAAGTGGGCTCGGCCTCGGCTAGGTACAGGTTTGGTGATGGCTGAAGTGATGGCCAGAGGCGGTGTACTTGCTGGTGGTGATGGCTAAGGGTGTGGCCGTGGCAAACTATGAAGGGTAGGGTGAAGTATAGGCTCGGCTAAGCATTTTTGTGGAGTGTTTGCAAGGATTTGTGGTGCTAACTTCACTTGGTGGTCACGGCCAGCATTGGTCGGGGGAGGAGGAGGTCAGGCCATGGATGGTGATGAGGAGGAAGTGATGTGGTGGTCGGTGAAGGTGGTGAAGGGGTTATGGCCGAGCAAAGCACAAGAAAGATCAAATTTCCACTTTCTTTTATTCAAATAAACCAAAATAAAAATCAAGTAAATAAAATAAAAATGAAAACAAAATAAAGTAGAAATGAAAATAAATAAATATTTTTAGGAAAAATAGAAAATAAATATGAAAATAGTTTATTAAATTGAAACTAGAATTTAAAATTGTAAACAAATTACAATTAACATTGGAAAATTATAACTACACCTTTAAAATATTTTAAAAATAAAATTATATACATAGAATGTCATGTTATACATATATACACAAATTAGAACCTGATATGACAAACAAAAATATTATTTATATAAATTAAAATAAACAATTTTGTTAAATAAACAATTTACATACAATGGTTTAAAAAGCATAACTTTCACAATATTAATCGGATTCCAACGAAACGAAAAGTAGTATACTTAAAATTTTGTTTATTTTCATAATAAAAGATAAAATTTAAAAATTCAAATTTTTAAATTTTTAAATTTAAAAGTCAATGTTTGACCATATTGACCAAAATTCACATTTTTGGAAGATATTCTATTTAGTCATGTTTGGAATTATAATTCACATACAAATCAAGATTTATATTTAAAATAACAAAATTTATTCATTTTAATAAATAAAACAAAAATTTTAAATCAGGAAATTCAATTAAAATAATTAAAATATACAATTAAAATAATCACAAATACTGGGTTGTTACACTTATCGTGATTTAGTATATGTAATATTTTCTATGTGTTGAAAATAAATTGACTTGTGAATTATTTATTATTAAATAAATATTTGGAAATGTTTTGAGAATATATCTTTTTAAAGATAAATTGAAGTGAATATTTGGCAATGATTTAATTAATAAAAGATTAATTAAAGGCCCCAGTGATTGTTATGGTGCTGAATATTTGTTTGTTTTGATAGTTAAATAACCGACTATCAAACTTTGCCAAATTTTAGTTCCTCGACTTGATGTGGGAACTATTTAGTCGTACACTTAGTACGCAGTCTTCTGTGTAGGCTTGATTATCGTTTGTGTTGAGGATATTGATTCGTATAATGCGGAGTATTACTCCAATCTATCGAGCTTCCTTCTTGGCCCTAAGGATAGCAAGTTGAAAGTTGGAGACATGATAAGTCTATGAGACTTAGTTTCTGTGTGACGTTGAGAAATGCTTTTGCGTTGTTGGTGCGAAGAGACCGGGATCAGATTTATCTGAAAACCACTTCGGACCAACGTATATGCGACGAATTGTATAGGTTGCTTGTGATGATATTGATATTCAAGATTTTCATAGTGGAGGACTGCTTGTTGATCATTTGGGGGTAAAATCCCAATATACATATAGTAGCAGTGGTCTCTTCGTTATGAAATATCCAATTCATGGACTATTTGCTACTAATCCTAGGGATTTCCTGACAGGATGTGGTAGGAAAGTACCTTCGGTTCGTCCTATTCCTGAACAACTTGTATGGATGTTTGTCTGGCATTGCATTTCTATAGATTATGTACATTGGTTTTTATAAACATACATCAGTGGTGGCGGAGAAGGCAACTTCTCGTAGCTTAACACCCTCCTTGAGAAGTATGAGCGTAAGGGTTGTATTTTTGTAGAAGGCAATTAGTAATCAACGGAAATGGTCATGTGGCATTCTAAGTGATGTGATTGTGCTTTGTGAAAGGTAATCATTACCTCAGGCCTCATCAATCGAAAATGACCAAAACAGGGTTAGATGCGTATGGCTAAGTGGGTCATCCCCAAGTAGGATATGATCATCCTCTTCTAGATATATCTTTACATGCTATAACGTCGTGTATCTGATTATTGTGGTTTGTATGCTATGAGGGCCCTCGGTAAAGGTCAGTAACGACCGGAGGATGATATATTCGGTACCATCTAGTTACAGAGATAGGTCAGTCTTGTGCTGGTAGAGGATCATTTATGACGGTCCTCGGTGCATTCTTCCAGAGATGTACTTCCGGAAGGTAGTCCCTTCACTAGGTCATTTGTATGGAAATCCAAACCCCACTACGAGTTGCGATTTTGTTTGTAAAGGCGTAAGAATAGCCTCGAAATGCTATATGGGTAACAATTTCGACTATGATTAATATTACTTGTATACACTAGACACTAGTATAATATAAGAGGATTTGATATGAAAGAAATGTTTTAGTTATCGTAAGGTAAAAACATGTCCGCGTTTATGAGTGGACTTGTCTTACGAGAACTTTTGTTTGATAAAGGAAAAGTTTGGTAATTTAATAAATTCAGTTGAGTGTGTTTCAAACACTAGTTTACCAGACTGATCCAGGCGTTCTTCCCTTTCAATGCACGGGTCAGACCGAGTATATTTATAGGTCTTGGTATGATGCTTTTGGAGCTACAGCAGGAGAGCTGGAGATCTTCATTTTCGTACATCCGTATTTGCTTGATTATCCGCTGTATTGCTTAGTTGTTTTAAATTATCGGCATTTGTAAGGATAGGTTATTATAAATGTTTAGGCTGATAACTATTGATTGATTGTTGAACTCTGATTGATGTGTGTATATATATACAGTTTCTGTTTTGTAAAGATCATTGATATGATATTATATATTTTCCGCTGCGATGTGAGATTCTGTACTGTTCTGTTTGGTTCTATCTTCTCTCTTTCTTCTCTTCTCTTCTTCTCTCTTCTTTTCTTTCTCTTGACTTTCCATCAGTCTAAGCTTTTTGGGTCGGGCATGTGTGGATTATTGTCGATTCAAAGGGTATGGATTTTCGGGTCGTCACATTTGGTATCCGAGATTAGTTTTTGTATATTCTTAAGTTTTAATGTGTTCTCAGTATAGATAGGGATAGTAGTACCCTAGATTGAGTTGAGTGAATTATATATGAGCATGCATTTTTTAGTGAATATAAAATATTTTATATTGTGTTTGCTTATCAGTTGAGCTGTTTGTGAATTCTGGTCGGTATGTAGGACGCCATATTATCGGTAGGGATTTCCAAACACTTAAACGAGGCAAGTCGACATAGTATTATTTTAAATTGGATAAATGAAATAAAATTACCTCGATTTTATTTTATATATAAAGGAAACAATTTTTCAGAATTATTGAAGTGTATATAAATTGATTATTTGGTTGTTTAAAAATGTAAAAATATATAAGTTAATAAAAGTTGTTTGAATAATTTAGATAAAAACACAATTATAAAAGGATAAATTATATAAGTAAAAGAGTTTATAAATGTGATTTATAAACAAAAAGTAATTTTTAAAAGAATATAAAGCACTGAATTCACTACTGTTACTGGGAAAAAATAAGGGTGATGACTGCAGCTTCATCAGTATCATTTTCGAGTTTCTTTGTGATGGATTTGCTACCAATAGTAAATTGAAAACTGAAGTTTTGTTGTGATAAATAAATTTGAATTTAAAATCCAAGTTGTAATTGTTAAATATAAGTAAAATGAATTTGGACTAATAATATGAAATAATAAATTTAATTTTGGTAAAGTTAAATAAGTGTGAGTTAGCATAATAAATATATGATTTTAAATTTAACTAAAGGAAGGTCAAATAAATTGAATTGGATTTGAATCGGATTAGATAAGTTATTGAAATGAAATTAAATTTAAGTGGTTAATGATTATATAGTATGAATTTGGAAGTATGAATAATAAGTTGTAAAACTTATAAAATGAGAAAATTTAAGTAAAACCCATTGTTAAAATGGTTAAACAATTTTGTTAAGCAAAACAAAATATAAATTTGACTTAAGTAAAAGTTAAATAAATTGACTTTAGAAATGAGTTAAATAAAATAGGGTTTGAAGTAAATTAGTAGTGAACTTAAGTTGTATAGTGGAAGTAAATGCAAGTGAGAACGAAATGGAATATAACTTAAGTAATATTGAATGAAGTTGATTTTGATATCCAAATGAATTAATAGAGTGAAGGATGAATATGAATATAAATTTGAGTTATATAAATGAAATTCAACTTTAGGGGTGAAATGAATTAGCATTAAAAATGTTATTGTTAAGAATTGAATAAAACTTAAGTTAAGAAGTTGTGAATTGAATAATTGATGAAAGACAACTGAATGTTAAACCAATTTGAAATTCAAAGTGTTGAACCAAATTGAATCAATGTAAAGTAAATTAGTTTGGTAAATGTTGGTTATGCATTGTTTGTTAGATGGATGCTAGTTGACTGAATAGAAATTTATTAAGTGTTAATGAAATTGAATTAACGAAATTGAAAGCTAAATAATTGAATTCAAATTGGAAGTGAAGTAAATTTAAATAGAATTGAATTTGATTTAATGTAGAAGTGAACTAACTTGAACATAAATTAGTGAATGTAAAATAACTTGAATTTGAATGAACGAATGTTAGTAAAATCCAATGTTAATGAATCAAATGTGAATAAATTGAAATTCAATTCAACGAATATTAATGAAAAGTGAATGTATGTTAATTTAATTATGGATTTTTTGGATAGAGAATGATTTGTTGGATGTTATTTGGTTGATAGTTGTTTGATGGTTGGATTTGTTGCTTTTGTTGCATTTGCTATATTGGCATATATAGTAGTTGTAATTGTATATGTTGTATATTAATATTACTTTCTATATACATGTTTCTCATTTGCGTATTGAGTGTTTAGTAGGTGCGGATGGCGTATGCTTCGCATTTGGAGTTCGCTTTCGCGCTATATTGGCCGTATATGCTCGCTAATAATATATAAGGTGCATATCTCGGATTACATATCGTACTTTTACACTTTTTTTCCCTTCGGGATGCCTCATCCTTGAAGATGAGATGTATATTTGTGATATATATATATATATATATATATGTTGTGATTCTACTACGATCGAACCGCACAAAGGAAACGCTGGCGAATTTTTTTGAAATTTGACGTGTTAGAAAATTTTGAGAAAATTGGGAAAATTTATGAAAACTAAATTTTTGATATCAACTTAAAAGTTAAACGATATTAGTTGGTTTTGAAAAGATAACTATATATAGATTTGGAAACTTAGTAAAGTTTTACAAGAAGTTTAACTAAATGATTTTGGCAAAGTTAAGCATTTAAGTGATTTTGGTAAATCTAGTTTTAACGAATTGTTTTCAAAAGTTAATGGATTTTGTGACTTTTTCTTACTTAGTAATTTCGAGGACGAAATTCTTTTAAATAGGGAGAATGTAACGATCCAGAATTTTAGTCATTTGAAATTCGTATATTTAATTGATTTTAAATATTCACAAGTAAATTTTACAGGCTGAATAACTTGTATTTGAAATATAGCGAGTTAATTGGATAATTAAATTGTTAATTTAATATTTGAAATTTCTGAAATAACTGGAATTTGAATTTAAAATGAATAAAAATGATTTATAAAGTTGTTTTAAATTCTATTTGAATTAGAATGATGTTATAGAACTTTTAAACTCGAATTAAAAAGTTGATTTGCAGAAATTGAATATTTTAATATTTAATTGACGAGTAAAAATAGCCATTTTTCACACAGTCTTGGATTTCAACGAACCAGTTTCATTAGATGCATAATGTTATATTATTGTAAGATTTCAAATTTCGTGTCAATCGAATTTACTTGTCCGGGGCAAGCTAAAAGGCATAGAAATCTGTTTAAGTAAATTTTAAATTTAAATAATTCGATTTGAAAACCTATATTTCAAATACGATCGAATTGGCTCCCGATATATATTCCATTGCGTTTAGAATAGGGGCAGAATATTATAAACGTCGGGCGGCACACTTCGTTTCGAGTTCGAAAAATTTAAAGTTGAATAGTGTCGATAAATTTTCTACAAAAGCCCTTGAGTTTCTTCATTTTACACCAAACCCTAATAAACTAGGTCTGGATGCCATTAAGATTTCTATGGCCAGAAATGCATCCTCTTCCTCCTTGTTTTTTCTTCAAATCTACACATTATTTCAAGAAATCTCCAACTACAAAGTTGAAGAGGGCTACGAGATCTAGGATATCAACGACTACGATCGAATTTCGAGCCACGGATCATTGGTAATTGGTGTTCGAAGTCATGTGTATGGTGCATGCTTTTCAAAAAAAAGGAGAGGCCGAGCTCGCTGATGTTATAGCCGAAGGTGGAGCTTGGCTAGGCGAGTTGAATGGCTATAGTTAATCGTCGTCGAAGTAAGCGAGGGTGGAGCGAAAATTGATAGGAGAATCGGCGGCAATGGGTTGGGTTACATGAGCTTTCATGAAAGAGAGAAGAAGAAAGGAACTAGCGGCTAGATCTGGATCAAGCAAAATCGTTCGGCTATGTTGCAAGGGTTTGAAAATTTAATAAAAAATTATGAAATTTATATATATTTAAATCGTACAAACTTTAAAACGTCATATCTTTGTCATACGAGGTCTGTTTTGCACGAACCGAATTGCATTGGGTCCATATTGACAAGCACTAATTTATGGAGCTGGTTTGGGAATTATTTGAGCTAGTGAAAATGTTGGTTGAAATTAAACGCTTGTTTAATTTTAATCAAAATAAATCTCTATCGCGACGACTACAAGCAATATGAGTACAACTCACTCTTTCTGCCTTACTGATATTTTTATATAAGTAAGGATAAATATTATTTATGATGATTGATGACAGTTTGGATGATATATGATATATTATCTATATATTGATTGGTATTTGGATATATTCCTTCCTAGTGGAGCAGATGACCCTATGCGTTCCCGTTTATGAGCGAATTACCCTTTGTACGCGCCTCTGCCTTGAAGCGGGCATTGTACACATATTCTAATACGTATATTTGTTGCAGGTGACAGTTTAGAGGGATCCAACTGGATTTCTCATCAGTATTGTTTACAAATATTGTTATATATTCTGTTATCATATGATATATGTTGTTTTAGATGCCATGATTGATGTATTTGGTGTTGTTGCAGCATTGAGCCATATTTTGGAAATTTAAAATGTTAAAGTGATGATTTCCAAATTTAAAAGGATTTTCAAGTGATTTTGAAAATATACTTTTGTTGAATTTTAAAGTGTCAAAGGAATTGATTTATTTTAAACAAACAAAAGTTATAATATTTATGTTATAAAAATTATGATTTTTGAGAAATATAGTTGAAATGTGATTTCTGAAATATGGAGTTAATGATTTTGTAAAATAGTATAAATGGTGATTTTTGAATTATTATAAATGGTTTATATATAAGATTTATAAAATTGAATTTTCATAAATCGAAATAATGGAATTATAAAACGAGTTTTATAAGTGTTAAAATGAGCTTATAAATGGAGTTTATAAGGGAATAAGATTTATAATTGTGAAGTTATAAAATAATGAATTTGTAAAATAACTGATTTATAAGTAATTAACTTATAAATTGGACTTTGGTTGTAATTGAAATATATATTGAATTAGTTAATAAAGGTATTTATGAGTTGAAGTTTTTATAAAATATAAATGGAATTTATATACATTGTTATATAAATCCAAAATCAAATTGAATTTGATAAGTCAATCATTACAATTTATTAAAGGAATTTCGTTCACGATTTTGGACAGTGGATAATCCTTTGATAAGTGTGTAGAAATATTGGATTTGGTAGATGAATTATATTCATGATTTTGGATAGTGAATAATGATCATTTAAGTTGAATAAATGTTTTGGAAAGTAATCTTTTAAATGGAGTAAAATGTTTTAAAGATATTTCAAAAATTTGTTAAATATCGAATACATAGATTTCAACATTCATCGTTGAAAGACTTGTTTTCGAGAAATAAGGAAATGTATGGACTATAACATTATTGTTATAGTAAATGATTTTTGAAAGAAAATGTTTACGTATAGTGTTGGGATTTATATATCTATCTAATTTTCGAATCCCTATACTAGTGATTTTAGGTTGTCGTAACGATGTTTTATGCAACATTCATTTTAACCCAATAAATATGTTTAAATGAACATTTTCCTTATAGAATAAATATATACTTAACCGTGATTTAAGTATATGTAAAATTTTCTAAGTGTTGAAAATAAATTGATTTGTGAATTACTTATTGTTAAATAAGTATTTGGAAATGTTTTCCAAAATAGAAGTTGAAATGTTTTGAGAATATATCTTTTTAAAGATAAATTGAAGTGAATATTTGGCAATGATTTAATTAATGAAAGGTTAATTAAAGGGCCCAGTGATTGTTATGGTGCTGAATATTTGTTCGTTTTGATAGCTAAATAACCGACTATCAAACTTTTCAAAATTTTAGTTCCTCGACTTGATGTGGGAACTATTTAGCCGTACACTTGGTACGTAGCCTTCTGTGTAGGCTTGATTATCGTTTATGTTGTGAATGTTGATTCGTATAGTGCGAAGTATTACTCCAATCTATTGAGCTTCCTTCTTAGCCTGAAGGATAGCAAGTTGAAAGTTACAGACGTGATAAGTCTATGAGACTTAGTTTCTGTGTGACATTGAGAAACGCTTTTGCGTTGTTGGTGTGAAGAGACCGAGACTAGATTTATCTGAAACCACTTCGAACCAACGTATATGCGACGAATTATACAGGTTGCTTGTGATGATTTTGATGTTCATGATTTTCATAGTGGAGGACTGCCTGTTGATCGTTTGGGGTTAAAATCGCAATATGCGTATAGTAGCAGTTGTCTCTTCGTTATGAAATATCCAATGCAAGGACTATTCACTACTAACCCTAGGGATTTTCCGACAAGATGTGGTAGGAAAGTACCTTCGGTTTGTCCTGTTCCCGGACAACTTGTATGGATGTTTGTCTGACATTGCATTTCTATAGATTACGTACATTGGTTTTTACAACGTACATCAGTGGTGGTGGAGAAGGCAACTTTTCTTAGCTTAACACCCTCCTTGGGACATATGAGCTTAAGGGTTGTATTTCTGTAGAAGGCAATTAGTAGTCAATGGAAATGGTCGTATGGCATTCTAAGTGATGTGATTGTGCTTTCTGAAAGGTAATCGTTACCTCAGGCCTCATCAATCGGAAATGACCAAAACAGGGTTAGATGCAGCATGGCTAAGTGGGTCATTCTCACGTAGGATAAGATCATCCTCTTCTAGATATATCTTTACACGCTATGACGTCATGTATCTGATTATTGTGGTTTGTACGCTATAAGGGCCCTCGGTAAAGGTCGGTAACGACCGAAGGATGAAATATTTGGTACCATCTAGTAATAGAGGTGGGCCGGTCTTGTGTTGGTAGAGGATCCTTTGTTATGGTCTTTGGTGCATGCTTCTAGAGATGTACTGCCGGAAGGTAGTCCCTTCACCTGGTCATTTGTATGGAAATCCAAACCCCGCTACGAGCTGCAATGTTGTTTGTAAAGGCGTAATGAATAGCCTCAAAATGCTATATAGGTAACCATTTCAACTATGATTAATATTACTGGTATATACTAGATACTAGTATAATATAAGAGGATTTGATATGAAAGAAATGTTTTAGTTATCATAAGGTAGAAACATATCCGTGTTTATGTGTGGACTTGTCTTACAAGATACTTTTGTTTGTTAAATGAAAAGTTTGGTAATTTAATAAATTTAGTTGAGTGTGTTTCTCAGTCTGGTTTACCAGACTGATTCGGACATTCTTCCCTTTCAATGCCTGGGTCAGACCGAGTATATTTACAGGTCTAGATTTGATGCTTTTGGAGCTTCAGCAGGAGAACTGGAGATCTTCATTTTCGTACATCCGTATTTGCTTGATTATCCGCTGCATTGCTTAGTTGTTTTAAATTATCAGCATTTGTAAGGACATGTTATTATAACAGTTCAGGATGATAACTATTGATTGATTGTTGAACTCTGATTGATGTGTGTATATATACAGTTTCTGTTTTGTAAAGATTATTGATATGATATTATATATTTTCTGCTATGATGTGAGATTCTGTATTGTTCTGTTAGTTCTATCTTCTCTCTTTCTTCTCTTCTCTTCTTCTCCCTTCTTTTCTTTCTCTTGACTTTTCGTCAGTCTGTGCTTTTTGGGTCGAAAATGTGTAGATCATTGTCGATTCAAAGGGTACGGAATTTCGGGTCGTCATAAAACTCAACTTACTTACTTATGCTTTCTAATTCTATATTATATCATATATTCTTGATCTATGCACTCTAGAAATCTTCACTTGTATTTACTCTTCCATATACTCAGTTCTTCATAGATAATATTCTTTAGATATATATTGGAAGCAATTGCACTAATTAATCAATATCCGTGTTATACTAGAACACACATTTGATAAGAACAACTTATTGTAACCAAGCCTATTCCTCCGGACGAAGCGAGGCTTTTTGATAGTTGAATTCCAAAGGGGAGCTTCGCGGCTAGACATAGGATGGAAGGTCCGAACCAGTATAAAATCCTGGTGTGCTTATTCTATATTTACTTAGACTAATATTGTTTTAGTTGCATCATATATTTTATCACATGTACTTTCATATACATTAAACGATCCGCCCTGTAGACTGTCGATTGGTATCAGAGCAAGGTTTCATCAAAGTACAGTAATACGTATTTGAATCACTTTAATATGGCAAGCATTTTTCAAAAAGGACAATCCACAGCATGTCCTCCACTTTTAATGGTTCTAATTATGAATATTGGTCAACACGTATGAGAATTTTTATGGAAGCTGGTGGATTAGATGTTTGGTCAGCCACTCAAAATAAATATGAAGCACCTGACATTGCTATGAACAAACGGAATGATGCACAAAAAACTGCAGCTTCTAATAATGCCAAAGCTGTGGATGTTTCATTTTATTCGTTAGATAAGAATGAATTTTCATGTGTCATGATATGTAACATTGCATATGATATTTGGTGTACCTTACAAGTTACACACGAAGGCACAAACGAAGTTAAACAAACTAAACATTCAATTTTACAAAATCAATTTTCATCATTTAAAACAAAACAGAATGAATCTATAGTGGGAATGTACTCTAGATTCCAAACTATTCAACATGATTTATTGATACTTAGTGTCAAACTCACAAATTTTGACTTTCTATCTAGAATACTCAATTCTTTAACTCTAAAGTGTGAAAGAAAAGTATTAGCTATCGAAGAAGCTAATGATCTCTCAATACTCTTAGTTAAAGAATGGATAGGAAATTTAATATCCTATGAAACTAATTTGTAGGCTAGAAAAGAACAAAATTCGGAGAAGAAAAACATAACATTTCCAACAACAAATGAAGACTCCGACTTAGTCGAAGAAGAAATCGTGTTTATTGCTAAAAACTACAACAAATTCAAGAAGTTTAGAAAAATGACCAGATTTCAAAAGGGAGGAAAGTCAAGCTCAACAAATCAAACATAAATCAAATGCTATGAATGTGATCAATTTGGACATATGAAGAAAGATTGTCCCAAGCTCAACAATGATAAAAAGAAGAACATATTTGAAAATTTTAAAAAGAAGAAATCTTTCAAAGTAACATGGGATGACTCAGGTTCTTCATCATCATCAGACAGTGACACCGATAGTGATGGAGAACAAGCTAATGTATGTTTTATGGCAAAAACTAATGAGGTATGCCCCGAACTTAGCTATGATGAATTATTAGAACTTAGCATGGAATTAGATGATAAATTAGACAAATTAAAAAATTGAATAAAGAACACATCGCCAAAATAAATAGATTAGAACTTGAAATAGGAATGTTAAAAGATGAAAAAATTATTTTAAAGGAGGAACTAGAATTATCTCAAGAAAAAAAATAAAAGTAGTTTAATTGAAGATGAGACTATATCTAATGATTTTGGAAAAGTTAAACTAGAAAAGGTTAATTTGTTAAAAGAAAATATCAACTTGAAAAGTAATACAGAAACATTTAAAATTGAAAACTGAGAATTGTGTACTAAAAAAATTAGACAAAATTACAAATAATATTTCAAAATTTAATAAAGGCAAACAAGATTTGAAAATTTTTATCAAAACTTCAAAACTGTCAGTAATAGAAATGGAATAGGATTTAAAAATATTCCTAAACAAAAAGGGAATAATATTAAGAAATATAGTTTTGTTTATCAAAAGACAAAAGATCACTTAAGTCTAATACGAATACCAAAAATATAAAAATTTGGATTTCTAAGACAAATAATAATTTGATTAGACAAAAACATATTAACAATTTTTTAGATAATGTAGTCTATAATAAAAATTATGTTCACAAAGGTACCAAGCCTTTTTAGGTATGGTTACCTACTCCTCCTAACATCTAGGACCCTAACAAAATATATGGGCACCAATTAAATCATTTTTTGTTTTGTAGGTACCCAAAATAAAAAATAAGAAGAAATGGATACTTGATAGTGGATGCTCCAAACATATGACCGAAAACTCAAAAATGTTATCAAATATAACATACATCGATGGTGGAACGATAACTTTTGGAGATAACTCAAAAGGATACGTCGTTGGCATCAGAGAAGTCATCTACTCTGTTATTTGTAACTCTCCTATTATTACAAATGTTCTATTAGTAGAAAATTTACAACACAACCTACTTAGCATTAGTCAATTATACGATAAAGGTTTTCAAATTAATTTAGAAAAAGATAGATGTAATATTTTCGACGACAACAACAAACAACTTATCTTTGAGGGTTTTAGAAACAAAAATATGTATGTCTTAAATATGAATATAAATTGAAATTCAAACTTATTCTTAACCCCAAAACATGATGATCCATGGTTGTGGCATAAACGATTCTGTCATATTAATTTCAAATATGTTAATAAATTAGTAAAATATGAGCTGGTTCGAGGTTTACCTAAAATAAATTATAAAGTAGAAAATTTATGTGATGATTGTCAAATCGAAAAACTAAAGAAAAGCTCTTTTAAATCTAAAAATAACATTTCTACAAAACAACCATTAGAATTATTACATTTAAATTTATTTGGTCCAACTCAGGTTCGATTTATAAATCACAACAAATATGTTTTCGTACTAGTTGATGGTTTTTCAAGATATACATGGAACTTATTTTTAAACACAAAAGTGTCACTTTTTGGTATGTTCAAATTTTTTTCTAAAAGACTTATAACTCAAATGGATTTGAAAATTAGAAATATTCGGAGTGATCACGGTAGAGAATTCGAAAATGATCTTTTTACTAGTTTTTGTAATAAAAAGGGCATAGGTCATAATTTTTCTTTTCCCCGCGCACCTCAATAAAATGGTGTAGTAGAAAGAAAAAATCGGGCGTTACAAGAATGTGCTTGAACACTATTGAATAGTAGTGGTTTACCAAAACATTTTTAGGCTGAAGCTATTGCTACGGCTTGTTATGTTTTGAATTGAGTAACCATACGACCTATGACTAACATACTTGTTTCAAAATATTTTTTGAAAGAAAACCTAAAGTATCATACTTTAAAACTATTAGATCAAATTTTTTTATATTAAATACAAAAGGTAACTTAGGAAAATTCGACCCAAAGGCCAATGAAGGAATCTTTGTTGGATATTCGAATCATAGCAAGGCATATAGAATTTTTAATAAATGTATTAACACAATTGAAGAAAGTCTACATGTTTCATTTGATGAAAAGTACCTTAACAATCATACTAATGATGATGAAGAAATTATTCCAACAACAAATACAACAAACTCATTTAATAATGAGACAAATGCACAAAATAATACTTTAGTGTCACCCCCTAGAATTCTAAAAAATCATCTAAAAGATATATCATTGGGGATCTTAATTCTATAGTAACTAGAAATCAACTTAACCAAATAAGTCATATTGCATTTGTATCAAATTTTGAACCAAAAAATTATAAAGAAGCTTCAAACTATAGCCATGCAAGAAGAATTAAATCAATTTGAACGTAATAATGTTTGGAAATTAGTACCCAGACTAGAAAATCAATCGATTATTGGAACAAATTGTTTATCTAAAAACAAAGCAGATGAAAAGGAAAATATAGTTGAAATAAAGCAAGTTTAGTCGCTCAGGGTTATAATTAAGAAGAAGGTATCGACTACGACGAAACTTTTGCTCCAGTAGCAAGACACGAGGCCATACGTACATTACTTGCTTTTGCAATCCATCAAAATTTTAAATTATTTCAAATGGATGTCAAAAGTGCTTTTTTAAACGTTTTTATTAAATAAAACGTATATGTTGAACAACCTCCATTATTTGTTCACGAAAAATATCCCGATCATGTTTTTAAATTACGCAAAGCCCTATATGGTTTAAAGCAAGCCCCCTGTGCCTGGTATGAATGTCTTAAAAATCATTTAATTCCACCTGGTTTCCAAATAGGTAAAATAGATACGACTTTATTTATTAAATGAGAAAATAACGACATCTTAGTTGTACAAATTTACATAGACGATATTAGTTTTGGTTCAACTAACAAAAATTTTTGTACTCAATTTTTCAAATATTATGAAAAATGAATTTGAAATGTCTCACATGGGTAAACTGAATTATTTTTTTAGGTTTATAAATAAAACAACTTGAAAATGATATTTTTATTCATCAATAAAAATATTATAATGATCTATTATGTCATTTTGAAATGGATAAAACATCAATCAAACCAACACCAATGAGTACTAGTGTTCACTTGGAAAAAGATGATAACGAAAAATATTTTGATGAAAAATTATATCGTAGTATGATTGGCTCCTTACTTTATTTGACGGCTAGTCGACCGACATTATGATAAGCGTATGCCTTTGTGCCCAATTTCAAGCAAAACCAAAAGAGTCTCACCGAAGAGCTGTTAAACATATCTTACGTTATTTATCTATTACTATAGATTACGGTTTGTTTTATCCTAAGGGATCAATGTTTGAAATAGTTTCATATAGTGACGCGGATTTCGGTGGATGTAAAATAGATCGTAAGAGTACTAGCGGAACGTGTCACTTTATCGGACAATCATTAGTTTCATGGTTTAGCAAAAAGCAAAATTGTGTCTCATTATCCACTTGCGAAGCCGAATATATTTCAGCGGCTTTAACATGTGCACAAGTGATACACATGCAACAAACTCTTAAGGATTTCAGCAAAGTTATCGATATATCACCAATATATTACGATAATACAACTGCAATAAATTTATCATAAAACCCTGTAAATCACTCACGTACTAAACATATTGATATACGACATCATTTTTTACACCGCAATGTAGATAAAGGAATTATTACATTAGAATATGTAAATACGAAGAATCAAATAACAGATATTTTCACAAAACCACTAAATGAACAAACGTCTATTAAACTGAGAAGCGATTTAGGAATATGTTCTCTTAATGATCTTCTCAGCTAATACTACATTTCATTCATTCTATTTTTGGTTAAAAAAATTTTATCCACAAATTAAAATTTTAAACACTAACCAACTATTTTTTAGAAATTTGTTTTCTAAAATTACCTATATACAACCTTTTAAATCATGTATAAATAGCCTTTATTTTTACAAAACAAAAGGTAAATATATATTGCTCTGGGAGAGAATTCCATACTAAAAGAGGGAGATTTCATATTCCTTTTTACTAAAGAAAACAAAAGCATGTCTTCTGACAACTCTCATCTCTCCTTCTCAACACCAACATCGGATGGTTCAACAGATACCCCTCATCGACTTCCTACTCCTACATCAAGTCAAGAGCCAACCTATAAGTGGTCCTCCTACCACACGGGATTCACTGTCGATAAAAAACGGCCCAAACTATCTCTATTTGTCTCCCCTAACACCAAGGAGAAAATCGATGAGATACATCATTACCAAAAATAACAAATAGATTTACAACGAGAATTATACTTTGAACGAAAAACCACTGCACGGCGACTAAGTTTTCTGGAGCAAGTAGCGGTCAAATTTTGTAATTCACAAAAGAAGGATGTTTATGAAACACTTCCTATTCCTTGCAATCCTCTGGATCCTTCCGCATCTTGTCGTACACCTTGCGATCCTCTACCTAGGCAATTTTTTGGTTCCCTAACAAACAACGAACGTGGAAATATTTCTTCTCCACTCAAGCAATGGAAGGATAGCACCTCTAAAGATCGCAATGCTCCATCTTCATCTTACTAAATTTGTTTATTGTTTTTTCATATACATTTGTATTTATTTTTCTAAAATAATAAAATCATGTTTCAATAAAAATAATCCCTCGAACGCAAAACCATCCAATATAAGACTATTTTTAGACATTTAAAGATTTCACACACTATGCCCTCGGACATCTGACATCTTTCAGGCACATCATTTTTTACTACTATGCATGTATCAGACGTCTAATCTAAACTTCCAAACATCCGAAAATTATCTCTGCCTAATAAAAATTACAAAACAAACTATTTCAGACGTTTGAAATAATGACCAGATGTCTGAACAAAGTCTCTACCTCCTTAAGGTACAAATTCAGGACATTTTCAAACGTCTGATATTATATCCAAACGTCTGAGAAAACAATCTGTCTTCAAAAAATAAACGTCTGCTGTTAACTCTAAAAATGTACGCTAACACCCCAGTGTGAGTTGTGATATAGCGAAAGCACCATCCATTGGTACGGGAATTAAAAGCAAGCAGAAAATAGCAGAAAATAGTAAAGAGACAACAATTTTTATAGTGGTTCGGCTCAAAGTCAAGTCAACGTCCACTTAATCTCTTCTATTATTGATTTGATTACAAATCTTCCAATAATTCTTCAATTACAACACAATTAAGGCAAGTAGTTAGAAATTTGATGCAGAAAAGCTCTTTGAATTCATGTTGAATGAACTTGATCTTTTCCCAAGGTTCTTTGAAGTGTCTTTGGCATTTGAAGTGTTGTAGAAGTCGTGAAAACAGCAAAGTCTTCGCGTTCCGGAAAATCCCCCCCCCCAATGTGGAGTAAGCGGGTTATTTATAGGGGAGTTTCAGAGTTAGGTCGTGTGGTGTAGGCTATGGGCGTCTTAGGAGTTGAGTTAGTCGCGGGCGACCTAATGGGTATGGGTTACGGCTTATAGTGGGTGTATTTGGCCATTTGCGTTTGCTGGTAGGTCGCAGTGACCTATGGGGAATGGAAGGCGATCTATACGCTGGGGCATCAGGCGGAGCGACTTAAGATAGACTTGGGAGAAGCAGTGACCTAATATAGGTTGGAGCGACCTATATACAAACGGCATAAGGAGACGTGGCTTATTTAGGTACAGCTATGGGCTCATAACCCGCTAGGTCGCTACCTCATTGAGTCGCTGTAGTATTCAACCCACTATCGTGTTTGAGTCGCCATGCCGTTGATCTGTTTAGGTCGCTTAACTCGTTGAAAGCCGCTGGGAGGTTGAGTCGTTAACTCATTGCAATGTTAGCTCGCCAGATGCTATATGTCATAAGTCGCTTGGAGCTGTGAACAGTTAAGTCGCTTGGGGCTTTGGGGTAGTTAACCCATTGTTATGTTAGGTCGTTAAGTCGCCAGCTTTTCTTAAGCAGTAGGGTCGCCATTCAGAAAAGGGATTAACACTTGCCCCTCGAAGTACATGCCTAGGTTATAGGTCGTGTGCTTCGATTTAACCTTGCTAAGTCGTGGGCGACTCAAGGATCTTGCTAACTCGCACGCCTAGTCATCTTCCCCTTTTTCTTTTATATAAGCTGCTAAGCCGTTTCACCCTCTTCACTTTACTGTTTATCATCTTGTTGCCATTGTTGTATTCAAGATCAAGAGCTAAAGCGAAATTCCCTTCCTCGTATCTTCGATTATCATTTTCAGTAGTCTAGGTAAACCTGATCATCTGACCATCGTGTTTACCATTGATTCTCCCATAACCAATTTCATGCAATTTTTGTTACCTTGTTGAAAGATTATACCCCGACTTACCTTTCGATCATCGTCGAATGTTGGTAATTGCGTTATTCTCGAAAATTAAATCGACTTAGGGTTCCATGAAGTTATTAGGTGAATGTGTAGTTTTCGGAGTTGATCATGGGTTTTGGAAGCTTGGAGGAGACGAGGAGGTTTTGGGTTAACGGATTTCGGGTTATGTTGTGGCGTTTCTGGTGAAGTAAAGAGGATGAACACGTGACACTGTATGAGTGGAGAGCAGGACTTAGGTTTTTAGTGGAAGAGAGCTCGGTATTTCTGGGATACCCTTAGGGCGACCTAGGGCATGAGGCGAATTAATCATGTAGAGCGACTTACAGAGTTGAACAGCCTAAGAGTCTTGATGACTTAGGTAGCCTAAGCGACATATGAGCCTGGAAACTTAAGGAGCCTGAGCGACTTATGAACTTTGGCGACTTAAGGAGACTGAACGGCTTAGAGAGCTTGTGACTTAAGCTAAGTCGTTGGAACAGGGCACATGAATAACTTTTTGAGCGACATAGTCATCCTGCGACTTAACTTAGGTCGTTAGAGCTCACTGGAATAACTTAAGAACTCAAGCGACTTAGGATATATAGTATACTGCTTCAGACGAGATAACTCCCTTAACGACCCATCTTTGGGTCGCACCATAATTTGGGCGAGTTAACTTTTTATGGCATAAACTCTAGGTCGCTCTTGTACTTGGACGAGCTAAGATTTAAGCACATTTGCCTCGTCGTGACTTAAAGCCTTATAGCCTTAGCCCGTGACCTTCTACCTTGCACATGCCTTATCATTCCATGGCTTTGGACAATATGAACAGCATAAGTTGAACAAGATAAAGTATCGCACTGCTAAATTCGTAAAATGTGACTAGACCTTTAACTTGAACTGCTTGCTTGAACTTTCAACTGCCTCTAAACAGATTGCACCAATATTTGATTGTTTATAACCTGTTATTATAATGTAGAAAACTAAGACGAATATACTCATCATCGACTACCCACATTGAGTGATGGATCAGGTCAAAGAGATAATATTTTACTTAAGTAAAATAATACGAATCTAATTAAAAATGAAATGTTGTGAATCAACTGACTAAAATGAAGCAACAACGCAAAATTCATACAGTTATAACTGCTTATTGCTGAATATTATCTGCATTGATACTACACTTAATTTTGATCCAATAACAAGCCTTGAATCTTCTTGAATTGACGTGCGCCAACCAGTATTATTTCAAGTTTTTCTTTATTTACTTGTTATTTCTGTAGCTTTGCACAACACTTCACACGCTTTTAGGAAACGTGCACCTTCATACTTGAATATCCAGTTCTTTGTGTAGAATGGCTTCTCAACAAGTGCGAGAAGAGATAGTAGAGCGGGCCGATGAGGTTTTCCCAATGGCTGACCCTTTGGAGAATCCTCCGGAAAGAGTTTCAACTACATTGAACCAACGGGATTTCAGCCAGCTATGTATTCAATTCGGCATTGCTGAAGTGGATGCTCTGCTTCCTGGGGTAAATGACACTGCCGATAGGCCGCCTCCAAACTTCATTGCAGTCAATCGTCAAATGTGTCTGAATGGAGCTATTCCCCCCTTCAATGATTTTCTTAGAACACTCCTCCTTCTACTAACTATTTCTCCATTCCAGTTGCACCCTAATGGCTATGCCATTTTGATAGGGTTGTGCGTACTATTTAGGAGGACACTTAACCGCCTTCCAAGCTTCGAGGAGATCTGCTACTTGTGTTCATTCGGGAGGAACAAAGATCACCCTTCCATTACTCTTGTAAGGAGTGCAAGAAACCGCAAGCAGATTACGGATTTGCCCGAGAGCGCTCACGGGTTTTTAAACCAGTTCTTCTTTGTCCGTTGCCCTCCGGGATTCTACGGTATCTGGAGAGTAGAAAGTAAGACTACCTATTTCCATTCACTTCATTTCTGAGCCTTTCAAAATTCGAGTCGTCAAGTGCTAACTTCATTCTTTACTTTTGCATCACTTCCTCCTCCCTCTAAAGATTCTAGTCACAAATCGACTTTTGAAAGATTGAGTGCCGTAGGTATCGATGAGAGAGTATTAGGTTTCTACTGAAGGACGAATTTTTGCACCAGTTTGGACTCTTGCACTCTTCTCGATCCATTCAGTCCCGTGATGCCCCCAGTTCTCAAGCAGAAGCGTCAGATGCCCCAGCCTCTACAAAGGAATTCACACTGAAGGAACCTATTGTAGAGGCTCAATTAGTGAAATGCTCCAATTCTGTTGACGATGTGGGATTATCTGGCAAATCTAAACTTCCACCAGTTATTGAAGAAGATGAATTTCCTCAACATTCTAGGAAGGCTACTAGAGAAGCTGATGAGGGAGCTGAGAAAGAAGGTTCCGTTACGAAGAGTGTAAAGCATGCTGAAGAGGGAACTGGTGATATGACCCATTCTGTTGGGCACGATGGTGATGATATCTTTGGAGGACTGAGCGATCTTATGGTGACTTCCCACGAGCTCTTTAAAGATGACACCGCCACTTCTAAGCTTGTTTCTCCAGCAATCGAAGCGACATCCGTTTTGCGATCAATTCCATCAACCCAAGGGTTGACTCCTGCTGCAAAAGCCGACATCACTCCTAAGCCGAAGAGTGGTTCGTAGCTTGACGTGCGTAGTTCACACGCCACACACACACTTAGGATTTTTGGCAATTATGCGCGCTTAGCTTCTTTATTTCGAAGATTTCTAAATTTTGTCTCTTCTTCACTTTCAGGTTCTCCCATGGGACGCAGCAGCTCATATTACGATGACTTTCAACGCTATGCGACGCATGATTCTTTTGACCCTGGGCTCTATCTTCCTACCCCTAGGGAGATTGATAAGGAAAGAGCAGCTGGGAAAGCTCGCGAAAGGCAGGCTTATGAGGGGCGTTATGGAAGAAGAGCCGACTGAAATGACTCTTACCAGAGGGATGATGACTCCCATAAGAGAAAGTCTCATGACGATAAGGGGAAGAGTCATGTAGCTGAAGATTCAAGCAAGCGAGCCAAGCTTAGCGAAAAGTCTACATCTGAAATTTCTAAAGTGCCAGCTGCTTCTATCTCTCTAGACATCCCTTCTAGCTCTCTTTCCCTTAAAAGAGCTGAAATTCAAGCAATCATTAATAGGCCTCCTTATCAAGTTGAGAAGCCTCCGTCTGCACACCAAAGCCAATTTCCGCATTGGTGTTTGAAAGGAGTACGTTTTGATCTGGACTTGGTTCCAATTGATAAACATGCCATGTTGAGAAATCTCAACGCTGTTAAGCTTGATATTGAAAGAATGTCCGGCTGGCAAAAACTAGTTGAGGAGCTTCAAAGAGTAAATCGTTTAAATCTCGAGGCTATGCTGACCATGGAAAGCGATAAGTCTGAGTGGCAAAAAATTCTTGATCAGCATGATACGGAGATGAAGAGCATCATCGCCTATAACGAGAAACTTGAGGCTGAAATCAAGAAGCTTAAAGATGATCTTGACGCCTCTTCCACTTCTTATACTCAAAAGGAAGAGGTTCTTCAAAAGCAAGTAAGAGACGCCCACGCTACTCAACGAGATGCTGAGGCTAAATTTGAGGCAGAGCAAAAAATCGTGGAAATCTACCACAATGATGTTGCTCAGCTGCGGGAAAAGACTAACTCCCAAGACTTGGAGATTACAATGTTAAAGGCCCAGCTTTCTAAGGCTGAAAAGGAGCGTGACGAGGCCATCGCTGGAAAAGCAGCAGCTGAACAATCACATGAGGTGACTAAGCCCAACGTCAGCTCCACTCTATTCGAGTTTTATGTAACGTCCCGCTTTTTCGCACGCTTTAAATCGACACACGTGCCAATTCAAACCATACGGAAGGGCGGATTGTTATGGGGTAAATAATAAAAAACAGAGAAGAAAAAAAAAACTAAATAGAATCTCACAGCGGAAGGATAAAATATAATAATCAAATATACAGTTTATAAATCTGTTTACAAAACCATTTATATAATACATATCAGAGTTACACATACCAATAACAATGCAGCGGAACAGTGTGTAGTGCACTAGTATAAATAATAATAATATAAATCTTCGTCTTCATCCTCCAGAGCTAAATCTTGCAATCCTGAAACGCTCGGACTGACCCGAGCGAATTTGAAAAGACAAAAACACTCGAGTCAGAACTAAAAGATCTTATGTGAGTTAAATTAACAGAAATAAATATGAGTGCAGTAACTCAAGAGATGCTCGGGATTTACATCTCCTAAGGATCCGTTAAACTATTTACTATGTAGTATATTGCGCTATTATAATAGTGTCTATTTGTAAAATAAACTTACTTTTTAATAGCGTTAAGGCGTTACCCATATAGCCCTTAACACAGAATATATTCCCATAGTCTATACAGTACCGTAATCTCCCCCGTACTGGGCGTCGTCAGAGGGCACTCCATAGGTATGGTACAAAACCAAAATCGTATAAGGCGCGCTAGGGTAGGTGACACGGCACAACTAGGCAATGCCAGGGTAGATATACCAATTGCTATCCGGGCTGGTGGTAACGCGTAGCCGCAGCTACCGCCCACCTCGAACTAACACCCCCAAATCAAAGAAATCAATAGTGGCCACCGAATCAATCCAAAGTCAAAGTATAGTATCGAAGGAGTGCGTTCGATCAGAGGAATGACCTCATTGGCCCGAGAATCGCTCCTGTTTTAGCCACCTTATGCTAACTCACGGGAGTTGGGTCCACGTATTTACCTTACAGGAAACGTCGCCACCAACCTACTTCATTCTGGAATCTCCACCGCGTACATGGTTAGTCAAAGTGGTTTTCGGTATCCATATCCGATCCCGGTCTCTTTGCCAACCCATCGTTATTATAACACCGCGGTCATTTAAAAATAGTTTATACTTTAAAACCAGAATAAAATTTTCCATTTCAAAACTATGAATACGATATCAATTTAAACCCAAAACAATATGATATCATTTTATCTCAAATATAATTCTTTTCCAAAATCATGCTGGTTTAAAATTTAAAATATCTGGAAACCAAACATTTGAATTATACTTTCAAAACATAATATTTCGGAATTCATACCTTTAAAACCATAACTTCTAAAACTTGAATGGTTTGGATATTCAACGATATATAAAATAAATGGTTTAACTTTAAGGTAACTTTGTAAAGAAAAATAATTTCCATGGCTTTACAAATATGTTTCTTTATTTAAAGTCTAAACCAAAATTTAAATATCACTTTCAAGTTCCAAAACTACTTCAATTTCTATATATATATATATATATATATATATATATATATATATATATATCCATTTGGAGTATTAATATTACAAAACTAAAGTTGGAAATTTTTCTTTCAACAAATTAATGTTCTATTATTTAGTCTTGAATATTTACATAAAATCCATAAATAAAACTCCAATTTCTAACAATTAAATATTTTCTTCAATTTAATTTATACTAACATGTTCATTTTTAATTATCTTGGAAAAGTCCAGTTATAAATATCATATCTTAAAATTTCCAAACTTAAACATTAAACATATGATATAATTATCAAACTCCATTTTTCTCAATTTTTCCATTTTTATTTAAGAGATTTATACACAGCTTAAATTCAAAATCTCTAACTTCATATGTATATATATAGAAGAAAATATCAAAAATTAAAAACTATAAACCGTATTCCATACAAACCATAGAAATCACTTTAAAATATTTTATATATAGACCACGGTGCCTGTATATAATTTTCTATCCTATGGTCAAGTGATACGGATATTTATCATTTCAATCCGCAATTTAAAAATAAAATTTTGCGGTTGTATATCATTTCAAACCACAATCCCAAATGAAACGAAAAATGCATCATAACTTGCAGTTTAACGATATAAAATAAAACATCCATTCATCAACATCATCCATCATCCAAATCACAATCATCATCCAATAATAATTCAATATCAATATATATCTGATAATATATATCAGGTAATAACTGGCGGTTATATTCAAAAATAAATTAAATCAACTATTAAACTAACAGTTTATATTTAGTAATAAATTTTATAACTGTTTACTAGCAGTTCCTATGCAAATAAATAAATTCTAACTGTCAATTATTATGCAATAAATAAAATAAATTAACAGTTAAATTAAATAACGCGATTTAGCAAATATGATGAACAAAACATGCCAAACGGTTATAAATAAATTTCTACTCATATCTAAAATAAATTTAACAAACATAAAAACTTTTAGAAGTTGTGAGTGGGTTAAAACACTCACCTTTTTGAATTTAAATTGAATTCAAATCCTTAAACCCAAAAATTGGACAGTCTCCAAATTCATCCAAACTAGTGCCAAAACGTCAGAAATTCCGATACGATCCCATCAAAACAAACCGCGCGCGAATCCGAGCTCGTATGCAAAAGTTATGAAAATTTGAAAAATGGAAAATTCTGGTCCTGGGTCGACTTCGGGTTCGACTTCGGTGTGCCGCCTCAATTCCTCGGTGCTTGGTTGGAGTTTTCTCCCCTGAAACCCGAAGCGCGACCAGAAGCTGCTGCAGATCAGCAATTTTTTTATTTTTATTTTTTGAAATTGAAATTATTTTTTTGGAATTTGGGAATTAGGTTTTTTTTCTGCCATTAGAATGAGGAGTTGATAAGGAGATGTACGTATAGAAAAATGAAGATAAGGAGTGGCTAGGGTTTATAACAGGTTATATATAGACAAGGCTGAAAAATAATAGATGGATCGGATTGGATCTAAACATAAGTTTAAATTTAGGCATAAACATATATGTAATAAACTAGCATTAAAATTTAAAACGTGAATTGATTTAATTGGAAATAAATTATCCAATCCAAATTTATTTTAATCAGTTTCCAATTAAACTGATTAGATTCAATTCCAACCCTTTAATTGAGCCTATCATTACTTTGTAACGCAGTTAACACTTGTCTCACATTTCATTCCATATATATTCAAATTTCCAGCTTCCCTTTGTATAAATTATTATTTCCAAATATATCGAAGTTGTTATTCCAAATTATTATTCCAACCCAACTATATACATGTGCTAAAATTAGAAATCATCAATTAAGTTTCCCAAAAATTTCATTGAATTAGATCTTCATTCTTATTATTCAATCCATTATAGCCAAATGGATGAAATTAACATACATAAATATTTTTCAAATTTCAACTAAATTTTCAATTAACGTAAAATAAATGTTTAATTTTTACTTAATTGCAAAAACTCAATTACCTTAATTCTTTATATTCGTATAAATAAACAAATCTTGATTTACAATCTTTTCATTCACCCATAGTCATATTATAAATAGAATTTATATTATCTTCAATTATTTCGATTAAATCTATTATCATACATTACTTTAATATACTGACAAGATTACCTTTGCACCCTTTCATTTACCCAACTGTCATTTTATAAATAAACTTAACAATAGATTCATACTTTATTACATAAATGCATACCCTTTTATCTAAATTAAAATCTTCGTAACTTCAAACACTTAATCCATTTAATTCCAATTACTCCTTTCATTAAATTTTGGATTCAAATCAATTTATAAAGCTTTACCTCCATTCTTTATATACACTAACCATCATTTAATGAAGAATTTATTTACGTTATTCCCCATTTATTACCTTAATTTATTTATCGTAACATTTAATTTATAATTATTGCAATGATTTCCGATTTAATTGAAGGAACTAGGTATATAACTCATAATAGTTGTGGTAAAACTCTTAATCCTACATTTATAAGTATATCCTTATCCGTTATATCTATTAATTAAATAAATTCCATTTTTATGTCCTTTAAATTTATTACTAAATATCCATTTACCTTTCCCATAAAATTTGAATTCCATCAAAATAATATAACCAATCAAATTTCCATTCACACTTTATTATAAACCTAAAATTTGCAATTCATTATCTTGTAGTAATTTCATCCCATTTCTACTTATTATTATAACTTTACAATCTATACACATTCAATTACTATTCAATGCATATTTATTCATCAATCAATTCGATATTTACTTTTCTTTCCTCCTATTTGATAAATAACCTAGAATGCATTTACATTCATTCATTTCATTCAATTAATTAATGATTCCCTCAATTAGCAATAACGTAACATTTTCTTTATTTGTATTGCAAATAATTCAAAATTCAATTCCTAATTCTTAATATCCTCTAAATTACAACTTCCAAACATGGTATTAATCATCATTTACGTACCACTAATTATTTTAATTTACATTAACATAATAAATAAATTACCTTAAATGAAATCTATCCCCCAATTTATTATATGCAATAAATTTTGACCTTACAACAGTTTCAACTAATTATTTATATTTATTGCGATTGAATACCAAAATTTATTTAACACATCAAATAAATGAAGAATCTATATTCATTGTCACCTATTTTCTTTTACATTCAGTAATAAGTTTGTTACTTACCAACCAGGTTATAATAACACAATTTTTTTTATTCCACTGCTATATACGATATATTTGCATCACATACTTGAATTTTTCAATTTCATCTTAATTCCAATTCACGGTAGTATAATTTCTTACTATAAACCCATTTATAATTTTCATACCAATTAATTAGTTTCAACTAAATAGATTGATTCAATTCAACTCTTTTATTAAGTCTATATAAATCAATATACTATTTCATTGGTAAATGTTTATTTCAATTATTCCTTTATTCCTTACAAATCTTATTTCATTCATGAATGCCATCATATATCAATTATTACATAATTTCATTAATTTACATTCAGTTACAACTAAATTAATACACTGATTTCATTTGCACATTAAATGCTTACAATTTATAAGCTTTCATTCCAAACAATATTTCAATTTGTACCGGACATTGATTTAATTCAATTTACTATTTAATATTATTAATTCATTAACTAAATTCACTACTTACCTTTGTTCTCTTATATGCAACTCTTAGCCTAATATAACAATTTACATCACTTCAGTTTATTCGTCATTTTTGTTTCAACCGTAAATACTTAGTCTTATATTCCCATGGTTTCATTTCCTTCTCAACATTTGCTTCATTATTAATTATAAAATCTTTATTTCTTCTAAATTAAATTTGCGTAAATTTTATTAAAATGACAAATTTAATTAACGAAAATGACGGGTCGTTACAGTCTCCCCCACTCAAAACTTTTCGTCCCCGAAAAGGAAAAAGAAGGGAAAAGAAGAATTAAGAAATCAATATCATATCAAATATTAAATTTATAAACAAATAAATTTACAAAATTAATTTAGATAAAATATACTAATTTATAATCATTAATTTTTTTTTATACTCAAACTAATAAACTTTGGAAAACATTTTCAAGATATTTTCTAAGTCCAAAATTTACGGAAAATTTTGGCAGAGTCTCCTTTTTACGGGGAGGCTCGGGAAAAATATAATATCAAATATATCAAAATATCTCATATAATATCCAAAATGTAATATCCCAACACGGGAAAATATATAAAATAGCGCTATAAACCGTAATCCGAAACGTACATATTTGTCGGGCAATTTACGCTTAATTTATGGAACCAAAAGTAGTAGCAGTTGCTTCCATAACCTGCATTTCACTTATAAAATCCAAAGGGTTAACAATTTATATAAAATAAAATATTTAAGTGGTTTCCATCACTAATACAAAACAATACAACAACCATCAATTTTAACAGCAGCATACACAACAAATTCAAAGCAACCATTCAACCAAACAAATAAATAGTCGTTCGGGTTCAAAACCTTTAAATCGTACGGAATGAAGAATAAACCATCAAGTGCATCATTTACTCAACAGTCTAAGATAAACTAAATAGATTATTCATTCACTCCAAAATAGATTTTCAAAGTATTTTACCCAAACAACCATAACCAAACAACAACAATTCAAACAACAATCAACTTAACCTTTTATTAATTTCATACCTTTGTTGTTTAATTTCTCTTTTTATTCATACCACATAAATTTTCCTTTTATAATTTATATTTATTTCTAACGAACTTTAAATTTTATTTTCTCACTCAGTGGTTGTTTCCTTTATTTCTACTTATTACTTACAATTATTCATTTTCATTTATTCGGGTCATGTAAGTTTCTTTTATTTGTATTATATTTAATGCACTTCTCAATTTCAATCATTTATTTAATGCTTACATTTCTATTATAATTAATTATAGTAACCCTTTTTTAATTACACTTAAATTCTTAACCTTATAATATCCATTCCCATAAGTAAAGGATTTTATTAATTCATTCACTAACGTTTTGCAGTCATTTATTTTTCTTTTTACTTAAAATTTCTCAATTC